>OX328124.1:107904977-109189226 GCA_946811695.1 Gonocerus acuteangulatus | reverse complement strand
GAACCTTTTTTGTAGAGCATTTAGTAAGCTTTCGAATGGTAATCTTCCGCTTCACAAGATTGTCAACGGTTTTCGAGATACTAACGAAAGTATACAAAGTTACCAAAACTTTTTTTGTCTGTTAATAAAATATTTTATTCTAACCCTTCCTTTACTCTAAACGTAACAAAAATTTCAACATATTAGTGTTGATGAAATTCGAACATGCAGAAAATGTTTCAACTGTATCCCATAATTCTAAGTACCAAAATCAAAGACAAACAACCCTCCCTAGGAAGGACGCTAGGCAGTTGAAAAGCTATATCTTGGAAATCCATATCTCTAACATTAAATTGTTTTTCTTAACCTGTTTTATTTTCAAATACATTAGCCAACTATAATCAATTAAAAAATAACAACGAATAAAAACAGACAAAAAGAACAGTTCGAATAAGCAAAATCAATTACTTTAAAGTTTTAAGCTCTTATTTCTCCGATTGACATCGCCTAATCAAAACTTTCATTAGAACCTTTTTTTTAGAGCATTTAATAAGCTTTCTGTCTCTAGGGGTTTTGAAACGCGAAATTTTCTAGTCGGCACTTCCGGATTGTTTCATTGTATCAACCTTATAAGCGGGGTTCCTCCCAGTGGGGGAGGGAGTAACCGCGCTAAAAACTAAGGCTCTCAAGCTTTCAAAAAAAATTCAGATTGACAAGCAGTCAATTAAGAATTACTTTTTTAGGTTATTTTGAAGGCCCTTTTGTGAAATAGCTAAAAGTTTCGCCGATAGAGATAATAAATGCATGGGAAGAAGAAGAAGCTAACAAGCAGTGGATTGTAAGATTGTAGAAGAGGAAATCTCGCAGCACATACTTTATGAATGTGAAGCATTCGTCTAGTAAGTATGCTGATGGAGTATGGAATATTTATCATTACTCTCAAGGAAAGGGCACTCTCAAGGCGAAAAACTACCTACTTCTGCTATCAAAGGCACTGAAACAAGGGTTGGGTTGGGTTAGTGGTTTAAGGGCAGAAAACTGCTTGGTCATCTCCGCCCTAAGAGTATAATTAAATTTAATGTTAGGATGGAGAGTGTTTTCAGTATTGTCTGTTTGAGACAGAGCTGTGTTTCTAAAATTGCATTTATTAGAATCTTGCTTTGGAAAAAAATATTATTGCATAGATATAAGAACCAGATTCAGATTTCCGTAAAAAAGAAAGAAAAACACACATAAAAAATGTATATATATTAATTTTATTATTTATTTATATATTTTATTTTATTTTTTATTATTATTTTTTTCCTTTACTTTGGACATGTTTACTCATTCATACTTCTTTTTTTCCTTTACTTTTGGCATGTTTAGTCATTCATACTTCTTTTTTTCCTTTACTTTGGACATATTTAGTCATTCATACTTCTTTTTTTCCTTTAATTTGGACATGTTTAGTCATTCATACTTCTTTTTTTCCTTCTTATTTTCTTGATTCTTTTTTTATATATCTTATTTATAAAAACAACTGAAACAAGGGATGCAAGTCACATAAGATCCAGTGTGAAGAATTTGAGGTCCGTTCACGCTGTGCTGATGACGTTCATACTACCTATTGTCAAAATGAAGCCTATCTGACAATGATTTCTCTTTACATTCACAGAAGACTTACAGAATTGCCATACAAAAAGAGTAAAACAAAGATCGTAGACATTTTAATGAGGATTAATAAACCAGGCAAAAGATATGTCAATAGCCTCATTTATAATTCCAGAAAATGATGTAATTAACAAGAAAACTTTATTTCCAGGAATTTTAATTAGTGGGAACGCGGCTGAACAAAAGAAGGGTAAATAAAGCTTTTAGGAAGAGAAAAGTTTTATTATTTTTATTTTTCTTTAATTAAATACAAAACCTAGAGTAGTAAATATGCAGGAAGGAAGAAGGTAATAAAAGGACAAATATTTTTCAATATGTAGTTAGATAGTTGGTAGGAAATTGTAGAGGACTTGCACTCAAAAGGGGGGAGGGGAGGTTTATGCCCTCCAGCACTTAACTAACAATGGGTGAGTGAAGGCAATCCAACAAGTTTTTTCTACAGCTATTCACTCATAAAACATTTCATAATATATATGAGGAGCTTGGTATCAAAGTTTGACAACTCTATGTTTTTCAGTTGAAAACTATAGAGTTGTCCAACTTTTATACCAAACTCCTCATATGTATGAGAAGAAATCTGATTCTTGACCACAAGTCACACTTGGTTTGGTATGTACTATTCACAGGCCACCTGTTCCCCTTTTTGCAGATGCCCATTAAAATTATTAAAGGCTAGATGGACTTAAGGAGGAAATCTCACAATCTGATTCTTGACCACAAGTCACACTTGGTTTGGTATGTACTATTCACAGGCCACCTGTTCCCCTTTTTGCAGATGCCCATTAAAATTATTAAAGGCTAGATGGACTTAAGGAGGAAATCTGACAATCTGATTCTTGACCACAAGTCACACTTGGTTTGGTATGTACTACTCACAGGCCACCTGTTCCCCTTTTTGCAGATGCCCATTAAAATTATTAAAGGCTAGATGGACTAAAGGAGGAAATCTCACAATCTGATTCTTGACCACTAGTCACACTTGGTTTGGTATCTACTATTCACAGGCCACCTGTTCCCCTTTTTGCAGATGCCCATTAAAATTATTAAAGGCTAGATGGACTTATGGAGGAAATCTGACAATCTGATTCTTGACCACAAGTCACACTTGGTTTGGTATGTACTATTCACAGACCACCTGTTCCCCCTTTTTGCAGATGCCCATTAAAATTATTAAAGGCTAGATGGACTTATGGAGGAAATCTGACAATCTGATTCTTGACCACAAGTCACACTTGGTTTGGTATGTACTATTCACAGGCCACCTGTTCCCCCTTTTTGCAGATGCCCATTAAAATTATTAAAGGCTAGATGGACTTATGGAGGGTCTGCGACCCGGAATTCTACAAAACTTAGGTCCTCCAGAATTGCACTGAGCTTGCATATGTTTTTCCATATGATATATATAAAGGGTGTTCAAAACTCGATTGACACCCCCCTTTTTCCCACAATTTTTGAAATTTAAAAACGAAACTTGGTGGGTCTTAACGTGGTCAAATGTACTTTCGTTGGACCTAATGCACGACCCCTCAACTTTCTCCAGTTCTTGTCCAGAGACACTAACTCTGGAATGTCCAATCGAAAGGGGTTATTTCTATGACGGATTATTGTAAAGAATTGAATTTTATGTCGATTTTATATCTATCATCTTTTCGCTAAAGCGCACCGATGAGTAACAAATTGCCAAAAACGTATAAAACCCTTGTTTTTCGTCACTTTTATGCCAATAACGTTGAAAGTATGCCCGTAATGAAAAAATTAGTTGATATAAACGTTGTAGATTAAATTTACTTTCCAAAAAGTACCTTTAAATGCCTACAGTGTTAATAGGAATGGAGCTAAACAGACTTTTGTTTTTGAAGTTTTCAGAAAGGTTTATTATCAACGTGATCTACGCTTCAGTGAAACTTAATAAACATTTCCTGAACTATTTTTGCTCCACCTAGTTTTGGATTTAAGAACGATTGAAGAAAAAAACAAATTCAATTACTTTATAAAGGCATTAAAATAATAAATTTAAAGCAATAGAACTTACCTAATGATTAGAATTTCCTATTAATTATTTTTGTGTTGAACGAATTTTATTTAAACCCTGATTAGACTTGGAAAATATCAGTCTGACGTCTTTTAAACGTAAATTTATCATAATTCAACAAAGAGAATTATTGAAATAATGTGATTTTTGAATGAGTTGATAATAGATTTTGATTTTTTCCAAGTCTAATCAGTGTTTGTATGTTTAATTTTAACGATATCAGTGCTGATATTAAGTTACATGAAAAATAAAATATGATTTTATGTTTTATTGTAAAAGTTTTATTAAGAATTATTTACACGTAATTTAATGGGTGAGTGAAGGAGAAACAAAAAAACTAAATTTTATTAGCTTTCATTATTAAAAAAAAATCATTAAAATCGGTTAAGATTTGGAGGCTGTAGCCTTTTTGAAACAAGAAAAGTAGTTTGGCCCCACTGTGCAGCGGCAGGAATTTTCTTATCTCACGGCTCGTTGGGAAAATTCCTCGCTGCAACCTGGATGTCGGCACTAATGGCCTAGGTTTCAAGGCACCGTAAAAAACAAAAAAAAAATCGTTCAACACAAAAATAATTACTACGAAATTCTAATCATTAGGTAAGTTCTATTGCTTTAAATTTATTATTTTAATGCCTTTATAAAGTAATTGAAATTGATTTTTTCTTCAATCGTTCTTAAATCCAAAACTAGGTGGACCAAAAATAGTTTAGGAAATGTTTATTAAGTTTCACTGAAGCGTAGATCACGTTGATAATAAACCTTTCTGAAAACTTCAAAAACAAAAGTGTGTTTTGCTCCATTCCTATTAACATGTTTGGCATTTAAAGGTACTTTTTGGAAAGTAAACTTAATCCTCTACAACGTTTATATTGACTACTTTTTTCATTACGGGCATACTTTCTATGTTATTGGCATAAAAGTGACAAAAAACAAAGGTTTTATCGGTTTTTGGCAATTTGTTATTCATTGCTGCGCTTTAGCGAAAAAATGACAGATATAAATTCGACATCAAATTCAATTGTCTACAATAATCCGTCATAAAAATAACCCCTTTCCATTGCAGATTCTAGAGTTAGGGTCTCTGGAGAAGAACTGGAGAAAGTTGAGGGGTCGTGCATTAGGTCTAATGAAAGTACATTCGACCACGTTAAGACCCACCTAGTTTCGTTTTTGAATTTAAAAAATTGTGGGAAAAAAGGGGGGTGTCAATCGAGTTTTGAACACCCTGTATATATATATATATAAAGATTTGAAATTTTTTTAAAACATTCCGTCATAATATAACATTTTAACACTTTGTTTCCTTTGTAGAAATTGTTATACATAATACCCAAATGAGAAACACAGGATGAGAATAATCCTATATTATAGTTAGCAACAGGTAGCTTCTGCCTCTCCCAACATTCCTATATCTCTCCCCTGTTTCTCTGAGTGCTTAGAATTATTCTTAGGATATAATTAGAATTATATTTACAAGGTTCCGCTACCTGGATGAGCTAAGTAACAGGATGCCTTCCTTACTCTACTTTACATGTTTGAATGTAATAAAGTTTTAATAATGATGTTCAACTACAAATAAAAAATAAATAAATTAAATGTGCTAAATTTTGATTTATAGTTTTAAGATGTGTGAGGCTTTTAGACTGCTGTGAGTATGAAAATCGAACTCGTCGGGTGGTAACTATAGATTTTTATATTTGATGTGTTTCATGTTTAGTACACTGTTTTTTTTGTTTTCAATTTAGCCTTTTTTTTTTTTTTTTTTTTAGTAAAAAGTACTCGTGCGTTATTCGTGACTCCTCAGGAATGGTGTGTGTCGTTAGGATTCGTCCTTACGATTCTTAAGTGACCTCAGAAATTGTGTCCATCTTAAGGATTGGTGGGTGCCCTCAGGATTGACGTGTGTCCTTAAGATTCGTGACGTCCGGACAATATCTAGAAACCCCAACCCCAAAATGAGTCATACTCAGATATTTTTGAACTGACCGTTAGGAGTTGCTCCCCTTAATTGTATCAAACAAAACTCATATTTGCGACGTTTCGTCATAACAATTGTTTGGGAGCAACACCTGTTAGTTTCTTCAAGAATCCATTGATCATTTCACCCTCACCTTCAACATAGACACTGTTAGTTCCTTCGGATATTCTTATTCTATTTTTTTTAATTTTTAGCTTTTTGTTTTTCGAAAAATGTCTCTGAAAATTATTATAAAGTAGACATGTTAGGAATTATCCACAAAGATTTTCTGAGGTATAAATTATTTCCATATATACTTTCTTTATTGATCCTCAACCTCAGCCAAATATATTGATGAACTAGTTACAATTCCTCATTTTTAAACGTTTCGGCCTCAGGGCCATCCTCATTAACTTCCTTTCTTAATCCACATATAATCCCCCTATTTTCACAAGGGCTTGTCATCACATTACATAAAGTGTTATTTATAGATGATGGAAAATCCTATCGTTTTAAAGTTTTAGATGTAATGTGATGACAAGCCCTTGTGAAAATAGGGGGATTATATGTGGATTAAGAAAGGAAGTTAATGAGGATGGCCCTGAGGCCGAAACGTTTAAAAATGAGGAATTGTAACTAGTTCATCAATATATTTGGCTGAGGTTGAGGATCAATAAATAAAGTATATATGGAAATTATTATAAAGGTTCATTTGCTAAGGAGTATTCTTTATATCATTAAAGCTTTCATCTATAGCATTTCTTTACTATTATCATTCTCTTGTCATACTTTCCCAGTCTGTCCATGGTTTTAATATTAATTCATAATGATATTAAAATTCTTAATCTATATATGTTAGAAGAAGGCAAAGTTCCCTTGTTATAATATGACCTTTCCCAGCCTTTGGATGACATAGTCAAATCCAACGACGGGGGCGAGTTAATGCGATATAGGTCCCTTTGTCCGCCTTTGACTTTGTGATAATAATGTTTAAGCATTAAAAGCTGGACAGATAGACCCCAATTGACAAACTCCAATGGGCCCTCTCCTCGGTACTAATACATCAAAAGGAACCAGTAACGAGATAAATCACAGGAAAATAGCCGCCCGTTATGATGGAATGTTGTTTCGTGGGTGGAAATGAGCAATAACGTGCGCGAATAGGAAAGTGCAACATGGAAAATATTTAGTAGTAGTTTTGGTCTGCGTTTATATATTTTTTAATTACTCGGAAACAGTCGGGAAAGCTTGGAACAGTAAAACCTCGTTAACCCGGACCTCTTTAGCCCAGACGTCCGGATAACCCGGACCAGTTTTGAAAACTAAATGTTCTTGTTCCGTGTAGTAAATGAAGACTAGTTTTACACACAGAAATTGAAGTTGAAACATCGACAGTATCTGATTGGGAAAAGAATAGGAAACACATCGAATACTTCGTTCAAGATGATCTAAGGACATTTTATGGTGGTTATGACCCACGGAGAAGCAGTAGCAAACATTGAGAAATTGTTGGCATATTTCGAGAGACAACCCGAAACATTGCTAAATTGAACGTCTAATGTTAATGCGGATGCGAGATCGCGCGGCTCGTAATCGATACACTTTAACTGAGACAGCAGAAGCTCACTGCCTTTTTTGCGCCAGACTATTTTGTAGCTATATTGAGTACAGTGCAAATACATAGGTTACATTCAGTGAACGTGTTTATGCGAAAATTACGTTGAGACAAGCATTTTTGGTAACACGCTAAGACGACGCTTTTGTTGCTCTTTTGACAGTTGTGTATGATATTTATACACATACATTTGCCTTAACTTCATCTTCTTGTGGAATGCGCTCATTGTAAAGAGCGCATGTGAACCACACTTTTTTTCTTGTCATCATAGACAGTACTTAAAACAGTGCTATCCAGAGTAGCACAAATATATATTCGTTAAAATGACGCGTAGTTTTCCTCTATATTATGGTGTTTCCCTGGGCTTGGGAGGTCAAAACCCAGGATGGCGGAGAGTTAATTCGATATGGGTCCTTCGGTTGGCCTTTGAGTTTATGACCATAATGTATGAACATTAAAAGCTAGACAGATAGTCTCCAAAGGACTGACTCTAATAGGTCCTCTCTCCGGTACTAATATATCACAAGGGAAACCTTAAGTAGATAAATCAAAGGAAAATAGCCGCCCGTTAGCATGGAATATTGCCGAGAGAGTGGAAATAGAGGATGTGTATATAAGAGAGGAAACGGAGAGGAAGTGAAATAATGGCGGAGGCTATAGATCAAGTTTGTCATTATGGTGACCGTGCTGTTGGTTGATATTAAACCATCCAGCCGTGTAGTTCACACCTAACCGCTGATAGGAAGGGATAGGACTCCCTGTAATTGGGCCTGACGTCAAGGTTCACTAACAACACTCTACTAACACCGATGGTCGGCCACTCTTTACTTTAGTACAATTACAAGGCTTTGTGCATTACTCAATTACCTTCACTTTATCACCAAATAGAAACTTTGCAATAAATAATTGGTGGAACAATTTTTTCAATCATCCTTTCTCAAGACTGGTGTAACTTAGATGAAATTAAAAAAAAAAAAAAAAAAAAAAAAAAAAAAAAAAAAAAAAAAAAAAAAAAAAAAAAAAAAAAAAAAAAAAAAAAAAATGCTTCGTAGAAAACAAAAAAATCGAAATAGTTATACAACAGTCAATCGGAACACTACGGTATCGTTGAAATTGAACCCATCACGAGTTAACACGTCCACACGTGCCCGTTCTTTACGACCTGCGGACAAGGTGACTGATTTCTCTTCTACTGTGCGTCCTGATAAAATTCGGTAAATAATGTAAAAGTTTTTAAATCTTCTGATTGCAGTCCAACGCCCTGCATAAAAAAAGGAGGGAACATTTTTAGTTAAATAATTATAATTGTTGATCCCTTTGAAAATTATACTTGTCCATTATATTTATGAATTAAAAAAATAGCTAAAATGATTCTTTAAATTTTGGTTATTAAATAAAGTTTTTCTCTCTCTTATAATATTCGAATATTTTCATCATCAAAAATGGTTTATTCTTTTACAAGTGCTGGTTTAATGCATTTTTACGAACTGAAAGGCTCAAAGGGAGAAAAACACCATCAAAAACATAAATTTTAGAAAACATATTAGACATTTGAAGTGATAAAAATTTAGGAGAGTCGCAAGGTTAACGGGCGAGTGGCTGATTTACCCCAGGCCAGAAGAGGCAGTAGCCAACAAACCTATGCAGGCCCTAGGCTGACGGAAGGGACATCTACCGTTCAGTCACTAAAGGGTTAACTGAAAAAAATCGTAAAATTTTGAGTGAATAGGATTTCAAAAGTATTTTTGTAGGTGTATAAATATTGTTAATCGATAAAAAGAAAAAGCCATACATACTCGAAACGTAACTTCTGAAAGAACAAGAAAAAATGGACATGGACATCTAGTAAGGAATAATAATGATATGCAGTACAAGAATGTAATAAACCTGTACCCTCGGAACCACAAGAGGAGGAGAGGAGGACCATCTACTCCTGGGATGCAGAGATGAACATTACATGTGGCGGACCAACATGCAGAAATTGGCTGAAAAAAAGGGAAAAGTGGCAGAGGCTTGGAGAAGCAAACTATACAGGGTGTCCCAGTGTATGTGTCTACCCCCTTTTCCTCCTAGAGTTGTTGGAATTTCGAAATGAAACTTGGTAGGTCTTAGTTATGTTGCATGAGGTTACTTATGAAGGTTTAGTTGACTTTGTAACATTCTCCAGTTTTTCTCCAGCGCATCTAACTCTTGATTTTCCAATGGCGGCAGGTATTTTTTATGACGAATTCTGATAGAAAATTTAATTTTAAGACTAATTTATTCCGAGACATCTTTTGATCCGACGCACCATTTGCGCGTAAAACGCAAAAAAACTGAAAAATATCGCCCTTTTGTAGACAAATTCCTATTTATCACTGAAACCAAGCCTTGTACGTAAAAACACCTCAATGTAAACGTTGTAGCCTATTAATTTTCCTTTCAGATGATACCAAGATTAAATATTTAACGGGGTATTATGAATGAAAACAAAGGCAAATTTTTATTTTTTTTTAGTTTTATGATATAATAATTTCATATGGAAAAATAAATTTATTCTGTTCTGTTTTATAATAATTTTTTTCATAAAGTAAATAAGTACTTGTTTTTATTGTTTATGTCAGCTACTTTTTTTTCTATTCATATCGATTTTCTGAAATGTTACTTTTTAAAACTTTTAAGGTATATTTTTCATTCATAATATCCCGTTAAATATTAAACCTACAACTTTGATCTTGGTATCACCTGAAAGGAAAATTAATAGGCTACAACGTTTGTATCGAGGTTTTTTACGTAAAAGGCTTGGTTTCAGTGATAAATAGGAATTTGTCTACAAAAGACTTAACAAACACGTTCAGTATTGTGATTTTGTTCAATAAAAAACGGTTGTGAAATCTTTGTAGATAAACAATTTATATGGAAATATGGTTCTGCGAATCGGTAAATTTAATTATTTAGGCGAGCAAGTTTTTGAGTTTTCTTTAACCGTGGTCTTACCGAGGAATGCGCTAAGGAAGGACTTATTGTAAGTCATATGGACTTAGAATTTTCAAATAAAATGTGAGAATTAGAGATTTAATAACTTCAGCGGCGGCCATAAGGAGATATTTCATGGCCCCCGAATAAGTCCTATAGGTGGAGTTCATCGGAGAATTTAATATGCCTTCTATATATAAATTCCTTGAGGAAAAGGGGGAGGGGGTTGAATACCGAGAATATCACGATTTCAAACGCCCCGCAATATTTTCCGGCTGGTTGAATCGTCAAATAATCCTTCCGCAGAATGTTTAATCATTTCCAGAAAAGACCACCGTTTTTTTCAAGTCCTTTATTAAGTTGGCTGATAGGAGTACGAAGTCCCCAGAGATCTGCAGAACGGTTCTCGTCATTACAAAGGACCCTTAATAAAGCACTCTCTTAAGTAATACTTACAGAGAAAATTAAAAAGTCAAGTTAGCTAATTTTCTTTTAATTAAAAGGAACTTACTGACGACTGTACATTCAGCACAAAAAGCTAGTTAGAAAAAAGTACTGGGTCTTTTACAATGATTAAATAAAGGAAAATACAACGGATGAAATTTGTAATGGAATAACAAAAATTACTGAATTATTCTTTATTTTATTTTATACGTGCACCACACTATATATATATATTTATATATATATATATATATATATATATATATATATATACGTGAAGAAATTTCATTAAGAAATTCTTTCACGTGAGCTGCCGACATTCCTTCAAAAAGTGGTGAAAGAAAGGTAGTTCAGTTTGACCAATGACCAATTTATTAATAAAACCTTTGTAATTAAGCAATAGTTCAAAATAATAATTTGATCTTAATGAAATGAAAAAAAAAAAAAACATCAAACATATTTTAATTGAAGTCCAAGAAAGCAGTTGATAATCTCAACTTGAAAAAAAAAAACAAAAAAAGAAAAAAAAAAAACGAAATGACCCTTGAACTTCTCTACAAGCCATAAACCAACATCGAAATGGTTGTCGAGCGTGCGTAAGCCAAATAAAACAACCAATTTAAAACTTTCGCCGAGAAAAATAAGATTTATTTTTGTTCTTACCGTAGATACAGCTCCTTCTGTTGAGGCAAGCATTTTAATTAAAGTTGTGTTTTAATTATTGTTCTAGACACACTATTTACACAATTAAAAATATTTTGTGGTATAATTTCTGAGCCCTACGAATCAATTTAGTATGAAATTTAATATGTTTTAGAATGACAGCTTTCCACGATTTCCCACGGGTTGTTGATTTATTATTAAAAAAAAACACAAGTAAGTCGAAAACTGCTGTATTCTTATGACACATTTTTTTTTGTAATAATTTCACTTCTAGAAACGTAACCAACTTTTTAATGTCTTCATTTCAATGAATTTGAGGAACATGGAGAATGTTTCAAAATCGGAACATTTTTGAGCCAGCTGGAGAGCGAACAGTCCAATATAAATGTATATATATATATATATATATATATATATATATATATATATATATATATATATATACACACAAATTCGAACCACCGTTATATTATAGATCTGGATAGATAGGGATCTGAGACAGGAAATTTCCGCGTCGGCACTTCCCGATTGCGTCATGAGGTCAACCTCATAAGCGGGTTTCCTCCCTAGGGATTTGGGGAAGAACCGCACTAAAAGCAAGGAGCATTGTATGGAATAGAATGATGTTTGTTCTACACTCCTTTTAATTTATTATTATTTTTGTATTATTTTTTTATTTTTTATTTTTTTTTATTATCTATTTATACTATTTTTTTAAAGGGCTATTGAGCATTTCTGTTTTTTTCGTTTTTATTACATGTGGACAAATAGAACAATTATTAATTGAATCAAATTGTATATAAATGAATACTTATTACAGAATTATAATGAAAATGATCAAACAAAGGATTGGTGGTAATCACCTTCAGGGTTGACAGGTCATAAAAAAACGTTTGTATTGTAAGGAGCGGTGACCATCTGCAGATTGCTAATCATATGATCGAATAACTTAAATTCTCATCGTTGCTTAACTTCTGAACCCAATGGTGACCGGTGTATTCAACGTGGTATCATAAAGGAACATTATTATGGATAATATTTACACTCCTATTTTTGCCAATTCCAAGTACCTTCTATCTACTGCTTGACTCGCGTTGGTATCTTCTGATGCCATACGTCGTCCGAGAATTCTCGCAACCCTTTTCTTAAATCCCATATGTATACCTTTCCTTTCAAAGAAAAAGAAAAAAAAAAGTACGAGGAAAATACCTTCAAAGACACAGGAACCGGCCAACCTTGTGAGATAAAACCTGACAAGACAAGGGACTCTGAATGTTTATTTGATTGAGAGCCGAATGCGCCATTCGTGGCCTCGGAAAGACCACTAAACAGGACCTCTATGCCTCGGAAAGAATGAGGAATGTGATGCCACTAGGCGGAGATAAAACATTCGAAAGCTTTTTCGAATGATAGCCACTATCTTAGTGTGAGAATCAGTCGTTCTCCCGTGCCTCGTCTCACTCCTGACAGTGGCTTATTCCGCTATTCGAAGTCCGCAAAGCTCAATAATGGAAATAATGATGAGCAATAAGTCCGATTTCTAAAAATTGCGTTATCACAGCGCGGTTTGATGTCCTTACCCGTGCTTATATTAGAAAAACTCAGAATCAAGACTCATGAGCGATATTTTGGTCACAACTAAAAATTACCACATGGCATCTTTAAATAGGCAGTTGAACAAACTAATTAATCAACGAAACGCGGCAGAAAGTAATGAATCCTCATTATTTAGACTATAGAATGTAAATTATCGCACTTATACCACGAGCTGGCTTGGCTATTCTTTGATTATCGTCGCCAGTATTTCCTCGGGTCAGTCCTTTACCTTGACATTCAATACCGAAGACCTTCGTATATCGTTTAACTCCTTAAATTTAAATCCTCTGTTCACTCTCGTAACACTCGCTCTCTTTTTGGTATCTCTATATTTGCAATGAACAGCAACAGCCTCCAGCGTCCGCGCTCCTAGTCATAAAAGTTATAACCGCTGGTTTGGCAGCAATTAAATTTGAATATAATACAGATGTCAACTGATTTAGTTCATTTTTAGAACACATATGCCTCTTTAGATACCCACGATGTATATCGAATGTCGTTACAATACAACAGAAATTACGACCCCCCCCCCCCCCTAATGAACCGATTTAGCTTATTTTTACAAAACATTTTTCTATTAAGATAGGCAGCCACAACGAATACCTAGTTTTGTTACAATACAATAAAAATTACGGCTGATGTGAGCAAATAACTATTTTGGGCGAAAAAACAAAAACTCTGGCGTGTATCGTGTTAACAGACAGACAGGCACACACACAGAAACATATATATATATATATATATATATATATATATATATATATATATATATATATATAGGGGAAGGTCTCTGTGACCTTTGACCACTTTGCAAAATAGATTTTTTTTGGCTTGAATATAAAAGATAAGTTCATTTTTTTTTTATTTCATTGTAATTAGTATTCTATTGCTTATCATATTTAAATTTTTCAAGGTTCTAGCTTTACATTTAATATTTTTTATTAACTTTTTAAAAAATAATCGTACAGTGGTCAAAGGCACAACATGTAATTGTACCTTTGACCATGGGGTGTTGTACCTCTGACCACGTAACAACAACACATTCATATTATTGCGAAAGACCCTAACAGATACCACTATTTATAGGACATGTGGGTAGATAACGTCTGCTTTTAAGAGGGGATTTCTACACAGGGCCAACAGTACTCAATCCTTTCAAAAGGTTATGGTTTCACAATTTACAATTGAGGGTTTGTTTTTCCACCAAAATAACGTCCACTTGGTTTTATATTATGTTTACTCGTGGTGCGATCTGGGGAGATAAGAATACAGAACAGAAGAAGAACACAGCAAACGGAAAAATAGTGCGAGCCGGCTTTCCGTAAGACGCCTTACTCGCCACAAACCCGAACACACTGCTGTCAGTGACACATAATTAATTGGAAAGTAAACCTCCCCTTGAAATGGACGGTTTTTGAGATTTGTGTCAAAAGAATGAAAATACTTCGGACAAAATTTCGATAACAGATATAAATTTATATTTTATAACGATGAACATTTTTGGTATCCAGTAGGTAGAATCCATCCCTAAATAGCTACATTTTCAATGAGTACCAATAACTTGTATGTAATTGACCAATAACAAATGCCCTTGTAATTGTACTAAAGTAAAGAGAGGGTGACCATTGGTGTTAGTAGAGTGTTGTTAGTGAACCTTGACGTCAGGCCCAATTACAGGGAGTCCTATCCCTTCCTATCAGCGGTTAGGTGTGAACTACACGGCTGGATGGTTTAATATCAACCAACAGCACAGCCACCATAATCAACTCCATGACAAACTTGATCTATAGCCTCCGCTATTATTTCACTTCCTCTCCGTTTCCTCTCTTATATACACATCCTCTATTTCCACTCCTCCGGCAATATTCCAAACTTACAGGCGGCTATTTTCCTTTGATTTATCTCCTTAAGGTTTCCCTTGTGATATATTAGTAAAGGAGAGAAGACCCATTAGAGTCAGTCCTTTGGAGACTATCTGTCTAGCTTTTAATGTTCATACATGATGGTCACAAACTCAAAGGCCAAACAAAGGACCTTTATCGAATTAACTCCACGCCATCATGGGTTTTGACCTCCCAAACCCAGGGAAAGACCATACTATGTCAACATCTTATGCGTCCTTCTAACGAATACACGTTTGCGCTACTACAGATACCGGAGTGTTTAAGAAAGCCGTATGATCACTAAAAAAATGTCAGTTTGATAAAACCGAGCGCATTCCTGAAGAATATAATTCTAAAAACATGTGTTTCTCCTAAATAACTAATAAATCTAGATGACTCGAATATAAGTTTATAAATATAATATAAAAACCGCCCGACTCGTAACAAAAGTGACATCTTAGCGTGGTACAAAAACATATTTATCTTTGGTGTCAGACAGTGGCCCCGAGACATTTTACTTACCTGACCTTGTCATAATAATTCTAATATTTATTTAGACTGTCCCGGAAGTGCCAACAATGTTTGGCTTCTTCCAAATTTGCTTTTTTTTTTTTTTTTTTTTTTTTTTTTTTTTATTATTATTTTTTATTTTACCGTTTTGATCAATTTATACATAGCATATATCTGTATCAACTAACTTGATTATTGTACTTACATGACTTGTACAGATTTCAAATAAATAAATTAAATAAAAAAAAAAAATCTTTGGTGTCATTGACGAATAATTATTTATTTTAGAAATGTTTTCGGCAGTCCAACGATTATATTTTCTTAAGCAGGTCATTGACGTTCCGACTTGCAGTACCACGTAGTAGGAATACTAGTTGGATACTCGACTCCACTCACGCTCCGACGTACTACCCAACAAGCGATCCAACTTCTCTTTAGTTTTCTGGACTGTTTACGTCGCTCACGAGCCGAAACATGTATCGAGTGCAGACTGAAGATGCTCAAAGGTCAAGCACTGACTGAGCTAAGTTGGACGACATTAATCCGACTCTCCCACTCACGCTCCAACTCCGTATCCAGTCGGATGTCGGAGCTTCCAGTCGTCCATCTAAATGTTCCGACTCGTCCAACTGGACATCCAACAATCCACCAAGCCCACGCACGATAAGACTAGTGGTACAACTTCGGAAATTGGACCACAAGTCGCACTGCAAATCGAAACGTGAATGGCCTGCTTTTCCAAGATATTAAAAAAAAAAAATGAACATGGAGTCAAAAACTACTAATGTCTGTTGATGAAATGTATTCAATGTTACAGATCTTCTACTTTATGTCCGAGATCTTGCAATTCCTATGTCAAAAGATCTGTAAAAAAAGCCGGTAGTGCTAAGATTACCCATTACCACCAAAAATTAGCATTCCGTTTAAAATAATGGCTTGTGTCCACTCTTTTCCAAAAAATGTCCTCAAAATTTCTGCCTTATTATGAATTCTAGGCTTTATAATTACTTATACATATAAAAGCAAACACAAATATATATATATATATATATATATATATATATATATATATATATATATATATACTTAGTATACGACTTCCGATTACTAATACGGACTTATGAAACAAACCGGAGTCTGGCCATCACCAGAACAAACTCTGTTTATGTGCCATAATAAGGCATTAAGAGAATTTGCTGAGCAGCTTTACATTTCAATGGGAAGATTGAATGCCTTTTACAAATAAAATGTGGTATTAAGCATTTTATGTGGTAGTACTAAAATTTAATTATTTTTTAATTTTAAATCTTGTTGATTATTCATTTATTCTTTATTTTTTATTTATTTATTTTTGTTTATTTATTTATTTATTTTTTGTTTAACGGCGTATCAACATTAGGGTATCAACATTAGGGTGATTAACTTCGGTGATCTACGGGAACCGGTGCACTCAACGTCGCTATGGCCGTTGGCTTTATTCTTTATTATTCATGTTTTTGTTTTACTTCATTTTTATATTCTGTTCTTTTGTTAATTTTTCTCCATTTGTTGTATATGTAAACTCTTAAATTTTAACTAAAACTAATAATATGTTTTAAAAAACAAAATATGTTAATATACAAATGCAAGTGATATGCTGTTTATTGCTTGAGACTTGCAGACAAAAATAAACTCCCGTCTCGTTACAGTAAGGAGGAAACAAATTAAAAAAAAAAATTATATATATATATATATATATATATATATATATATATATATATATATACAGGGTGTTCAAAACTCGATTGACAACCCCCTTTTTTTCCACAATTTTTTTAATTTAAAAACGAAACTTGGTGGGTCTTAACGTGGTCGAATGTACATTCATTGGACCTAATGCACGACCCCTCAACTTTCTCCAGTTCTTCTCCAGAGACCCTAACTCTGGAATCTCCAATGGAAAGGGGTTATTTTTAAGACGGATTATTATAGAGAATTGAATTTTATGTCGATTTTATATTGGTAATTTTTTCGCTAAAGCGCACCAATGAGTAACAAGTAGCCAAAAACCGATAAAATCCTTGTTTTTTGTCACTTTTCTGCCAATAACGTAGAAATTATGTCCGCAATGAAAAAAGTAGCTGATATAAACGTTGTAGAGGATTAAATTTTCTTTCCAAAAAGTACCTTTAAATGCCTAAAATGTTAACAGGAATGGAGCAAAACACACTTTTGTTTTTTAAGTTTTCAGAAAGGTTTATGACCAGCGTGGTCTACGCTTCCGTAAAACTCAATAAACATTTCCTAAACTTTTTGCTCCACCTAAAAATCAAATTCAATTATTTATAAAGGCATTAAAATTATAAATTTAAAGCAATAGAACTCACCTAATCATTAGAATTTCGTAGTAGTTATTTTTGTGTTGGACGATTTTTTTTTTGTTTTTTTTTTTACGGCGCTTTGACATCTAGGCCATTAGTGCCGACATCAAGGGTGCAGCGATGAATTTTCCCAACGAGCAGTGATATGAGAAAATTCCTGCCGCCAGACAGTGGGGCCAAACTACTTTTCGCGTTTCAAAAAAGGACTACAGCCTCCAAATCTTAACAGATTTGAATGATTTTTTAAAAATAAAAGCTAGTTTTTGGTTTCTCCTGTTTATTAAATTACGTATAATAATTCACAAACTTTTACTATCAAACATAAAATAATATTTGTTTTTTCATCTAACTTAATATCAGCACTAATATCGTTGAAATTAAACATTCAAACCCTGATTAGATTTGGAAAAAATCAAAATTTATTATCAACTCTATCAAAAACGTCTAATCGTCGATAATTTCTCGTTCTTTAGATTATGAAACAATATCGTTTTTCGGGCATCTTTTAAGCGTGTTTTCACCATACATGGAACGAAGAAAATTCAATAAACTGACAATATAGCGGTGAGGATTATTATAATCGGTACCCAAAATAATTATACCTATTCGTACCGTTAGTAAATATGGCAGCCTGTAAAGGTTACAACATGTAGGTATAAGGGACAACAGGTATGATTTACTACAGGTATGGGAGGGGGGGGGGGGGGGGTTACTCCAATGCTAAAACCCCTCAGTAGACATTCGTGAAGTATGGCCGAGCTCCACTCCACATTCATCACGAGCAGTGCCAACATTCACATAAACCATTCACTCTGTTTGTTTGGAGTACAATGAGGACTTTCACAATACCTCCCCGGGGCGCAACTCGTTTCAAGCAAGAACCGTCTCAAGGCGTACAATAATTTATGGAATATTATTATCATTTGATTCAGTGTGAATATTCTATTTCATATTAAGGTATTTTTCTTGCTTTAAAAACTCCAAAGTGTCAACACATCATGCAACCCCTTATAGGGACGTCTTTTTCGCAAATACCTTAAAAATCACACTGAAGCACTCGTTCAGGCCGATTTCTCGATGTTGTGCTTCGTCCAATATATATAGTTTCTGATTAGCAGACTTTTTCAGAAATCAGAAACTGCGACATTATACCATGTAATCCAAATGGCTGGAATAAGAGTTAAACACTTTTCAAGTCATCCAAACTGGCTCTTTCTCCTAACAGGGGCGTATATAATTTTGGGAGGAGCTGGGACCTCCGGGGTATTTGCGGGTATAGAAACCCCCCATGATGGTGGAGGGTCCGGGAAAAGTTTAAATACTTTAGTGTAAAATCCTCTCTGTACTTTAGAGAGGTCCTCCGTCACCTAGTAAGTGACCAGGGTAAATGTTGAAGATATTATTCGTTTTTATAGGTTTTTTTTTTTTTTTTTTTTTTTACAGAAAATGGACTTATAACCATTTATTTTTAACTGAATATTTTTTTCTGAATTTTTATTATACTGACTCACTCGCAGCCATCCATACAATCCAATTGCCGTTCAAAGCTAATAACCAAGATCTTAGAATATTTAGCCAACTAAAACGCTATTACACCGAAAAAAAATCGTAGCTAAAGATCTCATATAATTTATTCTTCAAGTATGACACATTTTTACCGATTAAATCAAAATTTCGGGGGCTTGAAACCCTCTCAGCCCCTCTTATGTAGGCTCATGCCTTACTTCTTACCCAAACCTTAGTACAATTAAAGTTCTCAATACCCTTTCCTTCATTAGAGATTCGCGTTTCGGTAGGTACGCGTATTTAAATTTTTTTAATCATAAACTTTTAAATTAAATGTATAGATGAACTATTAGTTTTAAAGCCGAAATAGCAAAACGTTTGTGAGCAAGATGCTTGTTGAGAGTTTTTATTATTCCAAGCTGTTGAAATCAATTGGAAGGCAACCATTCGAAAGCTTAGTCATTTTTTTAGTAAAGTTAAATAAAATTGGGCATGGATTTTTGCTCCAATGAACACTTTTGACTGGTAATATGACTACCATATTTATTACAATAATAAGACTGACATTATATATTTAACTAACAAAATAACGGATGATTGAAGTCTCCTATTTAAAGAGCTAGGTATATCCTATAGTAAGGAGAGTAATAAACGAGTCAGATTCATGGCTGCCCTCACGAAGCCATTTCACATAGTGGATATTGACTGGTGAAGGGGAAGACGTTCCGTCATACCACCAGGAATCTCTTATATTGCATACTTGCCGACAATGGAAGGGCCTGCAGAAATTTAGGATATTTAGGACAGCTATGGTCAATACCCTTCAAAGCAACGAAGATTTATTAATGAAAAAATATCTAGGCTACCTAAAAGTCTATCAATATCATCTTTTCAGCTGGATGGAATCTCCCAAAGCGTAGGATTTGAAAACAATACAATATGAGGAAGACAAGAATGTTTGAAATTTGGCTAAGAAGAAACGTCAAGTGAGTTGGGGAAGACCAGGATTGCTTTTAGGTTACCATGAATAATTGTAAGTCAAAACCACGAATACCAAGGTATCAATATCCACTTAAAGGTTATTATGGTCTTTTTCCACCCCCTGGTCTTTGTTGCTGAAGAAGGATTTCAAAGAGCGATCCGAAACGTTTGAAATATAGACCTTTCTGAAAAGCTGACGTTTTCTCCTAGCCGAATCCCAACCATTTCCCGACTTCATACCATCCTAACGGCTAACTATCGGGATCTCATAAATACAATTTTAGAGAAAGTTGAACAAAAATGATAACTGTGATTAACGCTTTAGATGCGGGTGTCATTACAGGACCCTAGGGATCCTTGCCGCTTCTGAGTGTTCCTTCGGAAGGACACTCCTCCATTACTTTTAGCGCGGTTCCTCCCTCCCCCATAGGGAGGAACCCCGCTTATAAGGTTGATACAATGAAACAATCCGGAAGTGCCGACCAGAAAATTTCGCGTTTCAGAACCCCTAGAGACCGAAAATAACGGTGGTTCAAATTTGTATATACATATATATATGTATATATTTATTTATATATATATATATATATATATATATATATATATATATATATATTTGTCTGTTCGCTTTGTAGCTCCCAGACGAATGGTCCGATTTTGATGAAATTTGGTACAAAAATCTTTCGTCTAATTTAAAAGGTCAAGTTCGTTAACCAGCAAAATCCGCCTGCAGGAAGATGGCGTTTGGGGCGAAATTCGCGCAAAAAAAATCGTAACGCTTACGTTTTTGAGTTCATAAGCTTGTAAGTACTCGTTTTATTTGCTTCCTGGGCTAGAAAAACGAATGACACCATTTTCAAGGCGATAGCTTTAACCGTTTTTGAGAAAATCGGAAAAATAGTTTTTGAACACCGTTTTTGGTTTGGGTACTTAGAATCATGGGATTCAGTTAAAACATTTTCTGCATGTTCTACTTTCATAAAAACTAATATGTTGAAATTTTGGTTACGTTTGGAGTTAAGGAAGGGTTAGAATAAAATATTTTATTAACAGACATAAAAAGTTTCAGTAACTTTGTTTACTTTCTTTAATATCTCGAAAAAGGTTGAGAATCTTGGGAAACGGAAGGATACCATTAGAAAGCATATTAAATGCTCTAAAAAAAGGTTCTAATGAAAGTTTTGATTAGGCGATGTCAATCGGAGAAATAAGAGCTTAAAACTTTAAAGTAATTGATTTCGCTTATTCGAACTGTTCTTTTCGTCTGTTTTTTTATTCCTTGTTATTTTTTAATTGCTTGGATAATGTATTTGAAAATAAAACAGGTTAAGAAAAATAAGAAAAACAATTTAATGTTAGAGATATAGATTTCCAAGATTCCAAGACCTTGTCACTAGCGGGTCCGTTTCTAGTGTAGCCGACCCTTCCAGGTAAGATTGTAAATCATGACCTTTCAAGACTTTACTACTCACAGGAATGACGTTAGTGACCTCAAGGGTTGACACGCCATTACAATAATTAATTAAAAAAAAAGACTGGTGGAACCAAAATAATAACTGCTTCTATTTTAATCTTTCCAAATTAGACTAGGGATATGAACGGAACCGCGCTAAGATGATGCAGTTCCTGCGAGACGGATTTTTTCCTTTAGATTCAAAAGACAGTTGCCTTCAGTATTGTTTGGGCGTTCCAACAGTGTTTTCCGTTTTCAAAGCGGCTGACTGGGAGATTATTTATGAATTCTTTATGAAAAAAAATGTCTACATCAAAAATTCGAACAAAAAATGCACCCGGTACTGAGGTAATCCCTAACAATAACAACCGCAGCGAAAGTGTTAATGAATTTAATTTTAAAAGTCTCTTAACTAAGTATGGCGGGTTGCGTTGGGAAAGAGGATCTATTTTGCCACCCCTTTCCAAAACATTAAAATTTATGGAGATAAATAAATGAAACAAGCGATAGAGAGAACAAAGGATGGTCATCTTTGTATGTGGCAGAACACACAGCATGGCGCACAGGAAAACGTTAAATATTAATAAGGTGCTAGTTAATCGGTCGTTATAATGTAACTAGGGCAAGGAAAAGTCAGCAGCAGCAAAGTGGCCATAGTAGAAAAGGAAAGGCGGTAAATATGATCAGAAACGTGGAGATTTCTCAGGGCCTCCGGATTCCGTTTCACACACCTCGTAAGCTGGTTTGCTATCTGCGGCAGGAGGGAGGAAACCCGCTAAGGGGGACAAAATAATGAATAAAATTACAGGGATTAACTCCTTTGTCCTCCTTGCCGCTAAGATTAGCTTAGCGGTAGAGCACTGGACTAATATGCTAGAGGACCTGAGTTCAAATCCCAGCTAGCACTAAAGATTTTTATCTTCTAGTGTCTTCGTTCGTGGGTTGCATTCGGCCTCCCTGACCGTCCCTAGGCCAACCCAGCCTTTAATTAATTTATTAATGGGTACCTTGGTGCTAAAGTCTCTAGCAGTCAAAGAAGCAAAGGGGAAAATCAGGCGGCCGGAGTATAGTACTGACAACAATATCTCCCTAGTGTGCCCTACGATCATGAATCAGATACGTCTATAGTATCAGCCCCTCAGGGCCCTCGTGGCCTGTAACGGGACTCATTTTTCTGAACTCCTTTATCAATAAGGTAAAATTAATACAACAAACCACAGAAACTTCAGATCCATTGGAGTGTGCAAATATGTGTTTTTAAATTATTACCTGAGTGATCAAGGTAGTATTCGTGGTTAAATTATTAGTCCCTATTTATTATATTGTTGATTTTTATTTAATAATATACCTTAACAAATATAATAAAAATTTATAATGTGGATTCGAGGAAAATGACTATTGGATCAACATGGATGAAGGACATCAAAGGATAACCTGCCAGAAAGGAATAAAGGAAAGAGGATTAGGTAGAAGGATTTCTAATTTGCCTGATATCTTTCATCTTCCACATAGGTATTCATTCATAGGGCAGGGGTTTTGTGGTATTAAGGTCTCGACTCCATTAGATCTACGCAAAGACTTGGAGATTTCATCAGAACATCCAAGTCTCGTTCATTCTAATGATATTCGCTCCAATGAATATATTGTGTGGTATTATTGTGTTTATAATACAGTGACAGACCAAATTAAAGGATCACTTACAAATTTTTATGTTATTCTTATATTACAGAAAAAATTGGAATTTTGTTGTCTCAGACTGTACTTGGTATTGTCCCTTATCAAGATTAATCCTCTACCTGTTTGAATTCCCACCTTTTCATGGGAGAAGGATCAGTTATTTCTTTTCTCTTCTCCCTTCCTGCCAGATAATGGTTAGTTGTTAGCAAAGATTCATCCTATTGAATATTTTCTAACATTTAACAGACATCAGTTTTAACTTGTGAGTGTAGTAAGAACGTTGTAATGACCAACAGAAGAGAATTGACCGAAGAGGAATCAAATCGTGCACTTGCTTTGAGTGAAGAAGAGATTCCTTAATCAGCTCCAGCGGTCACAATCCGTGGTGTCTAGGGTGCTTAATAGGCACCGTCAGACTGGAGGACATACCAGGAGGACCGGACAAGGTAGTCCGATGTCTACTTCCCTCCTTGGCGCCAGATTTTTGCAACTCCATGCTCTTCGGGATCGCTGATCAACTGGGAACAGCCTGCGTGGTCTCCTCCAGGAGGTTCAGAAATGTGCAAATTTCAGAGTAAACCGAGAGAAGACGACTCAACGATTATGGATTTACCTCCCACCCTCCAGCAACTGGACCTTTTCTCTTCAGGGAACCGGGTTCAGTGCTTGAGGTTCGGGAGCACCTAAACTGGAATCATGAAGTTTAAGTGAAAACCACAACATGAATATCTTTGTAATACCCGAGTTGGTATCATTGGTAGTGATTTGAGAAGTTCATTTATTTATTTTTTTTTTTAAGTGCATTTACGAGTATAAAGTCAAATTTTAATCTTTCGCATACCCTGTCTCAATGTCCTCATAATCCTGCTACACTGTTAAGAAGTAAGTACTATAAAAATATGGTACATAAATCAAGTAGTATTAATGGCTAACAAACAAAAAAAAAAAAAATCTACTGACCCAAGGGTACCTTCCTTTCAGATGGAATTCAAGTATCTTCACATTAAATATCACAAGCATGTACAAATAGTTTCATAAAACACAGAACAGGTTATGAGTTAATTATCTCTGTAGTTCATAGTTAATATTCCACTGAAGGAAAATGAAATTGACTTTATAATTTCACTACGATCAAGTACAGTAGAAAGCCAGACACTAGCGCTGCTGGTGGCTACATGCACCAGTTATTTATAATAAGCACTACATTAGCCCTCGCTTCTGGGCTGTTCATTATTAAAACCACAACGCTATGTATAGAGGGGAAATTAGCAAATATTAATAGAGGTGATATTTTCCCTTCGGCATACATTAATTATAAAGGTAATTTATTCATGATTGACACATGTTGCAATGAATAACTTATTTTGCTGGCTACAATCGGAATAAAAAATAACGAATCCTACTGATTCTCGGTAAATTTAAATTTTGCTTCTTATTCCCAATGAAGAAATAATAATATTCAATCAGAAACCAGAGATATTTATATACAATGTTAACATTTTTCCCTTCAATTAATTTATCCTCTCATTTCATTCCAGGAAGTACCGTATCGACATAGTAAAAAATATTACTTGCAAAAAAAAATGTTTTTTTTGTTTGTTTTTTTGCAAAGATATTTGAATCGATCCATGCAAAAAGAGCTTCATTTCAAAATCAGTAGTTTTGAGAAAACTAGACTGAAGCCCCTTCTACATGGAATAATAAAATGATGACTATGTTTCTATGGCAACTATGTATTGGATTGAAGTCCTTCTAACATAGAAATGTGAAGTTACCTTTAGATACAAAGAATTCATCACTCATACTAACGAAAATATTATCCGAACTCATATAGGGAAAAAATGGACTGAAGTTCTTTTTGCATGGATGGATTCATTTATGGAATGTACTAACAAAATACATTAATGAATAGGAGAAAAACATTTTCCTCTATTCCTTAAGTTGATTGCACCTCAAATTATGACACTGACTTCCTGGTACACTTTTTACAAGTAAGGGGGCACCCACATTGGTCCCGATCCGATCCGATAGCCACCGACTGTCGGAATAAAAAAATACAACTGTTCTAATACAACTTTTGATAGTGCGATCTAAATCTTATAATACCGTGCTAACAATTGGATAGTGTCGGTTGCGTTTTGGTTTTAATACGATTCAACCACATAATTTTTACCGATTTATATATATGCGTTTGAATACATATTCAAGTTTCAATGTAAAGGAGATTGCGACATTTGAATAAAAATGTTTTATTAAATCAATACATTTGTATCGTGTTATTTTTAAGAGAGAGAATAAAATTAAGATAAAAAAGGGATAAAACACATTTAAAAATAGAGGTAGCAAAAGGGTCTATATAGAATACACTGTGTGTGGTTCGAAGTTTATTTCTGGATACCACTAGCTCTAATGCTAATTTAAAATTCAATACTCTATCTTAAATATGCACATGCAAAACAGTAAGATATGATAATATTATTTTCTCAACTGTAGTTTCTTTTTTTAACTTGAAGATGTATGAATTTAATTTTACCTGTGAAAAATAACGGGAACTTACCTGAAAAAAAAATATATTTCTGTTAATAATATTTCAAGCTATGGTGAAAACATATTTCATATTTCTACTATTACAATATACCATGCAATACCATCTCAAAAACACACTCCAAAAGAGAATATAAATATATCGCTAGCGTACAGAATATTTATTTTCTCGCAAAGAAACGAGCACCGTAACATTTGCAACTAACGAGAAATATATTACTTCCTGAAAGCAAAGAATATAGACCCAGTGGAATTGGGTAGGTATTTAACTTAAAATCCATTTAATTTATATATATTTCGAAGCATAAGGAGCTTCGACTGTACCAAATTTCATAAAAAATCTGGCCACTTTTTAGTCTGTGAGAGAGCGAACAAGCGAACAGACAAATATATATGCATATATATATATATATATATATATATATATATATATATATATATATATATATTCGAATCGATGTCTGTGCCCAAAAAATTAGTTTTAGAATATTTGTATGTTTGGCAGCGCTAATGGCCCAGAAGTCGATGCGCTATAAAAAAAATAAATAAATAAAATTTGTATGTTTGTGCATGCTAATCTAAGAAACGGAAATATATTGTGGTAAGCTTCACTTAACATTTAGTTTTTGTTTCGTGTCAATCGGTTCATAAATAAAAATGTTATGTCAATGTTAAGGCTCACGTCGAATATTTGATGAACTATCGTTAACAATATCCAGACCAGATTTTTTGTTTTTTTGTCACGAAACTTGGTATATAGAATTCCTTTAGCAAACGAGTGAACAGGTTAGTTAACAAGCAAAATCGGTCCATCTGTATGGGGAGTTTATTCCGGACCCAAAGTAGTTACCGGCCGCAATTTTAGTTATATTGCAACGAAGCTCAGTATTCGATATGGCCATTTTAAAAGAAAAATATTTTGTAAAAATAAATTAAATCGGTTCATTATTAGGGGGGTTTACTCCGGATCCAAATTACCCATTAGCCACTGCCAGCCCTAATTTTTCTTATATTTCAAAGAAACTCAGTATTCGTTGTGACCATCTAAAGAGAAAAATACTTTGTAAAAATATACTAAATCGGTTCATTAGGATAGGGGTTCCCCTATATTAGGATTAGGATAGGGGTAATCCCAGCCTATATTACTATTTACTGATTTATTATAATTATAAACATACTACATAATTATAAATATAATATTTTTTTGTATTTCTCGGATTACTCTTTTTCCAAACAATTATTTTTTGTTAAATACTTAAACGAAGGTTTGTAAAATCCAAAATAAACCAAAATATATATAAAAAAAATGCCCTAAGTGGCAGTTCCACGCGGACGAATTCGTTTGCACAGCAAATTCGTTTGCAAATATATATATATTTGAACCACCGTTATTTTCGTGATGTATGGGTATTGAAACGTGATATTTTCTAGTCGGCACTTCCGGATTGCCTCACGAGGTCAATCTCATAAGCGTGTTTCCTCATTATCGAGGGAGGGAGGAAACGCTCTAAAAATATTCTGTAAAGTTTCGTGACATTTTCCGGAAGATTTCGACTTCATGGTAAGGTCTTAACTAACCATCAAAAATTCACTCCACACTCGTTATTAAACCAAAATGCACCTTTTATTTATTTTAAATTGTTTCAAAGAGTTCAGTAACGAATTAAGGGTTTAGAAAATGTGACATCCAATACAGCAAATATTCAAGATTTTAAAATTGCAAGTGTGCAGAAGTCAATTTCATAAACTGTTGCATCTCTTGATCATGGTCCAGAATTTTTTGCGGATTATATTTTATGTACGGAAATGATGTAGTTGCATTTTTGAAACCGTATTCATTAAAGCTATAAGTCTTCGCGTCCTAGCAGAATGTCAAATAATAATTTACTCGGGAAGAAAAATACATAATAATGAAAACGAGACATTAAAATAATTGCTATCATTAGGAAATTATTGTTGTTTTCTGCCATGAAATATTTATTGCGAAGAAGGTCCATTATAGGAAGGACTAGGTAGTATTAGGAATAGACTGCAGAATGTCACGAAACGTTTAGAGATAAATTAAAGTCAGTATCACGAATTGAGAAAAAGTCTCTAGCAATTTTATTTAAATTTTTAGATGACATATTTGCCTTATACATTGTCGTGATAGCGGACTTTTATCCGGTCACTGCCCCAAGACACTACATTTTCTGTGTTATCTAGTTTAGATTAAAACAAGTTCTCTAAATGATTGTTATGTTAAAAATTTTAGTAGATTAAATTTTAAACTTTATATGATGGGGTCGGAGCAAAATTATTAATAAAAAATAACTGTAGTCGCTATATCGTCCCTACCTTGTCAAACTATCGAATATGTAAAATCTCGTTTTTCAGATTCCAGCCTTTGCTCTTGGATTGTGGACGATACGGCTTGTCGCAAATTGTCGGAATCCTAACCCCTTTTGAACAGCCTTTAATGCCCTATATAAAGTATCGAATAAGACCATTTTTAGTATATTACTTCGTCAATGGATAGAATATTTTCGTTCTCTAGTTTGCTCCGATGATCGATATTATTTCAAGCTCTGTATGCTACTGGAATATGACTACAAGCTCTGTATGCTACTTCATCTTGTTGGTCCTAACCATTCCAACTGACTGTCCCAAATAATATCCAACATATAGCAGCTACAGTTAAGTTATGATAAAATGTTGCTTGGCACTATTTTTGCCCGACTCCTTCATAAATGATATATCCCAGCACCGATAAAAAAAATCCAGTTCGCAGGGACTCTGTCAAACTTAGCGCGTTTTCGTTCCTAACCGCAGTATAATTCGAAAAGCCGAGAATAGAAACAGGAAACTTTTCGAGAAACACGTAAACAGACGTCAAAATTTAAAATTAAACCTCAAAACGAAGCAAGATCGTAGGCTCCACAACAAGTAACTGACAGTATCCTAAGCGGAAATCGCTCCATTTAAGCATCAAGTTTTCCTAGCGCCGGGCTATCTAACGCTTGCGACCCTTGCATCCATGATGCAGCAGGGAAGTCTTCATTCAGGGAAAATAGGAACGGCTTATCAATCTGCCAACGAATCCCCCCATGAGAATCCAAGGCGTCAGCCACTAGACCAAGGGGAACCACTTTAGAATATACTCAGTGTTGAGTAACCTTAAGGTTTTGTATTAAGAACCTAATATGATGGACTTTCGAGGTACATTAATATATTGGTTCTATAGTAAACCCATCGGGGTGTCGTCCTAGTGGATCCGTTTTGCTCATTATAGAGCTCGATTTTACTTTTGATATGAAAATGCAGTGTGCTGAGTTACGTGACTAATGGACATAAATTGTGGCCTCTATTAGAACAGATCATAGATATCTGTGGCATCTAAGAGTCTATAAACACCACTACAATGGCGATTCATCACAAAAGATAATCAATTTTAAATACTTAATGTGAAATTAATTTTCATTGAAGGAAGCGTGAGGGCATGTTGATGTGCTAAGCTGAACTTGTGTGTTATGGAGTGGAAAATATGATTTTATATTCTTTATTATTAGTTTATCGAAATGAGCTCAATTGTTAAACTGAAAACGTTAAAGAGAATAGGACCAAGGATACTCCCCTGTGGAAATCCCTCTTCGAGAAGAATATGATCACAGTAAACTGTTTATTTGCGGACCCAAAAACATCGACTGGAACCAAAATTGACAGAATCGCCTCTGGTCGAAGCAGAAGAGAGTTTGAGTAGGCTCCTTTCAACGTCATCTGAGCGTCCTTCTGACGTTAATCGAGGTTGGAGTTGGGAGGACTTCAGCACATTATCCTCATATCGTATCATATATCATATTACCAGATGTATTCATGTACAGGATGTAATAGCCAATAAAGAAATATACATAGTTGGATAAAGGGCGTGAAATTGTGTACAGGAAATTATTTTACCTTACTAGGAAAAAGTGACGACATAAAGAGATAAAAATGAAGCCAAAAATAGGGGTATTGAATTAGGCCACTTGCCGAAACACGATGGAAGTTTCGTCTAAATGCCTGTCGTTAGGGCAATCGATAAAATTCAATCGTAAATGAGACAAATTACAAACTAGAAACGGAGAACGATAATTTCAGTGAGGTTTGACATGAAATCTCAAAAATATTTATGTTTCAAGCCCTATCATAGTATCGGCCGAGAGGAACGGACTCAAGCCAGTCACGGAAGGTTTAAATATGAATGAAACCCTGATTCACGGCTAGTACACCTCGTAAATATTGTTTATCGTTATTAAGTTTCGGGGTCGTCCAAGTTCACACGCAATTGACGGGTTAATTTTTTAGCTGAACGGATGTTCTCAATTCACAAGATATCTACCAAAATCACATGATGATTGATTTCATCAGGAAATTATTTATTACATTATAAAACCATCCTGCTCCGTCCGCCAAAAAAAGCAGCCAGAAACAATTTTTCAATTATCTAGACATTTTCGTTTCATTCAAAATAGAAAAAAATATTTTCCTATTTATGGCTACTTTATGGATCTTTTGTTTTTTCATTAGTATCGTGAAGGCACTTGATAAGAAAACATCTTCCAAACATAAAATAATGTAAAGAATGCAACAAATTTTATGAAGGAGAATCATCACAATTAAATAACACGTTAAAAATATTTGTGAACATGATAATACTCGTAAAACGGCTCAGGCTAACCACACAATACAAATGAAACACGTGTTGGACTTCGAAAATCTAAAGAGCATATGTAAACAAAGAAATTTCATGAAACGAAAAATAAAAGAAAATATGCATATCATAAAAAATCAAAAAAAAAGTAGTGAATAAGAAAATCGAAAAAAATCATAAATCATATATTTTTTAATTTATTGGACAATTAATGTAAATTTCTATAGCTATAAAAAATGGGACTTGTTTCATTTTTTTTTTTTTTTTTTTGACGAATCTTCCTTCTTCCGGGTCATTGAATTTTATGTTTGGACTCTAGATTTTTTATTCACTACATCTTAAGGTGTACATCGCCATACTATCGGAAGGTTCACCTTCTTCCTATTTGGCTGTATTGAGTTTTTACGGTCCTGAAGAGATCATCCAAATAATACATTCGCTGGAGAAAGAAAAAAACTTGCAAAACATTTCGAAGGGAAACCCATAATATAAATAGTTACTCTGAACTGTGTTAGCAATGTCTTTCCGTTGAATCGGCAATGTCTGAAGAGCCCGAATTTCTGGGACTGGAGTCGGATCCTGTTGAAGTCGGAGAGGGTGCGGTAGGCCATCATATGAACTTCTGGGACTGGAGTCGGATCCTGTTGAAGTCGGAGAGGGTGCGGTAGGCCATCATATGAACGTCTGGGACTGGAGTCGGATCCTGTTGAAGTCGGAGAGGGTGCGGTAGGCCATCATATGAACGTCTGGGACTGGAGTCGGATCCTGTTGAAGTCGGAGAGGGTGCGGTAGGCCATCATATGAACGTCTGGGACTGGAGTCGGATCCTGTTGAAGTCGGAGAGGCTGCGGTAGGCCATCATATGAACGTCTTCTGTCGTTCGTAGTCCATCGCAATAAAAAATTATATGTACATCTTCAATTAAGAAATAATTGGTTTGAAAACATGTTTTGGATAAGCTGACGCCTAAAAGAGAAAAAAACATGAAGAACTGGTATTTCAACAACAGAGTCGGTAGACCGTCCGTATCTGATATTGGGATGTACAGACGATGATTTCCAGTACTTTGACATACACATGATGGTGACTTGCGGAGTGACCTAAACATAGGGACATTTTTGAGAGGTCGTCAACCCCCTCTTCAGGGACGTGACACCCCTTTTACTACCGCAGCGATGGCAGGACGAGGCGGATCACAGGACCTAGTAGAAGACGCAGTCTAATGTATGTATTGTAAATATTAGTTTACGTCACATCTTTGTATAGCCCCTCCCTATGTAACATTGCCACCCCCTAGATTTAGTATCATAGAGTAAGTAGGCTTAAGATCCGCTCTGTACATTTTAAAGTTCCTTCTAGTATACAACAGAAGAATAAGACGTAGATTTAAGCCCGGCTCAGGTTCCAATTTTTTGTGCCTGGAGTTCCTTCAGTTAAGTTTTGAAACTAAATTGGGGTGGAGAAAATAAAATAAATAAATAAACTGTCAGTTTTTCTCCACAAGTAGCCCTCCTCCAGGATGTCACAGGTCTGTAGGTCAGCATACTCTATTGCCTCCTAAATCGGAAGTACTCCACCTTGCTCTCTCAAGGTTTTTAGTCTTAAACCATGTTGTGGTGTTAACTATGGGAAGCCAAAATTAAAAAATTAAAGGGGAAAAATTATATTAAAAATAAAAGCAGGCAAAAAGATAAGATCGAACGCACTGCCATATTTTCCCCATTCGAAATAAGCCCTTTCCGTTGGGACAATTCCTGAGAAATGAAGATTTTCTTGGACTTGGCGAACTTCCATTAGGGTGGAAAAGCTTCTTAGGAATGATCTGTTCAAAGCAGCCTCTTCCTTCTTATTAAATCAGTCACTTTTCGCTGGCACATTCGCCCTTATTGACAGAATGCTCAAATTCACTTTCAACATTTCAACATCCTTTTCTCCTTTCCACGTCGGAAAACTCTCCTGCAAGGAGCTTTAAAATTTCAATGGTATAAACATCGTAGTAGAGAACGGAATCTGTTTTGTGCGTGTTTGACAAGTTATACGGGTAAGTGAAAATTTATGAAAATATGTCGACAAAATTTTGTAGGAAATTAATTAGGCTTCCGAATGGATGCACCCATTTACCACGATTTCCAAGCCGTTTTCACGATATTAAGAAAATGCACAAAAAATCCAATATTGATCAAGTCGATTGATAAGATATTTTTATTAAATACTTCCTTTCCTGGAACTATAAATTAACATCATACATTTTAAGAAGTCAAGGAATGGCTGGGATTCGGCTAACAAGGGGAGTGCAGCGGTAAATAGTTAAGAAATAACTCTTAGAGCTCTACATACACGATGAAAAAGATGTCACGTATACCCGAGGGCGGTGTCGTATCCGACACCGAAACTCTGTTTATTACAGATCGATAAAAAGTACGAGGAAGAATAAACCTCAATGACCTAATTTTCCAGTTTGTTGTCTAGAGGACTACTGATAGACAGGGTAATTCTAGGTTACAACCCTAAACCTATGCTCAGATTATCGCCGTACAAGAAAGGAAACGGAAAGTGTCGTATTCGACACCTACTTGTGGTAGGAGGATTAAGTTTTTCAGTGTTTGAGGGGAGGACAGTGTCAAATTTGTGGAGCCCTCGAATTACGGTTAAAAGTGGAGGACTATCTCTCTCTTCCGAACTATTAATTATCTGCCTGTTATCTGGTGTTGAGGCAAACCGGCATCGTATAGTGAGCCTTTGGAAGCGATCTAGTGGCTCAAATTGTTACTAAGCTATCCTATACTACGATTTACCGTATCGGCAATACCGCAACTTCAATTTGGTGACCTGACCAAGCACCTCGTATATAGGAAGATGACAGGCTGTTACGGTTCGTTTCAACTTCGATGGCAGACCTTGAATTACTAGAAATAAACTGTTGTTCCTCATAGAATTTACGCTGTACCTGGGGATGGTCCATCCGAGGTAATAATATCCAGAACCCTTGCAAAGCCTCCTCACCCATCAGCATCCCCAGTCAGAACACTTCTTGATAACGCTTGCAAATATAATGACATCTTGGAAACGTTTTTTAAATGTTAACGTCCATTAATTATTGACAACCAATTTTAAACTGTACTAGTTAAACTCCTGTTACTGCTAACCTATACATAACGTGTTATCTCTTGGTTATCTGTTTGTTGACGCTGGTCCGGAGCGCCCCAGTGTCAAGATACATTATACTTTGTTATTCTTCAACTGACCTTAATCTTAATTTCGTGCCAAGCGGAAGGTCAAATAATAAAAACTTCACCACAAAATATCTCCAACTTTATTACCTCCCTACATGTTTCACACCTTTTTTAGTGCCTCTTCAGGGGAAAAAGTTACATATTTAAGACTTACAACCTCAATCTGAGGAGGATAACCTTCCACCAGTACGCCCTAGTCTAGACTGATCTAGACGTGGTCGTACTTATATACTACTTAATATATGTAACTTTTTCCCCTGAAGAAGCACCGAAAAAGGTGTGAAACATGTAGGGAGGTAATAAAGCTGGTGAAACTTTGTGGTGAATTTTTTATTATTTGACCTTCCGCCTGGCACGAAAATAAGAAGATTATGCTTTGATTAGTTATCAATTGATGAATAACATATAGCATGACGGGAACCGTGCTATTTTGCGTTAATTTTGATGATACATTATTTGACGCAATAAAATTGCTGCTTATCTGCACGAAGGAGCATGGGTTGTCAGCTTTTTTTATATATATAGTAACTTGATATAATTAATAATATAACCTAATGATATAATTAATAATTCCTAAAAATTGAGAATGGAGTTGCAGTAATCTAGGTACCAGCGGAGGAGCCCGGATCGATAAGGTCATCGGAGGATGCTAATTGCAATTAGCCCTTAATTGCAGAAATCGCATCTCGTCCTAGCGGCCATAATACTGCCGCGGGATTTTATTCAATAAGTCCCAAACCCCTCGGGACGGATTCAATCCCGCACTCTATATCGGATCCCAAATTGAGAAGCCGTCGCTTAACAACAAATAGTTATTGATGAATTAATTATGCCGGCCGGTGAAGCCCCGTTCTAATGTTATTACCTCCTGCAATGGTCGCAGAACGTTGCTGTACTCCAGCATTCAATTACATATACGTAGCTATGTTGAATGATAGTTGCATACTATGCTCCATGTTCTTGTTTCAATAATTTTCCTTTATTTTCCTCCTGTAAATTCCTACATACTTTTCACCTGTACTGCCTAAGTCACGGTAAGTGCTTGGCTATGTAATTTTAAGCTCTATGTTGGTACTCAGTACCCCGATAATGTGTATATATGTAAATAAGCGGCGCAAAGTTTGCAAGGACTGCGCAGTCCAAATCTTGAGATATTCATTACCGAGTATGGGACATCCTTGAGGCCAGACTTGAACATGAATATAGTAGATTAACTGTACGGACTAATGAGGCCACGACTGTGCGGGCCAGGGCTGAGTTTGGACAAGAGGATATTTGCTTCAGATACAGTGGGTCTAATAGAACTTGTATTTATAGTTGACCTTAAATGATTGATCTTTGCACCTTACTTGTTTCTAGAGCAAACCACGCAGCTCTAAAACCAAATAAATAAAGAATATAACTGGACTGTGCAGTCCCTGCCTTGAGATTCATTAACTTACCGCGTGTGTGCTAGGCTCGATCAGTCCAAACCCTAAGGCCAAATGTCTATGGCCAACTTAACTGAGATTAACAGTAAAACTAACAATGAGGCCGGGACTGTGCAGGCCAGGGCTGCTGAGTTTGGACAAGAGGATATTTGCTTCACATGCATTGAGTCTACTATAACTGGGGTGTCCAGTTCCTGCCTTGAGGTTTAATAACTTACCGAGTGTGTACTAGATCAGTTCAGTCCAAACCTTGAGGCAAAACTGTGCGGACTGTGCCTTGCGATTTAAACTGAACGTGTATGGTCATCTTAACTGAGATTAACAGTTAAATAACAATGAAAAAGTCCGACTCGCAGGAATTGCTTGAATCTTCGCAAGTTGGAATAGATTTTTTTTTTTTTTTTTTTTTTTTTTTTTTTTTTTTTTTTTTTTTTTTTTTTTTTTTTTACCGCCTAATCCAAACATGAAGAAAAGCAGATGTATGCGCCACTATTACATATAAAACTAGCTCTGCTGAATTATGAAATGACCTTGCGTTTGAGACAAAGTATTTTTATACCAAATTCTATCAAAATCGGACCATTTATAGCCTCCCAGAGAACAAACAGACAATATATATATAGACGAGGTTAGCTCAGTGGTAGAGCACTGGACTATTAAGCTAGAGGCCTGAGTTCAAATCCCGAGCAAGCACTAAAGATTATTTCTTCTAGTGTCTTCGTTCATGGGTTGAATTCGGCCTCCCTGACCGTCCCTAGGCCAACCCAGCCTTTAATTAATTAAATAATGGGTACCTTGGGTGCTAATGACTCTAGCAGTCGAAGCAGTCAAGGGGAAAATCAGGCGGCCGGAGCATAGTACTGACCATACTATCTCCCTAGTGTGCCGTTGGTCATGAATCAGATGCCTCTATAGTATCTGCCCCTCAGGGCCCTCGTGGCCTGTTACGGGACTGATTTTATATATATATATATATATATATATATATATACACGAGTTCTGAAACTTTAAATTATTTAGTCACCAATTCCGGATCTCGTCATCAGGTCGGCGTCAAAAGCGTTCCTCCGTATGAAGGCCTTCAAAAAAGAGGCATTTAGGTCAATTGTAATAAATTGTGTTAATTTTGGCTTTCATTTATTGACCTTCCTCCTATGCAAGAATAATTCTTTGAGATTTTGGGTCATAATTTATATTGAAATATTTTTTTGAGGGAATATTTTCTCTTCTTCAAACAGAGATTTGACTGATTATTAAATCATAGACACAAAATTCAGATAAAACCGTTTGGATGAATGTCAAATGTCTGAGAGCATTTTGACTCAATCCTCCATTTCGAGAAATCCACAACAAAAATTGTAGCCATAAGACCAATCAAAAATTACATTGAAGCACAGAGACGTGAAATCGTTAGCTATAATTTTTTTCGCACTAATTTAATCAAATGAAAAAAATTTCCTCTGGAGAGACTCCTACTAAATTTGTAATGACGTTATTAGGAAACGGTTGAGAGATTCTTCATTCGATTCTTCTCGTCAAAAGACGAATCTGAAATTACCAGGAAGTCTAGAAACGTGAAATCGTTAGTGTTAAAATTTTTTCAAGGAAGACAGATTCCTCCTTAAAGAGAAAACGCTCTCACCCGAAAAGGAAAGAATGAGTTCTGGGGATAAATTCTAATTTGAAACTCGACTTTCCTTATGGACAGAATAATGCGAGGATCCTGAGAACGGAAGAGAACCAAGAGAAACGGCTATTAAAGGTTAGGGAAGTGTAACCAGTTTGAGTGTCCTTTCTGCAAAGGTTTTGGGTTCCGCTCACTTGACTCCCATCGAGAGCTAGGTCCTATCTAAACCCAAATGGAGGCCTCTGGAACAAACAGCCTACTTCCTTTCACAATATATATCCATCTATCGATTCTTCTCTCTCTTAGGCCGTTTTATCTTCGGCTCCTTTTGATATGTCACACCAGTTCAACCCTCTCAGTCCTTTCTGGCTTCGTTTAGGATTTTATTCGAGTTGAATAACGTACAAGTTTACAGCTTTATAAAAATTTGGTTCTTTTTTAGAACAGCCCTGCCAGTGTTTTTATAGTAACTGCTACTGTTCCTAGGTACCTACAAAATCTAATCGCACTAGTAATTCGAAAGTGACACAACTCAGAAATTGGTGGTTTTCAGTTATGACTATGAAAGGCATAGTAAATATCTCTTTATCTACCATCAAAACTGTATGTACCTAGCATCAAATATTGTGCACCAGAAAGCAATTGTCTCACCCTTCCTGTCCTAATGCTACTCCCCCTACATAGGCAAGAATGATACATTTTCAGTTGCGTTTTATTTTGAATTGTGTCACTTTAGAATACTAGGGCTATATGTCATTACAATAATATGCATTTATCATTCATATTTTAGTGATTTCCTGTGTGGGCAGGGCATCAGAGGAGAGGATTTCTTCTGATAAGTTATTTCAGACATCAAGGGATACCGGCCTACTGGAATATTGATCCGTAGTGCCACGATCCTTGGCACAGAGTGTTAAGTGCTCACGCCTTAGCACCACCGGGACTCCTCACGTAGTAATAAAACTAGATAAAATCACTGGAGGGGATGTTCTAAAAAAGACCACCCAAAAAATGTTGAATACAACAATCTAACGGTTAATTAAATGGCTTTGGACTCCTCAGCAACAAATGCACCTGGACTTTAAAAGGCCCATTGTGCCGGGCCCTAGAATCTATACAAAATAATATTCATAGATATTCCACCCTTTCAGTAGTTTGGCCTGCAACTATACGTCCGTGAAACTGTGTCGTGATCCCTCCGCTATTATTTTTATTCTGTGTATTATTTGTTATCATATAGCTAAGGGTACGGATCCCTCCCTATCCTTATCAGGGTAAATCCCCCCCCCCGGGTACCCGGGGATAGGGGAACCGTAGGAGAGATCGTTCTCCGGATCTGTGACCATTCAAGATCAAGATGGACAAAGCCCTAAAATGGTACCACGGGATGGGTTGGTGGCCGGGGGCCCTTCAGGCTTTGCCGGTTACAGGCGTAATGGCGTGTGGTAGAAACTCTGATTCAGTCTGCCCAGGTTACTGGTGCCTGACTGATTTGGCGTGGAAGCTAGAGAAATAAGAACTCTTTTCCAGGAATGTGTCCGCAAGCTTGCGACGAGCTGAGGCGTATGTGCGGGGGCTTGCTTAGTTATACAGTTTCTGCGTGACGGACTTTTTGAATAGGCACTAAGACTATCAAATTTATAATAAATTATTCAACAAGTAGTTGAGGACCTGAAAACAAGATTGTGAAGAAGAAGATTTCATAAAACGAATTTATTACACGAAGAACCTTCCTAAGATGAAAACGAGAGTGTTTACCAGTGCAAAGAAATTATTACCCCCGTGCGGTGTGGCGATAGCCGTGGAAAAATATAAGGGTAGATAAAGCTATTTGAGGAAGGGGTGAAAAGGGTAAGGAAACAGGAAGGTGAGAGAGAGGATATATAGGGGTCAGTAAACAGGCAAACACTACCCTATATAACTCCAGGATCTTCGTTTTATTAGCTCTACTTTATTAGGTACAAGGCAGAATAACACCTTAAATTAGATATAGTCAAGAATCACAAAACATATATTTAGCTCGTTTACTCTCTCCCTCTATAGCGAGCCTGTTGATGATGTCGAGTCAATGAGTGGGGTGATCCCACGGTAATGTTGGACATCCGGGGAAAAATAAACCATTTAATTTGGGGTTTTGATTGTATTTTTAGGACCAAATAAACCCTTTAATATTAAGTAGATTGACTTTTAGACATTTCGTCGATACAAATGCTGTTGGACTGATATACGTTGTGGCAAACTCTCGAAAATTAAAGAAAAATAATCATCAATTTCTGAAGGACAAACTAACGAATGTGCATTAAGTCTAATTAAAATATATGATAAGATAAAATATAAATGAAGTCAACTATAAAGTACCAACCGCTTTTCACATTCGATACTTTGCATTTGTGTCGACCATATTATTGCATTGGTTTTTATATAAAGCCTGGTTATAATTCCTATGTCAAAAAAACCTTGGCTATTTAAATACGTCGTGCACACTTATTCCATTTTATAAATTATTGTTACTTCCACAAAAGGTTTTTAAAAGTTCACCCAATTTTTGTTCTTTTAAATCAAACTGAACATAAGGCTATTTAATTGAATTCGCAAATCGCCGGTGTTTGCCAGGAAAATAGCATTTTGCACTATTTCAGGTGCATATTGTCTTATTTACTACGTCGCCAGATCTTGCATACTCGTTACATATTTTATTTTAAGAGCAAATAACTACATGCGTTTGTTGACATTTTATTAATCTCATTAGTCGTTGCTTCTGTTTATTACTTGACTTTAAAGCCAAACTAAGAATCACTCGCACTACGACACAATGGAAATTGCCACAACTCATGTATTTTGTTTTTTAGGTCCAACAATATTAATTTTAAGGATTTTCACACAGCATAGGAAAAGTCGACGACATACTTGATAATGCGATTACTTATAGTGCGAAAAACAGACTTATGGAGAAATTACGGAAGTGGTGTTATATTTTCAACTTAAATGAAATGCTGCTATTAGATCTTCGGAACCATTTTTATGGAACCATCGTTATGGTAAAATGAGACAGGAAGTCTATTCAAGCATTCAAGGAAAATCCGGGAAAATCGGATAAGACCACTTTTGGCTCATATACATTTAGTTTTGGTTGTTCTTAATACAAACAAAAAAATGTTGATTATGAAAAGTATTGGCGAAAAATTATATAAAATGTATAAATGAGCAGATTAGTGATTTTCGTTGTGAGTGCAACAATACAATTTTCAATAGTGTGATCTCAATCGGAGAAATCAGCGCTTAAATCTTGGAAAGGCTTGGTTTCGTTATTAGAACAATTTTTGGCTCTGATTTCCTTAGTTTTTTTTTTATTGGTCGTTGCTTATTTAATTGTGTTCATTAATCTGTCAGTAAATCAGGAAGCATGTTTATGTTGTTTTTTATCTACTATATATTTGTCAAATACCACTCACTCACTCACTCACTCACTCATCTATCAACGCCCAGCCCAAACCGCTCGACAGAAAATTTTGAAATTTTGCATGGACACTCCCTATATAACGTAGGCACTCGCTAAGAAAGGATTTTTTGATATTCGCATTTTTAAGCATTTTTAGGGGGGTTTAAAGTTTGAGTTGGTTAGAGAAGGCAAGCCTAGGCAGCCTGCGTTGCTAGGACGATAAAGAACAGCTGTTACCTTACATTATCTATCTCATAGTTTTCTTTCTAATTGAGGTTAATTTAAACTATGATGGCAGACCTTGAATTACTAGAAATTAACTATTCCTCATAGAGTTTTAATTGCGTTTCTTTTCTGCCTGTTCCCGTCAGATAGGCTTGCCATATTTTTGGAAAGTTAAACCGGGACACATTAATATGGGATGGGCATACCAGGGGGGGGGAATAAAAAGAGTACAAATTATAAGCAAAATGGTTGATGAGTTTTAAGCCTAGCAACTAACGGGAAGGGGGAATCCTAAACTGTTAGTCTACCCAAACCTTAAATATAAGAACGGGGCTTTTTTTTCTACTTGATTTTCTTAAAAAAATCTCTCAGCCAAATAGTAGTGTCTGGCAGCTGGCAGCGCTGTGCAGGTAGTTCCAGCGTTTTACAGTTAGATTACTTCTCATATCTTTGACACTGTGAGCAGAAGTAAAAATGTTGATTGTAGAAAAGTAACCGATTTAAAAAAGAATCTTATAAACATGTATTCATTACTTTTTACATCTTACAGCCTTTTCCGGGACATTGATAAAATCGGGCGAGACACCGAAACAATTGCAAAATACCGGGACAGTCCCGGTCAAACCGTGATGTATGGCATTTCCTTAGGTTTTCCAGGTGAGGTAATAATATCCGGAACCCTTGCACAGCCTCCTCGCCTATAACCTTAATACTCGTAAATATATTGGGTGTTACCATATGCCTTCTTGGAAACATAAACTTTTAAATTTTAACGCCCATTGAATAAAATATAGTATGACAGGAACCGTGCTATAATAAACTGCACAGAATTGTATAGTGACGTAATTTTAATGAAACATTATTTAACGCAATAAAATAATTACTTATCTGCCGTGACGAAGCACGGGTATTCAGCTAGTCTACTATATATTTGTCAAATACCACTCACTCACTCACTGACCTATCATCCCCCAGCCCAAACCGCTTAACAGACAATTTTGAAATTTTGCATATACACTCCCTATATAACGTAAGCTCTCACTAAGAAAGGATTTTTTGATATTCGAATTTTTAAGTATTTTTAGGGGGGTTTAAAGTTTGAGTTGGTTAGAGCAGGCAAGCCAAGGCAGCATGCGTTGCTAGGACGATAAAGAACAGCTGTTACCGTACATTTCATAGTATTATTTTTAATTGAGGTTAATTTCAACTATGATGTCAGAGCTTGAATTACTAGAAATAAACTCTTATTTTGTCCCTCATAGAGTTTACGCTCTGGTCCTTCCGCCGTAATAATATCCCGAACCACTTCACACAAAATTTGAAATTTTGCTCGGACAATCCGTTTAAAAGTTAAACACTCGCTAAAAAGTTTTTTTTTATATTCAAATGTTTAAGTACTTTTAGGGGGGGGGCTTGAATTATTAAGAAGGTCCTCATCGGCTCAAAAATGGTCCGATTTTGATTACATTTGGTACAAAAATCTTTCTTCTCATTTGAAAGGTCAGGTTCAATAACCAGCTGAATCCGTTTACTGGAACATGGTTTTGGGAGCAAAATGTGCGTGAATAAACAGGAACGCTTACATTTTCGAGTCCATATGCTTGCATGTATTCGTTATACAGGTTCATTAACGTAGGAAAACGAATGAAACCATTTTCAAGCGATTTTTGCCACCTTTTACGAGACAAATTGCTAGAAATGCTTTTCCAAACTAATTTTCTGTTTGGGTATTCAGAAACGATGATTGGTTCATTTGAAACTTGTACCAGGTATTTGACATTCATCTAATCTAATATACTTATACTTTGGAATCGTTTGGAGGTAGGAAGTATATAAAAAAAATTGTATTAATGGTATACAACGTTTTCGGATCTCAGTATATTTTCTAAAATATCTCGAAAACGTTGGGAAATCGTAGTGGCTATTCGAAGGGTTACTAAATTATCCACAAAGACGATTCTGTTGTAATGTTCGGTGGGGCGCTGACTATCGAAGAGATAATTGCTTAAAACTTTAAAGTTGTTAGTTTTATTCGTTTCAACGTGTATTTGTCTCTGTTTACCTAACTTTTTAAGTAGTTGTTTTTATTTTTTTACTCCACAACGGGAACAAGCACGGTTACCTCCACATGGTGTTTCCTGGGTAATTCTAATGTCCGTTCAATAATAAGCTGTACAAAATGATGTAGTAGCGTTAATTTTGATCATACCTTATTTAACGCAATATAAAAACTTCTTATCGGCCGTGGTGAAGCACGGGTATTCAGCTAGTTTGTAGCTTTCCTTTAGAATGAGCGGAAGACAAGAAGACGTAAGGGTTTAGTTAAAATCACGGGGTAAACTAGCTAGAAATTTAGAAAAATGTAGTTTATGTTCCCAGAATTATCATAGTTCAACAACTGTATAAAAGAATTAGCGCTATGTTTAAAGTTTATTTAACTCATTCAAATAAATAAAATAACTCAACCACAAGACCAGTTATTTATATGACACGATAATGCAAAAGTTCTGGCTATAAGTGGCAATAAGGGACCGATAAACGATACTCTTGAACTTTCCCATAATTAATTTTGCCCCGTTAATGCATCTGCAGTATATTAAATTATCGGAGTTGCCTCAAACCGAACTTTAATTGATTGTTCAAGTGATGCCAAAACTTCAAAACTTTAGTCGTCAAAATAACTTGGTAAAGACAAGGTCCTTTAAGTTGCAGTAAAAAAAAAAATGTTCAACTTGAACGGACTACGACCAGTAAGCGTAATTTCAAATAGTTCTTACCCCTGAAACTATTTATTTATTCAATTGGAGAGCTCCACATCAAGGGTGATCTGCTCAAAATAATAACAAAAAAAAGATAAAAATAGTGAGAATAGAAAATAATAATAAGGAATATAATAAAGTAGTTGGTTACGAATTAAATGGTCTGACAATATTTGAAAACCTTCGACCGGAACATCATTTTATTTATTCCAGAATGAAACGAAAATAAAACTTTCGAAATTTTAAAAAACGTTTTCGCTTAGTGGGTTCTAAGGAGAGATAAAAAGGCGGAAAGGACCATGGTGTTGGGCGCCATAAGATCTGTAACTGCTGTGAAGCAAGAAAGAACGCATATATATATATTTACATAAGCTATATACACTATGTATTACATATATGGTAATACATATGGTACCACTCGACTAATAAGCTGAAGGACCAGAGTTCGAGCGCACTTAAGGTTTTATAATCTAGTGTCTTCGTTCGTGGTTTGGATTCGGGACGCCTGGCCCTGATGAAAATCAGGCGCCGGAGCTTAGTACTGAAAACACTATCTCCCTAATGTGCCCTATGGTCAAGAATCAGATACCGCTACAGAAACTCCCCTCAGAGCCCTTGTGACCCACCACGGGACTTATAATATGTATACATATAACTTTTAACGGGCGTTATTTTTGGTCCCTTGTCGACAGGTTTGAAGATGATATAAATGAATTTGTCTTAAATTCTGTCATGAGTACATTCTCAATTGAAATAAGAAATACAATAAAATCTCAAATAAGAAATTTTAAAATGGCGACAACAGAATAAATACTAGCGCATATCTCATAAAAACACATATGTCACACCCTCTCTCTGTATTTTCTGACACGTTGAGTTGGTAAATTCGGAATAACTGTGAAACGACAAAACGATAGGGCAGCGAACACAGGTCAAACAACCGAATCAGAATTGCTGATGAGCAGAAGACAGTGTCCCGCATTCATACTCACATTTGTGGAGACAATTATGTAGTCGTTAGTCCAACACGACGGGCTAGGCATAAATGGCCCAATTTCACACGTACAATTTACGCCAGGAAAACGTGCAAGGAAAAACCATTCAAATATTGGAATCTGTAGTATATAGTCAAACGTTTACTTATATTCATTCTTATTAACTTATTTCCATTCTTATTTAAATAAATAAGAATGGATATAAGTCTTCATACATATGTATTCAAAAAACCAGTACCGTAACAGACCACAAGGTCCCAAATGGGCAAAGACTGGACATCATTCACGGACAGTTTCTTCTCCCTTAGGATTCGAAATTCATCTATTCTACAAGATAACCATTTTACAAACCGTTCCCAAAAAATTTTTCAAAACTCACTTATTAAAATTTCAAGTATATTCTTTTCAATTAAAACTTAATAAATGCCTACCTGCAAAAAGTGAAGATCACACTTTTTTTACCCTAATTTTAATATGATTCAAACCCTGATTGAACGTCTTTTATTGTCTAACACGTTAACAGTTCAAATTTTAAGGCCGGGACTTCACAGTTTGGCCTCAAGGTTTGGAGTTAATAAACCTCAAGGCAGGAACTGCACAGTCCAGTTATAGTAAACCCACTGTTTTAGAAGAAAATATCCTCTTATCCACACACATCGCACAGACCAGGACTGTAGCCATTGGACCCTTCAGTGGCGTTTCTTGCGTTCTTCGATGGACTGTACAGATCAACTCTGGCCTCAAGGCTGTCTCATACACGGTGGGAAGACTGCGTAGTCAAAATCTTGAGGTATTCCTCACCGTGTATGATCACCCTTTGGCCGGCTCTTCCGTTGTACCTGTCAGGTGTACCTGGTAGTCTGTGGGAGAAAATACTAGCCTTTCAGGCGGCCTGACACCTGATCAAAATTCGATCAGTTCTACCTTACAGGCGAGTAGACTTGTTGAGTGCGTGGCGGTGGTCAGATGTGCCTTATCTGGTCTCAATTTTCAACAACTCTGATTTGTGTTTTCGTTTTTGATTTGTTTTGTCCATGAGGCCTTATTTTTTTATTTATTTAGCAAATCAAGTAACAATGAAAAATGTCGCAAGGAATAATGAAGTTCTTGGTGATTTCATCGAAATTTATAAAAGAGAACCATGCTTGTGGAAAGTAAAAGATGATGATTATAACAATAGAGATGCTGCATACCGGAAATTAGTGGAAAAAATGAAGGAAATAGATCCAAATTGTGGTAATCTGTTGTGATAGTGTGTAGCCGGACTTAAGTTTGGACAATAATCCCACCGGAGCGAGTTTGGGAGCTGCACCTACTCTGTACCAAAGCACATTTGAAGGCCACAATCCAATTGAAGATGGTTGTGGTGCAAGTACTAACGACTGGAAAATCGCTAGTTATGTAGAAATCGATTGATGAATGAAGACCGGCAGGCCAAAGGAAGATTAAAAAACAAAAGTGATAAAGACATGCTAAATATGAAGCTAAAATTATCCTAGAATGGAGAGGGAAGGAGAGCGCATGGCATACATCAACGGAAATCGCCGAAGTGTAGTTTATTCGTGGAGGGGAGAAGCAGCAACATGTAGGCGTAAAAAGGACGAACAGTTCCAATATTCATTTTATTTATAATAAATTGAACTAGGAAAATTGTCATCCTTTGTCGTCAGAAATTTTATTAAGGCTTTGATTAACAATTAAGGTTTTGTTTTTTTTAATTCGCCCCTTGTGTCAGCCCAAGTTAAGTAAAATGGGTATTTATATTACTTGCTTGTAAATCATTCATCGTTAAACTTACTTAGTTCAACTGTGTCATCCGATCCCGCATAGTTCCCTAGTTCGTTTAGGTCTTGGAGTTGGGTGTAGGGATCTTTAGTTCAGGAACTAACTAGTTTAACTGAGTCTTCCAATCACACGTAGTTCCCTAGTTCGTTTAGGTCTTGGAGAGGAGTGAAGAGATGTTTAGTTCAGGAACTAACTAGTTTAACTGAGTCTTCCAATCACACGTAGTTCCCTAGTTCGTTTAGGCCTTGGAGAGGAGTGAAGAGATGTTTAGTTCAGGAACTAACTAGTTTAACTGAGGCTTCCAATCGCACGTAGTTCCCTAGTTCGTTTGGGTCTTGGAGTTGGGTGCAGGGATGTTTAGTTCAGGAACTAACTAGTTTAACTGAGTCTTCCAATCGCACGTAGTTCCCTAGTTCGTTCAGGCCTTGGAGAGGAGTGAAGAGATGTTTAGTTCAGGAACTAACTAGTTTAACTGAGGCTTCCAATCGCACGTAGTTCCCTAGTTCGTTTGGGTCTTGGAGTTGGGTGCAGGGATGTTTAGTTCAGGAACTAACTAGTTTAACTGAGTCTTCCAATCGCACGTAGTTCCCTAGTTCGTTTAGGCCTTGGAGAGGAGTGAAGAGATGTTTAGTTCAGGAACTAACTAGTTTAACTGAGGCTTCCAATCGCACGTAGTTCCCTAGTTCGTTTGAGTCTTGGAGTTGGGTGCAGGGATGTTTAGTTCAGGAACTAACTAGTTTAACTGAGTCTTCCAATCACACGTAGTTCCCTAGTTCGTTTGAGTCTTGGAGTTGGGTGCAGGGATGTTTAGTTCAGGAACTAACTAGTTTAACTGAATCTTCCAATCACACGTAGTTCCCTAGTTCGTTTAGGCCTTGGAGAGGAGTGAAGAGATGTTTAGTTCAGGAACTAACTAGTTAAACTGAGTTTTCCAATCGCACGTAGTTCCCTAGTTCGTTTGAGTCTTGGAGTTGGGTGCAGGGATGTTTAGTTCAGGAACTAACTAGTTTAACTGAGTCTTCCAATCACACGTAGTTCCCTAGTTCGTTTGGGTCTTGGAGTTGGGTGCAGGGATGTTTAGTTCAGGAACTAACTAGTTTAACTGAGTCTTCCAATCACACGTAGTTCCCTAGTTCGTTTAGTCCTTGGAGAGGAGTGAAGTGATGTTTAGTTGAGGAACTAACTAGTTAAACTGAGTTTTCCAATCGCACGTAGTTCCCTCGATCGTTTAGGTTCCAGAGTACCGTGATCATTTGTTAGGCGAGGAGGGGGGGGGGGGGGGTAAAAGAATGATTGTTCTCTAAATTGAAGGGCGCTCCGAAAAGTTCTTTTTCCTGAATAGTTCTTCTGAACTACTTAGTTCCTGAAATACACATCCCTAGGTCATAAAGAAGTCATGAATTATGAATTTCGTATGAAACTACTCAACGATTCATGACGTTGGTTTTAGTCATTTTTTTTTTAATTTAATTAGCCACGGTTGAACAAATTGCTTACAACTTTTCGTTGGATGTGCACAAAATTAGACACCGTTCGTATGGCGTGTAAGCAATTGATTATATGGAATGTGCAGATGTAACCTATAATAGAAATTTTATATATATATATATATATATATATATCTACTATATATTTGTCAAATACCACTCACTCACTCACTCACTCACTCACTCATCTATCAACGCCCAGCCCAAACCACTAGACAGAAAATGTTGAAATTTTGCATGGACACTCCCTATATAACGTAGGCGCTCGCTAAGAAAGGATTTTTTGATATTCGTATTTTTAAGCATTTTTAGGGGGGTTTAAGGTTTGAGTTGGTTAGAGAAGGCAAGCCTAGGCAGCCTGCGTTGCTAGGACGATAAAGAACAGCTGTTACCTTACATTATCTATCTCATAGTTTTATTTCTAATTGAGGTTAATTTCAACTATGATGGCAGACCTTGAATTACTAGAAATTAACTGTCCCTCATAGAGTTTTAATTGCGTTTCTTTTCTGCCTGTCCCCGTCAGATAGGCTTGCCATATTTTTGGAGAGTTAAACCGGGACACATTAATATGGGATGGGCATACCAGGGGGTGGGGGATAAAAAGAGTACAAATCATAAGCAAAATGGTTGGTGAGTTTTAAGCCCAGCAACTAACGGGAAGGGGGAATCCTAAACTGTTAGTCTACCCAAACCTTAAAAATAAGAAGGGAACTTTTTTTGCTACTTGATTTTCTTAAAACAATCTCTCAGCCAAATAGTAGTGTCTGGCAGCTGGCAGCGCTGTGCAGGTAGTTCCAACGTTTTACAGTTAGATTACTTCTCATTTCTTTGACACTGTGAGCAGTAGTAAAAATGTTGATTGTAGAAAAGTAACCGATTTAAAAAAGATTCTTATAAACATGAATTCATTACTTTTTACATCTTACAGCCTTTTCCGGGGCATTGATAAAACTGGGCGGGACACCGAAACAACTGCAAAATACCGGGACAGTCCCGGTCAAACCGTGATGTATGGCATTTCCTTAGGTTTTCCAGGCGAGGTAATAATATCGGGAACCCTTGCACAGCCTCATCGCCTATAACCTTGGTAATACTCGTAAATATATTGGGTGTTACCATATGACTTCTTGGAAACATAATTGTACAGAATTGTATAGTAACGTAGTTTTAATGAAACATTATTTAACGCAATAAAATAACTACTTATCTGCCGTGACGAAGCACGGGTATTCAGCTAGTAATATATATTTGTCAAATACCACTCACTCACTCATCTATCAACGCCCAGCCCAAACCGCTGGACAGAAAATTTTGAAATTTTGCATGGACACTCACTATATAACGTAGGCGCTCGCTAAGAAAGGATTTTTTGATATTCGTATTTTTAAGCATTTTTAGGGGGGTTTAAAGTTTGAGTTGGTTAGAGAAGGCAAGCCTAGGCAGCCTGCGTTGCTAAGACGATAAAGAACAGCTGTTACCTTACATTATCTATCTCCTAGTTTTATTTCTAATTGAGGTTAATTTCAACTATGATGGCCGACCTTGAATTACTAGAAATAAACTGTCACTCATAGAGTTTTAATTGCGTTTCTTTTCTGCCAGTCCCCGTCAGATAGGCTTGCCATATTTTTGGAGAGTTAAACCGAGACACATTAATATGGGATGGGCATACCAGGGGGAGGGATAAAAAGAGTACAAATTATAGCAAAATGGTGAGTTTTAAGCCTAGCAACTAACGGGAAGGGGGAATCCTAAACTGTTAGTCTACCCAAACCTTAAAAATAAGAACGGAACTTTTTTTGCTACTTGATTTTCTTAAAACAATCTTTCAGCCAAATAGTAGTGTCTGGCAGCTGGCAGCGCTGTGCAGGTAGTTCCAGCGTTTTACAGTTAGATTACTTCTCATTTCTTTGACACTGTGAGCAGTAGTAAAAATGTTGATTGTAGAAAAGTAACCGATTTATAAAAGATTCTTATAAACATGAATTCATTACTTTTTACATCTTACAGCCTTTTCCGGGACATTGATAAAACTTGGCGGGACACCGAAACAATTGCAAAATATCGGGACAGTCCCGGTCAAACCGTGAGCCTATCCTTAGAGTTTTCCAGGTGAGGTAATAATATCCGGAACCCTTGCACAGCCTCCTCGCCTATAACCTTGGTAATACTCGTAAATATATTGGGTGTTACCATATGACTTCTTGGAAACATAAACTTTTAAATTTTAACGCCCATTGAATAAAATATAGTATGACGGGAGCCGTGCTATAATAAACTGCACAGAATTGTATAGTAACGTAATTTTAATGAAACATTATTTAACGCAATAAAATAATTACTTATCTGCCGTGACGAAGCACGGGTATTCAGCTAGTATATATATATAATTGATTATGATGATTGTAGAGTTGAACTAACAGTTATTGGTAAGAGGTTGGTAGATTAGTAGGACGGTCCTAACTGCAGTTAGCTAATGAAGTTGTAGTTGGTACAAGTTGGTAGAGAAGTTCTGCAGGCCAACTTCAATCCAAAGCCTCCATTGCTCTAAGTACCACCACATCCTCCATTCTAGGCCTAAGCTTTTAGGAATTATACTAATGGAACTTAGGGAAGAAAACAAAATAGGAATTCAAAGCCTGATAGATTTATCAATGACTAGCTGTGCACGCGAATTCGTCCGCGTGGATAGTAAATTAGGATAGCATTTTTGGGTATATCTTTTGGATTATAAACACTGTCTTATGGGTATTTACAAAAATACAAAAACTCTGTTGTTATCGTGTTAACAATAGTTCATGAAATGTTGGACGTGATTCTTTACATTGGCGTAACATCTTATTTATGTACCTACCGATTGTCATAAAACGAAGTGAAGCTTGCTACATTATTAGTGAAAACCGCAACTGCATCGGATGAGCACTTTGTAATATTAGCGCGCAAAGACAAAAATTCTAAAAATCATTGTTTTAGGTACTATTGTGGTGATAAAGACCCCCATTAGTATTTCTTCCCATATATCTTCCAAGTACAGACAGCGATCCGTTAGAATTTTATTATATGTATAGATAAGACAGGTCAGCGATCACAAAACTGGTATTCCTATAGTGTTCTGGGCGAGTTAAAACTGATAAAAATACTCAAATACGTCCGTCGTGTCTTTTTTAGCCGATCTTCTTTTTTGAATACCTATCGGTTGTTATCGGTTCAGCGTTAAGCCTAAAATTCGGGAGTTGCTGCCAGGTTATATGCCAAAGCCAAGGAAACGCGCTAATAATATAGGAGACTTCTTTGAGTATTACTTTTAATATTCCTTTCTATCAAGTATGTTGAGAATTTATATAAAAATACATGTTATTTATGGGGGCGCGGTTAGCTCAGTGGTAGAGCACTGGACTTATATCATGGAGGACCTGAGTTTAAATCCCGAGCAAGCCGTAAAGATATTTTCTTCTAGCGTCTACGTTAAAGGGTTGAATTCGGCCTCCCTGACCATCCCTTGGCCAACCCAGCTTTTAATTAATTTATTAATGGGTACCTTGGCGCTAATGACTATAGCAGTCAAGGGGAAAATCAGGCGTCCGGAGCGTGTGGTCATAGTTCTGACCACACTATTGCCCTATTTCCTCGACTTTATCTGGCACTCAGGGCCCTCGTGGCGTGTTGCGGGACTGACTTTTTTTTTCTTTTTTTTAAAATAGAATTATACACAATTTCGAACGACCGGAATTTCTGAGACTTGCGGTTTGAGAAACGACAACACTTGACGTCAGGAGCTCCCGATAGTATCATCAATTCACCACCATAGACGGGCTTCCTCTCCTCCCCCAGAAGGGAGAGAGGAAATGCGCTAATTGAGGAAGGTAGTGAGGTACAATACACCACAATAACTGCTGTGACGAGGATTCAACAGGGACTGAAGGAAGTGGCTCGGTATGACGATTCTGGCTCTTCAAGATGGTTGCTGTAGCTCGTTTGATCTGCTCGGCTGGGAAAGGAAATGATAAAGGAATACCACATTCCTTCCTTCAGTCAGTACAATTATCCTCAAGAGGACATTGTAATCACAATAAGCATTGTAATTTAATTACTCTCTTGATCTGTAAGTTCAATTAAAATAGTAACCATCATGAACGCTAAATAATTGTTTCCCTGTTGTATTTAGGACGCGCTTAAGCCATTTAAATCTGTGAGTTTCCCCAACTCTAAGCCTGTCTAATCTCTAAGCATGCCCAGCTCGTCTAAACTCAATTCTTTCAGGGGATGTAGATTATTTCATGGACCCGTTTTAAAAGATGATAATATTTCAGGAAATGAGCAAGATTTCAAACTATCTTCTATGATACTATTTAAGGGTTCATACTGCCTTGTGTGATGGGTAACAAATCAATATTTTTCATTTCTTTATGCCACTAGATTTATATGGGGTGTTAAATGTATTAGTTCTTCAAAGCGAATTGGCAGCGCTGTATATCTTTTTCCACGGGCGATAGTCTAAAGGCGGCAATTTTTAATCGAAAATAAAATATATTTTTTAAGAAATATCATTTTTTTTTTCGAAAATGGTAAACAATTATTCATTTCCTATCCAAAAATCCGTGGAATATCGGTCATAAAATCGTTATAATTCAATGAATCGAAGAAATCCTACGTATATAACTAGCAAATATAATTAGAAAGCTGGAGTTAAAATTTGAATTCGATCAGGTGAAACTTGAAGGCGCTAGCGTATCGGCTGATTTGAAAAACATAGTTTTTAAAAAAATCGACTTTGAAGTTAAATGTACTGAAAAGTTTTAATTTTTTTTTTCATAATTCTTGAAATAAAGATAAAAAATATTGTTTTCAATTTTAAAACGCATCGCGGATTTAGATGAAAAATCGAATTTTTGTCACATTAAATAAACACTTTTGGATTTAATTTTTGATTAGTTTAAGCAGGCTACACACGATTCAGGCAGGCCTGCCAGTTAGGCCTAAACAGCCCGCCTAAAATCCGGTCGCCTGAACGTGTATATATTCCGGCCGCCTGAACAGTCTTAACTGACAGACCGGCCGGAATATATACACGTTCAGGCAACCGGCTTTCAGGCGGACTGTTCAGGCTTAACTGACAGGCCTGCCCGACCGTGTGTAGCCTGCTTAAGGAAGCATTTAAGCCCATAAAAAAGAAAATTGTAAAAAAGGAGGTAGTATTACGGTTAAATTGTAGCAACCGACATCACAAGGATTCTCAGTTCCACTAAACCATAGGAAGAAATGATAATAAGTTTCTCAAACCGTTACTCAATCAACAGTTATACTTCAAATCCTTCAGAAAACTACATGCTATTCAAAGCCCTGTCAGAGGGAACCCCGGGGGAAATTTGGTTACTGGTTGTTTTGAGGAGTTCAACATCATTCCTATAAAAATAACCATCAGAAAATAATGCAAAGGGTCAGCAAATAACGAGCTGTTAATAAAATGTAAGAAATAATTACAACATTATCATTTTGGTCATTTTGCTTATGATTTTCCCAAAAGCGTATGATCAGGAAAGGTTGCCCCATCCTCTCTATAAGATGGGGCCTAATCCTGCCACCTCGTGTTAGGAAAAACTATTCACTAAATGTCTTGAAAATCAACATAACAAACAAAAAGAAGAAAAAAAGGTTATTTTATTGAAGTGTATATAAGTAAATAGTTGCTAATAATAATATTAATTCATTTTAATGGTATGTAGCATCTTATTTCTTTGTTAAAATTAATCAATATTATTATTAGCAACTATTTACTTATATACACTTCTTTTTGTTTGTTATGTTTCTATTGATTTTCGAGAAATCATTCTAATAATTTAACACCAAATTGTTCTTTTATAATAAGTTAATTGTATTTATAGATCTGCTACTTATCTCAATTATAAACTCTTTTTCTGTATTAATTTCTGTTTTTTCTTGTCATTTTAGCTGACGAAGGCTACCAATGAGTAGCCGAAACGTCCTAAGTATAGATTTTTCTAACAAAAATCGTATTGAGGTTTCTTTAGCCGAATCCCAACTATTCCATCTTTACATATCACCTCAACGGCTAACTATCTAATCATCATGAATGTCTTAAATTTTGAAGAAGCCGCTCGTAGGCATTGTACTTTATTATAAAATGAAAGGATTATTTATCAACTGAGTGAAATCTTACTAATCTTTCAGGGGGATTCACTATTGAGTCTTTGAGATAACAATAAAATGAGACAATGAACTACTTGCTTCAATATTTAGATTGTTGGTAGATGAAACAGGTGGGAGAATGAGGACAGACTGCAGAGGACAGCCGTGTAGTGGATTTATTTGTGTTAACAAGAGGAGAGAAATGATCATGAAGTGGGCTGTAGTGTTGGACATACAGGCTCATCCTAACCAGGCATCCCGGCCATATTTATTGCTCTTCATTATACAAACAGCTATAGTCTTCTTTAAAAACTCCTCTAGTCATCTATCTCTCCCTCCCCATATAAATACTCCATCCTGAAAATTAGATAAAAATTGAAAAAAAAAATATATATGGTATATATATATATATATATATATATATATATATATATATATATATATATATACATAATAAATGATATACATACCAAGTTATGCATCGTCAGGCGTAGCCAGTACTTGAATGGGTATCCGACCACTTGCTTTTCGCATTATAATATGTTGCTATAAAATGTTTTAAATTCTGTTTTTTTTTTTTTTTTTTAAGTTTTGAAATAATTTGTTTAAAAAATAATAATAAAAAAAAAAATCAATACCGTAACAGACCATAAGGGCCATGAGGGGCAGATACTATAGAGGGATCTGATTCATGACCATACGGCACACTAGGGAGATAGTGTGGTTAGTACTATGCTGGGGTCTCCCGTGGTCTAGTGGCTAGCGCGCTATATTCATAAGCGGGAGATGGTGGGTTCGATCCCCACCGGCGCCAGACATTTTCTCATATCAGGGCTCGCTGAGAAAATTCCTGGCTGCACCCCTAGTCGATGCGCCGTAAAAAAAAAAAAAAAAAAAAAAAAAAAAAAAAAAAAAAAAAAAAAAAAAAAAAAAAAAAAAAAAAAAGTACTATGCTCCGGCCGCCTGATTTTCCCCTTTTCTGCTTTGATCGCTACGGACATTAGTAGGATTCTTAGGTTTTCACCTATTTCTTTCCTTTCTCCTAAATATGATAATGATCGAATATTTATATAATTCGCGTCTTGTAGTATTAGTCATGCAAGTTTGGAAGAACCTAAAATAACCTATTCAGGATTATATCACCCATAATCACCTAAAAATGATGGAATGACCTAGACATTCCTGATCTTTAAAATACAAAATCAACTTCTGTTTGAGAATGGTTCTACTTGTTTATTATTTGCGTTGATAGGAGTGCGTTTTCACTATTTAAACCTCTTCTATTATATCCTCTATTATATTCAGGGAGGTTTTTTTCTGTTTAGTAGTTTGTATTTAAGTACCTTTCTATAGAGACAAATTAAAGTAGAGAAACTAAAAAATCACCTTGAAATATTTATTTTAATTTTTTTATTTTTTTTTTATTTATTTTTTTATTAGTGTACATTTTATTAAATAATTTAATTTTAAAAAAATGCCTTTCTTTATTGTTTTGTTACTTTGTTTTTTAAATAAATATTTTGTTAAATATTTTTTTTTAAATTAGCCCATATTTCCGTTTTGTTTCTATGTCCTTATATTTTTCAGGCCAATCCAGCATATTAGTCCAGTGCTCTACCATTGAGCTAACCTCGTCCCCGTTTAAAAAATAATATCAAGTGAAACATCTCGTCTTTGGTATAATATCAAGAGCTTACATAACCTACCGCTAGATACAGAAAAAAGGCGTGTCACAGCGGTGGCTTTCAGTCCACAAGTAATGAAATAGCTCTTTCAAGAAAGTAGCTATCAGGCCATGGGGTATGTCTGTACGTTGTCAGCAATGTGGCTAGCAGGCCACGACGCATGAAAGTCCGTTGTCACGGAAGTGGCTATCAGGCCACGGGACATGAAAGACCGTTGTCACGAAAGTGGCTATCAGGCCTTGGGGCATGAAAGTCCGTTGTCACGGAAGTGGCTATCAGGCCACGGGGCATGAAGTCCGTTGTCACGGAAGTGGCTATCAGGCCACTGGGCATGAAGTCCGTTGTCACGGAAGTGGCTATCGGGCCACGGGGCATGATAGACCGTTGTCACGAAAGCCGCTATCAGGCCACGGGTCATGCCTGTCCGTTGTCACCAATGTGGCAATAAGGCCAAGGGGCATGAAAGTGCGTTGTCACGAAAGCGGCTATCAGTCTCGCGTGGGTTAACTTGCAAGTTTTGCTTGAGCGTCTACTTTAGTATTAGGATCTTGACACCTACTGAACATAAGACAATTCAACAAACTCAGAGAACCGAGTCAGTATTAATAATTAACGGGGAAATGTTTTATTGCCTATGCTGTAAAGACATACCTGAATAAATATGAGTACATTTTTTGGTTCCTATTACACAGTGACAGTCTTGATTAGTTGATGTTATATTGTTAAAGGATTGATAACCTAAATGTCTAGTAATGTATTTAATACGCTAAGTAAGTCCGTACAGATTGTCCATGTGGCCATGGATAGGTAGGTTGCAAATATTATACCGTGCACTTAAACTACGTAACCAATTACAATAGAAATTAAAAGAAGGACAATAAACACACACACATTCATATATATACATACATATATATATATATATATATATATATATATATATATATATATATATATATATATATATACTGACTATTGATTCTGAAATGTCAACATTTTTGCTTCATGAGGTAGACTTTTTAAAATGGTTTAAATTGAGTGAGTGCCCAGTTGATTCTATTATTCAAACCGCCCGGTGTTTTATTCAATCAAGGAAATATGCTAATAAAAATTAGGCATTCTTTGTTCCCACTTGGCTGAATTATGAAACATCATTATTCAAATTCTACCGTCGTAATTTAATCGAATAATAATATAACTCCCCTTTTTTTTTTTTATGAAATCTTCTTACAGTTTCCAACGATACTACGCCACAATTTTTTGAAACTTTTGCTTCAGTAAATGATTCCCCTTTAAGTAGAGTATTTAGCCTAACAAGGATTAAACCTTATTGCTTCAAGACTCCATAATCAATTCAAGAAAATCGAAATTAATAAAATCTCAAATTGTATAAATAAAAACTGTTATAAGTAACAATAAGAATAGAATATTGGTTTTAAGGTTCAGGATTTCAGTGGGTTGTAGAACTTCTAAAATTAATGTACTTAAACACCTGACTTTTAGCATGGAAATCTAATTTCGAAAATTTACATTACCAAGCATTTAAATATATCTGACGGTAAATCCAATGAAAGTTAATTTTAATTTTTATATTGTAATTTTTTAATCTACATTCGTAATTTATTATTACTTTCCTATACTAAAATTAATCTTATATTTTATATTCATATTTATATTAATTAATTAATTGTAATAACAAATTATGCAGTTAGGGGAGAATAATCCAGGACAGAATCCTATAAATATTTTCAAATCCTGCGGTATCACTCCAGTGAACACTCTTCAAAACAAGATTCTAATATATCATTTACTAGCCGTTACTCGGCGTGCCATGCTACACCTACTTTCTGCATATAGAAAAGCCTAAATAAATGAGAAACCAAATAAGTATTATTAAAACCTAATAACACGAATCTGTAACTGTTATGAACCCGTGGCCTCCCAACTGTGAGTCCTAGACGACTTTGACCTAACCTATAACACCCCCCGTATCAAGACATACATGTATACCAAGTTTCGTAAAAATTGGTCTAACGGTGTGGATTTGTATAAGGGACAATCATACAGACAGACAGCTGGTAGATTTTTTTGACCTAGCCTACGGCACTCCCCAGATTAAGATCTACATGTGTACCGAGTTTAGTCGAAATCGGACGAACGGTGTGGATTTGTATAAGGGACAAACATACAGACAGACAGCTGGTAGATTTTTTTGACCTAGCCTAGGAGATTTCTCGTATCAAGACCTACCATTATTCCAAGTTTGGTCAAAATCGGTCAAACGGTGTAGATTTGTATAAGGGACAAACATACAGACAGACAGCTGGTAGATTTTTTTGACCTAGCCTAGGAGATTTCTCGTATCAAGACCTACCATTATTCCAAGTTTGGTCAAAATCGGTCAAACGGTGTAGATTTGTATAAGGAACAAACAAACAGATAAACAGAAAAACAGACAGACACGTGATTTTTATATATATAGATTAGTTGTTATCATTTACTGTTTCTTAACGAATATAATAAGAGTCATGTATCTAATGTAGAAATAATACACTATTTTTTCTGAGTGACCTGTTGGTCAGAAGTAACGAGTCAGTGAAGAGAGTAACCGATTTTCTTAAAGATATTAAAATATCTAGTCTTATATAACCGATGAATGCTTGTTTCATACTCACTTATTATCATTGTTTACATTAGTCATATGTATTATATAAGCATTTAGAGAAGTTTGTATATATTGTGTGAATGTATTTATTGTGTGACTGTATTTATTGTGTGATTGCATCTATCGTGTGACTGTTTTTATAATATGAACGACTGAATGTGTGTGTATATATTAATGACAGAACTTTGTAAATATGTATCTAATTTAGATTTAGGTTCATTTGTAAGGTTAGCTCCAATATATGTTTAAAATGGAACTAACTAATGTAAATATTTAGGTTAAATGAAGAAAATAAGTTTAACTTTATTTCCGTCATATGTTAAAACGGAAATAAACTCAATATATATTCTAAGCTTAAGCTTAACGCTAACTCAAAAGAAGTTAACGCATACAGTGTGCTAATGGCCCAGGCAGTGGAAGCACACAAAAAAAGGGGGAAAATACACTATTTTAAACTAAATTAACCTTACGAAGGAACATATAATCCCCAGTGCAACATTACATTTCAATCACTCATTACACTAACATAATTAGTATCCTAAACTGTCACATAATCAATATGAAGCTTACCACATAGCAACTAATCCCTAATAATAGGTGCTAAATCAGAATTAGGTGACAGGAGCTTACCGTAGTAAAGTCGACCAGCTGAGTGATGAGGGTCCCATCGGACCCCTGGAACTCTAGGGTTACCGTGTCTTCACTAGTGTTGGCAGTGATTGTCTCTTGAAGTACATCGCCTCCCTGTAACGAACAGTAATCAATCAGGTCGGCTCTTGGCAAAAAGTTATGTATGTATGTATATATATATATATATATATATATATATATATATATATATATATACATTAATTTATGGAGCTCCATAACAGCGAGGTGATTTGCCCGCAAACTAATGATAAAAATTGATAAAAAGAAAACAAATAAGTATACAAAATGTATAAATTAAACACTAACATATAAAATAAATTTAGTGTGAAACTATACACAATATTTAAAAATGAAGAAAAAAATACGAAAAAGAAAATTTAATAATAAAAAAGAACGATTAAAATAAAAAAATAACAAAACTATTATAATATAAATAATAGAATATCTAATACTTTATTACAATATATAAATCATTACTGAATATAATAATTGTATTATAAATTGTATTCACTTATAGAATAGATTGTTTTTTCTCACAATATAAAAAATGTTAGTTTTTGTACTGTTTACTTACTACTTTCTACATGCAGTTTACTTTCCAACTACCGTATTTTCATTGTTTAAAAATAAGATTGGTTCAAATTTATTGTCATGTTGTATACATTACGCTCAGTTCTGCCTGTTTTTTTTTACTTATAAGCTGTATATATATTTTTTTACTAATAAGTTGTATATATTTTTTAGGTGAAGAAGGCTGCCAATGTGCAGCCGAAACGTCCAAATACAGATTTCTTCCTGAAAGTCTGACGTTTTTCTCCTAGCCGAATCCCAACCATACCTTGTCTTCGTATGTATATAATTGTTATAAATAATTGAGAGCAGGTCGTTGAAATCGCAAATTTAGATATTGTCGGGGTTCCGTCTTGTGGTTAATGAAACTCAATTTTTTAGATAAAAAATGTGTAATACACGAGCCAAAATTTCGGCTTGAAATTCAAGCCTCTATTAAGGCTGTAAACAATACTAAAGTAGGAGTAAATACTATTAATTTTCTGCATAGAATAAAAAAGAATGAAAACACCTTTTATAAATAGAAGAAGAGTAATACTTCCATATGGTAGATGTGTGTTACAATTAGTGATTGAATTAAAGATGGATGGATACGTAATACTACGAAGAAAAATAAAAAGTCCGTCACGCAGGAGCTGCATAACTAAGCACTTTCCTCAGAATTTGGGTAGTGTAGACTGCTTTCCAGAACAATTTGCTTAAAATATCCTACATAAATAAAATAAAAACATGAATAGTTCTCTTTTAATTTTGTAATGAGTAACTGATAAATTATTAATTTGCTTCCAGAGTTATGTTTACACATGGTACCTACTACACTACGTAATAAATACAAAAAACCTCGTATTATCATATTTTGATCTAACACAGGAACCGGATACAGTCCCTCTAGCGCTCCTTGCGGCGCCTTTGTGAACCTATATCTGGCTGGCTTTTCTATTGAAATATATTAAAAAGTAAACCCCCCTTTCCGATTGACCGATTCAGCTCATTTTTACAACACTTCTTTCTCATGAGTTACCCACGACGTATACCGCGTTTCGTTACAATACAGCAGAAATTACGACCAGTATGAGTACATTAGTAATTTGGGTCCGGAGTTAACCCCCCCTTCTAATGAACCGATTTAGTTTATTTTTACAACACATATTTACCTGTAGATTACCACTATGAATACCGAGTTTCGTCGAAATATACCTAAAATCACGGCTGGTAGTGGCGAATTGGTATTGTCGGTCCGGAGTAAACCCCCCCCTCCTCATGAACCGATTTAGTTCATTTTTATATCTCACTTTTCTCTCTATATTACCACTACGAATACCAAGTTTTGTTGAAATATAACAAATATTACGGCTGAAATGGTCAAATTAGTGTTTTGGGTTCGGGGTAAACCCCCCCTTCCGGTGGACCGATTTTGGTGGTTAACGAACTCGTTCAATCGTTTGCTAATTGAATGCTATATACCAAGTTTCGTGACGAAAAAACAAAAACTCTGGCCCTATCGTGTTAACAGACACATATATATATATATATATATATATATATATATATATATATATATATAAATTGTAACGGGGGTCATTTTCGGTGTCTACTAGGTAGGATCGATAAAGATTTGAAGAAATTTTTCAAAAATTCCGTCATGAGTCCAACCTCAATAGCTACTTTCCTTCAGAGGAAAGTGCTAAAAGAGTGAAAGAATGCATGTGGTTTTACACTTTAATCCGAAAGAAATTTCTCTCAATAAGACCTTAGGAAAGACAGGGTGGTTATTGTACAACACTTCTTACTAAATATTGAGGAAAAATAAGTTAATATAAATGATAATACAGGTCGTTTAATGCCTGCATTTCGTAAATGAAGTTTAAAATAAAATGTTTGATATTATAAAATTTTGACCCTTTGTTCTCAATAATATATTTTATTACATATCTCAAACATCAAAAACGTTGAGGCTAAAGTGAGGTGTACATTCTTAAATTGATCCTGAAGAGATGTAGAATATTGATGAAAATTTGACGTTTTTTCTATGTATGACCGATATTAAAATAATGGTTGAGACAGCTAATGGGATAAATGACGTTTTAAATACGATTTTTTCTTCAGAATATTTTGAAAAAAAATTTTAGAAAAATATATATCTTTTTAAAAAATGTATTCATCAAACAACTGGTCAAAAAGTTGACCAGTAATTCAGAAGCTTTAAAAGAGTTACAAGTAATTTTCATGCAAAATTCTACAAGAAGAAAAATACGAAGTTTTCATTAGATTAACTAACTCTATCATTAATTTAAGACAAAATATCAAAGAAACAAAAATGTGTTCTAAGAATGTGTTTCATCGGTATGTAGTGTGAACTTATGGCAACCGAAATGAGATATTTATTTCAATTAAAATAATAATCTGATTTCAATTTAAAAAAAAGTTTTTTTGTGTTTTTTTAACACGTAATGTCAATTAATTTATTACTATTCAGTTTTACTTGGCCATTAAAGGAAGGCCTCGAAAATGTAGTGTCTTCCATGACCCATTAAATAATGTTAGTAGTTTTAGTCATTTGTATGTAAATATATTAACTATAGTGTAAATAGCAATACTGTAAATAATGTTTAACCTTTAATTCTATACACAAATCTAGCAAATATTGTTTTATGTTCCCTTAACACTCTTGTTGTATTTAGTTCCATAAGTTTGTATTTTTGTATAAAATGTGCAGTATTTAATTATTTATCGCACCGCATCTTTGGCGAAGTGCACTTTTTCAATTTTTTTTACAGTAGAGGGCGATGTAAAATAGGTTTAGTCGAGTATATTCCTAAAACAGTTAAGGTCCTTAAATAATAACTTTAAAATATTTTAACCTGATATTTTGACTTGGTATTTACTTAATATTTTTTTTTTTTTTTTTTTTTTTTTTTTTTTTTTTTTTTTTTTTTTTTTTTTTTTACGGCGCATCTACTTCTAGGTCATCAGCGCCGACATCCAGGGTACAGCGAGGAATTTTCCCAACGAGCCCTGAGATGAGAAAATTCCTTGCCGGAGGTGGGGATCGAACCCACCATCTCCCGTTTATGAATCCAAGGCGCTAACCATTAGACCACGGGAGACCCCGTTTTAGATGTTGTTGTAAATGTTTATGTCCTTTAAATGTTTGAGTATTGTATCAATGTGGTGGCTGTCATCTCCGAGGAGTTCTGTCAGGTCAATAGGTACATCAAGGTTCTGCCTTAAATAGCAGTTAGTCAGTATATGCTTGATTGTCAGTTCTGAGTTACATGTTCGGCACGTCGGTTTGTCCTGGTTAGTCATTAAATACTCGTGAGTCACACGACTGTGGCCGATACGTAGTCTGGCTAATATGACTTCTTCACGTCGTAATTTTCTGCATGACGAAGGCCATTCTTTTACCGTAAACTTCACCGTCCTCAGTTGGTTCATATGCAGTAGACTTTCATTGTCAATTAATTCCAACTGTTACGTTAATAAAAAAAACATTAAAAGTGTCTTCCAATTTTTTTCTTTTAATTTTTACTGATAGGGTCAGAGTAATAGGGATTTTTTGGCTCCAAATTTCATCAAATCAGGCCTCTTATATGGACCGTATAGCGGAAACAGACAAACATTTAGAGTGTGTTCAGTTTTGGAGATTTTCTAATATTGATTGAATAGATTGAACGATTTCGTTAATTAGCGTTTATTTCACTACATATAGCTGCAAAACATTTAGAAAAATTATTTTCTGAGCGGCGTTGTTTAAATAAAGGGAGCGGTTACCTCATTTATAGGCTATGAGTTATTAAAGAGCAACATTTTTAGCCTGGATAAGGCGTCAACGTGCTAACGTCAACATGCCAAAAAACAGAACGATTTAATTAAATCATTGTTGCTATTCCGGGATCCAACGCTTCCTATACAATACAACATTCAAACGGGAAACGTACTAAAAAATGAACGAATCCGTCAAGCGTATTTTAGGACGGAAGGTAGGAATTAGTAATTGGTGGCATGCGTGGGTAGAATATTCATTCGGTATTAATTATACCTTTCAAGGGAAATATCCTTCCAAAGAGAATATCTTGAAACCGCCAGGGGAAGGGTTGGAATAGCCCCGCGAGTCTACTTCGGCAAACTGAGAAGAAAACTAGTTAGCATTACTCTCTTCAACATAATATAATATTCAAGGGAAGTAAATATTAATTCAATTATTCCCAAGGGTAGAGGATATACAAAAAAAAACTGAGACTACCTATTCAAGAATACAAGTTTTTTACGACTTCTTCACGCAGGAGCTGCATAACTAAGCACTTTCCTCAGAATTTTTGTAGTGTAGACTACATTACTGAATAATTTGCTGTAAATAACCTATATAAATAAAATAACAACTTGAATAGTTCTGCTCATTTACATTTCTTATGAGAACTGTTCAATTATTAATTTTGTAATTAATTTGCTTCGAGAGTTATGTTTATACTTGATACTACACTACTTAATAAATACACAAAAACTTCATATTCCGTTTTTTGATCTGACGCAGGAACAGGATACACTGTGAGATAGCGCTCCTCGCGGCGGCTTTGGTAACCTACGTCTGGTGCGCTAATTCTAATGAAACAGAGTTTAAAGTAAACCATCCTTTCCAATAGACCGATTTACTGCATATTTACAACACTTCTTCCTCATGAGATACCCACGACGTATACCGCGTTTCGGTACAATACAGCAGAAATTACGACCGGAATGAGTATATAAGTACTTTGGGTCCGGAGTAAACCCCCCCCCCCTCCAAATAACCCGATTTATTTTATTTTTACAACCCATTTTTCTCTGTTGATTACCACCACGAATACCGAGTTTCGTTGAAATGTAATAAAAATTACGGCTGGTTGTGGCAAATTGGTAATGTGGGTCGGGACTACAACCCCTCTCCTAATGAAACGATTTAGTTTCTTTTTACAACGTATTTCTCCCTTAGATCGGCATAACGAATACCGAGTTTCGTTGAAATATAACAAAAACTACAGCTGGCATGGTCAAATTACTGTTTTGGATCCGGGGTAAACCTCCCCCCCCCCCTCTCGGTGGGCCAATTTTTGTGGTTAACGAACTCGTTCAATCGTTTGCTAATTTAACGCTATATACTACGTTTCATGAAGAAAATACAAAAACTCTGGCCGCTATCGTGTTAACAGACATACATATATATATATATATATATATATATATATATATATATATATATATATATATATATATATATATATATATATATATATATATAAATTTTAACGGGGGTCATTTTCGGTGTCTACTAGGTAGGATCTATAAATATTTGAAGAAATTTTGAAAAATTCAGTCATGAGAGCAACCTCAATAGCTTACTTTCCTTCGGAGGAAAGTGCTAATAACAGAGTAACATTCTAAGTAAAAACTTTCCATCTGCAATTCATTTATTTGTTCATGTATACGTAATTCTATAACTCCAGTAAGATGGAATCTAGGTATAAATAAATATAATTAATAAAAAAATGCCATATATAAAATATCGTGAAAACTATTTAGATCAGAGAAGTAAATTGTAAGTAAAAACAGAGAGAATAACGCATTGATTTCAGAGTATGTATAAATGCAGAATAACATGATTTGTAAACGCAGATTCCATAAATGCAGATTCCATAAATGCATATAAACACAAGTAATGCAATGAATCCAGATTAATATCATATGTAACTGTATATTCTATAAATTCATTTTTTTAAAAGCGTGTTCTTATTAATTAATTAATCGTCGATACAGAATATGCAGAATCTATAAATAACTTTTTTATTAACACCACATCTAATATGACAAATTTAGATTTATATCATATATAAATAAATTTTCTATAAATGCATTTTTTATAACATGGATCATTTCTGTGCCAAGGAGGCAAAGGACACCATGTCCATTATTTTATTAAATTAACTTAACAATATGTTCCTAACATGGATTTTTCGATCCATATAATGGTGTAATGGCATAGGGGTGAAAAATAAAAACATGTTTGTCTTTATTGGAGGTGAAATACATCATGTCGAGGGTTTGGTTTTGTTTGACTATAATCAATACTTCGACTTACCTATCCATGTTAATAACGATGTTAAAAATATTTGGTCAAGAAACAAATTTTAATAGTTCAAAGTTATGAAAAATTTGCTCTCCTGAACAATTACAAATATGTACCATTGTATCCTTTACCTCCGGGGTACAGTCCTGTAAATCCAGATTCTATAAATAAATTTTTTATAAGGGACGTGTTTAATATGATGAAAACACATAAATATCATATGTAATATGATGAATGCAGATAATCATATGCAAAAGGAGATTTTGTAAATGCATTTTTTCAACATCACACAACAAATATTCGTACGGTTCTATATTTTTTTTTTTTTTTTTTTTTGTAATTTATCTAAGGTTTGATTTATTTTTTAACTTTATTTACATACATGATTTCATTATTATTATTACTTAACTGAGTTATTTATGATTAAATAAGAACGTTTTATTTATGAGGCATAGATTTCTATCATTAATACGTTTGACCTGTTAGCCATGTGAAGAAGCAAGAAGGTTTGAAGCAGAAAGAGCGGACTGAAATGCACTTGTAAAAGCACTCTAGTAGGATTTTAATTTTTGTATTTTTTTTTTTTTTTTCTTTTTGCGGTATATTTGCTTCTAGCCCATTGACACTGAGCTATTTACAGGTTGCCACCCTTCCTAAACACTGTAGCAGGGACTTTTTCAGAGAGTCTATAGAAAGAGGACCCTGTACACAGTGTAACACACCGCTGACTATAAAGCACATACTGACTGAATGTTTACAGCGACAAAACTATGACTTACCTTACAATATGACTGAATTACTCGGCGATGGAAGCAAATATATCGATGAGATATTGAACTACCTAAACAAGACAAACTTACTAACCAGATTATAGCATAAATTTAGAAAGGAAGAAGAGTGAAAACAACCCATAGAGATTTGTTAATATATACCATTATTATTTATATAAAAAATATACCATTGTTATATGTTATATGTGTATGTGTATTTTTTTTTTTTTTTATTAATGTATTTATTCTATTATATCTTTATTAACGCTCTATTATATTATATCTTTATTTATCTTTCTCTATTATATATTTATTAAGGTTCTATGATAGTATATCTTTATTAAGGTATTTATTCTATTATATCTTAATCTGAATAGTATTATCCTATGTCTAGAAGCAGAATAAACTATATAAACATAGTGTAATGTATATTTGCATAATTTGATGTATATATATAATAATGATGATGTATATATTGTTGATGTTGATGTATATATAATAATGTGTTTGTATGCACATATGTAATAACCAAATTGTATCTAAGTATATATGCATGTAGATGTGTATGCATGTACGTATGTGTAATGTTTGTTGTGAGCAAGTCGCTATAGTTGCGAAAAGCTCATAAAATAAATAAAAAAAAAAAAAAAAAAGAAAGAGGACCCTGTGGGAGGTTGAGAAAAATCAACCTCTCACAGCCCAAACAAATAGATCCATGAATGTGTACTATTTTAAATATTATAATTGCCAAAAATAATTATTAGGTAATAACTTTTTTCAATTAATAATTCAAAGCTTGCGTAATTTTCTGCAATGGTATAATAAATGGAGATTTCAATGCTTATGAACCGCGTTGCGGAGCATCAATGAATAAATAATATATCAAGACACAGAATTAGACAACAGATAATTCATGAATAGATAAGATTACTGATAAAGGATATATACATTGTAGGAAAGAGACCTACGGTGGTGAATAGATAAGAGTACTGATAAAGGGTGTATACGTTATAGGAAAGAGACTTACGGTGGTGAATAGATAAGAACACTGATAAAGGGTGTATACGTTGTAGGAAAGAGACATACGGTGGTGAATAGATAAGAACACTGATAAAGGGTGTATACGTTGTAGGAAAGAGACATACGGTGGTGAATAGATAAGAACACTGATAAAGGGTGTATACGTTGTAGGAAAGAGACATACGGTGGTGAATAGATAAGAACACTGATAAAGGGTGTATACGTTGTAGGAAAGAGACATACGGTGGTGAATAGATAAGAGTACTGATAAAGGGTGTATAGGTTGTAGGAAAGAGACATACGGTGGTGAATAGATAAGAACACTGATAAAGGGTGTATACGTTGTAGGAAAGAGACATACGGTGGTGAATAGATAAGAACACTCATAAAGGGTGTATACGTTGTAGGAAAGAGACATACGGTGGTGAATAGATAAGAACACTGATAAAGGGCGTATACGTTGTAGGAAAGAGACATACGGTGGTGAATAGATAAGAGTACTGATAAAGGGTATATACGTTGTAGGAAAGAGACATACGGTGGTGAATAGATAAGAGTACTGATAAAGGGTATATACGTTGTAGGAAAGAGACATACGGTGGTGAATAGATAAGAGTACTGATAAAGGGTATATACGTTGTAGGAAAGAGACATACGGTGGTGAAAGCGTTGAGTGTAGAAGAGAGTAAATGGCGTGTGAAGGAGTCAATACTAACAGGGGGTTGTACATCCACCAAACTGGCCGAAGGCTATCTCTCGCCGAGTATTTCATGTGAAGCCTTCAACGCTCGCTGTGGTTGTCAACTTACACTACACTAGTAGAGAAATATTTATATGATCATCTTGAACGTATTTCATGAAAGATATAGGAATGGCTCAATTCAATCATATATAAAAAGGATATTGCCCGATTGGGAACAATCTTATGAAAATAATTCATCAGGTAAAAACGTTTTTTTTTAGTTTTTTTTAACGGCGAATCTAAAACTTGGCGCCGGGCTATCTACAGGTTGCCACCCTTTTATAATGCCAACAGCACGTGGTCGGTCAATAAAAAAAACCCTTTATTGCAACATAAATTAATTCATATTCTGTGAAATTCAAGATTTTCCCTCCTGTGCAAGTGTTCCCACCAAGTGCAATAAATAAATAGAAGAGCTAAGCATGATATAACGGAAATAAATAGGAATAGAATTATCATTTAATATTTAATATCTCAAAACTACATATTTTCAGGTTAAGGTTTACTTTAAAACCACATTCTAGAAAAACAAATTATTGTACCCCAATTTTTTTCCCATTAAAAAAAATCTGTAATACAACTAATGATAGGAATATTCTCAAAACTAGCTAAATCGGGCCAGCTTTTTACTTAACACTCTGCTAGGAGGCAATAGGATTTAATAATGAATTCTCTAAACAGGCAAATACAGGATACATGAAAAAAGTCAAAGTGTACAAATCCATTGCCTTATATTCCATACAGTGAGTACCAAAATGTAATACATACATAACTCGGGGAAGGAAGAGTTTAGTAGGAGTAAGCAGTTTTTTTTGTGTTTTTTGGATCTTTACCACCAAGAAAATAATTTTTAACAAACGATGAAACAATTTTAATGATACCATTTTAATATTATTTAGATAGAACTTATTTAATAACTAATTGAAACTAAGACTACTCTATAAAAATATTTTTAGTTCCTTTTATCATATTTCCAACCAACATTAAGCCTAAGATGACTTATGTACACATTTACACAACATACACACATAACAAATGCTGTCACAATGCACATTCAAACACACACGAAGCTCATTCATACACACATAACAAATGCTGTCACAATGTACAATCTAACACACACGAAGCTCATTCATACACACATAACAAATGCTGTCACAATGCACATTCAAACACACACGAAGCTCATTCATACACACATAACAAATGCTGTCACAATGCACATTCAAACACACACGAAGCTCATTCATACACACATAACAAATGCTGTCACAATGCACATTCAAACACACACGAAGCTCATTCATACACACATAACAAATGCTGTCACAATGCACATTCAAACACACACAAAGCTCATTCATACACACATAACAAATGCTGTCACAATGCACATTCAAACACACACGAAGCTCATTCATACACACATAACAAATGCTGTCACAATGCACATTCAAACACACACGAAGCTCATTCATACACACATAACAAATGCTGTCACAATGCACATTCAAACACACACGAAGCTCATTCATACACACATAACAAATGCTGTCACAATGCACATTCAAACACACACGAAGCTCATTCATACACACATAACAAATGCTGTCACAATGCACATTCAAACACACACGAAGCTCATTCATACACACATAACAAATGATGTCACAATGCACATTCAAAACACACACGAAGCTCATTCATACACACATAACAAATGCTGTCACAATGCACATTCAAACACACACGAAGCTCATTCATACACACATAACAAATGCTGTCACAATGCACATTCAAACACACACGAAGCTCATTCATACACACATAACAAATGCTGTCACAATGCACATTCAAACACACACGAAGCTCATTCATACACACATAACAAATGATGTCACAATGCACATTCAAAACACACACGAAGCTCATTCATACACACATAACAAATGCTGTCACAATGCACATTCAAACACACACGAAGCTCATTCATACACACATAACAAATGCTGTCACAATGCACATTCAAACACACACGAAGCTCATTCATACACACATAACAAATGCTGTCACAATGCACATTCAAACACACACGAAGCTCATTCATACACACATAACAAATGCTGTCACAATGCACATTCAAACACACACGAAGCTCATTCATACACGGAGGTTAGTAATGCCATTTTAATTTAAGCGCATTTGTATTTGTTGTATGATTATTTAAATTTAATCAAAATTCAATATATTGGTTGATAAGATTTATAAAAATTACAGACGTGATTCGACAGGTGTCGAATCTTGAGAAAAACCTCAATTCAAATGATGAGAACTGCAAAAATCATAGTTTTTTGTAGATGTTGTTTTGTGTCGTAAATTTTTTTTTTCATGGTTAAATAATTGTTTCGTCAATTTTCTATTAAGAGTCATTTTTCATACTCTTCTAAATCAACAAAGGAAAACTACTTTACAAAATAATTTTTAGAAGGTAGAGTGATCCTTTTACTTACAAAAGAAAGAGATGGGAAGTTATTCATTCGGTATACTTTAATAGAAGCTTTATCAAGTTATTTATTATATCAATATATCAGTAGTTTTTTCATTTTTTTTTTTTTATTTTGTAAGCCTTAAAATAATAGCGGTGTATATCTGCAGCTAGAAAAGCAGGGGCGATAAATATAGGATGAGTAAACTTCAGAGAAAAAAAAATCTTCACAAGAAATGCGGTAGCACAAAAAGAAAATAAATAGAATTGGAAAGAAGAAAAGAAAGAGAATAAGAAAACGAAGCTGCCCTCAGAGGAGTAATTCTCAAGGGAAAAGTTGCCAGGAGATCGAAAAAACAAAGATTAAAGGAAAAAGGTTATACTCAACTATAAATTTCTTACACTATCGATTTTCCCCACCTGATACAAAGGAGCAAATGGTAGAACTATACCAGAATTATGGCAAAGCCAATTGGAAAAATCGCTGGTATATAGAATCAGCGAGACAGAAATGTATTTTAAGACTAACTAAGAAAATCCTGCTCGCAGGAACTGAGAGCTGATTTTAGCAAGTTTCCTTAACGTTCTCGTCCTGAGTGTCATTTTTAAAACATGATAAAGATCTGAATTGACTTTCTAAGCTTTCTATCTAAACCAACTTAACATACAAATACTAGGACGGACTTACCAGACAAACTGATAACAATATACACGTGCACCAGACTCAAAGACATTGAACGAAAAACAATAGTCAACTGTCAAGACTGCAACAAAACAACCAAAACCAGGATGTAAACTCCATAACGTTCCAATATATATGAGAAATTTGAGGGAGGGCAGCCATGGGAATACGGTATGTAGGTATACAGGTGGAGGTACATCTACTGTTGCTATAGGATTGGCTGGTTGGGAGGGGGGAGGATTAGGGATTTTTTGTTGAGGATTTCGAGATGGCTCTACAGTACGTATATTTAAATCCCTCTCTCTACGGCGCTAATGGTCAACGCAGTCTATAAGCCGTAAATAGAAGGAAAACATAAATATTTCTTCTTTCACATCTTGATAATATACAATGAAATAAAAAAGAGTATGAGAGTTGTACTCGAATTTTGGAACATTCTGACTTTTTCATAGATAATTTCAAACATTCATCAATGCAATAATTAGGCATTATAACAATTTTTTTTTTTTTTTTTTTGAATGGGACGTTCGCCTCTCACGCGATGAGCGCATGATGAAATACGTTTGTCACTCGAAAACGTAAAGGCAGAAATAAATTAAATAAAGCGTCAAATATTTATATATATACCCCTACATATTTATTGCACAAAGCATATAAATCTGTATATTTATATGCGCACAGTTATAAACATAGAAAGTACGACTCCCAGAAACTGTGTCATCTTAGCGCGTTTTCGTTTACAACCCTATTGCCATTAGTAAAGGACTGGAAGCAGCTATTGGTAGGTTTTCAAATTTAGTGAAAAATATAAAATAATATCTTAACGAGAAGGAAGATTCAAAGGCGCCACAACTGGAAACTGACAGCATAATTGGCTTCCCGGCCTCTTCACGCTCGCTGTAAGAAAACACTCATTTCTTACCTAGATTTACTAAAATACTCATTTTACTATTAAATGCTATTCAACAATAAACTACCAATTAAAAAGTGAGTTAAAGAAAAACCCTTTCAATAGAACACTAAAAAAAGTTACACTTTCGAAGTTTTAAGCCCTTATGTCTCCTGTAAGCAACAACTGGCCATGCAGGTGTCTTCCTTCGTGATTAATGGCATTGCTGGCCAAGAAATATGTACCTATTTTAAATAAAAGAGGGCATGATATTTATTTACTCATAAAAGTACTTCAACGCATCTTCTTTTTCATTATAATTACGTTTATTTGTCACCAATACTGTACTTTTACTAAACTACTGTGTAATACACAGTAGAGATGGGCGATCTGAATCGATCTTTTAAAAGATCGATCATTTTATCACGATACATCGATTTTTCGAATCAATCTCTAAGGGCTTATCTTTTTAAAGAAACGATCTCCAAGGACCGATCTTTTAGTGAATCGATCTCCAAGGGCCAATCTTTTAAATAATTGATCTATATAGAATCGATTTAAAATATAATCAGGCTTTACATTTACATTTTGTTCAAATTAATGACTGTTATCATCATTGAGTTATGAAAAGAGGGGAGGTGATGTTTTCGAATAAACCTGTCAGTTAAACAAACCCGATGGCGGTCATATTGATGGGCCACATCTCTCAAGAAGTTTTACTTTGTTTTGAAGGGTTTACTACTATAAAAATTTTAACTGGGAATAACTGCACAATGCCTACCTGTTCGGCGTTTGGATGTTCTAATTGTACATGAGTACATATTTCTCTATTATTATTATTTTATTCTATTTTTTCGTTTAATAAACATATATACGTAACAATACTCATATATTTTAATATGACGTAATAGTAGTTGATTCAACAGATATTATTTTTGATAAAAAATAGTCCCACATTTTTTTCAACTTTTTGGTTACAGATATATTTTTAACATTATCAAGTATTCAAATCAACGTATTTAGGTCGATTCGTAGTAGTGAAGGGCGTTTCTCAAATGTTAATAGATTCGAATCGAAATTAAATATAAATTTCCTATGTAATCGTGAATCCATGTCTTATATCATTCTTCTGATCCTAGAAGTTAAACTCTTTATTCGATCTGAACTCGCCGATCTTTTTTGTGGATCGATCTTTTCATTCTGATTCGAATCGATTCATATTCGAAAATTCCCCACCACTAATAAACGAGATGATGTAAACAGGCAGTGCTTTAAATTTACAATCTTTACATTTTAGAATGTTACCTCAAGCCAGATGATCCCCTTAGTACAGTTGGGTGACTTGTCAATTTGACAAGTCACCCAACTGACAATGTCAATTACTCAAGTGGGCTTTAAATCACGCCATCGTGGTGTTAATTAATTTCACGTGACTTATGCAGTAGTTTTAATCAGCTACATCCTAGTAGGGCTAGTTATTCTAAGTCTTTTATGACAATAATCTTGCCTGGCTTAAGAGAAATAAGCCCCTTGGCTGATTATTTGAAGCACTGCCTCAAGTAATTAAAGAATGAACTTACCATTCTTTGAGATAAAACCCAGTAGTCTAATTATCAACATATCTGAGCATCTCAGTTCATAGCGTTGCGAGTCAATTTTTACAAAAATTGGAGATTTCAAAATACTCTCTCAATAACCCTTTTTTTTTTCCTTATAAAACTAGAAAAGCAATTATGTTTCATAATGGACCGACCTACAGGAAACTAATCTTTTCCAGGATATTGGGTAGAGGGAGGAACAGGAAATGGGTTCATCAATGAGAAAAAAAGAAACCCTGGCCAATCGATCTAAAGATTTTTTTTTTTTCACTCATAATGATTTCAGCATTACAAATGCTTCAAAAACTTGAAAGAAATAGAAAGCCACATTTAACAGTGAATCGACAATAAAAAAAAGTTTGGATTGGATAAAATAATTTTTCCTGTCAAGATGATACTTATATCTATTATGAGGCGTAGGGAGGTGGCGTTCCCATCGCCCGGTTTTTGACCGCAGTCAGCCACTGGCCCTCCAGGTTGGGGGAACATTAACACTGACATACACACAGTACACAATATACAGCACACTACATTCACCCCACACCAAAAGACTAAGGACATCAACAGTACACAACCTAGGATCACCTGAGGTGATAAGTAAAGATGGAATGGTTGGGATCGGCTAAAGAAACCTTAATACGATTTTTGTTAAAAAAATCTATGTTTAGGACGTTTCGGCTACTCATTGGTAGCCTTCGTCAGCTAAAATGACAAGAAAAACAGAAATTAATACAGAAAAAAGTTTATAATTGAGATAAGTAACAGAACTGTAAATACACTTAACTTATTAGAAAAGAACAATTTGGTCTTAAATTCTTAGAATGAGTAGACTGAAAATCAAAAGAAACATAACAAAAAAATAAGAAAAAAGTCTATTATATTGAAGTTTTTATAAGTAAATAGCTGCTAATAGTAACATTTATTAATTATAACAAAGAAACAAGATACTACATACCTATGGAAATGCCTGGAGGCAGAGGAAGAAAGGTTATATAGTATCTTGTTTAAGAATTTAAGACCAAATTGTTCTTTTATAATAAGTTAAGTGTATTTATAGTTCTGTTACTTATCTCAATTATAAACTTTTTTCTGTATTAATTTCTGTTTTTCTTGTCATTTTAGCTGACGAAGGCTACCAACGTAGCCAGGAAACGTCCTAAATATAGATTTTTTTTTAAACAAAAATCGTATTAAGGTTTCTTTTTACCTTGGGTTTTACCTTGACTCTCGATTGACTTGGAACGCACACATTAAACTCAAACGACAAGAACTCAATCGACGATTCGGACAACTATACAGACTACTAAACCGATCATCACACTTAACCGTACATAACAAACTAACTGTCTACAACTCACTAATAAAACCTATATGGACACACGGAATAGAACTCTGGGGGACAGCCGAGCATTTCCAACATCAACCGAATCCAAACATTTCAATCCAAAGTCCTACGTACCATAGTCAATGCTCCTTATTATGTTACAAATCGCACCCTCCATAATGACCTAAATATCCCTTTTGTCCAAGATATAATCCCCATCCGCTTCTCATCTTTCCATAGTAAACTAATCAATTATCCTAATCCTATAGCCCAATCCTTATCCAGCACTAATCATCCTTCCTCTCCACCAATACGTCTTAATAGAAAGTGGCCCCGGGATCTACTAAGGTAGTGTAGTGTCGTGGAGTGAAAAAATCAGTGAAATTATAATAAGTGAGAGTGATATCGATGGATATTTTCTCTCCTCAGGATATCACAGGCCATGCCTCATTCGCCTCCAATCCTCCCTGCTATTCGCAGGGTGTGGTTGGATGGCGTAAGGTAACTCCAGGTCACCCTAGAATCCTTCCTAAGGAAGGTATTCGGCTGACAACTGGGGACACCTGAGGCGTGGTCAAGTAACTAACATCAAATTACAAAGTACAGTTCAATTGTAGATTGTAATATTCTATAAATAAATATATATATATATATATATATATATATATATATATATATATATATATTAAGGTTTCTTTAGCCGAATCCCAACCATTCCATCTTTACTTATCACCTCGACGACTCACTATCTAATCATCATGAAAAAGAAATGTTCCAGAAACTAAATTAATGCAACGGATTTCTCTCAATGAGATTGTCCAGATATAAATTACATCCATGTTGTAGTAGCTTTACTAAACTTTCGAATGATTGCGTTTCTCCTCCCACAATTTTCTAACTGTTGGTGAGAAATTTAAAGAAAAAAGAAACAAATTTGTCAAGCCTGTTGTTTTTCTTGTACTTCCTCTATTAATAATTACTCCTTACACCCATATCTTATTTAGTTCGAATTAATTACGCCCTTACATTTTTCCAGCCAATCAATCGTTTTGTGCTATGTCGATTTCATTCAAAAGGAACATATATTTTAAAACATAGGCATTGAGCCTAAACAAACCCGGTTTGCGCCATCACTTCGACGTTACTTTCTATAGAAGGAAGAAGGAAGGGCACTTGTGCTTTCTGTCAAAAGGAAAAAATGAAATAATAATAATTTTCCTACTGACACGGATATGTCGAAATGTTACCAACTCCTTATTTGGTGAGAACTCGTTTCACTCTTGTTTGTTTTCATTATTTGTCTATTAGGAACCAGACGTCTCTTTTGCTTAAAAAGTTCAGAATTCTCCGCAACTATCTGTTATGTCAATCTGCGATTGTAGGCAAACGACTCGCTGTCTTAGAAAGTCACAAGATCTTCAGTTATGTCGACGCAATAAAGCGACAACGAATTACTCTGCACTGTGTACATGAATTCGTTTTCCCATTGAGAGCTAAGGAGGCGAGATGCCAAGAGACGCCTTCATAAAAAGCTGTTTACTACTAGGAACCATGGAAGTGTTCCAGAAATAAACAAGGTTAACTGGGTCGAGTCCATTCCGGAATTGTAGGGTGAGGGTAGGAGGGAGACAGATGGAGCCAGCCAGTCTGTCTGCACTAATGCAGTGGACAACTTAGTGAGCACTCCCACCTGCAAGACAAATAAGCCCAAACCGCAGGAACTGTATCATCTCAGCTTGATTCTACATCTTCAACTATCTACGAAAAACTGTTTCAAATCAATTACTGAATTTCTACAGGTATAATCCCTAATACAATATATTTATTAAAACTACACAACAACATTGCGAGCATGTAAACTGCAGAACTCCAACTCTTCTAGCCCTTTCGAAAGTGCAGGCCGCAACTAGACATGGCATTATACAAGCCACTGAATCATTAAGCTAGTTTAAATTACCCAAGCGGAGCACTTACAGTATTTCCCCTCTCTTAACCCTCCGTTAGTGGCGCGCACCTGAGAGGTGCATAATTTTTTTAATTTTCCTATCACTGTTGAAAACCGTGTTTTGGCGGGCTCTCCGCTTTAGTATCTTCCGGATTTCCGTTTTTCCACAGGCCAGTCGCATTTTTGTGAGCTCATCATTGTCAGTGGTTGCCCTCGTCACCTCTCACAACTCGTCAGTGGCTGCACCACAACTCGCATAAGTTTTACAGATATAAGATAATTATAGTTTTCGTTCTCTATCTTACTATGCTATCAAGTATGAGTGTTTGGGTGAGTTTATTCGATAGTAGAATAAATGAGAGGAGTAAAAATTGGTCTTCAACTGCTAGGTACTTGTGTTTTATATTCATATTTTATATACATCTCTTATATTTTATTGACATATTTCATATTCATATTTTATATATTTACACATGTTTCATGTATATAGGATAACCTGGTATGTAACATATGTTATATAATTTAACATATAGTGCATTACGATTGCACTAACAGTACCTAGTAATAGTGTAGTCATGAAAAATGATCCTTTTTTTAAAAGAATCAGAAATTTGGCACTTATAGCCAAACAACAGCAATAACAGCAGGGTGTTTTTAAGTATGGCCGGGCTTAGACGTAAACATGGATTGATTATTCAATTTCATATTTTATATCAATATTTCATTTCATATCGAACATGATATAATTTTATTTAAACGATGGTTTCTTATGTCTCCCGCAAAAACAAAAGTGTTGTTTTGTTATAAAATCTGCAGTTTTTTTTTACTATTTCTCTCAAATAGCCATGTCATCACGTTGCTGAGGCACATTTTTCCTCGCGAAATAGGGTTCGCACCTGTGAGGTGTAGCGCCACTATGGATGTCCCTAAAAGGGGCGGCACTACTGGAAGGTTAAACAAAACAACTAGAAACTCAACATAATAAACAGAACTACTCGGATATACAGAAATTCCACTAAACATTCATCTTGATGAACAAGCTAAACTAGTGGCAAAGACGAGATCAATTGACATTGACGAAATTACTTCTGACGAATTATGCGTGACTGAAAGAAAAAAAAATGGCTGAGTACACAAGCTACAAGACAGATAAAGAAAAAAAATTACCAGCTGTTATACCTTGGTTAGCAAGTATAAGTACTCCAATGAAACGAGATCTTCTAATATTAACAAGATTGGGTGTTGGACATACTTTCCTCACACATTCGACCTAATGGATAGAACAGATGTTTTAAAATCTCTTTTACACAACAATTAGTGTAAAAAATGTGGTTCCCAGTATAATTACAGGAATAAAATTCATTCAGATAATAATTAGTTTTTAAAATATATATATATATATATATATATATATATATATATATATATATATATATATCCATAAAAATTCCTTCGCAATTTACTAAACGAATCAAAGAAAGAGCAGCCTATTAAACATTACAAAACAAACCGAATCCAAAATACTTTTTTTTTTTTATTTATTTATTTACAGAAATATTACAATCTACAGTATATGTATTATGTAATTTGACATAGGTATAGGTATAACTTGACCACTCCTCAGGTGCCACCAGTAGTCAACCGAATACCTTCCTTTAGGAAGGATTCTAGGATGACCTGGAGTTACCTTAAGCCATCCAACCACATCCTGCGACTAGCAGGGAGGATTGGAGGCGAATGAGGCGTGGCCTGTGATATCACGAGGAGAGAAGATATCCATCGATATCACTCTCAATTATCATTATTACAATCACACTGACTTTTGAGCACTTCACGACACTTCACTGCGTTAGTAGATCCCGGGGCCACTTCCTATGAAGACGTCTGGGTGGAGAGGAAGGATGATTGGTGCTGGATAAGGATTGGGCTATAGGATTAGGATGATTAATCAATTTACTATGGAAAGATGAGAAGCGGATAGGGATTATATCTTGGACAAAAGGAATATTTAGGTCATTATTCAAAATACTAACAAATACCATGAAAGTGCTAGAAGGTTGAGGCACTCAGATGGTGTGATAATCATTGTAAGGATCAATTTTGAACTGCAGGTCATGTAGGTTCATTTCAAAGTATTGTGCCATATGCAATATCTTCACGTAGTCAAGTTGAATTATATATATATATATATATATATATATATATATATATATATATATATATATATATATATATATATATATATATATATATATATTAGGGTGGCCCTTATTTTTCAACTTTCTAAAAGTTTACCTCCCACCCCCCCCCTATCTTGTTCCAATCAACAACATAACGATCTGTGCAAAATTTTAGCTAAATCGAACAACTCCGAGGCGACCCACAATGACCTTGAAATAATGAAATTTTCGTCCGAAAGTAATTTTTTTTTATTAGATAAGTTATTTTATTTTTTTATCACTTTTGAGCAGGTAAGCATTAGTAATGGAAATTAAATTAGCCGTCTTCTTGTTAATGTTGGATAAAAAGATAAACAATCGAGTCTGTTCCTGCTTCCTGAAAACGCACTCGTTTGCACGGGAAGAAAGGAGTATCGTTTCGAGTACCAGGAGCTGTAAGTCATGCTAGGTGGATGGCAAAGGCGATTTATGCATTCAAAATATACCTGTTTCGGAATCAATTTTAGTTATCTCATAGCAAGAAAAATTTTTTAAGAAGAACATTTATTTTTCTTGCACGAGTGTACGTTCGCGCCTGGTTTCTATCACCAGACCCAATTGAAGCACCATATCATGATTTTCTATTCATGCATCAACTGATATATTATCAGGATATCGATCCAGAAATTAGTACGGCTACTGCAAAAAATGTTTCCAATCATCTCTGGTACTTAGTTTCCTAAACCGATGTTCCATCCTTTTTTTTTTTTTTTTTAATTATTATAATGGCGTGTCAAACCTTAAGGTCACTAACGCCATTGCTGTGTGTAGTAATTTTCATTGTAATTCGCTAACAAGTATCAACATATATACATTATGATTAATTTTCTATCAATAATATTTTTTTTGCAGATTTTATTAATTCGAAAGGTAAACGAGAAATGCTCAATTGCTTGTAAAGAAAATAAAATATAATAATAAAAAAAATATATATATATATAAATGAAAAAAAATAATAAATGAATAAAAAAAGGAAAAATAATAAAACATAAAAATAAATGTAATGAAAAAAAAAAATAAATAATGTTAATAAAACAATGTATAGAAATTATATATAAATGAAATAAACAAACGATCATTTCGGTCTTTATGTTCCATCCTTATTGGAAGACAACGTTCCAACATCGGTCAAGGCAAATATAGCTCAAGTTGTGTCTAGAAGCAGACAATGCTGAAGACGAGAAAGAAAAAACAATCAACTGAATACCTACGTTCTCCATCAAAATGATTTTTCTTACTTCAGAAAAATCGATTTTATCATATTTTTTTTTGCAGATCGTTGCCGGGGACCGGGAAAAATACCCGACTGCTACTAATTCCTCCCTTAGAAAAACATAATATTCAATATTTGTATTTTTCCATTGTTCACATTATGCCTTGTTTGTATCGAAATTTTTGTATTAAATAAAAATGTGGTCGTCTTATACAAGTTGTGTTCATTATTAAAAACCTAATATTTTTTAATTTTTTCAGGTTATCCCTGCAATTTTTAGAATTAAATTCTGAGATATATGATTAAGAATGATTTTAAACAATTTCTTGGGTAGCCTGGATGTATCTAAATAAATTGCAATAAGAAACGGATTGAGTTAGAGAGCAGTATATTTATTTTTTAACGGAATTAATCGTTGCGTATACTTTTAAATTTCAAAGCATCTGAGGGTCCCCTAGTTGTCCGATTGCGCTAAAATTTTGTATTGCTAGTTTTTTTGTTAATTGGAATAGAATTGGGGGTGGGAACAGCAAAAGTTTGATTAGTAAAATTCTCATATTTTTTAAATTTTTTCATGTTATTCTAAAATTTTTTAGAATCTACTTTTGAGATACCTATTCGATTCATAATGATTTTAAACTATTTCTGGGGTCACATTGATGTAACTACGTAAATTTTTTTTTAGAAAATTACTGAGATAGAACAGATTCCATTTTAAACGGAATTAATCGCTGCGTATTCTATGTTTCAATTTCAAACCGTTTCCGGGTCGCCTAGCAGTTGTCTGATTGCCCTGAAATTTTGTACAGCTAGTTTTTTTGTTGATTCGAACATAATTGGGGGGTGGGAGCAGCAACATTTTGACTTTCGAAAAAATTCCCTATAGCTAAGGGCCACCCTAATATATATATATATATGTGTGTGTGTGTGTGTGTGTGTGTGTGTGTGTGTGTGTGTGTGTGTGTGTGTGTGTGTGTGTGTGTGTGTGTGTGTGTGTGTGTGTGTGTGTGTGTGTGTGTGTGTGTGTGTGTGTGTGTGTGTGTGTGTGTGTGTGTGTGTGTGTGTGTGTGTGTGTGTGTGTGTGTGTGTGTGTGTGTGTGTGTGTGTGTGTGTGTGTGTGTGTGTGTGTGTGTGTGTGTGTGTGTGTGTGTGTGTGTGTGTGTGTGTGTGTATTGGATAAAGAAAATGTATATTTACATTTAAGAACATTATACAATAGAACATACATCAAATAAAACAATACAGAAAAAATAGTTTAAATTCATGAGACAAGCTTGGGAGATTATGGGCGGTCGTTAATTAAACCCAGACAATGGTTGGTAGGCTCGGGAGGCAGTTCATTCATAAATATCTTATGAATAAAACATAGGTTGGTGGTCTTAGCTAAGGAGGCAACGGCAATGCTAATTTTACAAAGATAATATTAAACTATAATATTCCACATATTACAAGCCTTATATTTGATGATGAATCTGTAGGAAAAGTCATAAGTGCATTTAAAGTCCTGTTAACTAGTATTTAGCCAAATGTACTATCATAAAATTGTTTAAGCTACCCAGGAATAATATCGCGCTAGTATTTCTTAAGTGACACAACTCAAAAATCGGTGTTTTTCAGTTATGACTATGAATGAATTGGTAAATGTCCCTTTATCAACCATCAAAACTGTATGTACCAAGCTACAGAGCTTGCATGCCAAAGGGCACTTGTGTCATCCTTCTTGTCCTAATGTTACACCCTTACATAGGCAAGAGTGCCACATTTTCAGTTGAGCTTTATATTGAGTTGTGTCACTTCAGAAAGTGACACAACTCAATATAAAGCTTAACTGAAAATATGTCACTCTTGCCTATGTAATATTTAATTGCCTGTGTAGTATTTAATACTAGTTCGATATGATGTAAGTACGAGATTGTAAAAATTCCAAAATATACAAGAATACAGAATCATAAAATCATCGTTTGAGATTCGAATAATATAAAACAATCGTTCTAAATAAAGTTGGTACAAGCCTGAGCGTTCCTTTTTTTTTTCATTGACTATTATACTACCGATGCAATATTCAAAAACTTAAGATAAATTAATCTACTATATATTTGTCAAATACCACTCACTCACTCACTGACCTATCATCGCCCAGCCCAAACCGCTCGACAGAAAATTTTGAAATTTTGCATATACACTCCCTATATAACGTAGGCGCTCACTAAGAAAGGATTTTTTTATATTCGTATTTTTGAGCATTTTTAGGGGGGTTTAAAGTCTGAGTTGGTTAGAGAAGGCAAGCCTAGGCAGCCTGCGTTGCTAGGACGATAAAGAACAGCTGTTACCTAACATTATCTATCTCATAGTTTTATTTCTAATTGAGGTTAATTTCAACTATAATAGCAGACCTTGAATTACTAGAAGTAAACTGTGATTTTGTCATTGATAGAGTTTACGCCCTGGTGATGCTCCATCCGAGGTAATAATATCCCGAACCACTTGTCACAAAAATTTGAAATTTTGCACGGACAATCAGTTTAGAATGTAAACACTTGCTAAGAAAGGTTTTTTTTGATATTCAAATGTTTAAGTACTTTTAGGGGGGCATGAATTATTAAGAAGTTCCTCATCGGCTCAAAAATGGTTCTATTTTGATAACATTTGGTACAAAAATCTTTCTTCTCATTATAAAGGTCAATTTCATTAACCAGTTGAATCCGTTTACTGGAACATGGTTTTTGGAGCGAAATTTGTGCGAAAGATTCCTTAACGTAGGAAAACGAATGAAACCATTTTTTAAGCGAGTTATGTAGCCATTTACCAGAAAAATTTATAGAAATACTTTTCAGAACTAATTTTCTGTTTGGGTATTCAGAAACGAAGTACAGTGTATTTGGGAAAAAATTGTATGAATGGTGATACAAAGTTTTCGGATTTCAGTATATTTTCTAAAATATCTCGAAAACGGTTGGGAACTCGTAGTAAGTGGAAGGCGGCTATTCGAAAGGTTACTAAATTCTCTACAATAAGATTCTGTTGTAATGTTCGGTGGGGCGATGTCAATCGAAGAGATAAGTGATAAAAACCTCAAATTTGTTGGTTTTAAGCTTTTCAACGTGTATTTGTCTCCGTTTACCTAACTTTTTAAGCGTTTTTTTTTATTTTGTTTTTTTTTACTCTCCACCGTTACCGTTACCTCCACATGGTGTTTCCTGGGTAACTTTAAAGTCCGTGCAATAATAAGCTGTGCAAAATTATTTAGTAGCATTAATTTTGATCTTATTTAACTGCATACAAAAAATACTTATCGCCCGTGGTGAAGCACGGGTATTCAGCTAGTCTACTATATATTTGTCAAATACCACTCACTCACTCACTCATCTATCAACGCCAAGCCCAAACCACTCGACAGAAAATTTTGCATGGACACTCCCTATATAACCCATGCCCTCGCTAAGAAAGGATTTCTTGATATTCGTATTTTTAAGCATTTTTAGGGGGGTTTAAAGTTTGAGTTGGTTAGAGAAGGCAAGCCTAGGCAGCCTGCGTTGCTAGGACGATAAAGAAAAGCTGTTACCTTACATTATCAATCTCATAGTTTTATTTCTAATTGAGGTTAGTTTCAACTATGATGGCAGACCTTGAATTACTAGTCCCTCATAGAGTTTTAATTGCGTTTCTTTTCTGCCTGTCCCCGTCAGATAGGCTAGCCATATTTTTGGAGAGTTAAACCGAGACACATTAGTATGGGATGGGCATACCAGGGGGGGGGGGGGGTAAATACAAATTACAAGCAAAATGGTGAGTTTTAAGCCTAGCAAGTAGCGGGAAGGGGGAATCCTAAACTGTTAGTCTACCCAAATCTTAAAAAAGTCCGAATCGCAGGAACTGCGTCATCTTAGCGCGGTTCCGTTCTTATCTTTAGTGTTTATGAAGGCATAAAATAGAAACAGTTATTACTTTGTTTAGATCAATAGCGAAACACCTATCCAAATGAAATCTCAAAAAAACCAGTCTTGAAACGTCTTGATTTACAATGTTTCCTGTATGGGTCAGCTATCCCATAAGTCGGGCAGAAAGGCCTCAACTCGGAGGCATTTGGAAAGCCTTGGGATCTCTCTCTTTGAACGCTACATTTTTAACAATAAATTGATCTTCTTATTTTACTTAATCTGTTTTATTGCCAAATACATTATCCGACTATAAGCAATTTAAAAATAACAAGGAATAAAACAGACAAAAAGAACAGTTCGAATAAACGAAATCAATTACTTTAAAGTTTTAAGCACTTATTTCTCCGATTGACATCGCCTAGTTAAAACTTTCTTTAGAACCTTTTTTGTAGAGCATTTAGTAAGCTTTCGAATGGTAACCTTCTGCTTCCTAAGATTGTCAACGGTTTTCGAGATACTAACGAAAGTATACAAAGTTACCAAAACTTTTCTTGTCTGTTAATAAAATATTTTATTCTAACCCTTTCTTTTTTCCAAACGTAACCAAAATTTGAACATATTAGTGTTGATAATATTCGAACATGCAGAAAATGTTTCAACTGAATCCCATAATTCTAAGTACCCAAACCAAAAACGCTATTCAAAAACTATTTTTCCAATGTTCTCGAAAACGGTTAAAGCTATCGCCTTGAAAATGGTTTCATTCGTTTTCCTAGCCCAAGAAGCCTATAAAACGAGTACTTACAAGCTTATGAACTCAAAAACGTAAGCGTTCCGATTTTTTCTGCGTGAATTTCGCCCAAACGCCATCTTCCAGTGGGCGGATTCTGCTGGTTAACGAACTTGACCTTTCAAATCGGAAGACGGATTTTTGTACAAAATTTCATCACAATCGGACCATTAGGGAAGCCAGAAATGAGCGAACAGACAAATATATATGTAAATATATATATATATATATATATATATATATATATATATATATATATATATACATACAAATTTGAACCACCGTTATTTTCGGTCTCTATGGGTTCTGAAACGCGAAATTTTCTAGTCGGCACTTCCGGATTGTTTCATTGTATCGACCTTATAGGCGGGGTTCCTCCCTATGGGGGAGGGAGGAACCGCGCTAAAAAATAAGAAAGGAACTTTTTTTGCTACTTAATTTTCTTAAAAAACTCGCTCAGCCAAATAGTAGTGTCTGGCAGCTGGCAGCGCTGTGCAGGTAGTTCCAGCGTTTTACAGTTAGATTACTTCTCATTTCTTTGACACTGTGAGCAGTAGTAAAAATGTTGATTGTAGAAAAGTAACCGATTTATAAAAGATTCTTATAAACATAAATTCATTACTTTTTATCTTACAGCCTTTTCCAAGACATTGATAAAACCGGGCGGGACACCGAAACAATTGCAAAATACCGGGACAGTCCCGGTCAAACCGTGATGTATGGCAAGCCTATCCTTAGAGTTTCCCAGGTGAGGTAATAATATCCGGAACCCTTGCACAGCCTCCTCACCTATAACCTTGGTAATACTTTTAAATTTCAACTCCCATTGAATAACATATAGTATGACGGGAACCGTGCTATAATAAACTGCATAAAATTGTATAGTAACGTAATTTTAATGTTACATTATTTAACGCAATAAACTACTTATCTGCCGTGACGAAGCACGGGTATTCAGCTAGTAAATAAATAAAACTAAAAACTAAACCCCTCTAAAAGTATTTAACAATTTGAATATCAAAAAACCCTTTCTTAGCCAGTGTTTACATCTCAAAGGGAGTGTCCATGAAAAATTTCAAATTTTTCTGTCGAGTGGTTTGGGTCAATGAGTGAGTGGTATTTGACAAATATATAGTAGATGCTGTCAGGTGTATTTAGTTTTGTTCGCACGTAGCCATGGAGATTAAATCACTTTGCAATATACTCTCAATATATAAATAAAATGCCAGAAGTAGAGAAACTGAGTCTAGAATGGGGATACACTACTTTTGGCAAAATCTAATACTGTTGTATTTAATTCTAAGTGGTTTATGACTATTTAGAACCTTCTCGTTATAAATCTTAACTTATACAATACTTTGGCAATAGTTATGTTCAACTAGGTTAAAAGAAGGGAGGAATAAAACAGAATTCCTTGACAACAAAATTACTAGCATTCTAAGAAACGAAATACTATCTTGTGGAAATATAGTTCCGACTAAATCAGAATACCACCTTACTTTACTCTTCATTTCATTCATATTTACTGAAGCTTGACAAACCTTGGAAGAAAGCTGCTCAGCAGACTATGTTCTTCCCACAAACCTTGTTCCTTCAGTTTCCAAGCAAATTTCTATACAGAGTTTTTGTGGAGTTTAGGTGTTCTGCAGCTGTACAACATGGGCTCCACATCCTTCAGTTCAGATACAATTTACCACATCGGGCACCTTACGTAGAAACCCATTCGTGTTTATGCATTATTATCAATTCGTTTTACAAGGTTGTGAAATAAACCTTCCGAAGATTACGTTTCATCCCATGCACGTTTTAGACCTGCATTTCTGATTAGCACTGGTTTGTTTTAGGGAAAGCTCAGAATTCCTCAATACGACAATAGAAGTCTGTTTATGTTGCGTAAAAGCAGATATTTATAAAAAATTATATGTAGCATTTGCTATGAAAAGAAATTATTATACTAGGCATATCATGCTCTAAAATTATTATAATTAGCATACTTTACCCTACAATTATTATACTTAACATATTATACCCTACAATAATTATAATTAGCACATTATACTCTTCAATTATTATACTTAGCATATTATACTCTTCAAAAATTATACTTAGCATATTCTACTGTACAATTATTATATTTAGCTTATTATACTCTAGAGTTATTGTATTTAGCAAATAATACCCTACAATTATTATTCTTAACATATTATACACTACAGTTGTACTTAGCATATTATACTCTGCAATTATTATATTTAGCTTATTATACCAAAAAATTATTATACTTAATATATTATATTCTACAAAAATTACAATTACCATATTACATTCTAGAATTATTATACTTAGCATATCATACTCTACAAAAATTATACTTAGCATATTACACTCTACAATTGTAATATATAACATATTATACTCTATATTTGGCATACTATACCCTACAATTATTATAATTAGCATATCAAACCTTACAAAATTTATACTTAGCATATTATGCTCTAAAATTATTATACTTAGCATATTATACTCTAGAGTTATTGTATTTAGCAAATTATACCCTACAATTATTATTCTTAACATATTACACACTACAGTTATACTTAGCATATTATACTCTGCAAAAATTATACTTAGCATATTATACCTTACAATTAGTATATCTAGCATATCATAACCTACAATTATTATATGTACTTAGCGTATGATACTCTCTGCTTGGACCTAGGTTTACCAAAAGTAGTAAGAAGTATCTTAAGCACAGTTTAGAATTAGGATTAAATAAAAGCAATATTTTTTAAGGTATCCCTGAAACTAGTCACAACAAGAGAAATTCTAGAATTGCAGTAAGTTATAAAAACTGTTTCATCCTTTGTTCAAAGTAAACAATTTTCAACGTTAATGACTAAAGTAGTCAAAGAACCAAGAAAAAAATATACTGTATAATTAAAAGTAATACGAGAACAATTATAACTGATATTCTCTCTCTCTCTCCGTATCAATTTCTTATCAATTTACTAATTATAGAGTAAACCATTAATTTGAACCGAGTGAAAACAACACTTATTTTAATGATTATAAACCGACAAAGAAAACCCCCTTGGAAAAAGAAAGCGAGCTGAAATTAATTACTCCGATCCTTGAAAGAGGGAGATAGAGAGGGGAGATGGTTTCACTGCCTTCAGAAGGAACTGTGTAATAGGAGAAGTGGGTTGATCAATGGAAGAGCAAATTGGGAGGTTTCATAAGCCCCAACCTATTTTCAGTTATTTATTCTCCTTTCAGCTCAATCAAATGCAGTGGGGAATTTATCAAACGAATTTATTTATTATTCAGTATGCAATTTTAGGGATTACTCGCCTCACCTGGCATATCAGCAATAATCCTTTTACTATAATAAACTTCCAATTTGAATTTATATGATTTAGTTAAACCATCAATTCAGCCCGCAATATAAGTGCTTTGGTTATAATAATATGTTTAATTGTTCGAAGATAGATATAGACATAGACAGTGTTCGGTCATGGTATCTTAAGAAAGTTCCATTTTTTATAGGAAAATATGTTTTTGTCGACGTTTCGGCTTGAAAATCAACTCTTCATTGTAAATACTAATTTATGTATAGAAGAAATTAAAGAAAAAACATTATACATGGAATCTGATAAACCATTTCAGAGATAAACAGGAGTAAAGGAAAACTGAAATTGTTTGCGGAGGATGAACTTGATCTAGGACCTGTAAAACCACTTGATTGGGATGGATCTTCTTCTATCTTCCCATTGCTCTGTCAGAGGTCTTCAGTTTTATACACCATGAGTATTGTCCTCTTTTTTTTTAACTTACATTAAAATACAATGAATATTTGTTTTAAAAAAAAAGAGTTTGAAAGCTAAAGCTGTTCCAAGAAAAGAAAGGTAGACAGGGGAACGAATGCAAGAGTGGGGAGAGAGATGAAGAGAAGGAAACGGGAAAAAAGTGAGAAAGGGAAATTTAAAAACAAGTATTAACTTAAAATGGGTGATGGGATTTTTTTTATGGTAAAAAATATACAAACAGCGCTCCTGTATAATCTGGAAAATAGACTTACAAGGGGAGTGCACGACGTGCCCATCACCGATTAAAACGAACATTTTTGTGCGTGTAGTACTTAACTAGAAAAAGGTTCAATTAAAGCGACAAAACGCACTTCTCAAGCGTTCGCCTGAAATAAAATGTTGAAAATCTTTATCTTCATTCTATCAACTTATAATTAACTCGAAATGTTCTTTTTTTTTCTATTATTTTTTTTTTACATGCCTTAAATTCTCCAGGTATTAACTGTGTTTGCATTCATTTATCAAGATTCACAAATATCAACTCTTGGACAAATGAAAGATTTATACCATTCGAATTTTCTCTTAAGATATTGAACAAAATATTAAAAATTAAATTACAATCATTGAAAAAACTTATAGTTATTTATTAATGTTAGAAGAAATTCTTAAGAATAAAAATAAAAATTACCTGTACAAAAAATAAATAAATAAAAAAATTAATAAAGGAGACGAGATTCGATCCAGCATCCAGACGAGTCGTTTATGAAATTACAACCCTACCAACCGAGCTACCGGGGTGCTTATTTACCGTTACTTCGGGACGTGTTAAAAATTCCAAGTAAATTTTCAATTTTTATTTTTCAAATTTTTTCCCGCTTTAACTGAATATTTTCCTAGAATGTGAAATACAACACATTCAAACATTTTCCTTTGAAACGGTGAGGGGCACGTCGTGCACTCCCCTTGTTAGTCAGGGTATCAACGGAGCGATTCATATAATACAGTTGGTATAATTAAAGTTATCAAGATTTTCCCAATAATATATATGGTTTATTTGCCATATGTATACTTATATGTTTATGTATTTTACTGTAGTAAATACAATTAAATATAGTTTACAAGCTGTGCTTACAATAACCAACTAAAGTAAATAAATCTCACATACTAAGCGTTAAATTATATTTTCAAATTGTACAGAATGTGATTTTTTGGGACGTAAGAGAACAGCACAGGCATTCTAAAGAATGCCTAAGCGGCTTAGGCAAAGTATAGAACATATTACACACATTGCCGAGGCATTTTATAAAATGCCCTAGGTATTCTATAGAATGCCTGTTACTTATTTGGCATTGTATAAAATTAAAAAGGTTTTGAGTTGACTCTATACACTTTAACCTAGGTAATTTGAATAACTCTAAAAATTGGTTAATAACAAGCTCTTTTAGTTCGGATTTTGGATTGGATTGGATTGGGTTTCAGGGCAAACAAATTGGTGGTTCTCATTGCCCGATTAATTTTTTTTTCTAGCCTTTTAGTTCGGCATACAGGATATTTAATAAAGTTTAATAAAGAGAGATTTTTATTTACATATGTATAGCTACTCGTTGCAGCAGAGCAGAGAATTGCGAAATTAGACTTGCAGTTTCTTTGCTCTTTTAGACATTTACACTTAAACTCTGACACTTAGTCTTGCATGAATAATGTAAATATGAATTCAGTGTAGATTTAGGTTTAGATGTAAGTATTAGGTCCAACATTTGTTTAAAATGGAACTAACTTTTGTATATAGAGACGAATATAAATATTAATGTTAGATATAGATAATAAGCTTTTCTTTAGCTCCGACATTTGTTAAAAAGGAGCTAATGTAGATGTATAGTGTAGGTTCAAGGTTACATCTAGCAAAAAAGACATTAACACAAGGAGAATATTTTAGTGTAGATGTAAAAGCTACAGTAGTACATTGGGGGGAAAAATAAAGAAGAGGGGAAAACAAAAAATAATAAGAATAAAAAAGGAAAAATATCCAAGCTACGGCGTGCTAATGGCCTCAGTGGCAGATGCACGTTAACAAACAAACAACAACTTAGTCTTGCATGAATCCTTGCCTACATGCTACAAATCCTGTCTTTCATACTTTGCCTAAAACACAGTAGGCATTCTATATAATGCCTAGGGAAAGTATGAAATAAGCTTTATTTCATACATTGCCTAAAACACAGTAGGCATTCTATATAATGCCTAGGGAAAGTATGAAATAAGCTTTATTTCATACATTGCCTAAAACACAGTAGGCATTCTATATAATGCCTAGGGAAAGTATGAAATAAGCTTTATTTCATACATTGCCTAAAACACAGTAGGCATTCTATGTAATGCCTAGGGAAAGTATGAAATAAGCTTTATTTCATACATTGCCTAAAACACAGTAGGCATTCTATATAATGCCTAGGGAAAGTATGAAATAAGCTTTATTTCATACTTTGCCTAAAACACAGTAGGCATTCTATATAATGCCTAGGGAAAGTATGAAATAAGTTTTATTTCATACTTTGCCTAAAACACAGTAGGCATTCTATATAATGCCTAGGGAAAGTATGAAATAAGCTTTATTTCATACATTGCCTAAAACACAGTAGGCATTCTATATAATGCCTAGGGAAAGTATGAAATAAGCTTTATTTCATACTTTGCCTAAAACACAGTAGGCATTCTATATAATGCCTAGGGAAAGTATGAAATAAGCTTTATTTCATACATTGCCTAAAACACAGTAGGCATTCTATGTAATGCCTAGGGAAAGTATGAAATAAGCTTTATTTCATACATTGCCTAAAACACAGTAGGCATTCTATATAATGCCTAGGGAAAGTATGAAATAAGCTTTATTTCATACTTTGCCTAAAACACAGTAGGCATTCTATATAATGCCTAGGGAAAGTATGAAATAAGTTTTATTTCATACTTTGCCTAAAACACAGTAGGCATTCTATATAATGCCTAGGGAAAGTATGAAATAAGCTTTATTTCATACATTGCCTAAAACACAGTAGGCATTCTATATAATGCCTAGGGAAAGTATGAAATAAGCTTTATTTCATACTTTGCCTAAAACACAGTAGGCATTCTATATAATGCCTAGGGAAAGTATGAAATAAGCTTTATTTCATACATTGCCTAAAACACAGTAGGCATTCTATATAATGCCTAGGGAAAGTATGAAATAAGCTTTATTTCATACTTTGCCTAAAACACAGTAGGCATTCTATATAATGCCTAGGGAAAGTATGAAATAAGCTTTATTTCATACATTGCCTAAAACACAGTAGGCATTCTATATAATGCCTAGGGAAAGTATGAAATAAGCTTTATTTCATACTTTGCCTAAAACACAGTAGGCATTCTATATAATGCCTAGGGAAAGTATGAAATAAGCTTTATTTCATACATTGCCTAAAACACAGTAGGCATTCTATATAATGCCTAGGGAAAGTATGAAATAAGCTTTATTTCATACTTTGCCTAAAACACAGTAGGCATTCTATATAATGCCTAGGGAAAGTATGAAATAAGCTTTATTTCATACATTGCCGGCTGGATTTAGGAATTTTATAGAATCCTGATTTTATACTTTGCCGGTAACATATACAATAGGTATAAAGTAATTAGGATCGATAAAGATTTAAAGATATTATTAAAAAGTTCTATCTTGGGTGGAATCTCAGCAGCTACATTCCTTCTAAATCTCCTAAAATGGACTGAATTGTGTATACAAACTATAAACGTAATCATTTAAAAAATTAATGCCTAAAATGTTGAAAAATAAATTCACTTAGGAGATCTAAAAGTATGCAAATTCCCGACAATCATTTTTACTAAAACTCTCAAAGAAACAATCAATTACAGGGATCGTTGGTGCTCTCATTAAAAAAAGGGAAACCCTTTGACAGTTTGGATGATTCATTGGTGTCAAAAGGTGGAAGCCGAATTGAGCTGTTCTCATCTGTAATGCTAATCCGGGAACTGTTCCGAATGTCGGTGTTCAATGGTCTGTGTAGCCCACCAACACCGACTCCCTTTTGCCCACTATAGTACGGGGTTTGGAGGGAGGGGGAACGCTGTCAGAATCAAACACCAGATGACCCAGTTCCGTGAGGAGTAAAAGAGTGCTTACACGAATCACACTGACTCAAATATGAGTATTTATTTACTTTTACCAGGCTTATTTATTTAGCTATCCAGGCTGCATTCATTATATATCACTCCTACCTACTAATTATCGAAAATAGTGCCCTATAATATAGATTAACGGGCATTATTTATGATTATTTATATTACATTTTTAAATAAAGTTTTTTTCTCTAAATAAAAAGAGCGATTTAGGTCTAAATAGCCATACTCAAGGAGGCGATTCTAGACATTATTTCCAACAAAAATGTTCATTTGAAGTATGGTACGATACCGAAGAGAAAAGCAGTAATGCCCAATTTTCCGTTTTTTTAACTTAGTCATGTTTTTAATTGAATATAGCTGTTACCCATGCTACATCGACTTTCTGCATCTAGAAAAGCCCAAATAAATTATAAACCAAATAAGTAATGTTAAAATCTAATAACAGAAGCCTGTAACTGTTCAAGTTCACAGTTTCGAACCCGTCGATCTCGGAACTGTAAGTCCTAGACGATTTTAACCTAGCCTTCGACTCTCCCCGTATCAACACCTACTGTGCCAAGATAGGTCAAAATAAGTCAAACAGTGTGGATTTTTATAACGAACAAACACACAGACAGACAGGTGGTTCAGGTTTTTGACTTACCCTACGACACTCCCCGGATCAAGACCTACCTATGTGCCAAGTTTGGTCAAAATCGGTCAAACGGAGTGGATTTGTATAATGAACAAAGAGACTAACGGACAAACAGACAGACACGTGATTTATATATATATATATATATATATATATATATATATATATATATATATATATATATATAGATGAAAGAATTGCTCAAAAACTGTTCATGATAATTAAATTCTAATTACTGCAATATAAAAAAGACAACATTTTCTTAAAAAAAAAAAAAAAAACATTGATTTAAGTCACTAAATCCATTGAAAGAGGATACTTTCTGGACGTCAAATAACGCGCTTCTGTTTTCCTCGATGAACTTCACGTTTCTAACGAATTTTTTCCTCAGCCCCCTAACGGACTACAGATTCAATATTTACAGGAAAACTTCTTCAATTAGTAAGCGTTAAATATATGAAAATGAAGTGGAAGTTCATTCAGGGGTAAATTGAACAATTGACTCCCTAAAAAAAAAAAAAAAAAAAAAAAAAAAAAAAAAAAAAAAAAAAAAAAAAAAAAAAAATTATTTGGCACTTATGTTATGATCAGACTTTTGAAGAAAGAATTCGAAAATATTTCTGGGTAGTTGAATAATTTAGGACAAATATCTGCTTCAGACAATCGACACACAAACACAAATATGTTTGCGATAGTGAGTAAAATGAATTTAGCGACAAAATACTTCAAAAACGAAACTTTAAGCTAGTTACCCAGGAGAATCCAGCAAGCGGAATATCGGTTTATTGTTACTACTTCAGAAACAGGATTTTATCCACCTTTCTTACATCCCATAGTTCCATTTAGGAATAGCTATACCACGCTGCGGCAGATAGAGAAAACAAGCTGACCCGCGACAATATTCCCTCTGTCAAATCCAGGCGGTTAGTCCATCCAAAATCCAGTGACGTCAGCACTCTACCAGTGGATGGGGAAACGAAAAAAAAACTAAAAAAAGAGTGTTGGTCCTTTTACGACTGCAGCAGTCCAATTGCTGACGTAAAAGTGTCTGACAATTGACCATTAGCTGTATGGAGAAAATGACTCGAGCTTTTAGCCAACAATTTCACACCCTCGGCGTTTCTAGAGAATCAATAGTTGTGAGTGGAAGGTTTTTCGAAACAATCCTGTACTTAAAGCATTTCATTTAGCGAATTTTCTTCTTATCTACATGGATGTAACCTGATTTTCAGGATGATGCGATTCGTCCCGGCCGCCAATGGTTATGTTATATCACTCACAGATTATGACGAAAAAATAGGTTGAATGTATGTATATGTATATATATATATATATATATATATATATATATATATATATATATATATACTCCTGTAATACATATACTATAATGAAACTCAGTATACAGGGTGTCCCGTAAATGTCTAGTCATATTGTGGGAGGTTATAGAGGACCTTTAGGGGAACAAAAAATGCTCTATGGCGATTTTCCGAATTCTCACACATAAGGGAGAAAACGTCGTTTTATTGTTTTATCGAGACAAACGTGGTTTTTAGAAGAATAATCGTTGTAGCTCCGGCCCAGCTGGTTCTACTAGAAAGGAAGTGACACCAATCGTAAGCTGAGTAAATTTACTATAAGACTAGTTGGGAGTAAATGTAAAAATTAATGAATTTAAGTATGTCTATCTTACAAAAGAAAGTGATTCTAAATTTCCTGACATTTTCTCTATATTTCTTACCAGCGTTACTCCTGAATGGGCAGGATCTGAGATTTCCGGAGGTCAGAAAAACTTCCTCATTTAACCACCTTTCCATTTATGTATCATAACCCTGTGTTATTGAAGTATGTGAACGATTTCAAATGCGTGATCTAGGTAAAAATAATAATTTTTGTGGTTAATCTATGTTTGGGGTTCATTAATGGCCACCTTCAAGACCCAGTATTAGTTACTGTAATTAACAAATTCAAAATAAATGTGTATTTTATTTATTTACTGTTTTAGGATTTTTGTTTATTTTTGTGGAAGTAACTTTTTTTATTGTTTTATGTAAATATTTACTTAATATTTAAATAAATTTTTATAAAAACAAATATTTATTTTAAGCTTTTTAAATAAACTGAAGAAAAAAATATAATTTTCTTTTCACGGATCCATGTTTTTTTTTAAACTTTTGTTCCTAAATGGTTCATATACTTCAATAACACAGGGTTGTGATATATGAATGGAAAGCTGGTTAAACGAGGACGTTTTTCTGAAACCCGGAAATCTCAGATCCTGCCCATTGAGGAGTAACGCTGGTAAGAAATATCAAGAAAATGTCAGGAAATTTAGAATAGCTTTCTTCTGGTAAGATATACATACTTACATTCATTCATTTTTACGTTTACTATCAATTAGTCTAATAGCAACTTTACTCAGCTTTCGATTGGTTTCACTTCCTTTCTAGAAGAACCACCTGGGCCGGAGCTACAACGATTATTCTTCTAAAAACCGCGTCTGTCTCGATAAAACAATAAAACGACGTTTTCTCCCTTAGGTGTGAGAATTCGGAGAATCGCTATAGAACATTTTTTGTTCCTCTAAATGTCCTCTATCACCTCCCACAATATGACTAGACATTTACAGGACACCCTGTATGGACGAGTGGTCAACCCCAAAAGAACTCAACAAGCATCTCGATGCTCAACGAAAATTTGAAGAAATATTTTGAAAATGACTTCATAACTGCAACACTTTTTGAGAATTGCTAAAATGTGACACTCAGAATAATTATAAATATCGATAATATATTACAGTTTTAAATAAATAATGTAATAAATAATATATTACGGGTATTAAATAAATAAGTGGCGATATAGAGATTAGGATATATACTTATCACTTAATATATGTACATACATACATTTAAATATTGAAATATTTTCATTAAACAGAAGTCTTCATTCCGGAAGAACACGCTTCCACTTCTTTTTATATTAATATTTAAGTTTGTGTAATGGAATTGACGCCATTAAATACGATCGATAAGCGTTATCCTAAAATGTCCTACTTAACTTACTTAAAATGTGCTACTCATCTTGTCTAAAATAAAAGCACTCAAATTAAATAATTAATTGAAATTGGCAATAAAACTGCATCATTTACTTGTTCTAATACAAAATTAGTATATATTAAATATTTTATAATCCCATACATTTGAGTTGAAAACAATACACACATTAACGAAGTTGAGAAGCAAATATTCAAACCAAAAGTATATATTTTTTTATAAAATAGCCGACCCAGTTATTCATTTAAATTTTAATGGTTACTTATAGAATACACAGATTTTTAGAAAGGATTATCGATACGTTTCCACCCTATTCCAGTCAAGGCCGAATTGATGTCATTTTTGATAGAAAATACCATCACCACTACTGAGAATTTAACAAACAGGGCCCAGAGACAGCGTGTTAACGCCTTAATACTCAAGTCCACCGGTCATCTGACTCATTACTTAAACAAAACTAATTTCCTGAATTTTAGGCAATTTCCCTGCTTCATGATATATATATATATATATATATATATATATATATATATATATATATATATACGTACTCGTATATATAACGTACACATATTCTTTATTAAATAAGAAAGCATTGCACAAAAAAAGTTCAATATAAATAACATTTCCTACAGGAAAACAATGATTTTATTCAATCAACCTATTGATAGAAGATGCTTTCTGGACATCCAATAACGCACTTCTGTATTTCTCGATCAACCAGATACTTCTCGCGAATTTTTTCCTCAACCCCCTGACGGACTAAAGATTCACTAATTACAGGAAAACTACTACATTTAGTAAGCGTTGTAATCTATGTGAATTCTGATACCATTTAAACTTTTAAAACGTATACTTCTATCTAATTTCTGATAATAATTAAATTTTTTCTAAAATAATGGAATTTCCTTTAACATGGAACATGTTTTTCGATCACACAAAAGGTAGGCCCATTAGTGGACTAACAAATTATTAAGTGAAGAGCACAGCTGGCTCTTGGAGTAACGCTATTCGATTTTCTAATTAAATCCTCTAACGAAGCCGAGCCCATTAAACTTTATCCAACAATTTGAGTGATTATTAATATTAAAGTGTCATTTGAAGCTCGGTGGTCGTGAAGTAATTGAAGAAAATTAGGAAACGGGGTGGTGACGGTGTGCAACTGGTTAAACGTTTCGTTTATTCAACATTCAAATCTGTGTAGCTTCGAAATGGTTATAAAATATTATATATATATATATATATATATATATATATATATATATATATATATATATATATTCCACTTTTTCTTGTTTGTTTTTCTGGCAGGGGGTCAATAAAGCAGTGCTCTCTTTGTTCACATTAACTGCTTTATTTGTTATGTTTCGCCCGACATGTTTCGTGCCTTTTCGCACCTCTTCAGGGGCTTTCCTTATGAAGAAGTCCTCTCGTCATTTTGTCTAGCTTGAGTCAGGCGTAGTGACTCAAGCTAGACAAAATGACGAGAGGACTTCTTGATAAGGAAAGCCCCTGAAGAGGTGCGAAAAGGCACGAAACATGTCGGGCGAAACATAACAAATAAAGCAGTTAATGTGAACAAAGAGTGTACTGCTTTATTGACCCCCTGCCAGAAAAACAAACAAGAAAAAGTGGAAAATATATATCGGGTCATCTTTCACAAGAATTTATATATATATATCTATATATATATATATATATATATATATATATATATATATATATATATATGCATATATATGCACGAGTGTGTGTGTGAGATACAAGTTTGGTTCTACAGCCATGAATCGTACCATATAAGGTGGTCTTCCTTTCTCACCTAGGCATTTTTAGTGGAATGTATTCCTATATTTATCGTTATAAATTATATATTTTTTTTAATAAAAAAAAGAAAATAATGGTATTTGCGTGCCCATGAAATTCGTTGTTCTTTTTGCTGTTGGGCCAGTCAAAATATAGTGATCGAAAAATAAATAAAATGGCTGCTTGACCATATCACAAAAATTTAATTATGTGTGTGCTAGTACCCCAAAAAGTTGGTGAAATCACCATTATTTTAATTTTATTGTTTTTCGTTTTCGTGTGGCGGCTATATAAGTTTTACAAGGCACTGACGTTTCCGCACTATTAAGGTTATTTGTAAACTTAATTATCGCGGGCCCTGTTTGTCCTATCAACATGAAACTAGAAGTAGTTTGGTCATGATAGTATTATGCGCGTAAAAGTTCGAGTCTGAGATTTTTCTACGGTCAGAGGTATGGCATGCACAAAATGTCAAAATAATGCACACTTCATTGGGTAAATATAATTTAGAAAAAACGATTTGAGTATTTCAGTGAATAAGAATTCTCTATACAATCATATATCTTAGAAACATGTTGGGCACTAAATAAAGGATATTTTGAGAACCTACAATTGTGGTTGGTTGGCTGGTGAAGGTTCATCATAGTAAATAGGATGCAAAGCAGGTCAAGTACCTCCACTGTTTTATTCCTTTACTTTAACAAAACGTTTTCGAGATCAGAACCTCATCCTCAGTGTCCTGTTAACACCCATCAACAAAGGCAACATTAAAATAAAATAATTTAACTTAAATCACATGGGTAAGTCATGTTACACAATACGTCAACAATTAAAAACAACTAAAACCATTAAAATAACATACTGTACAATCAAAAAAAAAAAAAAAAGAAACGTTTTGTTAAAATAAAGGAATAAAACAGTGGAGGTGTTTGACCTGCTTTGCATCCTATTTACGATATTTTGAGAAGTTGAAGTGTTTTAAATATAAATACATCACGTTTTATATAAGTACATGACAATTATATAATAAATTATCCAGAAAAAAGGTCAAATTCTACTGATAAACAAACTTCAGTATGTCTCCATACTAACACTAGTCGAATTATACAGAACGTCTTCGAGCAAGGAAAGAAAAAGTGTATTATTAACTGTGAGGTAAGCCATAATCTACATAGTGTCATAAAACAACACATAATGAACAAGTGGCAAACTGACTGGACATACACACAAGACAACAAGCTACGGGAGATTCAGCCGACAATAGGAGCCTGGAGTTCCAGTATCCGGAATGTAAGTCTTGCTTACTAGACTAAGAATCGGACATTCACACTTGACACATTCATATTAAATGACAAAACAGGACAAACCGAATTGTACAATTTGCAACGTTCCACTTACAATTAAACACCTACTTACAGACTGCAGAGAAAGAGAAAACATTGACTTACCAAATGATTTACACGAACTACTTACAGAGGACAGTACACACATAGACAATATATTAAAATATCTGATACTTAAAAAGAAATTTCAACTTTTTTAATACACTATTGTTTATTTAACAGTTAAATGCATTTAAAATTATAATTCATTTAAAATTACAAGTTTTCAAGTTGTATATATATATATATATATATATATATATATATATAGGTAATATAACATGTATTTTCATGTTTAATTTCTTACTTAAAAACATTATTTTTGTTGCATTTTCCGACTGTTCAAAATTACTATTTTATGAAATATATTCCCAAATTCATTGTTTTTTGTTTATATTTGTCAGACATGTTTGTATAATGCTGTATAATTGTTAGCTTTGTTCGCACATTGACCTAAAGAGCATATCGCTTCGTTGTGACATCTCAATAAATAAAGAAATAAATAAACATAATCTGCAGATAGAGTAAGATAAGGTAATCAATAAATATAATCCATATAGGCGATATAAATGGAATACAATTCCTGGAAATAAATGGGTAATCGGTGGTGTTAACCGGGCCGCCGAAGTTTTAAAGGATTCTCCTAAAAGGTTGTTAAATTCTTTATAAGGTAAGCCCAGCTCCAATACATATTCCATGAAAGAGACTATATTTGGTAGTTAAATATTCAGAAGGCTTCCCCGATGCTTCAGCCCGCCGCCACTCCTGTAATGCTGATGCCTCGTTATTAACGGAATGAGGAAACCATCACGTCAGAACGATGGATAAGCCGCTTTTCGACGGATTCTCCAAAAACCACTCAACAAAATTAATGTATCAATTACCAACTTACCCACATCCAATTTGAAATGCAGTTTGTAGGATAATTATCGTTGATGAACGAATAGAAAGTAAACAAATTGAGTAATCCACCTAAAGGGAAATCATTTTGGATATTAAAAAGTCATTTTGGAAGTAAAAAAACGAGTTATTCAATTCATTAACCGTTAATGTGCAATCATATTTTACATCATTTATAGTCATCAATGATTAAAAATCAGTTCGTGCCGAATTACGAATTTATTTTCCTGCAAAAATCAATTTCCAGCCGTGTGACCGATGAAGTACTTCAGTTAGGGTGCGTTTACACCTGATAGTTATTTCAGGAAATTTATGTCAGACAGAAATTGCGACTAGTGTAAACCATGAGCAATTTATGTCTGAGATATATATTTCTATCCCGAGCAATAAGTTTCGACACTTCTATACCGTCAGGTGAATACGCTGATTATAAAGAGAGAAATAAATGTCAGACAGAAATATCTTGGTTTCTAGCTATATTGCCGAAACTTCTATACCAAGCAGAATGGACTAGACAGGACATATATGTCTGAGTGTAAACAGGCCGGACATTTATTGCAAAGCGAGAACTGTCCTATACATATCCATGACATAAATGTCTAGCTATTTCTCTCCGTATGTAAACTTGCAAGAGAATATCTATCCGACACATATATCGCGACATATATTGAGACATATATTTCCTGCCAGAAATATCAAGTGTAAACGCACCCTTACACTTTTGCGTCAATAGTGACGCCAAATTCAGAGATCCCCCGAACAAATAATATGTTTAAAATATATTTTGATAACCTAGCAACCAACAATAGCCTCTTTTGATAGGAAGCATGATCACTATTCTAAGTCCACTCGAAAAAGCGAGTTCGATATAATTCTTATATCTTGTCTTAAGCTGAGACAAGAACTATTAATATTTCCCAATGGAAATTTACTTTTAACATTCTTTGAAATATTCGGGTCGTACCTTATGACTTAGATTTATTCTTAGCAGTTCTGATTTCTTACCTACGCCCAGGACGTGAGGGAGAGTTCAAGGCCAGTTGCAGGCTCTGCGAAGGAATCCCGAGTTCCTGCCATATATATATATATATATATATATATATATATATATATATATATATATATAAATGTGATAATGTTTTACTTGGGCTCTGTTCTCAATGAACAGGGTTGCTATAGTTAAGGGTGATCTTTAGAAGGAATAATAATTGACACTTTCTTCACAATATTGCTTTTTTAATGACTGTCGTATATCAGCTATTTATTTAATTTAACAAGAAGATATTTGCATGATTCTATGAGCTAATTACCTTAGTACTTGATTCTCATAAATAAATAAATTAATTAATATAATGTCAGTCAGTTTCCGGCCGTATTTACAGGTCTGAAGTGATGAGCTCTTGAAATTTCTTGGCGTTAAAAAATGAATGAATAGATAAATACATCTTTGGGGAATTAATTTTTAATAATATTGTCCGGGTCGTCATAATAAAAATTCTCATGTCGTTGAAATGATGAATTTTTATCTCATGTCATAAAAATGATGTATTTCTACCGATATAAACCTAACAAAAACAATAAAACATGAATCTATAAGAACCGAGTATATTTATGAATCTACACTCACGAATATATTTTTTTTTTTATATATACAGAAATATTGCACTCTTCAAGTTGAATTGTATTATGATATTAGATACAAGTAGATTAACCACGCCTCTGGTGTCCCCAGTTTTCAGCCGAATACCTTCCCTATCAGGAGGGATTCTAAGATGACTAAAAGTACATAGAATTTTAAGAAGTTATTTCCTGTAGATAGGGATAGGGAAAAAGCAATATATATGTTATATGTTCATAGAAAATAAAGTGGATATAAAGGCCCAGAAAATAGGCTGCCTATGAATACACGTGATGGAATATGGCTAGCGAAGACTTGCTTCTCTCCATTCATGATATAGGAAATAGAACTTCAGCTTGGACATGAACATAACAAAGGAAGAGGTCGCTTCGAAATTCTTATCTACTACATAAATGTATTTCTACAACAAAACCCCTAAGGTAGCTAGAAGTACGAAATTGCACAATTTGTATGAATATTACATAACGAGTTTCGTTGCAATAAAACGACAACTAAACCAGCTAACGGCTCATTAAAATATATTCTCTCTAGACTGTTAGGCTTGAGGCGAACCCACATATCTAATTCACCAATTTCATATAGTCTGAATGAAATGTTGTTTGCAGAGTTTAGAGACAAATAACCACAATTGTCGCCCCATATATATTTATATATAACTTTGCCGGGCCGGTTATTTGTAATAACAAATTTGTTGCGTTATATCTTTATTATTGGATGCTTTTAATTTTCATCTGCCCCGAAATTATGTATGCTTATGTAAAATGTGTAATTATCATTTTCAAACACTGTTTGTTAACGGCAATCCTCGATGAAAGCGAGATAGTAGCTGGAATTACACACATTGTGAACGTATATTCATAAGGCTTGATGTTTATTTTTCAGGCTGTGTGTGCTCATTAAATGTACTGATAAAATACAAATAATTAATCAATATTACAAGTGTAAGCACACAAAACACGATCATTACGATCTCAGAAGTTGCTCAAGAGACTTAAAAGAGTTACGAGTGAATCAATGTAAACACACAATTACCTTTACTTAATCTTATAAATTGAAAACTTATTTTGCTATGAATAATTCTTCAGATGACCTTCGTATATAGAATTAACTTGATGACGCAATTCGGTCACAAATAACCGGATGTTTACATTTCGTCAAATATATCTGTTGGCTCTCACCATCAATAACCGTTTCGATTTCAACAACAACGTAATTAATTCGAAAAAATGTTTTTTTTTTGTTTATTTTAGTTTTACACCATATATATATATATATATATATATATATATATATATATATATATATATATATATATATATGTATATATATTTTTATGTGAAAGAATGAATTGGAGAAAATAAAACCTTAACAGCAGGCGTAAAGGATATACCACACCCGCAATGCTAAACAGTAATGCCGATCAGAATGAAGCGCCTGAAAAGAAGTTGGATAACGAATTAGAAGTGCTGCTAAGCTAAGAAAATTCCTCAGTAAGGCATCAATATATATGCGAAAATATTTATATATATGAATATATTTGGGTATATCTATATATATATATATATATTAAATATAAAAATTAAAAAAGTATCCGAATTTGATTTTGAGTTTCTATAAACGAAATCCTTAGTTGGTTTTAGACAAAAATGTCAATAATATAACTACAGAAGCATTGTATTTCTGGTTTTGTGTAAACAGGCAAACAAATGTGCTGATGTGTGATTTCGATATTCGATAGTTCGACATAGTAGGAACGATATAATTAGGTAAAAGCAGTTAAAATTTAAAGTTCATCGGGTGAAAATCGGAGGCGCCTGCGTATCCCGAATCTACTTTAATGTTTAATGTACTGAAATGTTCGTTTTTTTTCCTTTTTAATGATTTCTTGTAATACAGATTTTAAAAAAATGGTTTATAATTTTGAAAAATATGGGGAATTTTGTAGAAAAATCGAATTTCTAGCACATTTAGAAGTACTGGCACGTAAACACTCTTGGATATCATTTCTCATTAGGTAAGGAGGGATTTAAGCCCGTAAAAAAATGGTAAAAGGACGTAAAAGGGTAAAATTTCCCCTTAAGGCTAAAATTATGTATGTATTATGCTGCTCCTTAAGAGTCGTCTTTGGGCCCACAACATATAGAGCATAAAAAGAAGTATGGTATTAGAAGATTGAGTTTAAATATATACATATTGTGGGTGGTGATGGAGGACCCTTAGGGGAACAAAAAATGTCCTATGACGATTTAACGAATTCTCACACATAAGGGAGAAAACGTCGTTTTATTGTTTTATCGAGACAAACGTGGTTTTTAGAAGAATAATCGTTGTAGCTCCGTCCCTGGTGGTTCTACTAGAAAGGAAGTGACACCAATCGTAAGCTGAGTAAATTTACTATAAGTCTAGTTGGGATTAAATGTAAAAATGAATGAATGTAAGTATGTCTATCTTATCAAAAGAAAGTTATTCTAAATTTCCTGACTTTTTCTTGATATTTCATGCCAGCGTTGCTCCTCAATGGGCAAGATCTGAGATTTCCGGATGTCAGAAAAACTTTCTCATTTAACCAGCTTTCCATTCATGTATCACAACCCTGTGTTATGGAAGCATGTGAACGATTCAGGAACAGAAGTTTAAAAAAAAACATGGATCTGTGAAAAGAAAAAGTTAAATTTTTTGTTTTAAGTTAATAATTACTTAATATTTATGTAAAATTTACATAAATCTTTAATAATTATAAAAGCAAATATTTCTTTTAAGCTTTGTGAATAAACTGAAGAGAAAAATTTAATTTTCTTTTCACAGATCAATGTTTTGTTTTAAACTTCTGTTCCTAAATCGTTCACATACTTCCATAACACAGGGTTGTGATACATGAATTGAAAGCTGGTTAAATGAGGAAGTTTGTCTAAAACCCGGAAATCTCAGATCCTGCCCATTGAGGAGTAACGCTGGTAAGAAATATCAAGAAAATGTCAAGAAATTTAGAATAGCTTTCTTTTGGTAAGATATACATACTTACATTCATTCATTTTTACATTTACTGCCAACTATTCTTATAGTAAATTTACTCAGCTTTCGATTGGTGTCACTTTCTTTCTAGTAGAATCACCTGGGCCAGAGCTGCGATTATTCTTCTAAAAACCACGTTTGTCTCGACAAAACAATAAAACGACGTTTTCTCCCTTATGTGTGGGAATTCGGAAAATCGTCATAGGACATTTTTTCCCCCTAAGGGTCCTCTATCAACTCCCATTATATGACTAGTTATTTAGGGGACACCCTGCATAGGCCTTCCACCATTTTCAGAATAAATTAATGTGAACAGAGGGTGACAATTGTATAAGATAAATCATCAAATTAACTTATCGACAACAATCACCTGGTAGGTAAAATCGATGAAGGTCCTGAAGAAATCCTTGAATCCAATCGTAACACAAACATCCCTACGGAATTTTTAAAATGTTTTTAAACTTTTACTCCCAAGAGGGGCCTCCCAAGAGGGAGAATTGCCGAAAATAGAGGAGAGGTGACTGAAAGAGACCATTACGGATACATTAAGGACACAAAAGGAGAGAGAGGGTCCTTGGAGAGGACACGGTAAGTGTGCTGGATGTGGATGTATAATACATAGATCTCGGACTTCTTCTCCACAAGTATTGAGCAGCTCCATGTATTTTTAACGAGTTTCCAGACTTTCCAAGGAGAACGAATGTCAAAGCCAACTTAGGCTGCCTTCTCCACTCCCAACCAACTTACAATGCACAACTTCTCTACAATGCCACAATTCTAAAATATTTCCAGAGTAAGTTCAAGAAGAGCGGCTTTATACCATTAACATTAATATAAGAATCATTAAAGAAAGAAAATTATTAAATCTCTCTATGTATCAGGTTTATCCGTACACATTTGTGTGTTTGTGTGTAATATATTTTTTATTTATTGATTTTAAGGGCTTTGCATCTGAAGCTATGAGCCCTATTACAGTTACATTAGTTATTTATTAAATACATCTGCTCCGGAAGTATAGGTATCAGCAGGTAACGAAGTCTGTGACATCGACTGAGTTTGAACCAAGTTATTAAATAGTGTCATAAAAACAATTTTTTACGCTAAATTTGTTGTTTATGTATGTAAAAGTTTAAAGTATTTCTAAGGAAAATGGAATAAATAAAGTGCAATATGAAAAAAATAAAAATAAAAAATAAAAAGAAAAGAAAAAATAATTGTACTCATTTTTGTGTTATTATGAGGCATATTATTTTATATTTAAATGTTAAACATTTAATTTAAATTTGGACAAGACTATTTAGATTGAGTTTGATAAGTTTTGATGGTCATTGTGATGGTTTGTATGTATGAATGGTTTATATTATATGTGTGTAATATAAACACATATTTAACATCTTTCAGTATTTATGTGTTCCTACAATGTAGAAGATAGTTCTTATACTGTGAGAGATATAACTTGTCATTTAGGGAAAGCGCTGAGTGGGCTCGACGTTGCCAATTCTACAACCCGCCTAGCCCCCGCTCTGCCTAGGCGCGGGTCTAGGAGAGGGAGGAACGGCAACCCAGCAAGGCTGTCATTGTCTAGATGCCCCCACACTTTTCCCCTACCCGTCCACAGCCAAGTGACAAGTTATGTCTCTCACACTATATTTATTTATTTACTTATACATTAGTGAGACCGCGACAAGGGCAATCCTTCACTTAAAACACTTAAATAAGAATAAACAATAGTGAAAAATTGTAAACAATTTTGAAAATGAAACAATTAAAAACATAATTTTCTAATACAATTTTCATTGATTATAATGCACGAACTACACAGAGGCAGATAGGGCAGTCAGTAAATACAATTATAGAATTAGATGTTTATGAATTTTAAATCATAGTTTTCACATATATGTATTAATGATAGCAGGATGTAAATGGGAAACATAAATATACATATTAGTAGGAGGAAAAATAAATACCATACACACACACATACATGCATACACATATAAACATACACAAACAGATAACCCTGAATACATACATAGAAACTCATATACGTATACATCATATTTCTTCAAATAGACCAATTTTCCTTAAGATCGAAAAACAAAATTTATAAATTGGCTTCCTATATATTCTCACACAACAGGAACTAAGGTTACAGCCATGAATATTACACATCTATTTATCAATTAAATGTAGATTTATTAACTACAAGAACCCGGAAAACGCCTACTATCGTTAACCCTTAGCTTACGACGGGTAGTGCGGGCTGACCGACTCTGTAGTACGGCGATCTCTCTACCTCGGGCCCTAGTTACCGAAGCTATTCTCCCCCTCCTCTTGACCTGCGTGAAGACGTTCATATAATTTCCTCCCTTAATATTTCTAATCGTAGGAAAACTGTATTTTATTATTCCTTTGCGTTTTCTTTTAGCTCTAAATACTTAGGTTGAATTATATAATTAGATGCTCCAATAAATATTTTTTATATTCTATACTTTTTAGTACGAAAAATATTATTTTTTTATGATATGGGTATTAATCAAAGAAGCTAAATAAATAAATAGCCTCTTTTTTACTTAAAAACGAGAAAAATACATCATCCTTTTCGATTGGAATCGAGTTGGATATAACACTGGCGATGTTCATTTTTACGAGGCCGACCCTTGTACCAACAATCCGTAGGTCTCTCTCGACACAAATAGTTAATTTTTCCGGCAACCAGTGGTAAAAGAAATATCTAAAGCTTCTCTAAATCCATGCTTAATAGCCCCAAGGTCAAACTCCTGGAAAAGTTAGCCGTAGGGAGCTGGTAATCGAGAGAGAAGGGTCGGACTGCTGTATAAGTCCTTCGTTCCAGGGGCACGGCAGCTCTCGACTGCAGTAAAAGTCCTTCGTTCCAGGGGCACGGCAAACTTCGACTTCTACAGAAGTCTTTAGTAAGGAAAGGGTTAACAAAACAATATCTAAATCTAACACCGCATTAACAATTAATTATTTTTTTTTGTTTGTTTAATATTTATTTATAGAAAATTCGGCACTTGACAATTCATTTTATCCTATTTACACATTATCAGTGAAGTCTATATTACAACTAATACATACGTAAATCCGTACGTATGCGTAATTTGTTATTTATGCACATAAAGTTATATTAATAAAGAGCCTGCTCTGGAGATACGGATTCGAGTCTCGCCTACTTCAGTTTGAGATTAGATTACAGTTTATTCAGAGCGATTAACTTATATGGCTTTTACGCCCTTTGTTTGCTCCGACATTTAAAGTATTGTTTATTTCATTATTTTCATTTATATATGTATAAATGCACACATATCATCTGCACACTTCAGTTTGAGTTCTTTCATCTATGGTACCGCTGAAAGAATCCCCAGCTACACCAAGGTATTTAGGAAGGATGCTTCTTAAAAAATAAAAATTAATTGGAAAGTATAGTAAAATATCATTTGAAAATGTACATTTCAGAATAAATTTTACTAATTAATATTCTGCACTGGCAATAGTTGAAGTCCTTACTGAAAGTATTTAGTTCCAATATGTGCAAATCGTTGTCGTTATTTTTATTTTATTTTGTTGTTTTTTTTTTCTTCTTTTTTTTGAGTGCATCGACTGCCGAGGCCATTAGCACATATTAATTTTTTTATTTTTTTTAGATTGAAATAGGCAAGTAGACTGTAAAATGTCAAACTAAATTGGCCTTTCCCTCAATTTCCTTTTGTCCGGAGTAAGTGACCTTTAAAAATATAAATAAAAAAGTCAGAAAGAAAGCGTAGAAAATTGAGGGGAAGAACGCCGGGCGAGGCCTGAGGCTATATAAAAATAAGAGCTCTCCGATTTCACAGGCTTCTCACAGCACACAAATGTTCTAATAAAACCGCAGTATAACCTCCTGTCTTTCACATAAGCAAACTTTAGATCTCTTGTTTATACAGAACAAGAATAAAATAATCCAAAGGAATTTCGATATTGCAGAAAAAAATAAATACATAGCAATCCATAACCCTATTTGTAATAATTATTTAATATTGAGAAATGTTATATGAAAGCGGTCATTACAGATTATTTGGTTATTTTAATACTTACTTTCTAATCATATACCTAATTGGGTCAACTGGAATGAAACATACAGATATTTTTTTTTTTGTTGTACAATTTTTGTGATAAAAATACAAAGAACTAAATACCAAGAGTGCTAATACGTGAGAAACCCATGCCTAAGGTTGCGGCGTAGCTTCTCTTTTGAATCATGTCAAGAAAATAAGTGGTAACCTGTACATTACTCCTTCTAGAAACTTATCCTTCGTTTAAATGGACTGCTACAGTACACTTTCTGTTCACTGTGAGACCTAAAATCTTAATTTTTATCTAGTGTTCACTTCAACAAAATATTGACAATCTATATTTGAAGATTTCTAAATGAATCTAAAGATAAGAAATTTACGGAAACGCGCCAATAAGACGACGTTTTTTAGTGCCAATTTATATATTTCGAATAAGATATTGTCAACAAAACGCACTAATTCATGCTAAAAGAATTATCGGTAAATACACCTCACTGCTGAAAAATGTAAAGATACGTAAGCAAATTGTGCGGGAGTCGCATTCTTGATGGATGATCTGTTTTTGCTGAGTAGTGACTCTGACATACAACCCAACCAACACATTGTGTGGGAGTCGCATTCTTGATGGATGATCTGTTTTTGCTGAGTAGTGACTCTGACATACAACCCAACCAACACATTGTGTGGGAGTCGCATTCTTGATGGATGATCTGTTTTTGCTGAGTAGTGACTCTGACATACAACCCAACCAACACCAAAAAAAGTAAATATCTCTTCTGATCATCAACCTGTAAACTTTTCCAATTTCTGGTAATTGTATATAAACTGGTGATACATGCACCTTTAAAGGATGTTTGCTTTCGAAGTTTCTTATTGTTTAGCATCGGGTTCAATAGAAACATCTAGCAGAAATTATCATTTGAGCATCCGTGGCGATTCGCTCAATAGAATTATTACATAGGGATCCAGTTATAAAAAAAAAAGAAGAAGTTTTTATCGATAAATGAACAGGTACTTTTACGAGATTAAAAATTAATCATAATTTGTTTACTTATATGGTATGATAAGTATCAAGGTAGCCTGATTGGCGAGACGCAAGAATGCTAAACGGGCTAAAATATAGGGAAACTGAGCTCAAACCAAAAAGGCTACAGAATTATTTTCTCAAAAAATAAAGAAATGAAAAAAAGGAATGTTTAAAATATAAATAAAAATGAAAAGCAACAATGTTTGATAAGAATTTTACATCCACTCATTTCTTGGCTTTATCAAAAATATAGACTTAAAAATGTATTAAATTTGAAAATTATTTTAGACATAGTCAAAATAATAATAGCATTAGAAAGTTCGGTGGTCGTTCAGAGCTAAGGCCTAAACACTCCCTGCCTACGGTCTTGGGTTCGATTCTCACATGAACTGGTAGCTTTTCTTTCAAAAAAAGAAGAGGCATCAGACCTAACCCGGCTACAAAAGGCTGATAACCTGAAGATGACTCGACAGAATGATTAACGTAAGTATGAACGTTACTAATTAAATAATGATAATAATAAAAGTAGTTAAAATTAGGTACTAACAAATATGTTTAACACTTACCAGCAAATGCATGTGTTTATCAACATTGTCTCCCATTAACGTTCAAAATCAGGAAAAAATATTTCTAACAATGTTTACACATGTTTTTCTTCAAAACACCCCTTCGACATACAAAACCTCAGTATTACAATTTTAAATTAAGAGCCCCATAAAAGTCATAAACAGTTTATAATTTTATAAAAATTTTAATAAACAAGACTAAATACTACTATATTTTAACTATAAAGTTCTAATAGGTCAAAAGCCAGGCATAAAACGGTTACTGCTGTATAACATTTTACAGCAAAACAGTAAAATAACTCAGTTAATCCAGCAGATTGTCAGAGTACTTCGCCAAAAAGGACTTTTTCTAATAAGTTCCCTCATCTGATTTCTTCCTTTACAGGTTTACAAGAAATAACTTCATCTCCATATTAGACTAAATGAGTAAAACCTTTCTCCATCTTTACCGCCTTACATATTTCACTTTTACACCTGAAAAAGCTTACCTTAAGAAAGAGAAATAAAACATTTTGTGAGAGCGTAAAAAGAGGAATATACAGCCCTGTAATACAAACCTTTTTCACGTAGGAACGACAGGCCTGTAGCAATATTTACATGGTGGAATAAAGAAGAGTAGGTGAGAGAGAAAAACAATTTGAAGAAAAGCGAATAAACAACTACAAAACAAAACCAGTTATTTTTTTACGGCATTTTGACTTTCAAAACCATTTTATCTCAACCTTCCCACCAAGCCACGCTAAGCGTCAACCCGGTGACGCTTGCTGGATATGATGACAGAAAATGACTTCATAATCTACAGGTCGCGAAAAAGCAGGTCGTGCAAATTACAATATATAGGATAAGGGAGGGTAAGAGTTCGCACCTAGTGAATTTCGGGTTTTACATTATGAAAAAATAAATACCTCAAATGTTTACTCAATGTTATTTATTAAGTCCAGAACTAAATAAATAAGGTTTATTTGTACTTTATAAACAATCAGGCAACTTAGAATTTTTTCAGAAAAAAAATGTCATTTGCGTAATCTTGGCCTACGTGAAGGCTAAAAGTACGCACATGGGTGGCTAAGAGGACGCACTAGCAAAGATCGCAAACAAAAGGCCCACTGCCTTCATAAGCAGTGTGTAAGAAGTCTGTAGCTACTATTCTACCATTTCCTTTAATACTAATCAAAATTATTAGAAAAATATTTTATGTTAATTAAAACTAGTACGTTTGAAGCTATAAATATTACATACTAAAAATATATTTTGCGTCATATAATCCAGCCGATAACAACGTGGCGTAATCTCGATAACGCCACGTTGTTATCGGCTAAATTTCCCTTTAGTGCTGTCAACAGTCCCAAATTCCCATTCGTACTCTAACCCACCTACACCCTATATATATATATATATATATATATATATATATATATATATATATATATTATATATATTATATATATAGTCCATCATCTATAGTCTCCCTGACCAGCCTCCTCTCCAGTACATCTTTACCAATCTCCAGTACATCAGGACCAATCAGCCTGTCCGTGCTGATTGGTCCGCCTAGGAAGCGTAAAAATTGGCGGAACATGGATAAAAAACCGGCAGGAGCGCGAGCCAGGCATAGCTCCTGCACACCTCAAGAGAACACTACAACGTCTGATGAAGCCCATTAGGAGATGGGCGAAATATAACGGCCATGGAACAAGCACTATCGGAGAAACAAGCCGGGAGACAAGAAAGATATATATATATATATATATATATATATATATATATATATATATATATATATATGCAGGGGTTTAAAAGGTTTCGTTCGATGCCCATATTCAGTTACCTATAAATACCAGTGATTTCTTCGAATGAGATCGGTCTATCCAAAATTCCATATTAATTGTATTTTATATATATATATATATATATATATATATATATATATATATATATATTAAGAAATGCAGGAAGTTTTCACGATTTCCCAACCAGTTTCAAAATATTAAAGAAAATATAAGAGAATCCCAAGAAAACTAAGGTTTTTTTCAAACTTCTTGAACAAAGTTGTAGGTATGGCCTTTAATATAGTTCCTCGCGTTAAATTACCTGTAAAAAGTGTACGAGGAAACCGTGTACCTGGCACCGAGGCCTCTTGGTGCTAAAGATCTCAGCAGTCTATACAACGCATACGATTAATAATGTAAAAGCTACAGGCTTCCAAACCTCGACCAGGTTTATTTCTGATATTTGCTTCAACGTGACGTCCACAGCACATATAGAATAAACTTCAAGAATGCTTTCAACTTACAACAGAAGCGAGACCTAATTCGATACCAGCTGTCCGGATCCAAGTGAGCGAATTGCCAGGACACCTGCAGACATTTGTAGGGAAGAAGACATTTTTTATTTTCTACCGTCACATTTCGTTCCATTTGGAACGTTCGTGTCACGTTCTGAGCACAAGTGCTTAGTGAATACAAAATTCCCTATTTTTATCTTGGGTGGTCTGCACAGGTGAGCGTTAGTGCCACGACATTTTTCTCTCAGCCCCTTCATCATAATACAATTTTGCCGCTGAACAAGTGCATTTTTTCCTAAGAATTCAAAAAAATTATATGAAGAGAAAAACATTTATTGCGGGCTAAGGCAGAGAAAACCCAGAATTTTAAAAGCTAGAAGTAAATACGAGAGCGTTTTCACCAAGATTCCATCGAAACTCGACGTTAATATAAATAAATAATATAATGAATCACTTAAGCTAACATTTTATGTACGAATTCTTCCTACGTGAATTCTTCCTACAAACTAATTCCATGTTGCAAAATTCGCACAATTAAAGTCGTAGTGAAAACGGGTTTGCGCTGCGCTTAAAGGCTTCAGGTATAGATTTTCATAATTCATTTTTCGAGGAAATAGAATTAATCCATTTTAAGGCTAGTATATCTATATTTTTATTTTTTTTTTTTAGAAAAATGGAAAACTTGATTTTTTCAGATATGTTATGAACTAACTCGAAACAGGTAGGGTAGAGATTTCCTATAAATTTTTTTGTTATACAAATTTAAAAAATAGGACCTTGTTATTCCTAGTAATCGGTGCTTAAGGTTTGAATGTCAGTTTGGTTATTTTGGACGTTTCTTTGTCACAGTTAGCCTCCTTTGTTAATTAGTTGTTGTTGTTTTTTTTGTTCCAATTAATAGCAGAATGAGTATTTGAGTATAGAAAGTAGATACATTAGGAACCTACACAAAAATATTTAGTCAGAAGCCTTTAGAAATATTATTTCGATGGTATAATAATAATCTGTTTTCAATTAATGACCTTTTTTTTTCTTTTTCTTAAGTTAAATTAATTAATTACAATTCAATTTTACTTTGTCATTAATGGAAGAGCTTCATTACCCAATAAATAATTAAATATATTTTTTTTTTTTACGGCGCATCGACAAATCGTGGCCATTAGCGCCGATATAATTAAATAATCTTAGTAGTTTTAGTGATATGTTATGTAAATATAGTAACTATAGTGTAAATAGCAATGCTGTAAAAAATGTTTAGCCCTTAATTCTTAACAAAATGTAGCGTCCTTCATAAACCTAATAAATAATTAAATAATGTTAGTAGTTTTAGTGATATGTTATATAAATATATTAACTGTAAGGCCCCGTTTTCCCTTTGTCATTATTAAGTGAATAAGGATGAGAAAAAAGGTTGGCTGTCCATCTCTAGAGGTGTGAGAACTGCGAATCAGCAAACGTTGCGTCTGTGTTGTTGGAACTGCACGTGGCTGATTCGTAAGATTCCCGGAAGATTTAAGACCATACAACAGTTTCTCGTCCAGCCACCTGCTAAAGCAGGAGTGGGGCACAATGGGTATAAAGAGCTGGCTTACCTCCGACGGGTCAGAGTCCACGCCCGTTCCTGAGGTCTTGGCCGAGATGGCGATGACAGGTAGGTCAGTTCCAAGTTATGCTCTTGTCCCCCCAAATGATATTTGATAACTCTTATCTAGCTGTTTCTCTCTCACTCAATCTTTTCTCTCATCTTAGCGATGTTTTATGATATTTATGTATGTATTAGTAACCTCAGTTTTGAAAGGAATTTCTGCTTCTCTAAAATATTTCCCCATTATCTATTCCTTTAAATCCCGTCCTTGCTAATCGGTCCCTTACATATCTATAGTGTAAATATCAATGCTGTAAATAATGTTTAGCCCTTAATTCAAATAAACACAAATAACACAAATCTACTAAATTTTGTTGTATGCTCTCCAAAAACTTTTGTTCTATAAGTTACTGTTAATTGTGAACATAAAATTTTATATTTTTTTTTGTATTTTAAAAAGAGCAAGCGAAGCTCGAAAAAAAAATTTAAAAAAAAAAATATGAACTGTTTCTATTCTAAAGTATCCAAATTACGCTAGGGATAAAACGGAATCGAGCTAAGATGTTTTGGGTTTTCTCCTCGAGGAAACGCGCTAAAACTGGAAAACTGGAATGGGCTTTTTCTTAAAAGTGGAAATTCATGTTTAAAAAAGTCAAACGTTCTTTTAAAAATCAAGGAAATTGCTATAGAAAATCAATATAAATTTCGGTGGATTAAATAAGAGCGCCTTATAGATTCAGCAGAGTGTAAATAAAGAGGTAAAAAAAAGGAAAAAAATAAAAATACGAAACAAATAACGAGATTGTCCAACAACAGGGCTTTAACAGATTTACACAAACTTTATAAACCCTCAACCATATCAAAGGACCGGGATTAAAATGAAGAAAAAAAAACTAATCCCGCGATGGTAACCCGCAATTTTTCCAAGTAATTACTAAGTTAGTGCTCCCGAAAGTGGATTCAGGCCGGGAACGAGATAAAATAACTCATTCTAAAGACTGAATTACCGAGAAGGCTTTTCGCTCTCCAATTCACAGGATGATGAGCTTCAAAACATTGCTTTTTAGCCGAACCCACCAGAGGGACAAATTATTTTTTAAACAAACCCATAACAGCGTAAACCCATTCATTTCTAAAAACGACACACACAGAATGTATAACATCCGAATCGCAGGAGCTGGGCAAACTAATCCAATTCTTCAGCACTGGAAAATGCATACATAACGTCTTTTTACGTATATACATGTACATCTTTATCATGGCCATTCTCCGCACCTAGTAGGTTGTAACGATGAAAACTGATGGTTGACAGATTAATGAGTTGCTCAATTAGTACAACCGCAATCACTTCATTGCGTAACGTACACATATAAATAAGTACATACAAACGTAGATGATGAATGAAAGAAAATTTGTGCGGAGGGGTCCGATATGCCCAAGTGTCTTGATATTATACATACGGACACAAACTCAAACACACATATAAAAATATTGTTTTCAATTTCTTTGGGGACCTGTGGTCGGTAAAGGAGTAGCCATTCATTTCAAACTACCTATTACCCATCGTAGGAAAGAAGTCCTTTCCTCATCAAGTACATTCACTGGAGGCAGCCTTAATAATAACTTAGGCACACAAAATAATAAAAGTGGTATTTTCCAAAGACGCCATATATACAATCTTATGTATGTCGACACGCTGAATCCGTTTCACTCTAGCACGTCAGGCTTGAGGGCATTTGAAGGTCAAATTTCGTAGGAAATCGTTTCTGAATTTTTTTTACAAAATAAACACATTCTCCAAGAATGACCTTGATTTTGCACTGATGGGGTGAGATTCTTCTGAAACGACTTCATACAAAATTTGACAATGTTCAAAAACGGACTCCACATTCAGATTCAGCGTCTCGAAATAACCAGACCAGTTTGTTTATTTTGTGTGCCTGTGTAATTAGTATTACGCCTTCCTAACATAAAAAATAGAATACATAATATATAAATATATATAAATACTAGTAAATATGTTGTGCTGTTGTACATTTTACATTTACAGTGAAAACACTGTGTTCATTACTTAACTACAAGTTAAGTCTTACATGTTTTTATAAATTCTGCGTATTTTATGTGCTAAATGAAAATGTAAATATTTGTATGTTTGAATTCGGTGATTATTGTGTTTATGTGTGGACTGTCATTTGTCACGAGTTCCTTCATGTCGTTAGATTTAATCTGTCCCGTCAATTACACTTATTTAGTATTTGTTTAATAGTCGTGTTTGTATAGTAGATAGCACGAATTGGTCCTTTCTGTTAAGTCATAAAATTGTGATGGGTCAGCAACGAATATATATATATATATTGTTTCTTAAAAAATTATATATATAAATATATATATAAATATATATATATATATATAAATATATATATATATATATATATATATATATATATATAAAACATTTTTATATCAAACTTTTGGAGAATGAATTTTTTATTTTTTTTTTATTTATATATTTTTTTTTTTGAGCACCCGTAACAAAGACGATTCGCCCAAATATAACATACAGTTTCAATTATAAAATTGAAATTCTAAATTTATCCAGTTACATAATTAATAAAAAAAAAGTAGAAAATTTACAATTTTACATATAGATCAAGTTATGTAATTAATTTATTTTGTAAAGGACAAACTGCTAAAAATAAGTTTGTGAAAAACAATAAATTTGTGACTAGAAAAAAAAATAACATAGCAAAACAAACCAACTTTGTATAATACGATTTTGCAATATACAGGAACAATAAGTCCTATGTGTAATCACAGTTATTTTATATATAATCATGATTTGATGAATACATCGTCATGACGTTATTGGAATATAATATATTCACATATTATGTATGATAATGAAATGGTTGATATAGTCTATTCGGGTTTAATTCATTATTTTGGAATGAATTTACTTAGGTCTGCACGCACATACATATATATATTTTTGTATATGAGTACAGAGACACATAAATACATACACAAGTACGCACATACATTAAGTACCCATACACACATCAATATTCTAATGGTTGAGGTGAGTAGTCATACTCAGCGTGCCGGCTGAACAGTTTCAAACACGACCCAAACTCTGAAACGAAACTAATCCTAGAGTGGAGAGAGAAACGTCAGGAGCAGAAGTGCTATGTCCCAAGAGCCCCCTCCTCCTGCCAGCGACGGCAAACATGGATAAGGACCCAGTATTTTCGGCAGGCAAATGAAGATGGACGACCCAGGGCTGAATAGCGGAGTGGCAAACAACGCCATGCCAGAAGTCTCTTTGCTGAGTAAACAATTGTACATTAGCCTTCAGACTTTCGGCGCACAACAAGATGGCGCAAACAGGCTCAGCAAATATCACTCAGCACTCTAAAAGCAAATAAACCCGATCAAGAGAGATACAGAGGAATATATACTACTCTGCGTACACTGAACATATTCTTCAGTCTAAAAAAGATATAAAAACCTCTTAGTTTTTTAAATTTGTGCAATCAGTTGAACTAATAACAAAAAGAAAAATAGCTAATATCTGTGTTGATACAAAAAACAATAGTTTTTGTTCGTATTTAACAATAGATTTACCAGGCCTGGTACTGTTATAAATGTCAATAACAAAAAATGTATTTATTACTAATATATATATATATATATATATATATATATTTCGGCTATAAAAGCCGTTTCGATTTTTCCATGAACGAGTTAACTCGGCTGCTGAAACCTCTACCTCTATTGATATTTAATGACTTTTTAACTTTTATTATCTACTTCACAGTTTTGTATTACTTTCGGCCATAAAATATTTATTTTTACTAATATATTGAAGCTCATTTTTCCTCGAAAAAGTTGTTTTTCTGCATTTATTGTTTTTTATAAATACCATCGATTTTTAGGAGCTGAATTATTTTGGAGATAGATTCCAATGTTTAAGAGCCTCTACTACATTCCAAAGCGTATTCAGTTGCCAGACCATTTATTCGTAGTCTTTATATATATATATATATATATATATATATATATATATATATATATATATATATACAAATTTGATCCAGTGTTATTTTCGCGATATACAACTCCCATCTTCTACTTGGCACTTCCGTAGGGCAACCTCATAAGTGGTTTTTCTGTTCATGGAAGGCGAGAAGAAATGCGCTAAAAGGAATGGTGTTTCCTGTAAGATTAGACTGTGGGTTCAATACTATAGAGTATTAGGGAGACAGAACGCTCCTGGTGTTCACACGGGGTATTACTGGAGTGGTCAGTGGACACAACCATTAAAGCCACTTAATGGCCCTGGGGTTTTAGACAGGATAGGCTCTAGACTCCGAGAAACTACCTCCAAGGCTTACAAGCACAGAAATACCTAGAGTACTAGGAACATCCTTAATGCTTTATCTCTTCGATAAGCTCAGAGAACACGCTATAGAGATAACGGATATATTGGTGGCGCGAATATAAGCGCTAAATTATTGTAGCCAAACGTTTTTAGTGGCGGCAGTCTCTCTAGACCTGGAGAATGCCAAGCATAGCACATGGCGAAGGCTTATCGCATCCTAGCTTGCTCATTGAGACATTCAAGGGAAAATAATACTACAATATATTATATTAATGCCTTATCAATTACTTATCTCAAAGAAAATAATGACATTGAATCTTAAACCCAACAAACGAATGGATATTAACTAAAGTATTTCAATGTTTCTTTTAAAATAAATTAGTTATTGCAAATGTAACGATAAAGATTAAAACAAAAAAAGAAATCACGGTAAAAAGCAACTTCAGCTTTCAAGTGTATTAAAACATTGGATGGGTTTTGAATTGTCACTGACATCTCAGTTAAGAAATTCTCCTCTACTTACACAATAAGAACAAAGTCCTGTAAGAGGCCACGAGAGTCCAGAGTGGTAGAAACTGTAGAGGTATCTGATTCTGATTCTGGCCAAATGGCATACAAGGGAGATAGTGTGATCAGTACTATTTCAGCCCCCTGATTTTTCCATTTGCAGGTACCTATAAATTAATTAACGGCTGGGTGTGCCTAGGGACGGTCTAGGGCCCTAAATACAACTCAGGAACGAAGACGCCAGAAGATAAATAATTTTTGCGCTCGAGTTTTGAACTCTGGTCCTCCAGCATATTAGGCGAGTACTACAACCACTGTGCTAACCTCGCCTCTGTACATACTCATGTAAGCGTAATTTGCATTGTCGCATTAACTAATTAGTATTATCAATATTGCATTAATTATGTTTCAAAACGCATAATCACGGAAAAGACATGTCTAGTTATGACAATGTAATTAATTAATTCGTTCAAAATTAAAATACTTTAGGTACAAAAATATACCTCATGAAGTAATTGCCAGAATTTATAATAATTAGGTGTAAATAGATAGCCCTTAAGGTGATAAGCAGTCAGGGAATATTTGGGATTTCACTAGGAAAATGCCATGTCGACTTTTGTAATAATCTGTATTAATGACGGTTCGAATACTCTTTGGTAGCCTTCGTCAGCTAAAATACACAACACTAATGGAGAATTTATGAACAGAATAATTAAACCAATAAAGAAATATGGAAGATCTAAAAATACAAATCACTAATAAGAACATTTTTTTGTTAACACCAATAAGTAACAGAACATTATAAACAGGTTATTTAATTTGAAAATTTATATGTTTTCGATTATCATTCCATACTCTGAATTAAGAGCTAAGAAAAAAACTGTTGTTCGCTTAACTGTTTATAGTGTTCTGTTACTTATTGGTCTTAACAACAAAACGGACCATGTTAATCAGAAAGGAATCAAGCGACAGTATCAAGATTTTTAGAAAATTGCTCTTTAAGTTGCAATATCTCAGGGGTTCAGTTAATTATTCTTTTTTAAGAAATTTGTTGTCAAACTATACAATATTACCCCAATTATTTTTATTTTGTTTCTATTTAAAATAACATTTCTTACAACTAAATAGCTCAAAGTAAATAACACTTTTTTGTGTCAAAATAAGGCGCTTGGTTCCTTTCGGATTAACATGTTCCAAATGTTCTTATAACTGATTTGTATTTGTAGATCTACCATATTTCTTTATCGGTTTAACTATTTCTTTATTAATTCTGCATTTGTTTTTTGTCTTTTAGCCGACGAAACCTACCAAAAAGTAGCCAAAACGTCCTTAATACAGATTTTTACTAACATCATATTGTTGTTTTCCTAGTCTAATCCCTACTGCTCTCTGACTGCTTAGAATCTATGATAATAATGAATAAATGTTTGCTGTTTAATCTCCGGGATTCGATAAAGTACTAGATTATATAGATAACAGTCCTTGAAGGGGGCTGAAGTGGACTTGAAGATGATAGGATCAAGATTAGGGATCGAGAGGAGATGATCAAGATGAAGAGGTAATTAATTCCAACCCAATTAGTCCTAGCTATCGGAACACACTGCCCCAAGGTGGATGGGAGTTAGAGGAAGAAAGAAGGTGGGCTCGCTATCTCTTAAAGCTACCAGGGTTATCGACCGGCGCTTCCAAGGGGGGACTGGCTGAAAAATTCATTAGCAATTTGTCAAATCAAAGCTCCTATCTTGTGTCCAGAAATCAAATTAGCCTTCCACTGCTTAATTTAGTGTTCAAAGTAATGTTATGTTTTCCAATATTTTTGGACTTTATGTCCCGGTATGACTAAATGAAAATATTGCTTGATCATTAAGTAAAATTTGGAGAGAAAAGTTTGATTTTTTTGAGATATATTCAGTATATTTCCAGAACTTCGGCATATGACTAATAACTTGACTGGCCCACTCCCTGACAGGTGAAATATACATATAGAAAACACGTTCTAACTTTTTATAACAACATTTAGTCTTGGACAGATCATTGGACTAGGAAAGGAAAAAGGCCGTCACGCAGGAGCTGCATAACTAAGCACTTTCCTAAGAATTTGGGTAGTGTAGATACCTTTCCAGAACAATTTGCTTAAAATATCCTACATAAACAAAAAAAAAAAAACATGAATAGTTCTCTTTTAAATTTGTAATGAGTAACTGATCAATTAATAATTTGCTTCCAGAGTTATGTTTACACATGGTACCTATTACACTACGTAATAAATACAAAAAACCTCATATCGTATTTTGATCTAACGCAGGAACAGGATACAGTCACCCTAGTGGTAGAAAGCGCTCCTTGCGGCGGCTTTGTGAACCTACGTCTGACGGGCTTTTCTATTGAAATATATTACAAATTAAACCCCCGCTTTCCGATTGACCGATTCAGCTCATTTTTACAACACTTCTTTCTCATGAGTTACCCACGACGTATACCGCGTTTCGTTACAATACAGCAGAAATTACGACTAATGAACCGATTTAGTTTATTTTTACAACAGTTATTTACCTGTGGATTACCACTACGAATACCGAGTTTCATCGAAATATACCAAAAATCACGGCTGGTAGTGGCGAATTGGTATTGTGGGTCCGGAGTAAACCCCCCCCCCCTTCTAATGAACCGATTTAGTTCATTTTTATATCTTACTTTTCTCTCTATATTACCACTACGAATACCAAGTTTCGTTGAAATATAACAAATATTACGGCTGACATAGTCAAATTAGTGTTTTGGGTTCGGGGTAAACCCCCCCTTCCGGTGGACCGACTTTGGTGGTTAACGAACTCGTTCAATCGTTTGCTAATTGAATGCTATATACCAAGTTTCGTGACGAAAAAACAAAACTCTGGCCGCTATCGTGTTAACAGACACATATATATAAATGCATATATATATATATATCTATATATATATATATATATATATATATATATATATATATAAATTTTAACGGGGGTCATTTTCGGTGTCTACTAGGTAGGATCGATAAAGATTTGTAGAAATTTTTCAAAAATTCCGTCATGAGTCCAACCTCAATAGCTACTTTCCTTCGGAGGAAAGTGCTAAAAGGGCTTTTAGAGCTTATAAAACTTCTCCGGGAAAAGTAAACGATCTTCGATGAAAGAGGATACAGTAGGTTATAAGTCAAGGATGGGACACTATTTATTTAGCCACAAATACATTCACACAAATTCATCCTAAAACAGGAAGAAGAAAGTAAAATGTGGTTGCCTGAATTTGTTTGTTTTATTTTTCTCGTTCACTCCAATCCTTCCAAGAAACCTCCCACATCCACCACCAGGGCAGGTAGTAACATTGACCGCTTTAATAATAGACAAGACAACATTATTTATTCGTTTAATATTTTTGGGGCTTAAATAAATATATATTTATTTAAATCTCCATTTAAAAATAAAAAAAATGTTTATTACGAATTATCTACTGGTTACAACCCGTTTCTTGCCTCTTCCAAGAGCAGCATTAGCACAAGCCAATATTTTTCCAATAGCATAATTGCAATTAAATATTTAAAGAGATTGCATAAAATAATAATTGTTCAACAATATAAATCCTTAAATTTTATTAACAGACGTATCACTCTCCATTTGAAAAGTAATGTTTTAATTCCTAAAGGTGTGGATAGACATTTTCAACTTACTATATTATTAACAATAGGCAACTAAATTTTAGGTTTAATTATTCATATTAATCCAATATTCACTTAGCCAGGATTCGCCCAGCAACAAACTGACAATCACCACTTCAATTTATGGGGTTTCCTCATTACATATTCAGTTCACCGAAAACGGAAATAACTTAAGCGTTTATAACAAATTTCAGTTAACGTTTACCATTCAAAACCAGTAATAATGGCTGATTTTTCCTCCTAATAGGAGATCATTTCATTTATTTAAATGTATGTAATTCATAGATTTTTGGGACGGGGTACGGTAAAATGGGGTCACATTAGTACAGTGTGGAGAATCCGGTTGGGCGCCAAAAAGAAACAAATTTGTGTCTGAGTATTTTCAAAAAGAATAATACTAGAACATTCTCTAAAAAGTGCGATTAAAACACGGGAAATGGCTCAAAATCTTAACAATTGTTTTTTGTGTAGGTAGAAGATGAATGAATTAAAGTTCTAATTAGCATAATCGCAAAAATATATGAAATTAGCTTTAGGTATTTCACATCCACTGGTGCCTCATTAGGAGCCTGAAAACTACATACAGGCTAATGTAAAGTAGTTTTTATGCTACTGAAGAGGCACACAAGGATGCGAAACATGTACAGCTATTTTAATAAATTAAGGATTATAATAATTTGGGCTTTTACTCATTGGCCTTCTGCCTACACAAGAAAGAATTACAGCGTTTCTCCCAAATACAGATATAAAATGGAACTACGTATTCATCCAATTACATAATAATTATAAATCCATAGTAATTAACATCTTATATAATAATTATAAATCCTTAATAATTAACATATTACTTAATAATTATAAATCAAATTACATTACAGTACGTATCTATCTCATTAAATAATAGAGTTTGTGAATAACAAACATCTAAAAGTATAAATAACTTGGAAAAACAATACATTTCTAAGAAGAGACATATTAAAATAAAGATAACGAAGAAGATAGTTCCTATGTAAAATATAACGATTCATAATCGCAACAGTTAATACGTACAATTTAGGTTCTATGCATGAAATAAAACTGTTGTCAGAGGAAATGTTTTAGTGTTAGTGTTTTAATGGCATGGTGTACTTACCAATTCTGAGGAACTCAACTCAAATCTTACAGAAGGAGGTCAAGAGAACCCGGCATTTCGAGGATTTTGGAATTTCTTCTGAAGTAAGATCACATATAAACGTAAATCACTAAACCATGTGAGTTCTAATCTTGAACATAATTATACTTTCTTTGTATTAAATTAATTTGATCGGCCATTTGCAACTGTACGTCACAGGGTGAGTGAGCGCTTCGTCACAAATACGTCACAACACGTCACGAGCACGAACAGTTATAAGTTATTAACCTTTGCATGGACCATAATAAACATGATCGTACTCACATAACAAATAAATTACTCTAATTTTGGCTACAAAGAAATTTAAGTTTATAAACAATAACTGCAGATACTTTCAGTATATATTCGGAATGTTTAAACATTAGCAAACTTGATATAAACTAATAAAACACTGCTATACTGTAAGATGCTCCCCCCGCACTGATTGAAAGCTGACTGACGCTGAGAGAGTTGGACCTGTAATCCCTGTGGTATACTAAACCTCATAACTATTAAATCTTTATCATACCTACTACAATTACAATAATACCTTCAAAAACATAAATCAATTGTTTATATTATATCTTTTTAAATTTCTCACAAATCATGGCTGTGGAAGAGAAGTTAGATGCGATATTAAGGAAACAATGCCTGTCAGAGGAAACTGCAAAAATAAAAAATGACCAAACTCAAATTATGACTTCTTTGAATAACCTAGCATCATATGGGGAAGCTATAAACAAAAAAAGTCCGTCACGCAGGAGCTGCATAACTAACCACTTTCCTCAGAATTTTTTTAATGTAGACTACATTACTGAATAATTTGCTGTAAATAACCTCTGTAAATAAAATAAAAACGTGGATAGTTCTGCTCATTTACATTTCTCATGAGAACTGTTCAATTATTAATTTTGTAAATAATTTGCTTCCAGAGTTATGTTAATACATGACACTGTACTACTTAATAAATACCCAAAAACTTCATTTTCCGTCTTTTGATCTGACGCAGGAACAGGATACAGTCCCTCTAGTGGGAGATAGCGCTCCTTGCGGCGGCTAATCTATTGAAATATATTACAAACTACACCCCCCTTTCCGTTTGACCGATTTAGCTCATTTTTACAACACTTCTTTTTCATGAGTTACCCACGACGTATACCGCGTTTCGTTACAATACAGCAGAAATTACGACCGGGATGAGTATATTAGTACTTCAGGTCCAGAGTAAACCCCCCCCCCCCCTCCAAATAACCCGATTTAGTTTATTTTTACAACCCATTTTCCCCTGTTGATTACTACCACGAATACCGAGTTTCGTTGAAATGTAACAAAAATTACGGCTGGTAGTGGCAAATTGGTAATGTGGGTCCGGGGTAAACCCCCCCCCCTCCTAACGAACCGATTTATTTTATTTTTGCAACGTATTTCTCTCTTTAGATCGGCATAACGAATACCGAGTTTCGTTGAAATATAACAAAAACAACTGCTGGCATGATCGTATTAGTGTTTTGGGTTCGGGGTAAACCCCCCCCTCCCGGTGGACCGATTTTGGTGGTTAACGAACTCGTTCAATCGTCAAAAGACACACACATATATATATATATATATATATATATATATATATATATATAAATTTTAACGGGGGTCATCGATTAGTATAACAAATATTCCCTGTAATGTTGATGAAAATTTTGAGAACTTATTGGAAAATATCTGGAGAGTCCTTAAATTACCTTTTGTGAAAACAGATTTTGATTGCTTCTACCGACCCATGAAAAAAGATGGCGCCCATTCTAAAACTATAATTGTAAATTTTTTACGGAAATTAGACAAAGAGGCATTCTTAAAAAATGCCAAAGAAGAGCGATCTCTCGTTAGTTGGAAAGAACTAATAACATAACATCGGATAAAGAGGGCAATGGAAATGAAAAGATTTATGTTAATGAAACCATTTCACGGAAATATTATGCCCTTTATCTAAAATGTAAAGAATTACAAAGAAATGGAGCGCTCAGGTATGTATGGTTCAAAGCCGGTAGGTTACTCGTCAAAGAAATACAAACCTCGAAGGCTATTACAATAAATCATGATACTACACAGTTTCTGATGAATTTAATAGGAGTGAAGAGGATATGGAGAAGCAACCAGAGCCGGAAGTAGTGAAGACCCCGAAGAAGAAGAGGAAGAGGAAACCTAGATGGAATACTTCCTGACTGGACGGAGGAAAGTCTGGATCAAGAGGAACATCGGATCAAACTAACGGTTCTTATAAAGATATTAGTCCCCGTCAACCATTCTTATCGTCATCTCCATAACAGGATATTAGCAAACACCATACAGATCGGACAAGAAAAGGAAAGCTGAACAATGAAAACCTCAAAATATTATTCTGGAACTCAACTGGGTTTAAGAATTTGCTGGAAGACTGAACCAGTTTACGGATTACGGACTCGTATGCTGTTCGGAGAGTTGGCTGACGCTTACACCTACTCTACCAGCTGACTCCAAGTTCAACATCGCTGTAGCTGCACCAGCTATCAAAGAGAAATGTCGTGGGAGAGCTAGTGGTGGCTTACTAATCCCAAACTAACAAAACCTCTAGTTATAAATGTAACTTACCATTCGATAGTACTTAAATGTTCTTTTAGGAGAGAAATACTCTATTTGATTTTAATATATTTTAGGCCTTCGTTAGACTTACATGTTCTTCTAGATATGCTAGACCAAACATTAACAGATTTAAAACCAGAACCCAGTGCTACTACAATAATAGGTGGTTGCCCTGGTATCCAGGATCCCCTTCCAGATAATCTTGACTCCTACTATCTCAATTTCTATCACGATTCTTATGATAAAGCTCCTAATACGAGGGGGCGTATTTTAAGCGATTTTATGTCTAATCACGGATTTGTCCTTATCAATGGGAGAACATTAAGTGATACTCCTGCGGAAGTAATTTAATTTTGTAATTCTCAAAATTATTGCACAATTCAGGACTACTAGCAACTTTAATATTAAATTTTGTATTAAAAGCATTTTTTATAGCATTAATCCTCAAGAAATGTGTATCCTTTGTAGATCGAATGCCTATGAAGATTTGTATCATATTATGTTGCATTGCCCAATTTACTCGCCTATCAGAGAGCAATATATACCATTGAAATACCCAGCAGATAACGCTCAATTGCATGAGATCCTAAACAGAGCCTCAAAAGAGGATTATTTCAAAATATTTCAATATCTTAGGAATTTGTTAAAGCTGAGGGCTTCACTGCTCGGAGAATAATTCTACTTTGTTTTGTTATTGTTCGAATATTCGTATTTTCCCTCCTGTTTATCAATTTTTAAATATATTATATAGTATATAAATATAAATAACTAGGTTATATACAATATTTTTTATGTATTATGATTGCCAAAACAATATTTATTTAAATAAATGTAAATAAGTTATTTTTGTAAATTATTAAGTTACAAATATTATTAAGATATTGGTACATGTTCAATATAAATTAGACTAATGCATGACCCTAGTAATACTAACATTAGTTATACTAATCACATTATATAAGGCCTACTCCTCGCTTTGGGCAAACCTTGTAAGCGATAAAGAAAATAAAAAAAACTAATAATTTAGGTTCTATGCATAATACGACTATACATAGGAATAACAGCTCCCATGTACAATACAGTTACACAAGGAGGATCCTATGTATAATCATGACTGATGAATAAATCACGTCATTTTCATTTATTATTAAAACCTTTCAAAGACGATGTTAAAAAGACAGGTTGGGTCGTTTAGACACTCAAAGACAGTTCGAAATGTATATGGTTTTTTATTATTACTAACTACTAGTTTAACAACCCCAAGCCATCGAATTGAATAAGAAAGGATAAGGAATAATTGTATGTTTATGTATATAAATGATTCACTTTCTTTGAATATTAATTACGGAAGATATAATAGGGCCTTGCTGTTTCTAATGACCTCTTCCAGAAATACCGTCCCCGCCAACAGCCCCTGAAAACAGCGAGATAAAGGGAGACGCAGGATAAACATTAAATAAAAGGCTTCTGGAAGGCCTCGGAAAGTCCTAAGGAGAAAGGTTGAAGAGGAGTTGAAGAAGACTTGAAGTGGATCGTTAATCAGGATGCGGCTTTGATTAATGTCCTCTCCGCCAACAATTAGTGAAAGCCGAGTCTCTTGGGATGTTTGTCTGAGAAGGAAGAAGGGGCTTATATTGTTGAAGAGTGAATTCTAGAGGTTAACCTTACAGAATATGTATCAGGTCATCCCGTAAGAAATGTCCGTTTTTAATATTATGTCTATCTATGTTCCCTCTTTATCAATTTTGTTGTTTGTTATAGCATTAAATACAGTTCTATTTGTCATGATAAATACAAGAATTTAATCCAATACATGAATGTACTGGCTGGTGAAACTTAATTTATTCTGTGCTAAAGATTTCATTTGAAATGGATCTCCCAAGACACCACTTACGCTACACTTTGGGAATTCGTTAAAAGAGAAAATGCTCCTTTAACCTATCGAAAACTTGTAGATATATATAGCAAAATTTCATTAGTAACGGAGAAGTGCAGCGGAGGTTTGAACGATTTCGAGCGGGAAACTGCAAGCTTGAAGACGAGCCTCGTATAGGTAGAGCAACAGAGCTTGACGACCAACTCCTTCAAGCAACAGTAGAAGAAAATCCTGTTGTAACAGTCCAAGTGCTAGCAGAAAAACTTGGATCGATATAGTGTAGATGGAGATAGTTAGCCGCTGTAGAGATACGAAGACAGGTATAGTTGGGATTCGGCTAGGAGAAAAACGTCAGACTTTCAAAAAGAAATCTGTATTTTGGACGTTTCGACTGCAACAATGGCAGCCTTCTTCAGCTAAAAAATATATACAACTTATAAGTAAAGAAAATGTACAAGTAGTAAGTAAAAGACAGGAAGAAATAAGCGGAGTATATATATCAATACAATAAATTTTAACCAATCTTATTTTTAAAAAACAATGAAAATACGGTAGTTGGAAAGAAACCAGTATGTAGAACTTGTTAGTAAAAACAGTACAAAAAAAAAATTAAACAGTAAAAACAACGCACATTTTTTATGTAGTGAAAAACAAAATCTATTTTATAAGTGAATACAATTATAAATTATAATACTGTATTTATAATACAGTTATAAATTGTATTCACTTATAAAATAGATTTTGTTTTTCACTACATAAAAAATGTGCGTTGTTTTTACTGTTTAATTTTTTTTGTACTGTTTTTACTAACAACTTCTACATGCTGTTTTCTTTCCAACTACCGTATTTTCATTGTTTTTTAAAAATAAGATTGGTTAAAATTTATTGTATTGATATATATACTCCGCTCATTTCTTCCTGTCTTTTACTTACTACTTGTACATTTTCTTTACTTATAAGTTGTATATATTTTTTAGCTGAAGAAGGCTGCCATTGTTGCAGTCGAAACGTCCAAAATACAGATTTCTTTTTGAAAGTCTGACGTTTTTCTCCTAGCCGAATCCCAACTATACCTGTCTTCGTTGGATCGATATATTCACATAAAGTCTACAGACATAAAACGACATTACTTAGGAGATAGAGACAACTAGAGGTTAACATTACAGAAAATGTAGATAACCACTTATTAAATGATAGTAACTTGAAGTAACACACTTATCAAGCTAAATTATTAATTATAATGCGAAATTTCGATCGTACACTGTGCTTCACGTTTCGGAATTTTCAGTTTAGTTTAATTTGACGCTAAAATGACATTAAAGATTAAAACTTTCCATACAAAGCTTTCCGCATCTCTTCCGTATTTACAGCAGAAATTCTTGCTATAGAGAATACTCTCAATGCCGTTGAACACAGAGGTAATTTAGTCCGGTAAGGAAAGGTTTTTCCGGATAAACACATTTTTCGTTATGATTCATTACGTTTTTGGGGGTGGTGAATCCGAATTTAAAGTTTGCCCCCTAATCCGAGTGTGTGTTATGGTCGAAAATAGCAAAAAAACTCGAAAATATCGAACATTTTTCCTGTCTTTTTCTTATATCTCGGAAAATATACGTTTTTTCGACAAATAGAGTCTTTACAAAACTAAATGTATAATTAAATTTATAAATAAACGGTTAGTGTTTACAGCATAATTGCAAGAAACAATATCAATACATGTCTGTTCAAATCCGAGTTTATTTCTTCAGCCTTCCTTCCCCTATGCTGGCAAGACTAAAATGGTCAGTACAGTGGCTCAATTCAGAGTGGCCTCTCATTGATCATTGGTAAATCACTAAAAGTGACCTAGGTGTGGTAGACAGTAGATGAATTATGAGTTTTAAGCTCAGAAAGTTCTTATTTGGGCGCAACCGAACTTATAAATGCGACTTCTCCGGAGAGTCTTTACAAAAATGCTTTATCGTCCATTCTAATGGTCAAAACGTCAAAGTTGAACAGTGCATTTTGTAGAACATTTTCTTTTCTTTAATATTGCAAAGAATATTTTTGTCGAAAAATTCATAGTTTCCGAGAAATAAGCAAAAAACGGAAAAAAATTCCCAAATTTTCGAGGTTGTTTGCTCTTTTTGACCATAAGCCATTTTCGAATCAGGAGGAAAACTTTAAATTCGGTTTCAGAATCCCCAGAAACACAAAGAACCGTTGCCAAAAAAATTTTTATCTTTTTTTCCTGAAAAAGGTATTTTTACAACTTTCCTTCCTGGACTAATTCAGTACCCCTATTTTGAGACTCTTCATCAGCTCGAATGGCCATAGGCAAACATTCTTCTAAACACCCATTGGTCATTAGAGTAATTGAAGCTCAAGATTGCCCTCAGAGAAATGGACACGAAGTTGATTTTGTGCGGTTCCAAGTCACTGTGGAATACCCCAAAATGAATAAGTGAATCAGCCAGCTACAGTAACTTCTACTGAAGAAGTAGCATTTTACCAAGTACCACGATGATTTTGTATCTCATACTAAAAGTCAAATAAAATCATCCTGGATCTCTAAATGGTATAATACCAGAGCTAATGACCTAGAAGTAGATGCGCCGTAAAAAAAAAAAAAATACCAGAGAAACCAAATTAAGAGAAATTAAGTCTTACCCCGCGCCTTGGAGGATTTCATCTATAGCGGAAAATAGGAGAGCAGAGGTAGTCCTTGCTTGGCTCAGGATAGGCCGCACAAGATGCACTCATTCCTATCCTGATGTCGTAAAATGAAAAATCAGAGTGCCCAACTTGTGATTATTTGGACGTGGAAATTATTAATAAATTATATATGGAAACGCGCTAATTTGACGCAGTTCTTGTGAAACGGAATTTTGACAAATACAAGCATTCTATGTAGCCATGAATCCATAAACCAATAGCCCCAAAAGGTACTTCATAGGACGAGATATGAATCTTCCTCTGTAATATCGATACTATCTCGATAATTGATGGCGAGATCGTTGCTTATGTAGTTCGGAGCGAAGATAACAAGCATGGATAGCTCTTCCGACATGAAAACTATCAGCACTCCAGTGTACGATAGTTAGATACAACCATTTCTGGATACTATATCAAAATTGTTATCACTTATTCAAACTTATTTCTTGAAGTGAATTATTTCTATAAACATTTGTTACTATTAAATGTTTTTAGTAGAATACAATTGCGACCCTTGGGGTAGAAAATAAGCTTATGACCCATTTAGATATTTATTTCAATAGATTCTAATCAGGCCAGGAAAACAATGCTTGAAGTTTAGGAAGTTGGTGTCGTTACATTCAAGGCTAGGCTTAATATTTATGGAGCTTTAATTACAAATCGTACCTGGGATAAGCATTATAAATGGAAACACACTATGATGGTGCAGTTCCTGTGAGTTGGACATTTTTAGTGTTTGTTTAAAACAGTCCCAGTAATTTAAAAGCACATTTGTTTCGAAATTTGAGATTGAAAGGGTGAAAAATCGCTTTGAGGTTTGAGAACCGATAATATATCGCAATCGGCGTTAATAGCCCGAATGTTGATACGCAGTTAAACAGAAAAAAAAAACAAAAAAAACAAAACAATATAATAAAACCAGGGACCGAAAATAACTATTAATTTTTATTTCAAATGAGTTTCACTTAACCTTTAATTTTTATTTTTTGGAAATAAAAATAAAAATTTCATCGTAATTTATATTTTTTATTATTTTTTTTTAAATTGTCTAAAAATTTTTATTTCAAAAACTTGAAAATAAAAATTATTTGAATAATGTTATTTCAAATTTTTTTTTTATAAAAATTTTTAATAACAATTTTTTATTATTTTAACTTTAAACATTATTTTAAATAAAAAAAAAACAATATTAGTGCCATAATGAATAGATTTATTGATTTTAAGAGCTCGCACACATAGTGACTAATAATGAATAGAAACGAAAACAAAAAAAAAAGTAATACACAATAACAAATTCTAGAATATACAATATATACTCATACAAATCAATTGAATTTAGACGAACTTTGATTCACTAACATAAACAAATAACTTCTAATAAACAAAAGGTTCCAAATCAAGTATTTATTTATTTATTCCGAGGATAAGAGATATTTAATAAATGAGTTTCACTTTACCTTTAATTTTTATTATTGGGAAATAAAAATAAAAATTCCAACGTAATTGATATATTTTATTATTTTTTTAAAAAGATTTTCTAATAATTTTTATTTTAAAAACTTAAAAATTAAGATTATTTCATAACAGTTACTCATTAATTTTAAAAATATAAATTATGAAGTAATTTTTTTGTCATAATTTTTAGGAAACATTTAATTTTTATTTCGGTCCTTGAATAAAACTATTTGATTAACCTTATCCGGTAAGAAATTATTAACTGCATTCTAAACTCTCTGTGACAATATAGCAAGGCAAAGCTTTTTGAGTGGTTCATAAAGCCGAACCCCACTAGGGAAATTTTATGCAACATTCGAAAATCCCCGATTGACAAACAGTTTCTATCAGACCCATTGTAAGTACTCAAGTATGATATCATATAATAACACAGGTCAACATATAATCTGAAAAAAAACTAGGAGCGGTATGGTCCTAATGCAGTCGTTGATTGCGATAAGCGGGTTGGTTAACCTTCATAACATCAAATTAAAGGTAGATAGAGAAAAAAACGTAGGAAAAATCTGAAAAAAAAGCGTTCATATGTTTTTGAGGTCCCTGAGTCCGAATCCGTAGTTTGTTTGACTGGCACTCCCTCCCAGAAAATGAATTTTTGATTTTGTTTTTTTTTACAGATATTTCTACGGTTTTTTTTCTCTAGTTGTCCTTCAAATGACCTTGAATTTGACGTGATAAAGGTCAACCAGCCCACTCATCGTAATAAGGGACCCCGAAAACCCTATAAGGACCAAACCGCTCCGAGTGTTGTTTTTGTTTAGATAAAATGTTGACCAATGTTTCAAATATCTGTATAACTACAGCAGTAGTCGATGTCCTGAGAAGCAATCAAAACTTTTCTTTCTTCACATCGAAATTGAAAACAAATGAGCAAGTATTGACTGGCGACAGATACACCAGGGTAAGTGACCCAATAGTTGACCCTTTGTTATTTTACTTAAAATAATTCTTCGCTTAGTTTTTGAAAATAATAAACTGTGAATATATCAAATTATTCGTCAGCTCATTCTCTATGAAATTCACATAAACCAATTTTAGATACATTAAGTATTTCAAGTAAAATTAATCATTAAATGCTGCCTTACTCTGGTCCTAATGTTGACACGTCTGCAGTAGGTCGGTGCCTAAGTTTGACTTTTCTGTTCCTAAGGATGACAGTGAGGGAAAATGAAAATAATACAACTTCATTCTTTAAACAAACAACCAAATTGGATTGAAATCGTGCTGTTTTTCCTTCAACTTGAACTATACAATAATCACCTACTTTAATAACGTCCACTTTGTTTATAACTCGCTTATTACAGCCATTTTCATCTTTCATCCCTTGGTCATTTTTGAACAATCGCTCTTCTTCTTTAACTTTTTGTGTAAACTTTGATCTGCATTCTACTCATATTCTTTATTTGTGGTTTTATCTACCTGACTTGCCTCAATTGTTGACATTGATGATGGTTTACTTACACATGTTGATTCTACAAAGCTCATGTTAGTGACGTCCTTCCTTCTTCAGGCTGAATGGAGGAGTCACCATCTTCCTCAGTCGTGGAGTTTCTCACCTTATTTTTCCGACTAGAAGAATTTAAAAGTTATTTCTTGTAAGGGATTTTTCTTCTTTTTGTTCAATCTAGCCTTCGCTCTTTTTTCTTGGCGATTTCAGCTGTGTTTTTTTTTTTTTTTTTTAATGCAGGACTTGCTCAATTCATGAAATTTTAGCATCCAACCTTCTTTAAACGTTCGGAAACCTGATACATCCATAGGTTGGTTAATGTGAGAAGCATTTGGAGGTACCGCCTGTTATAACCATTGTACCACAAATTGATTAAGAAGTTGTGTGACATTTCAAATTGCAGAAAACTATTATAAAAAGTCGCATGTCAACATTAGGAACAGAATGTCGAAATTAGGGAAACATGTTGTCAACTTAAGGTTCCAGTTATAAGAACTTAATAAAATCAGGATACATGAATTTCTAATGAAAATCTCAACTAAATGTTATAGTATTCATCACTTACAACCGTTTTCCTAAAGTTGACATTAGTGTCAAGAAAAGGAGCCCTGGTTGTTTATTGGGTTCCCAATGTTGACACTACCATAATCTCAAGATTTTTTTATTCAACTTGAGTCAAACCTTTTACAGTCCATAATTTAAGTATCATAGAGTTCATAGAAATCACAAAAATACAATTTAATGCAAGCATTACAAAAAAAAAAATTCTTAAGAAATATTCTTAATCTCTTATCAAATTCAATAAGCAAAGAGAGCAGCAGGAGTTGACTCGAGGATTTTTCATACTAAAATGGCTGCAGATGTTATTAACGGAGTTGCATAGTTGATCGGGTCAGTCGACATTATTCTTCAACACCTGTTCTTTCATTTGGATGCAAACTTATTGAATTCTCTTGAATCTAATTGTTATTTTTCAAATTTAAATTTGAAGTGTCAACTTAAGGAGCAGTGTCAACGATCGGGTCATTTACCCTACCTCTACTCGTACTGACAAAGACTTAAACCAACAGAATCACAAACATGCCCCTTCCATCATTATACTGAACAAAACGTACACACATCTATTACACAACTGTTTTAAGGGAGCACACATTAAAGACACTTAAAAAATAAGCACCAACGGAGCAAATCTGATCTGAATAGAGGGCAAAGCTATAGAGGCAGGGAAAATCTGCATACTAATGTAACTTAAGTGTCTTCATTAAGACATGGTGTTTAAGTTTTGATTCCCTTTTTTTATGTTTAATTAAATATTTGTTGTTACATATTTAAAAAAAAAAAAAATATTACAACACTATATTAATACATTGGATGTACAGAATAAAACTATAAACTCACACATCGTAAGATTGCTTCGACGTGGAAAAAGCCACCCAAAACTGGGTAAAACTGAAGTTTCACGTCCCCCAAACCGATTTCTTTAACACTTTTCACAACAATGTATTTTAATGCACTAAACACGAATACGTTAAAAAAAAAAAAAAAAAAAAAAAAAAAAAAAAAAAAAAAAAAAAAAAAACCTTTGCATTTAACTTGGAAAGAAGTTATTAAGCACTAAAGTTCACTGTTAGGAAAGTTATAAAACTAGGAGTCAACAGCGTATTTGTAAACGCGCGCATGCGCAGATATGAACATTGGGAAACAGAGAACTCTCATTTAAAATGTTCATAACTTACGGACTTGAATTATGGGGAACAGCGAAAAACTCAAACATACAACGAATACAAGCATTCCAATCCAAACTCCTTCGTAGAATAGTTAATGCTCCCTTTTATGTCTCCAACAAAACCCTACACAACGACCTTAATATTCCTTTCGTAAACGATCTCGCCAAATCCCGATTCCTAACCTTTCATTCCAAGTTGTCATCCCACCCAAATCCTAGAGGTCAATCCCTTTCCACCCAGACCCATCCTAAAAACCTCCCCAGGAGGCTTAAGAGACTTTGGCCCCGTGACCAGCTAAACTAACAGCGGTTAAAGACACCAAAAATAAATATTAAGATATAATAGGAAGTGTCGATAATGTTTGGCTCCTTCCATATTCTGTTCTACACTGATATGTATTCATTTACCAGCACAATTAATTATTGTATTTTATTGTACAGATTTTAAATAAACATGTATTCAGAGAAAAAAAAAAAAATGTTCATAAGCCATTTATTCAGAAATATTGTTAATTTTAAGGGCATCCTCACCAGTCGTCACCTGTCGCTTAAGGGCATACGTGCTATGCGTTTCCGCTCGCTACGCTCGCTCAAGAAGATAACAAAACCCCAGTCATTCCAACTCCCTAAAATTAATAGAATTCTATTAATTTTAGGGAGTTGGATTGACTGGGGTTTTGTTATCTGAGAGAATTACTCAAAATTTTATTTTCAAATAAAAATTTGAGTAATTCTTCTCTATTGTGGACAAGAATAATAAATTCGTGCAACTTCATACCTATTCTTTTTTTTATAAAATAAGAGTATGTTGACAATTGAAGTTCAGCAGGCGCGAATTAGAAGGAACTAATAATTATAAAGGCATTAGCTAATTATTAAGGGATTTCTGATATATAATACTTTTCATGAACGAAACAAGAAATGTGAAGAGTGTTTCATTATTTTAAAAAATGATTGTGAATAAATAACTGCTGATGAATGTAAATAATTGATGGTAAATTTCAATTAAACTTCTTTATTACGAACTTTTCCATACCCGCGCATGCGCATGTTGACAAATTTAGTTGTTTACATTAGCTCTCATAACCCGCATAACAGTGAACTTTAGTGCTTAATAACTTCTTTCCTAGTTAAATGCGAAGGTTTTTTTTAACGTATTCGTGTTTAGTGTATCAAAATACATTGTTGTGAAAAGTCCTAAAGAAATCGGTTATGAGGACGTGAAACTTCAGTTTTACCCAAAACTGTAACTTTTCAACTTTTTTCATGATAATAGGCTGACGACTAAGACGTTTTTCGCCCTAAGTACTTCAAACAAAACCTTAAATCATTTACTTTATTTCATGCTTTCAAGTCAGTTTTTTTATGATTTCCATTAACCCTAAATATCGTCATATGATTTCCGGATATTCGCTACTGAGACTCCATAAAAGCCAGAAAATCTAATTATCAGATAATAAAACTTACATCAATATGTATGTATATATTACTAACAAATCTATATTTTTTTACTGAACCAAACTTAAACTGTCTGTCGCCTAATTTCTATCTGCTTGAAGAATTCTAAGACCCAGTCTTTTGAACCATCCCTAAGGTAGGAATTGGATGAGAGTGCGGGTGAGAACTGTCTCCTGCAGTCCAGCCATATCGACCTCACACACTCCCACGCATTCTCTCTAGGCAAATTCAATTTCCTTTTCAATACTCAACCTAAGCCAAACTCAAGAGAGATTGATATTAGGACAAGGTGTGAACCTCAGCGGTTTTCTACTTTCTCTTATTAGTTCCCCATTACTTCGTTAAAACATAGTTCTGTAAATTAATTAATATGCTACACTTAAGGTTCTGGGCTTAGATACTCCATACATTATGTGTTGACATGTCTTCATAAGGCTTCGGAAGGATTAGATTAACCCATTCAATCGGAACAGTGGAGGAAGAACACCAGACTTTTATGTTCGTAATAAAAGACCACAGCTACAAGTACAACTTCACTTTTAATTACTTTCAGATTATTGAAGTCACCAATATTTTGTTACACGCCTAAGTAGGCAGAAGGGATTTCTCATACTGGATGAGGTAGGTGTTTGAGAATTACAGAAAATTGAGAATTTACAATGAAAATTTCGGTACAACTCGGTTGATGCAAAGTCTCAGGCAAAAAACATAAATAGTGCTTTTCAGAGAGTCTGATTAGAAACATAGTAAGGAGCGCCTATAACGGATCGTATGACGTTTAACTGGAAGGTGTGATGTATTTGATGATAGAGTTTCATAGCATGTTGTCCACATTTGTTTCAGTGTTGAAATGAACACGTTTCGACAAGTTTGCAATATTGTTTAAATGGCTTGAATTTTCTCCCAATAATTTGAAAACATCTTTCCATGTCCCAATATTACCTCGTCTCCACATCGTAACTCAATATATCCTATAATATATATTGAGTGACGATGACTTCTACAGAGTGGGTAGCATTGTTGCATTGAATACATGGGGGGGGGGGTATAGTCCATTTAGTAAAGAAAAACAAAAATAAGTTAATTTGTTATGACCAAGTCTTAGCCTGACAAGAACTATTTCTTCCCTGCGGTTTTTTAGCATAAGACAAAATTCTAACACTTTTCTTTAGAATTGATAGTTTAGTATTTCGGAGAGTCTACGTAATTTCCCAATTTTCTTAAAATGTCTTCCTATAGTAATTGGTTCGAATCCCGTTAAATATTAAACCTACAACTTTTATCTTGGTGTCACCTGAAAGGAAAATTAATAGGCTACAACGTTTGTATTGAGGTGTTTTTACGTAAAAGGCTTGGGTTCAGTGATAAGTAGGAATTTGTCTACAAAAGGGCGATATTTTTTGCGTTTTACGCGCAAACGGTGCGTCGGATCAAAAGATGTCTCGGAATAAATTAGTCTTAAAATTAAATTTTCTATCAGAATTCGTCATAAAAAATACCTGCCGCCATTAGAAAATCAAGAGTTAGATGCGCTGGAGAAAAACTGGAGAATGTTACAAAGTCAACTAAACCTTTAAAAGAAACCTCATGCAACATAACTAAGACCTACCAAGTTTCATTTCGAAATTCCAACAACTCTAGGAGGAAAAGGGGGTGGACACATACACTGGGACACCCTGTATATTGTAGTCAATCTCAGCCGGAGGAAACTACTCCTAAGTCTGACATCTTCGTTGAGTCAAAATCTTTGCAATCCTGGCAAAAATCTAGAGACATAGTTGCAGTTACTGAGCTGCCAAAAGGAGACTTCCTCTTTCAGCTGCTTATATATATGTATATATATATATATATATATATATATATATATATATATATATATATATCTTGATCTTGTCTCGGCTTCTTTCTCCAGCGGTGCTCGTTGTGACGGCCGGACAACAAGCACCGCTGGAGAAAGAAGCCGAGACAAGATCAAGACGATGCCCCAGCGAAGGAGCTTAAAGGAGAATATATATATATATATATATATATATATATATATATATATACATACATATAAAATATATATATAAAATATAAAAATGACAATTTTTATTACCTAATAGAAAGGGTTGTAAGGAGGTACAAAATATTTGAAAAAATTAAGAATAAAGTAAATAAAACTTTTCAATCAATCTTAATAGCTACCTGGAGAAAATTCTAATAAATAAAATTGAAAATGCTAAAGCACCCTAATTTAAACAATTAAAAGCTTGAGGCTGTTGTTTGCCCTAAATACAACTTATTAAAGAGCAATCTATTTAATCGGCAGGAAGGGATTTATATATTTAATTAAGGATAAAAGAGCGACAATATGCTAAGCTAGGAAGATGGGCTGGAGTTTAGCTGGGAAGATAAATAGTCTTAAGATTCGGTTCTGTGAACTTTACTTGGACGCATTCCAAATGTTTAACAGAAAGTCCTCGCTCCATATTGAAAGAACTTCCTTACAAAGAAATACGAGAAACTGAATGTCTACTTTAAATTACTATAAACACTCGCCCAAAAAAATAGAACAATGAATTATATGGTATATAGCATTTATTTGTTATAACAATTATTATTTATTCAAAATCTCTACAATAGATGATTATTACAGTAATGTATTGTGCTCGCATAAGAATAACATGGCAAAAAATAGTATTTGGAAGGAACCAATCATTATTGACAATTCCTATGCTATGTTAACATTTTTTTTTTTTTTTTTAATTTTTGCTGTAATTAACCGCTATTAGGTTATTTGGTCCCTTAGCCAAAATCTCTTGCGCCTCCTGGGAAGGTCTTTAGGATGGGTCCGAGTGGATATGGATTGACCTCTAGGATTTGGGTTAAATAACAATTTGACATCGGGATTTTGTGAGATATCTTATGAAGGAATGATAGAGGTTTTTATGTAGGGTTAAAGGCATAAAAGGGTACCACGTTTAATAAAACTAAATTTCCATAAGCATCTTCTTGTAGTGTTAATGGAAAATCTTAGATAATATCACAAGAGAAACGACATATTTCAGCTTACAATTTTAGATAATTAATGTTTTAATACGATACTCGCCAGAGTTTTTGTTATTTATCTTTTGATATTTGTTTTTTATCTTTTGTTTGAGTTTTTGATATTCATCTAATCAAAGATAGATAAATTTTGGTTCCGTTTGGAGTTGAAGATGTACTAAAAATAAAATATTTCATTAACAAGCATGAAATGTTTTGGGATTTTCATACATTTTCTGAAATATCTCGAAAATGGTTGGGAAATTGTGATGAGTGGAAGATGACCATTCGAATGCTTACTAAATTCTCTACAAATGCGGTTCAGATGTAATTTTTGATGGGGCGATGTCAATCCGAGAAATAAGTGCTTCAAACTTCAAAATTGTTAGTTTCGTTTTTTTCAACAGGGTTTTGTCACACTTTACCTAACGTTTTAATTGGTTATTTTTTTTTAATTTGCATTTAATAGTAAAATTAGTATTTTAATAAAATAAGGTATGAAAATCAGAAATGTATTAATAACATTGTTTCCCTTGGCAAACGTGGAGAAGGTGATGGGAGTCATTTCGCTTAGAACACTGTCAGTTTCCTGTTTTGGAGCCTTAAAACTACTTTCTCTTTGAAATGTCATTTTAAATTTTTCATGAAAGATCAAAACCTTCCAATAACTGCTTCTACTCCTTTGCTAATGACGCTAAGGATAAGAACGGAACCCCGTTAAGATGACGCAGTTTCTGCGAGTCGGGCTTTTGTTATTTATCATTCGAATGAACGAGTTCGTTAAAGAGCAAAATTGGTTCATCCGGATAGGAAGTTTACTCCTGACCCAAATTACTAAAGTACCTTTACCCGAGGCAATGTTTGTTATATTGCAACGGAACTCGATAAACGTTGTTGGTATCTAAAGGGAAATATGTTTTTTAAAACTAAACTGAATCGGTCCGTTAGAAGTTGGGGTATTATGTTTAAATTGGTTGTTATTTCTACCATTAGGGGCACATATAAAAGACTAAAATTATTCTTTCTTTTTTTTTTTTACTTTTATTTTTTTTTTTTTTTTTTTTATTTTTTTTTTTATTTATTTTTTTTAGTACAGTACAATTGTAGATTGTAATATTCTATAAATATATATATATATATATATATATATATATATATATTTATTTATAGAATATTACAATCTACAATTGAACTGTACTAAAAAAAAAAAATTAAATAAATAAATAATCTGCTTAAAAAATAAAAGTTTTTATATATATATATATATATATATATATATATATATATAAAAAACTTTTATTTTTTAAGCAGATTATTTATTTATTTAATCCTTTGGAGAGCTCCACATCAATGGTGATCTGCTCAAAATAATAATAAAGAAAAGGAAAGAAAAAAAAAAAAAAAGTGAGACTAAATAATAATAAAAAATATAATTAAGTAAGGGGGCGAGGTTAGCTCAGTGGTAGAGCACTCGACTAATGAATGAACTGGAGGACCAGGTTCAAAACCCGAGCACGCACTAAAGATTTTTTCTTCTAGTGCTGCCGTTCGAGGGTTGGATTTGGGGTCCCAGATCGTCCCTAGGCTCACCCAGCCTTTAATTAATTTAATTAATAATGGGTACCTTGGGTGCTAATGACTCTAGCAGTCGAAGCAGCCAAGGGGAAAATCAGGCGGCCGGAGCATAGTGTTGACCACACTATCTCCCTAGTGTGCCGTACGGTCAAGAATCAGATACCTCTACAGTATCTGCCCCTCTGGGCCCTTGTGGCCTGTTATGGGACTGATTTTTTTTTTTATAATTAAGTAATAGTTTGCGATTCAATTGTTTATGTTCTGAAAATTAAATTAAATCCGATGATAGGAGATAAAATAGGGCTTTAATTAAAATAATAATCGATCTAATGATATGGTGTCCAACCGTTAAAAAATAAATAAATCAAATAAAAAATAAATAATACAAAATAAAAAATGAATAAAATAAAAAAATTAATAATATTATAAATAATAGAATTTAAAGAAATGAATAACAATATATATAGAGAGAAAATAAAAAATAACCGTAAATAAAAGATATAAATGAATGAATCGGTCGGCAATTATTGTAAGATCAGAAATTTTTTTTGGAATTTAAATCGTGGGTTATATGTAATATCACTAAATTTCATTGTATGTATTTGTAGTCTGTAGGTACGTCAGTATGGTAGCAATATATGGCCTCCTATCTGTTAACAGCTCACGCAGATTATTTTGAAATTGAACTTTCTGAGGCACATGCGTAGTTATTCAGCTCCTGCTTTTTATAATAAAAAAGAGGTATGTCTTAATGAATAATTGATCATGTTGTACCACTTGGAGAAGAAATCTGAAATTCAAGAGATCCCGATTTGTCCTATAAGACATGATTTGTAGTAGGGTTATTGAATAACATAAAACTACCTGTTCCAATTGGAGGGCAACAGGTGACGGCTAATCCAATATTTCCCCCCTGGATTGAATGGTAGTCGGGAAGAACTAGACACATTGACAGATCTAGGCCAATGTGATTGATCCACAAGATATATGCCTGCTTGAGCACTTCAATTCCGAGAATGGACAACAGCTTACAAGGAAATGACGTCTTCCAGTGATAAATAACCTAATTTATTGTGAAAAATACTTTTGGTTTAATTACAGGCAAATATCCATTCTGCACCCAATATCATGCTTATGAAGATGGATGGATTGGGTGTTTAAGGGCAGAAAATGTCAAGGTATTCACCGCCCTAAAGTGTAATGTCGTGAAAGGGTTTGTAATTTGTGTTTAGGATAGTGCTGCGCTTCCAATGCAGCATTTACGACAATGAAATGATATAATAATTGGTATAATAATGTTATAATAATACTTATGATGATATAAACATAAGTAAGACGTCAGCAAGAATATTTGGGATTATTACGATATTTTTTCGCCGAGATGAATGAACGTACTACTTCTCACTCGTACTAATATGTTTATTTTGCAAAAAATGAATCTGCAATCAAAAATTCACTTTTGCAAAATAGACATATTTGTCCTTGAAATGAACTTGATCTTGCGCCGATATGCTTAAACAGACCTCGGATTCGAATTCAGCGACCCTCAAAACCATGGAAGCTCTAGTTATTTCTTCTTTAACGACTTCATACGAAATTGTCCCTTCAAATGCTCTTAAACCTGACGTGCTGGGGCGAAACGGACTCCAGATTCGGATTCAGCTTGTCGAAATACATAAGAATATAAGCATGTTATCTTCGGAAAATAACTAAAAAAACTTTTTTATTTTGTGAGCCTGTGTTATAGATATAATCTAAATTCCACAACCTTACGGGATAAACTATTGTAAAAGTTGAATTAATTCTTCCAAATAAGTGAAATGTTCTTCAATTAAAAATTTATTTTTCTTTATTTACTGAAATATATTTGTTAATACAAAAAAATAAATAAACAATAGTAGCTTCAATTTCCTTTAAATTCCTTTAAACTTTTTCTATTAATTTTAATAGCAATTACTTTAAATTTTTATTATTTAAGTTGAAAAATAACAGTTAAAAAAAAATTCAAAAGTTAAAACTCAAAAAGCTATTTTATAACTTTTACTTTTTCAAAATGAAAAAAAAGTAAAAGTTTAAAAAAAAATTTTTTTTAAATAAAATTTAACACTTATTTTTGACTCCTGTGAGAAACCCATAAAAAAATCACATATAAAATTATTGATTTCTATGTTGGACTAAATTCAATTTTTTTTCATATTCCACACAAGTATATTTGTGAATCAATAAACATAAACGTCCGTCACGCAGGAGCTGCATAACTAAGCACTTTCCTCAGAATTTGGGTAGTGTAGACTGGTTTCCAGAACAATTTGCTTAAAATATCCTACATAAATAAAATAAAAACATGAATAGTTCTCTTTTAATTTTGTAATGAGTAACTGTTCAATTATTAATTTTGTAATTAATTTGCTTAAAGAGTTATGTTTACACATGGTTCCTACTACACTATTTAATAAATACAAAAAACTTCATATTTTCGTCTTTTGATCTGACGCAGGAACAGGATACAGTCCCTCTAGTGGTAGAAAGCGCTCCTTGCGGCGGCCTTGCGAACCTACGTCCGGCAAGCTAATTCTATTGAAATATATTACAAAGTAAACTCCCCTTTCCGATTGACCGATTCAGCTCATTTTTACAACACTTCTTTCTCATGAGTTACCAACGACGTATACCGCGTTTCGTTACAATACAGCAGAAATTACGACCGGTATGAGTATATTAGTAATTTGGGTCCGGAGTAACCCCCCCCCCCCTCCTAATGAACCGATTTAGTTTATTTTTACCACACATTTTTACCTTACCACTACGAATACCGAGTTTCATCGAAATATAACAAAAATCACGGCTGGTAGTGGCGAATTGGTATTGTGGGTTCGAAGTAAACCCCCCCCCCCCTCTAATGAACCGATTTAGTTTATTCTTACATCTCACTTTTCTCTCTATATTACCACTACGAATACCGAGTTTCGTCGAAATATAACAAAAATCACGGCTGGTAGTGGCGAATTGGTATTGTGGGTCCGAAGTAAACCCCCCCCCCCCCCTTCTAATGAACCGATTTAGTTTATTCTTACATCTCACTTTTCTATCTAGATTACCACTACGAATAATGAGTGTCGTTGAAATATAACAAATATTACGGCTGGCATGGTCAAATTAGTGTTTTGGGTTCGGGGTAAACCCCCCTTCCGGTGGACCGATTTTGGTGGTTAACGAACTCGTTCAATCGTTTGCTAATTTAATGCTATATACCAAGTTTTGTGACGAAGAAAACAAAAACTCTGGCCGCTATGGTGTTAACAGACATATATATATATATATATATATATATATATATTTGGATGGAACGGCATTTCTCTCCAGCGGTGGTACTCCTCCTCACTTCTTCCTGGAATATTTCGATGGGTTCATCTCCATCTTCTTCAGCCAGGTGTTTGTTGTTTCTTCCTCGGTGGTAGCCAAGGGAATGACATTTTTCTCGATCTGGGCGCCTTTTCTCCCCTCTCGCCCCAGTATCGGCGGACCAATGGCGTTGAAGCTCCCTGGTGTAGTTGGGATTTTGGCCGTTAGTAGCGCTGATGGTAGTGGCTGGATTGCGCCTTTTTTTTTTTTCTGCTGCTTCTATCTTCTTAGTCGTAAGGTTTTATATGTTTCATGTTATTTTTCGTCGCTGGGATAGTATTTTTGGACAGGAGCAGGAGAAAAAAAAAAAGACGCAATACCATCAGCGCTACTAACGGACAGAATCCCAACTACACCAGGGAGCTTCAACACCATTGGTCCGCCGATACTGGGGCTAGAGGGGAGAAAAGGCGCCCAGATCGAGAAAAATGTCATTCCCTTGGCTACCACCAAGGAAGAAACAACAAACACCTGGCTGAAGAAGATGGAGATGAACCCATCGAAATATTCCTGGAAGAAGTGAAGAGGAGTACCACCGCTGGAGAGAAATGCCGTTCCATCCAAAAATACTATCACAGCGACGAAAAATAACATCAAACATATATATATATATATATATATATATATATATATATATATATATATATAAATATGCATATATATATATATATATATATATATATATATATATATATATATATATATATATACATTGTCTGTTATAAAGATTCGAAGAAATTTTTCAAAAATTCCGTCATGAGTGCAACCTCAATAGCTACTTTCCTTCGGAGGAAAGTGCTAAAAGCAGTAATTGTAAAAGATTATATAAATTGAAGCCAAAAGGAGAGTGTTAGAAATAAATCAGATCTAACTCAATAAGTATATGCAAATTTCTGGCTGAACCGATAAAGAGGATTGGAAAAAAAAAATGGAAGAAAATTTTATCAAGTTTCAATCAATATGAAGCCGCATAAGAAAGTGAATTATTCCCCCCAACCGGCAACAAACTTTGAGTAATGGAGTAATAAAGCGTCACTCTGCCTTATATTCCACAATTCCCTTCCTTACGGAATTCTTTATCTTTTTGTCATTTTAAACCAATCTCCATTTACCGTTCCCAGACTTTACCACAAGTAATATATTATATTCTTCGTGCTTTAATGGAATTTATTTTGGGACCGAGAAGATTGTGCGGGCTTAAAAGATGAAATAATATAGCAGAGGGAAAGTCTCTTTGGTGAACTGAAATGGCGGTGAAAAATCTCCTTTGTATAACGAAATGTTTACCACTTTCTGTTTCATAAAATTAAATCTCTCTCGGATTTTAAATGTTTCTGAAGCGTAACTTTTCCTCCGTTTTTGGAAACGAGGGAAAAACAGGTTGGTCGAACGAGTTGACCTGATTTCGCTGAAGAAAAAAGTAAAAATGTATTAAACCACACGTTTAATACACAGGATAAAATTGATAAACAACAACCTCCTGAACAGGCAGGTTTTCGCTCAGGGTTCTCTACAATAGGTCAAATTCACACTCTCAACCATATAATTGAAAAATCAACAGAATACCAACACAGGATTTATATGGTAGTTATAGACTTTAAAAAAGCTTTTGAGAGTGTTGAACCTTAGTTCTTTTATAAATCCCTAAATAATCAGCAAGTGGACAGCAAGCATATCAATATAATAAAATACATTTATTCCAAGTCGAAAGCAAGAGTAGCTACAGACATTTCTGTCCCATTCTTTGATGTCAATTGTGGAGTAAAGCAAGGTGACCCACTCGCACTCTCTCTATTTAATTGCGTGTGTGAAGAGATTTTAAAGTTGCTTAAATGGAAGGAATATTTATTTATTTTAAGTGCTTCGTATTTTGGACGATAAGCACACCGAAGAAAGTCTTCTAAGAAACCAGGAAGTTATTGTAAATATTCATATTTGAATACAGAATTGATTTATTTCAAATAAAGTTGTTACTATAGGAATTAAAATTAGTAAAAGAAATTTTAACTGTAAACTATCCTGAGTATGAACTTATTCATGGAATAAGAATGTAGTTACATTATTCTGTTTTTGGGACCTTCATATGAGATCATATGGAAGGAATAAGAAGTGTGGTAGGTATACTGATTAATAATACTAGGCTAACTCACCTTCGGTTTTCAGAAGATGTGGTCATTTTCGGAACACCAGTAGAGGAATTACAGTCAATGATGACAGACTTAGATTTTAGTAGTAAAATAGCTGGGCTGACCGTAAGTCAGGAAAAAACTGTACTTCTAATAAGTGCAAGAAGAGGAAAATATTTAATTTAGAAAATGTTTGAGAAAGGCGTTTCGTTGGGAAGACTTTTTCTGGCCAGATTTCCTGAGATTTCTTCTTTTTTTTTTTTTAAGTCAGCCCAGTATAATTTCAGATTAAATGGATTTCATTTACAGAAATATGTTCCTTTGATAAACACGTTTTGAGTTTTAGAGCATTATAGGGACTTTTTTCAACAAAATAATACAATGTGACATCGTCTGGCGGCGTCAGTGCCCCTTCTACCGGGCATACCCACTCCAGCTCCCAGCCACCACTACGGAGTCACTGAATTGGGAACAACTGCGACTTGCCTCATCTTTCTCTCAAGCCCTACAAGCCTTCCCAGTCATTCTTCTGCCAGTATAAATTATTTGCCCTCCTGACGTAGTTAAAATACTCTCCTAACTTATATCAGTCCTGTGGAAGGATTGTATGTCAACCATTTCGTTCCCCTAAGTTCCGCTGTATAATGAAAACAATAGGATTTCTGAGTTGTAGCATTTTAGCGGGATCTTAGGAAATTTCAAACTTCATTCCTACGTAATTAAAACATATGTTGCACAGGCTTTTAACTCATAAGGTATTCAGGACACTCAGAGAGTTCAGGGTGCTTAGGGTGATATTCGACTGGATGTAGTGGCTTATTGGATTATTTATTGCCAATCCACTTGCGCAATATGAACTGCAGAAGAAGAAGAATTTTGCTTTCGACAACAGCACGTCGATCTATAAGAGTTTATTTCGAAGTAATCTTTACACCTCAACAAGGCACCCTTAGAAGAAAAGCGATATGCCGAGAAGGAATTGTTCTTTAACAAACTGGCAAATCGATTTAGGAAGAAGCCCAAGGAAGGCTGATTGATGTCTAGCCCCAAAGCTTTCTTACAAACTTGTTGCACTAATATTCTCGTAGCTCGGTCATCATGGTTCACTCTTTTATAGAAGCTCAACTCATTATGTATTTATAGCATATTAGCTAACTTAAAAAATTAATAGTAACTGTTGAATATTAGCAGAGGTAAAAAAAAAAAAATTGTATTATATAATACGATCCAATGAGGCCCGCCCGACCAGATGAGCAATTTTAGAGAAAAATACACATCGATAGTACTATGAGTCGAGTCAGTTTTTTATTTTTATATTACCGTTCGTCTCGTAAGTAACAGCGTACAGTTTGGCAGTTGCAGTAAGTTGAGTTGGCCTTTGTAAGCTACAAAGATCCAAATATAAAAACCCGAGGGATTCGGTTTGAGGAAACGCTACGCAGACCAGAAGGGCGAACTCTTGCATTTTTCTCTACAATTGTATTTGGCGAATTTGCTTATCTGGCAATCAATTGATTTAACCTAACGAACAATATTATGAAAAATTATTGTAGATATCTTACAAAAATAGGTTAGCTCGAATTTTTCGATAAGATTTTCTTAACAGGTTTCATTGTAGCACTTATAGTAAAAGAAATTACAACTCCAAATACAAAAATAGTTGCAACAACTAGGTTTTAATCAGTTCACGAATTCTCACTTTGATAAGTTGGTGGAAAGATCCAGAGTGTCATGAAACCAACTATTTAATTATGTATAGAAAAACGACTTAACGTTTGGCTGAAATCATAACAAGCCTCATTTGCGTTACTTCAAAAATTGTTGGAAATTGGCGGAAAAATCCCCACGTGGATTGGGGAGAACCTCGGCAATAACAGGAAAACATTTAGTACTCATACCGTTAACATATGTAACAGGAACGAGGACCCTATGTGGACCAATTGTAAAAAAGTTCATCGAAGTCACCACAAATGAAGCATTTAAGATTTTGGACTGACCACCGACCAGCTATCAGCATTAGCTGAGTCCATATTAGTGGACACACTTGGCATAATTAGCAACCACATCTACAGTCACTGAGTGCTTATCATCCATTCACACTGTTTCTTTATATACATTAGACAATATTTTCAATTCTATCAATTCCTCCTCAATATCATAAATTCCTTCTCTTTTATCACTATAGCCTTCTTTAGTCTTCATCTCCTTTATTATCTATTCCTTGTTTCGAACTCCTCACATCTTCAGCCTCCAAATTAACCCTATTTCCGAATGGATGATAAGCACGCTGTGTATCTAGCAACCCAATATAATTGGGCAACCCATTTTATTTGTTTCTAATAAAGTTTCTCTCTCTCTGGAAGGAATTAGGCAAAAGACTGTTAATAAATTCGAAAAGTGGTCCACATTTATGATGATAGGGTAGCCTGGAAAAAATAGAAACCTCAGACAAATAGGCGAATAAGTACTTATTATTTGAATACTATTGGCGATACGAATAATAGATGAAAAAATACTTTAACAATTTAATTCTATTAAGTAATAGAACCAAATATATATTTATTGTAAATACACAAATATTTGTTTTTGGAAATATAAATAACATATGTATACACAATAACAATGCCATTTATATATTTTCCTGAGAACTAGGATAAAAAATAATAATCAAAATATTCAAATTAAAATCCGGGAATAATTTTTTTTTCTGACCCCCGCTACACCTTAAGTCTGCACTATACTCGTACCAGCAGTTCTTACAATTTCCACTGGCTTGAATTTAGTTATGTGCCTTGACAGTATTCAGTAGATGTCCACTAGCGAGCTTTTATAGTTACAATCACGTTAAATGAACTGAATTTTATATTTTTATATATATATATATATATATATATATATATATATATATATATATATATATAAATTTTAACGGGGGTCATTTTCGGTGTCTACTAGGTAGGATCGATAAAGATTTGCAGAAATTTTTCAAAAATTCCGTCACGAGTCCAACCTCAGTAGCTACTTTCCTTCAGAGGAAAGTGCTAATATCTAATCCCCGTAAGTTGCTTTATTGCCGCATTTAAAGAGTTTGGTTAAATATGCACCTTTATTTTTTCAAACTAAACAGTCAATAAAACGTGATATAAATGATTGTTTTGCACAAAATACATAATTTACAGTTTTCAGTAGGGATAAATTTATATATATATATATATATATATATATATATATATATATATATACATATATATATATATATATATATATATATATATATATATATATATATATATATATATAGTTTAGACAAATATTTATATCCGAATGTCTATTATAAATCAAGATTTCTACATCAGGTTAAAAATTCAATTTATTTTATTATTATCTAGTTTTTCTCTATATTTGACAAAATGACCAATGGTCAAAGAATATCTTTATTGTACAATCTATTTTAAAGTTTCCATAGAATGATATAAGTGCGCAATGTAAAACATTGAAAACCATGGAATTGCATAATAATTTAGTATTTATTTCAAATTCAATTCGTGATATAAACGATCATTTAATATAAATGATCATTAAATGTGATATAGATGATTGATTGAAATGATGCGATTAATTTATAAAAAATATAGTTAATATACAGTAAAATATTTCTATCCGAATGTCTTTACTATACTTAAGACTTGAAATTTCCTAAACCAAAATTTCTACATCAGGTTATAAAGTTATTTTTATTTTTTTTTTTGTTTTTGTTTTACTATTATCTAGATTTTCTCTATATTTGACAAAATGAACAATGGTTAAAGCAAATCTTTATTATACAATGTATTTTAGAGTTTCCGCAGGAAAAATAGTTTTACTATTTTAAACATAAAAACTAACGAATTGAATTTGTTTATTACTCTTGTAGTAAACCTGGGATATATATTTTGTATAATATCTTTGGGATGTAAATCTCCGTTTGCCCTAGTCTATTGTACGTTATCTTAATGAAATCTGAAAGCATATTACTCCAGTTCGATGGTCGGTGTGCGATAAGGCCCAGGTGTAAGGGAGGAGAACCCTGAAATACTGGCTCCAGACTTATTTTATGACTAGATAAGAGACACCAAGGCTAACCGAATGTGTCGCTGATATAACAAATTTCCCTGCATTAAGTTTGCCAGAGAGAAAAGAAGAACTCTAAATTTCTGTCGGGTCTTATCTTCAACCGCACCTCAGATCTTCCGTTGAATAGATTTATTCTTGAAATTTGTCTTCCCTCGAAAAAAGGCTTTATATTCACTTATATTATAATATTAAAAAAAAAAAAAAACGGCTTTCTCAGATATATGTAGTGCCTAACCAGGAACTGTCAAAATGGCCAAGTTCTCTGTACCCATGTATATATTATATAAACAGTCGGCGACAATGGAAAAGAGTTAAGAGAAGCAGATCTCTATAGCAGGCCATTCACGTCCCGACTTGCAGTACGAAGTGGGATCCGAAATCGGATCGTAAATGGGCTTGTTGGAAGTCTAGTTGGACGGGTCGGGACATTTAGAGGGACGACTGGAAGGTCCGACATCCGACTGACAACGGAGCGTGGGTTGGTCGGATCAAAGCCGTCCAACTTTAGCAGGTCATTCACGTTTGACTTGTAGTCCAAGTTCTGATGTTGGAGAAAAAGTTAGAACGTAAATGGGCACATTGGATTGTTGGAAGTCTAGTTAGACGAGTCGGAACATTTAGAGAGAGACGACTAGAAGTTCCAACATCTGACCGTTGGTGGGGGTGTTGGATCAAAGTCATCCAACTTAGCTCAGTCAGTGCTTGACCTTCGGGCATCTTAGGTCTGCACTTACGGCTCGTGAGCAATGTACACAGTCGTGAAAACAGACGAGGACTAAATTCGGATCGCAAGTTGGATAGCAAATCGGAGCGTCGGAGCGGACTGTCCAACTAGTAGTCCTAATAAGTCGTACTGCAAGTCGGAACGTGAATGGCCTGCTTTAGCTCAGTCAGTGCTTGACCTTCGGGCAATTTCGGTCTGCACTCGATATATTTTTCGGCTCGTGAGCAACGTAGAAAACAGACTAGGTCAGAAGTTGGATAGCAAGTTGGAGCGTGAGTGGAATCGATTATCCAACTGGTAGTCCTACTAACTCGGACTACAAATCGAAACGTGAATGGCCTGCTTTATTGACTCGAAACGTTTCCTAAAATATCTCAGATTCAGCTGGGTGTCAAACTATGCCTACTTTTTCCTGCTAGCTCTTGGAGTATTAGTATATTGTAAAATGATATCGTAACGACTTATTTGTAGACCCGACGCATTAAATCATTCTTTATATTACATCTGATTCCATGATACCACATTCTTGATGTTCACTGCAGAAACATTGCTGATCCGAGGGAAATGAACGGTAAAGATTCTGGAGCTAAGCAAAGGCAGAAGAAACGTCAAAGAGACAGTAAAACCCTCAAAGTGTAAGAATTGTCTCAAAGCAAGAAGTATTTTAGTGTAAAAGAAGGTCTTAAAAGAGACTATGTAAGAACTGCTCTAAGACTATGTGGATGTAGAGATGGTGTGAGTAAAGCAAGGGTTGACAGACCAGAGATCGAGGGGGCCTCGGCTCCTGTTGCCTATCCACCTCTTCTAGAATACTAATGCTCTTCTTCACATTCAGATCAGCTGTTCGCCTCTCTACAGATAGTCTTATTTTATTTCACCTATTCTCTTGCTTTATTTTTACTAGGGCTTATTCCGGGAACATTCGGCAAGTCAAAGTACACAGCACAATTTTGCCCTGCAGCGGTAAAATCCACTATTTCTCTGAAATATATTCGAATTGAAGTTTTAAAACTCTAAAATAAATTTGCATACAACAAAAATACTAATCAAATCCGATTTGTATAATTTATACTCACTGCAGATTTCAGTAGATATAAAAAGGGGATTCTGGAGACATTTCGTGAAGAAAAAGTTGACGCCTGAGGTTCCCACGTAACGTATAATCTCTAAGTACAGAAAATATCACAGAAAACTAACTAGTGGACCGACTAACGGCTGAACGACTGAGCAACCAACCAAGTGAACGATTGACCAACCAACCAAGTGAACAACCGACCAACCAACCAAGTGAACGACTGACCAACCAACCAAGTGAACGACTGACCAACCTACCAAGTGAACGATTGACCAACCAACCAAGTGAACGATTGACCAAATAACCAAGTGAACGATTGACCAACCAACCAAGTGAACAACCAACCAAGTGAACGATTGACCAACCAACCAAGTGAACGACCGACCAACCAACCCAGTGAACGACTGGCCAACGAACCAAGTGAACGATCTACCAACCAACCAAGTGAACCGGTCGACAGACTGACCAACATTATTATCAACGAACTGTCAGACCTTTGGTCACACTGAACGGGATTTTGATAATGATTATATTTATAATATAAGTCAAGAGCCGTCTTTTGATATTTTTTCACACCGAACATACTTAGGTCAACGGATTTCAATAAAACGCCTTTCCATTTTTAATGACACCACAAACTAAATTCAAAAAACTAAACACGAGACGTTTCTGCAATTAAGCCATTTCCAACTTAATAACAGCAGTCTTTTTTTTTCCTAAAGTCTATATTTTAGCCTTTGTTATCCTGGCATTAATCTAAACATTTATTTTTTCCTTGAAAAAAAAAACAGTCCATGTATACACACTAAACGGCCGAAACGACTCCTGTGAAAAATGAGTGCATAAATAAAGGATTATAGTTTTAGGCGCGAATAAAAATGAAAAAGTGTATTCATAAATTTATAATTTGTGCATTGATAATAACAAGGCGAGGGCAGGGTTATGCCAGGGTTCTGATTTGAGTGAAATTAATGAGAGTTGGGAGTCTAGCTGTTAAAAAATAATAATCCTGCTAAACTCTGCATGAGTACTCCGTGCATAAGGTCGTGGGTTCGTTTCCCACTAGGTGTTAGGGTTTTTCTTTGGAAAAAGAAAAGGCATTAGCCCTATCCTGGTTAGAAAAGGCTCTTGTAAAAACCCATATGTATTAAGTATAAGTTTAAATACTAATATACACAATAAAACTCAAAACGTTTTTTGCCATTAGACGTGTTAAATATTTGTACTGATTACAAGCTAAAAAAGGCGTCGTCACACGAACAGTTACGAAACCTTGATTAACGACAACTAATAACACTTGCCATAATTAGGAAAGTATCGGAAATCGTTGAGATACGTTTAAATTGGAAAATGTATTTCCATTATTTAAATAAAAAGGTTCTTACATTAATGCTATATGAAAGTATAAAGGAGAAAAAATAAGTTGCCAGGATGAAACTACTACACAATATTCCGTAAACTCAGCCTCGCTTTTATACTAAACTTGGACAAAATTTTTATGAAAGGCAGAAACTTAAATAAGTTTCAAGTTATAAGCATCTCATTTCAAATCTGTTACATATGTATGCTGAATTCTTTAGTACTTACAACACAGGGGGCTTTATTTATTCAGCAGAAAGCCCAAGGCTTGAAAAGAAAATTAGCCAAAGTACAACATTTTCTGCCATCCTTTCAGAAGTTAGACACCTGAGGGTAATTATACTATACTTCCACATTCACATGTAAATTATTTAAGAATTTATTTATTATTAGTACCTTCTGTTTTGGGAAAATGTTCTTTATTTGTACGAAATAATCCTGATAAATAAAGTAAATACTGAATCACAGATAGTATCCAATTGGTTGGTAAGCCGATCTCTAAAACTGGCACTAGAAAAAACTGAGGCTGTAATTTTTTTTTTATGTATTTACTTTTTTTTTATTGCGCATCGACATAAATAGCGCCGACGTCCAGGGTGCAGCCAGGAATTTTCTCAGCGAGCCCTGAGATGAGAAAATTTCTGGCGCCGGTGGGGATCGAACCCACCATCTCCCGCTTATGAATCTAGCGCGCTAGCCACTAGACCACGGGAGACCCCTGAGGCTGTAATTATTACCAAAAAGAGAAAGGTAAAGAGTTGATCCATTTGAAATTGTCCAGAATAAAATAATCTGGTTGCTTGACCAGTTTAGAAAAAAATGATATTTGTACTGTAAATTATATATGGAATTAGTAGTTCAAAACATTTTTAAATTTTTTTTTCAATCAACCGTCTGAAAATGGCAGTCATCTTCGTTTCACCGCGCATGCTGATTTTTGAATTTATAAGCTCTTAGGTAAAACTCATTCTCTCAGAACTGGTAATTCATAGACTAATAACTCAAACACCATTCTTTTTATGACAGTCTGCACTATTTTTCATGCCTTCTTCACTAATTTAATATTTCAAAGTCCAATACCTGAAAATTTGGCATGATAATAAACCTAATTAAGTAGCTTGTATTAAAAGTATTCTTAATCCTGATATTTGTTCCCTTATTTTTTTAAACATTTTTAAACTTCAGATTTTTGCAATTTTTTGATAAAGTTAGGCATTAATATCTCTAAACCCAGTAAGCTTCCTCATCGACGATGTAGAAATGGAGTATGGCTTGACTCCAAACTAACATTCGCCGAACACATAAACAACCTCACGCAGAAAGTTGGAAAAACTGTCTTGTATGATGCCAAATATTGGAGGGCCTAGGGCTTCTAAAAGGAAGGTAATATCAAACGTTATTCGCTCGCAAATACTTTATGTTGCACCTGTATGGCAAAATGTAACTGAAAGCAAAGGCCTAAGCAGAAAACTGGCTAGCTTGCAGAGACCGGCCTGCATGAGAATAGCAAGCGCGTACAGGACTGTATCGACAGAAGCAGTAGGAGTCATAACGGGCATCCCATCTATAGATCTTCTGATTAAGGAGAGAGCCAAAATATATAGCGGGACTCAAAGACAAAATGCCAGAGATGATCTCATAGCTAGCTGGCAAGAATGATGGACAAGTGGGACTAAACGACGGTGGACGTACAGATTAGTACTAGATATAAAAACCTAGATCGAAAGGCCATCCGGAGAGATTGACTATTTCCTCACTCAAGCTTTATTTGGGCATGGATGCATTAGGAAGTATCTATATGATTGGAAAAGAGCAAGTAGTGAAATATGTATCTACTGCGGGGACGTCGATGATGTCGAACACGTGATTTTTATATGTCCGAGGTGGAAAAGCATCAGGCGTACTATAATAAAATAACCCAAAAGATGTTTGATGGTGACAATATGATGAGGGACATAACTTCAGAGGAAGCATTGGACTATTCCTACATCGCGGTCAGGACAATCGTGGAGACGAAGGAGAAAGAAATTACAATGTAAGTTAATTAGACAGCTATCATGATGAAGTAATATATGCGCGGTATCCATCATCGCGAAGAATAAGGGAGGGAGGTTTTTATTGGGCTGGAGTCCGACACTTCCTGGTCATATCCTCGCCAGGTGTCCATGATGGATTTTCCTCCTACCATAATATATATATCTGGAGGCGTTTTGCAACAGATAGAGATGCCTGGAATAAGCTGTTGGCTGAGGCCTTGGTCCTTCACGGACTGTAGTGCCCGTCTGTAAGTAAGTATAATATATATGCGTTTGTGTGTGTTTGTCATATTCGGGATCTATTAAGTAGTACTGATAATGGTTTGCCAAGAATAATCCAAAACATTTTTCATGAATGTAACCTCGATATCTAGATACCTTCGGAAAGGTCTAAAACTTGAAACGCACAAGTTTTGGTATAGGAAGGTGGACTTAGTGCATTAAAAAATTTCTGCTGTAAGCCGAGAACAGCCAGCCGAATTGAAGACGTTTCTGGTTATGTACGTCTTGATCGTAGTAACAATCTCTGCAAAAGAGGTTGTTAAAGACCTGAGAACGTTACCGAATACGGACACAGAATATAATTCTGTTCAATGCCGTCACACTAAATCATGCAAGTATGCAAAAGGTAACTTATACTGATGACTAGAACCCGGAAGTTTATTTTTAAGGCATTTATTTTTGGTTAAAATAGGCAGGCAAAAAGGCACTTGAACTACTGAAAATAGGCAGTACTGCAAATAAAATAGGCATTTATTAGGAGTGAAGGCAAAGAGGAATCTCACTCAATATTAGAGCCCGGAAGTTAGGCATTTATTTATGGTTAAAATAGGCAGGCAAAAAGGCACTTGAAATACTGAAAATAGGCAGTACTGCAAATAAAATAGGCATTTATTAGGAGTGAAGGCAAAGAGGAATCTCACTCATTATTAATGAAAATATGTATTTTAAATACTCATTCATTTCTTTATTATCAATTTATCACAGAATTAGTGTACTTACTCTTACTTTCCCTTCTTACAGGCAACAACAAGATGCTTTTTCAAAGTATCAACTCAATATGTTTAAATCGCAGAAAAAAATGCATAACGAGCAAAAATGGCAAAAAACGATTTAAATACAAAAATAGCCAAAATAGGCAAAAAAGGCAAAATAAAAATTGTCTCTACACTTCCTAAATGCACGAAAACATATTTATTTCTATCTGATTCTTCAATATATCCATTCAGATAAAAAAGGCATTTTGCCTAACTTCCGGGCTCTACTGATGACCTAATCCAGGCATAATTCATCCGTGCTCAGCCACTGAGCGAATACAACCTCCATATAATAGCGCCACGACTGAGGTATTGGCTTACCAAATTAAATGATGGTATTTTCATTGAAAACAATCCTTCGCCCACTTCAATCACAACCGAATACCAAATATTTATCATTACAATTCACTGCCATAATACAAGCCTCCATGAGATAAAACACAAACTGCGGTCGTTCATGGCTCATTTATATTTGTTTGATTGGTGGTTTCAGGTAAACATGACCTATCAGCGATGAACCCATTTCTATAATTAATGAACGAGGCATTTGAATTATATGAGTGGTATTGTATTATTTTAGTCTAATATCATTAGTTGAAATGTTATTTAAGGTAATTTGTTTTATTATTACGAAATTGTTAATTGACCGATAATCATACAAATAAATGGGCACTATATGTTTTTTTGGTATTTTAGGATGCTGTAAATTCATTAACATGTTTATTCTTGTAATGCTTAATTGCGACCAATCTTATTGGCCGCTTGGTATTAATGCTGCGCCTTTTACACAAGCTTATATCTTGTCATTAGTGGTTTTCACCTAAGCACATTCATCAACAGGTGCTTTTCTTGTTATAATTGACAAGTGTTAGATAAACGCAGGAAGTACAAGGGAATTGGAGTTGGTTCTATTTACTAAGCGACAAGTAAGTACCCTACCACCATTCTACTAGGCAGTCGTTCCTTGCCACTTCGCGTAAACAGCCGAACGAGTGTTTGTGACAAGTCAGTTACTCCATAAAGATTAGATAGTTAGCCGTAGAGGTGATAAGATGGAATAGTTGGGATTCGGCGAAAGAAACCTCAAAGCTTACTTAAGTCAGTTACTGGACGGAAGTACAAGGGAAATGAAGTTGGTTCTATTTACTAAGCGACAAGTAAGCACCCCACCACCAATCCAGTAGGCAGTTGTCCCCCGGACAAAAATACAATTTTTACCTGTAAAAAATACTATTGGGGGCCTTTATCAACGCAATAGTACCCAAAAAAATGACTTTTATAATTTTTGTCCGTTGGTCTGTTTGTCTGTGCGCGTTAATCTCCGATCTGTTTGTCTGTGGAAACGGCTTATCCGATACAGTTGCGGTTTACACTAAAATAATCGGGTATGCTTCACTTAACATTTATTGTTTGTTTCAAGTCAGTCGGTTCATAAATAAAAATGTTATGCCAATGTAAAGAATTACGTCGAACGAGTTCGTTGACCAGCAAAATGGGTACATCTTGAGGGGGGTTTTACTCAGTACGCAATGTAGTTACTCGCCCATACCGGCCTCAATTCTTGTACGATTGCAACGAAACACTTTACTCATTGTGGACATATTACAAGAAAAATATCGCTGTCTCTACATGGAAGATATATGGGAAAAAATACAACTGGGGGCCTTTATCAACGCAATAGTACCCAAAACATTATTTTTAGAATTTTTGTCTGTTTGTCTGTAAGACCGCTGTCTGTAGGAGACTCTATAAATAGTAGGGTTTAACAATCCCTAAGAGGTCGGCTTACTGGATCTGTCAAGTTTTAGCAATCCTAGCAGCCTAAAACAGTGTAAAGTAAATCGTGTACAGGGAAGCATTACTGTAAAGTCGGTTTTTTGTAAATACGGTGGTGTTTATAATCCAAAACAAACCAAAAGATATATCCAAAAATGCTGCCCAAAGTACATCGTGTACAGAGAAGCATTACTGTAAAGTCGGTTGTTTGTAAATACGGTGGTGTTTATAATCCAAAACAAACCAAAAGATATATCCAAAAATGCTGCCCAAATTACATCGTGTACAGAGAAGCATTACTGTAAAGTCGGTTGTTTGTAAATACGGTGGTGTTTATAATCCAAAACAAACCAAAAGATATATCCAAAAATGCTGCCCAAAGTACATCGTGTACAGAGAAGCATTACTGTAAAGTCGGTTGTTTGTAAATACGGTGGTGTTTATAATCCAAAACAAACCAAAAGATATATCCAAAAATGCTGCCCAAAGTACATCGTGTACAGAGAAGCATTACTGTAAAGTCGGTTGTTTGTAAATACGGTGGTGTTTATAATCCAAAACAAACCAAAAGATATATCCAAAAATGCTGCCCAAAGTACATCGTGTACAGAGAAGCATTACTGTAAAGTCGGTTTTTTGTAAATACCCATACGACGGTGTTTATAATCCAAAACAAACCAAAAGATATATCCAAAAATGCTGCCCAAAGTACATCGTGTACAGAGAAGCATTACTGTAAAGTCGGTTGTTTGTAAATACGGTGGTGTTTATAATCCAAAACAAACCAAAAGATATATCCAAAAATGCTGCCCAAAGTACATCGTGTACAGAGAAGCATTACTGTAAAGTCGGTTTTTTGTAAATACCCATACGACGGTGTTTATAATCCAAAACAAACCAAAAGATATATCCAAAAATGCTGCCCAAAGTCACTATCCATGTGGACGAAGTCACGGGCACAGCTAGTTTAAGCTAAAATTACATTCCTAAAAAAACGTTCTGGAGCTTAATGAGAAGTTTGAATAGTAAATGTTTTTTTCTGAATATATTGGTACGCCAAATTTACCTAAGGAAAAATACCATTCGCAGAAATATAGCTGGAATAAATAGAAACGGCCTAAACCAACAATTAAACGAAATGGCTCAATCAAATTCGCCGCCACTTGGTATTAATATTAAAAGAATATAACATTAAACCCACGCTAAGCTTTATTCGATGGTTTATGCAGGAGGGGGCTATAATAAGAATCGAACGGATGAAATATTCATGATGCACTCTGTGCAGCAAGACAAGAATAAACTTAGAAATGCAGTATAAAAGTTTAATGTTTATATTAATAAATCAAAGGAGAACTCATTTCAATATTTGAAAGCGTAATCGCAACAATCAGTTATTCTTAACATAGCAGATCTTTCTTAAAGGATGAAGCTCATGCATTCATAAATTTTTAAAACCTTTCTTCAAATCTTTATCGATCCAACGTTCTAGATACCGAGAATCGTTCCGGTTAAAATTCATATATTTAAATACATTTGTGCGTCTGATAACGCGAGAGCGTCCACAATTTTTGTGTTTTAGCATTCTCATAACAACAATTGGACAAGTTCCTCGAATACAAGGCCGGGGGGTAACCCCCAAGACAAAATATGAATACGCCCCTAACGGTAAAAATATGTTGATACATTCTTCAGATGGGAGAAGTGGAGAAGAAGGGAGGTCAGAAGTGGGGGTAAATGTATGGGTGGTGAACCAGGAGGAACGACCGCGGAAGAACATAAAGGGCATGTTACGGGATTTCAGGGTCCAGAGAAACGCTAGAGAGTACGATTAAGGGTGCATTTACATCTGATTATTATTGGAGTATATTTATCTCAGACAGAAATTGTAACTAATGTAAACTGCAAACAATTTATGTCTGTGATATATATTTCTATGGCGAGCAATAAGGGTGCGTTTACATCTGATTGTTATTGGAGTATATTAATCTCATACAGAAATCGTAACTAATGTAAACTGCAAACAATTTATGTCTGTGATATATATTTCTATGGCGAGCAATAAGGATGCGTTTACATCTGATTGTTATTGGAGTATATTTATCTCAGACAGAAATCGTAACTAATGTAAACTGCAAACAATTTATGTCTGTGATATATATTTCTATGGCGAGCAATAAGGGTGCGTTTACATCTGATTGTTATTGGAGTATATTTATCTCAGACAGAAATCGTAACTAATGTAAACTGCAAACAATTTATGTCTGTGATATATATTTCTATGGCGAGCAATAAGGGTGCGTTTACATCTGATTGTTATTGGAGTATATTTATCTCAGACAGAAATCGTAACTAATGTAAACTGCAAACAATTTATGTCTGTGATATATATTTCTATGGCGAGCAATAAGGGTGCGTTTACATCTGATTGTTATTGGAGTATATTTATCTCAGACAGAAATCGTAACTAATGTAAACTGCAAACAATTTATGTCTGTAATATATATTTCTATGGCGAGCAATAAGGGTGCGTTTACATCTGATTGTTATTGGAGTATATTTATCTCAGACAGAAATCGTAACTAATGTAAACTGCAAACAATTTATGTCTGTGATATATATTTCTATGGCGAGCAATAAGGGTGCGTTTACATCTGATTGTTATTGGAGTATATTTATCTCAGACAGAAATCGTAACTAATGTAAACTGCAAACAATTTATGTCTGTGATATATATTTCTATGGCGAGCAATAAGGGTGCGTTTACATCTGATTGTTATTGGAGTATATTTATCTCAGACAGAAATCGTAACTAATGTAAACTGCAAACAATTTATGTCTGTGATATATATTTCTATGGCGAGCAATAAGGGTGCGTTTACATCTGATTGTTATTGGAGTATATTTATCTCAGACAGAAATCGTAACTAATGTAAACTGCAAACAATTTATGTCTGTAATATATATTTCTATGGCGAGCAATAAGGGTGCGTTTACATCTGATTGTTATTGGAGTATATTTATCTCAGACAGAAATCGTAACTAATGTAAACTGCAAACAATTTATGTCTGTGATATATATTTCTATGGCGAGCAATAAGGGTGCGTTTACATCTGATTGTTATTGGAGTATATTTATCTCAGACAGAAATCGTAACTAATGTAAACTGCAAACAATTTATGTCTGTAATATATATTTCTATGGCGAGCAATAAGGGTGCGTTTACATCTGATTGTTATTGGAGTATATTTATCTCAGACAGAAATCGTAACTAATGTAAACTGCAAACAATTTATGTCTGTGATATATATTTCTATGGCGAGCAATAAGGGTGCGTTTACATCTGATTGTTATTGGAGTATATTTATCTCAGACAGAAATCGTAACTAATGTAAACTGCAAACAATTTATGTCTGTAATATATATTTCTATGGCGAGCAATAAGGGTGCGTTTACATCTGATTGTTATTGGAGTATATTTATCTCAGACAGAAATCGTAACTAATGTAAACTGCAAACAATTTATGTCTGTGATATATATTTCTATGGCGAGCAATAAGGGTGCGTTTACATCTGATTGTTATTGGAGTATATTTATCTCAGACAGAAATCGTAACTAATGTAAACTGCAAACAATTTATGTCTGTGATATATATTTCTATGGCGAGCAATAAGGGTGCGTTTACATCTGATTGTTATTGGAGTATATTTATCTCAGACAGAAATCGTAACTAATGTAAACTGCAAACAATTTATGTCTGTAATATATATTTCTATGGCGAGCAATAAGGGTGCGTTTACATCTGATTGTTATTGGAGTATATTTATCTCAGACAGAAATCGTAACTAATGTAAACTGCAAACAATTTATGTCTGTGATATATATTTCTATGGCGAGCAATAAGGATGCGTTTACATCTGATTGTTATTGGAGTATATTTATCTCAGACAGAAATCGTAACTAATGTAAACTGCAAACAATTTATGTCTGTGATATATATTTCTATGGCGAGCAATAAGGGTGCGTTTACATCTGATTGTTATTGGAGTATATTTATCTCAGACAGAAATCGTAACTAATGTAAACTGCAAACAATTTATGTCTGTGATATATATTTCTATGGCGAGCAATAAGGATGCGTTTACATCAGATTGTTATTGGAGTATATTTATCTCAGACAGAAATCGTAACTAATGTAAACTGCAAACAATTTATGTCTGTGATATATATTTCTATGGCGAGCAATAAGGGTGCGTTTACATCTGATTGTTATTGGAGTATATTTATCTCAGACAGAAATCGTAACTAATGTAAACTGCAAACAATTTATGTCTGTGATATATATTTCTATGGCGAGCAATAAGGATGCGTTTACATCTGATTGTTATTGGAGTATATTTATCTCAGACAGAAATCGTAACTAATGTAAACTGCAAACAATTTATGTCTGTGATATATATTTCTATGGCGAGCAATAAGGGTGCGTTTACATCTGATTGTTATTGGAGTATATTTATCTCAGACAGAAATCGTAACTAATGTAAACTGCAAACAATTTATGTCTGTGATATATATTTCTATGGCGAGCAATAAGGATGCGTTTACATCTGATTGTTATTGGAGTATATTTATCTCAGACAGAAATCGTAACTAATGTAAACTGCAAACAATTTATGTCTGTGATATATATTTCTATGGCGAGCAATAAGGGTGCGTTTACATCTGATTGTTATTGGAGTATATTTATCTCAGACAGAAATCGTAACTAATGTAAACTGCAAACAATTTATGTCTGTAATATATATTTCTATGGCGAGCAATAAGGGTGCGTTTACATCTGATTGTTATTGGAGTATATTTATCTCAGACAGAAATCGTAACTAATGTAAACTGCAAACAATTTATGTCTGTGATATATATTTCTATGGCGAGCAATAAGGGTGCGTTTACATCTGATTGTTATTGGAGTATATTTATCTCAGACAGAAATCGTAACTAATGTAAACTGCAAACAATTTATGTCTGTGATATATATTTCTATGGCGAGCAATAAGGGTGCGTTTACATCTGATTGTTATTGGAGTATATTTATCTCAGACAGAAATCGTAACTAATGTAAACTGCAAACAATTTATGTCTGTAATATATATTTCTATGGCGAGCAATAAGGGTGCGTTTACATCTGATTGTTATTGGAGTATATTTATCTCAGACAGAAATCGTAACTAATGTAAACTGCAAACAATTTATGTCTGTGATATATATTTCTATGGCGAGCAATAAGGATGCGTTTACATCTGATTGTTATTGGAGTATATTTATCTCAGACAGAAATCGTAACTAATGTAAACTGCAAACAATTTATTTCTGTGATATATATTTCTATGGCGAGCAATAAGGGTGCGTTTACATCTGATTGTTATTGGAGTATATTTATCTCAGACAGAAATCGTAACTAATGTAAACTGCAAACAATTTATGTCTGTGATATATATTTCTATGGCGAGCAATAAGGATGCGTTTACATCAGATTGTTATTGGAGTATATTTATCTCAGACAGAAATCGTAACTAATGTAAACTGCAAACAATTTATGTCTGTGATATATATTTCTATGGCGAGCAATAAGGGTGCGTTTACATCTGATTGTTATTGGAGTATATTTATCTCAGACAGAAATCGTAACTAATGTAAACTGCAAACAATTTATGTCTGTGATATATATTTCTATGGCGAGCAATAAGGATGCGTTTACATCTGATTGTTATTGGAGTATATTTATCTCAGACAGAAATCGTAACTAATGTAAACTGCAAACAATTTATGTCTGTGATATATATTTCTATGGCGAGCAATAAGGGTGCGTTTACATCTGATTGTTATTGGAGTATATTTATCTCAGACAGAAATCGTAACTAATGTAAACTGCAAACAATTTATGTCTGTGATATATATTTCTATGGCGAGCAATAAGGATGCGTTTACATCTGATTGTTATTGGAGTATATTTATCTCAGACAGAAATCGTAACTAATGTAAACTGCAAACAATTTATGTCTGTGATATATATTTCTATGGCGAGCAATAAGGGTGCGTTTACATCTGATTGTTATTGGAGTATATTTATCTCAGACAGAAATCGTAACTAATGTAAACTGCAAACAATTTATGTCTGTGATATATATTTCTATGGCGAGCAATAAGGGTGCGTTTACATCTGACACTTCTCGTAAGAAATATATCTCAGGTGTCGGATATAGTAATTATCTATCCGACACCTGATATATATAATCCTGCGAGAAGTGTCAGGTGTAAACACACCCTAATAGGTTGTGGATTTATAGAATTCTTTTTGCTCTTGGAGTGAAAGTAGCTGAGAAATAAAGAATGTTTGTATTTTTTTATCAGTTGACCTTCTGCCTAATAATTGTTTCCTTAGTAGGTTAAACTAGCATAGAATTGATAGATCAGCCTTCCTTCGGAATACAACCGTAATCATACTTACCTTAACAGGCTACTGTAGCACAGAATTCAATGGATAGGCACTTACCTGAAAAATAAAAATAGAATTAGTACTAACTAGTCTCCTTCTACAAAATTACAAATTTACATGCTTTTTGTTGAATAAATGAGAATGTAGACATTAATGGTCTACATTCCCCACCCTTTTTTGGCTTTTCTACTTCAGAGATTCAGAATAATTAAGAGGGCTATTTTGATGTTCTTAAAATTTATAGAAACCTGAAAAATACACTATTTCTAGCACAAAATAAAAATAACTCATTAAAGCTTAAATATTGCCCTCCTAAAAAATGTTGATGTTTTTTATAATGGCTTCTTCTTAGAAAACATTTTAGGGATGTATTGAAAATCGCCAGGAAACTACAAAATAGATTTCTGCAAAACTAGTGGAATCAAAGATTGGTCAAGAGGTAACACTGATTAACTACTCCCGAGAAGGAAGGCCTTCGCCAACATTTGTTGTTGATATATATTTCAATGATTTTTTTTAAATTTAATTTGGTTATATAATAGTTTAGTTTTGCTAAATTATACTACCTGTAAATAACTGTAAATATTTGTTGACGAAATACAAGGCTATTTCATTCATTCATTCAACACTGATTACAGAATTTTTACACACCTTTAAATCTTCATCGATATTGCCAACAAGAAATCAAAAATTTTATATATATATATATATATATATATATATATATATATATATATATATATATATATATACATATTGGACGGTGGCGACCTGCCAATCGGCTGCTGGAAGGTGGCCTGCCGGTGACGGTACGTATAGTGTGAATCCACCTTTACACATAATTCAAGATACCGTATGTGTCGAAAGGATGGAATCAAATTGATCTTCAAGATAAGATAGATAGCCGTCGAGGTGATAGGCAAACATGGAATGGTTGGGATTCGGCTAAAGAAACCTCAATACGACTTTTGTAAAAAATCTATATTCAGGACGTTTCGGCTACTCTTTGGAAGCCTTCGTCAGCGAAAATGACAAGAAACAAAGAAAAAAAAACAGAAATTATACACAGAAAAAAGTTTATAAGTAAGATAAATGACAGGTCTATAAATACAATTTAACTTATTATGAAAGAACAATTTTTGTTAAATTATTATGGTATTTAGGTAAATGAAACACGTCCAGTTCCTTCACAAAAGTTTATTTCCAAGCTAAGCGCTTTCGGTAGCTCCTGCTACCATCCTCAGAGCTGCGACAAAATGAATCACTTAAGACTATTGTTCATTTTAATCACTTAAGACTATTGTTTTTTGTATTGTACTGTTTTTAATGTGTATTTTGTAAATTATTGTGATTATTTATTTATTTTTTACATGTAGTTTTAGGAGCATTTTAATATTAAGAATTATACAACTATAGGTGTTTGGATTTATTCATTTTGTCACAGCTCTCAGGATGGTAGCAGGAGCTACCGAAAGCTCTTAGCTTGGAAATAAACTTTTGTGAAGGAACTGGACGTGTTTCATTTACCTAAAGATCTTCCTTCTCTGCCAGCAACCACAAAGTACATGAATTATGGTATTAATATTGATCTAGTAGTGAACCATAGCCAATACTATGCGCGTTTATAATGCGCTCGAAATTATTGACTGACCTAATATTATTTCAGACATACTTTCTAAATGGAAGATCCATCGTAAGATGTTTAAGTACTTAGCTATCGAAAAGTCTAACGAACCATCCATTATCATCTCACCACTCACCATCGAAAATTGATAAGAACGAAATATTTATCGAAGTATTCCTTTCATTTGCGGCGAGAGAAGATAGAACTTTATTTAATAACTTTTCCTGACCTTTGTTGTTTGGAAAGTTATAATTACCTTCGATTCAATGGCCATTGATAAATTACATTTCTTTCTTGAGAACACCCAACTTAATTCGACTGCTTTTTCTTTTAGTTAAAAATTCGTATCTGATTCCGTCATAATTATATTTACTCTTCTTTAATGAAAGGGACTTATTTAATGTACACTTGCGTTCGAATTAAATTACAGGCCTCTTTTCATTATTTCTATTATATTTAAGATTTTTTATTTTTTTTTTTTTTTTGTATGTTCTCATTAAATTTTCATTTTCTTTTTCAATCTTTCTTCGGTGTTATTGTCCTGTTGGTATATTCTGAGCGAAATATGATTTACATTTTATTAAACCATGGGATGAAATTAAATCAGTGGTAGAGCGCTCCACTTAATTCACTCTGGAAGACCTCAGTTCAAAACTCGGGCACACACTTTAACATTACATTAACTTGAAATGTAGTGGATCGAGGGTGGGATTAGGGGTCCCAGACCGTCCCTAGGCCATTCAGTCTTTACTTGATTGGACGTTATCTCCCTAGTGTTCTGTATGGTCAAAAACCAGATACTCCTATTTGCACCCATGTGCCCTCGTGGTCTCTTATGGGATTATTTTTTTAATTATATAATTGAATTTTATTAAACTAATATATACCGGAATGTATACACCGTTCACGAAGTTGTGTTTTTTTAAAAAAAAAAAAAAAAAAGGTATTTCGCCAGGCTGGCAATTGAACAAAATCGCCCGTCTAACTTTTGGATGCGTGCCCAATTACGCTTTTGGCTCCGAACGATGTCATTTGGGACCATGAATTGAATTTTGGAATTACGTTCAGGAACAGGTTAGAATCTGGAGTCATATTTCTCTTTGTCGAAAGATCACATGTTGAATAAAACTACATTTTATAATTGAAGGGCTCAGTGCCAAAGGTGACTAGCCCACAGTTAGAAATAACTGACAAAATTGAAGTTAAACTTAAGAAGAATCTGAAAAAAATAATTGTTGGTGACAGAAATGATGTTAACTGGTCCGATTAAAATAATTTCTGTCACCAACACTAATTTTTTTTTTTCACAATCTTCTTCACTTTAACTCCAATTTTGTCAGTTATTTTTAATTATGGGTTTGTCGCCTTTTGCACTGAGCCCTTCAATTAAAATGTATTTATTATAATTCGAATAGGGATGGTTGGGAGTGGCCAGTGACTGGACAGCAGAATTAGGGTTTAGTTTATGAAATTACATTCTGTGAAATAATACATTTTGTAATGTGCTCACATAAAAAAATAAAAATCACGAGCGTATGCACCAGCTGCCCCCTTGTCTCCTCGTAAGCGAGATGACAAGACATAGCCGTACCCCATTCCTCAACCAGCAGCAGTAGGAAGTACTGGAGCTGGAAAAGGGACGAGAGAACTGCAGACACTCTAGGGGCTTGTGGGGAGAAGATAACCTCCGTTATCTCTCCCTTGTATTGCTTAAAGCAGATCGCGGGACCACATCCTGATCAACCGTCATGCTGGGGAATAGGGATAGATGGGAGTGTACAGTGACTGGACTATTATAACTAAACTACTAATATCGTTATTATGAAATGGTGATTGGTGATAGAAGGTTGAAATTATTTGGTTGTATGTATTTTTTAATGCTACATCATAAAAAAAATAAAATTTAATATTTTGTCCAAAAACTAAAAAAAATATTTTTTGGGGTGGGCCCCCCTTACCACTTAGGGGTATAAAAATTAGACATAAACATATTCTCAGACTTACTGAATATACATATCAAATTTCATCAAAATCGGTTGAGCCGTTTCGGAGGAGTATAAACACTAAAACTGTGTTGCACGAGAATTTTATATATTAGATACATAAATTTTTAACGGATCCGAATACATTTTTCAAAAATTCCGTCATGAGTGCAACCTCAATGAGAAAATTGCTAAAAGTTGGAAACGCGTTAAATTTAAAAATATAAAATTGGATTCAAACTTAGCGGAATATACGGAAGAAATTTCAAGTTTTCTCCATACATCTTCATCTGCCGATACAGCCCTGTTTAAAACTCCACTTTCTTACAAGGTGGAAGAGGTGCTTGCTCGTGTCTGGGTAATCAACTCACCCCTTCCATGTTCATGCATTTAAATCGACAGCTTAACATACATAAACAATACATTCTAGAACGTAAGAAGGAAAAACCTGAGGAGGCACGAACGGTTTAAGGAATAACAGAGGAGAAAATTATGGAAATATATACAATATTGGGAAATATCACATGAATTTTTCACAACTTTTTTTTTTTGACGTAAAATAATTTGGAAGAACAAATTTAATCTTGAAAATGATTTCACCACAGCAACGTGGAAAATCGATATTTGACTAAAGTAATTTCTAAAAAATGTCATGTCCTCCGGAAGTATATATAGGGTTGGCAAATAAGTCCTTTCGGTTTTTTAAGTTGAAAGAAAACTATTGTATATTTTGAACATAATTTTTATTTTAATCTACAATGTAATGTCCATTATTTTCTATTACTTTACCCCATCTCTCCATCAACTGAATAATCCCATGCTCATATAATGTCTGTGGTTTATTAGCGAAAAAATGATCAAGGTGCTCCCTGACACCCTGTTCATTTTCAAACCGTTTTCCACCTAAGGAATTTTGTAGAGACCGGAATAAGTGGTAGTCACTAGGAGCAAGGTCCGGTGAATAGGGAGGGTGGGGCAAAAGATCCCATCCAAGGGCTAACAATTTGTTGCGGGTGACTAACGAAGTGTGGGGCCTGGCATTATCATGATGGAAGACGACACCCTTTCGATTAGCCAGTTCTGGGCGTTTTCGTCGAATTGATTCATTCAAATTTGTTAATTGTGAGCAGTATAGAGTGGAATCGATTGATTTACCTTGTGGCAGCAGGTCATAAAAAATCACACCCTTGAAATCCCACCATTCAGAAAGCATTATCTTCTTTGGGTGCAATCCCGCTTTAGATGTGGTTCCAGGTGGTTCGTTGCTAGGTCTCCAAGATTTTTTTCGCACCTCATTATCGTAGACAATCCACTTTTCATCCCCTGTCAACAGTCTTTTAATAAATGGATCGTTTTCTTGACGTTTTCGCAGGGAATCGCAAATGGAAATGCGTTTTGCCAAGATGGCTTCGGTCAGAGAGTGGGGGACCCAAACATCCAGCCTAGAAACGTAGCCGAGCTTCCGCAAATAGGATAAACAATCCTCTGTTGGGATTAATTGCATCAGATAAATGTGACATATTGTAAACAAAACATGAATACAAAAACCGAAAGGACTTATTTGCCAACCCTATATATATATATATATATATATATATATATATATATATATATGTATATATATATATATATATATATATATATATATATATATATATATATGTATATATAATTTTTATACAGAAACGACCTACTTTTTTGTCATAATTTGTGAGTGACAAAATCTAACCATCGTCCGAATCTCTCCATCCATCGTGTAAATGTGTAAAACAGGTTTCATCCGTATAGAAGAGGAGAAAATTCTCTAAAAGAGAAACTTCAAGTACAAGTTTGTTCCGAAAAACCTTCCACTCACAACTATTGATTCTCTAGAAACGCCGAGGGTGTGAAATTGTTGGCTAAAAGCTCAATCTATTTTTCTCATGCAGCTAATGGTCAATTGTCAGACACTTTTACGTCAGCAATTGGAATACAGTCGTCGTAAAAGGACCAACACTTGTTTGTAAAGTTTTTTTCTCTTCCCCATCCACTGGTAGAGTGCTGACGTCACTGGATATTGGATGGACTAACCGCCTGGATTTGACAGAGGGAATATTGTCACGGGTTAGCTTGTTTTCTCCATCTGCCGCAGCGTGAAATGGCCATTCCTTAATGGAACTATGGAAGGTAAGAAAGGTGGAAAAAGTAGTAACAATAAACCGATATTCCGCTAGCTCGATTCTCCTGGTTAACGTTTCCATTTGAAGTATTTTTGTTGCTAAATTCATTCTACAAACACAAACATATATATGTATGCATTTATACATATATGTATCTATTCATACATATATGAAACGTTTTTTCAATAATGGGCTTGCTTAATTCCAGAAATAATTCGTCTTCCCAGAAAACTAAAAAAATAAATATTTAAAGAAGACTGTTTTTACGAACACGAAAGATTATATAAATAATATTATTGCAAAATCTACTTCATGATTCAAATCAGTTTAATAATATCTTAGACGTTTAAGCGTTTTATGAAGAAGAAAATATTGGATAGATGATAAATATATATGCGGTAGTAGAGGGTCCCAGTTTAATATACAGGATGTCCCGAATTTAAATGGCAAACCTTCTGGAGCGAATAAGGGACCGAAAAAATAGGACAAAAGTCATTCAGAGATTTGCTCGTCTTTGTTTCGTTTTGGATAAAATCGCTAAACAAGAAACGAAGAGTGTTTTCATTTTTACTTTCTTAAATTTTGATTGAAAAATATTTCAAGAAACTAATTACTAAAATACAATATCTTGATGCTGATATAGTTTCGTGTACGGTTTCTGCAACGGCAATGCTTTAGAAGAGGTGCGAGAGTATACGCTCCGAATTGCAAATAGTAGAGTGCTTAATCGACAATTCTTTTTATTAACATTTAATAGATTACGGGGGGCGAGGTTAGCTCAGTGGTAGAGCACTCGACTAATGAACGGAGGACCAGGTTCAAAACCCGAGCGCGCACTAAAGATTTTTTCTTCTAGTGCTGCCGTTCGAGGGTTGGATTTGGGGTCCCAGATCGTCCCTAGGCTCACCCAGCCTTTAATTAATTTAATTAATAATGGGTACCTTGGGTGCTAATGACTCTAGCAGTCGAAGCAGCCAAGGGGAAAATCAGGCGGCCGGAGCATAGTGTTGACCACACTATCTCCCTAGTATGCCGTACGGTCAAGAATCAGATACCTCTACAGTATCTGCCCCTCTGGGCCCTTGTGGCCTGTTACGGGACTGATTTTTTTTTTTAATAGATTACGAGAGACTGGGTCATTTTATTCATTCACTTATTTTATGTTATCATCTATTTAATTTATTTATTGCTTAAAATGATGCCTTCTTGCAGAAACGCAAGTATTACATCAAGCACTGAGTTGATAAATTGCAGCTAAACACTGTTCTGATGATATTTGGTGCACTTCATCTATGATTCAGTCTCTTAATTGCTCTCTTGAGTTAATTGACCCCGAATAAACTTCCAGATGATCGGGGTAACCAAGGTACGATTCCAATCCATCTTTGTAGATAATTTATGTTCAGCCATTTATGTTTTTTAATCTTTCGAGTAAAAAATACGGTCCCTTCAGGAATCTGTCCTAAATTCCAAGTCAAACGGTAAAAGCAAATTCATGCAGAACATGGGATTTTCATGAGCCCATACATGATAATTTCTTTTGCTAACGATCCCTCGTCTTGTACAAGTCATCAGTCCATATTAACTTCAATGAAAATAAACTTTCATTGGGAATTGTTTTAAGAAACCAATTACTAAAATTCAATATCTTTGCATAAATTTGAAGTAATAAATTCTGTAATTTTTGAAGATGGTACGGGTGGCGATTATCATCTTTCAAAGTTCGTCATATTTCCTGCTGCGATATTCCTAATGCAGGCGTTGGACTTAATTTCTTCTCCGACGATCTGCTCTTAATGCTGCCTGAAACTGGTCACCTTCATTACAAAGTAAGAATGACCCGGTCTCTCGTTGTCTATTAAAAGTTAACAAAAAGACTCGTTTATTAGGCAGTCTTCTATTTGAGAATCGGCGCGCATACTCTCGTACCGCTTCTAAAGCATCATCGTTGCAGAAACCGTACACGAAAACTACACCAGCATCAAGCGATTGAACTTTAGTAATTGGTCTCTTGAAACTATTCGCAATGACAATTTTTTTCCATTGAAAATTTAAATAAGTAAGTACAAAAATAAAAAATTGTTTCGTTTCTTGTTTTGCGATTTTCTCCAACCGAAGAAAAAATGAGCAAATCTCTAAAGGCTGTTTTGTCTTAGTTTTTTCGGTCACCTACAAGCTCCTGACATTTTGCACACAGGTTTTTGTCGTAACTTATGTGCGATCTGTGTGTTTTTAAATTTATCGTCAACATCGGATTGCGCCATTGTGGCTGTCTCCCTATAGATACAGAGAAAAAAAACGCTAAAAAGGAAAAAGGAATCAGCTATTCGCAATAAATGTGCGCCAAGAAAGAGAAAAGCAAAGAGATGTGTTGGTTTAGCCTAGGTCCTGATTAAAGCCTTCAGCAAATACAGAGATAACCAACATAGACATGAACTTGTTTACTTCGTTCCTCTGGAGGCCCATATCGGCGGAGCACATCAAACCTAAAGGCTATAGTCCGTTATCCTTCTTTCTCTTTAGTCCTTTTTCGGCGGAAAAAGGGAAGCCTAAGCGAAAAGGACCTTTCTATCCTTAATCCTGATCCTTCAACGAGAAAGCTCTTTCCTCCCCCAGCTACCAGAATGTGTCTTTGACTGGCTAAAGCAGTCCTGTCCGTGTTCCGATAAGCCTAAACGTGTTTTCTTATCTTCTTGTCAGTCCGCCCAGAGGCATTTCCTTGCAAAGGAGAAATTTAATACCAACCAGTAGAAGAGACAAGGCAAAAGGTTTTATTGTGTATTAGGTTTTACCATTTTCTTCTTAGAAAATTCTCAGAACATTCCTAAGGAAAAGATCAAATATTAGTTTTCTTTTTATCCGCTCTTCTGCAATTTTACAAGAATATGGTCTGTTCTCGCCATAATTTTGTTTTTTACATTGTTTCATGTAAAATTGAGTTTGTTGCCTTAGTAACAATTGTTGTTGTACGATGCAGATGGTGGAATCTTCATCTCGACCTCGATTTTATCTTTCATCTTTTTTCCCTAAAACAATTCCCAGTACTTTCAAATACACAATTTATATATAGCATTTCCAAGTCTATTTTCACATTTTCAAGGGTGACAATTGAAATAAATAGGGTGAAAATTGAGTTGTAAAGCGTTACATTTGTTTTGGAAAGGGTTACATTTGAGTTGGAAAGGGTTGCTGATGACTTGGAAAGGGTGGCATTTGATTTGTAAAAGGTTACAGTTGACTTGGAAAAGGTTCAAATAGACTTGGAAATGCTATATATCTTTGTGTAACTTTGATTTACAACCCCTTCATTTAATAATATTTTGTACATATTATTGGAATAATTAGTAAAAGAACAGTTATAAGGGTTCTTAATGGAAAAAAAACAACAACAATTAATGGGAAAAAACAAAAACATTTATAACAATCCCTAGCCTAGACTATTCAACGCCGAAGATAATCTATCTTCTATCTTCTTCTAAAAGAAAATAATTTACAAGAAAAAAAACTTGTAATACAAAAAATTGCGCGTTTAATGGTGCAAAGGTGCATAAATGCCTATTCCTAATTGTGTGTATTCAATCATAAAATTATCTTAAACATCGGACAGACATCGGCATGACGGTCATTCTAGACGTTTGCATAAAAATGTTCTTAAAGATGATTTTTACTTATTTTTTGTTGCTACAGTTTATTTTGTTGTTTTTTTCTCTTGTTACATACCTAATAATTGATAGATGCAGAACAGAAATTTTCCATATTTATAATCATTATATGGGGGCGAGGTTAGCTCAGTGGTAGAGCACTGGACTAATAAGCTGGAGGCCTGAGTTCAAATCCCGAGCAAGCACTAAAGATTTTTTCTTCTAGTGTCTTCGTTCATGGGTTGAATTTGGCCTCCCTGACCGTCCCTAGGCCAACCCAGCCTTTAATTAATTTAATAATGGGTACCTTGGTTGGTGCTAATGACTCTAGCAGTCGAAGCAGCCAAGGGGAAAATCAGGCGGCCGGAGCATAGTACTGACCACACTATCTCCCTAGTGTGCCGTATGGTCATGAATCAGATACCTCTATAGTATCTGCCCCTCAGGGCCCTCGTGGCCTGTTACGGGACTGATTTTTTTTTTTGATAATCATTATATATTCATATTTAAAACTATTTGAAAAATACTCATATATTCTGTTTGTGATTTATTTATAAAATAAACATCCTTTATTCATTGAGTTGATATGTGCTACAACTTTTCTGAGACCTCCGCTAAGTTTCATAAAAATTAAGGCCAATCAGGTTTCCCAGTTTCAACAATTTACATTTTATTAACTGAAAAGGATATTTCGGCTTAATTCCATCATCAGGAAATCTCTCAAAAAAAGAATTTCAAAATCACAGAACACCAACAAACATTTTTGTAATTCATGTAACCCACTGTATCTTACTCACTTATTAATATCACAGTCCGCAAATTATCAAATTTAACATGATTCATCTCATGTCTTTGCTCTTCATTCAATTTTATAAAAACATATTTGAAAATAGGTAAATATGACAAAGTCATACTAGTAACACATTTGATAACTTCCTGAAACCTCCTCCCATTGCCCAGTTTGGCTCCCGCAAGCCATGCATGTTATTGTTCACTGCATTAATACCCTATTATCACTAGTGTGTATATAATAATCTGAACGCCGCCCCTCCTCCCATTCTAACATTTTATTAAAATATTCTTAGTTATTTCTTCTTTTTGATTAGCAAATCAATAGTTTCTGAGTAATGTTTCATTAAATTCGGATTGACTGTTTTATAGTTAACAGTTTTGTCTAGGTTGATGAAGATATGCAGTGATCCAGAATGTTTCTTTTATTATAATTACTTTCTATTTGAATAATTTTAGTTGATTCAAAGTCAAACTTGTTTCAAAAGATTTCAATTAATAATTTTATTTATATTTTAATGTCCATTATTATTAACTAAGAATTTTGCGACGGGTTATCTATAGGTTACCACCCTTTTATAGCCAGGATAGGGCTGATGCCTTTTCTTTTTTCTAAAGAAAATCGACTACCTCATAGTGCTAAATGAACCCACGATCTTTGGCACAGAGTGTTAAGAGCTCACGCATTAACACTCACGACCACCGGGCCTCCATTCAATTAATAAAACATAAATTTTTGAAGCTGGGATACCTGATTAGCCTTTTTCGTTTTTATGAAACCTGGAGCCTTTGTTCATTCATTTAGGCGTTTTCAGACCAAATCGTCAACCAAAAATATGTTCAAAGAAATATGTTTAAATATGTTCAAGAATGTATACATTACCATGTGAATCCAAAACAAATTGAAAAAAAGATAGATCAGAGCCGCATGTTGGTGTTTGATACGAGTACAGGCCAATTCGGACGAGGATCACATTTATGTTTACAAAATGTGGCATATTTTATTTATTTATTTTTTTATTGCATACAGGGTTTCCCCATTGCAAGGAGTTGACCTTATATAATGTTTTTAGTCCTATGTTAGTAATATATTCATAAACATACACCAACATAAAACTTACGCGTATGTTCTATTTACATACAGATACTTTGTGAAATAATAAAGTTTAACTTAAAATAAATGAAAATAATTACATCTTCTATGCATTAAATTTAAGGAGTATTTCTACACATGTACTAAATATAAAATACAATTTCTTAACCAAGAAGTGATTATTAAAAATTATTTTTAGATAGAGAAAACAGTGCAAAAAATGGATTACTTAATATTAAATGTTGGATTTTTTTTTGTGTGTGTTTTTATTATTATTATTGTGTCAATCAGAAATTAATGAAGCTCTCAATTTCAAGGAGTTTTTTATTAGTTATAATGTGTATATATTCAAATTTTGAGGCTTTGTTTAAGATTTCGTGTAATCGGGAATTTTCAATAGGTTGGTTGATAAACTGGAGGAATTGCCTTCTAATGGGGGAGTAAATAGGACAATGCAAGATAAAATGAAAAATGTCTTCAAATACATTATTATTACAGAGGGTGCAGATTTCCTTTGGGTTAATAGAATAATGGATATTTTTTATTGAAAATTTGATATTGTAGTTGCTGGCTGTTCTCAACTGAGCTATGGTTTTTGCAATAACAAAAGGCAGCCCCATGGTGAGAAATTCATGAGGTAGGCCTGGGGATAATGAAAGAAATTTGTAAATAGTTAGAAATATTCATTTTCTCCAGATCATTACTAAGTAACTTAGCTTTTTGGGCATCTAAAATTATATTAATCCGTCTTTTGATTAAATTAGGGTCCTGAATTAGCCATGTGTCTAGAGAATCCAAAGTGACAAATATATTTTTAACTTGGGATACCCAATTAAGCTTTATGTTATTCTGGGGACTCTGATCTAAAAGAAGAAGTCTATTATAACAAAGCCTTGGAAGTCTATCAGCACTCACAGATAGGATTTGACAAAGCCAGAGGAGGGTTGATTTTATAACCTGTATTGATACATAATCACTTCCAGTCTCAAGCCTTATCATATAATTAGGGGTAGTTCTAGTAAGTTGGAATAGTTTCTTATAGAAATTGGTTTCCGCTTGTTCCAAATAATTTAGATATCTAATGCCCCAGATCTGGGAGCCATAGATCAATGTGGATCTTGCTATAGAGTAAACAATTTTCTTTGTGGCCTCCCAACAATGACATTTTGCACCTTGCTAAAATACTAAAGACAACAGAGATAGCAGCGTTGAATTTCGAAATTGCATATGTTGTTTCTTTGAGAAATATCGAGGATGAAGAAAATAAAACTCCAAGATAGACAAATTGTTGGACTTGTTCAATTATTTTTCCTGAGTACAAGTAATCTGGATCTTTTCTACATTTACCTTTATGAAACTTGAGAATTTTTGATTTGGAAGTATTGACAGTCAATGAATTTGATCGTCTATATTCCTCTTAAATAGCCAACTTGCTTCTTAGATCTACAGGAGAATCTGCTAGTATAATGACATCATCTGCATACAAGAGTACAAGAAGATCATTGTATCCGTCTATACTTAGACCTTTAGCACCTCTACTTTTGAAAAATAATTCCATATCAGAAAGGAAACATGCGAAAAGAAATGGACTCAATACTTCACCCTGAAACAAACCTTGAGTAGCTCTTATATTGCGAGTCGATTCCTTCCCAACTTTTACTTGAATTGAAGCATTGCTATAGAGGCTCTGAAGAAGCCGAAGAATTTTAGGACTGACCCATAAGTCATTTAATTTCATCCAAAGGTTTTGGTGGGAAATAGAGTCAAAAGCTCTTTTAAAATCAACAAAGGCTACGTACACCGAGCGTTTAGAAAGTCTTAGATGAATATGAATGAGTGAAGACAAGACAAAAATGTTGTCCAAACATCCTCTCCCTTTGCGGAATGTGGCATCTTAAAAACGAAAAAGTAGTTTGCTAAAAAATAGAAGCAAGAAAAAAAAGGAAATAATAATGCTTCTTCTTTTTTAAAAAATAAGGAAAATCTTAAGTATAAGGATGTATGTTCAAATTTCCATTTGATTCCTAAATAAATATAAAAAGCTGTAGGTGAGTTGTACTTGTTGGACCTAGAGACCGGCCATTGCTCTCACAGGCTGTATTGACACTTATAAATGATGCTTCGACTCGGTTTTTCTTGTAAACTCCTCGAAATGCCATTAAGGCACTTCACCCTCACGCAGAATCAATAACTCCAGTAGAGTAATGCACTCTGCTCTGCTCTCCGAGCACGTCAGCTTTCAAGTACTCCGTCCGGTTACGGTACTTTTTACCCGATTTGCTTTATATCGTTTGCTCGCGATTGAGCCTCGTGCTTCTGATTCGTAGATTTCAAGGCATAGACTAAAAAAAAGTTCGGTTAAAACTGAAGGAGAGCGTCCTCAGCACCGATTTTTTTTTTTTTTTTCAAATTATGCACTGTAACGTATTTTAATGCAATAAACACGAATCCGTTAAAAAAAAAAAGTTTCTCTCAACTAGGAAAGAAGTTATTAGGCACTAAAGTTCACTGTTATGGAGGCTATAAAAGTTAGCGTAAACAGCATATATAATGAACATGCATATTAAGAATAATGTCTAGGACGACTTTTGGGCAGACGTGCTATGCGTTTCCTCTCGCTAAAGAAGATATCAAAACTCCAGTCAATCCAACTCGCTGTTATGGATAGAATTCCGATGTTAGGGAGGTTATAAATATTTTATCAACATTTCAAATGAGAGTTCTTTGTTTCCCAATGTTACATCTCTGTGCATGCTCATGTTTACAAATACGCTGTTTACGCCAACTTTAACCTCAATAACAGTGAACTTTAGTGCTTAATAACTTCTTTCCTAGTTGAGAGCAATTTTTTATTTTAACGAATTCGTATTTAGGGAAGCAAAATACGTTATAGTGCAAAATTTGAAAAAAATCGGTGCTGAGGACGCTCTACTTCAGTTTTACCAAAGTTCGATTCACAGGAACAGCGTCTTCCTAGCGCATTTTCATTAGGTTCTTACGCAGTAGGCGAATAAATTTATTTTGTGAAAAATTTATTCGCCTACTGCCGTCAGTGTGTTCTGCAAGTAGGCCAGTTGTAAGAACGATTATAATTTTTGATGTATTTTTTCTTCTTCTTTTTTATTCAAATTTTATGTAAGAATTACTATAATCATTAAATAATAATTTTGTGATAAATAATTTTTATTTATTTCTGTAAATATCATGAAAATAAACATAATATTGCCTTTATTTATTTCATGTTTTTTCACTCTTGAATTCCAATTGCATTCTGAAATTGAGAGATAATCTCAGTTCCGAGTATACCGTTGGAAAGCTAATTAAATTTTACAACTTCTGTTGTCTGATTCTGCAGTCTGCAGGATTTATTTTACAAGAGTCGTGATTTTCAAAAGGTTTTCGCTAATTAGAAGCTTTTATTAATTTCTACTTTTGGGATTGATATTACGGTATAAATCAGATAATTGTGAAAATTGAATGTGCATTATTCTTAAAGCAAATTTAATGCTGATTTCGAAAATGTAATGAATTGTTGAAAAAATGTACACAAGCAGAGAAATTTGGAGTTGTACTACAAAAAACACGGGTTTTCGTCTCAATAATGGTTTAAAATGCCGGAAAAATATCAATAATAATTTTCTCATAAATGATTTTATTCATGATCAAATTTTTATTCTTTGCTTTTGAATGAAATTTTATACAGGCCCATTCCAGACCTCCTTCCGTAAAAAATATTTCCTAATTATAAAAGGGGCGTAAGATTATTTACCTTAATCCCACTAAATATTCATGGGTTAAATAAATGTTCATGGGTAAAACTCCATTATCTTGGCTGCAATTTAATACCTGATAGGAGAATTAATTGAAGAAAAATTATCATCGGCATAAAATATGTGAGTATTAGGCCCAGCGCACACGATGCGACTGTTCTGCAACTCGAGTTGCAAACTAGTTGCGTCTGAAACCAGTTTGCAACTGAAATGAAACTTCTTTCTGTTCACGGTGCGACTTTTCTGCAATTAGAGTTTCAAACCAGTTGCGTATGAAATTATTTTGCAACTGGAACAAAACACGCGAGTATATTGGCTTGTTTTAAATCAATTGCCCAACAGTTTCGCAAGTGGTGTGTTTATTTAGTGAGCTACGTGTTTTTTTTTGTAAGAACTTGCGATGTCAGACTCACAAGGGGAGTATACAGCGATGGGGTCACCGATCTGGACCATTTTTTTTTTCTGGTGATTCTACACCGAAAAAAGTCGACACGTGTCCGAGCGTTCCGTCCAATGCGCCTTAGGAGCCGAGAAATAAAATAAAATATGTTGAAAGTGCTTTATTTTTTTATCGGGGTTAGAAAATGATATCGACATGATTCTTTCAACAATTCATTTGTTTTATAGAGTTCCTAAATTAAAAGAAAAATATACCTAATCGTTAAACAATAATTTATATTTCATCAAATACGTTCAAAAATATGCTTATGTTTTCAAGTAAACTAGTATTATTTTTTTATACCAAAAATAATAGCAGAAATAAGCACCCCCAAAAAACTCTAATGTGGTGAATATCATTGAAAACAAAAAATAATGATTTCTCCCAGTCTGAAGAAGACTACAAATTTGTAAGCGAAAAAGTAACGTGACGTTTTGAAATTCAATATCTCCTCTTGAGATAATCCATTTTTAATTCATTGAAATCCTTAAAAAGAAGAAAGACTCCTTGTTCTAACCATATAAATGACTATTGTATTATATCAAAAGGTACTTGCAAAAAATGGTTCTCAAAATAAAAATAAAATGTTCAATTTTTTGCATGTAACGTCAATCCCAGAACACGTAGAAACACCCCGGTTGGAAGGAAATGTGCCACATTATGGCCTTTATCGACCCTCCAAGTTTGGTTTGAATCGAGTAAATATTCTTTGAAATATGGCCGGATTCTTGAATCTTTAACAAACTTTTAAGGGCCCGCCCCCTTATTGAAACTTAAAATACCTTTTTTTTTTTATTTTTGTAATATTCACAAAATTTGAATTTAGGGGGTTTTTCATGTGCGAAAAACGAATCTGACATCCGTTTTTAAATCAAAAACTGCTTCACGTTAAGTTCTTGATGGCACATATTGTTATATGGCTTAAATACACTTTACCTAAAACTGCCTTTATTTTTACATAACCCAACATAACATATGTAATAAATAAACCTTCTCGTAACTAAGCAACCGCAAATATCGATAGAATGCACGGCTGTCCGACGAAAGTCTCGTGCAACTCAAATGCAACGCAACTGCAACCGCGGGCCCACGGTTGCATGTGACTGGTTTTAAACTGGTTTGAAATCGTCAAAAACAAGTTGCGTCGTGTGCGCCTGCCCATTGAAATACATTGCCGAAGTCACAAAACAGTTGCGCGTGCAACTAGTTTGCAACTGGAGTTGCAAAACAGTCTCACCGTGTGCGCTGGGCCTTAGTGGTCTGGCTCTAATGATTTTTTTCTCAATTCGAATTCGCTTGAAGATAAAAAAAAAATTAACATTACATTTGTGTTATTTTGTGGCAGAGGTCAAAGCGTTTACTCTGAAAGAGCTCTGGAGAGGCAGAACTGGGGAATCTCCTGGGTTTTTTTTTTTTCAGAGCCGCTCTTCAGCGACTCCTTTTTAAAGATTTTCTCATTTCTTTTTTTCTCATTAAGGAGCTTTCTCTTTCTTTCACTCCTGTTTTTCTGTAAGCTGAGGTCGCTAATTTTCGCAAAAAATCTGTTTGTCCACAGTGAGCGCATTATTCACCGAGCCTGAAAAAGTTGTTAGTGATCTATTTTATTTATTTTACTGTTTAGAGGGACTAATGACACTAAATAAAGCATAATATTTGAGGAAGGCCCGATGTTCGTGAGTGTGCATAATTTTTTTCCACAGTTGTGGTTTCGATTCTCATAAGGTATGGTGGCTTTTCATTAAAAAAAAAAGGAAAGGCATCACCCTTAGATGTTGGCAAAAGAACTGTGGTATCCTATGGAAAACCCGTCCTAAAATAAGCAAGAAACCCAGAATCAGACTTTACTTAAAATATCTTGGAAAAAAAGTACATTACATTTAATGAACTTCGAAACGTTTTAGTATTAGAGGCGGAAATGGACGAACTGCCACGAAGGTGATGCAGGTTCCAGTCCAACCTCAGACTGGTTGATTTCTTCTGGAAAAGGTCCCAACTTTACCACCGAAGTTCAACGTTTATTTACAATAGACGTGGAAGAACTGACACTACAATACTTACATAGGAATATAAAAACATACTTACACCTTGAACGGCAAAACGTTTGGGCTAAAACACATAACAACAAATTCTCACTCACCTTAAAGACTGAAATATTTACAATTTCATTTAACACAGTAGAATGTATTAAAACATGAACAACTTAACGTGAAGTGTAGTATTGGACACGGTCCTTAAACCTTTAAGGAGGAAAGTAGTTGATGCATACAAATTTGTTAAAGTTTCACACAAGACTCATCTGAATTTACCCAAAACTCTTAACGTTTGAATTTCTTCATTTACAATAACGAGAGTGGTTTCTACCGCCAACATTAAAATAAAAGTCCGTCACGCAGGAGCTGCATAACTAAGCACCTTCCTCACAATTTGGGTAGTGTAGACTGCTTTCCAGAACAATTTGCTTAAAATATCCTACATAAATAAATTTTTTTTTTATTATTATTTATTTATTATATTTGAAATCTGTACAATTATTAGCAGTACAATAATCAAGTCTGTTCATGCAGATATTATGTACAATTTGACAAAAACGGTAAAAGTAAAATAAAAGAAAAGAAAAAATAAATAATAAAGACATACAAAAACATAAATAAAAAAAAAATAAAATAAAAACGTGAATAGTTCTCTTTTAATTTTGTAATGAGTAACTGATCAATTATTAATTTGCTTCCAGAGTTATGTTTACACATGGTACCTACTACACTACGTAATAAATACAAAAAACCTCATATTATCGTATTTTGATCTAACGCAGGAACAGGATACAGTCACTCTAGTGGTAGAAAGCGCTCCTTGCGGTGGCTTTGTGAACCTACGTCTGACGGGCTTTTCTATTGAAATATATTACAAATTAAACCCCCGCTTTCCGATTGACCGATTCAGCTCATTTTTACAACACTTCTTTCTCATGAGTTACCCACGACGTACACCGCGTTTCGTTACAATACAGCAAAAAATTACGACCGGTATGAGTATATTAGGAATTTGGGTCCGGATTAAACCCACCCCTTCTAAAGAACCGATTTAGTTCATTTTTACAAAACATATTTACCTGTAGATTACCACTACGAATACCGAGTTTCGTCGAAATATACCAAAAATCACGGCTGGTAGTGGCGAATTGGTATTGTGGGTCCGGATTAACCCCCCCCCCCCCCCCTTCTAATGAACCGATTTAGTTCATTTTTATATCTCACTTTTCTCTCTATATTACCACTACGAATACCAAGTTTTGTTGAAATATAACAAATATTACGGCTGACATAGTCAAATTAGTGTTTTGGGTTCGGGGTAAACCCCCCCTTCTGATGGACCGACATTTGCTAATTGAATGCTATATACCAAGTTTCGTGACGAAAAAACAAAAACTCTGGCCGCTATCGTGTTAACAGAGACATATATATATATATATATATATATATATATATATATATATATATATATATAGATTTTAACGGGGGTCATTTTCGGTGTCTACGAGGTAGGATCAATAAAGATTTGAAGAAATTTTTCAAAAATTCCGTCATGAGTCCAACCTCAGTAGCTACTTTCCTTCGGAGGAAAGTGCTAAAAGAGCAAGTCGCTATGTTCACGAGCTCTTAAAAATCAATCAAATCACCGTTTATTTAGACTTAGATAGAATGTCAAAACGTAACAGACTTGATATTAACATATTTGCGCGGAACAAGCTTTTTTTAAAGGGGGGCTAAACAAACAAAAACTCTTGCACACAAATTTTACAATGCGCTATATTTCTTTCCGCTGCATCATGTTGTAGTGGCCATAAACCACATTCGGCAATGACACCGTTAATCTGACCATGTAAAATATATTTAAACACAGAACTGTGTTGTCCATTACTTCTAAACGATTATAATGATCAAGTTAAATCAGTTGAATAAATAAAGCACGAAGTTATAACAAACTTGTATTGTCCATTACTTCCACATGTTAATAGAATCAAAACATACATTAACAGCGTGCTCCACGTTTTCCAATTTTAGCCGATAGTGGCCTATTACTGGTTGAACATTTTTTTAATCCGAGTTTGTGAATTTTTCTTTCTTAAAATCTAGAAAAACAAAACAATTATTCAGAAATCTTGTAAATACTAATTTTTTAATTGTAATTTGTGTAAGATAACAATTTCTGTTTTTCCAATATTGTAACAATTATATAAACATAAAAATTATAATTTAAATTTAAATATTGCTCATTTAATATTTATAAATTATTTAAAATAAAAATAAAAAACTAATTTGTTTATTTTAAAAACTTAAGGAAGTTTAAATTAAAGCTCCTGAGAGCTTCATATTTTGTTTTGCTAGTAATGCTTTCACTTTAATATTTTATATTAAAGTGGGCTACAGAAACGGACGATTTATTTGAAAAATTTACAAAAAATCAGCCATCAATTTTAGACTCCCGAAATTATTCACATGAACTATTTAGTTAAGACTGCAATCAAATTAACATACAAACACATAAAAGATAAGATATTAAAATTTTGTTTACTAAAAGGTTGATAATATTTCCAATGTTAATAAGATAAGATATTAAAATGTTCTTTACTAAAAGGTTGATAATATTTCCAATGTTAATAAGATAAGATATTAAAATGTTGTTTACTAAAAGGTTGATAATATTTCCAATGTTAATAAGATAAGATATTAAAATGTTGTTTACTAAAAGGTTGATAATATTTCCAATGTTAATAAGATAAGATATTAAAATGTTGTTTACTAAAAGGTTGATAATATTTCCAATGTTATTAAGATAATATATTAAAATGTTGTTTACTAAAAGGTTGATAATATTTCCAATGTTAATAAGATAAGATATTAAAATGTTGTTTACTAAAAGGTTGATAATATTTCCAATGTTAATAAGATAAGATATTAAAATGTTGTTTACTAAAAGGTTGATAATATTTCCAATGTTAATAAGATAAGATATTAAAATGTTGTTTACTAAAAGGTTGATAATATTTCCAATGTTAATAAGATAAGATATCAAAATGTTGTTTACTAAAAGGTTGATAATATTTCCAATGTTAATAAGATAAGATATTAAAATGTTGTTTACTAAAAGGTTGATAATATTTCCAATGTTAATAAGATAAGATAATAAAATGTTGTTTACTAAAAGGTTGATAATATTTCCAATGTTAATAAGATAAGATATTAAAATGTTGTTTACTAAAAGGTTGATAATATTTCCAATGTTAATAAGATAAGATATTAAAATGTTGTTTACTAAAAGGTTGATAATATTTCCAATGTTAATAAGATGGATTATAAAATACAAATATAGTACAGTTTTTTTGCAAGAGTAAGCATCAAAAATGTTTCATTGGAGGAATCAAATTGACTCCCAGTACGATATGATGTTCCTCCTGGTTCATTTTTATTTTATTTTTTCCCCAATAAAAAAAAATAATAATCAGCTTATACTACCAATATCTGTGTACACCAGAAACAGGAGCATCTTTATTGGTTCTCGATACTTACGCTTTTTTTTTACGTTTTTTTTTTTTTTTTAATGTCTGACTTTCTGCCATTTCTAATATACGTAAATTAATAGGTATAAATGTACAATTTAGTTTTTAATTACATTTTAATTGGAATTTTCGTGACTAAAATTGTTTTACTTTAGAGGGAATTCATTTTTTTATATTCTTGGCTATCATTTTGAGTAAATTATTTCTGGCATAATTTACGGGGATTAAAATATTCATGATCACTTTATGATTTTCTAAGGAATTTTGAGGGCGAATGAAATTCATGTATTCATATTATTCATCTTGACGTAGGTATATGTATTGTTTATTCACCGCTGCACATTTTCTCATCTTGAGAAGGTGTCAAAGGCAATTTTTCACCGAATATCCCCAGGTTGACAAAGTAAATTGACTCATCCATCTTCCTTGCTGTGTATTAGAGGTTGACGGGTCGAGTCTGAATATTTTTCTCCCTCTGGACGTAACTCTCTCCCGGGAAAATGGTCCCTAATTCAGGAGATAAATGATTATTCCGAGAATGATGAAGACGAGAAATACCTCAGTGGGTACAGTAATATATGTCATTATGGAATCAAGGTTCCTTGACGTATAGGAGGGCGGGGTGAGAATAGTCGATTTTACTAAAAAGGAAGCTTGCACCTCCTATGAACTTCTTAGTTATCTGAGTATGTAAATAAAAGGTCTCCCCATGGTCTAGTAGCTAACGATTTGGAATTTTCATGCGAGAGATGGAGGTTCGAGTCACGCCTGTAGGGGGTGCGCTCATTTCAGGGATTTTTCTTATTTCAGGGCACTAATTGTCCAGTTACGGCATAAAAAAAAGAATAAAATAAAAAAAAATTAAAAAAAAAAAAAATATGTAAATATAAATATTATTAATATCAATAACAAGCTGTGTAAATAAACACATTTTAACTACAAAATGTAGTTTTTATTGAATCAAAATACCGAAACCCCGATGATCAACACCTCCTTTAAAAATAAAAACAGATCAATCCAAATACAGTAAAGCCTCGTTAACTGATGATAAAAATTATGTTGTTCGGCGTAGTAAATGAAGACTTAAGTCTCATTTGTCTCATTTTACAGACGACAAATTTCTATTATCAGTAGGTATATTACGCGACTTTTCCTAGCGTTAAGGCCGAGGTACAGTACCTTTTTGATGTTTCTTTTGCTCGTTGACCCGGATTAAGATGAAACATTGTTGTGACTATGGAGAAAAGGATGGAAACATTGAAAAGAATTGATAAAGAGGGAATTATTAAAGAACATTGCTGCTGAGTTTGGAGTAGGAACATCGACCGTACCTGATTGGAAAAAAGAACAGAAAACGCATTGAAGACTTTTGTTTCAAGATGATTTCTAAGGTCAGTTTATGGTGGTCATGACCCACGGAGAAGCATTTGCAAATATTGAGAAATTGATGGTGCATTTCGAGAGTCAAGCCCTCGATCGCGCTGTTCGTAAGCGATACACTAAACTGAGACTGCAGAAGCTCACTGCCTTGTTCACTATAGACTATTTTGCAGCTATATTGAGTTCAGTACAAATACATTACAGTACATATAGTGCATGTGTTATTAGGTGAAAGTGTGCCGATAATAATTTCTAAACTCCATTAATAATATTTCGGTGATTTATTTGTTGCTTATTTTTTCGTTTTTCTGTCATTCTCTGGATAACCCGGATTTTCGTTAACTCGGGTTCGGCCTGGACCCAGTTGATCCGTGTAAACGAGGTTTTACTGTAAGAGAATCGTTGAGAATATAAAAACTTCTAACTATAACACATATAATTGTTTTTCCTCCGCATCTCAGATGAAAGTATGCAAACTGTTGGGAGAAAATACATATTAATAAAGCTATTATTATTTTTTTCTTTAAATTAAAATATTTCAATAACTAACAATTAATCACAGAAATAATAAGTCTAAAAGTATCTAATCTGAAATAATAAGTCTAAAAATAAGCCTAAGTAACATTATATTTATTTATTATTTAATAAGTTGTCGCGGCTAGGCGATTCAACTTTTAATACATATTCAATGAACATATATATAATAATATAAAAATATAAACATTAGAAATAATATTGAAATAATTTAAATAATAAAAAAAATTAGAGAGAGAGAGAAATTCTATTTTTCAAAGTTAATTCCTTTTTTTTCATTTTATAAATTATCAAATATTTTGATGTATTTCAGGTGTTTAACGAATTGGAAGTGTTGGCAATGTGTCATGGAAGAAGAAATCAGAGGTCACAAAAGCGGTAAGCACGCTTAAATGAGGCTGCTCCAAAAAGATTTTTTTTTTTTTTTGCGTGACATGAAAATACCTTAGTGGGTACCTTGTATAAATAAACGCTTATAAAAACCTATTCTTTCTATTATAAATCCGCCCCGAGGGAAAATACAGGTTATTACATCCGTTGCCAAAATATAAGTTGAGTTTGTTTCTCTGATCGAGCAATTCAGACCTGTAGACAGATTTCATAAAACTTTTCGACCAACAACTTCAAACTCATTCAAGCGGATTAAAATACCAATCACGGCAAGCTTTCTACTTCAAACGGTCCTTACTTTCAATAGAATCATTTACATCAATGGACGGAATAAACTTCCTTTCCGGCGAATGAACAAGCGGTATTTACCGTCTAAAATTTCCGGGAATTGTACATTTTTTCCCCTTCCGCAACGAACGGAAGTTTTGCGGTAACAACTGTTGGAATACTGACGGGAGCCCGACCACTCATTCCCGACACCGCTCAAACCCATGATTTGTACAATTAATTAAAACTCAGGGCTGTGTTCTTTAATTAAACCTATTTGGAGTGGCGCCGTGTTTTACCTGGGAATACTAAACTGCCTTACTCCTTCCCCATACCCACTTGACAACAAACTAACAATCCTAGTCTCATACTCCCACTTAGCTAGTTTTATTAATGTAAAATAATAGATGAACGCATAATTATATTTCCATAACTATAAATAAAAATAAAATTATTCCATTACAGGCTGTTCTGAACACTAAATAAAATTTCCTCCGGAGCTGCGTCATTTAAGCGCGTTTTGATATAATGCTTAAATCGGACGAATGCTTAATATACAAACTTTTGATAATTAAACTTCTATATAACAACATCACACGAAAAATTCGTGAATCTTTTTCTCCGAATGAGGTGTCCACATTAACACCCGACCGCGTTTTATCGCGCCCAAAACGGCTCATGTCTGTTCTTGAAAAATGTTTTCTTTATATTTCCTAATTCAAACTTAACCGAAAATTGTGCGTCTCAGTTGAAATGTCAAAGAAATTTCTACTCAATCAGTCGTTTTGAAGTTCTCGAAACTAAAATTATAGTTTTTACTCAACTTTTTTTTCAAAAACAATTACAGATTTTTCCTTCTTATACTTAACATATCATAATGTACACGTACAATAATATTGTGTTTTACATATTATGTAAAACATATTTTCGCTTCCGTATAGTGATTCATTATTTATTCTTATTTCTCAATTGTTTCTTACGATACATATACAGGTATAACGTAAGTGGTGAAAAATACTTAAGGAGGTGGTAGTAGTGTTTTTTTTTTAGGTTAACCTCGTTTTTCGTTGAATAGAAAGCTATTACAAAGTAACTGTTTATGATATGTTTGTTTTTTTGTGGTATTTTTGAGCGAAAGAACCCGATGGTCGTCATCGCCCTACCGTGCAAACACTACACGAATTATTCACCACAAAATGATATGTAATTCCTAATTGCAGCATCATAAACTAGACATTACATTTACTTTAAGAACAAGTAGACTTTGTCAATTATAAAACCAGTGAAACGGTGCTAAAACGCAGTCTAACATTGATGAGGCAGAGGTGCTTGCAGCATCCGATTCTGTGCTTGTACTGGCGAGAGAATGTCTTGCCTCCAAAAAAAGAAGGTTGTAAATTTAACTTCGTTTTAGCCTCCTTTCATAATGTCTGTGATATATATATATATCACAGATACACAAAGAAAAGACAGAACAGTCACGTTTACTAACAGTGCAGTACAATACACACTGTATTATGACAAGAACAGAAAAACACACTCATAACGCTTCAATTCTGCTGTGAACGAGTCCAAGGATTCGGTAATTATTCGCCGATATTTTTTATTCTCTTTTTTTATCTATGGGTTATGAAATCTATTGAAGGAAATAATCTGAAACATGTAAACAGTTTTATTGAGAGGAGATCGTTGACCGTTGACGATGCGAAGGTAGGGATTGTCGGGGTTCGGTCATTACTTCTTACTAAAACTACAACTTACAAGTGAAAATGGTTTTATTGTCGCCGACGTTTCGGCTTGAAATTCAAGCCTTCATCAGGGCGATAATAAGATTGAGAACTATGCCTCACAGATGCGGGATCATTTCTGAATGAAGATGAAATGATCCCGCATCTGTGAGACATAGTTCTAAATCTTCTCATGGCCCTCATGAACGCTTGAATTTCAAGCCGAAACGTTGGCAGCAATAAAACCATTTTCACTTGTAAAATGTAGTTTTATTAAGAAGTAATGACCGAACCCCGACAATCCCTACCTTCTTATAAACAGTTTTACATATTGAAAACAATCAAATAAAAATTGTACATTAATTCACAACAGTAAATTGTTAATTACACACTTGTATTTGTAATTGAGAGGTTAGTTGGAAAGGTAATTGATTGATTGAATCCGGCACATTGACTGATTATGTTTACCCCTCAGATTCAGGGCTGTGAAGGTTAAATTGACCAAGGCTGTTTAGTTGAGATTAAACCTAGCTAATACAGAAGCACGATCCGTTTGCTATTAAACCAATCTACAATCATCTGTTCATAATTAGCTCTAATCTTCAGTATTTACACAGCAAAATAAACACTCCACTTAACACGTCTATAATTCTACTGGTTCTAAGAACTAATTTGAATGATAATTTTGTAGTACAGTATGGTTCCGATTAACCGAGTCGATGGGGGCCAACTTTACCTCGGTTAATCGAAATAATCGGTTAATCGGAACCATACCAATAGCAATTGGAAATGTAGGTTGTTTTTGAAGAAAAACTACTTATATACTAAAAAAACTAATATTTAATAATTAATAATAATGCATAATAATAATAATATGTAGTAATAACAATAATAACAGAAACCGTGACATTATTTTTTAAAAAAGAAATCTTTAATTGTGGCTTGCCTAAATGAACTTTTTCTATCGGCAGCAGCTGAGTCCCTCGATTTTCTTAAAATCATGAGTTCATTTAGCGGTACATCGCTTCTGCTTTCTAAATAGAGAAGATATCTGTCAAGCAGATTGAAACCCTCTTCATGGCTTATTTTTGGAGGAATGGTTTCCACGTCTTCTTCAACATCTTCTTCGGGATTGGACCTCATTAATTATTTCATCTTCCGTAAGGACTGTCGCTCTGTTTATTGTGTCGTCCACCAACCAATCTATAACTTCGGAATTCATTATATCCAGGGAGTTGAGGTATTTTAACAAATCGCACAACTCCTGATTTGTTGGAGGTTCGTCAATTGTCTGGCTATCATGGATAATTCGAGGCCACAGGTTTTCCAGGCTTTATTTGCCGTGCTTTTTGTTACAGAATGCCAAGAATCAGCAGCCATATAAATCACATCCTTAATAGATATTTTCTTAAATTTTTGAATTAACCCTTTCTCTTCTGCTAATAGTATTTCAGACAAAAGCTTCTTTTTCTAGTATTACTCCTTGGCCCATGGGCTGGATTATTGATTTGAGATTTGCAGGAAAAAACATCGATTTTATTTCGCAACCCCCCCCCCCTCCCCATCAGGCTTGACACCTCGGTTAATCGGGATCTCGGTTGACCGGAGCTCGGTTAATCGGAACCCCACTGTAGTTGATTAAGACAACATTATTTGAAAAAATAGTTTTCAATTTTGCTAATACTTCGGAATTTATATATTACGTACAATATTATCATTTTGTTCAAAGCTGACGGTTCCATATAGACTTAATAATTTGCTAGTCGCCTCCGTTGCGATCCAGCAATAAATAAAATAAAATAAATAATGATTCGGCTAGATTTCAAGCCTTCATGGTTTATTTATTTATTTGATGTGTTCCGCTTCATTGGCGATCAACACAAAGAACAGCTTTTTCTGAACTATTTAGTCTAGGAAATCAGCATAGCTAATGTAGTTGTATAAAATCGTAACTGTAAAGGACTTTCTGTGAAGAGTTTTCCGATAATTGTACGTAATGTCTAAGGAGGTATAATATATTGTTCATGCCAACTGTGCTTAGGATCATCAAATAAGATTATATAGTCATGTGTTTTTGAGGTAGGTCAGTGTAGTGTTGATATACTGGCTATCTTTGCCGAGGATTTCCTGCATATCATTGGATATTGAATACATTCGATGTAAAATACATAAAATTTCAATAAAATATTGAAATTTTATGTAATGTATTTTGCTTTTCTTCTTGTTTTATGAGGATCGCCATAAGGACAAAACGTTAAAAATGTAAAAAAGAAAAATAACAGGCAATAAATAAAGATGGTTGAGATGAAGATCGTATGCAATTAAGAATTTATATATATATATATATATATATATATATATATATATATATATATATATATATATATATATATATCAAATGAAAAACTTTTCCAGTATTTTTTTTCAGTTACTTTTTATTGCTTCCGAAATGGACAATGGGTCACCACAGTTTGGCCTAGAAATAAGGAATAATTGATAATTTCTTCACACAAGGTATTTGACTGAAACAAAACTACATTCCACATTTTTTTGACAAAAATGAGCCAATCGTTCAACCCGTCTCCCAATTAATTTCCCCTTCATTTGCATAGATTTAAAGCTTACTAAATGTAGAAGTTTTTATGTAAGTATTGAATCTGTAGTCCGTTAAGGGGTGGAGGAAAAAAATTGCGAAAAACCACTGATTCATCGAGAAAACAGAAGTGCGTTATTGGACGTCCAGAAAGTATCTTTTATCAATGGGTTTAGTGAATTTAATCACTATTCTCTTGATAAAAATTGTGTCTATTTTATGGTGGTCTAAGTAGAATTTAATTATCTTTAACGGGGTTTGAACAATTCTTTCTTATTCAATAAAAAATATATTTACCTTTAAAAAACAGAAAATTGGGCATAGCTCCTTTTCCATTCAGAATTGGACAACAGTTGAAATGAACTTTTTTGTAGGAAATGATGAGAATCTCCTCCTAACGTTTGTCTCCTTAGACCTGAATCACCCTGTATATATAAATAACAATTATTGTTATGAAACACCGTTATTTTCGTTACCTATAGGTCCTGAAATTTTCTAGTCGGCAATTCCAGATTGTGCTTTGAGGTCAACCTTAAGCGGTTCCTACCTCCCCCCCCCCTATGAAGGGAGGGAGCTACCGCGCTAAAAGGTAGTCGAACTGACTCACCGTACTCTTTAGACATATATTAATATAGAGCAGTCAAGTTTACAAACAACAAAATTCCATAAAATACTCACTACTATACATGCACATCTGCAGAACATGGGAACATTAAGACATACTTGTGGAATTGAACGAACACATAACGGCGAAACGCCGTTTTTAACGCTACCATCCAGCTGTGAAGAAATCCATAAATTTATTACTTGTTGGCAGGTTTTCTCTATCCTCATTTATTTCCTGCTTTATTGTCCTAATCATTTTATTGAGTCAGAACGTGACACAGTAATTAATATATTTTCAACGTTCTCGGTGGCGAGGTTGTCCTAAAGGTTAATAGTAATAAAGACTTGTCTTCCCCACAAATATTTTATTGGGCACTAGGACTTCTGAGAAACCGACAGGTGGCTTCGGAAACCATTATCAGCCACATACGCGCCGTTCCCATAACATCCCATCAAGAACTTAAGCAACAGATGATAATAATAGCTCCTCGTAATGCCAAGCACCCATAGAGCTATCCATGGAGAAGGCTAGATTCTGTTCCTCCTATTTCACAACTATGTTTTAATTACTTAGTCCACTGAATAGACTTCCATTAAGAAAATTATTTCGAGCCATTGTACTCCCATCTGTTCATAAGACGATGAATAGGAGTATATTAGGAAACTAAACGGAGCGCGCTTTATGCTCAAGTGCCAGCGGAACAAGCGACGTTTCCTTAACGAAACAGTTTGAGCGGCAAGTTTATACAATGCCTCCTTGAATGGGGAACAGACACTGTCGTCATTGAACTCCAAGATATCTTCATTAGAGAATGTAGTAGGTTCTAAACTCATAGAAGGTAAACTTGTAAATATATTAATATCTCTAGTAAAAGCAAGTTTGGATTAGTTAATAGTCAAAGCTCACTTCTACTAGTCCTGATATATATATATATATATATATATATATATATATATATATATATATATATATATATCTTACATGTACCTTTTATATGTGTCTTATTAGTACCTTTTATATACCTAAGGATCTTGTATGTAACTTATATATATGTGTATCTTATATGTACAGTTTATATATGCATCTTATATGTACAGTTTATATATTTATTTTATATGTAGCTCTGTGATGTATGCAGCGTTATTTGTGGAGTTCTCGATTTCGTAGAAGGTAGAAAAATAATGTCTCTCCACTGTTTTTCAAAGTATTTATGAGAGTAACCATGTTCTCGAAAAGCTTTTGCTAATAAATACTTTGAAAAACAGTGGAGAGACATTATTTTTCTACCTTCTACGATTATATGTAGCTCTTGTATGTACATTTTAAATATTTACCTCATATGTACAGTATTTATCTTCTATACAAATTTAACATATTTGTATTTTATAAGTGCATCTTATATGTACATTTTATACATCCATCTTACACCATTTATACAGGGTGTCCCGCATTGAGATGCCATAACTTTAGGGGTTTGTGCTGCACCTCATTTGTAGTTCAGTAACGCAAAAGTGAGCGTTTATATGATAAAGTAGCAGAGCTAACCAACGTTTGTCTATTTTAAAAACTACCTCTTCTTTTAAAGAAGACGTCTTATTTAAGAAGTAACGTAAATAACGTCCTCATATCGTCGTTACAAATGCAAAGTATCGAATGTGAAAATCGCCACTTTCCGGAAAAACGTTTATTCGTTACTTTTTTTTTTTTTTTGGACAGTCAAATATTCGGCAGATTTGACCTTTTGACAGTGGAATAGTTTCCCTTTCATAGAGTGAACTAAGATTCAAGAGTTTGCCGTATATAAGTCGAGCAGAAATTAGTAAAGATTGAAAATGAAAGATGTATTTTTTCACATTCGAAACTTTGCATTTGTATCGACGATATTTAGAATCTACATTAAATTTTCAATAAAAAAACACCCATTATTGTAACGTTACCATGTAAATTAAGAGATATATTTAAAGCCATATAGATGGGGGAATGTTTGATATTAGTGTTTTATTATCAGCTGGCCAACCATCTATTTGATACTAGAGTTGATATTTGGTAGATGGGCTTGTGTTATACAAGTCATGTAGTGTGGGAAGTATGAGACATCACCAACATCGTGTGAAATTAAAGATTTGTTCAGAATGGCTCCTTCAAGCTAAAGCATATTTATTAGTTTTGACTTAAAAACAGAAAAAATTAGATTCAAATAGATTATTTTTTCTAAAACTAACCATTTATAAGCTTATGAAAAAATGCAACATTTGGGGGAGGGGGCAAACCTGTAAGTCTAAAAATAGCTGATTAAAAAAATATTGAATAATTTAGGAAAACACTAATATCAATAGCTTTTAATATATCTCTTAATTTATTTGGTAATATTTGAATAATGGGCGTTCCTTATTGGAAATTTAATGTAGATTCTAAAAATGTGGTAGTTATTTACGATACATTGATCGGAAATCCCCAAAACACAGTTTTTTTAATTATTGTAATTGTTACTTTCCCTAAGCAGTAGTTTTTCAAATAGGCAAAAATGTAGCTGTTCGCGGAACGCCGCTGATTGAGAAGTTTACCCCGTCAAGTGCTGCACCCTAGCTGTGTGCCCGGGAACTATCTGCCAGCGGCAGTATGAATCGGCACGAAAGGACAAGCACAGAACCTATAGTCACCAAGCAGACAGTATGGAGCTTCACTAAGGTTTTCTCCCTAAGTTTTACTCCTCCATAATTTTGAAAGTAAAACTTAGGGAGAAAAACTTAGTGAAGCTCCACACTGCCTGTTTGGTGTCTATAGGTTCTGAACTTGTCCTTTTGTGCCGATTCATACTATAGTAGGCAGATAGTTCCCGGGCACACGGCTAGGGTGCAGCAGGGGTAAACTTCTCAATCAGCGGCGTTCCGTGAACAGTAGCTCTGCTACATTTCCAGATAGAACGCTCACTTATGCTCATGTAAGTGATTAAATCTTATAATTTTTTCTATTGAACTAACCTAAATCATCAGTAATTATTAAAAAAACAATAATCTTAATGTTTATTAATTAAAAAAGAACCAAAAACCTGTAAATGACCGAATAAACCTCCGCGATAATAGATTTGATAAATGTTTTGAGAATGTCATATTTTAGGGGCTAGAAGAAAGCCTTCTACCCCCCACCCCCAATTAGTTAATGAGGGGGGATAAGACTTGGTTCCTGCCTTTGTCTTATTACACCCTTCCCATTTTTTGGGGGGGGGGGGTTATAGTCCGATCCTTAACTACTTTCTACACGAAGTATTCTCTTTCATCTGCCTTTTCTCTTCTCACTTTACACAGTCTCGCCTTTTCAATGATGATGAATTAAAATTTAATGCAAATCGATTTCCTGCCTTCTTTTCATTGTTGTACGTCTAAAAAAAATCGAAATGAACAAAAAAAGTAAATATCACGGTATCTTTCCGTGTGATACATTAGAAACACCAAATCCGCAATTCAAAGAACTTTCTATTGGTGAAATACCGTAGAATGATATTTTGAGAATTTTTCAAAGAATCCTTGATTTAAACGAATACCAAAATATTTAGTAGGGCCAAAGCTTGAGAAATTTTTAAGTTATATGGAGGGTTCAGAGCAAAACTAGACAAAGCCCATGTTATACAGTTTTCAGAAAATCAATATTATTTGATTTAATTGCAGAGACGTTGTATAAATCCTATTGACCAGTATCAGTCTTAAAAATATTTGAGCTTGAAAACTGACATTATTCATGTATAGCCTTGTTCATAAAATAGTTATAATTTAGACTTGGCCTTCTTGTGCCCTGAAAACAAATAAGAATGTCTTCCAATGTCCAGCAAGAACCGCTACAAGTGGCAAAATAATTAAGTTAGGATTTAATTAGTCTCCTGTAGCACTGAAAAGAGTCATTTTAGTAATACTCTTCAATCCCATTACAACATAAAAGGCCAAAATGGACTTGGTCTAGTTGTGCTCTGAACCCTCCATATAGCTAAAGGGTAAATTTTCAAATATTTTATGCATAAAACAATTAATGTTATTAAAAACAGTCAGCTTTCGGGATACATTTTTAATTTTTCTTTCTTTTTGGCAGCCTAACTTGGCTAAATATTGATTAATAGCTTGCCAAAACTCCCAAATTTTCGATGTTTCCAATAATCTGACCCCAAACCCAGTTATTTCTTGACTTATCGCTCCGGTGAGTAAACTATTAACATATCATTTCTACATTAAACATTTCGTAACGAACATTTATTTTGTTACTTCATCAGGCAATCATAAACAGAAGGTTGGGGTATAGTTTTGATTTTTGTTATTTTATTGTACACAGTTTCATTTATTGTTACTTTTTAAACTATATACATTTTAGAATTTAAATACCTTTATTTGTCTAATAATCATCCTAAGTAAACGCTTTAAAAATTTGTTGAGAGAAAGAATGTGAGAGAAAGAGAGAGAAGGACGAATGAGAGTGGCTAATAGAATGTGAGGGAATCAGAGAGAGAGTGAAGAGGTGAGGAGGCTCTAGAGGTATTTTTCCTAGCCAAATACCGGGGTAAGTGGTAAATGGTAGAGGCAAGTTGGAAGTAAAGTGGAATAAATGACCCGCAATACCCCAGGCTACTTTCAGGAGAGTAAGTACAACTCAAGGTTAGGTCTTGGGGTTCTTCAACTTAAATATTACTATTTAAATTGGAAAGTAGTCATACACATTAGCGAGGGGCTTATTTGATGAAGATGAAAAGAAAATATTGAGATGGTTCGCATGATTACTGAAATGTTATCTAAGTTTCAATGTGGGTGTCAGTATTTGGGAATTGAATACCACTTAGCAAAACTCCGAACATCCTATTTCCGAGAAAAAGTTGAGTTAGAATCTAAAAAAAAAAATCTATATAAATAAGCTAAAGGGGTCTCCCCGTGGTCTAACACCTTGGATTTTCATGCGGGAGATGGAAGTTCGAGTTCCACCTGCAGCAAAATAAAAGTTAAAGTTTTGTTTGTAACTTTCATCAATCCGATTTATCCGAATCCACCCTTTGAAAAATATGTTCATTTTTTTAATACGCTATAATTTATTTAATATTAAACTTTCTATATATAGGTGTATGTATGTATATATATATATGTATATATATATATATATATATGTATATATATATATATATATATATATATATATATATATATATTCATTTTTATGTTTTAATTTATTTATTACTTTTGTTGAATTTTTATTTTTTATTATGATTCTTTACATTATCTTCCAAATTACGTATTTTTTTATATTTATATTTGTGTTTATTTATATTTTTATTTGTATGTTTATATGGTTATGTATAATTTCTAGCGTTGTTCGCACATTGACTTAAAGAGTAAATCACCTCGATGTGAACTCAATGAATAAATACAATTTTTATTTTTGTCATTTTTATCCGCGGTAAACCTTCCTTCTAATACACCGATTAAATTTTTTTTTTTTTTTTTGAACAAATATTACTGTTTAGATGCTCACGATTTATTCCCTGGTTCCTTGCTATGTAACAAAATTACAGCCGATATGGACAAATTGGTAGTTTGGATCAGATGTAAAAACCCGCGTCCTCTTAGTTTATTTTTACAACACATCTTTCTCTTTAGATATTCGCAACGCATACAGAGTTTTTTTAACAACATAAATCCCTGCTCTTTTGGTTCGAGGCCGAAATAACGTTAATGTTCTTTAATAATAATTGTTTTCAACATTTTTGAGGGATCTTCCTGTTAACAGATTTATATAAAAAATTAAATTTATAATGACCTTAACTGTTTAATAAAATACAAAAGGCAACTGAACTGGACGAGCATAACTGAAAACAAACTACGACAAATTAAACAGACCGTGAGAGACTGGGCTTCGTCATACAGGGATTCAAGGCGAGAAGAAGTAGTGTTAGCCAGACTAAGGATAGGCCACACACGTATAACTCATGAATACCTTATGCCAGTCTGATAATCCATCGTGCCAAATGTATAACAAAGATCTGACTGTTCAACATATACTGGCAGACTGTAATTTGACACAAGACTTGGAAATTCCACGAGACATGAACGAATTACTCCGTGATAGCAGTCGCAATATCAACGCTATACTTACCTTTCTAAAAGACAACAAAATTTTACACACGCCAGACCAAACTTCTCAAACAAACAACATGTTTATGGACTAAAATGTTCTTATTTATATTTCAACAATTTATGTATTTCTGCCTTTGATTGGCTAGACGACTCAAACTGTGGTTTTTATCATCGTCCTTGAAAGGTTATATTAATAAATGAAAATCACTCATGACGTGATGTATTCATAAGTCATGATTATACATAGGATCCTCCTTGGGTAACTGTGATTGTACATGGAGCTGTTGTTCCTATGAAATGTCTTATTATGCATGAAACCTAAATTGTAGATAGGATCTGTTGCGATTATGTATAGACATACTGTATATAGGAACTGTTTTCTTTGTTACTTTTATTTTTATATGTTTCTTCTTGAAAATTTATAGTTTCTACTAAGTTATGTTAGCATAAATATGCTTTAGCGATTACTAAACTGGAAAAAAAACGTTACAAAAAAATGTCACAAAAAGATGTTTGCTGACGTTCGCGCATGTTTATTTTCTAGCTATTTCTTATTCATAAACCTAATTATATAATTATACTAGCTGAATACCCGTGCTTCGTCACGGCAAATAATTAGTTACTTTATTACGTTACATAATGCAACATCAAAATTAACGCTACTATGTATATAATTTTGTGCTGTTAATTATAGCACGGCTCCCGTCATGCTATAATGTTATTCATCAATTGATAAGTAATCAAAATGTAATGTTTCTGGACATTGGGCGCTCCGGACCAGTGTCAATAAACAGATAACCTAGAAATAACCCGTTATCTATAGGGTTCGGGATATTATTACCTCTGATAGACCATCACCAGATATAGCGTAAACTCTATGAGGGACAAAATCACAGTTTATTTATAGTAATTCAAATAGAAATAATATCAAAAAATAAATACACCACTTGCTGCCTTGGCTTGCCTGCTCTCTTACAGAATAAAAATTCTAACCCCTCTAAAAATACTTAAAAATTTGAATATCAAAAAGCCCTTTCTTAGCGAGTGTTTACGTTCTAAAGGGAGTGCCCATGCAAAATTTCAATTGTTTCTGTCGAGTGGTTAGGGCTGGGCGATGATAGGTCAGTGAGTGTGTGGTATTTGACAAATATATAGTAGATAGATATCTTTGTGTTATCGCCAAAGAAGTGGAACATAGATTAAATTAAATAAATAAATAAGATATTTAAAATTGTATAATTGTACTGTAGCGTAAATAATAGAACTAATTATTATGTGAAATGTTAATTATTGAGGATTTATAGTTACTATGTAACTGAATATGTATTTAAAGTTTATATCTCTACTAGCTGAATACGTGCTTCGTCATGGCAGATAAGTAGTTATTTTATTGCGTTAAAATTAACGTTACTACATACTTTTGTGCAGTTTATTATAGCACGGTTCCCGTCATACTATATGTTATTCATCAATCGATAAGTAATCAAAGTATAATGTTTCTTGAGACACTGGGGCGCTCCGGACCAGTGTCAAGTAACAGAAGTTCAACCAGTACACGTTAAAATTTGTTGTCATTAATAAAGGGACGTTAAAATTTATGTTTCCAAGATGTCATTTGGAAACACCCATTATATTTGCCAGCATTACCATGAAGTGTTCTGACTGGGGATGCTGATGGGTGAGGAGGCTGTGCAACGGTTCGGGATATTATTACCTCGGATGGACCATCACCAGGTATAGCGTAAACTCTATGAGGAACAAAATCAAAGTTTATTTCTAGTAGTTCTCCCATCGTAGTTGAAATTAACCGCAATTAAAAATAATACTACGAAATAGATAAAGTAATAACAGCTGTCTTATCGTCCCAGCAACGAATGCAGCCAAGGCGTGCATGCTCTCTAACCAACTAAAAATTCAAACCCCTCAAAATCTATTTAAAAATTTGAATATCAAAAAATCCTTGCTTAGTGAGTGTTTGCATCCTAAAGGGAGTGTCCGTGCAAAATTTCAAATTTTGCTGTCAAGTGGTTTGGGTTGGGCGATCAGTGAGTGACCTATCATATTCGCGTATTAGCTAGAGGATTGTTCGATAAAAAAGAAAAATAATTAAAAGAAAAAATTGAGAGAGTTGGATGCTGACATTTTTTTTTTTTTTTCAGATTCTATGCGGGCGCTGGATATAGGACTGACCACCGACTGGCAAGATTCCAAGCGTCCAATGCAGAGCCAAACCACCATTCTGAGATATGGGTGAGGATGGGCCTTCCGTATAAACCATCTCGTAAAAACCATTAGTCAAGTCTCGCGGACAATCTATTATCAAAGGATTTATATGTCTATCTCGGCTACCACTTCCACGGGCCATTTGAATATTTCACCGCTGATTTGTGGCGTCAATACTCGCCTTCAATCAGGCGGAAATTGACTCTCTTTTAAAATGGATCCGATGAAATTTTAGTTTTTATTGTTATTCTGTTTTTCGTATTGAAACATAACCGTTCAATAAAATGTCCTTTTAAAGATTACTAAACCGTCCTGTTATAAAAGCTATGTTTTAATACACAAACGATTTATTTAATTGTTGGGGGTAAGGTTAGCTCAGTGGTAGAACACTTGACTAATTAACTGGAGGACCCAGGTTCAAAACTCGAGCACGCACTAAAGATCTTATCTTATAGTGTAGTCGTTCGAGGGTTGGATTTGGGATCCCAGATCGTCCCTAGGCTCACCCAGCCTTTAATTATTTAATTAATTAATACCTGCAAAGGTAAAAATCAGGCGGTCGGAGCGTAGTACTGTCCACACTATCTCCCTAGCTTGCCGTATGCTCAAGAATCGGATACCTCAACAGTATCTGCACCTTTGGGCCCTTGTGGCCTGTTACGGGACTGATTAAAAAAAAATTAATTGCTGGTAAATAACTTGGCAGTATAATCTTAGGCCTTTTTCCATCACTAGTGTTATATTAAGAAGGCAAAACCCCTTTCAGAAATAAAGTGTCATTAATTTCCTAATGATCATTAAAACAAAATTGTAATTCAGAATCATTATTTTTATTAATTATCTAATTATATGTTGCAATTATCTATTCATTATTATTATCATTATTAATAGGGAGAATATACCTATGACTAACAATATTTTATTATTCAGCGCAATAAATAGAAAGCATAGAAACAAGTAAAATGCAATCGTTTGGGGTTCATAAACATATCACATTATCTTTAATAGTTCAGTAATATTGATATTAAAACATAGGATTAAGTGTTATTATCTATAGAAGGTCTAAACTTTATGATAAAACATATAATTTTCTATGGCAAACTAGAAAACAACCGAGAATGTATGATCCTGAAATGCTTGTTAAAGTCAAAATGGAGTCGTATGTATTCTATCTAGGAACAACAGCCTTAATGAAGGATTGGTTTCGGACATTCTGTACAAATATAAACAAGATTTATGCTTGGAATGCATATTTAATATGTAACAGAAGACTAAAACGATTCCAAGCCATTTGATAAGAATAATTATATTATAAACATAACCTAAACTAAATCATAAACATGTTTACGTTATTGTTTAAGCTAGATCAGTGGAAAGCATATTGTTCGATATTTAACGATAATTAAAATTTACTAAAATAATAATTATATTTTCTTCCTAACCAATGGAAACGCAATTGTTTTTGTGTGATAGAATAGTGATTGATAACAGTCCAGGCAACGAATGCTTAAAAACAGCTGTAGATGGAAATTTTTGGAACAAAAATCTTGACTTCGTAACTTTGTTCGGGCTGGATAGGAGGTGAACATATCAAAAGACCCCGCCCGTAGCCTTTGTGCCGGGGTAGGGGGGGTTTAGAAGGTCCCATTTTTCAGGTTTTCACTTATACTGTATCTCGGAAACCCTGCGTCCCAGCGACATGACTATTCTATAACAAATGAAAGCTCATTAAATTTCCTTCAAGTTCTACTCAATAAAGTAGAGTAGTCTGTCAGTTTGGGGGAAAACACTTTTGCAGCATATTTTTTCCCCTCTTGACCGAATAACTCTTCAACGATGCACCCAAAAAATAAATAACGGTTACATGGTATTGCATTCCCTTCAATAATATATATCACTTTGCTATTTTATGTATTTTCCTTCAAACGTTAAAACAGTTTTAGTGTTCATCGTGATATCTGGCGACAACTGTCGACCAATGAATTTTTCAATTTCTCATCATTTCCAGTCAATGTATATTCCAAAGTGTACTCCATTATGTAAATATTGTGGGTACTGGACGTATAAATAGCACAAAATATATAATTTTGGGCCCGCTGACCAATTATTCACACACAATTAGATAAAATTTTGTTCCAAAAATTTCCATCTATAACTGTTCGTTGCCTTGACTGTAAAGACTCACATAGCTAAGCAGCCAGAGATGTGCGTATGCTTCCAAATTTGCCTCTACACACTGTATCTTGGTACGTGGAAGGTGTCCATTCGTAAGCTTACTAAATATCTACAAAAAAGGTTCTAAAGTCATTTTTCATGGGACGATGTCAATCTGAGGGGCGAGGTTAGTAGCTAGTGGTAGAGCACTGAACAAGTATGCTGGAGGTCTTGAGTTCAAATCCCGAACAGACATTGAAGATTTTTATCTTCTAGTGTCTTCGTTCGTGAGTTGGATTCGGCCTCCCGACCGTCCCTAGGCCAACCCAGCCTTTAATTAAGTTGTTAAGTTTATAGGTAATGGAAAGGATAAAATCAGGCGACCGGAGCATAGTACTGATCACACAAACGTGCCGAATAGTCACGAATCAGAAACCTCTATACTATCTGCCCCTGTGGGTCCTCGTGGCCTGTTAAAGGGACTGATTGATTTGATGTCACTCTGAGAAATAAGTGCTTGAAACTTCGAAATAGTTAGTTTTCTTCTTTTAAACGGGGTTTCCGAACCCACCATCTAGCCACTAGACCACGGGAGACCCCCAGTATTTTATTAAAAGAAAGTAAGAAAATGAGAAACTTATTAGTTATAGTCTTTCCTAGTACGAAATTTTATTTCTCTTTGAGATTTTATTTAATACTTTTCACGGGCGATCGAAACCTATCATATGAACTGAACAGCAGATGATGCAGCTACTGCGAATCGGACTTTTTAGCGCGGTTCCTCCCTCCCCCATAGGGAGGATTCCCGCTTATAAGGTTGATACAATGAAACGATCCGGATGTGCCGACTAGAAAATTTCGCGTTTCAGAACCCCTAGAGACCGAAAATAACGGTGGTTCAAATTACACACATATATATATATATATATATATATATATATATATATATATATATATATTTATTTATATATATATATATATATATATATATAGTCTGTTCGCGGATTTCTGGCCTCCCTAATGGTCCGATTTTGATGAAATTCGGTACAAAAATCTGTCGTCCAATTTGAAAGGTCACGTAAGCGTTACGTTTTTGAGTTCATAAGCTTGTAAGTACTCGTTTTATAGGCTTCTTGGGCTAGGAAAACGAATGGAACCATTTTCTAGGCGATAGCTTTAACCGTTTTCGAGAAAACTGAAAAAATAATTTTTGAATACCGTTTTTGGTTTGGGTACTTAGAATCATGGGATTCAGTTGAAACATTTACTGCATGTTCTACTTTCATTAAAACTAATATGTTGAAATTTTGGTTGCGTTTGGAGTTAAGGAAGGGTTAGAATAAAATATTTTATTAACAGACATAAAAAAGTTTTGGTAACTTTGTATACTTTCCTTAATATCTCGAAAAAGGATTACTTCTTGCTATGATTTAGTCTACATATGTATATTAAGTCCTAAATCCAAAAAATAAACTTCACAACGGTTAGATACTATGAGAGAATATGGCGGTTCAATGCCCGTAGAAACAAGGGGGCCGCAGGAAATTTACCTGCTAAGAGTTAATCCTCGAGAGCTGTAAATATACCCCAGGTATCTGCCGACACAAATACAAAGCCTAGGCGGAGAGCACCCCAAAAACTCAGATCCAAACATAGGTTATATACTAAATATTCATAAAGACTACTTAGTTGTAAACCGATTCATCAATTAGCAATCAATAGTTTTCAACAAAGGTTATATACTAAATATTGATAAAAAGTATTTAATTAGAAAAAAAAACAATATTCCACAAGACTTGTTTTTGGTCCATTTGTATCTACTCCATAGACTTAATTAGGTATATTATTCTATTGTAGTTGGGCAACTAAACTTTGTTTTATTTTGTTAAATAAAGTTTTTTTTCTTGACTTGTTATTCGTCAAGACTTTTATTTGTCCTTGTGTATTAACTAGATAGGTTTTATTCGGCATATTATTCTATATAGGCTATATTAGGCAGGGTATTCTACTCAATCTTGTGTACTTCTTCTTGATCCTTCTGTACATGGGCGTATATAAAAACAATTTCGGGGGGGGGGGCTGAGACCATTTCCAGGGTATGGAATACTAAATATTTAGAGCTTGGAATAGTTTTAGGCAACTAAAACGCTATTAAACGTAAAATAAATATGTTTTATGAACTAAGTGATCTTATTTAATTTATTTTTAAGGGTTTTACGAGAAGTTTTTATCATCAATTCAAAATTTCAAGAGGGGCTGCAGCCCCCTCATATATTCCCATGCTAGAAACGCTTTATTAGGCATATTTTGTATTGATTTGTAGAGCTTTCCTTTAGAATGAGAGCCGGATTGTGTAATTTCCGCTTCTGTGTAAAAGTTAGTTACTGTTGGTGCCCCTGACGCCTTAATATCACTTTTATTCGAGATGTTCGAGAGGATTTTGACAATTTTCACGATAAATATAAAAAAAATAAGTTTATTTATTTTCTAAGCTTATATAATGGCACTAGGGACATGAACGGAACCGCGCTAAGATGCTGCAGTTCCTGCGAGTCGGACTTTTTTCTATGGTATTAACTGGAACCAGCTTCATACTGAAAGTTGTAATTTCGTCCTCAATGATTTCTATTTGCATTACGTACCCGTTCCATTTTCAATAAATATTGCTTTTCAGGTACACTGTATATGCTACAGGAAAAACAAAACTACGCCTATCCTGAATGATAGCAAAACGTACAAGGTTTTTGTTTTTTATGGTGCATCTACATCTAGACCATTAGCTCTGGGCTATCTATAGGTTGTCACCCTTTCTAAACATCCATGGTGGAACAGGGATGAAAAGAATCAATCTGCTTCAGGCGGGACTCGAACCCTAGCCACCCTTCAGGCGCTAGCCACTGAGAGACCCGAGCAATCTCTTCTTCATTACTTTAGAGGTAACGGCGCCTCAAGAGAGCTATCAGAAATAATATTTAACAGAATATTTCGACATCTTAATAATCCGGGGGGGGGGGATCTAAAGACAAATTTAAATAGAACCATTTCGAAAAGTATACTTATCTAAATCAGTTGTTGAGTTTTCTCTGGAAAGTTAAATATTGTTACATTGTAATAAAATCGAATAAACTAAAACTTTTCATACACATAATTGGACAATATAAATTAAAATTAATTTTCACTTTTGTTGTTCAAAGCACAGTACAATTTTCCTTCTTCCATTTCAGCGCTAAAAACAAGAGCCCTTTTTAAACTAAAATTAGAACCAAGAGGTCTCTAAAATTGTAATTCCAGTCCTTTTTGCAAAGGTAAAAAATGGCTGAGTGTTATACCATAGAGAGAGAGAGAGAGAGAGAGAGAGAGAGAGAGAGAGAGAGAGAGAGAGAGAGAGAGAGAGAGAAGAAAAGTAAAAGAAAATAAGAGAAATCGTATAAAGAAATGAAGAAGAATGAATGAAAATCCCATTAGATGCGGTGATAACGAACGGTTAGCGGCTTGGAGTTGTCAGAGAAAATATAAAGAAGGCGGCTTCATGATAATTTAAAACCCAGGAAGATGGCTGACTTTATCATAAAGAAAAGGAATCACAGATTCCAGTAGATATACAGCCACTAATATAATATCTCTCAAAGCGGCATATTTTATATTTTATCTTTATTTAGAAATAAATTGATACGCGGAAGAGAGTAATAAACTTAAGGATCTCAATCAGAAGCAAAGAAAATTCTTCCCAACGAAGCTGCGCATATTTCTCACTTTGCAAACGATTATAACTAGGGGAACAGATGTTATTATTGTATTTACATATTTTTTTCTGATTAAATCGAAATTTTTGTGGGAATTCTGCACGTTTTAAGTGATTTTAAAGCATTTAAACAGGTTCTTATTTCATTACATTTCGTCAAAAATCAATATTTTTACATATTTTGCTATAAATACATATTTTTTCTACTTATTTTGATATTCTTTTTACTTTGCAATTGAAAAAATAAAGGGGAAACTGAGAAAGAATGCTTTACCCATTGGATCTAGATCACTGTATTTTCTAATTGCAAGAAGCAAAAGTGGCTGGCAGCCATGGTTGCGGTGCACAGTGGTGCGAAATGGCCAAAAAGCGGAAAAAATTCAAATCTCGAGAACGTATTAACCTAGAAACCTGGGGCCGGTCTCATTCGACTCAGAAGAAAACAATACATCAAGTATAACTGTTTTTATGGAAATTTTGAAGAGCTAATGGAAAAATGAAAGCCTATAGTGGCGTTGAACATTTTTGAGATTTTTGGAATAGGTTGAACTCATCAAATCAAAATGCAACAAGTATTTTGAGTGTATATTTAAATTAATTCAGGGTGATTTTGTTGAAGGAAAACGTCGAAGTTTGTACCGCCCAACAAGCAGTCACACAAATCGCGGTATTTCATTTTAACACATGAGAGCTCACGACTAAACAACGTTAGCACCTAGAATGAACTCGAATTACAGTGTTTTTACGTGGAGACATGTATTACCTTAGCCAATTAGTTAAACTAGATAGCGGAACAAATAAAGGCCTACTCTAATCCTTTCCTTTCATTCCGGTGTTATGATCGGATAAGCAGATAAAGGCAGATGATTTTTGTTCAAATTTTTACTTTAACATGTCTAGTTTGAAATGTGACCTTTCTCATCTCGGAGGAAGGTGGAGCTCTTTTTGTAAGCATAGCTGTTCTCAATGCTTACATAAAATTCGTAACTTATAACATTGAAATGCGATCTAATATTTTTGTTGCCCAGTTTGATTGATGTGTAGCTTGGTTGACCATCGGAGAGCAGGGAAAAAATTTGATAATTTTTTTCTCTCTCTCTTTTGAAATTATATATTAATTATTTAAAGTAGTGTGTAATTTGGTCAAACCTTCATTATTCAGACTTTGGGCTTAAATTAATGGGAATAACCTTGAAACAGGGGGGGGGGAGTATGCTGTTCCTAGATTCTGTACATAAAATAGTGTGAGAATGACAAACTAAATAATCCAAATGAGCGAATTCAATTTTTTCCGCTCTGGCACCGCTATGCGGCGCTTATCGCCTTGGAGCATTTAAAAAATATATATACAACAAATTATTGTTTAACAATTGTCTTATTCCATTAATCTGCTCTCACAAGTGAATAAGCGAAAAAATCATGTCGATATTATTTTCCAAACTCGAGATAAAAAATAATGAACGTTCAACCTATTTTTTTTTAATTTCTTAGCTCCTAAGGCATATTGGTCGAAACGCACAGATACGTGTCAAATATTTCTCCATCCAAAATCACTAGACAAAAATAAGCCTGATGGGCACTGTATACTCCCCTTATGAGATCAGGCCGGCGTCATTTCACGTTAGACAATTTAAAAATGCATTTTGTTGCAAACAATATTCTAAAATAATGTTCATCTGTAGAAATGTTCAACTTCTTTTTCCCCTTTTAAAATGAGTTCCAAATTTTTATTTATGATTTTTTTTTCAATATGTATGATTTTTAGTCATTTTGTTCTATATATTTTCAAGTTTTTGTTCTTTTCACATATAATAACAGAGTTCTTACTAGTTATCTTTTTCTTTATTTTTTTGTGCTAAGTAAAATGATTCCACTACCAAGTCAATAGAATAATTATTTTGAGAGAAAAAGGGTTTTAATATTACGAAAACCGTATCGTCCCTACCATGTCAAACTATCGAATATGCAAATCGGAGCAAAATAGGAACGAACATATTCTATCTATTGACGAAGTAATATATTGAAAAATGGTCTTATTCGATACTTTATTTAAGACATTAAAGGCTATTCTATAAAGGGGTTAGAGTTGTGACAATTTGCGACAACCCGTATCGTCCACTATCCAAGAGCAAAGTCCGGAATCTAAAAACGAGATTTTGCATATTCGATAGTTTGACATGGCAGGGACGATCGATATGTATACTTCCAAATGCATTTTCAAGTGCTGAGTTGAATAATTTTACAACCAATGTAATATTGTTGTTACCTGTTCTCGACGTATTCCTCGTTATTAAAATTTTCGCTTATAACGAATAAATGTTGAGAGCTTCACTCGAGATATTATTCACTGTTAATGTTCAGTTACTTGCTATAAAAAACTGATCAACAACTCTCTGCGGCGCTGCAGAAGATAATAATGGTAATCACATGGCTAATAACCACCTTCATATTTTTAAGCTGTATACACATACGGCCGAGTATGGCGATGAAATTTATAGAACAACAACTTCAAAACAAGCACTTCCAGCAGAAATACAATCACTATTAAAATCTCCTATAAAAAGCGGGATATTTTATAATTTATCCTTATTCATGAATAAATTGACACGTGTTAGGAGGCATCTAACTTGGGCCCGATCCGATCCGATAGCCACCGATTGTCAGAAGAAAAACTTGTTCCTTTCTAGACCGATTTCGGGCCGACGAAGCAAAATGACGCCAACCCACATCATTGTGTTTCAAAAAGGTCTGCAGCATCTACATCTTAACCTATTTTTTAATACCTACATTTTTTTTAATAAAAGTTAATAAATTTATAACAACTTTGTCGCTTCACATTTTTGTTTTTTGTTTCTCTAGTTTATTGAATTACGTGGAAAGATGTTTATAACCATCCAATGTCTATAACCTTCCAATACTTATAACCTTCTAGCTACCGTTCTCATAAATCATTTTAAAATATGAAAAGTCCGTCACGCAGGAGCTGCATAACTAAGCACTTTCCTCAGAATTTGGGTAGTGTAGACTGATTTCCAGAACAATTTGCTTGAAATATCCTACATAAATAAAATAAAAACATGAATAGTTCTCTTTTAATTTTGTAATGAGTAAATGATAAATTATTAATTTGCTTCCAGAGTTATGTTTACACATGGTACATATTACACTACTTAATAAATACAATAAACCTCATATTATCGTATTTTGATCTAACGCAGGAACCGGATACAGTCCCTCTAGCGTTCCTTGCGGCGCCTTTGTGGACCTATGTCTGGCTGGCTTTTCCATTGAAATATATTACAAAGTAAACCCCCCTTTCCGATTGACCGATTCAGCTCATTTTTATAACACTTCTTTCTCATGAGTTACCCACGACGTATACCGCGTTTCGTTACAATACAGCAGAAATTACGACCAGTATGAGTATATTAAAAATTTGGGTCCGGAGTAAACCCCCCCTCCTAATGAACCGATTTAGTTTATTTTTACATCACATATTTACCTGTAGATTACCACTACGAATACCGAGTTTCGTCGAAATATACCAAAAATCACGGTTGGTAGTGGCGAATTGGTATTTTGGGTCTGGAGTAACTCCCCCCCCCCTCCTAATGAACCGATTTAGTTTATTTTTACAACACATATTTACCTGTAGATTACCACTATGAATACCGAGTTTCGTCGAAATATACCTAAAATCACGGCTGGTAGTGGCGAATTGGTATTGTTGGTCCGGAGTAAACCCCCCCTCCTTATGAACCGATTTAGTTAATTTTTATATCTCACTTTTCTCTCTATATTACCACTACGAATACCAAGTTTCGTTGAAATATAACAAATATTACGGCTTAAATGGTCAAATTAGTGTTTTGGGTTCGGGGTAAACCCCCCCTTCCGGTGGACCGATTTCGGTGGTTAACGAACTCGTTCAATCGTTTGCTAATAAATATTACTACGTTTAAATGTTAAATGGATTGGCCATTCACGACTTACACACTCGTACATTACAAGACAGGACAAACCTACATGTATGCAACACTGGCTTATCGATACAGCACATACTGACAGAGTGTAGACTCAGGACAAATTTTCAATTTCCTTACAATTTGACTGGCTTACTTTCCGATGGTAGCCAGAACATTGATGGACTTATTAAATATCTAATACATACACACTCGTACATTACAAGACAGGACAAACCTACATGTATGCAACACTGGCTTATCGATACAGCACATACTGACAGAGTGTAGACTCAGGACAAATTTTCAATTTCCTTACAATTTGACTGGCTTACTTTCCGATGGTAGCCAGTACATTGATGGAGTTATTAAATATCTAATACATACACACTTATACAAGAATACATATTCACTTATACAAGAATACATATTCACTTATACAATAATATTTAAAAAATATAACCATAGCCATTTAGCGTAATTGATTTTTCTTTAATGATACAACAAAAAGATACTCTCTTTTTGTTGGGTTAATGGAACAGAACATACAGAACAGTCACCCAAAAACACAATAATTATTAGACGGAGACTTCTTATCACATACTTACCTAAAACGAATTTTATTCCAATAGGATTCAGAAAAAAGCCCTAGTTTTATCACCAAATGGTGAAAAAACTAAAATAAAATAAAATAAACGATAAATATTAGTGCGAATAAAGAAACTTGTTCACTTGCTTACCCACCGGGCCCTGGCGAATAATGTATATTAGGTATACAATATTTCGTGATTGGATATACAACAAATAGTTGTAAAACTAATAGTACACATTGTTCGGAAAAAATTAAAATAACTATAACTAATACAGTTTAAACTACAAACTAGTATTATAGCAGAACTTATCAGCCGATATAATTTGCATTTTAATTTGTATGTAAATTGAACAGTGGGACGTCATTTAGAAGTTCTGATGTTATTGTTTCATCTATATTAGTAACTGAATTAGAAATGTAATTCCAAATAGTTCGGAATTGAAGATTAATTAATATTGTGATAATACTAATTATGTAATTTCTACATGGGCGAACTAACCCCCTGAAAAAAATGTGAAGGACACTTGTTGCTTTATAAAACAAAGGTAAATGAATGGAAGTTATACCCTCGGGAACATTTGACAGTTACGGATTGGGGGATTTTTTGTTATAATTTATTAATAGTTACCTTGGTCTTAATGACGTTAGCAGTCGAAGCAGCCAAGGGGAAATCAGGCGGCCGGAGCATAGTACTCACCACGCTATCACCCTAGTGCGCCGTATGACAATGGATCTGATACCTATATAGTATCTGCCCCTCAGGGCCTTCGTGGCTTCTTAAGGGATTGATTTCTATTTTATCTTTTTTTTAATGGCATGTCAACCTTTTCGGTCATTAACGCCATTTATTTGAGAAGCGAGAAATCCGTGATGGTTGTAATCATCAAATATTATTCGCGAACATATATTTTTAAATGAATCAGTTTTCTTCTTTGAAATACAATTTAAAATGGTCGATCCATGGTTTATCTTCAAGTACAGGAATGTACATTTTAGATATTATTCAAGTTTGAATGACATCAAATTCAAACTTACGTCGAGTGCCCTACCACTAGGCACCCCCCCATATATGTGTATATATAAATATATATAATTATTATTAAATTTTAACGTCCATTTATTATTAACTACGAATTTTAGGACGGTTATCTATTGGTTACCACTCTATTCTAGCCAGGATAGGGCTGAGGCCTTTCCTTTTTTCTAAAGAAAAGCCACCATCCCTAATGGGAATCGAACCCACGACCCTTTGGCACGGAGTATGTATATATATATATATATATATATATATATATATATATATATATATTCCTTCATAATATCCCGTTAAATATTAAACCTACAACTTTGGTCTTGGTATCACCTGAATGGAAAATTAATAGGCTACAACGTTTGTATCGAGGTGTTTTTACGTAAAAGGCTTGGTTTCATTGTTAAATAAGAATTCGTCTACAAAAGGGCGATATTTTTCAGTTTTTTGCGTTTTACGCGCAAACGGTGCGTCGGATCAAAAGATGTCTCGGAATAAATTAGTCTTAAAATTAAATTTTTTATCAGAATTTCTCATAAAAAATACCTGCCGCCATTAGAAAATCAAGAGTTCGATGCGCTGGAGAATGTTACAAAGTCAACTAAACCTTTAAAAGAAACCTCGTGCAACATAACTAAGACCTACCAAGTTTCATTTCGAAATTCCAACAACTCTAGGACGAAAAGGGGGTGGACACATATACTGGGACACCCTGTATATACAGATTCATACACACATATTCGCTCGCTTTCCCATTAATCAGGAGCAAAAACGCATAAAAACGTGAACGATTAGTATTTTTGTAGGGGTCATAATACCGGTATATAAGGTTTTTATTCCTGGGCAATCAAATGCAGGGTTATTGCGCTTTTTGTAGGGCTCGTGAACACGTGATATTACTGGTCAGGACCTCCAGCTTGTGTCACCGGTTTTTAACTTTTAAGTAGCGCGAAAACGTAATGATATTAAAGCTTAGAGTAATAACTAGTAGGGTAACACTTTCAAATCTTAATTCCCCAAAGCTGATCCAGTCTGCCAGATTGTATAAATGTTTGTGACTGGCGACCTAATGATATGCTTGAGGAATTAGTTCTGCGGGTTCAAAACACTGTATGAATAAATCTTAGTTAGGACTCAGTGTGCAAATGGAAGTTCTGAACCCTTCAATTGGACCCTGTAATGGCCAAAATCAAAAGAAATGTATTTGTGAAAACTGCTAATTAAAGCACAATTATACCTCAAACAGCCCTTAACCATTGCTTTATAATTTAGGTTAACACGCATGCAATGTCGCCCACAAATGGTCAAAACATCGACAAACAGGACGTTATATGCCAAGACATGCAACTGAAAGCCACAACACGTCAGCTAAACTAAAGTTTCATGAAACCAGTTTCTTCAGTGTGCACCGTGCCTTAACCCGCAAAATTTATATTCATATGCATAATTTTTTTACAATAACAACAAAAAATCTTTGTTGTCTTATCCAAAAATTTCTTTCTTTGTGAGTTGTACAAAGGATACATCTACCAGAAAGTCTGTGCTCCGTTTTAGCGCGGTTCCTCCCTCCCCCATAGGGAGGAACCCCGCTTATAGGGTTGATACAATGAAACAATCCGGAAGTGCCGACTAGAAAATTTCGCGTTTCAGAACCCCTAGAGTCCGAAAATAACGGTGGTTCAAATTTGTATATATATATATATATATATATATATATATATATATATATATATATATATGTATATATTTATATATATATATATATATATATATATATATATTTGTCTGTTCGCTCATTTCTGGCTTCCCTAATGGTCCGATTGTGATGAAATTTGGTACAAAAATCCGTCGTCCAATTTGAAAGGTCAAGTTCGTTAACCAGCAGAATCCGCCCACTGAAAGATGGCGTTTAGGGCGAAATTCGCGCAAAAAAAATCGTAACACTTACGTTTTTGAGTTCATAAGCTTGTAAGTACTCGTTTAATAGGCTTCTTGGGCTAGGAAAACGAATGAAATCATTTTCAAGGCGATAGCTTTAACCGTTTTCGAGAAAATTGGAAAAATAGTTTTTGAATACCGTTTTTGGTTTGGGTACTTAGAATCATGGGATTCAGTTGCAACATTTTTTGCATGTTTGAATTTCATCAGAACTAACATGTTAAACTTTTCGTTACGTTTGGAGTTAAGGAAGGGTTAGAATAAAATATTTTATTAACAGACATAAAACGTTTTGGTAACTTTGTATACTTTCCTTAATATCTCGAAAAAGGTTGAGAATCTTGGTAAACGGAAGAGTACCATTAGAAAGCTTACTAAGTGCTCTACAAAAAAGGTTCTGATGAATGTTTTGATTAGGCGATGTCAATCGGAGAAATAAGTGCTTAAAACTTTAAAGTAATTGATTTCGCTTATTCGAACTGTTCTTTTTGTCTTTGATTATGGTACTTAGAATCATGGGATTCAGTTGAAACATTTTCTCCATGTTTGAATTTTATCAAAACTAATATGTTGAAAATTTGGTTACGTTTGGAGTAAAGGAAGGATTAAAATAAAATATTTCATTTTTAGTCATGAAAAGTTTTGGGAACTTCGTATATTTTCATTAATATCACGTAAACGTTTCGGAATCTTGGCAAGCAAAAGATTACCATTCGAAAGGTTACTAAATTCTCTACAAAAAATGTTTTGAAGACATTTGCGATGGGATGGTCATATTTGGAGAAATAAGTGCTTAAAACATAGGTAATTTCGTTTATTTGAACGAATCTTTTTGTGTGTTCCCTACAGTGTTTTTCACTGCTCGTTATTTTTGTGATTGCTTATAGTAGTCAAACGTATTATTCAATAAAACAGGATACGTATAAATAGAAACAATATTTTGTTTCAACGGCATCTTGGAATTCGAAGATGCCCAATGAATATCTAGATTACTGTACTGGTGTTGATTTCGTTCTTTAGAATTGTTTTTGGTATTCCCTATTTTCATCAGTTTTTATCTATTTATTAATTTTTTTGTTTAAATTCATTGAACAAAATCATAGGAATTCGAAGGTGAGGAGCTAGGAGGCTTAGGGTGGGGGGAATTTTCCCTGTCCCCAGGTAGCTCCCCAGTGTACCCTCGTCATCTGTAAGTCCCTTTCTAGAGTCATAAAGATAAGCCTCCAAACAGCTTTAGGAATGTAGGATTTCTAATTTTTGCGAGTATCAGAACTGCCACTCTTTACATACCACAGTGGTACTGACGTACCGGTCTATACTAGTTGCACTCCACACGGTGGTAGTACTTGGTGTATGCCACAGCGGATCGCCCATAATAACCTTATTTTATTCGTATTACATAGATACCTAAAAAAAATTTATTTGTGTATATGTGTAGCGTTATTGGGATTAGAATAAAATATTTTATTAACAGACATGAAATGGTTCGGAATCTTCGTATATTGTCCTTATTTTATTTATATTTTTTTTTTATTTCTTTTATGGTGCATCGAAATCTGAGCCATTAGCACCATTTTTTCTTTATGAGCTTATATAATACTTAGATTTAGCTAGCGACAATATTTTACACCGCAATTAAAGTGACTTGCTCTTCTTACAAATATAATATTTATATTATAATATAAACATAATGCATTTATTTGTCTGAAAAAAATTTCAACCCGCAGGAACTGCATCATCTTAGCGCGGTTCCGTTTTTATCTCGAGTGCGATTAGTGAAGGAATATAGCAGCTATCGGTAGGTATTAGCACCATTTTTCCCCCTTAATATCTTCAAAACAGTGGGAAGTACGATATAACCATTCAAAAGCTTACTAAATTCTCTACAAAAAAGATTCTGAAGCAAATTTCGATGGGGCAATATCAGTCGGAGAAGTAAGTGCTTAAAACTACAAAAGTTTTAGTTTTGTTATTTTAAACGGTTTTTTGTCACTGTTTACCTCACTTTTGTTTTTTAAGTTTATTTAACGGTGGAATGACTACTTCATTAAAGCTGAGAAAATAAGAATCGTATTGGTAATAGAGTTTTCCTAGAGTGAGCGTCGCGATGACGGGAGAGTCCCATCCGCTTAGAAAACTGTCAGTTTCCATATGTGGCGCTTTAAGCTTCCTTCTCTTTGAGATTTTATTTTATATTTTTAACGAAAGATCAAAACCTACCGATAGCTGCTACTATTTCTTTCCTAATCGCACTCGAGATAAGAACGGAACCGCGCTAAGATGATGCAGTTCCTGCGAATCGGACTTTTTTGGTTCTGGTCCTGGTTTCCTCTTCCCGGTCATATTGGCCGCCTGACGTACTTGGGAATCGAAGATTCTGCTGCACTCTTTTCAATTTGTAGTCTAATCTGTTTATAGCCAATATTCTACAGAACTGGTAGGATTACTTGCTACATATTTATATTGCCTGAAAGTTAATTCCAGCTATGGGGAGGATTCAAAAGAAGACATTTAGAGGACACGCCGAGCTACAGGATATGAAGCGAACAACTTGTCAATGATGTCTACATCACCTTTTGGTAGATTATATGTTATTATTTCTATCTTCTCATCTCAGCCTGCTACAGTGATTCTTCATCCGACGGTTCACTTTATGTTTCGTGCAATGATCTTTGAAAAATATGTCTTTCCCGTTCATCCGAATCAATAAACTCAACTTCTCCATTCTGTTTACACACTTACTGAAAAAAGACTCCTTCTTTCTTTCTTGACTTTCTTCATAAGAAATTTTAAACGGAGGTTGAAGCCAAAAATTCTACTTTATATTATTGTAAAGTAAGTAGGGAGGGATGTGGGGTATTGTGAGCACCCCAAGCCAATAAAAGACCCGAAAGACAAACAATGATCTCATGTCAGTGCAAGCTCAAAGTGAACACAATTGGTATTTAGGAAGTTACCAAAGAGATGAAAAGGATTTCAAATTTATAAATTGAAAATATAGAGCAAATTAAGTCAGGGGGTGCTGAGAACATCCCATCTCCCAATTTAAAGGTGAATGGCGTCTGCCAAACGGAATCTGCATGACAAAGGACATTCCTGAAAAATATGTAAAGTTTACATACCATTCCTGAAGAATTTGCTCAAAATTGCCAGCAAAAATACGAAGTAAACATTAATATTTCTTATTTTTCAACATGATATGGAAAATGGCGATTACGATTCTGACTTTTAACCCAGTAAATACTTTGTTTCCCTAAATCCTCTCGGTTCGGTGGGAATTGTTCGCAGGTACAAAGAGCATTAGGAGTTATTTATTGCTTTAACTAATCGCTTCCTACCGGAGCCAATTTCATTTTCCATACAAAGCTGATTAGGGCCGACACGAACGCATTTCCCAATTCTGATTATAAACCAAACAAGCAAACTCCATCGAATAAAAGTCCTCGTGACCAAAAACAATATTCCTCTTGTGTGTTTAGCCGGGCTTTGTTTAAACCGGTTCAGACTTTTTCTCTCGTCTCCAGGGTTGCAAACTAGGCGTCTGAAACCAGTTTGCAACTGAAATAAAACTTCTTTCTGCTCACGGTGCGACTTTTCTGCAATTAGAGTTGCAAACCAGTTGCGTATGAAATTAGTTTGCAACTGAAACAAAGCACGCGAGTATATTGGCTTGTTGTAAATCAATTGCCCAACAGTTTCGCAAGTGGTGCGTATTTAGTGAGCTACGTGTTTTTTTGTAAGAACTTGCGATGTCAGACTCACTAGGGGAGTATACAGCGATGGGGTCACCGATCTGGACCATTTTTTTTTCTGGTGATTCTATACCGAAAATAGTCGACACGTGTCCGAGCGTTCCGTCCAATACGCCTTGGAGCCGAGAAATAAAATCAAATAGGTTGAAAGTGCTTTATTTTTTATATCGAGTTTAAAAATATGCATATGTTTTCAAGTAAACTAGTATTTTTTTTTTTATTTTTTTTTTTTTAGGGTGCTTCGACTACCTAGGCCATTAGAACCATTAAACTAGTATTATACATTTTTTTACACCAAAAATAATAGCAAGAATTCAGCACCCCAAAAAACTCTAATGTGGTGAATATCATTGAAAACAAAAAATAATGATTTCTCCTCTTGAGATAATCCCATATTTAATTCATTGAAATCCTTAAAAAGAAGAAAGACTCCATGTTCTAACCATATAAATGACTATTGTATTATATCAAAATGTATTTGCAAAAAATGGTTCTCAAAAAAAGGTGATACCAAGATCAAAGTTGTAGGTTTAATCTACAACTTTGATCTTGGTATCATCTGAAAGGAAAATTAATAGGCTACAACGTTTACATTGAGGGGTTTTAACGTACAAGGCTTGGTTTCAGTGATAAATAGGACTTTGCCTATAAAAGGGCGATATTTTTCAGTTTTTTGCGTTTTACGCGAAACCGGTGCGTCGAATCAAAAGATGTCTCGGAATAAATTAGTCTTAAAATTAAATTTTCTATCGGAATTCGTTATAAAAAATACCTGCCGCCATTGGAAAATCAAGAGTTAGATGCGCTGGAGAAAAACTGGAGAATGTTAAAAAGTCAACTGAACCTTCAAAAGTAACCTCATGCAACATAACTAAGACCTACCAAGTTTCATTTCGAAATTCCAACAGCTCTAGGAGGAAAAGGGGGTGGACACATATACTGGGACACCCTGTCCCGGGCTTCTTTCTAAAGGGAGGTATAAAACGCTTCAAGAGCTGTCTAAGAAAATAATATCATCAAATAAATATTAATTTTAATAAATAAGTCTTGTAAACGATATAGTAAAAACATAAAACAATCAGAAATCGATGTTATGAAATTAAGCTGAGCCTCAAATTCCAATTTTAATGGAAATATTCGTCCTAATTTCATGATGATAGAAATTTCCAGTGTGGAGAGAACTGTGGTCATCGGAGGGCTGTGGCTGCGGGCATACCGATAGCCCGGTCATTGGGGTTTCTATCGGAATAATTAGAATTCCAATAATATTTTACTAACAATAATGGGTTTTCCATAAAATATTAAAGCAGTTTTTATAGCATTATACGCTTCATTTATTTATTTTAAGTAGAAGTAGCAGTAAAGTGAATTTTATTAAATAGAAATACAGATAATAAATATTTATTAAGAAACAATGCTCCCATTAATATCTATATGTTATAAAACTAATATATATATATATATGTTATATAACTTTAATATTTATACATGTTAAGTAGGTACCTAAGTTAATTTAATAATTTATGAAATTATATATTAATAAGTTATAAAACGATTTATAATTATATTAACTAATAATTCTACTTTGTTTTATTTAACCTCATAGAAAAAAGAAAAAATAATGTCAATATTATGCTAATATTTATATATGTTCAAAAACTATTTATAATTAAGTTAAATTATTAATTTTATATTGTTTGATATTATCTATACAAAAAAAAAATACAACTGACATTTACAAACAATTTAAGTATAGAAAATATTTTAGACTCACATAGTATGCCGATTTTGACATGCGGTGTGCAGAAAAATAAAACAATAAGCGACGTGAAAACATTTTATAAATATCAATAAATGAAAGATATAAACAATCAGAAACAAAATATTTTTAAAAAAATGAATAAATCGTTGCTTGCTTAACAAGGAGTTTCCGTGGTCCCTACCATTCAAATGTACCAATGCTTCATTTCGAGATATTTAAGTTTTGTTAAATATTTTTAATATTATTTCGAATATAATAAAACAAAAAGCTACGACATTCATGACATCTTGACATTTTGCTATCAGGGTCTTATGAAATTTTCATTCCCGCTTCTTATATATTATTGTTTTATTTACATCTAATATATATATATATATATATATATATATATATATATATTGGATTTAAATAAAACAATAATATATATATATATATATATATATATATATATATATATATATATATATATATATATATATATATATATATATATACAAAACGTCTTCAATTGACTGCTCTTGTAGTTGTTTTTTTTTTTTGTTTTTTTTTTGTTTTTTTTTTTTGTTCTAAGTAAATCTTCCAATGCAGAAGGTAGGTGTTATGATTTTTTATGTGGATAAAAAACTCGTTATTCCAGTATATTTTCTATAATTATATCAAAGCATCTTTCAGAACTAAAGTTCAAACATAGTTATTAAAATTTAAGTTAGATTATTTTTTTAAAAAGTTATGTTTAATAATATATTAACTCGTTATAGTAACAATGATAACTGTTTTAAGATTTACCTTGAGCAGAAGCCATTCGAACTTTAACAACAGCATGGAGTAAATTTAGCGAGGTTCACTGGCAAGCTATTTTTTGTTTAGCATAAATGTGCTTTAGGGATGACTAAACTGGAAAAAATGTGTCCGCTGGCGTTCGCGCATGCGCGGTGGCAATGTAAAAAAAAATACTATGTTATACAGTACATTACATAGGTTTGTCGGGTGGAGCTGAAGCATATTTATGTTCATGAATTTCAGCAGAGGGCTCTAAACGAATTATCTTCTAGAGTCTTCGTTCGTGGGTTGGATTCGGGCTCCCCTTATTTTTTTATTTTTTTATTTTTGTTTAACGGCGTATCAACAATTGTGCTATTAACGCCGGGCTATCTGTTGGTTGTCACCCTTTTATAATACCAACACGTGGTCGGTCATCCATTCAGATACTGGCTTAACTTCGGTGATCAACGGGAACCGGTGGATTCAACGTGGCTATGGTTATTTAAATACTTTTCGTAAGAATCGTGAGCAATTTTCAAAAAAATAAATTAAATCAAAAGTTAACCAGATTTAGTAAATTATAAAACATTTATTTATCACTTAGATTTATCAAACCCGGAAGAGTACACCGTAAACGAGAAAACACAAGTAAATGCGGAGTACGTACAGCATGCCTTGGGCATAAATCTGTCCTTGGCCAATGCCAGAACATAGTTTTGCGAAAAGTTGTCTACCAGAGGGCTGGATGAGAGTTAGGGACAGTGCACTCGAGTTTTGTCAGCGGTAGTTTTAAACAAAGTTGTTGTGAGGGAGGGTTAACCCCCACTAACCAAGTTGTGGGGAGGGGGTATGAAGTTTGTCTCGGAGACCGAATTGCTGATATTTAGCCTTGTTCTCGGGGATAAATCCCTTCTAAAAGAGTACTAAGCATTTTAGAATGTTCAATTTCTTAATAAACATTTAAGTTGTTAATAATGATTGTTTTTCTATAAAGTAATTGAATGATATTTACAAAATAGGCTGAAGGTCAATTAGCCTCCTGCTTATTTTAAAAATCGGTCATTTTAGAGAATCATTAGAAATTAATTAATCTACTACTGAATTTAAAAGAGAACGAGCCAAAACGAATTGATGGAGAAATTTTATAAAAATATGCAAACTGTAAATGTCGATCTAAAAACTTCTTTATTAGGACCGTTGCACAGTGTTCAAACATCGTACGTATTGTACATGAAGGTGATACTATTATCTAAAAACTTCTTTATTAGGACCGTTGCACAGTGTTCAAACATCGTACGTATTGTACATGAAGGTGATACTATTATCTAAAAACTTCTTTATTAAGACCGTTGCACAGTGTTCAAACATCGTACGTATTGTACATGAAGGTGATACTATTATCTAAAAAAGAAAAAAAATGAATAAAAAAAAAGTTAGCTGCCGTCAGCTGCCTTACGAGTTTTTATGCAGCTTTTTTTTAAAAAAAAAAAAGGAAAAAAAGTTATATCTGCTCCATAAAAAAAAATAAAATGTTCTTATTAAAATTATATTTTTATTCTTCTTTAGTTGAATTTAAAGCATGTATTTTATTTGTATTATATTGTTTTAAAATAATTATTCTATTGTCAATTAATAGTTTTTAATGGACAGGTTATTTTTTATTTAGGGGTTTTCTTATTTTCATCGTATATAAGTTTTCTTATTTTCGTATATTACATCCGCCATTTTTTATTTCATTAAATTCTTAATAAACGACTCTGAACAACCCTATTCAACAAATTTTATCAAAAACTAATAATTTTTCTTCACAAAAGCTTTTTTACTTCTAATATAGCCATATTGAATCCGCCATTTTGTAATTTTGACCCCCTGATTACAAGAGATTACATCTGAAGAAATTTCAGATCGAGTCATTAAATTAATTAGTGGAATTTTGGCCAGCTTTTTGGGATTCCGCCCCACTGTGCGTTAGTCTGGGCGTGGGTATCTCGCCCAAACAGAATCTTTTAATTTGCCATAGACGCTAAAAAAAGTGCTTGCCGTGCACTCAAATATTTTTATTTTAAAGTCAATTATTATTAACTATGAATTTGTGGACGGGTTATCTATAGGGTACCACCCTTTTCTAGCCAAGATAGGGCTGATGCCTTTTATATTTTCTAATGAAAAGCCACCACCCCATAGTCGGTATTGAACCCACGACCTTGGGCACGGAGTGTTAAGTGCTCACGCCTTATTATTGTTGTTTCTAACTCATTATACAGATATATATCTATATACATAAATATTATTAACTATGAATTTTTGGACGGGTTATCTATAGGTTATCACCCTTTTCTAGTCAGGATAGGGCTGACGCCTTTTCTTTTTTCTAAAGAAAAGCCACCACCCATTGTGGGTATTGAACCCACGACCTTGGGCACGGAGTGTTAAGTGCTCACGCCTTAACACTCACGGCCACCGGGCTGTGTTAATTATTGATGTTTCTAACTCCTTATACAGATATATTTCTATATACATAAATATAATTTCCATTAGTATTTAGCACATTATATTTACAGCCCTGACGAAGGCTTGAATGTCTGACTGTTGGAAGAAATTAAATTCATTTTTGTTATAACATGTAGTTAATTTAACAAGCGGCCGAGAGCCGATTTCATTAAAAAGTCACATACATGATCAAATAAGAAGTCATTTATGGTTTATTTATTTTTTATGGCAAATATTAAATCCTTCGTGATGATGAAAATGTCATAAGAATGCAGATATCCTCCCGTCAAATGTTGAGAAAAGGGAAATGAAATCCTGACAGGAGTTGAAAAGACGAGAGTGACATTCAGATGTATAGGGGAATATGAGAGTAGACACACTATGTTCCAAGAGGAACAGGAGAAAATGAGTCGATAAGGAACGTCGCCCTCCACTTTCCCCGGCCTAAAGGTCATGTCTTCATATTAACCTGTCCTATTTTGTTATTTCTAGGGTGCATACGCGTTTTCTCTCATCTCATGTGATAGATAATAAACCACTTGTACTTTAGGGTGTTTCTCGAAGCACTGATGAGCAGGGCCTCATCTAGGAGGTCTCAGGGGGCCCGGCGCACAGTGATGCCAAACGCCCGTTTTGGGGGGAAAACCTTTAGGTACTTGAATCATTCTGATTTTGGTGTCGTTTTTAAGGTATTTTTTAGTGCTAAGTCGAATGAGACCACTGACAATTCGATAGAATAATTATTTTGGGAGATAAGCGGGATTTATTGTCGAAAATCGTGAAAAACAGAAAGTCTCATATTTAAAAAAGGCATATTTTACTGAATTGGTATAGAATAGAATAGAATAATCTTATGTACATGTATACATCTATGTATCTTTCCAAATGAATTTTCGACTGCTGAGTTGAACAAATTAACAAACAATGTAATACAGTTAAATAAAGTTAAGGTCAAGAAAAATTGGCTACACTGAACCTTTCAGATTCTGACGGCCATTTTAAATCGACAGCCATTTTGAATAATGTCTCAAATTTATTTGTTGATGTTCTTGATAATTAGAATAACTCGAACTCATTGATGACTTTACATGGTTATATAATCATGTAATGCAGTTTATTTTGGCGCTGGCCATTCTTTGATAAGAGCTATCTACTCGCAGGCTCTGCTACTGGCCTCTGTCGGCTGTTAGATAAAGTGCTGCGGTGCCGGTTGCATTATGAACTACTAGACAGATATAAACAAATTTACACCGTTCGACCGATTTTCGTAACTGGGTATAGACATCTGGGTATCAAGTAGATCTTGATACGTGGAGAGTCATAGACAGAAAATAGGTGTAGCATGGTGTTTAGGTATAAAAAAAATGTTAGTTCAAACGCGATTTCACACCTTCGGTTTTGGAGGTTTGTTCCTTCTCGGCGCCACTGTGCGGCGTAATTTTTTATTCGCATTATAATTTGAAACAACAAAATTATAAACCTAAGCATAGTTCACATAATTCATATTGAGAACAACCAATGGATAATTTCTAAATTCTTTATTTCTAAAATATATACTAGCTTTTAAATATTGTCAGCCCAAAAATTTGTAGTCCCAGGAAGTGTCAATGTACCGTAGACAATACGTAAATTTTCACGTAAAATTAATTTATGATTATACATTAATCAAATAATATAATTGTACGTTAAACAATACCATTTCAAGGCCTCAGCAGCCGATGTACCGTAGACAATACGTAAATTTTCCACGTAAAATTAATTTATGATTATACATTAATCAAATAATATAATTGTACATTAAACAATACCATTTCAAGCCAAGGAGTGTTGAGAAAAAATAAAATGATAGATTTACCAAGATCCGAAAACTATTCATATCTATAAATAAAATATTCTTTTCGAAGGTAGAAATTGTCAGGGCTCGGTCGTAGTATCTTAATAAACCCACATTTTAGCACTTTCCTCCGAAGGAAAGTAGCTATTGAGGTTGGACTCATGACAGAATTTTTGAAAAATTTCTTCGAATCTTTATCGATCCTACCTATTAGACACCGAAAATGACCCCAGTTAAAATTTATATATATATATATATATATATATATATATATATATATATATATATATATATAGTTATATATATGTGTCCGTTAACACGATACCGGCCAGAGTTTTTGTTTCTTCCCCACGAAACTTGGTATGTAGTATTCCCCAATCAAACGATTGAACGAGTTCGTTAACCAACAAAATCGGTCTATCCTGAGGGGAGGTTTAGTCCGGAGCCAAAGTAGTTATTTGCCAATACCAGTCGTAATTTTAGTTATATTTCAACGAAACGGTATTCGTTCTGGTCAACTAAAGAGAAAAATGTGTTGTAAAAATAAACTAAGGTAAACCTGAAGGAGAGCGTCCTCAACACCGATTTTCTTCAAAGTTTGCACTATAACGTATTTTCATGCACTAAACACGAATCCGTTGAAAAAAATTGTTGTTCTCAACCAGGAAAGAAGTTATTTAAAAAAAAAGTTCACTGTTAGTGGGTTACAAACGACCAAAGGTGCTGTTAGCGGGTTACAAACGACCAAATTTTCTTCAAAATTTGCACTATAACGTATTTTGATGCACTAAACACGAATCCGTTGGAAAAAAAAGTTGCTCGCAACTAGGAAAGAAGTTATTAAGCACTAAAGTTCACTGTTATGGAGGTTATAAAAGACGGGGTAAACAGCTTATATGTAAACACGCACCTGCGCAATAGTCCTTAATGACGAAGTGTAATTGAAATTTAGACTCACCTTGTGGTAGCTGACTTGGTCGTAAACTGTCGCTTTAGGGCATACGTGGTATGCGTTTCCGCTCGCTCCGCTCGCTCAAGAAAACATCAAAACCCCTAGTCAATCCAACTCGCAGAAATAAAAAGAATTCTATGCCCAAAAGTCGTCCAAGGCAGTCTTCCCTAACCTTCATAACAGTGAACTTTTTTTTTAAATAACTTCTTTCCTGGTTGAGAACAACAATTTTTTTCAACGGATTCGTGTTTAGTGCATGAAAATACGTTATAGTGCAAACTTTGAAGAAAATTGGTGTTGAGGACCCTCTCCTTCAGGTTTACCTAAACTAAATCGGTTCATTAGGAGGGGGGGGGGGTTTACTCCGGACCCAAATTACTATTTAACTATTTATTTATTTAGGGCTTCAAAATATAAAATTACTAATTTGCTCATACCTGTCGTAATTTCTGCTGTATAGTAACGAAACGCGGTATACATCATGGGTATCTAATAAGGAAGAAGTGTTGTAAAAATGAACTAAAACGGTCTATCGGAAGGGGAGGATTTACTTTGTACTATGTTTCAATTGAATTGAAACAGGTGTTATGTTTTTATTTTATTTATCTATATAGGTTATTTTAAGCAAATCATTTAGGAATGCACTCGACACTACCCAATTCTGAGGAAAGTGCTTAGTTGTGCAGCTCCTGCGTGACGGACTTTTTATATGAAAATGAGTTTTATTGTTAGCCGAAAGGTCGGGAAAGTTGGAATTTGCCCGGGTAAAATCCAAAATTAAACAGTCAGTACGTCACACCGAATAAAAAGATTTTTGACTAACATATTTATATATGGAGTTTGAAGAGAAGAGGAACTTACGTTAAAGTTTATTTTCCCATCAGAGAACACTTCTATCCTTCACTAAGGTGTGTTTAGTATGCCAAATACAGTTTGACAGGACTTTGTAAGTACTCAACAGCCCTACAATTCTCCACATTCCTTGAGCACAGGCAAAACATTTGCCTTCCTCAAAGGTATTTGCCTTTTGAGCATCATGTTTCACGATTGACTGACAGAATTAGAACGTGCTGAGGCAAACAGCTTGAGAACTTTATTTAGTCAAAGCGGATTTATACAGATAACTTGAAATAAAGTCAAATTAAGTCAAACAAATAATATTAAGGAAGGTAAACGTTTAAATAATTCCTAAGGATCTAAGCTAATGAGAATTTTGGGGTAACAATTTTGTCGTTTTTAAAAGCCTTATAGGTCGAATAATTTTAAATTTTCTTTTTAAACATTCTCTGTTTTTTTTTGTACGAGAATGTGTTTAAGAATATAATGCGTCTGTATGTATGTATGTATGTATGTATATATATATATATATATATATATATATATATTAATTTATGGATTTATCATTAAAAATATATTACATGATGTATTGCCAGAAACACGTAAGGGAAAATTAAAAAAAAAAAAAAAATTAAATAATGTAGTTTTATTTTTTTGTTTTTTGGGTCATTAACACCAAGAAAATAGTTTCATTTTTAACATATGATAAAACTATTTTAATTAGGCCTTCTTTTTAAATAGGCCTAGTTTGGATAGAACTTACTTAATCACTAACTATACTAATGCTAAGACTACTATATATAAATTGTGGTAGTTCCTATTAACATATTTCGGAACTAACATTAAACTTTTTTATTTATTTATTTTATGGTTTTACACCGCTTCTACAAAAGTCATTAGCGGTGACTATGTAATTATATGAAACTGTACATGTTGATTTCTTTTAAAAATTCTAAAATGCTGTTTAAACTTCTTGAGTCTTCTCCATTAAACATTAAACTTAAATCTAAGCCTAAAGTGACTACGTACATATTTACAATACAACACACACAAGTACACAATCACATAACACACACACACACACACAATACATACTGTCACACTGTCCATTCATTGCCGGGGACATGTTGCACAGTTTTGTTTCAAACTCTCTGCGACATGTCGCTCAGGCAAACTCTCTGAGACATGTCACATAGGTATTTGCTGCAAGAATGAGGTATAACATATGTTAATCATATGTGAAGATTAGACACGTTCTTCTGTAGACACTAGACAGCAGTGTTGGGCAAAACTCATTCAGAATAAGGAATAATAAATAAATCTGTTATTTCATTCTGAATAATGAATAATTTTTTATTCATTATTCAGTCAACTCAATGAATAACGTAAATTTTATTTTTATTCATTATTGAATAACAATTATTTATTGAATGAAAATGTTTATGTAATAAAAGTTATTTTTTCGATTGAAACAATTTTTTGAATGAAATTGATTTATTTGACTGAATTTTTTTGTTAAATCTTTTATAGTAAAAATAACTAAGTTCATTAAACTTTTTCTTACTTTTAATACAAATTATTTATTTAAGTGATATTGTTTACAGAAGAATCTGAGTTTGTTGTTCCATGAACCAAATTATTTTAAATGTTATGAATTGTTAGTTTTGCTCTTTTGAACGGGTTTTTGTATCTGTTTACCTGAATTTTTAACTGGTTGTTTCTCATTTTAATTGGATTTAACAATGAAACGAGTATTTGGCTAAAACAAGTCAAGAAAATGTGAAACATTGTTATAGAGTGTCCAGGAGCGAACGTTGAGAAGGTGGTGGAAGTCGCCATGATACTGTCAGTTTCCTGTTGTGGCGCCTTAAATCTATTTTCTCTTCGAGATTTTATTTTATATTTTTCACGGAAGATCAAACCCCACCAATAACTGCTACTATTCCTTTACTAATAGCACTAGGGATATGAACGGAACCGCGCTAAGATGAGCCAGTTCCTGCGAGTCGGACATTTTCGGTATCTAGTAGATAGGGTCGACGAAGATTTTCATGAGTGCAACCTCAGCAACAGCTAATTACCTTCCAAAGTTCTATAACAAGTTTTATATATGCTGGAGTTGGTTAAAGCCGCAGAGCATTGGTAGTTGACAAAAGTTTTACAAAGATACAATATTTTCATGGGATAGATAACAGCTATCAATAGCACAATATGAAAGGAAGGAACACGGCCTAAGGGCAAGCATATCCTATCCCTTCTCAACCCTTCTGAATAACCTTTCGTGAGGGTTCTGTATTTTCCTATTTCCTTTCACCAAAGTATTCAGCATTCAGATTCTTTATTTTTTCTAAACCTCATGGAGACCACTCGTATCGGACAGAATAAATCCTTTTTGTGACGCATAAATATATGAAACTGAAATATTAACGACGAACGGTACATGTTATAATATAACCGTTCACGTTTTCATGATGTTCTATAATCTGGGATAAGTATCATAGTAGGTATATATTTTTGAAGCCAGAAGAGCTGATATCCATTTTTATATATTCAATTTTACTTACTTTTAGGTACAACAATACTCTAAACGGCACTAATGGCCAAGAATTATGTCGATGCGCCGTAAAAAAAAAAAAAAAAAAAAAAAAAAAAATACTCTAAAAAGCTATTGTTTTTATATATTTTATTAGCGTGTACCCTTACTCCCGATAGGAAGGAAACCTACGTATAAAGTCGAATTTACGTTCCGCAACCCGGCGGCACTGATAAGTAATGTCAGTTTCTAAGCCCATAGACCCCGAAAAGGCTGAAATTTAAACTTATATTTATAAATGTATGTATATATATATATATATATATATATATATATATATATATATATATATATATACAGTAGACTCTTCCTGGACCGGGATACAGTCGGATTAGTGAATTCACTTAGAAGCTCCCACTTATGTATTTGAAAAACCTTATTATTTGAGGATATAATAATATGTACCATGTATAATATATTTTTGTATTTGCATATGTAAGTAAAATTTAGACACCGAATTATAAAATAAATTCAAAATAAGTAAATCCTTGCTGGTGTAAATCAGACGTTCTAGCCACAGGAGCCTTAGTAGAAACACAAGTTCCTGCCTCTAAAACGGAACATATATCCCTTCTTCGACTTTCATTCAATGAAATACCACCAAACAAATGTTTGGCTAGCTAGTAATGGAAGTTTTCTTGGAACTCATTCCTCTCGGAGACCGCCGGATTAGAGAGCGACGGATAAGAGGACGCCGTCTACTCTGTGTGTGTGTGTGTGTGTGTGTGTGTGTGTGTGTGTATATATATATATATATATATATATATATATATATATATATATATATATATATATATACTAGCTGAATACCCGTGCTTCGTCACGGCAGATAAGTAGTTATTTTATTGCGTTAAATGATGTATCATCAAAATTAACACTCCGACTTAATTTTGTGCAGTTTATTATAGCACGGTTCCCGTCATACAATAAGTTAGTCATCAGTTTATAGGTAATCAAAGTATAATGTTTTTGACATTGGGATGCTCCGCACCAGTATCAAAAAACAGATAACGTAGAAATAACCCGTTATCTATAGGTTACCAGCGTGGGCGTATATAAGGGGAACTGAGGGACGTGCAGCCCCCCCCCCCCCCCGAAATTTTGATTTGATGGTAAAAATGTGCCTTAAAAACCTTAAAAATAAATTAAATAAGATCATTTCTTTTATAAGCACAACTGGTTTGATACATTCCTTTTTCATTCCAAAGATCATTTCATTTTAGTTGTAATAGCGTTTTATTTTCCTAAAACTATTCCAAGTTGATAGTATTCCATACCCCAGTAATTCAAGGACTGCCATCATAGTGGAAATTAACCTCAATTAAAAATAATACTATGAAATAGATAATGTACGGTAACAGCTGTTCTTTATCCTCCTAGCAACGCATGCTGCCTAGGCGTGTATGGTCTAACCAACTAAAACTTTAAACCCCTCTAAAAATACTTAAAAATTAGAATAAGAAAAAATCCTTTCTTAGCGAGTGCCTACGTTATATAGGGAGTGTCCATGCAAAATTTCAAATTTTTCTGTCGAGCGGTTTGGGCTGGGGGATGATAGATGAGTGAGTGAGTGAGTGGTATTTGACAAATATATATATACTAGCTGAATACCCGTGCTTCTTCACGGCAGATAAGTAGTTATTTAATTGCGTTAAACAATGATTCATTAAAATTACGTTACTACACAATTCTGTACAGAATTCCCCATTGGAATTCCCCATTGAAACGCCCCACGGTTCCCGGCATACTATATTTTATTCAATGGGCGTTAAAATTTAAAAGTTTATGTTTCCAAGGGGCGAGGTTGGCTCAGTGGTAGAGCACTGGACTAATAAGATAGAGGCCTTAGTTCAAATCCCGAGCAAGCACTAAAGATTTTTTCTTCTAGTGTCTTTGTTCATGGGTTGAATTCGGCCTTTCTGACCGTTCCTAGGTCAACCCAGCCTTTAATTAATTTAATAATGGGTACCTTGGTTGGTGCTAATGACTCTAGCAGTCGAAGCAGCCAAGGGGAAAATCAGGCGGCCGGAGCATAGTACTGACCACACTATCTCCCTAGTGTGCCGTATGGTCATGAATCAGATACCTCTATAGTATCTGCCCCTCAGGGCCCTCGTGGCCTGTTACGGGACTGATTTTTGATTATGTTTCCAAGAAGTCATATGGTAACACCCAATATATTTACGAGTATTACCAAGGTTATAGGCGAGAAGGCATTGCAAGGGTTCCGGATATTATTACCTCACCTGGAAAACCTAAGGATATGCCATACATCACGGTTTGACCGGGACTGTCCCGGTAGTTTGCAACTGTTTCGGTGTCCAGCGCCCGGTTTTATCAATGTCCTGGAAATGGCTGTAAGATGTAAAAAGTAATGAATACATGTTTATAAGAATCTTTTTTAAATCGGTTACTTTTCTACAATCAACATTTTTACTACTGCTCTCAGTGTCATAGAAATGAGAAGTAATCTAACTGTAAAACGCTGGAACTACCTGCACAGCGCTGCCAGCTGCCAGACACTACTATTTGGCTGAGAGATTGTTTTAAGAAAATCAAGTAGCAAAAAGGTCCGTTCTTATTTTTAATGTTTGGGTAGACTAACAGTTTAGGATTCCCCCTTCCCGTTAGTTGCTAGGCTTAAAACTCACCAACCATTTTGCTTATAATTTGTACTCTTTTTATTCCCCCCCCCCTCTGGTATGTCCATCCCATATTAATGTGTCCCGGTTTAACTCTCCAAAAATATGGCAAGCCTATCTGACGGGGACAGGCAGAAAAGAAACGCAATTAAAACTCTATGAGGGACAGTTAATTTCTAGTAATTCAAGGTCTGCCATCATAGTTGAAATTAACCTCAATTAGAAATAAAACTATGAGATAGATAATGTAAGGAAACAGCTGTTCTTTATCGTCCTAGCAACGCAGGCTGCCTAGGCTTGCCTTCTCTAACCAACTCAAACTTTAAACCCCCCTAAAAATGCTTAAAAATACGAATATCAAAAAATCCTTTCTTAGCGAGCGCCTACGTTATATAGGGAGTGTCCATGCAAAATTTCAAAATTTTCTGTCGAGCGGTTTGGGCTGGGCGTTGATAGATGAGTGAGTGAGTGAGTGAGTGAGTGGTATTTGACAAATATATAGTAGATATCTGGATCTGTGTGTGTGTTTCTATTTCTATAATCTACAAAAATGTGCTGATTTTTGGTTAATATCAAATGTCAAATGTAGATTACGAGATTACGCAACATATTTGTCAAATACCACTCACTGACCTATCATCGCCCTGCCCAAACCAGTTGACAGAAAAATTTGAAAATTTGCATGGACACTCGCTAAGAAAGGATTTTTTGACATTCAAATATTGAAGTATTTTTATAGGAGTGTGAAGTTTTAGTTGGTTTAGAGCAGGCAAGCCTAGGCAGCATGCTTTGCTAAGACGATAACAGGTCAGCTGTTACCGTACCGTATCTATTTCATAGTATTATTTTTAATTTCGGTTAATTTCAACTATGATGGCAGGTTCTATGATACCTGGTGATGGTCCATCCCAGGTAATAATATCTCGAACCCTTGCACAGCCTCCTCACCCATCTCCAGTCAGAACACATCTTAGTAATGCTTGCAAATATAATGGATGTTTCCGCATGACATCTGAGAAACAATTTTTTAAATTTTAACGTCCATTTATTATTGGCAACGAATTTTAACCTGTACTGTTTAAACTACTGTTACTGTTAACCTATATATAACGGGTTATCTCTAGGTTATCTGTTTCTTGAAACTGATCCGGAGCGCCCTAGTGTCAAGAAACATTATACTTTGATTACTTATCAATTGGTTAATAACTTTTAGTATGACGGGAACCGTGCTATATTAAACTGCACAAAATTATGTAGGTGCGTTAATTTTGATGATTCATTATTTATCGCAATAAAATAACTACTTATCTGCCGTCATGAAGCACGGGTATTCAGCTAGTTTGTAATAATTGAATTGTTTTTTCTACTAGTTTTATGAAAATGGCTCTAAGGCCGAAACGTTAAAAAATGTGAAAAATGATAAACAATAAATTAATAAGGTTTGAGTTGAAGATCTTATACAAATAAGACTTTGTTAACTAATTAAACCTCAGAATTATTCCTTGAAAAAAAAATCGTAAGCAAGCATTCAGATATTAATATATTTTATAAAGTTGAATATAAACTATAATGTTTGAGCACTTACGTTTTGATGGAACCTTAGTCTGAGAAAAGGGTATTTGAAGTTTCGACGGTATGTATTCCTTCCATTTAAGGCAGAATACAGATTACCTAAGTTTCGACGGTATGTATTCCTTCCATTTAAGGCAGAATACAGAATACCTAAGTTTCGACGGTATGTATTCCTTCCATTTAAGGCAGAATACAGAATACCTAAGTTTCGACAGTATGTATTCCTTCCATTTAAGGCAGAATACAGAATACCTAAGTTTCGACAGTATGTATTCCTTCCATTTAAGGCAGAATACAGAATACCTAAGTTTCGACAGTATGTATTCCTTCCATTTAAGGCAGAATACAGAATACCTAAGTTTCGACAGTATGTATTCCTTCCATTTAAGGCAGAATACAGAATACCTAAGTTTCGACATTATGTATTCCTTCCATTTAAGGCAGAATACAGAATACCTAAGAGTAAAAGGATTAACCAGAGCAAATCATAAAAATGAAACAAATGACTAGGACCACATAACGAAATAAAAAAAAAAGTTAAAACCTTTCATTTGATAAAATAGGGCCTGATCAATAAACCATAATTGGCTCATCAATTTATTAATACATTATGAATTGAGTTTGCATGTATTATATATCAGTCCACATGAGGAAAATGTTTCCAATTATCGAAACAAATGTTGGTAAACAAGGAAATGATTAAGAATAAAACGACAATTCATAACATACGCAACTGGAATACCAGAAATATTCCAGTTTATAATCAGGAAGGAGAAAGCCCTTATCACTCAACAGGTCTCATTGACAGCTGTCAAAGTGACAGGAACAATATATTCGGACACTTATGATATTTTTAAGTTACTTTCTTTGATTATCTTAACAATTATGTCCCTTCTGGATGCTTAAGGGCATTATTAATCTACAACAAGCAAATAAACCTTACAAAAAAGTAGGTAATAAAAATACAGTATAATTTATTAGCACGTATGAGGAATACCCAATTCGATCAGAAAAAAAAATTACCAGTATTAAACAATATTAATTATCAATCAAAAAAAAAAAAAAAAAAAAAAAAAAAAAAAAAAAAAAACAGAAATTACAAATGTATTATCAACCTAAAAAAATACATATAATGCGCTGTTAAGGCTAATTTCTCTCAAATTTCAAAATGTTGACATCTTTATTACATGGTAAACAATTAAATAATTTTGAAGAGCTTATTGTGTACAGTCTAATAATAAATTAATAAATACAAAAAAAAATTAAAAAATCTGTAAATACGTAACGCCCACTACTGATAAGAGTCTTATCAAGCAGTCATAAAGCATGCGAATCAAATCCAAATCCTTTTAATCTTGTTAAAACTCTCTATTTACACTTCAAGTTAAATGTCAGATAAACTTTTATCATTCATTCATGCAGGTTTACTCAAAGAAATTGCAGCATAACCTCATCCAACACAGTTATCAGTAACTTCATCCTTTACAGAAGACAAAAAAATAAGGTAAAGCATGCAACCAACTGTCTGCCAAAACTTACTTGATTCTTTACGTTGATGAGAAGCTGTGTGTTGACATTTGCGACCAATATTAGACAAAACACGATTGTAAAGATTAATATTAAACCGTTATATTTAGACATAATCATTTTCATTTTGAAGGACTGCCGTTCTGACACTACCGTTTCATGTTAATAGTCTGTTCGGCAGACGACGACCGTTTGTCGAAGTCGCTATCTTACGTGCGACAAGCTGACAGAGCCGAGATGTCAAACCTACTGCAGTCGGGCTTGCTCAGAGCTTGTTATGGTCGCCATATTGTTCCAAGAGCCGACCGGCCTACACTAGCGACATCTCTACCCGAATACCCAAACTACTTTACCAAATACCCTGTTCACACTTACAATATTATTCAAATACTCTATTATCTTACATTATATTTTCTAGATAGAATTTATTGTTTTAATAAATTTTCGATAACTTTTTAAATACGTAAATACCGCTTTTAAATGTATTAAAGAATAACATTAGACTATTAGCTAAGTAACCATTATTCTAAAATATCCATTGGTCATATGTACTACATATATACAGTTAGTAAAAAAAGTCTGCATACACTTATGATTATTTTGTTTTAATCAAAAAAGAGGGTTAAAAGCGAAAAAGAAAAAAACATGAAACAATTTATTTATTTTTTCCTTTCAGTCCAGTCAACGAATGCTTAAACCAGCAATAGGTGGAAATTTTTGGAACACAATTTTTGACTTTGTAACTTTGTTTGGGCTGGATAGGAGGTGAACATATCAAAAGTCCTCGCCCGTAGCCTTCGTGCCCGGGGGAGGGGGGGTTTAGAAGGTCCCATTTTTCGGGTTTTCACTTATATCACGGAAACCCTGCATCAGCTGGAAACAAATGAAAGCTGATTAAATTTCCTACAAGTTCTATTCTATAAAGTTTTTCGAGATATCTTTAGGTTTCGAAATATCCGCTCTTGAAAGTCGGTCATTTTGGAGAAAAACACTTTCGCCGCATATTTTTCCCCGTTTTTGACGGGATAACTCTTCAACGATGAACCCAAAAAATAAATAACGGTTATAGGATTGTAGAGAATTGCATTCCCTTCAATAATATATATTACTTTGCTACTTTATGTATTTTCCTTGAAACGTAAAAATAATTTCAGTGTTCATCGTGAAATCTGAAATTTAGCGACTAATAGTCCAGGTAACTAAGATTTATAGATGGAAATGTTTGGAACACAATTTTTGACTTCATAACTTTGTTTCGGCTAGTTAGGAAGTCAACGTATCAAAAGTCCTCGCCCGTAGTCTTTGAGCCGGGGGAGGGGGGGTTTAGAAGGGCCCATTTTTGGGGTTTTCACTTATATCTCGGAAACCGTGGGTCCTAGCGACATGACCATTCTATAACAAACGAAAGCTGAATCAATTTCCTACAAGTTCTATTCAATAAAGTTTTTCGAGATATCTTTAGTTTTCGAAATATCCGCTCTTGAAAGTCTGCCATTTTGGGTAAAAACACAAATTTTTATATTCTCGACCGGATATCTCTTCAACGATGAACCCAAAAAATAAATTTCGGCTACAGGGTTGTAGAGCATTCCATTCGCTTCAATAATATATATTACTTTACTATTTTATGTATTTTCTTTCAAACGTTATATACGCACTCACATGGTCTTAGCAAAACCATGGACAAGATCTTATCTAATTAAGTTTCAATAACTGGTCAATGGGCCCAAAATTATATAGTAGTAATTAGTACGAAACATAAATAAAAATTATGAATTCATTTTAAAAAGGGAAAAAAGAAGTTGAAACTTTCTACAGATGAACATAATTTTGGAAAATTGTTTGCAAGAAAATGCATTTTTAAATTATCAAAAGTGAAATGACGCTGGGATGATTTCATAAGAGGAGTATTGTTATAATTAAAAAAATAAATATTAAAAATATTATCTATAAAGATTTTATCTATAGCATATTTGATATGCCACGGCTGCTAAATGAGTACTCCTATCTCACGGGTTCGGGTTCAAAGAAATTTAACGGAAAAGATTATTCTGTTGTGGATAAATTTAAATGTAATAAACAAAAAACTCATCAATACGTCAACATCCATGCAGTTGGAAAACCAAATTTTACCTGGTAAAAAGCTGCAGACAGCATACGCTGGAATTTCTGCTCTCGATTACTTCCGGTGACGAACAAATAAATCTTCTTTCTTCACTTCAAAATTAGCCAATCTGCAACACACCGCTAAGACTGTGACGATTCGACTGTATACAACCAGATCTCCATTAGAACTGAACAAGAGTATATCTCCACTATGACTGAAAACCAACTGCATGAGACTAGCTCTCCATTTTGACTGCACGCGAGTAGAGCTTCATACTAACTGCATGAGACTTGAGCTTCATTGTAACTGCACGAGACTGGAGCTTTATTGCAACTAAACGAGAGTAGAGCTTCATTGCAACTGCACGAGAATGGAGCTTCATTGCAACTGAACGAGAGTAGAGCTTTATACTAACTGCACGAGACTGGAGCTTCGTTGCAACTGAACGAGAGTAGAGCTTCATACTAACAGCACGAGACTGGAGCTTCATTGTAACTGAACGAGAGTAGAGCTTCATACTAACTGTATAGGACTGGATCTCCATTAGCACTGTCTGAGACCTAGATCTTCATTGTAACTGAACGAGAGTAGAGCTTCATACTAACTGTATAGGACTGGATCTCCATTAGCACTGTCTGAGACCTAGATCTTCATTGTAACTGAACGAGAGTAGAGCTTCATACTAACTGTATAGGACTGGATCTCCATTAGCACTGTCTGAGACCTAGATCTTCATTGTAACTGAACGAGAGTAGAGCTTCATACTAACTGTATAGGACTGGATCTCCATTAGCACTGTCTGATACCTACATCTTCATTGTAACTGAACGAGAGTAGAGCTTCATATTAACTGTATAGGACTGGATCTCCATTAGCACTGTCTGAGACCTAGATCTTCATTGTAACTGAACGAGAGTAGATCTTCATACTAACTGTATAACAACAGGTTGGTAACAACAGGTCAAGATGAATCAGCGGATAAGGTAAAATTATCACTTTTACGCAATATGATGGGTACAGAAGCAGCCCGGATTGTCGCTACTTTACCTTTATCTCAGGAAGATAGCATGGTTTATAGCGAGGTTATTCAAGCTATCGATAGGTATGCTAATCCTCGTACCAATGTAGTATTTGATAGATTTTTATTTCATGCTCGCTTACAAGCTGATAATGAGGCATTTGATCACTTTCTGACGGATTGTCGTCAACTATTAAAACAATGTAATTTTTCTGATATTACTGAAGATACTTTAGAAAATCAATTGCTTAGGGATAAGATTGTACACGGGGTACGAGACAGAGGTCTCCAAGAAGCTTTATTAAGGCAAGATGGGTTAACTTTAGTAAATGCTATTAAATTTTGTAGAGCAAGTGAACAAAGTAAACAGCAGGTAGAAAAGCTAGCTTCGTCAATGCAAGGTGTGTCACTTGTTCTACCTAAATTTACTGAAGAAGGTCCTGGTAATAAAATAGCGGCAAAGGCGATGTTTCACTGCCGTAAATGTAATCGTTCACATGGTCCTCGCCAATGCCCTGCGTTTGGGAAGACTTGCAACAGCTGCGGTCTTAAACATCATTTTGCTTCATGTTGTCCTTCAAAAAAAGTAAAATCTGTGAATAAAGATGTGGATCAATCAAGTAACCCCGACGATGATAGTAATTTAAATTGCTGGACAATTAAAACAAATAAATTTGGTAATACTCATTCGTGGTATGAAAATATATTAATTGAAGATGTGGTTGTTAAGTGCAAATTAGACACTGGGGCTGATGTAAGTGTAATGCTAGTAAATCAGCTGGTATAGAACCTAAATCTACTCAGGTTAAGTTAGAAGGATTTAATGGCTCAGTGTCAATGCCTGTTGGAAAGGTCAGCCTTCGGTGTCAATATAAAGGCAAAGAGGCTTTTGAAGATTTCATGATTATAAATGGTAGTAGTATGCTACTGGGTCTTCCTGGTTGTCTGGCCCTCAATTTAGTCAAAAGGGTAGAGACTGTTTCTAAAGAAAATTGTCTATTATCTTCTGAAAATTTTATTAAAAAGAACCTAGATGTGTTTACAGGTTCTGGAAAATTTCCCCATCCTTGTTCTATTCCATTGAGAGTTGAAAATCCTGAAATATTTCACCCGCCAACCCGAGTTCCACATGTGTTATTGGAACCACTGAGGAAGGAGTTAGATAGGCTTCAATCCCGTAATGCAATAGTAAAAGTTGAACAAATTTCACCAAGGGCTTGCATTAATAAAATAATAGTGGAAAAACCAAATGGGAAGATTCGTTTGTGTCTAGATCCACGGGATTTAAATGAATTTATTGTCAGAAATCCCAAAATCATGCCGACCGTAGAAGACGTAGCCCTAAAGCTCAGAGGGAAAAAATATTTTTCAGTCTTTGATCTCTCAGAAGGTTTTCATCATTTACCACTTACAGATGCGTCTTCGTGGAAATGCTGTTTTGCCACTCCTTTGGGAGTTTTCCGGTATACCGTTCTTCCATTTGGGGTATCCAATGCTCCTGAAGAATTTGAGGATGCAGCAGAGAAATATTTTGGGGACATAGAAAATGTAATAATTTGGATAGACGATCTTTTGGTGGCAGGGGTGTCAAAAGAAGATCATGATATTGCAGTCGAAAAAGTTCTGAAAAGAGCTCGTGAAGTTGGTGCCGTTTTTAATAAAGATAAGGTGCAATATTGCCAAACGGAGGTGCGCTATGTCGGGCATCTCTTTAATCAGGAGGGTATGAAAATCGACCCGAAACGTATTGAAGCCATTATGAAGTTAGAATCTCCAAAGAATAAAGAAGATTTACAAAAAGTTATTGGTTCTTTTAACTATGTGCGAAAATATATTCCCAAGATGGCCGAAATGATTGCCCCTTTATCAAAATTATTATGCAAGAACTCCCAATGGCTTTGGACACAAACTCAGGAAAAGGCATTTGCACAATTAAAACAATTTATTTGTGATGCACCAGCATTAGTTCCATTTGACCCTAAAAAGAAAACTATCTTGCAGTGCGATGCAAGCAAAAATGGAATAGGGAGTTGTCTGTTTCAAGAAGATAATGGCCATCTGAAACTTGTGGCGTGTGCTTCTAGGCATATGAACTCTTCAGAACTTAATTATAGTCAGTCTGAAAAAGGTATGCTTGCAATATATTTTGGGTGTTCTAAGTTTCATCTCTATATTTATGGTTTGCCATCAATTATTGTTCATACTGATCACAAGCCTCTATCGGCAATATTTCAAATACATATCTGCAAAATTGGATCTACTAGACTTCAACGATTAAGAATAAAATTACTCCGTTATAACCTCAAAGTAAACTATATTCCTGGCAAACAACTTCTTTTTCCAGATCTGCTTTCAAGAAACTTCTTAAAAGAAACAGAAGAAGATGAAGAAATGTTTGATATGGTGCATAGTGTCAGTAAACATCTGCCTTTAAGCAGTGACCAAAAGAAGAGACTGCGACTGGCAACCGCTACTGACAGAATACTGGTTAAGGTTCTACAATACTGCCGTGATGGTTGGCCTAAAGAAAATAAGTTACAAACAGAACTTTTACCTTTTCCCAAGATACAAGAAGATTTATTTTTTGAAGATGGAATTTTGTTTTATCAGGATAAAATAGTTGTACCTGAGAGCTTGAAGGTACCGATATCACATTCAATACACAAAGGACATCCTGGATTTACTAAAGGATTACAGAAAACCAGGCAACTGTATTTCTGGCCGTCAATGAGCCGTGATTTAGAATCATTGGTGAAAATGTGCAGGACCTATGAGAAGTATAGCAACCAAAATTTGTCGGAACCCCTTATGCCTCATGAAATTCCTGAATTAAGATTTGAAACAGTTGGCTGTGATATTCTCGATTTCGGGCATAAAAGTTACCTAGTTGTGATTGACCACTTCTCCCATTGGATTGAGCTACGACCTCTCACTAACAAGTCTTCATCGAGTATAATCGATGGATGGAGAGAAGTCTTCACGCATCTTGGCTATCCTAAGACCATCATAGCAGATAATAACCCGTTCTCATCCTTTCAGTGCAGAACCAATTGTCAACAGAAAGGGATTGCACTAATCAACAGTACTCCTCATTACCCAAAAAGTAATGGTATGTCAGAAAGAGCAGTGGGTATATCCAAGACAATTTTAAGGAAAAGTTTAGAAGATGGAACTGACTATAGAGAATATCTCTTTGAATATAATAATTCTCCTATTTCTGGTTTGTATTGTTCTCCATCTCAGATCCTAAACAGTCGTATTCTCAGATCTGAATTGCCATGTGCAAGTGAGATCCTCCAGCCTCATATTCAAAACAATATCAGAGACCTCCTAAAGATCAAACAGGGTATAACCAAGGATGTTCATGACCGACGCCGACTCAAAAGGGAATCATCGTTTATGAAAGGTGACAATGTTGTCTTCAGAACAATGAATGACAAATACTGGACGAAGGGGACAGTGGAGAGGAAAGCAGAAGAGCCTAGGTCTTACTGGATTTCCAGAGATAGTGACAAGAGGCTCCTGAGAAGAAACACTGCTCAGATGAAAAGTTCCTTCACTAAAGCTAACCTCAAGGACAGGACGACATCAGCAGAAATGCTGCTCTTTCCTCAAGCAGAGGAAAACACTGGTCGTGAAAACTCAGAACATCTTTCACCACAAAAACCACTAGAAGATAAAGTATCCACACCACAGAACTTCAAGGTATCCAGATACGGATGGATCATCAAACCACCTACTCGGCTGGATCTTTAACAATCTTCAGGGGGAAGATGTCATATGGAATTGACCATATGATTTTATATATGATTGTATTTGTTGAGGTTAAATAAAAACAGTTGCTATCTTGGTGTTCTCAAATATAGATGTCTTATTTTTAAACTAAGTATAAAACAGTGGTGTCGTAATTTCCATCAAACATATCTTCACTGAATGTCGTGTCTACGAGAATGAATGCTCTCTTTTTGACCTCACCGTTAATTTGAGTGAGGATATGGGAGACAGCCCGACTAAGATCACAATTTTATTTAATTTGTTAGAATACACACAACTCCTAAATAAACTATGATTGTTGTGGCACATGGCCCAAGGTGTAAGTAAACCAAAACCTGGCTATGTGCAACAAACAGAAATCATTGCTCAAGGTAGTTAAATTAACTACCAACTAATATATAAATTAAGTAACATAAATTTAAAAATTCCAATATTCAATAATATATCATTTTGAAAACAATAATTTATCACATAAAGGCTTACTAACAGTTATAACAAGCATACATTTATAAAATTAAATTCCCAACTTTATCTAACATATGTGGCGTTAATAACCTAAAAGGTTGGTACGCTTTAAGAAAAAAAAAATAACATAATAACATTTTTTTATGAAGCTGCTCTTTCTATAATAAGATCAGTTATAATTATTAAATTTCAATATTTTTATCTACTTCATAGTTCATATAGAATAATCACAAGACTGTGGGGTTGTTTTTTTTTTAGCAATCAATAAAAATGGCTGAAGGATACATTTTTTAAAACACTTAAACTCCTCTTACATATTTATATTTTATAAGGTGCTCTAATTTTTTCACGTCATAAGATGACTCTTCATATGACGTGGACATTTTTGTGAACATAGCATATATCCTTCTTTTGTTAACATATCGTACTAGTATTTCTAAAGTGGCACAACTCAAAATAAAACTCAACTGAAAATTTACCACTCTTGCATATGTAGGGGTCATAGCATTAAGAGAGGAAGGATGACACAAGTGCCTTTTTTTGTACACCAGAAGGCACTTGAGTAATCCTCTGAATCTAAGTGCATACAGTTTTGATGGTTAATAAAGAGATATTTACCATGTCCTCCATAGTCATAAATATGACAGTCTCAATAACACCAATTTTTGAGTTGTGTCACTTTAGAAATACTAGTGCAATATTGTCTATGTTTTTTTAAGAGGATGAAACGCCCTGTTAAAATCAGAGTAAGGCACAAATCAACTAAACGATTGACAAATCGATTAAATTTTACTTGACTAATCAATCATGGGATGAAATATTATCAGAATTAGTCATCATTAAATTATTCGTGTTAATCATTAGTCATAAATCATATTTATAATTACTCTAATGTGAAATTTGTCAACAATCTATCCGTTAGTCGTCAATCATTGACAGGCTGTAGTAATGATTGACATGACTAACATTGTAAATACTTCCAGTATTAGGCTAACACCTACTTGATTACACATATTCATAGGGGATTAGAATTACTTCATGGAGCAGTTCTGTTTTATCTTTTAAACTGACTGTTTTAAAGATAGAATTGATCAGAACAGTGATCGAGGAAAATAATGAGCCTTGTGCTTTAAAGATGTGATTATTGGTGTAATTATGATTTCTATTACACTCAACACTAAAAATATCAATACCTTTTTTATAATAATTATTTTGAAATTTTATTAAGTTAATCATCAATCATAAATCTAGTTATTAATTTTTTTAATCATCAATCTGCACAAGTTTAAACATTAGTCATTAGTCAAAGCCCCTTTTAATCACTAATCATTGATATAGAAGTAGTTAGTCATTAATCATGGACAAATATGATTGATCAATCGTTAATTACATCCTGATCACTCTTTTAATCATTAGTCATTAGTTACAAAATTAATCACAGTTTACCCTACTCTGGTTAAAATTATATATGAAACTGACAACAAAAGTGTTTCATGGATCATGCTATTAAAAATAGACTTTTCACTGATACTACTTGTTAATTATAATAATCTAGGAGGCCCGGTGGCCGCAAGCGTTAAGGCCTAAGCACTTAAAACTCCGAGCCAAGATTCGTGGGTTCGATTCCCACAAGGGGTGGTGGCTTACCTTTGGAAAAAAGAAAAGGCATCAGTCCTATCCTGTCTAGAAAAAGGTGGTGACCTATAGATAACCCATCCTAAAATTCTCAGTTAATAATAATGGGCGTTTAAATTTAAATAAAAAAAATATCTAATAAAAAATAAATTATTCATATTTTTTTTATGGTGCATTTGCTTCTGGACCATTATTGCATATTCATATTATTAAAATCAGGATTATTATTAAAATCTACTTTTATAAAACTATAAAATTACACGTATAAAAACAAAATCACCAAACTGCCAATGAATCTTCTTGAGTAGAGGCAGAAAAATGAAAATAATATTAGGAAAGAATCAGTAAAAAAATAATAAATAAATTGTATTATTTAAATAAATAGAATATTTATAAATAATACATTCTGTAAAATAATACATTGATAATAGATAGATATTCTATGGATTCTATACTCGATGTGGGCTATGGATACAATTCTTACTAAGGGGGGTTAGATATTCTTCAGGTAAATAGGAAAGGCATCACCAGAAAAGGTGGCATTGGTAGACAACTCATCCTAAAAATATCTGTTTAGTTAATAAAATAAATTTTATTTTAGTTTTTTCACCATTTGGTGATAAAACTAGGGTTTTTTCCTGAATCCTATAGGAATAAAATTTGTTTTAGGTAGGTATTTAATCAGCTGTCTCTGTGTAATAATTATTGTGTTTTTGGGTGACTGTTCTGTATTTTCGGTTCCATTGACCCAACAAAAAGAGAGTATCTTTTTCTTGGATCATTAAAGAAAAATCAATTGCACTAAATGGCTGTGGTTATATTTTTTAAATACTATTGTATAAGTGTGTATGCATTAGATATTTAATAAGTTCATCAATGTTCTGGCTAAATTGTAAGGCTAAATTGTCAGTATGTGCTTTATCGATAAGTCTGTATTGCAGTTCGTACATGAAGGTCTGTCCTCTCTTGACATAACGTACGAGTGTGTAAATCGTGAATGTCCAATCCTGAGACAGCATAAAACTACTTCTTCTCGTCTATTTGATCTTTTACTGGATGACCATTCCTGTACAGTGTGCTTGATTTTTTGAAGCTTGTTGTTAGTCGTGTTGTACCAGGATTCTTGCCATAATAAAATAAATTAAATAATAAACAAAAAAAGTCGGCACTTCTGGTCTCACGAGAGTCTCCGTCCCTTGAACCCATTGCTTTGAGTCTACTGCGAATATTCAAAAAAACATGGAGCATGATTTAGCCGCTACTTTATAGCATACTTCTGTATTAGCGTTCGTTTTCACTTCCGGATTACTTTTTGCTCACTTCCGATTCACTTACAGGAAAGTGAATCAAGTACAGGGTACAGGAAAGTGAGTAAAGAGAGGCTCAGGAGAGTACAGGAAGTGGACAAACAAAAGTGGACTGGAAGTGGGCAGACAGACAATACATGGACCGGCAGTCGACAGACATGCATACCAGAAATGGACCAGAAGTAGGTCGACAGAACAAACGAACAGCCAAATAGACCAAAAGTGGACTGGAAGTGGACAGACAGACAATAATTGGACAGGAAGTCAACAGACATGCCGACCGGAAATGGATTCGAAGTAGACTGTCAGACAGAGCGAAAGTGAACAAACAGCCAAATAGACCAAGAGTGGACGTCAAAATGACAGACAGACAATACATGAACCGGACGTCGACCGATAGTGGACAGGAAGTGGAGTGGCAGAAAAACAGACAGACTAGAAGTGGCTCATGTGTGCACTGGAAGTGGATCTTCAGTTTATTCAAAAATCAGAAAACGAATATTTGTTTTTATATATATTTACTTAAATATTTACATAAAACAATAAAAAAAAGTTACTTCCAAAAAAAAAAAAAAAAATCTAAAGCAGTAAATAAATAAAATACACATTTATTTTGAATTTGTTAATTACAGTAACTAATAGGTACTGTGTCCAGAAGGTGGCCATTAATGAACCCCAACCAAACATTAACCTCAAAAATTATTATTTTTACCTAGATCACGCATTTGAACACATTTTTACAGGTATGTATAATTGGAAAACAAATGCCTTTCCTTGAATTGATACTGATAGCTAAGCTTGTGAACCCCACTGGGATTCTCGTGAGCCCATGTGTGTTTGTTGTGGTAATTAGACATCCTATCTCTAATAAATAAGATGTAGATAGTCCTTGTAAAAATGTGTTCAAATGCGTGATCTAGGTAAAAATAATAATTTTTGAGATTAATGTGTGATTGGGGTTCATTAATGGCCACCTCTTGGACTCAGTATTAGTTACTGTAATTAATAAATTCAAAATAAATGTGTATTTTATTTATTTACTGTTTTAGGTATTTTTTTTTTTATTTTCATGGAAGTATTTTTTTTTTATTGTTTTAAATAAATATTTACTTGCATTTAAGTAAATATTTATAAAAACAAATATTTCTTTTAAGCTTTTTGAATAAACTGAAAAAAAAATTTTAATTTTCTTTTCACAGATCCATGTTTTTTTTCTAAACTTTTGTTCCTAAATCGTTTACATACTTCAATAACACAGGGTGAATACATGAATGGAAAGCTGGTTAAATGAGGAAGTTTTTCTGAAACCCGGAAATCTAAGATCTTGCCCATTGAGGAGTAATGCTTGAGGAGTCAATCCATATCAAGTGGTCCAAACGTGGATGCTTGGCCATTTTAGAAAAAACTGGTATTTTTACCATCAATTACATATGAAATCATTAGTTCAAAACAATTTTTAAAATATTTAGAGTAACCGTTTGAAAATGGCAGCCATCTTCGTTTCATCAAGCATGTTGATTTTTGAATTTATAAGCTCTTACGGGAAACTCATTTTCCTAGGACTGGTAAAGCATAGACTAATAGTCCAGACATCATTGTTTTCCTTAAAGTCTGCTCTATCTTTTGTATCTTATTTACTATTTGAATATTTTAAAGTCCTGAAAATTGCCATTGAAAAGAACTCTTTATATTTCTCAAAATGCCTTTTTTGAGAGTAATTATTTGGCATAATGGGATGTAGATCAAAGTTGATCTTTAGCATGATGATGAACCTAGCTAAGTAGCTTGTATTAAAAGTATTCTTAGCCCTGATATTTGTTACCTTTTTCTTTTATACATTTTTAAACTTCAAATGTTTGCAAATTTTAATAACTTTAGGCAATTATTAAATAACTTTTGCAATTTTTAATACATTTTTGAAATATTTAAAAATACAGTAGAGGAATGGCCATCCAGTTACCGAGAAAACAGATGTGAAGAAATAGTTCTGGATTGACTATGAATTGGACATACTCGACTAACACACAAATACTTAATGAAAAGATGTCACAAACCAATATGTGACATAGCAATGGCCTAAAATGAAAACCTCGTATCTAAAAAAAACTTTTATAACTTCTATACGTTAATAGATGGATAAGATTCTATTTGACAATCCTTGAGTGTCAAAGAAATTCTATCTTACTTGTCCTGGACTATATCGACGAAGAAGCAAGGGCAAGAAGCTTGCGGGCTTCTCAGTAACCATAATGTCCATCTAATTAGGTATAAAAGTTAATTAATTTTATTTTTGAGATACGAGGTTTTCATTCTAGGCCATCGATATGTAACTGCGAACTAACAGTCAAACATTTACTGAGAGACTGCCGCAGAAAAAACAGCATTAATCTGCAGTATGATATACAAGAGCTCTTAGGCAATGATAGTCAGTATATAAACACTGTATTGACGTACTTCAGGAACACAGGACTGTACGAACTAATTTAATGACTTACGGCACTGTTGCCTTAAGAACATTACACTTCCACGAATATTTATTGATATTTACATATACCCACTACCATAACACTTACACTTACATATACAAGCTTGTTGATTTCCTAGCAAGACCATTCAGAAGATAATGATCGTTGTGTTATCGCCAAAGAAGCGGAACACTCAATAAATAAATAAATAACTGTTTCGAGTGTTATTAGGTAGTTTGGGGTAGTTCTTATCAGATGCGGCAGCTTTTTAGAGAAAATACTTTCTGCTTGTTCTAATATTTCTAATATCACAAGTCTCATATGGATGCTCCATAAAGCAATACAGAAACAGCTGATGTTTTATATATATATATATATATATATATATATATATATATATATATAGAGAGAGAGAGAGAGAGAGAGAGAGAGAGAGATTTGTTTGTGTTTAGATAGTTAATGTGTGACTCTTTTGTTTTCTTTACGCAGTTTTTGCTTCTTCATGCAGTTTTTGCTTCTTCAGACTCAATTTATTTTTTGTTATTTAAATTTATAAATATATGTATTAAATAAATTATTGTCCTCTTCGGGAGCGTTTACTCTGACACTTCTCGCAGGAAATATATCTCAGGTGTCGGATAGATAATTATTATCCGACACCTGAGATATATTTCTTACGAGAAGTGTCAGATGTAAACGCACTCTTATTGCTTGTGATAGAAATATATATCACAGACATAAATTGTTTGCAGTTTACATTAGTCACACTTTCTGTCTGAGATAAATATCCTGCAATAACTAACAGATGTAAACACACCTTTAGAGATGACAATGTCATTAATGGTCTTTGAATAACATTAAACAAAATCCAAATGTCCTCAGATAATTATAAGCTTTTACACTATTGGCAAAATGAGATACCACCAGTGAGTAAATTATAAACCAGTTTGTTAGAGGTTCTTGAATAATTTTGCTCTTATCTGAGTAAAAAACATATTGGAACAAACCTAATAAAATTTTTATTAATGAGTTTCATTATAGTCTAAAAAAAAGTCATACTTAATGTAGTTAAAGGGAAACTGTGGCATGAGCATGTGCCAAATTACAATTTCATTGAGTTTAATAGGACTAAATCCTATAATATTCACGCAAGTTTCATTTCGCCTTGTCTGAATACTGCATAATATGTGCTCAATGATTTGCATTCATCAATGATTTGATAAATATATTAGAAGGCATTGATTTAGCCATTATTCTCCCCAACCACGGTACCGTACCTTGGTGATGACCCTAATTAGGCGAGCAGGTGTTGGGGCTTGCGTGCTTTGAGGAACCTTGGTGCTATGTCAGCTCAGGTTCAACCATGCTGAACAGGACCTAGGGGAGAAGCCAGACTAAAGTGGTACCAGGGGTGGTGGTGGTGTTTTTTTTTTTTTTTTTTTTTTTTTTTTTTTTTTTTTTTCTCCAGGAACACCCAATCCTAAGGTTGCGGCAGCCTACGCTGAGAGGATGGATGGCACAGGGTGGAAAAATATGATGTGCAGATAGTAGGTAACCCCTTGGGGCACCGGGCGACCCCCCATTGTAAGTAGCCTTCCTGTAGCATGCGGGGCTCTGCTGCGGGCGACTGTCTTATCCCTAGCTTCTCGTGGGAACTTAATGTCCAATAAAAATAATCTTAACCCTAATAACTTACCTTCCTCGGTAGCTTCGGGATCCTTCGGGAGTCCTCGAGAATCCTCTGACCCCGGCCACCGATACCGAGTCCCTTTCGGAACTGGTTAGGGAGGTTGGCGATCTGGTTATGGGATCCCCCTTGCCAGGCACTTCTCAAGACGATCTACCCTTTAAGACCGTCAAGAAGAAACTCACTGGTGCCCAAAGGAAAAAGCTGAAGAAGAGCTTCATTGCAGCGACTGAAGCCGAATCCGAGGGCAGTGGTGGTAAACGGAGGAATGAGGATGGATCCAACACCCCTTATCCGGTGATCAAGAAGAAGCAGAAGGTGATGCCAAAGCCGACGAGTTACGCCAGCGTTGCATCTAACTTCAAGCTGGCGCTTGTTCCTTCCGGCTATCCTGAGTGTGGCTTTACTACAGAGCACAACAGGTGTGTTGATGACATCGTCATGAAGTTGGTGGACGAGCACTATAAAGTCCATGGGAGGGACTTTATAATTACTTGTGATGGGAGCTACATGGATGGTGGCGCCATCATTGTGAATTGCCTGGATGAAAACACCAAGAAGTGGCTAGCAAAAGACATTGCTGGTGTTAAACTCGGGGAGTGGAGCTGACACGATCAAGGCAGTGGAGCTGGCGGACCTTATCCCTATGGCTAGGGCTGGAATTTTCGTGCCTGGCGTGAAGACGGAGGCACGGGAGATTCTCAGGCGTTTTGGGGATCAGAATTTCCTTCCAACTAACGGCTGGATTGTCCTGGAGCAGCAGGAGAGGGACACCGGGCACTTCGTCACCCTGAAGATGCCAGAGACTGATCTCAAAGAGATTCTGGAGAGGAAGGACGAGCGTCTGAACTATGGCATTCGGAGGCTCAAGGTGTTTCCTCTGCAGAAGAAGAAGAAGGAGATAGATGAGGCGACTTCTCGAACTGAGGGTGAGGTGGTGGCCATGGAGGCGGAAGTGGCTGTCGTATCTGAGCCCGAAGGGAAGCCGAAATCGTCTGTGGAAGGAGATCGGGACCGTGTGGCGGAACACATGGAAGGACGGTCAGTTTCCGGGCTAGGGGAGGTGGGTCTTGGCCCTCCCTCTTCGCAGACTGGAAGCGAGCTGACCCGAGCTCTTCGTGGGAAGCCCGCGGAGCCGGATGACCTTGCATAGACGATGATAAGGCTGCTGCAGGTCAATCTGCATCACTGTAGGGCGGCTACGGCTCTGCTGGAACAGTATGCTAGAGATAAGGGTATAGATGTAATTTTAATACAAGAACCTTATCTGTTCAAAGGTCAGGCACGGGATCTGGGATGGAAAGGTTATAAATGCGTAACATGCCATGAGCGGAATCCCAGGTCCTGTATCCTGTTCAAATCTGGTCTTAGCGTTTTTCCTTTATGGCAATTTTGTTGCAGAGACCTGTGTGTAGCGAAGATTACCGCTCGTGTGGGAGATGGCCTGAGAGAGGTGGTGGTGGCCTCGGCCTATCTCCCATACGAGCGGTGCAACCCCCCAGGAGCTGAATTGCGCCTAGTTGTGGACTACTGCAGGGAGAGGGACTTGCAGTGCCTGATTGGCTGTGATGCCAATGCTCATCACACGGTCTGGGGTAGTACTAACTGCAACCAAAGAGGTGAGTCATTACTTGATTATGTCTTAAATAATGATCTGGATGTCGTTAATAGGGGCAGCGAGCCTACCTTTGTTATTAGGACAAGAAGAGAGGTCATTGATATTACCCTTGTTTCGAGGCGATTACTACCTGTGGTTAAGAACTGGAGGGTGGAAGATGAAGTTTCGGGTTCTGACCACAGGTATATTACGTACTGTATAGAGGCAGCAGGCCCCGCAGCGCGCGTTATCAGAAATCCGAGACTCACAGAGTGGTCCCGGTTCAACGAAATCCTTTTGGGAAAGATGGACGATTGTCCACGGAGAGCGCATACTGGCATCGATTTAGAAGCCATAAATGATCACATTACCGAGGCCATTAAGGTGGCTTTTGAAGGTAGCTGTGCTGGGAAAACTGTAGTGACCAACAGCAGTTCCTCCTGGTGGAATGGGAACCTGTCCAGACTCAGGAGTGAAGCAAGGAAGCTCTTTAACAGAGCTAAACGCAGAGGCACCTGGGAGGAATACAGGAAGAAATTGTCACAGTACAACACAGCTGTGAGGAAAGCTAAGAGAGAGTCATGGAGGAAATTCTGCACAGAAGTGAATAGTGTAACGGAATACTCAAGACTCCATAAGGTTTTAGCCAACAGCCCCACTAAACTTATTGGGACTGTTAAGAAGGCTGAAGGCTATACGGAATCGGTGGAAGAAACCATGAACTATATCCTCGCCACTCATTTTCCAACTAGCGAGGAGGCTAACTCAAATGAAGGAGATGACTATCCCATCAGACGAGGTAATTCGGAGGCATGGAGGCATGCGAGGGAAATTGTCAAGGCAGCGCACGTCAGATGGGCCATTGGAACGTTCAAACCATATAAATCGCCGGGCCCAGGCGGCATATATCCAGCATTTCTGCAACATGGGGTAGATATACTCTTGCCAACGCTCCTACAACTCTTCAGGAGTAGTTTGGTTATGGGACATATTCCACGGACCTGGAGAGTGGCCAAACTCTGCTTCATTCCCAAACAAGGTAGAGCTTCACACCTGTATGCCAAGGACTACAGGCCGATTTGTCTATCGTCCTTCCTACTGAAGACACTGGAGAAGATCATAGACAGGCATATAAGAGACACTGCGTTAAGACGGAACCCCCTTAACGAACAACAATATGCGTACCAGTCTGGCAAGTCATGTGAATTGGCTCTCCACCATCTAGTGTGCAGACTGGAGCGAGCACTACAGTACAAGGAAATTGCTCTGTGCGCATTTCTTGATGTGGAGGGGGCCTTCGACTGCACCCCTATTAGGGCAGTTGAAGAAGCCATGATCGAGAAAGATGTCGAAGAATTCGTCACATATTGGACTGTCAATCTTCTGAAGAACCGCGTCATTAGGCTGACGGAGGGGACCTACAGTAAGAGTATTGTCCCTAGGACAGGATGTCCCCAGGGGGGTGTCCTGTCACCCCTCCTGTGGTGTCTAGTGGTAGATACACTGCTGACGAGGCTGAAGAATCAGGGCTTCTCAGCACAGGCATACGCAGATGATCTGGTAATTACAGTGGTTGGTAAGGTGCAATCAACTGTGAGTGAACTGCTGGACACGGCACTGTCTTCGGTGGACAAGTGGTGCCAGGAGAAGAACCTTAGGATTAATCCACAGAAAATTACAGTGGTGCCTTTTACTTTGAAGAGGAAACTGGATGGACTGGGCACACTGAGCCTGTCAGGCCATAACCTAAGCTTTTCCAAGACAGTGAAGTACTTGGGTGTTACCCTAGACTCAAAGCTTAACTGGCAGGAGCATATCCGCAAGATAGCAGGTAGAGCCACAAAAACCTTGTGGGCCTGCCGGAGGGTAGTGGGGAATAATTGGGGCATTACCCCTAAAGGTATGCACTGGATTTACACAATGATTGTGAGGCCTATCATCACTTACAGTGCAGTAGTGTGGTGGCATCGATGCGGCACTGACAGTGTTAAGAAGACTCTGTGCTCCCCACAAAGGCTGGCTTGCCTGATGATTACGGGAGCAATGGGTTCCACACCGACAGGAGCTATGGAGATTCTACTTGACCTTAAACCAGTAGAGATATATATCGAAGAGATAGCGAGATGCTCAGCGTACAGATTCGCTATTTTAGGGCACGAACCTTGCCCAACCTTAGGGGCTCACTGTGCGATTATCCGAAGGAACTGGCAGGACCCAATTCTCTGCATGCCATCGGACTTTCAGGACCAGCACTCCTTCACCTCAAACTTTACAACTGTGATCAAGCCGAGGGAAGCAGCGCTGGAGCACAAATTAACACCAAGCCGGGTGGATCGGTTTTGTTACACAGACGGCTCAAAAACCGAATCTGGCACAGGAGCTGGCGTGTGGATTCAGGGGTCCACACATAATGTTGCCTTGCCTCTGGGGAGGTATGCTACGGTGTTCCAAGCTGAAGTCACCGCCATCGGCGCTTGCGCAGACCTTATGAATAGCGGCTCTCCATCAGACAGGCGCTTCACTATTTTCTCCGACAGCCAAGCGGCCATAAGAGCTCTATCCACGAATAGGATCAGGTCAAAGGTGGTACAGCAATGCAAAGACAGCTTAAACTTACTTGGACGACGTAACAAGGTCAGACTGGAGTGGGTCCCAGGCCACTCTGGTATCCAGGGTAATGAAAGAGCTGACGAGTTGGCCAATATTGGTGCAGCGACAATCCCCCTATCACCAGAACCTCAATGTGGGATCGCACCAGCTGTGGCCAGATTAAGTATTAGAAGGTGGGCGGAAGCTGAGCACAGGAGGAAGTGGTGCAGCAGCTCCACCCAGAGACAGGCGAAGCTGTTCCTTTCCTTTGTGGACAAGAAGAGGACTGAGACTCTCCTTAATCTGTGCAGGTCCAAGGTAAGACTAGTTACAGCTCTTCTTACAGGTCACTGTAGAATGCACCGGCACCTCTACTCCATGGGGCTGACCAGGACCTCATGGTGCAGACTATGCTTTGAAGACGACGAGACGCCGTATCACATCTTATGCAGATGTCCAGCTCTTGTAGCAAAGAGATACCTGTATTTTGGTGCAGACTTCATAGATGACCCTAGAAGGCTACCTGAACTGAACCTTCGAACTCTGCTAAGGTTCATCTCGGATACGGCGCTGTTGGTATAACAGGCTGGCTTGTCGGGTGGCACAATAGGCCTTGTTGGCCTCGGTGCAGCTCCCTCTACGCGGGCACCCGTTGTTAATAATAATAATAATAATAATAATAGCCATTATTCTACGAATTATTAATCAGGCATAAATGCAGGAAGATATCCTGCATACTGAATCTATTTATTAGGAATAAATGTTCAGATTAATTGATATCTCGTCTCAGTAATTCATTATAAGCTATGTGTATATATAGGGGAAGGTGTTGTACCTCTGACCATATTGTACCTTTGACCACCGAGGCTGTGGCGGCATGTAGCAACATTTTATAAATTTTGGTGTAATTAGTGTTTAGCTCCTTCACTAGAGGGCTTGTGTAATCTACTTTGGATTATTCAAGTCAAAGAGGATTCTTGCAAAAAATACTTATCCATTTCTATCATAAAAATGTAAGTTATTTATTGATGACGTTTTGCCTCATAATATTTTTTGTATTATGTCTTTTAAGATGGAAATCGTTTGACAAAGTAGCTATTACAATAAGAAACATGGTGTAGCTTCTGAAATTGATTTATCTTAACCCTAAAATTTTTAGCATGCTTTTTAATTTGCACTTGGCATGAGCTCTTAACACTCCGTGCCAAAGGTCGTGGGTTCGATTCCCACTAGGGGCGGTGGCTTTTCTTTCGAAAAAAGAAAAGGCATCACCCCTATCCTGGCTAGAAAAGGGTGGTAACCTATAGATAACCCGTCCTAAAATTCGTAGTTAATAATAAATGGACGTTAAAATTTAAATAAATAAATAATTTGCACTACCAGGGTGTTGTACCTCTGACCACGACTAGTTGTTGTTCCTTTGACCAGGTCAAAGGTACAACACACCTGAGTAATTTTTTCATAATTCAACTTTTATGTTCTTCTGCTACAAATGAAAAAAAAAATTAATGTTGGTTGCTTCAATCGCTCAAAGAATTAAAAAAATAATAAATGAAATAAGTTCAAACTGACTTTATCAATCCTCAGTGTAGCAGTTCAAACCTATCGCCCCTTATCGTTCCACTTGAAGACCTCATCGAAAAGCGCAGGCAAGGGAAATGTCAAATGTCCGGCCTAAAGGGAAACCTCTCTTATCCTGACACATATTCCTGAAAAGCTAATTATTGAAGGTTAAAAAAAAAAAAAAAAAAAAAAAAAAAAAAAAAAAAAAAAAAAAAAAAAAAAGCACCACCCTAAAAGTAAGACACCACATACAAATAAACCCCTTCCCTAAAAAAGTGGCAAATAAAAAGAAAATTATTCTAATGACAGTTCAGATTCTGATACTGACACAGAAATTTCTTCAGGAGAAATTGACGTTGATCTGTCTGATAAATGTTGTGAGTTAAGTCGATGACCAGGAACAATTTGAAAAATATGATTTGGAAAAAGGAAATGTTATACTTGTTAAAAATAAAAGTAAAAAGACTATTACATATTTAGTCGCAGAGATCTGTGGTATTAAATGTTCAATGTTTAAGATCCAATATTTGAAAAAACAAACTTTAAGTGACAAGTTTCCGAGAGAAGATGAATATTTGTATGATATTGATGTTGAAGACATGGTGGCTAAACTTCCATACCCTACTATTGCTAGTGGATCTGCTTGACAGTTAAAACGTTTATCGATTGCACTGGATTTTTCAGCATAACATAATATCTATAATAGCTTTTTTATTATGCTTACATCCTTGTCCTGTATTTATTAAACTTACAATTAATTACAATATTACTGAATACAGTTTTTTTTTTCTGCACTGCTGTGTTTTTTTTTAGGTGGTCAGAGGTACAACACCCCATGGTCAAAGGTACAAGTACATGTTGTACCTTTGACCACTGTACGATTATTTTTTAAAAAATTAATAAAAAATATTAAATGTAAAGCTAGAGCCTTGAAAAAATTAAATATGATAAGCAATAGAATACTAATTACAATGAAATAAAAAAAAATAAATTTAGCCTTAATATTTAAGCTAAAAAAAATTCAATTTTGCAAAGTGGTCAAAGGTACAACACCCTATACCTATATATGTATATATATATATATATATATATATATATATATATATATATATAAAATAGTTAATCAGAATTTATTTATATTTGTTAGGGTGTATACAGGAATTCAGTATTTTATCCACAGATAACTAGAGTAGAACAGTGAAGGTTTTCATAAAATCTTTTCTGACTTACAGATAAATGTACTTCAAACAATAAATTCAATATAAATGACATAAGACTTTTTATAGGTAAGCTATAAATTATCTTCTTTTGTATGTGTACATATTGTAATGATATTTGCTTAGAATATTTTTGAATTGTAATGATATATGATTAAATATATATTTGAATTCAGGTGCGATATTAAATCAGATGGTGGTAACAAATAAATCAAAATTAATATATAAAAATATTTTGGGATATTCAATATAAAATTAAACATTTATTAAAATAAACGATTAAAAAATTATTTATATTGAACTGTTTCGTAGAAAGATATAATTTTGTAAGAGGAAACGATTCAGCCTATTTGTATAGAAGGCGGTGTTATAATTTCTGCCTAACCGTGAAAAGAGGAAGCATCTCAGCACTTCTCGTCTCTTGATCGTCGATGGCTTAGTAACACGATACATTGTTGGCTCCCTTTGGGGGATCATTTTGTTTTATGTATATCTGGATATTTTTATGGAAGCCTACATCTTATTTTGGTTGCTGAGAATAAATCATCTACGTTGGTTGTTGCCTATTGTCAAGAAGAAAGAAAATCTATTGATCTTTACTGAGCTGCCGAAAAGGAAGAATTTAATCCAAAAAGTTATTGGAACATTATTCAACCTGTTATGAAATGTGAAATTATTGTTATCCACCCTGAGATCCAAAAGAGATTATAAATGTTTCATTTTATAACAATTGTCTATAAATATTCGTATAATTTAAAATCAAAATAATTTAAATAAATTATAAATAATTTATATTATTACAATATATATATATGTGTGTGTGTGTTCTGGCTAAATTGTGTGTGCTATTGCGCTAAAAAAAAAATATATTTTTTCGTAACTAAGTGATCTTATTTTTAAGGCTTTTATGAAATATTTTTACCAACTCAATCAACCTTCTGGGAGGAGAGAAGCTGCAGCCCTCTCAGCCCTACCCCTTATATACACCCACGCCTGATCGATGAGAATCTAATAAGCTAAGCAAAGTCTCTACAGTGTTGTTAAAAATTTAATATAAAGATTCATTTAAATCTCCTCTTCCAAAGATCCAAATATTGTGATTTTCAGAAGTATTCCATTAGTATTGCATGTTATGACGCAAACTGTATTGTGTTTATAAAAAAATGAAGCCACTAGGGCCACGCTCAGAAAACCCCCTAGATTTCAATTTTACTTGTTTTTAATTTTCTGCGTACATCTTTCTAATTGATATTCAATTTAAACTTTTCATTCGTGAGTTCCACCTCAAAAGGGTACCAAAACAGTTATATGGGGCCAAACAAGAATATACTCACTTTAATACAATATTCCATATTAATTTTTTTGTTTTAAAAAAGTTTATAATTACTGAAATTAAGAATGTGTGGTTAGACAAGTTTCAAACGACTATTGATAACCAAACGAATGTTGGTTGATAAAAATTAAGTTTATCATGCAGTAGGATACATCTATATTATCGACATCTTCCAATAGTGAGATTTACTTGTATAAAAGAAAATGTTGGTTACAATTAATGAATCTATAAAGTTAAATATGTAATATCAACTAAAACAAAACAAGCCCTATCTAAATAATTATAATAAATAATTCTCCACCACATAATACTTCATAATTAATTTAAGGGAAGGCCCGGTGGCGTGAGCACTTAACACTCCGTCCCAAAGGTCGTCGGTTCAATTCCCACTATGGAGTGGTGGCTTTTCTTTAGAAATAAGAAAAGGCATCAGCCCTATCCTGTCTAGAAAAGGGTGGTAACCTATAGATAACCCATCCCAAAATTCTTAGTTAATGATAATGGACATTAAATTTAAATAAATAAATAATTAATTTAGAAATATTTTAGGGTCTGAGAACACATACTTCCTGATGTTCCTTTTGTATGTTGATAACCTATACATATATATATATATATATATATATATATATATATATAAATCACGGGTCTGTCTGTTTGTTCCTTATACAAATCCACACCGTTTGACCGATTTTTACCAAACTTGGCACACAGGCAGGTCTTGATACGGGGAGAGTCGTAAGCTTGGTCAAAAAGTCTACCAGCTGTCTCTCTGTATGTTTGTTCCTTATACAAATACACACAGTTCGACCTATTTTGACCAAACTAGGCACACAGGCAGATCTTGATCCGGGGAGTGTCATAGGCTAAGTCAAAAACGTCTACCACCTGGCTGTCTATATGTTTGTTCCATACACAAATCCACACCGTTTGACCGATTTTCATCAAACTTGGTACTAAGGTAGGTCTTGAGTCGGGGAGTGTCATAGGCTAGGTCAAAAACATCTATCAGCTGTTTGTCTTCCTGTTTGTTCCTTATACAAATCCACACCGTTTGACGTATTTGACCAAACTTGGCACACATGTGGTTCTACAATCGTCTAGGACTAACAGTTCCAAGGTTACGGGTTTGAAACTGTGAACAGTTACAGATTTGTGTTATTACATTATAATATTATTTATTATAATTTATTTGGGCTTTTCAGATGCAGAAAGTAGGTGTAGCATGGCACACCGGGTAACAGCTAGTCTACTGACAGTTTACACTTCAAGTACTGCCGAGGGCGCACAAAACCAAATACAAGAAGCCATTGACTCGAACACTGGACTGGGTTAATAGAACTGTCATTCTCTTTAAAAAAAAAAAAAAAAAAAAAAAAAAAAAAAAAAAAAAAAAAAAAAAAAAAGAAGAAAATTAACTTTATTTGCCAGGGATAAACACAATATGGATGATCATTTCAATCTGTACAACACTAAAATACTCTAAACAAATATTTTTACCAATTTGGGACTACACTTTGATAAACACCCTACATCTGAAAGAACTCATCAAATAAACTATAAGATTACTACATCTTATAACAGCTCTATGTATCACAAGAAGGGGTACTGACAGGAAACTATTTCTCTGGGTCTATCAAAGGTGTACCAGATCCCTTCTGCTCTATGAGTGTGTAGAATACACTTCTGCCAAGCCAACTGCACTAAACAATATACTGTGTATGCTGTACACAATACACAACAAATGCTAATGATTATCTCTAGGTACTTTCAAGTCTAGACCAGTGGACAGCCTGTATGCAGAGGCAGTCTCCTGCCTTACCGGAGGGCAGTATTATCAGCCGCTTACTTCTAAAAGATCAAATCTCTTCCTGCTTAATCATATGTTACTCAAATAATGGTAAACCATTTCGTAGAAAGAAAATGTGAAGACATGTTCAACCCTTTATTGTGTGATTTTGCCTGTTAGGGTCATGGAATATCAGTATTTACGAACTAATATCGACTGCATCCTGGACAATATATGACTTCAATAAAGACCTAACACTTACAGTATAAAAAACAAGATCCATTTTACACAGTACTTTACAAAATACACGAACAAACACACAAACTGTCTTACAATATACAAGATGGGTCAAAAAAAAAAAAAAATGCAATTGCATGTGCAGCTATTATAGAAGGAATTGTATTTGCTGAGAAGCTGCCTTCTTATTTAAAAATATTTTATGCAGAACTATATGCCATCTTCTTAGCTCTGAAAAACACATAGGCGTATATAGAAAATAATTTCGGAGGGGGCTGGGAAAATTTCGGGGGAGGGGGGCTGAGACCATTTCCGGTATATGGAATACTAACAATTTAGATCTTGGAAGAGTTTTAGCCAACTTAAATGCTATTACACCCAAAATAGAATATGTTTTAAGGGTTTTATGAAATTTTTACCGATCAAATCCAAATTTTGGGGGGGGCTGCAGCCCCCCCCCTTATATACGCACATGGAAAAACATCCCATCAACACACCAAACACATGTGATCATTTGCAGTTATTCTTTGGGTTGCATGATCTACAGAACATCTTCAATTCACCCAACACAACTCCATCACTCCAACTCAGTTTTTGTTTTATAATTTTAGGATTTTAGAATTGGAATGTATGAAAATTAGAGCAGATTCCGCCTTACAACATGGGATAAGCATATTACTTTTATTTGGGAAAGTGGGGAATTATTATATGATTTCTAATGTTTACTGACAAGAATGAAATAAAAAAAGCTTTCTCAATCGCAGAAAATTGTAATTATGAGGTTAATGTTGGTCATAATTTATAATAACATCCTGATTTCTAAGAAGACTTACCTCAGTGTGCTTATCATCCACGAAACGAAGCACGTAAAATAAATAAATAAATATTTCCGGTCAAAATATGAGATTGTTCGCAGTAGAGTAGGTGTCCTCTGGGCTCTTACTACCAATTGTGAGACTTTGTCCTCAATTAATGCTACTTAAACTTTTGTATTAATTGGCCAAAGTAATAAATAAATATTGTATTGTGTACATTGTATTGCGGACTGACTTGAAACTTGAAATGTTGGTAACTTGCAGGGCAGTGGAGGTGTTTAAGAAATCCATTGGCATGAGTATCGTTTTGTTTTTCATATATTTTGTTAAATATCTGGTTAACAACATTGTCATAAGTGATAGGTGATTATTCAAATAACTTAGTAACGGTAAACATGCACATTTTAACAGAATTTCAGCTGGGGAAAACTGCCTAAAGTGTTTGTTTTGTTGAATTGAAAATCTTTTAAAATGCTTTTAGCAAAGCAATGAGTTTATCAATATAACCTGGCATAAAATGAGAAACAATTTTAGATTTTTGCTTGTTTCCAGCAAAAATAGTGATTAGTAAAAAACAAAGTATTAACTATATATATTCCAAATTTGCCAATTGATGCAATTGAACCCTTCAAATTCTTTCTATTGAACTCTCGATAAAAACATAAGACATTTGTATAAATTTTATAATGAATCTAAAATAACTAAAATTGGTTTGAGAGATAATGAATACCTGACCTATTCTAAGGACCCATACATTCATTGATGTGCAGCAAGTGCCGCAGAGTCAATTAAATTTCCAATGTTTATAGGGTTCAATTAGACGTCATTGTTAGGCAGTCAAGTTAATGATAGTCATTAACCTTTGTCCTCGTTGCATACCAGTAAATGTTAATAGTCGGAGAAATGGGTGCCTAACAATAGAATGGGTAAATATGGCCTGGAGAAAGAGAGAGGAGTGAGGGAGAAAAAGAGAGAGAGGCATGTTGCAGGAATGCACAGCCATTCTGGAGTGACTGGTTGAAACAACAGAAGCAACACCTTACATAAGCTATTGTTACATTTAGAAGACCCCCTCCCCACTCACATTGATTTGACCCTTACAGTGTCTTTTCATATTGGAAACCTACTCGTAATGTTACTCTCATAATGCAAACTAAAAGATATCATAGCCCTCATTTTTTTAATCAATCATAGATTGCTCATATTTTTAATAGCGATATTAGGGGTCTTTTTGCGAAGACCACATCCAGTTACTTTTGAAGTAGCAGTAGTGATTGTATCAGTGATTCAGCGCATGCGCATAACTCCTTTGCCTTCCTATTGGAGGATTCTGATGACCAATTGCTTTGGTTCTAGCTGGGAGTAAAGTAACCTTCAACAGTGAATTAGCTTTTGGTTATGAAAAAGCCCTGCTTATGTTAGCGATAAAAATTAGTCTTTTACAATTACTTCGCGATGTTCCTGACAAATAAAAAGGGATTGGTTTCTTAATCGAAAAATTAATGGAATCCTATTAATTTTAGCGAGTTGGATAGACTAGAGTCGGTAAAATTAATGTAATTCTATTAATTGCGAGTTGGATTGACTAGGGTTTTGATATCTTCTTGAGCGAGCGGAGCGTAGCGTAGCGAGCGGAAACGCATAGCATGTTATGGCTAATAAATGTAAAATATGCAAAAAAGAGAGAGAAAAGGACTAAAATATGTTTGTTTACAAATAACGTTGTTTGTTATCCTTCATAACCTGCAAAACAGTCAACTTTAATGCTTAATAACTTATTTCATAGTTGAGAGAATTGATTTTCATCGTCTTAACCTTTTTATTAATAAATATTGCTTGCCATTATCTAATATGAATTATAACCGTAGATAACGAGTGAAGAAGTAGTAGATAACCAGCAAAGAACCTATAAGCTAATCAGTAAGCTTATCAGCGAGTACGAGTAACTGTTATAAATCACTACTGCTACTTCAAAAGTAACTGGATGTGGTCTTCGCAAAAAGACCCGATATTAGTACTTAATTAATTTTCAACCCTCGGCGGCCGATAACTGATCAATTATCACTCGAACAGTTATTCTCGCCAGGCGTCTACCGGTGCCACTTCTCACCCAGTAAACAGCACGAAGTAAGGATGAGAACGAAACTGGTCTCCTGTCTTTCTCACATAATAAGCTATCTCTTACTCCCTACACAGTCATCATTATTTCCACAGAAGTGCCAATTGAATTCAAACTCGTTCAATTTCCAATTGGATAGGCATTCGCAATGAGAATCAAAAAGTCGCAAGGCGAAACGATGTCTGTTTGTGCCTTAGATTTGGGCACATCGCCTTTTTATTATATTTGGGCACACGGGCTATTATTTTTATTTCCTTGAAAAGAAACTTGGTAGATATCAAGCCCAAAAGAAATTCAGTTCATTAGAACGTGGGATTTACTTAGGAACAAAATTAAACTTCGAGTAACCTGTTTATTACAAATATAAAAATGGCCAAACCCATTCATGTTTATTTTGTAATTTTATAGGTTATTAGCTGTTGACCATGCTACACATACTTTCTGCATCTAGAAATGCACAAATAAATTAGAAACAATATAAGTAATATTAAAATCTAATAACGCAAATCTGTAAATGTTCTGGTTCACAGTTTCGAACCCGTGACCTCTGAACTGTGAGTCCTGGGCGATTTTGATCAAGCCTATAACACTCCTCGGATCAAGAGCTTCCCTTTGTGCCAAGTTTGGTCAAAATTCGTCAAACGGTGTACGGTGTGGATTTGTATAAGGAACAAACAGACAGAAAAGCAGACAGACAAACGCCTGATTTTTATGTATTTAGATTACAAGACAATTATTCTGAAAAGCAGCGTACTCTACCACTTTTATAAGGAGTATTCGTAAAAATGTAGCTCCTGCGTGACGGACTTTTTTTAAATCTTTTCTATGGTTATTTATGATCTCTGATTACACGTTGAGAATAATTTTACAAATCATAAGTCTATGCACCCAAGTATAGTGCAACAGCCTTTAGTGCCCATCTCCTTCGATTATTGACCACAAGTTATGAAAGTACCAGCTATTTGTGGCCAACTAACATTGAACTGGTCAAGATGGTTACATAAAATGACCACAAGATTACATTGTAAACATATGCTTGCTAAGGCCCTTCTCAAACTTTCGGTTATGTCTTCGAAATCATATCAGTTTTCTTCCATTGTCTCTTCTTTTCTATTTCTAGCATTCAAACAAAGAAAAGGCTTGAAATCGGGGCAAAATAGTGCCAAGCAACATTTTTAAGAAAACTTAACTGTTGCTGCTATTATGTGTGAATATGATGCAAATGCTACTAAAATAAGACTACAAGCTCTGTATGCTACTAAATCTTGTTGCCCCTAACCATTTCAACTGATAGTCCCACATAATTAAGCAACTACAGTTAAGTTTTGTTAAAAATGTTGCTTGGCACTATTTTGCCCCGACCCCTTCAATCATTGTTACTTTTTGATAAGAGAAAGTATTAAAAACAAAATTCTTGAAAAAGTTAACAGAAATTTGCAACTTTCCACATCACACTATTGATAAACCATTGAACATGAAAAGACGCTACTTTCGGCGCATTTACAGTGAGTTCGGCTTAATAATTTTAGAAGGAATGTTTCCAGCAAATTGGAGAAGAATTTCGGAGATGATAAATAAATTAATAAGTAAAAACCAAAGGAATGGAAGGCCTTATTACGTTTGAAATATTAAAATCTGAAATTTGCTTTCCTAAGAAATTATTCTGTAACTGCTAACGCTCTTAATCAGTTGGAGAAGATTTCTATTTGTCGAATAAATGAAAAAATCTGCTTTGTAGTTGTTAGCCCTGAACGCGGGGGGCGTACCTCTTTTCGATTAGATAGGCGAAGGACTAAAAAAGAAATAATCCCATTAGATTTTTTTAGAGGGCTCTATCGTAAGCAGCCAATCACTTCATTGTGATCAACACAATGACACGTCAGGATATTGAATGGACAGTATTAGGTCGTGTTTGCTTTGGGTCTCTACGTCGTTTCAGATAATGAATGGGTGGAACATGATAATGAATTTAATTTTTAAAAAAGTCTTTAAAAATGGCCTATTCAGTGAATAAAAAGTACAATAATTTTCTGTCAATGAAAAATTAACTTCACAAAATTCTTGTCAATGAAAACTGATTAAAATGTTTTCCTTCTAGTTTTTCGGCATCTGTCACGAGTTGTCTACATTTTCCAGGGTTATATTCACCCGAGTCACCTTGGGCTTCATCAGACCCATCGGGAAAAGTATATTCGTAGGACGGCAGGACCAATCCTAAACGGCTAAAGCTCTTGCCTTTATTTTTTAAAAATTAAATTTTAAAATTCAAAGTTGTTCTAAATTTTATCAGCTTTCGCTAAAAAAACATGCATTGAAATTGTTTAAGATTTAGAGGCTGTAGCCTTATTTGAAACACGAAATTTTGTTTGGCCCCTCTGTGCGGCGATATATATAATTCTAAACTTCATAGGATTGTATTAATAATTGTCCCTTAAGACATTTGTTCGTAATGTTCACCAGTTGCCTAATCGCTACCGGAGAGGCATGCGAAATGCTCTCAAAGGTTATTGCAAGGGGCGTGTCCTGCGCACATTGTGTGTTTCCTCATGCGTCTTTGCATTCCGCCAGCCTGACGCAACCGCCCAATGCTAGAAGATGGCTTTATGGAAATCGTCCATTATTTACTGAGCCTACATGATTGAGAGCAAGTCATGGGCCGAAACTCGCACCTTGCACAACCCAATCCTACAGCCATGCCTAAAATGGTTCTCTGTCATACAATCACCTCGGGGAGCTGGGAAATATAGCAGTCAGGCCAATGCCGTAGTTGATTGGAAAGTGGAAATGTGTTTTAGTTTAAACTTAACATTGACTCTCGGAAAGAATGTGCAGGCTCATTTGACAAATAGACCACATAATGAACAAGGGTAACTGGTTCTGCTTCTTTTCAAGAAAGTTGTTAGTCATAAACGGCCTTTGGAATCTATTCATTGAATAATCTTATGAATAAATACTCTATTGCTAATTTTCATGGACATTCAACATTATTTTATTTCCTAAGAAATTCTTTCCAGGGTCATTGCCAACTGAAAGAATTAAGGGTTAATACTACCTTGTGTGATAAAAATGAAATTCATTTTCTCTAATTTATGAATAATTAGGAAAGCAATATTTTTCAATTCATTAGGTATTAAGTTTTATATGGGATCCTAAAGTATCAAAAAAAAGTTTTAATTTTTCGAGAAAAAAAAATAGCGGAACTGTGTCTGACGAACATAACCCTCTTTCTTCAGGGACGATAGTCTGCAGGCGGCAATTTTTAATCTATAACAAAAAACGGCTAACTTTTTTATTCTCTGATGTAGTACAAGCAGCGAAAGTTGGTGTGCACAAGTAAAATAAATACTAAATTATTGTGCAATTACTCTAAAATTTTCAACGTTTTATATTTCACATTTGGAGACCCGGTGGCCGTGAGGGTTAAGGCGTGAGCACTTAACACTCCGTGCCAAAGGTCGTGGGTTCGATTCCCACTAGGGGTGGAGGCTTTTCTTTAGAAAAAAGAAAAGGCATCAGCCCTATCCTGGCTAGAAAAGGGTGGTAACCTATAGATAACCCGTCCTAAAATTCCTAGTTAATAATAAATGGACGTTAAAATTTAAATAAATATTTCACATTTACATTATTTGTTTTGTTTTGCTTTTTCTAAATTTCTTTTCTTTAGGAAATATAGAACAACTGAAGACATTAATCAGATGACTAGACATGACATAAACAATTTAATAAAAATACACATAATGAACAAGTGGCAAACTGACTGGACATACACACAAGACAACAAGTTACGAGAGATTAAGCCGACAATAGGAGCCTGGAGTTCCATTCGGAACTCGAGGTGAGAAGAAGTCGTGCTTACTAGACTACGTATTGGACATTCACTCTTGATACATTCATATTTGATGACAAGACAGGACAAACCGGTTTGTACACTTTGCAACGTTCCTTTAACAATCAAACACATACTTACAGACTGCAGGGAAAGGGAAGACATTGACTTACCTACAGACTTACAAGAATTGCTTCAACGGGACAGAACACGAATTGATAATATTCTAAAATATTTAAAAAATAAAAATAAGTTCCAACGTTTTTAGAAATCCTCCCTATAAATTATTTATTTATTTTTATTTTTTGTATATTTTTATTTGCCTTTATTATTATTATTTTGTTTCCTTAAACAATGATAAATGTTTTCTGCTACTACAGTATCTTTTTGTATTTTTTTCATTTGATTTCCTCCTAGCTTCAATAGTATAAGAAATATTTAGCATTGTTCGCACATAGACTTTAAGAGTAAATAGCCTTGTTGTGTACTCTCAATAAATAAAAAATATTTTCTTTAGGATAATTCTATTTCTAGTTTATAATTAGATGTATATGAGCATTATTCAAATAGTTTTAACATTCTTGTCCCTTGGCGATATGATTATGACTGCCAGATTTTTTAAATTTTTTTCTTCTTGGAATCACTAATGGAATAGAGAGGAAATTAATGCTACCAAAATTAAATTCTGAATTTCAAAATTTAATGAAGAAATTATTAATTGTATAGTCCCAAAATCATTAGCGTCCGCTGTCCCTGGACACATTTATTACACTTTACTATTTTTTTTTAGGGGGGAAGGATATTATATTGTTTGCTCGTGTGATGTTTCATTGTAACATAATAATATTTAAGGAGAATTCATATAAATTTAAATAAATTAAAAAAAAATCTAACTTCGCAATAGCGCCTTTAAAGTTGTCCCTCAGTTTTGATATCATTACCGTCCGCCTTTTTGAATTAACGAGAAAACCTATCAGGATGGAGCAAATTGTTTCCAAATAGATGTTGGACCAGCTCTCTCAAACTGATTTTTGTTGTCCAAAAGGTTCAGAAGAGAAATGTTGTACGTATCAGTTTTTGTGATGTGTTTTATCTGGTAACTCACAATTGGAGTATTTTGCTGGTCATTACCGTCTCCCATTTTATTACTCAAAATATCCATGAAATTTTTTTTTCGTCTAACAATTAAATAGTGCTTCAAAAACTACGTATTTTACAATATTTTTTATTAATATAATTCTTTTAGAAAAAAAATTAAAAATATTTTTGTAACAAATATCAATACCGTCCGCATCATTACCGTCCTACTCTACATTGGATAGTAATTAGAGTTGGCATAATTTTATTTAGAAATAAAAATAAGAATTTATGTGTACCTCATTTATTTGTAAATACGAATATAAATAATTTCGTATTCATAAGATTGAATACGAATTTATTTGTATTCACATATGTCATATACATAAATGCAAATAAAATTGTATTCACAAATTTTTCTGTAAATAAAATTTAATTTAGAGGAAAAATTCTAAATAAACACAAAAATTGTGAATATTCACAAAAAATCAAGTGATTACAAAAACATTCACATTTAAATATACGAATACAAATAAATTCACATTAAAATTTGTGTATAAAAATGTATTCACAAAAACATTCACAACATAAATTATGTATTTGTGCGTATAATCAAAAAGGTGATATTCGAAAGGTTATTGAAGGGAGTATTTTGCTGGATATTGAAGCTAGTATTAGGAAGAATATCGAAGAAGATATTTGGAAGGGTATGGAAAAAGGTATTAGGAAGGGTATAAACGGTGGTATTAGGAAGGGTATAGAAGATGGTATTAGGAAGGGTATTGAAGATGGTATTAGGAAGGATATTGAAGATGGTATTAGGAAGGGTATTGAAGGTGGTATTAGGAAGGGTTTAGAAGGTGGTATTTGGAAGGGGTTTGAAGGTGGTATTAGGAAGGATATTGAAGATGGTATTAGGAAGGGTACTGAAGGTGGTATTAGGAAGGGTATGGAAGATGGTATTAGGGAGGACATTGAAATTGGTATTAGGAAGGGTACGGAAGGTGGTATTAGGAAGGGTATTGAAGATGGTATTAGGGAGGACATTGAAGAGGCTATTAAGAAGGGTATAGACGGTGGTATTAGGAAGGGTCAGAAGGTGGTATTAGGAAGGGGTTTGAAGGTGGTATTAGGAAGGATATTGAAGATGGTATTAGGAAGGGTATTGAAGGTGGTATTAGGAAGGGTATTGAAGATGGTATTAGGGAGGACATTGAAGAGGGTATTAGGAAGGATATTGAAGGTGGTATTATGTCACTTGAAATGCTTTCAGAAAGGCCTGCACCTGATGTTGCTCCAGTAGAGGGACTCGGTATAATGACGACATGAATTGACGACATTTGGAATTGCGTGATTGATTTTTAAATATTCAGAAAAAATATTCAATATTCTTCATACGATTAAAAAAACAAAAAAGAAACAGTAGCGGGTGCATGACCAACTAGCGACAAAAATTAACCATCACACGTATGTTCAATTGGTACAAAAAAAGTTGATTAATTTTCAAGTTGATTTCTGTTAAATTTGAGAACCAAAAAGTAAAATCTATCTGAATAATGCTCATATGTAAGATCATATAAATGTATAAGTATATTAACTATGTATATATATATAAATATATATATATATAACTATTTGTAATGTACCTATATTATGTTTCCAACAGCATATTTGTGTTAATGATTGGATGTATATGTAAAACTTATACAGGGTGTTTCAGGGCTAAGTGGCCAAACTGGAAATATGAACTAAGGACCTCAAACAAAATCCTCTGAAGGTATATAACAATACAACGACAATGACTTACATAAGTAATATGAAAAGTTTGTTAGAGGCTTCGCGGAGTACTAATCATTATTCCTTTAATTAATATTAATGGTGAATATGCGGATATGGTGTTTGTTTACGGTTTTAGCAATGGTAATGGTAGTGCTGCTCGTCGTGGATATGCCAGGTTTCCGAATAGACGATTACCAAATAATCTATCCATAGCATTGCATGGGAATTTTCCTGTGACAAGAGGTGATTATTTTTCTCATTGTTTCCTGAAATTTGTGGATTAAGCTCAACTTCCTATAAGTACCAATCTGAAAAATGTATTCTTTTCCAAAAATCTTGCGATAATAAATTTTGTACCCGTTGATAATAATGTGGGTGAAGTCCATCTGCAATGAGAGTTCTCCATTCTGTAGTTGGTGTAATATTTAATTCTGCTCCAGCTCTTTGTTCACTGCCAGCTGGATTTTCATCAAAATATTGTAGTATAGTTGCACTCCTTTGTTCATTTCTAAAAAAATACCATCAGCACGTGGTTTTTCAAGAAATGCACCACTTTCTCTATGACGTTGAAACGTGAAGCTACAGATAGTCTTATTTGGTAATCGTCTGTTCGGAAATAATATTCACTATTAGTATAAATTGAAGGAATAATTATTAGTACTCTGCGAAATCCTCTTACAAACTTTTCATGTAGGTAACGTACCTATATAATGCATAACAAAGAAAATCTTTAGGTGTGAATATCTTCTAAATAAAGCGTTTGCAGGCATACGTTCAGAGGATTTTTTTTCTTGTTTTGAGGTGCTTAGTATATTTTTGTTTGGCTACTTAACCCAGAAACACCCTGTATAGAGGGAATCGCCTTCGTAGCGAATACTCATCAATCTATACATATAAAAATCACGTGGCTGTCTGTTTGTCCGTTTGTCTGTTTCTTTCTTATACAAATCCACACCGTTTGACCAATTTTGATCAAACTTGGAACTCTGGTAGGTCATGAAACGGGAAGTCTCGTAGGCTAAGCCATAAACATCTACCAGCTGTCTGTCTGTATGTTGGTTCCTTATACAAATCCACACCCTTCGACCAATTTTGACCAAACTTGACACACAGGTAGGCCGTGAACGGGGAGTGTCACAGGCTAGAAAAAAAAAACGTCTACCGGCTGTCTGTCTGTATGTTTGATCCTTATACAAATCCACACCGTTTGACCGATTTTGACCAAACGTGGCACACGGGTAGGTCTTGACGCGGGGAGAGTCATAGGCTAGGTTAAAATCGTCTATGACTTACAGTTCGGAGATCACGAGTTCAAAACAATGAACCAAAATACTTACAGATTTGCGTTATTAGATTTTAATATTAATTATTTGGTTTCTAATTTATTTTTGCTTTTATAGATGCAGAAAGTAGGCGTAGCATAGCACGCCGAGTAACAACTAGTAAATAAATAAATTAAGTGCTATGGACGAGACCGGTGTAATGAACCAAGAGAAGGAGCCTAGACTGGTGGGAGGCAGTGGCCTGTCCTTGACTGCATCCTGTCAGGTCGAACTATGTAATGTAACTGCACGAACTGGAGTATAGTACCTCCGGTCTTACTTCACTTATAGAGGGGCGTAGGCCCTTCTCTTCAGCTTTAGGCATCTCTTATCTCTTATCTAGGATCTTGGGTCATCCATACAGGATTCTTAAGGGGTAATACTAACTTCCGATCAAAATCGAAGTCTTTTTCTTGAATTTTTAAATAAATCAATATTTTTCAATTCTTTATATCAAACGTTTTATATGGTATGAGTATATTAGTAATTTCGGTCCAGAGTAAACCCCCCTCCAAATGAACCGATTTAGTTTATTGTTACAACACATTTTTACCTGTAGATTACCACTACGAATACCGAGTTTCGTCGAAATATAAAAAAATCACGGATGGTAGTGGCGAATTGGTATTGTGGGTCCGGAGTAAACCCCCCTTCTAATGAACCGATTTAGTTTATTTTTACAACACATTTTTACCTGTAGATTACCACTACGAATACCGAGTTTCGTCGAAATATAAAAAAATCACGGATGGTATTGGCGAATTGGTATTGTGGGTCCGGAGTAAACCCCCCTTCTAATGAACCGATTTAGTTTATTTTTACAACACATTTTTACCTGTAGATTACCACTACGAATACCGAGTTTCGTCGAAATATAAAAAAATCACGGATGGTAGTGGCGAATTGGTATTGTGGGTCCGGAGTAAACCCCCCCCCCCTTCTAATGAACCGATTTAGTTTATTTTTACATCTCACTTTTCTCTCTAGATTACCACTACGAATACCAAGTTAATATACGAAATATAACAAATATTACGGCTGGCTTGGTGAAATTAGTGTTTTAGGTTCGGGTGGACCGATTTTGGTGGTTAACGAACTCGTTCAATCGTTTGCTAATTGAACGCTATATACCAAGTTTCGTGAAGAAAAAACAAAAACTGGCCGCTATCGTGTTAACAGATATATATATATATATATATATATATATATATATATATATATATAGGGGAAGGTGTTGTACCTCTGACCATATTGTACCTTTGACCACCGAGGCTGTAGCGGCATGTAGCAACATTTTATAAATTTTGGTGTAATTAGTGTTAAGCTCCTTCACTAGAGGGCTTGTGTAACCAACATTGGATTATTCAAGTCAAAGAGAATTCTTGCAAAAAATACTTGTCCATTTCTATCATAAAAATGTAAGTTATTTATTGATGACGTTTTGCCTCATAATATTTTTTGTATTATGTCTTTTTAGATGGAAATCATTTGACAAAGTAGCTATTACAATAAGAAACATGGTGTAGCATAGCACGCCAGGGTGTTGTACCTCTGACCACGACTAGTTGTTGTTCCTTTGACCAGGTCAAATTTTGATTATTATATAATAATATTATATTATTTTTTTTATAATTCAACTTTTATGTTCTTCTGCTACAAATTAAAAAAAAAAATTAATATTACTATTACATATTTAGTCGGAGAGATCTGTGGTATTAAATGTCCAATGTTTATGATCCAATATTTGAAAAAACAAACTTTAAGTGACAAGTTTACGAGAGAAGATGAAAATTTCTATGATATTGATGTAGAAGACATTGTGGCTGAACTTCCATACCCTACTATTGCTATTGGGTCTGCTTGACAGTTAATACTTTTATCGGTTGGACTGAATTTTTCAGCAGATTAAGCATAACATAATATCAATAATAGTTTTTTTTATTATGCTTACATCCTTGTCCTGTATTTTTTTAAACTTACAATTCATTACAATATTACTGAATAAAATTTTTTTTCTGGACTGCTGTATTGTTTTTACGTGGTCAGAGGTACAACACCCCGTGGTCAAAGGTACAACTACATGTTGTACCTTTGACCACTGTACGATTATTTTTTAAAAAATTAATAAAAAATATTAAATATAAAGCTAGAACCTTGAAAAAATTAAATATGAAAAGCAATAGAGTACGTATTACAATGAAATAAAAAAAATGAATTTAGCCTTAATATTCAAGCTAAAAAAAATCAATTTTGCAAAGTGGTCAAAGGTACAACACCTTCGCCTATATATATATATATATATATATATATATATATATATATATATAGAGAGAGAGAGAGAGAGAGAGAGAGAAATTTTAACGGGGGTCATTTTCTGTGTCTACAAGGTAGGATCGATAAAGATTAGAAGAAATTTTTCAAAAATTCCGTCATGAGTGCAACCTCAATAGCTACTTTCCTTCGGAGGAAACTGCTAAAAGGGTCAAGAAGTGGAATGTTTTATATAAATGGTTTGTATCATTTTTTTGGAATGCATTTAGGGCTTTCATATTTTAGAAAAAACAATTTTTATTGCGCTTTTACATTAAGCATCTCATGATCTATTGAACGGAATTTAATACCTAAAGAGTCATATTAAGTGTCTTTTTGTGCACTTTCCGACGCTGTTTTTTTTAACGGCGCGCTGACATGAAGGCCACTAACGCCGTCCAATGTTGTAAACACCTAAAACATGTCTAATAAAACTTTTGTACTACGTCTTTACTTTCCAACCAAAAAACGCCAAGAAGTCTTTCAAAATTGTTTTCGCCGTCAAGTGCCTTCTCATCTATACTTGCTTAACATAATCGGAAAAATAACAGATTAATATGCATTATATAATAAAATTAGGCGATGAAACTAGTACTATCGACAGGAGCTAATTGGAAAATCGGCTGAATGTTGAGCAACTGATCTGGAGCACAGTCGAACGTTCACTGTTGCCTAGGGTGTAGGAATTGTTTAAAAGGCTCCGTTGCATAATGGTCTCTGATTGGTTAGCAAGTTACGAACAAAGAATAATTCTTGGGGACCTTAGTGTCGGGGTAATAAAATTTTAATTCCTATCAAATCCTAATGAAGATTTGCTGATAACTAGGCAACGGATGATCAAGTAAAATAAAATTCAAAATATGTACATATATATTTAACTATATGTAATGAAATATGTAATAAATGATGAGAATATGTAGTAAAACAATACTTAAAACACTATAAAATATTGCAAAGAAAAGCCTAAATAATTAGTACGAACTTTATTATAAATGTTGATTATAAATGGAAAGAAAAAAAATTACTAAAACTCTATAACACATTGAAAAATAAAGCATAAATAAAAACGAGGAACTCAATTAAAAGGGGGAAAAATAAGTTCTATATAATATGTAATTTCTAGAGATGAACATTATTTTGGAACATTGTTTGCAACAACATACATTTTTAAAATATCGAACGTGAAAAGGTGGGGTCACCAATCAGGCCCATTTGTTTTTCTGGTGATTTTGCATCGGACAATTGTTTGCATGTGTCCGAACGTTTCGTCCAATGCGCCTTAGGAGCTAAGAAATAAAATAAAATGGGTTGAAAATTCATTATTTTATATATCGAGTTAGCAAAATAATATCGACATGATTCTTTCACTAGTTCATTTTTTTAGAGAGTAGATCAAAGACAAGAGACTAGAGTAGATTATTGTTCAATAACACGATTGTTGAACAATAATTTGTTATATATTTTTTTAAAACTCATCTGCTCTTAGACCATTAGCGCCGGGGAAGCATGGCTGCCAGCCAGCCACCTTTGCTTCTTGCAATTAGAAAAGACACAGTGATCTAGATTGAATGGCTAAAGCATTATTTTCTTTCTTGGTTTCTCCTATATTTTTTCAATTACAAAATAAAAAAAAAGTCCGACTCGCAGGAACTGCATCAGCTTAGCGCGGTTCCTTTCTTATCCCTAGTCTAATTTGGAAAGATTAAAATATTTATTTATTGATAAGGCTTCGCAACTTTAGCGAATCGCCTGAAGATTAAAATAGAAGCAGTTATTATTTTGGTTCCACCAGTCTTGAAAGGTCTTGATTTACGATCTTACCTGGAAGGGTCGGTCAACACTTGAAAGGGTCCCGCTAGTTACAAGGTCTTGGAATCTAGGAAATCTATATTTCTAACAATAAATTGTTTTGTTATTTTACTTAACCAGTTTTATTGTAAAATACATTATCCAAATATAAGCAATTAAAAAATAACAAGGAATAAAAACAGACTAAAAAACCGTTCGAATAAACGAAATCAATTACTCTAATGTTTTAAGCACTTATTTCTCCGATTGACATCGCCTAATTAAAACTTTCGTCAGAACATTTTTTGTAGAGCATTTAGTAAGCTTTCGAATGGTAACCTTTTGCTTCACAAGATTTTCAACCGTTTTCGAGATATTAAGAAATTATACGAAGTTCCCAAAACTTTTAATTATTTCTAGCAATAGAAAATTGGTCTCATTTTACTTATCCTGTTTTACACACAAATACATTTTCCTAACATAAGAAATTACAAAAATAAAAATCAATAAAAAACTAAGGGAAAGAGACAAAAAGAACGACAAACACCCGTTCATAAGAACTAAACAGACGTATTTGAAGTTTTAAGCACTTATTTCATCGACTGACATCACCTAATCAAAACTTGTTTCAGAATCTTTTCTGTAGAAAATTTAGAAAGCTTTCAAATAGTTTCTATCCACTTATGAAAATTTCCCAACCGTGTTCGAGATATTAATGAAAATATACGAAGTTCCCAAAACTTTTCATGTCTGTTCATAAAATATTTTATTCTAACCCTCCCTTAACTCCAAAAGTAACCAAAAGTTTAAGATATTAGTTTTGATAAAATTTTAACATGCAAAAAATGTTTCAACTGAATCCCATTTTATGTACCAAAACCAAAAACGTTATTCAGCAACTATGTTCCCAATTTTCTCGAAAACGGTTAAAGCTATCGCCTTAAAAACGGTTTCATTCGTTTTCCCAGGCCAAGAAGCCTACAAAACGAGTACTTACAAGCATATGAACTCAAAAATGTAAGCGTTGCGATTTTTTTTGCGCGATTTTCGCCCCAAACGCCATCTTCCAGTGGGCGGATTTTGCTGGTTAACGAACTTGACCTTTCAAATAACAGACAAATATATATATATATATATATATATATATATATATATATATATATACAAATTTGAACCACTGTTATTTTCTGTCTCTAGGGGTTCTGAAACGCGAAATTTTCTAGTCGGCACTTCCGGATTGTTTCATGAGATCAATTTTATAAGCGGGGTTCCTCCCTATGAAGGGTATAAACAGATCTAAGGTGTTACGCGGGAGCTGGTGAAAGAAAGAATGAGAAGGTCTCGTATTGCAATTCTCTGTATGCAGGGTCGGCTTCCAGGTAAAGTCATATACTTTTACTGCCCTTTACCGTTAATCAGAAGGCTCTTTGTGTTTACAAACAAAGGACTCGGTATAGACCACCCGTATTAACCCAAAAGTGATTATATTTATCTTGATAAACTTCCTCAATTAAATTAAGGAATTTAAGAGTGCTTAAAATAGGTTCTTGATCTAGTCAAAAAAGTCAAGGAGAATTAGATCATGAATAGAAAATCTCGGCCAAACAGAAGGAAAATAACAATAACAAGGATAGTCAAACTTAGTTTTCAAAGATTGTTAGTTGTAACACAAAAACGGTCACTCATGATTCTAATAAATTAACTGTGAAGGGTGATTACACAAATATTCCTGTTGAGGCTTTAAAGCTTCAATTTAAAAAACATATTAACCCATAGGAATTATAGATTGGCCTAAAAACATAAAATCATTGAAAAAAGGATTTCTTATTTTTGAATGAAAGAAAAACGATATAGAGGTTATATCAACAGAGTTTTTAAATATATGCAAAGACCTGATGATCAATAAAATTAAAATAAAAAATAGAGTTCTCTGTAAAAGGTTTAATGAGTTCTATTAAATACATATTTTCCAATTTAGTTATAATTTTAACTATTGGAATTATTATCCAAAGATTCATATAATTACTCAACAATAGATTCTAATTTGAAGCACAGCTATTTTCGATATCTACCTGTTCTAAAACGTGAAATCATTTATTAGGCACTTCGGATGACGTCATTGGGTCGACGTCAGAAGCGTGTTTCCTATCTGTGGAGTGAAGCAGGAAACGAGTTAAAAACAGCAACCAATTAAAAGGTGAGGTAAATAGAGGAAAAACGCCGTTCGTGGTGGTAGACAATTTTACAAGGCATTTCGCTCAGAAATCTCCGAAATATTCTTACTAATTTTACGTATCCTGTTTTATAACGAAATAGATTTATATTCTATAATCAATAAGAAAAAACTACTAGCAATAAAAAACTATGGGTAACAGATGAAAATAGGGAATACCAAGAACAATTCTAAAGAACGAAATCAACACCAGTACTGTAATCTAGATATTCATAAGGCATCTTCGAATTCTAACAAACAAAATATTGCTTCTAATTATACGTATCCTGTTTACTGACAAATACATTTGACTGTTCTAAGCAAGTACAAAAATAACGAGCAGTGAAAAAAAAACTGCGGGAAACACACAAATAGATCCGTTTAAATAAACGAAACTAACTAAGTTTTAAGCACTTATTTCTCCTAATGTGACGACCCCATCAAACATTTCTGCAAAACATTTTTTGTAGAGAATTTAGTAAGCTTATTCGAGATATTAAGGAAAAAATACGAAGGGGGCCTAATAGATATTCATACGGGATCTGAGAACCCCAAGACTCCGAAAAAATAAAATATTCTAATTATACGTATCCTGTTTTTTTGGCAAATACATTTGACTACTATAAGCAATTGCAAACAATAGGGAATATGCCAAAGAACTCGGATTAGGAGCCTCGACAGTTTCAAGACATTTGAAGGAAATCGGCAAATCCAAAACTGACATTTCATACGGTACAGCCTGATATATTTCTAACAATGAATTGTTTTTCTTATTTTAATTAATCTATTTTATTGTCAAATACATTATCCAACTATAAGCAATGAAAAAATAGGAATAAAAACAGACAAAAAGAACCGTTCGAATAAACGAAATCAATTACTTCAAAGTTTAAGCACTTATTTCTCCGATTGACATCGCTTATTCAAAACTTTCTTTAGAACCTTTTTTGTAGACCATTTAGTAAGCTTTCGAATGGTAACCTTTCGCTTCCCAAGATTTTCAACCGTTTTCGAGATATTAATGAAAGTATAAAAGTATATGAAGTTCCCAAAATTTTCATTATTTCTAGCAACAGAAAATTGGTCTCATTTTTCCTATCCTGTTTTACAAACAAATACATTTTCCTAACGTAAGAAATTACGAAAATAAAAAGCAATAAAAAACCAAGGGAAAGAGAAAAAAAATTACAAAAAGAACGACAAAAACCCGTTTATAAGAACAAAACAGACGTATTTGAAGTTTTAAGCACTTATTTCTCCGATTGACATAACCCAATAAAAAATAGTTTTAGAATCATTTTTGTAGACATTTTAGTAAGCTTTCAAATAGTTTCTATTCACTTACCACGATTTCCCAACCTTGTTCGAGATATTAATGAAAGTATACGAAGTTCCCAAAACTTTTCATGTCTGTTCATAAAATATTTTATTCTAACCTTTCCTTAACTCCAAACGTAACATAACTTTCAACATATTAGTTTTAATGAAAGTAGAACATGCAGATAATGTTTCAACTGAATCCCGTGATTCTAAGTACCCAAACCAAAAACGGTATTCAAAAACTATTTTTCCAATTTTCTCGAAAACGGTTAAAGCTATCGCCTTGAAAATGGTTTCATTCGTTTTCCTAGCCCAAGAAGCCTATAAAAAGAGTACTTACAAGCTTATGAACTCAAAAACGTAAGCGCTACGATTTTTTCTGCGCGAATTTCGCCCCAAACGCCATCTTCCAGTGGGCGGATTTTGCTGGTTAACGAACATGAACTTTCAAATTGGACGACGGATTTTTGTACCAAATTTCATCAAAATCGGACCATCAGGGAAGCCAGAAATGAGCGAACAGACAAATATATATATATATAAATAAATATATACATATATATATATATATATATATATATATATATATATATATATATATATATATATACAAATTTGAACCACCGTTATTTTCGGTCTCTAGGGGTTCTGAAACGCGAAATTTTCTTGTCGGCACTTCCGGATTGTTTCATTGTATCAACCTTATAAGCGGGGTTCCTCCCTATGGGGGAGGGAGGAACCGCGCTAAAATATCAAAATTTGCTACATATTTTGATAATGTTTTTATTTATAGATACATATTTGATAATCTGTATCTATGGCAGAATATGTAAAAAATATGGATTATTGTCAAAAAATAAAAACCTGTTTAAATGCTTTAAAATCACTTAAAACGCGCAGAATTTCATCACCAATTACGATTTAAGAGTCAGAAAAAAATATGTAAATACAATAACATCCGTTCCCTACTGATAAAAATGTTAAGGTGGCAAGAATTGCACACATTCTTGAAATGGAATTCGAAATGTGGAAACATAATTTTCAATTAGAATGTTTGAGTAGTTTTATTAGGTTCTCCAAGTCCTGTAACTTATGACATGTGTTTTTGGAAACCTAGTAATGTTAAGGATTTCCAGTCTGTGGAGGCAGGGAGAAAACGCGCTAATAGATGAGATGTTTTTGTTTTAAAATATTCTTTATGTCAACGGACAAGAGCAAAATATTATTATCTTATTTTATGTTATTTTTTTAATAGGACCAAGAGCATACCAAGCGTGACGAAAGTCTTATACTCTAATACTGTATTTGTTCCTATGTGGTTTACGATTCTCGAATCTATTTCATCCCGCCCGTTGATCTCCTGACGAAGGACGCCTAATCAATAGGCACTCTTGAGGCCATTGTACTCACAGCCTACGACAATTTACTAATTCCACACCTCCAAGCATTCTGGGTCAAGGAAAATATCCCCTTTAGAATACAAAGTATTTCATTGGGATTTTCTTGTTTCATCAGTGTTATATTTAATGAGTTAGATGCTCATTATAATTTACAATATTTATGCTTATCAAACATAAATATTATAAATCACTAATTTAATAGAAATCGGAATGGTTTTGGTCAGTGTGCCTATCTTAATACCACAATAAAACGACCAAAACGCTCCTTTGCGGGCATGAAAATCAAATAAATTAATGAAATATTGAGAATCAGACAGAATTCTTATGTTTAAATATTCTAAACCCAAAAATTGTTGACTTCTTCCAAATATTGTATTATTTTTATTTTACTTATTTTACGGTTTTTATGAATGTTTATGCAACATATGTGAGTCAACAAACTTCATGATTGTACAGTTGATATTTTTAAAGATTTATTTATTTATTTTTATTATATATATTTTTTTTTTATGTGTCCCGCTTCATTGGCGATCAACACAAAGAACAGCATCCTCTGAACCACTCATTCTAGGAAATCAGCATACCTAATGTAATTGTATAAAGTTTTAATCAAAGTTACAATACCAATCTTAATCATTAGAATAATGTAATTCAAAATGTCCTAAACAAATAAAAGATTCAAACTACACTTCAAATCAATAACAGGCAAAAAAGCTATATTGTAAACGAAAAATTCAAATAATAATATAATTTAAAAAATAATTATTTCCTTCTCTCTTATAGAAAAAAGGTAGAAACAAGTTTTTACATGTAATGCTTTCACCTGTTCTTGACTTATCTGATGACTTGTAGTTGTTAATTACTGAGGTGTTAATAAGATTCTTGAATGACCAGTTCAATTACTCTTGTAATTACTGGTTGGACGAGGTAAATTACATCTTTTATTCGTCTACAAATTGGATATTTACAATACCTACCTTGTATTTGTTACTTTATGCTTCTCTTAATTTATACGCCAGACAGATTGTCTCCAAGGTTATATTTTACAAGTATCCACGTGTTGAATTTAAATCTTTGATGAAATGTTTTATTTACTTTTGATTGGCGCTAATGGCCTAGATGTCGATGTGCAGTAAAAAAAAAAAAAAAAAAAAAAAAAAAAAAAAAAAAAAAAAAAAAAAAAAAAAAGAATATTTTTGAACATTAAATCCAACACATTCCATTGGCTGGAACGTGTTGGATTTTAAAAATATAAATTCCTCAGTTGCATTTTATCTGTAGTAGCATTCTGAGCAATATAAACAACAATTTGAGCTCAAACTCGAGTGAGCTATCTAACCCTGCGGAGCAAATGACGTTTAAGAAGATGGAGAAGGTTTTCTTACTTGAGGATGGCTTGGCAATTTTCAAGGCGAAATTATTTTTTCAATGTTATAGTCTGAGACCAAACATTACGCAACATAGCTGCACATTTACTCTTTAGTCCAAGTGTGTTTCAGGAAAACCTCCACACGTAATGTACTGTTGTCCTTTTGCCAAATCCCACCTTTTTTATCAGTTGGCCCGAGATTTGTAGCAACAAAGCAAAAGTTACGGCCTATACAGGGAAATTCCTGCAGGAACATCTAGACTCTGTTGAGGATTGGTGCAACAGGTGGAAAGTCAAGGTGAATCCAGAGAAATGCAGCCAAATAACATTCACTCTCAATAAAAGGACTTGCCCACCAGTTCACATATCCAGTCAAGAACTTCCTGTATCCAACGAAGTGCGCTACCTGGGATTAATACTAGACAGTAGACTCACTTGAAAAGCACACACCCGTCTGAAAAGACAGGAACTGAACAGGAGATACGGACTTCTTCGACGACTATTGGGACCACAATACAGAACAAACTCACTATGTACAAAACCATCATCAGACCTATTTGGACGTACGGACTTGAACTGTGGGGAACAACCAAAAGATCAAATATACAAAGAATACAGGCATTCCAATCCAAAGTCCTACGCAAAATAGTTAATGCCCCTTTCTACGTTTCTAATAAAACCCTCCATCATGATCTGAATATCCCCTTCATCCATGAACTGGCTAAATCCCGATTCCTAACCTTCCACTCTAAATTATCTGCTCATCCCAATCCCAGAGCTCAATCCCTCTCCTCTCAATCCCACCCCGAAAACCCTCCTAGGAGGCTAAAGAGATCTTGGCCTCGTGATCAACTCTGTAATTAAAGCGGTCAACTAGGAAGTGTCAATAATGATTGGCTCCTTCCAAACTTCTATTTTATCTTTTGATTTATTATTTTTATTATTATTACTTTTATTTTATTTTCCTTGTAGCTATGATTTATTTATTTATGTACTTATTTATTTTTATTATTTTCTTTTTGTTTCTGTAATTCAATTTAGTATGTACTATTTTTTCTTTTTTGTTTTCTGTATTCTCATTATGTGAAATCATAAAAATGGCTTTACTTATCACAATTAACCAATGTGCTATTTAATTTGTGCAGATGTTAATAAACGCTTTACTATTTAAAAAAAAAAATACAGGGAAATTAATAATTTGGCTTCGTAATATGCCTTCACTCCTTGAGCTGATTTTTCTGGTTCACGAAGTCATTCAGTAGTTTATTATGTGGATGTTGTAGGGCGAATTTCGGCCATGAAAGCTATCTCAATCGCTAAATTCCTTCTGAATGTGCTAAAAAACATGACACAGCATTGCAAACTGTTATGTGATCTATTATGACCCTGAATTGATTTCATTATGAACCATTTTCTTCCTAGACGATGTGGAGAACTGTGAAAACTCACAGACGATCGAGCTGTAAGGCTGTTTTGCTGTTTTACATTTGTTATATTCCACTCATTCAATAATCAAATCAAAATATTTTTTTTCATGTAAGTACATTCTTCCATCATTCAGCTTTCCTAGCTTTAAAATCCTAAATCGAGCTAGAACAATTCCTTGTATTTCATCATCTCGGTAACTTTAGTTCAGTTTGTTAAGTTTACTAAATAACCCAGTTTTGGTTTACAATGATTTTAGTGCTTATCATCATGTCCCTGACTAAGCAGGCGGTCCTATTTATCAAAATAATTTTAATGTACACTAATTTTAAATAATTTGATCGGTCTTGGAACATAGTTTTTACTTTTCTTTTCCTGACCAGGTTTGCTGAATAAGGACTATTCCATACATTGTTCTCGTCAATGTCTGATAAATATATTCGGAAACAGAATTTGGACATTAGGTAAATATTGCAATATATTATTAGAATATATCGTCTATTCATTTTAGGATTCCTTTTTTAATACTGTTTAGTAGTAGAACGTTATTTATGAGTCAGAGCATTAAGTGTAACATGTGAACCCATAAAATGTACAATGTTTTACACGGTGTGTTACGTGAAGGACTGAAGGAATGCTGAGTCCCACCCAGAACAAGAGGAACATGTTAAAAAGAAGCTACCTCTAGTTGCTTGTGGAATACTTAAGAAGTGTACCTTAAGAAAAACAAGGCGGACATTACACGCCTTATATCCAGCTTTCTGATTTTTTTTTCTTTGTCTATTTTCCAATTAGATCTCTAAGTAATTTGTCTGATTATTTCCTCCTAACCTGCAAGTAACTTTAATTCTGAATATCGATGAACTCTTTTTGCTGTTTTATAAAAAAAATATGAGATAGAAAAAGAAGTATATAAGCGTTTATTCATAATGTTGTGTTGTGTGTGTTCAATTAATTGGTTGAAAAGTAATTGCAAATTAAGAGAAAGCCTGCTGACGAGGTTAGCTCAGTGGTAGAGCACTGGATTAATAAGCTGGAGGACCTGAGTTCAAATCCCGACCAAGCACTTAAGATTTGTACCTTCTAGTGCCTTCGTTCATAGGTTGGATTCGGCCTTCCTGGCCGTCCCTAGGCCAACCCAGCCTTTAATTAATTTAATAAGGGGGAAAGCCTAGGTAAATGAAAAATTCTTTCGACGAGACGGCACACCCTCCATACAAATTCGTATTTACTAGATAGAAAAGAAAGATTCATGTTTAGACTATGCAACAGAACTCTAACTGTCAAACTCATTCTGACTGAATCTTGGCAACGTAGCAAATTAACAATTCCTTTTGACAGAAGGCGTTGTAAGTACATGTTTGTAAGTATCCAAACATTTATATTTTTTAATTTTTTTTTTTCGTTTTCATTGTATATGATAATTTTAATTTATTCATTTTGTTAGTCCCCTTTTTTAGAACGAAATTTCTTATACATCTACAGACATAAAAAAATAAAAGTGATCTTTTCCAAAGACGCCATACTTATATTCTTATGTATTTCAAATCCGAAGTCCCCAGCACGTCAGGTTTAAGGGCAGTTAAAGGTCAAATTTCGCATGATGTCGTTAAAGAAGAAATAACTAGAGCTTCCATGGTTTTAAGGTTGGCTGAATTCGAATCCGAGGTCTGTTTCAGCACATCAGCGCAAAATCAATATATTGCAAGAAAAAGGAATCTGCAGTCAAAATTCTTCTTTTTTTTTTGCAAAATATATAGGTATATTTTTTCTTGAAATGAACTTGATTTTGCGCCGATGTTCTGAAACAGACCTCAGATTCGAATTCAGCGAGCCTCAAAACTATGGAAAGTCTAGTTATTTCTTCTTTAACGACTTCATACGAAATTTGACCTTCAAGTGCACCTAAAGCTGACATGATGGTGTGAAACGGACTCCTGATTCGGCTTCAACATGTCGAAATACAAAAGAATATAAGTATGGAGTCTTTGAAAAAGACTTCCATTTTATTTTGTGTTTGTGTGTGCCTGTGTAATTACAGTACATTGATATATAAAAAATAAGATCATATTTGAGTTCAATCAATATCAACCATTAACCATTGAAAGGTAACATGTGAAAAAATAAGAAATGATCTGGTTTAAGAAATACTAGTCGGACTTTATTCACTATTGAATATATTTCCACATACTAAATTGTTATTAATTCCGACAATTTTCGATGTTGCAGCCGCAGTTATTGGCAATTTACTTCTAACGATTCTCATGAGATGGCGTGCAATCGCATAACCTAGTTCTTTCAAAACATTTAGCATTTTTTCTTCTTGCCTCATATTGCAGCGATTCGAGTCCTTAATGAGACCAAAGAAATATGCATGGAAAGGAAGCTCAGCTGGGCTCTTTGGTCACGTGCTTAGTAACAATCCGTCCAACCTTCCCGTAGAAGGTTACAAACAAAGAGCACGCCCTTATCAGAGACAATTAGATATTGGATCCTTGAAAGGTGAAATAGGACGCTGGTTGCTGGAATCGTTAAAGGTAGTTTGGGAAATTCCATTAGGGTGCCAAGGATAGAACGTTAGCGGTCATTCAGACGTCATTAACCTACGGCCTGGTATAAAAGAGATATTACATTGGTTAAGAGTGACTTTACAACCTCTATGGATCTTTTATAATGTCTAGTCGGTATTGCTTTGGACTATTAGCGAACGCTTAATCTAACCAACTATTAAAACTTCAATTCAGTAAGCCTGCTCAATCTTTTTGTAACATGCGTTCTTCTATTGCGTAACAGGATTTTTCCCGGGTCAGCCCTAGCTCTGAGATATTTACACTGAACTCGAAAACCCCTTGAAGTGGTAGGTTTCATCTAAGCCATGGCGAACAAACTAAGGCATAACTTTTTATAGGAAAATTGCGAATTTACACTACATTACTGGGGTTACATATAATATATATATATATATATATATATATATATATATATATATATATATACACTTAACCCCAGTAATGGCCGAAAACTGTTTAGGGGGTGAGAGAAAGCTTATTGCATGAGAAAGACAGGAGACCGGCTTCCTTCTAATCCCTACTCCATGCTGTTTACTGGGGGGAGCAGGGCCGCCACATGGGGGGGGGGGGACAGCCGGGTACAGTTGTCCCGGGCCCGGGCGCCGTAGGGGCCCTGGTCGGGCCCGGCTAATTGGAAAAAATGTATAGGTTATGAGCTTGTAAAAATAATGGGGTTTAGAAATATAGACGGGAGTAGCCTATATTTATTGGAATGGGATCTATATATATATATATATTTTTTTTAAGGAAATAAACGACAAAACAAGTGCAGTCCCAGAATATTATATTTCATTAAGAGTCGTAATAAAACTACAAGGACCGAAAGTGACCTTTGCTGCACTGATTGTCAACTTTTATTCTTTTTTCGCTCAAAATTCAAGATGAGAATAATTTTAAAATGTCAAAAGTTCTATAGCAAAGTACTAGAATGTTCTGTCTGGCTTTGAGAAGTAGGGGCCCGTGATCTGGTCCCGGGCCCGGCTCTGAGATGTGACGGCTCTGGGGGGGGGGAGTGACACCGGTAGACACCTGGCAAGAATAACTGATCGAGTGATAATTGGTCAGTTATCAATCACCAATGGTTGAAAATTATTAAAGTACTAATACATTTAAATACAAACCTAGTAAAAGTAAAAAAAACTAAAGTAAAAGTAAAATAGTCCTGATGTGCTAGGAGATGAAGAGAAATTAAAGAGAGCAGTAGATACAGGTTTAAAAGAAGTAGACTGTGCAGGGTAGAAGATGGAGGCTTTTTGAACAGTTACTTCAATTTATATTTGTTTGTTGGAATTACATTTATTTTTTAGAGACATTTTTAATTTTTATTCATTTTTTTGTTTCTTGTCCCCTTGTATTCTTAATTATCAAATAATGATAAGCTTGTTTTACACCATATCAAAGCTAATGAAATGAAGATTTTTTCTGAGATCCGGGATGTTTAGATCTCATCTATAGAAGAACGACGTAAGATGTTAATATCCACAAAATTCGATTTAACACTAAAGGTATATCGTTGAGGAAACAAAACATTCTTTCTTTTCTAGTTTCTTAGATATCTTCTGCACTCAGTTTTCATTTGGTACCATTCGCTTTTCTGTCCGACCAACTGGGTCGGAGCTACAGTGGTTTGTCTGTAAAAAAGTAAGCAATCTATAAATAATAATAAAAAACCAGAAAAACTGTAATATCACCCTTACCGTTGAGAATTGGACCATACTTTATATGAACTATTTTATTCCTTTAAAGGCCTACTGTCTATTCCCAAAAGGTTATTACACTTTTACTATACAACCTCTGTGTATATATATATGTGTGTGTGTATACGCATGCACGCCAGGAATATAAGAGTGAGTGCAGGCTAGACGAAGCAGGGGAACGGCCTGACCAGGACTAGGCCAAGGTCACTAGCCACTAAATCACGCGCCCACTCTCGCTTGGAGCATATTTTTCTTGTTAATATCTCCAGGGCTCGTTGTTAACATAATAGCCGCCCAGCTGTTTCCGGGTATCGTGAAACCGATTACCAATATACAGATTAAGATAATGATTTCACTGACCTAAATAATCTCTTCGGCTTTGTGGTTCGATGGGAATCAATTTGACAATATGAAGGCATGAGACTTTGTCTCATTTTGGCGATAAAGGGTTTATCCGTAGGAACTGCTTCATCTTAGCGTGATTTTAGTCCACGTGTGATTTCGAAATTTTAGTATATTATTTTATTAAGCGGTGGTGTTTCACTTCATTGCGATGTACAACTTCCATTATGTATATATTATTACAATACATTGTATTAGGTTATTGTCTATATATCTAAATTATGTATATATTATTACATTATTGTCCATACATTTCCCTTACATAAAGATTATTACATTACATTATATGTCCATTGAGTGTGCATATATTTGTAAGCTATTGAATATTATTTTTATATAGGATTTCCAAGACAGATTCAGAATTTTCCAAACTATGTTCAGAATTTTCCAAACTATGTTCAGAATTTTCCAAACTATATTCGGAATTTTCCAAACTATATTCAGAATTTTCCAAAACAAATTCAGAATTTTCCAAACTACATTCAGAATCTTCCAAAACAAATTCAGAATTTTCCTTTCAAATTCAGAATTTAGTTATTATTTTCTTATACGCAATTTTGGACCAACTTTCTTACAATAGGTACTTTTTTTGTTTTGTAGGTAGGTAGGTAATTAAAAATGTAAAGTGTTTTTATTTCAAATATTTATAATATGTAATAATTAGCTTTTTCAAAATATGTATATGCATGAAACTAAAATTAATAAAAATATTAATTATTTGAAAAATGATTTTCAACTTAGTGGAGAGCTATGCGTGGAGCTGGTTTCGGGAGCTCCACCATCATGTCCATCACCCAGTTTGAGGAGTCGGTCGGTTCTATGGACGCTACACCCTCCTCGATAACATTGGTGAGGACATGTTCCTCCTCCACATTGGATAGCCTGTTCCGTACAAAGATTTTAATCTTAGAGAAAGCCTTCTCTGCAGGATGCAGCTGTGGAGGTTTTCAGTTTCAGTCCTGAAACTGGAGCCGCCTCGTTTAAACTACGTCCATCTTCATAAAGTCCGATGAACATTTCCTTTTTATCATTAGAATATTTATTATAATTTCCTCTTCTAGGATTCTGCTGTGGAAGTGCAGGTACAGATTCTGTACCCTCAGTCCGTACTGGTGTACCGTGAGAACTGGAACTAGGGTCACTCATATTAGATTTACTCATGAGAAACTAACAAATATACTGATTCGAACATTTCATCCTAATTCTAATATTAAATCCCTCTTATCTTATTTGTGTTTACTTGCTATACTGTTTTTTTTTTTTTTTTGTTTTTTTTACGGCACATCTACATCTAGGTCATTAGCGCCGACATCCAGGGTGTAGCGAGGAATTTCACCAGCGAGCCGTGGGATGATAAAATTCCTGCCGGAGGTTGGGAATCGAACCCACCATCTCCCGCTTATGAATCCAAGGCGCTAGCCATTAGACCACGGGAGACCCCTGCTATACTGTTGTTTACAATGCTGTTTTGAAGAACTAAGTTTATTTTTATTTACGATCAACTGGTTCATTCAAGCCTTCTTTCAATTGAAAATATTGTCACGATAGTATGTTTCAGAAAATTTATTACATTCTGATTTTGAAATGGAAAAGTCTTAATTTGAAATGGAAAATTCTGAAATCGATTTGGAAAATTCTGAATTGAGTTTGGAAAATTCTCAATTTGGTTTGGAAAACTCTTAATTTGGTTTGAAAAATTCTGAAATTGGTATGGAAAATTCTGAATCTGTCTTGGAAATCCTATATATTACTAGCTGTTTCCCGGCTTGCCATGCTACACCTACTTTCTGCCGCCACTGCACTACTGTGAAAATGTGTAAGAGCGGTCTTTAAATCCCATGAACTCGATGTCTAAAGTGCGATGTAGGCTTATATATATATATATATATATATATATATATATATATATATATTTGGGCCATTAGCGCCGAATTCCAGGGTGCAGCCAGGAATTTTCTCAATGAGCCCTAAGATGAGAAAATTTCTGTCGCCGATGGGGATCGAACCCACCATCTCCCGCTCATGAATCTAAGGCACTAGCCACTAGACCACGGGAGACCCCAATAAATAAATAATATCAAGTATTTTATTACGAATTTTATGTAAAATGCATCTGAGTTTTATCATTTTTTTTTTTTTATTTCTTTTGATTTCTTGAAAAACTAAAAATATTTAAAATAATGCAGTTTTTTAAAATTATGCTAGCGTTTAATCAATTTACTTATTAATATGGTAAATTATGATTATTATTAAAGAAACAAAAGAAAAAAAGTAGGTAGTTGGAACAAACAATTGGATGCCTTTAAACGGAAAGGAACCAAGTGCCATCTGTTCATTCTTTAGAGAATTGAGTTTAAAGTGTTTTGTGGGTCTAAAATTCCTTTATTACCTGAAATGTTTCATTCATTTTCTCTCATTAAAATAAACTGTTGTTATGGTAATGGGGTTTTATTTTTATAGTTATTGATAAAAATGGTGCTTGATTCCTTCCTATTTATTACAGCATACTGGATACACCATTTCATTTTTTTTTTTTTTTTTTTTGGTATTTTTTCTTGCTTTAATGACAACATTATATTTTAACAAGCTTTTTATTGCTATATAAATTCTCTAATTCTCTACAAGATAGCACCAAAAACTCAATTTCGTTAAAAATGGCGCTTGGTTCCTTTCCGTTTAAAGGCGTCCAATTTTTATTTTAGTGTTTATAAAAATTGTAAACGCCTCTTACTATGATTATTAATACGTATTACAAAAAAAGGATTATTTTACCTATCCCTGAAGGGTTAAGAATGAGTGAGACGGCTGATAGATTAATTACCACTTCTGTGTAACTTGGCTACTGTAATTCCTGAGCCTTGTAACACCCTAAATATTGCTCTCATTAGGGATAAGAAAGGAACCGCACTAAGATGACGCAGTTCCTGCGAGTTTGACATTTTTCTTACTCATGCCTCAAGAAATGGGGACATTTCTAATCAACACTTTTGGAGTCCCGGTGGCCGTGAGCACTTAACGCTCCGTGCCAAAGGTCGTGGGTTCGATTCCCACTAGGGGAGGTGGCTTTTGTTTAGAAAAAAGAAAAGGCATCAGCCCTATTTAGCTAGAAAGGGTGGTAACCTATAGATAGCCCGTCCTGAAATTCTTAGTTAATTATAATGGACGTTAAAAATTTAAATAAATAATCAGCCCCAGATGGCATCTTTGGGTCAATGTCATAGGTTGGTTTTCCTCACCGGAGAAAAGGATAAAACAAAACAAAATGAATTAAGCCACTAATAATTTTATAATTTTAAATATAATACCTAATTAGAGGGGCCTCCCGTGGTCTGGAGGCTAGCGCCTTAGATTTAGCGGGAGATGGTGAGTTCGATTCCCACCGGCGCACAGTGTAACGAAGTAGTGGAGATTATGGACAAAAATCATTAAACACTAGTTATTTTCAAATAAACATTTTTATTAATTTAAATTAACTCAAAACAAGGTAACAGTAGTATAATAATGCATACTATTCGGCTATAGTAATATTAATAGAAATAATATAACAGGTAATAATATTATTATTAACAATATTATAAAATATAATATAACGGTAACATATAATGTAGTAATAGTATAGTAGTAAATTATACTTATAGAAATATTGCCATAGAATAATAATATTTTACCATTCTATATGAAATTATTAAATAATTTCTTAATTCCGAGTCTGAATCGTTTTTGGATTCTTGAAAATGTAAAATTACATCGAAACCAATATCTATTTGATTATTAATGTCATTATTATACATTCATTAATGTCTGGATTTTGCTTTGCCTTTTTACACTTTTTTCTCCATAAAGCAAGCTCAGGTCTCAGAAGAACCCGGCGCTTTGTCGATCTCTCACATAACGCTGTAAACTCTTTTTTATGTCTGCCTCTAAGGAAGCCGGAAGGGCCATCAGGGCGTGAATATTATTTTTCTTGATAAAAATTAATAACAATTTCTTCTAAGTTGATATATTGTTTCAACCAGTATTTTTATAAGAGTTATTTCCCTGCGGTGAACACGTTCCCACATTTTTTACATAAATATAAGACAACACTGGCATTGTTTTTAATATTGCTTAATATTTCTTTAAGAGCATCCTGCAGATCAAATTGAATGATTTTCCCAAGGATTGATACCGTTTTCGTGGATTTATCTACAGTTTTTCAAATTTGGAAGAAAAAATAAATTCAACGGGGGAGGTTCAAACTGATTGTTGGTACGAAACTGGTTTTGAAGACTTTGCCTTGTTTATAATGCTGCTAATGTGTCTGTTGATCAAAATAAAACTAATATTTATTAGTTTTATACAATTTTAATTCCTTGAATGGTTTCTAAACTTAGATAGAGGATTAAAAATTAAATATAAGAAAACAAAAATTCAGGTTTTGGTCCATTGGACGTTAACTGTGCGGCGGCAGTAATTTTCTCATCTCACGACCCATTGGGAAAATTCCTTGCTGCACCCTGGATGTCTCGGCGCTAATGGCCTAGATGTCGAAGCGCCGTAAATTAAAAAAAAAAAAAAAAAAAAAAAAAAAAAAAAAAAAAAAAACCTAATAAGATAATAGTCTGATCCTACTTTTGTTGATAAGAAGGATTTATTCAGGGACATTAGGCAGTAAAAGATTATATTAGTCATATCGGTGTCAAGACTTCCTCAAATTGGATAAAACAAAATGTTTCCTGTGTAACAATTTATTAAATTATTCACCTAATGAAACTCGAAATTAAAAAAAAAAAAATCAAAACTTAAGAGAAGTTTGAACTTAACTAACACAGGTTTATCTCTTAGAACATATGTAATCTTGCCCAGTATGATTTGAATTACAAATACAATTTGAATAGCCATTCATAAATCAGACATATTATATTATATATTCATATATTATTCTTATGAATATACAGTGAGTTATGTAAGAATCAAGTTCTCAAGAATGGACTTATGACAAGACTATCTCTAAAAATTTAGAAGAAGTCTTATTATTAATAGAAATCTTACAAAATATATTTTCCGGTTTAAAAGTACTATTTCTATACATAATTGGTTTCGTAAAGATATCTACTGTCCCGACAACTCTGGCCGTCTGTCGCTGCTTCTTTTTGATATCTACTGTCCCGACAACTCTGGCCGTCTCTTGCTGCTTCTTTTTCAAGTTTTTATTATTTATCTCCTTGGAAGCCGGTAGAAGTACTTTGCCTTTAAATGCCACAAATAATGCTTTAAGGAAGTCCCAAGGAATTATTATAAAAAAAATAACGTATAACAAAATGAATTAAGTTATATAAAATATTATTTATATAACTAATAAATTTTAACGTCCATTTATTATTAACTACGAATTTTAGGACGGGTTATCTACAGGTTACCACCTTTTCTAGCCGGGATTCTTTTTTTCTAAAGAAAAGCCATCACCCCTAGTGGGAATCGAACCCACGACTCTTTAGCACGGAGTGTTAAGTGCTCACGGCCACGGGGCCTCCATCTAAAATATTATATATGTATGTATGTGTGTGTATATATATATATATATATATATATATATACATATTATTTATTCTTGTAGATGACCCAAAATATATAAACTCTTTTTGATGTTAGGAGGCATGGGGTTGGTACCGAGAGGACTTCCTAGCAAGAAGTGCCCCTGAAGAGGTGCGAAAAAAATATGCACGAAACAGTTCGGGCTAAATAAAGTAGTATGAAGACAAGATGACTCTTTAACGACGCCATGCCTCCTAACATCAAAAAGAGTTTATATATATATATATATATATATATATATATATATATATATATATATATATATATATGTATGTATATATATATATATATTACCTTGTTTAATGAAAATACACATTTCGCTAATAACGCAATTAAAAAAAAAACAACCACTTAAAAAGTTCGGTAAACAGAGACAGAAACCTGTTGAAAAGAACAAAACTAACAATTTCGAAGTTTTAGGCACTTATTTATCCGATTGACATCGCGCTATCGAAATCTTTTTTGTGGAAAATGTAGTAAGATTTCGAATGATCCCTTTCTACTTACCACGATTACCCAACCGTTTTCGAGATATTAAAGGAAATATACAAAGATCCCAAACCTTTTCACGTCTATTAATAAATTGATTTTTCTAATACTTGCTCACTTCCAAATGCAACCAAAATTTAATAGTCTTAGATATATAAATAATTGTACTTGTAATGAAATCGATATCTGTCAGTTTCCTCCGGACGAAAATATAAAAAATATCGATGAGGAAATGCTGGATGCAGTCATTCCAAATGATGTGTGCGGTGAATTTAGTCTAGTTTTAAATAATTAAACGTCATAGAAACAGTTGCTGATTGTATTGATGAAGCAGAGGTAATTTCTTCTGGAAAAAGAAAAAAAAACCCTATTCGACCTAAAAAATGAAAAACAAAATCCAAAACTTGTTATTTCTCAATGGGTTGATATACAATCAATCCCGAACTAGCCACTCAAACTGGACCAAAGTCTGGCCTCAAGAATCGAGAATTCCTATATATCGAAGAAAATCTGATAACCATTATTCGATGCCATCTGCTCAGAGAAGATATGCCACATGCGCGTCCAACGCAAGCCTACAGTGTCAAGAGTGTAAAATACATATGCACTTAAATTGTTTTCCACCCTACCACGGCTAAATATGTGGAATTATTATAATTTCATTAAAAATAATATTTTTGTATGATCTAGTTAAAACATAAATGATAAAAAAAGCTTTACTGAAATATGACTTATTCTCTGTTTTGACGCCTCAAAAGCCCATTGTTCCCATTTCGGAACGTTCAAAACAATACATTACGCATTTTTTTTTATTTTTTTTTCAATTTTTTGTCATTAAAATGTTTTAATACAAAAATAAGAAAGCAAATAATATGAAGAAAACCTTAATATTTCTATTGGAACTGGGTTCGGACTGTAAACGTTCAACTCGAAAACGAAAGCGTTACGATTTTTTTGGCGCGAATTTAGCTCCAAAAACGTGATCTTTCAAAGTATACGAAACATTTTCTTTACAAAATTCAATAAATATTGGGCCATTTTTGAGCTTGTGAGAGAGTGAAAAGCCAAATACACACACACACATATATATAATCAAATTTGAACCACCATTATTTTTGTGATCTATGGGTCTAAAAAGTGAAATTATCTGGCCGCCTCTGCCGGATTGCGTCATAAGGTCAACCTCATAAGCGGACCGGAAAGCCCTACGGAGGGAGGGAGGAACCGCGCTAAAATCAAAAAATGTTGAGACGAAAGGAATTGTTCAACACATATGTAATTGATAAATTACGCCTGCCTGGCGTACGATGGGTATGTTGTAACTGGTATTCCGTAAAAGGCTCGAGCTCCAGATAGCGCGCCACTCCTACTGGAGGAACAGTGCATTCCTTATTATATCCAATAAGCAAAGGCTCAAAGTATAACTTCAGTATTTTTCTGAAAAGTGGTAAATGGAAATTTGACAAGGATTTCCGAAATCGATCGATAATGAAATCGATGGACTTATGTCATAAGCTGACATAAGTCGTAAAGAATATAATACACGCGTAGACCAGACGCGTCGATGTGACCCTGATGTCCTAAGAGGTGGAAGTTCGTATCCCGCTTGTACTGGGTTGATAGGTTCGTTAAAAGATGTCCCTTCACAATGAATGATACAAAATAGTGGCAACCTTAGTATAGTCCAGTCCTAATACCGTGGGCAATATTTAAGCCTATAATTATTACTGTAATTATTAGACGACATCCTCCTTCCCTCCATAGGGAGAAAACGCGCTTATGTGTGTTTATATATATATATATTTGTGAACATATATTAGTACAAAAGAACAAACAGGAATTGTCAAAGGAAAAGGACAAAGATTTTAAGTTCAGTGATCATCGTCAGCCGGTTTATTCTACGTGTCTATGGCCGTTTGCTTTTATTTATATTTTTCCGGGTTTTGAAATCCTGAATGCCTTTGGCATGAAGATCATGATCCGTAGAAATTTAGGGTTACCATACCCTATATTTAATCGTTTTCTTCTTACCATAAGGTCCCGTATGCATGTTAGTGTGAATAGAAAATGAGAAAGGCGGATAAATATAAAACAGGAGTCATTTCCACGATTATATATAGGTGAAGTACTAATTTCTACCATGTTTTAACATCTGTGGGAATTATTCTTGGGAAGAATACAAGGAGGGAAGTCACAGATTCAATTAAGAAACCCAATTTTAATTAAGAGGTAAAACGTGAGGTAAGTGTAAGTGGTAAGGCGTTGCACAAGCCGGCAGAAAATATGGATTGCAGTAGGACTCTCGGAGGCATTGTTGCTTGGGAACGTACCCACGGATGGCGAAACAGTTTTCATTCCTAAACCAGTCGTACTTTACCAATGTCCTCTTATTATTTCTGGCCTTTTCGAAGCGGCAGCTGTGTACTGAACTTCGGCTTTAATAACTCATCGAGAAACTATTAAATACAAAGGCACAGTACAGTCAGAACGGTTGGGAAGCTTCTTTTTCATTCCTGGCCCAAGAACCAGTGTTCGATCGACTAAACCTTCTTTATAGATAGGGGCTTTTTGCAAAATACTCTTTTGTACATCGATTAAATGGAATACAGGTTGTACGATAGGCAATAATCTTTGAAAGGTTTTGGGTTACGAGATGTACATTTTCAATCAATGTACTTCTGTTTACAATCAACGGTTTTATTTAGATTTGACACACTTGGAAGTTTCATGGGTCTCAAAAGCATAATAAATTTATTAAATGAATGCGCAGTATATATGTGTGAGTATTGAAATATATGAGTTATGGAAAATAAATAATAATATTAAATAAACAAATAGAAAATAAATTAATAAATGAATTTGAAGTTACGTTTTTAGCGCGGTTCCTCCCTCCCTCATAGGGAGGAACCCCGCTTATAGGGTTGATACAATGAAACAATCCGGAAGTGCCGACTAGAAAATTTTGCGTTTCAGAACCCCTGGAAACCGAAAATGATGGTAGTTCAACTTTGTGTATATATATATATATATATATATATATATATATATATATATATATATATATTTGTCTGTTCGCGCATTTCTGGCTTCCCTGATGGTCCGATTTTGATGAAATTTGGTACAAAAATCCGTCGTCCAATTTGAAAGGTCAAGTTCGTTAACCAGCAAAATCCGCCCACTGGAAGATGGCATTTGGGGCGAAATTCGCGCAAAAAAAATCGTAACGCTTACGTTTTTGAGTTCATAAGCTTGTAAATACTCTTTTTATAGGCTTCTTGGGCTGGGAAAACGAATGGAACCATTTTCAAGGCGATAGCTTTAAATGTTTTCGAGAAAATTGGAAAAATAGTTTTTGAATACCGTTTTTGGTTTGGGTACTTAGAATTACGGGATTCAGTTGAAACATTATCTGCATGTTCTAATTTCATTAAAACTAATATGTTGAAAGTTTTGTTACGTTTGGAGTTAAGGAAGGTTTAGAATAAAATATTTTATGAACAGACATGAAAAGTTTTGGGAACTTCGTATACTTTCATTAATATCTCGAACACGGTTGGGAAATCGTGGTAAGTGGATAGAAACTATTTGAAAGCTTACTAAATTCTCTACAAAAAATACTCTAAAACTATTTTTGATTAGGTTATGTCAATCGGAGAAATAAGTGCTTAAAACTTCAAATACGTCTGTTTTGTTCTTATGAACGGGTTTTTGTCGTTCATTTTGTAATTTTTGTCTCTTTCCCTTCGGTTTTTATTGCTTTTTATTTTTTTAATTTCTTATGTTGGGAAAATTTTGTGTGTAAAACAGGATATGAAAAATGAGACCAATTTTCTGTTGCTAGAAATAATGTAAATTTTGGGAACTTTCATTAATATCTCGAAAACCTTGGTAAACGGAAGAATACCATTAGAAAGCTTATTAAATGCTCTACATAAAAGGTTCTAATGAAAGTTTTGATTAGGCGATGACAATCGGAGAAATAAGAGCTTAAAGCTTTAAAGTAATTAATTTCGCTTATTCGAACTATTCTTTTTGTCTGTTTTTTATTCCTTGTTATTTTTTAATTGCTTATAGTTGGATAATGTATTCGAAAATAAAACAGGTTAAGTCTAATAACAAAAACAATTTATTGTTAGAAATATAGAGTTCCAAGATTCCAAGACCTTGTAACTAGCGGGACGGTTTCTAGTGTCGCCGACCCTTCCAGGTAAGATTGTAAATCCTACCTTTCAAGACTGGTGGAACCAAAATAATAACTTTCGGGGTTCGGTCACTGCTACTTAATAAAACTACATTTGATCGTAAAAATGGTTTTATTGTGCCGACGTTTCGGCTTGAATTTCAAGCCTTCATCAGGGCTGTAAATACAAGTAGGACATATTTAACACTAATATATGCACATATCTATGTAAATATACCTAACATATATATATATATATATATATATATATATATACATATATAATATATATATTTATATATATGCATATACACATACACATATACACGCACACATATGTACATATATATGCCCACATACATACACATTTGGGGTATGTATTATTAAGTAGCAGTGACCGAACCCGGACAATCCCTACCTTGCATCATCAACGGTCAACGATCTCCTCTCAACAAAATAATAACTGCTTCTATTTTAATCTTTCGAAATTAGACTAGGGATAAGAACGGAACCGCGCTAAGATGAGGCAGTTCCTGCGAGTCGGACTTTTTGTTTTTCAGCGCATGTAGGCTATTCGTACCGGGCTATCTATAGGTTTCCATCCTTCCTAAACATCCATGGTGGAGCAGAGAATTCCTTCGTTGAGTCCTTAAAAGAAAGAACAGAACCTAATGAACAAATGTATTTTATAGGGTCACTTTTCAATAATTGCAAATATTTCTATGTTTATGTATATATATGCAAATATGTACACACACACCCAACTTAAATCTATGTATATATGCATCTGTGTAGCGTTCTTTCTGAACCAAACAAGGTAGGAAGCATTTGTAAATTTTTTATAAACGTTTAAACACTCTAAAAGATATGTAGGTTTATATATAAATATATTATTTTTTTGGGTTACTTTAAGTGCCTCCTCAGCAATATGACGTAAAGTCTTTTTTGAGGAATATGTCCAGTTGACGGAGATCCTCCCGAACAAACGTATTATCCGCTTTACAACGCTTTTTTATGAAAAGATAATTTTACAATTAGTTCTTAAATATTATACGAGCTATAGTCCTTTACATTCACTTCTTTTGATCTCCTTGAAATGTAACAAGTTCCTGAGAAACCATTAAACGGAACCAAACCCACCGTCACCTTAGAAAGAAAACCAATAATGCGAGCTCTAAATAAGGCCGACTGTTAATTTTATGGTAAGTGCATGGGTCTAAGAGAGAGGTAAAAGGTTCCTAACTAAAGTTCATGGCTATCTTTACTAGAACGGAGCCTAGGAAAGCGGAAGGGGTGAGGTCTGGAACGGAATCTCGGGTCCTTGACTTGGGGAATTGGATCGACTGTTGGCAAATATCCTGGAAGTTGTTCCTATCATCGGGGCAAGGTTCTTCGCTAATCTTGTTTATGAATGGACCAGGTTTTCATTAAGAAATTTCTTCGAATCGATGTCTCTTCTCTACTAAATTTGTACAGAAAAAGAAATTTAGAGTAAGCCTATGTTATCGTTGTCTGTGAGAATTACTTCGATGATTATAGTCAACGATGGATTCGGCCTCAATAATTGAATGTAATGAGTTCTTATTTTCCAGTGCTTCGGTTTGATTTTCGTGCACCCAAAGGGTTATGAAAAAATGAATAACTAAGTATTAATATAATATTTTGTAATAATCTTAATTTAGTGTGAGGGATTCCTTGCTATAAAATTGTAATTTTTTTATGAGATTAAGGTCATTAACACCATTCCTTTGAATGGTAATTATTCCTTAGTGGCAGTTAATAAGCATTTAGCTATGATAAAGTGTTATTGTTAATTCAAGATGCAACTAAAGTTTTTACTATATATTTCTTTATTTTTTTTTTTACGGCATATCAACTATTTGGCTATTAACGCCGGGCTGTCTACAGGTTACCACCCTTTTATAATACCAACAGCACGAGGCCAGTCACTCATTCTGGTTCTAACTACTAATTCTTATCGAACAGTTTCATAGAACTATGGCAGGGTATACACAGAAAATGCTGGTTACTACATTCGGATCTCTTACATTATATATATTTATTTAGAATTTAGGAGCTCCTGAGGGGAAGAAAAAGAGAGGCAGACCAAGACAAAGGTGGCTTGATGACCTGGAGGAGAACTTGCGGACGATAGGGATCCGAAATTGGAGAACCTAGCAGCAAACCGCGTGGAATGGAGCAGGATGGTGGCAGAGGCCCAGGTCCTACGAGGACTGTAGCTGTCAACAGAGAGTGAGTGAGTAGGAGCTCCTATTTATATATATACTCCTTAGGTTATAATCAATCTCAATGAACATAACATTTAATAGAGATGGAGATAGTTAGCCGTTACGGTGATACGAAGTCTAGGAGGATGGTTGAGACTCGGCTAGGAGATTGGTTGGAATTCGGCTAGGATGATGGTTGGGATTCAACTAGGAGGATGGTTGGGATTCGGCTAGGAGGATGGTTGGGATTTGGCTAGGAGGACGGTTGGGATTCGGCAAGGAGGACGGTTGGGATTCGGCTAGAGGCACGGTTGGGGTTCGGGTAGGAGGACGGTTGGGTTTCCGCTAGGAGGATGGTTGGAACTCGGCTAGGAGGATGGTTGGGATTCGGCTAGGAGGATGGTTGGGATTCAGCTAGGAGGATGGTTGGGATTGGGCTAGGAGGATAGCTGGGATCCCAACCATCCTCCTAGCCGAATCCCTTTAATTTAAATATTTTCTAACCAACATGTGTGCGATAATTGGTTTACAGAAACCTAAGGTTTATAGATAACGGTTTTTTATAGTAGAGCCTTTTTTTTTTTAATTTGCGATGTTTTGAATGTACTCTATTTACGGCGTGACGAACATACATCTCCCGCATAGGAATCCATAGTGCAAGCCACTAGACCCATAAGGAGGCCCAGTAAAGCCTATTATAAATAAATCTACTATAAATCCCATAAAATAAAACAGCAATCAAAAAATGGTCACCATTGGAGATATCAATCTTAATCAGCGGCCTGCTAAGCCGTGTTATTTAATGGTGTTCATCCTTGCCAGGATCCTTGACCTAATGAAAGTCACTACTGGCTTTTTATAAGGACATTGACCAATATCCTGGATGCTCCTGGAATTCGTCCTCGACTCATCCCGTTACGTTTCTTTATCGTATTAAACCAGTTACTGGCCTTAATGCATTCTCAACTCTAGTGGTCAAGAACAAAATTAAAAAGAGATTCACCATAATGTTAAAGTAAAGAAATGTATACATAATAATGAGAGTTAAAGTACATTAATTAAAAAAATCACATTTTTTTTAGTTTAGTAATGATTTAAACAGTTGTAAATAATATGAGAGCAAACAAAGAAAAATTTGAAAAAACACTGATCATGATTTCCGGAACATTGAATGAGCTTCATACAAATAAATGTCATTGAATACAAATAATTAGTCCAACTTTTCTACTTAAAATCTTGAAAGATTCTATTTTGTCTTTCAGGTCTATTTTCTTCCTACTTAATATGTAAAATAAAAAATCATGCAATTTGATTTTTATTTAGATAAATTTATCGTGAAAAAATACAAATGCTTATATTCTACATTATTGTACAACTTTTTCAGGCGGAAGGTCATATATTTTATTAAAAAAGTTGGCTTACTAAAAAATATTAAACGCTTGAAATTAGTAACCGCTGAAATTAGTAAACGCTTGACGTGATGAAAGAGCTTCAAGTGAGCTAACAGAATATTAAATAGAAAAAAAGGTTGTAGTTCTTGAACTCTGTTTTCAGAATATACCCGCTGTTAGATGTTTCAATCATGAATTTGTACCTAGCGCGCGAACAAAAGACACAGATGTCTACTTTATGTATGCAGTTTCGTAAGAAAATGTTCAAACAAATTATTAGGACTTTGTGGTTTTAAAGAAAAGGAGCTTTCGCAGAAATAATTCTCACAATCTTTATACTTTTATTTCTACATATAGCGGTGGGAGTATGTTTTCGCCGTAAATAGTGCTTCGGCCCATGTTATTAATATCAATTTGTGAGTTGTGTTTATTATGTCACCCTCAAAATCTTCCAAAAGACTTATAACTTATAAACTAACATTCTTCATAGAAATCTTCGGATTCCTCGGTGCATTTCGTCTTATCTTAAAAAGTCCGACTCGCAGGAACTGCCTCATCTTAGCGCGGTTCCGTTCTTATCCCTAGTCTAATTTCGAATGATTAGAATAGAAGCAGTTATTATTTTGTTGACAGGAGATCGTTGACCGTTGATGATGCAAGGTAGGGATTGTCCGGGTTCGGTCACTGCTACTTAATAATACATACCCCATATGTGTATGTATGTGGGCATATATATGTACATATGTGTGAGTGTATATGTGTATGTGTATATGCTTATATATAAATATATATATATATATAAATATATATATATATATATATATTATATATATATATATATATATATATATTATATATATATATATATATATTATATATATATATATATATATATATATATATATATATATATTATATATATATATATATATATATATATATATATATATATGTTTGGTATATTTACATAGATATGTGCATATATTAGTGTTAAATATGTCCTACTTGTATTTACAGCCCTGATGAAGGGTGACCGAAGTAGCAGTGACCGAACCCCGACAGCTATTATTTTGGTTCCACCAGTCTTGAAAGGTAGGATTTACAATCTTACCTGGAAGGGACGGCAACACTAGAAACCGTCCCGCTAGTTACAAGGTCTTGGAATCTTGGAACCTGTTTTATTTTCGAATACATTATCCAACTATAAGCAATTAAAAAATAACAAGGAATTAAAAACAGACAAAAAGAACAGTTCGAATAAGCGAAATCAATTACTTTAAAGCTTTAAGCTCTTATTTCTCCGATTGTCATCGCCTAATCAAAACTTTCATTAGAACCTTTTATGTAGAGCATTTAATAAGCTTTCTAATGGTATTCTTCCGTTTACCAAGATTTTCAACCGTTTTCGAGATATTAATGAAAGTTCCCAAAATTTACATTATTTCTAGCAACAGAAAATTGGTCTCATTTTTCATATCCTGTTTTACATACAAAATTTTCCCAACATAAGAAATTCCAAAAATAAAAAGCAATAAAAAACGAAGGGAAGGAGACAAAAAGAACGACAAAAACCCGTTCATAAGAACAAAACAGACGTATTTGAAGTTTTAAGCACTTATTTCTCCGATTGACATAACCTAATCAAAAATAGTTTTAGAATCTTTTTTGTAGAGAATTTAGTAAGCTTTCAAATAGTTTCTATCCACTTACCACGATATCCCAGCCGTGTTCGAGATATTAATGAAAGTATACGAAGTTCCCAAAACTTTTCATGTCTGTTCATAAAATATTTTATTTTAATCCTTCCTTAACTCCAAACGTAACCAAAATTTCAACATATTAGTTTTAATGAAAGTAGAACATGTAGAAAATGTTTCAACTGAATCCTATGATTCTAAGTACCCAAACCAAAAACGGTATTCAAAAACTATTTTTCCAATTTTCTCGAAAACGGTTAAAGCTATCGCCTTGAAAATGGTTCCATTCGTTTTCCCAGCTCAAGAAGCCTATAAAAAGAGTACTTACAAGCTTATGAACCCAAAAACATAAGCGTTACGATTTTTTTTGCGCGAATTTCGCCCCAAATGCCATCTTCCAGTGGGCGGATTTTGCTGGTTAACGAACTTGACCTTTCAAATTGTACGACGGATTTTTGTACGAAATTTCATCAAAATCGGACCATTCGTCTTCTACTTAGAGAGCGAACAGACAAATATATATATATATATATATATATATATATATATATATATATATATATATATACAAATTTGAACCACCGTTATTTTCGGACTCTAGGGGTTCTGAAACGCGAAATTTTCTAGTCGGCACTTCCGGATTGTTTCATTGTATCAACCTTATAAGCGGGGTTCCTCCCTATAGGGGGAGGGAGGAACCGCGCTAAAATAAAAATACATCTTATATATAACTCGAAAACTTGGATAATTCGAAATATTTGTTCTAGAACCTCAGACATAGAACACTAAAAGAATAAATGTAATTAATAAGAATAAATGTAGCAAAAAAATCCATTATTATTATTTTTTTTTTAATTTCAGGATACTTTTGGACATTGTTAGATATTGCATAAAAAAAAAATGTTGAAATCCGCGTCCCTACGAATTTCGCCCGTCGCACACTGGGCAAAACGACTATTTTACGGCGACAAAAGTCGAAAATGTGATGTCGTAGAAAGTCAATTTACGTGTCAAAACGTGCTCAAGTCTTCTATTCATTAAGAACAGAACAATTTTTTTTATCTATTTTAACCCAAACCTGTTTAAAACAATAAGGAAGGCAACCATTGCTAGTCTCTTCCACTTCCTCTGTGTAGTCTTGTTCCAACTATGGTTCTTTTAGTTGTGTTTTAAAAATTGTGTGCACATTTTATAAATTCTTCTCACAATGGATTTATTACCTATTGGTATGTTCTTTATAAATACATAATATATAATAATAATAACAGAAAGTCATAGCAAAGAAAAAAAAATATTAATGAAATTATTACTAGATTGTTCATATTTTATTGATTAGTCAAGTTTGAGTAAGGTTTAAAAAAAAGTTCCACAAAGTTCCAGTTCCAAATATTTTTTTTCGATAAGCCTTAAGCTTCTACTTTACTGTCTTGAGACTGTCAGCTCCCCCTTCTTCCCCCTTTTAATGCAAATTTAAATTTAGTTTAGGCAGTCAGATAGAAACTGAAGAATCCGCGGCGCAGAACATTTTTAGGTGGACAAACTTCAAACGAATATTTTACAAATCACTTACTAAATACTGTCTAGTATTAGTAGGATTAAGGCAAAATGTAAATATTTACTTTCTTGGATCATCAACGGGCGCAGAAGGGAATATTAATCGGACTCTAAGAAAGGGAACATTTTTCCTTTTGTGTTTAGTGCAGTTTTGTTCTTGTAATTACTTTTCCATTTTTAGAACAGAAACTATACGTTTTTATTTAAATTTCATGTTACCGATGTATATGTAATTAGCCTATTGAAGTGTAGTTTACCACATGATCCACTTCAAGAACTGTCATATGAAAATGAGGCAGACGATACTGACTCGTCAAAAGAAAATGCTGAAGGATGTAGCAGTATTGAATCAGACGATGATTGATGGATAATTCGTTTTTAGTGCATAATATAATTGTATATATTTTTTATTACTAAAAAAAAAAAAAAAAAAAAAAGAAAAAACAAGCCAGTACAATTACTTTTTTTTTCAAGTTGTTAGTCTATTTTTGTTATTTATTTTCGAATTATAGCCTATGTATTATTTTTTATGAATATATGTACTATGTTTATGTAAATAATAGATGCAAAAAGGTACTACTTAAATGTTCCATAGATTTACAAAATGTTTTCCCAATTTGTATCTATTATGTCAAAAAATTTGTGTGTCTACAACATTTGTTTGTTGGATATACTAAAAACTATGGGTCAACGATTTTTTTAAAATATTTTCCCCTATCTCAGTGACCTCAAAAATATTGAAAAACACAAAAAAAAATAATTTTGTCGCCCTAAAAGTGGATTTTTGCTCAGTGTGCGTCGTCAGAAATAATTCTGGATGCCTGCAAACCTATTATTAGTTAATGTGACTTGTAAATGTGCGTTATTACTGCCAATAAATTAATTAAACAGCCCTTATCCAGATGGCCATATTGTATAAATCCAGTGTATTTTGTATGTGCGTGTATGAGATACAACTCCTAATAATATCGTTGCTAGAGCTAAACAACGCTCGATTTGGCTTTACTTTCTTTTTGCAACAACCCACGGAGGTTCCATTATGCGAAGCCTGATATCGGTCCAGCCAATTTACATACATTACTCCTAACTGACATTATCCTCGTGTAATTACCATGTACCAACCACCAAATTGGAGATACTTTCGAAGCATCGGCCTATGGAAGAGTTAAATATTCGAATATACAAAAATCCTCTTTATGCATGTGTATAACATATGTTTATTTATTTATATAATATATATCATTTATATATATATATATATATATATATATATATATATATATATATATATATATATAAGGACCTCTTTAGAAGAAGGGCCAAATTACATGAAATGAGTTTTAAGAAAAGGCCTTTCAATTTTGCATAAAACTGGTTGAAGCAATTTTTTATTAGCGATTTTTGGAATTGAAGGGTCAAATATTGTTTTAAATCCGATTATTTCCACCATTTTTACGTATCTTCAATGGATGATCCATAATTAGCAAAATATAAATTAAATTTAAAAAAAATTAACAAACAAGAATGGACCACTTCGATATATTTTGTACCGTGGGGGTTACATACTGAACATCAGCACTCAGTAGTGAAGATCTGAATCACAAGACAAAGAAGATTCATTGCTGAACTCGTCAACTTTGTCACTGATAACTAGAGCCCGGAAGTTAGGCAAAATGCCTTTTTTATCTGAATGGATATATTGAAGAATCAGATAGAAATAAATATGTTTTCGTGCATTTAGGAAGTGTAGCGACAATTTTTATTTTGCCTTTTTTGCCTATTTTGGCTTCCGTTGCCTATTTTTGCCTTTTTTGCTTGTTATGCAATTTTTTTCTGCGATTTAAGCATTTCAAAAAGCACATATTGAATTTCCGTTCATCGAAGACAAAAAAGGTTGCACAAATTAAATTACAAATTGCCGTCACAAATATCTATGTATTCGAAAGCTTATTTTCCCAACCTATGGATTTAACCTCTGTAAATAACAGAACCTTCCTTAGTAGAAGGAATGCACAAGCATAATGAATATCAGGAAAGAGAGAGGATGAGAGAAATAAGTCACATCTCCTTCCTTACAGCCCTTTTGCTGTGACAATATGTAATTCAAGATAATGCAGAGGAAGTTTTGCCATGATGAAAAACATTTTTTCTGAGAAGGTCTATAACAGTTGATACTTTGAAAAAGCATTTTGTGTTTGCTTGTAATAAGGTAAGTAATTCCCTTGAGATTAAGTACAATAATTCTGTGATAAATCTATTTTTATTTATATAAAAATCACGTGTGTGACTGTTTGTCCGTTTGTTCCTTATACAAATCCACACATTTTGACCAAACTTGGAATACTGGTAGGTCCGGGAAGTCTCGTAGGCCATTTTAAAATCGTCCCATAGACCCATAGGCTATGTTAAAATCGTTTATGACTCACAGGTCACGGGTTCGAAACAATGAACGGGGTTCCTTATTTATTTTTGATTTTATGGAAGCAGAAAGTAGGTGTAGCATGGCACGCCGGGTAACAGCTAGTTGGTAATAAAGAAATGAGTATTTAAAATACATATTTTCATCATTAATGAGTAAGTTTCCTCTTTGCCTTCACTCCTAATAAATGCCTATTTTAATTACAGTACTGCCTATTTTCAGTATTTTAAGTGCCTTTTTGCCTGCCTGTTTCACCCAAAAATAAATGCCTAACTTCCGGGCTCTACTGATAACATTTTGTTTAAATCAATTTTTTTCATTTAGCATGAGAAACTTTAATAGAGCTCGTACGTCTTTTTTTCCTTTGATATTGCTGTTCTCTGTACCTGAGGTGAATTGAAAGTGGTCTCCGAATAGGGTTTTAGAACTCTGAAGGACTGAAAATTGGGAAAGTAAGATTTCAAACCAAGAACATTGCCAAAACCATCATAATTGTGTTGAATATACTGCTATATTTTGAAGCGCATATTCTTGCACTTTGGAGTCTCGTTACACAATTTTTTCGAAGAACTACTGAGCATTTCTCTATTATTATGTTGGCTGCGTTTAGAGGAATAAACCTTGAGGGATTTTTTCTACACCTACGAAACAATTTTAAGTATTCATTTAGAACCTCAATACATTATTTTGGTTATTAATCCAAATATCTCAGCAGTGGCTCCACCTATTAACATGAAATCTTGTAAAGCTACTCAGAACAATATGGCGCATTCGAAAATGCGATCTCCTGAAAAAGGGCCAAATAGTCATCTGGCTCTTATTAAAAAGAGCTCCTCATATATACCTTATTAATATTTCAATATATTCAAGACATATATTTTTAGATTTAAATATATTAGAGGTGCATTCTAAAACCTCTTAATTTATTTATTTATTTTTTTTATTTTTTATTTTTTTTTTTTTTTTACGGCACATCTACAACTTGGCCATTAGCGCCGGGCTATCTATAGGTTTCCACCCTTTTATAATGCCAACAGCACGTGGTCGGTCACCCATTCAGGTACTGACCACGCCCGACGTTGCTTAACTTCGGTGATCCAGGGGAACCGGTGAATTCAATGTGGCTATGTCCGTTGGCTCTTAATTTATTAATTTAATTTTTTCTTTTGTTTACCTTTCTTTTATTTTTTCCACACAAACATCTCACTAGTTTGTCGCCACCTACATATATTTTTGTACGTTTTATTTTTAACTGTTTAAGAGAGTTCTTGAGCATATCGCCACGTAATACTGCAGTGCTCCAATAAATATATTCATAGTCGTTGCACCTCTTCCCGTCAGGGTCATCGCTCGTGAGTTCATTTGATATTTAGGGGGGGGGGGGGGATGGAATAAAAAATAAAATTTAGTATATTGTAAAAATGAAACTAGAAATGGAATTTTTACTAGTATAAACAATGAAATAATAAAAAAATATTTTTATGACAAATAATATGTAAAATTAAATAAATATATGTGCGCTTCGGGGCGTGGTTAGCTCAGTGGTAGAGCACTGGCTGGAGGCCTGAGTTCAAATCCCGAGCAAGCACTGAAGATTTTTTCTTCTAGTGTCTTCGTCCATGGGTTGAATTCGGCCTCCCTGACCGTCCCTAGGCCAACCCAGCCTTTAATTAATTTAATAATGGGTACCTTGGATGCTAATGACTCTAGGCAGTCGAAGCAGCCAAGGGGAAAATCAGGCGGCCGGAGCATAGTACTGACCAAACTGTCTCCCTAGTGTGCCGTATGGTCATGAATCAGATACCTCTATAGTATCTGCCCCTCAGGGCCCACGTGGCCTGTTACGGGACTGATTTTATTTTTTTTATATGTGCGCTTACAAATGTACGAATCATAAGTTTTATTTTGCATGGGAATATTCCAGTATTGAAAGTTGGCACTTTTTGAACCGATTGTTCATTGTCTTCTAATATTGTATTTATTTATAGTACCAACTTTTATGGGATTCTTTTGGTGGCTGTACAATCTGCGGTGAGATAATGTAAGGGAGAAAAATATACTCAGCACATTGAATATCTTGTATTTGGTTTAACATGTTTAAATAATGATCATTTAGGGAAGAAAATACAAATTTATTTATTTTGAGCAAGCGCTTAGTAGTTAAAACTATTTTTGGGGGGATTAACAAATAACACATCTGAGAGGTTTCGATGAGAGCTTGGTGCTTTGAAATTTTATATCTCTAATGGTTTAAAAGATATTTCAACTGTGCTCCGCATATACTGACACCCTGCATAAATAAATGTACTTACCTCTTTGGTTGTTGTTGTTTTGTTTTTTTCACTCCACACCTCACAACAGTTACTAATCAGTCAGATACATATTAGAAGTTGATGAATTTGCAATACTTAAATATTAGCAAAGCAGGGGGTCTACCAAAAAACGGAAAAATGGCAAGTGGTCTACGTGAGAAAATGGTTTGGAAACCACTGGGTCTAAAGCAACTCTAAAAAAAAACAAAAAAAAACTATCTCCTAGCATCTTTAGAAGCGCTGACGACGATATATGTACAACATTTCAATAAATGTACCAGTTACTAAGAAACATGTTCTTGCCAACAGCATAGTCCATTGAAGTCACACACGATAAACAATTCTCCAAAACATTCTTATGTAAGTGGACCTATCTTTGTGCCACAGCAGCTGATCAGAAAGACTCTGAAGTAGGCGGCCAGCGTCACGAGCCACGAGCTGTACATCACGATTTTTCAAAATTAGGACTAAGACTGCCTCTTACTGGTCTTATTATGCAACATCACAATGCAATGATAACACTATCTACATCCTGGCTACCCAACGGATTCCTGCATGCCTAACCATTAGCAGCTGACTCCCTTCTGTCAAACATCTACTATGGTTTCTCAAAGAACTTCTCTACCCAGACTTTTTTTTGTCTATACTCCACAAATGATATAACCACTCCGTAGTTATGGGTAACAAAAGTAGAGGTTCTTGTTTACTCTTAGCCTTTATTATGGTACGCCTTCTAGTTAACGTTGAACATTGACATCTCCATTAACGAAAGCGACACATTGCCATAAATCGAAAAAGTTGGTAGGCTAACTATAGACACAATTATTAATACATTAATGCTGCGTTCTTTTCCTATTCATAAACGAAAAAGCAGCATATGTCGGCCTCTCAGAGGACAGATGGTACCAAAGAGAAAATGCTGACTCTCAGAGCTTTATCACCCCAATACGAAACAATTAGGGATTGTTTCAATTTGGGAATGAGTGAGCAAGATTCTTTGTTCATCTTATTTCTTATTTAAGTTTTATGTAAATTCTAGCTGAATACTCGTGCTTTGTCACGGCAGATAAGTAGTTATTTTATTGCGTTAAATAATGTATCATAAAAATTTACGCCACTACATAATTTTGTGAAGTTTATTATAGCACGGTTCCAGTGATACTATATGTTATTCATCCCTTGTTAAATAGTCAACGTCTATTGGGTGGGGGGGGCTGTGCAAGGGTTCGGGATATTATTACCTCGGATGGACCATTGCCAGGCAAAATCACTGTGACAAAATCACAGTTTATTTCTAGTAATTGAGGGTCTACTATCATAGTTGAAATTAACCGCAAATAAAAATAATATTATGAAATAGATCCAGTACGGTAACAGCTGACCTGTTATCGTCCTAGCAACGCATGCTGCCTAGGCTTGCCTGCTCTAACCAACTAAAAATTTAAACCCCTCTAAAAATACTTAAAAATTTGAATATCAAAAATTGGAAAATTTGAGTTGGTAATTCCTACTTTTTTGTTGAGAACGATATCGGTATAATCTAACGTCATCGAACTGCACTTATGAACTAACTCATTCAATTGCCTGGCTGACATTTGAACCCAGCTCTTAAAGTTTTACGCTCGGGTAACGTTTTATCTATGAAATTAATTACCTTAATGGGAAATATTCAAGATCATGAATAGGTCTTATGGGAAGAAAATAAAAACCAATAAAGCTTATAATAATGTATAATTTATTACATGTACCTATTGCATTTACATTAATTATTGCATCAATAATAATCAGAACAGGTTTACGGTGTGCTTCTAATAAACAAATCCCCCCCCCCACAATTTCCCGCGAAGATTAATTTCCGGTCACGTGACCAGAGGCGTGAGCTCCGTTTTCGAATACATTTTGCAGATACTCAAGCATATATCTATGTCAAAATATCATTGATTAATTAATTTTTCTGTAGAGCCAATTTGAACAGCAATTATAGTGTGTCAATAGCCTCTAATGACCAAAGGCGCTTAGCACTAAATGCTAAGCATTAAATCGGCAGTAAAAAAAAAAAGGTCCATATTAAATTGAAATATAGACTTTTTAAGAACTTAAGATTTGTAGATCCTACTCCAAACATTTATGTTTCATTTACTCCGTTATGGTGATTTCGCTGAATGCCAAAACGTCAAGTTTTGTGACAGAGCACCAAGATCCTGAATACATCGCCTGCCAAATGTTGGTACAGGAATAAATTGGCTAGCTGATCTAGTATTATGTACTAAATTGTCTATCCACACGCCTTCTTCGAAGCAGGTGCCTACTTCTGGAGATTTCGAAAGACAAATAGTTTCTCCTCACCCCAGAAATGTTTCCTCACGAAGAACAAGGAGGCAAGGAGCCCCACCCGCTACTATCCAGACGGAGCAACGCAACCCAACACTCCGGGAGAACCAGTTTCGAGGCGATTTGCACCCGTTACACCTCATTCATTGTCCTCAAGGAACAACTCTTCGAGCCACTAATTACATCAGACCAGTTCAAAATTCTTACTTCAGGAATTAACAAAACTGAACAAATGTGAATGCTATAATTAAAAAGATGGAGAGAGAAATATAAATAAAATGGGCTGCCCAATTACATTGGGTTGCTGGATACATAGCGTGCTTATCATTCATTCGGAAATACAGTTAATTTGAGGGTGAAGGTGTATTGAAAACAAGGAATAGAAAATAAAGAAGATGAAGACGAAAGAAGGGTATAGTGATGGATGAGAAGGAATTGATAGAACTGAAAATATATTCTAAAATATATAAGGAAACAGTGTGAATGGATGATAAGCACTTAGTGGCCATAGATATGATTGGCAAGTATGCCCAATATGTCCACTAATATGCTGTCAGGTGGTCTGCTGTCAGTCCCTGTTCTTCAAGGAAGGTGGCTGTGCTACATATAATTGATTCTTCTTATGATATACAAATATTCCAGTTCACTACTTCTCCTGTTCAAAGTGAAATATTGCATCATATAACTGAAAAATAAGTGAAATATTGTATCATTCAGTGAAGATATGTTTGATGGAAATTACGACACCACAAGCTGGGTGCTTCATTCCTCGACATTAGATAAGAATGAGTCAATCGTGTGTGGCCTATCCTGAGCCGAGCAAGGACCACCTCTGCTCTCCTATTTTCCACTATAGACGAAGTCCTCCAGGGCACAGGATTTCCCTTAATTTGTTTTCTCTGGTATTATACCATTTAGAGATCCAGGATGATTTTATTTGGCTTTTAATATAAGAAACGACGTCATTCCTTGATACCTGGTAAAATGCTACTCCTTCAGTAGTAGCTACTTTTGCTGCCAGATCAACTTTTTCATTTTGGGGTATTCCACAATGACTTGGAATCCACACAAAATTAACTACGTGTCCATTTTTCTGAAGGCAATCTTGAGCTTCAATGACTCTAATGACCAATGGATGTTTAGAATAATTGTTACTTATGGCCATTAGAGCTGAAAAAGAGTCTGAAAAGATGGTGACTTTTTTTTTTTTTTTTTTTTTTAATTTCTTTATTCAATAAATATAAATATTACAATTGTAATTCTGTTACAATATAGTGTTCCTCTAGACCACATAACTTCGAAATTATTTATTATATATGAACTTAGATATTATACATTTAATGTACAGTAATTGTAATGCGAGAGAAAAAAATAGCCTGGATTCTTCTCGCTATCTTATAGACGATGGTGACTTAATTTCCTCTGTGTGCAACGGCATTGAGAGCCTTCTCTATAGCGAGAATTTCTCTGTAAATACGGAGAAGAAATATTATTTAATGAAAAAATATGAATTTCTTGGTTAATTAAAACTGCAGAGCCAACACCTTCGGAGGTTTTGGAGCCGTCTGTAAATATACTGGTTAAGTTGGAACTCGCGCATTTTTTTTATGATATGTTTTGTTTATTATTTTTTTTTTGTGTAAATTTTACATCATTTAAATACTTTATTAGAATCTAATTTTTACTCTTTCATTTTATATTGTTTTATATTCATTTTGGTTTACTAACCATTTATGTGAGCAAATCGCCTAGCTGTTGTGGAGCTCCGTAAATAAAAAAAAAATCATGATTTATAAAACGTACTGATGTATAAAATCAGGGTTTCTATAATGTATTAATATATTACATCATTTGTATAATGTACATATATACACACACATATATATATATATATATATATATATATATATGTATGTATATATATATACACACACACACAATTGCATTTTAGTAATATTACTATGTGATACATTATTAGAGTGTAAATCGCCAACATTTTCGAAACTTTTAATAAATAAAATTTAAAAGAAAAAATATCATGTAGTCTGTTCTAACCTTCTTCATTTAACTTTGCTGAGTTAATTTCAGTGTATCGTCTAAACATAATGAGCACTTCGCATCAGGAGGGATGTATGTACAAACTCTATTGCTCAGCGGATCAATATTGTATTGAAAGTGGTCCAGTGAACAACTCGTGAAATCACATCATCATAAGATCGTTTTTCTTCTTTTGTTTTAGATGCGTCAGCTTCGATTACTCAAGAGGAAACATGCCACACAAATTGATTATTTTTTTAAAAGATGTATAATTATTATGATTATTGTAATTATTTTAAAAATGTACCTATACTGCCTGATCATGTCAAACTAATAAATTAAAAATTATTATTGTGGATAAGTATGAATCAACTAGCTGACTACCCGTGCTTCACCACGGCCGATAAGTAGTTTTTATATTGCGTTACCAAATGTTATCAAAATCGGAACATTTTTGAGCCGATGAGGAACTTCTTAATAATTCAAACCCCCCTAAAAGTAGTTAAACATTTGAATATCAATAAAACATTTCTTAGCGAGTGTTTACATTCTAAACGGATTGTCCGTGCAAAATTTTAAATTTTTGTGTCAAGTGGTTCGGGATATTATTACCTCGGATGGGCCATCACCAGGGCATAAACTCTATGAGGGACAAAATCACAGTTTATTTCTAGTAATTCAAGGACTGCCACCATCGTTTAAATTAACCTCAATTAAAAATAATACTATGAAATAGGTAATGTACGGTAACAGCTGTTCTGTTATCGTCCTAGCAACGCATGCTGCCTAGGCTTTGCCTGCTCAACCAACGAAAACTTTAATCCCCTCTAAAAATACTTAAAAATTCGAATATCAAAAAATTCTTTCTTAGCGTGTGCCTACGTTATATAGGGTGTGTTCATGCAAAATTTCAAAATTTTCTGTCGAGTGGTTTGGGCTGGGCGATGATAGGTCAGTGAGTCAGTCAGTCTGCCAGTGAGTGAGTGAGTGAGTGGTATTTGACAAATATATTGTAAATACCAGGAAAAACCTAAGTTGTACGACACTTGAAGTAGACAAAATTCCTTTAAACCCATACGTTATATAAGTCAAGTACGAATATAACCAACTAACAAATGTAGACTGTGGTAGTAAAATAGTCATAACAAATAGAATAGTTTACGAGCATCCTTTCTGGTTTTTTTAGCCTACTAGAGGGTAATTTGAAGCTTTAATGTTTCCGAATTCATTTCTTGACGTAACCCTGAGGAAACTGGTTATTACATTGCAGAACTTGCCAACTGGTAAGCAAATTCTAAAGGAGATAACAAGATATTTTAATTGCTTTCCACATTTTGAACATTTTTATTTGTTGGCACTGCTACAAAGGTGATTCATTCCTTGTTCAGTTAATGTCGCATCTATTTATTTTTTTTTATTGAGAGTTCACAACGTGGAGATTTGCTCTTTGCGGTTTTAAGTGAAGAAAGCTAAAAATTTACACAACAGCATATAAACATTTATAACACAAAAATATAAACAAAAAAAAAATTTGAATTCAAGAAATAGTGATTCTGCTAAGCAAAATCTATATTTGGTACGTTCGGCATGATTTTTGAAAGCCTTGTTCGGTAAAAAATGCCCAGAGAATGGAGGAAGTCCAAAATAACGTTTAAGTGACCATGGATGAGTGTAAGGTGTTTATATTGGTTATCCTCCGTCCCAAAGTGGACCGATTTTCATAACTAGATGGATAAAACTCAAGTAAACAGATCATAAAACTAAGGCGATTATATTACTAGAGATACGATTGACATTCGAAAATTGCTTCAGAACCTTTTTTATAGAAAATTTAGTAAGCATTCGGATGGTCACCTTCCACTTACCGGTCACCTTTCAAAACCGTTTTCGATATACATGTATACGAAAAAAAAACCAAGATCCGAAAACCTTTCATCTCCACTAATAAAATAATTATTTTCGAATGCTTCCTTAGCTCCAAATGTAACCAAAATTTAAACCAACTAATTTAATATTAGTTGAGATAAATTTCAAAGATGTAGAAAATATTTCAATTGAATCCCACGATTCTAATTTGTACCCACAAAAAAAACACATCTAAATGCAAAATTTGTAAGAGTGAACCAAACATGCCAACAACGTGAAAATCTAGACTTACCACATGACATGTACGAATTATTTACTAACTCCATTAAATACATCTACAGCAAAATCTAGACTTACCACATGACATGTACGAATTATTTACTAACTCCATTAAATACATCTACAGCAAAATCTAGACTTACCACATGACATGTACGAATTATTTACTAACTCCATTAAATACATCTACAGTAAAATCTAGACTTACCACATGGCATGTACGAATTATTTACTAACTCCATTAAATACATCTACAGCAAAATCTAGACTTACCACATGACATGTACGAATTATTTACTAACTCCATTAAATACATCTACAGCAAAATCTAGACTTACCACATGACATGTACGAATTATTTACTAACTCCATTAACTACATCTACAGCAAAATCTAGACTTACCACATGACATGTACGAATTATTTACTAACTCCATTAAATACATCTACAGAAAAATCTAGACTTACCACATGACATGTACGAATTATTTACTAACTCCATTAAATACATCTACAGCAAAATCTAGACTTACCACATGACATGTACGAATTATTTACTAACTCCATTAAATACATCTACAGCAAAATCTAGACTTACCACATGACATGTACGAATTATTTACTAACTCCATTAAATACATCTACAGCAAAATCTAGACTTACCACATGACATGTACGAATTATTTACTAACTCCATTAAATACATCTACAGCAAAATTTATTTTTTTATATATATTTTTGATTTTCTTTATTAACATGCTTATTGCTCAGCTATAGGATCACATCAATATTACATTAATCAAGTTTACGAAAAGATTGTAATTAGTCTAACTTTATTATAATTCTCTTAATTTAAATTATAATTGCCATAGTCTTAGTTTAAATTATATAGTCTTACTTTAAATTATAATAGTCTTGGTTTAAATTATAATTGCCATATTGGATTTTAAGATAATGACTGTAATGGTCTTTAACTAATAAATAATATAATATGTAACTAATTATTTTTAACAATTTGTAACTAAACAAAGGATAACACCATTACACACAGGCAAAGAACTACACCTATCCCACTAACTCACAGACGTCTCAAAATTTAATTAAATACCTAAAGCAAATATTTATAAAAGAACCCAAACCTTTTCGAACCAACATATTGGAAGGCGCAAATAACCTAGTTGTAGAGCGCCAAACTCCATATCTATCTATCTGTCTGCAACTATAATCAGAAGCTAGAGGAAAGCAAAAACCACAATATTTCCCTCCATACACTACAGACTTCTTCTTCCGCCAATCATCCTTATCATAATGGCATTTAAATCACTTAAACTTCCTTTTAATTTCTTTGCTTAGTTTCTTACATATTAAACGACAGCAGTCATTAAATCCTTAACATAGGAAAAACTTCCACATCTAGGGCCAAGTTTAAACTAATAAAATAAATAGCGCCATTGTCAAAGAACTGTTTAGAATCGACAGGATATACTTGAATAACAAACGAGACGTATAGAGTTAAATTGCAACCGAAAAAGCATCTGGTGACGTAAAGCATGTTTAGCACCAAATTAAGAAATTAATGAGAAGCTAAAGAATTCTAAATATATGACCTCCTGACATTTTGAAAATACATTACTAAAAAATTGTTTCGGTTGAATAACAATAAAATATTTTTAATTACAAGATTAATCACATTTTCCCTTTTAATAATTAACTCGGTCAAATAATATACTGCCAAAATTAAATGGAAATCGTTGAATGAATGAGACATAAAAACATTTAAACAGTTTCAATTAAGACAAAATAATAAAATAGTATTCAATAATATAACGATTTTGTAATGCATTTATATATATATATATATATATATATATATATATATATATATATATATATTATATATATATATATATATATATATATATATATATATATATATATATATATATATATATGGGGGCGAGGTTAGCTCAGTGGTAGAGCACTCGACTAATGAACTGGAGGACCAGGTTGAAAACCCGAGCGCGCACTAAAGATTTTTTCTTCTAGTGCTGCCGTTCGAGGGTTGGATTTGGGGTCCCAGATCGTCCCTAGGCTCACCCAGCCTTTAATTAATTTAATTAATAATGGGTACCTTGGGTGCTAATGACTCTAGCAGTCGAAGCAGCCAAGGGGAAAATCAGGCGGCCGGAGCATAGTGTTGACCACAATATCTCCCTAGTGTGCCGTACGGTCAAGAATCAGATACCTCTACAGTATCTGCCCCTCTGGGCCCTAGTGGCCTGTTACGGGACTGATTTTGATATATATATATATATATATATATATATATATATATACTACTTTTGAGGTTTCATCGCTGGGGAGAATTATTGGTGACGGTACGGCATCCTCCAGCGGTCGGTTTATTTGGGTAATAATTCGCAGAAATCCCATTCTGCTTCTTCAGACGGTTGTCCCTGTTTTTTTATACTTAGTTATTTTATAATAACCTATAAGATTGAAATTATTTTTACACATGGCGCCTTTCAGATGTTCATTCTTGTATCGGGGCTTGTCGACACTGCGTGGGGCCGATAGAACTGTGCTTGCTTGTTTCTTCCCGGCCGATCTTCCTTTAATAGTTCTGAGAACGGACTTCCATGTAGGGTGTAGGATGACACCTTCATCTCGGTTCAGAGTCTTCGGTTGTTTGAATATTTCTACGGCCTCTCAGACTAGCCTTCTTTGACGATTGTCTTCTTTGGCTAGGATTCTGGCTTCGTCAAAAAGTATTGGTCCGGGACATTCCTTACCGTGACTTGCTATAGCAGACGTTTTTGTCCGTTACAGACGGTAGTCAGCGCAATGTTGGCCTATTCTAGTGGCTACTTTTTCCCGGTCTGTCCAACGTAGACTGTTCCACAATATTACGGAAGAAGATAAACACCTTTGTCTTGCAGCCTCTGTTTGACATTTGCCGATCCGAGCCAGTCATCTACCTTGCCTAGAAGTCCACTTATGTCTCGTAGTGCTCTGAACCCTCTATATATATGAATGGCCACAGGGAATAACTTGGTAAGTTCAAAATCTCAACTTTTCAAAGAAGCTCTTTAAGAGAGAATTTTACAGAGATAACATGCTATTTTCGGATATGCAAAGAAACACACATATTTTTAAGTCTCAAACGATCAAGGCTGTGAGATAGTGACTTCTTTACACTATCCATAAGTGTCAGAAGATAATCGTAGGGCAAGTAAGTTGCTTTGCCCATTTTTTTTACTTACCAACTTATTTCCTTTGACCATCCATATGTGACGATTGAAGTTAAACTATGACTAAGAGAGTCTGTATTGCCTAAGCACGCGTCATTCGTCGAAGGGAAGACATGTGATCTGGTTTGATGGCGGCAAGTGGATAAAGCATGAGGGTTATTGCGCTAACCGACTCCCTGTCGTGTTGCAATCAACCCTAAAGTTTTATTAATGAGAAATGGGTTGTGAAAACCCCCAGGGCCGTACTTTCACAGGCTCTTGGCAGTGATAGGCCACGCCCTCCTCTCTCGGTCACACTCACCGTGTCCTCTTTAGACGAACAATTTTTTTTCCTTCTTTTTATCGTAGGACGGCTGTTTCGACATCGCCCTACCAGAATACAATTTCTTTTCTGACGAAATTAACGTTTTTGTACTCAACTTCCGGGTTGTGTCATATTCGCATTTTGCATCCTTCCCTAAAAATAGGAAAACCCTTTTTCCTTCGACATGATGAATAATTCGCATGATCAAGGGAGAAATGTCAACTTTGAATGTCCCAAAGCTCAGGAAAAACCGATCATTCCAATAATCATGTATGAGTATATATATAGGAATCTTTTCTACGGGTAAAGAATGAAAAGACTCAACCTACTGCAGGCGGGGACAGCCACGATACAACATGGGCCTATATAGAAAATAATTTCGGAGGGGACTGGGAAAATTTCGTGGGGGCTGAGACTATTTCCGGTGTATGGAATACTAACAATTTAGATCTTGGAAGAGTTTTAGTCAACTTAAACGCTATTACACCCAAAATAGAATATGTTTTATGAATTAAATGATCTTATTTAATTTATTTTTAAGGGTTTTATAAAATTTTTACCGATCAAATCAAAATTTCGGGGGGGGGGGGGGGGACTGCAGCCCCCTCAGCCCCCCTTATATACGCCCATACTATACAACGGAGAGACCCAATAGAGTATTACAAAAAAAAACAATATATAAGAGAATTATTATTTATATGTTCGTAAGTATCTCGAAATCAGGTGTAAAATCATGTTAAGTGAAAGGTAAACATGCGAAATACGAATATATTTTCCACAATAACAAAATATGCATTGTATATATTTTTTAAATGGCACTCCTACATCTGGGCCATTAGCGCCGACATCCATGGTACAGTCGGGAATTTCCTCAATGTACCCTGAAAGATAAAAAAATCCCTGCTGTATGCGGGGCTTGAACCCCATCTCCCGCATGAGAATCCACCACACCATTATACTAATATACAGGAATGCATTTTTTTTTTATTTTTTTTTGTTATTTTAGGGTCTTTTTTTAAAAAATGAGGATTAATATTTCCTTTTTACACATTTTATTATACTTTTAGCACTTTCCCCCGAAGGAAAGTAGCTATTGAAGTTGCACCCATGACGGAATTTCTGACAAATTTGTTCGAATCTTTATCGATCCTACCTAGTAGACACCGAAAATGACCCCAGTTAGAATTTATATATATATATATCTATATATATATCTATATATATATCTATATATATATATATATATATATAGATATATATATATATATATATATACACACATATATAAATAGTTATATATGTGTCCGTTAACACGATACAGACAAGAGTTTTTTTTTTCGCCACGAAACTTGGTATGTAGTATTCCCTTATCAAACGATTGACCGAGTTCGTTAACCAACAAAATCGGTCCATCCGAAGGGGGGGTTTACTGCGGAGCCAAAGTAGTTATTTGTCAATACCAGCCGTAATTTTTGTTATATTTCAACGAAACTCGGTATTCGTGTAACTGGAGGGTTTACTCCGGACAGAAATTACTAATTTCCTTATACCGGTCGTAATTTCTGTTGTATTATTACGAAACTCTTTATACGTCCTGGCTATCTAATAAGAAAGAAGTTTTGTAAAATTAACTAAATCGGTCTATTGGAAAGAGGGGGGGAGGTGTTACTTTGTACTATGTTTGAATTGAATTCCATCAAACGTAGATTCGCGAAACTCATCAAGATCAATAGATCAAAATGTGAAGCATTGTGTATTTATTAAGTAGTGTAGTACCCCATACACAAAACTCTGGAAGGAAATTAATTACAAAATTAATAATTGAAACAGCTGCTCATAACAAATGCAAAATAGCAGAAATATTTCTGTTTTTATTATATTTATCAATATAGGTTATTTTAAGTAAATTATTCAGGAATGCACTCGGCCCTACCCAATTCTGAGGAAAGTGCTTAGTTATGCAGCTCCTTCGTGACGGACTTTTAATATATAAAATCGCTCTCTTGTATAATTACATTTTTTGAGATATGACATTGTTAAAAAGTGTGAGCGATCTGATGTCTACAGATGGAGGTAGGAGGTAAGATTTAGATCATATTTGATATTATAAAGTTAGCAAGGAGCAGAATGTAGGGCGGGAACTGCTTCTCGCCATCCTGACGTAACGATGGATCAGCAATCTGCCAAGTATCTAATAACATAATAACCGACGGGATCCAGCCTCTGGATTCGACCGCCTAGGAAAATATCCTGCTCAAAGGAGAGAAGTGTTTCCGATTCATGGGCTTGAAAATGAAAATTAAAAAAAGGAAGACAAATAAATTTTATTATAAGGCATTCCCCCATTAAGAATAAAAATTTAATTTACAAAATTGAATAAATATAGAGTAAAACCTCGTTAACTCGGACCTCTTTAACCCGGACGCACAGTGTAACGTCCAATGGACCAAAACCTGTTTTCTTATATTTAATTTTTAATCCTCTAGCTAAGTTTATAAACTATTCAAGGAATTAAAATCGTATAAAACAAATAACTATTAGTTTTATTTTCATCGACAAATACATTATCAGCATTATAAACAAGGCAAAGTCTTCAAAACCTGCTTTATACCAACAGTTTGAGCCCCTCTCGTTAAAGATAGGACAGTGTTTTTATTAAGTCATCCGAAGGAAATTACGTCAAAACTATTCCGTTTTTATCTGATATAATTGATTACGGGTAATTACTCCCTTATTATTTATCCTGAATTATTCTTCATTAATCGTTGACATTTTTCTTATGTACAAAATTTTGATAGACCAAAGCAAAAAAACTTCATCTGAAAACATCCCAAGTTTTTTAGAGCTTAAAGTTTAGCTCAAATATAATGTACTGAGGTCAATTTAGTTTGCTGAAATTTGCCAAAGATTTTTATTTTTAGATCCATCACATAATACAATTTATTTTTTCTTCCAAATTTGAAAAAATGTGGATAAATCAAAGAAAACGGTAGCAATCCTCGGGCAAATGATTCTATTTGATCTGCAGGATGCTCCTAAAGAAATATTAAGCAATATTAGAAAGACTGCCAGTTTAGTCTTGGATTAAATGTAAAAAATGTGGGAACGTGCTCACCGCAGAGAAAAAACTCTTATATAAATACTGGTTGAAATAATATATCAACTTAAAAGAAATTGTTATTAATATTTATCAAGAAAAAAGATATTCACACCCTGATGGCCCTTCCGGCTACCTTAGAGGCAGACATAAAAAAGAGTTTATTGCTACATTGTATGTTACAGTTATATTATATTTTATAATATTGCTATTAATAATATTATTACCTGCAATATTATTCTTATTAATATTACAAATATTACAATTAATATTATAGCCGTATAGTATGCATTATTATACTATTGTTAGCTTGTTTTGAGTTCATTTCAATTAATAAAAATGTTTATTTGAAAATAACTAGTGGTTAATGATTTTTGTCCATAATCTCCACTACTTCGTTACACTGTGGGACGTCCGGATAACCCAGACCAGTCTTGAAAACGAAATTATGTTGCTCAGTGTAGTAATTGAAGGCTTGTTTTACTGACGATAAATTGCTATTCTCAGTAGGTAAATTACGCGAGTTTTCCTAGCGTCACGGTCGAGGTACAGTACCGTTTTGATTGTTTCTTGACCGGGATTTAGACGAAACGTAAAAACATAGTTGTGACCATGGAGAAAAGGATGGAAGTATTGACAAGAATTGATAAAGGGGTAATCGTTAAAGAACATTGCTGCAGAGTTTAGAGTAGGAACATCAACCGTACCTGATTGGAAGAAATTAATTTAGAAATTAATCCGACGTTCCATCTTGACTCTCTCCTACGCCAGCAAGATATACAGGGTGTCCCGTAAATGTCTAGTCATATTGAGAGGGGTGATAGAGGACCCTTAGGGGAACAAAAAATGTTCTATGACGATTTCCCGAATTCTCGCCCATAAGGGAGAAAACGTCGTTTTATTGTTTTATCGAGACAAACGTGGTTTTTAGAAACATAATCGTTGTAGCTCCGTCCCAGGTGGTACTACTAGAAAGGAAGTGAAACCAATCGAAAGCTGAGTAAATTTACTATAAGACTAGTTGGGAGTAAACGTAAAAATGAATGAATGTAAGTATGTATATCTTCAAAAAGAAGGCAATTCTAAATTTCCTGACATTTTGTTGATATTTCTTTCCAGCGTTACTCCTCAATGGGCAGGATCTGAGATTTCCGGGTTTCAGAAAAACTTCCTCATTTAACCAGCTTTCCATTCATGTATCACAACCCTGTGTTATTAAAGTATTTGAACGGTTTAAGTACAAAAGTTTAAAAAAAAACATGGATCTGTGAAAAGAAAATTATATTTTTTTCTTCATTTTATTCAAAAAGCTGAAGGGAAATATTTATTTTTATAAATGTTTACATAAATATTAAGTAAATATTTACTTAAAACAATAAAAAAAAATTGCTTCCAAGAATATAAAAAAAATTCCTAAAACAGTAAATAAATAAAATACACATTTATTTTGAATTTGTTAATTCAGGTAACTAATACTGGGTCCAGGAGGCGGCCATTAAGGATCCCCAACCATACATTAACCTCAAAAATTATTATTTTTACCTAGATCACGCATTTGAAAACATTTTTACTTATATTTAGAAAACTAAGTTTAGGTACTTATATTTAGAAAACAAATGCTTTACCTTAAATCAATACTGATGGCTACGCTTGTGAAACTCACTGGGATTCTGAGCCCATGCGTTTTTGTTGTGGTAATTAAAAATTCTATCCCTCATAAATAATATGTACATAGCCCTGTAAAAATGTGTTCAAATGCGTGATATAGGTAAAAATAGTAATTTTTGAGGGTAATGTATGGTTGGGGTTCCTTAATGGCCGCCTCCTGGACCCAGTATTAGTTACCTGAATTAATAAATTCAAAATAAATGTGTATTTTATTTATTTACTGTTTTAAGATTTTTTTTTTTATATCCGTGGAAGTAATTTTTTTTATTCTTTTAAGTAAATATTTACTTAATATTTATGTAAACATTTATAAAAAAAAATATTTCCCTTCCGCTTTTTGAATAAATTGAAGAAAAAAATATAATTTTCTTTTCTCAGATCCATGTTTTTTTTAAAACTTTTGTTCTTAAATCATTCAAATACTTCAATAACACAGGGTTGTGATACATGAATGGAAAGCTGGTTAAATGAGCAAGTTTTTCTGAAACCCGGAAATCTCAGATCCTGCTTATTGAGAAGTAACGCTGGAAAGAAATATCAATAAAATGTCAGGAAATTTAGAATTGCCTTCTTTTGGTATGATATACATACTTACATTCATTCATTTTTACGTTTACTCTCAACTAGTCTTATAGTAAATTTACTCAGCTTTCGATTGGTTTCACACCCTTTTTAGTAGTACCACCTGGGATGGAGCTACAACGATTATTCTTCTAAAAACTACGTTTGTCTCGAAAAAAACAATAAAACGACGTTTTCTCCCTTATGGGCGAGAATTCGGGAAATCGTCATAGAACATTTTTTGTTCCCATGAGGGTCCTCTATCACCCCTCACAATATGACTAGACATTTACGGGACACCCTGTATAGCAATCCGAGCCACATAATATTCTCGTTGCTGAACAAGCCGGGACGAGTAGGTTTTAGAGGGCGTTTAGAGGATTTAATTGAACACCTAGGAGCCGAGAGACTAACTCCAGTAGAAGAAAGCATCCATCTTTATCCATCCTGGTATCCAGTGAACATTATAGTGGATCTTAGCCTCCATCAAACTACCAAACAGGACATCAACCCCATGATACTCCACGCAATGCTAAGGGAACGTCAAGAAATATACGAGAAGAGAACGTGGATATACACAGACGCCTCAAAAACAGTGGACTCTATTTGTGGTTGTGCATGGACTATAAACGGAGTTGTAAAGAAGTGCACACTTCGCCGTGAAAATTCTATTTATACAGCTGAAATGTACTCAATATTCCGGGCGATAAATGATGCTCTCGCTTCGTCTGAAGACAGTTTTATAATAGCCACAGACTCTTTTAGTTGCCTACAAAGCCTGAGCAAACCCGGAGTCAAGAAATTTTGGCTTGCAAATAAAGTAATTGCCACACTGAGGAACACGAGCAAGAGCATCATTTTCATTTGGGTGCCATCACATATGGGCATAAGAGGAAACGAGCAAGCTGACGAAGAAGCCAAGAATGCATTACAGGACTCAGTCAGGCTAGAACCATTCCTCTCTCAAAGAGATTGGAACCATTACAATCGGAAGAAATTAATGAAGCAATGGGAAATTACCTGGTCAACCAGCAGTAGCAAACTATCTAAGATTAAAAAGACGGTTGGACCCTGGTATTCGGCTAACAGAAAAAACCGAAGAGAAGAAATAGTTCTAGCCAGACTGAGACTAGGCCACAGCAAATTGACCCATTCTTATTTATTAACAGAGCTTTATCCCCCTACATGTTCTCCATGCGACAATGCTCCCCTCACTGTGGAACACATTCTCACTGAATGCCACCAATTTACAGAGAAGAGGAAAAAGTGGAAACTGGAGAGACATCTATCAGAATTATTGGGAGAAGACTCAGGAAGTTTAAACAACATTTTAGAATTTTTAAAAGAAATCAACATGTACAGTTTCATTTAAATATATAGTCACCGCTAATGACTTTTGTAGAAGCGGTGTAAAACCATAAAATAAATAAATAAATAAAAATTTAGAAATTCATTGTGTATTTCGGGAGTCAAGCCAACATTTTGCCAAATGAACTTCTAATGTTATAGTAACAATACATAACTGCTTTGTGATAATAAAAGTCCCTCTCGCAGGAACTCCATCATCACAGCGTGTTTTCTTAAAATGGGTATCTGTGGTGTGGTTTGAAACGCTGAGAAAAGACTTTTAATATTTCACCAGCAATGAAATGAAACCGTTCATTACAAATAACATAACATTCAAGCACAATTTTCTCCGATTGAAATAATTTAGGACTGAACCTTTATTACATGAAAATGGCTGGAGTCTCTAAATTTTGCATCACAGGTCAAGTGTTGATTTATTACGGTGGAACATAAAATTCGTAACTAGGCGGGGATTTTATTTTTAATCATTGATGAGTATTACTGAAGTAAAAGAGCAATGTAAATTCATGGTTTTATCAATAAACATACAATTTCTTACAAATCAAAATGGTTTATTTTACCTCCCAAATGACATTTGCATGATTTGCAACTATAGGGAAATCACTGTTTTAAGAATCATTGTGCTTAAATGTTATCCAGGAAGTTCATAGTGTAGATGGAGATAGTTAGCCGCTGCAGAAATACGAAGATAGGTATAGTTGGGATTCGGCTAGGAGAAAAACGTCAGACTTTCAAAAAGAAATCTGTATTTGGACGTTACGGAGTATATATATCAATACAATAAATTTTAACCAATCTTATTTTTAAAAAATAATAACCAATCTTATTTTTTAAAAATAAGATTGGTTAAAATTTATTGTATTGATATATATATACTCCGCTCATTTCTGCCCGTATTTTACTTACTAGTTGTACATATATATATTTTTTTTTACTTATGAGTTGTATATATTTTTTAGCTGAAGAAGGCTGCCATTGTGCAGTCGAAACGTCCAAATACAGATTTCTTTTTGAAAGTCTGACGTTTTTCTCATAGCCGAATCCCAACTATACCTGTCTTCGTTACCCAGGAAGTTTTTCGTAGGAGCTTTCGAATGAGCGCCTTCTACTTTACATGATATCTCAACCGTTTTCAACATGTTTAGAAAAATAAACGAAAAGGCCAATACGCCTTATATTAATTAACATATGGACATAAATATAGTAATTTTTTTTAAACTACCACATCTTAAACTACCACATCTTAAACTACCAGCCAACCTACGCCAAGAGAGTAACTGGGCACATAGTGAAGAGGAAAAAGCAATATAATTTGCAAACCCTTTTCAATCCCTCCAAATCCTCAAACAAAGCTAACACTGAAATCCTGAGCTCCTCTTCTAATCTATTTACAATATCTAAAGAAAATTAAGAATAAAATTTACTTTAGATATTCCAACAACTCCAAATATCGTCACTTGTATCAGGCAGTACCGTATGAAATCTAAGTTTTGTTTACTTTGCGATTTAATCCTTTCCCTTTTTTCTTTCATTATTTACAAACATCATTATTATTCATATAGAATTAAAGCTCTTTTATTCCCATTATTTAATCAGTAACTTGCGTACTGTGTTGCGAGAACGATCCTCTGAGAAAAAAATAAAACTTAAATTATGACTTCAACGGAAATCCGTATTATTTTTCGTTATGATTTTTTTTTTTTCAATGCAGCTAAAATTTTTGTATCCGAAATTTATCATAGCCCTCGAAAACTTAAAACAGAAATTCTAGTTTCATAAAAGGTCTTTTAGACTTGAAGACGTTTCAAGATTCACTCTGAAAATTCGATCATTAGATTTTCCGCGATTTTTATTGTGAGAATTTAAGCGAAAATACAGAGTGAAATGAACCCTTACGGATCATCCTATCTTAAGGATGTATTAAGTCATTTACTGTAAACAAAGGCCAGTAAACAAAAATGATTCCATCTATATTATCAATATGACAATAATAAATCAATAAGCTATTTAGAAAACTATATGAAACTTCAGTCATTAATTATTCCACTTTTAGCATCATAAATAACTTAGTAGTTATGAATCAGAGATGGGCATAATTTTATTTATTAATAAATATACGAATTTATTCGTACTTCATTTATTTGTGAATACGAATATAAATAAATTCGTACTTCATATATTTGTGAATACGAATATAAATAAATTCGTACTTCATACATTTGTGAATACGAATATAAATAAATTCGTACTTCATATATTTGTGAATACGAATATAAATAAATTCGTACTTCATATACTTGTGATTACGAATATAAATAAATTCGTATTCATAAGTGTGAATACGAATTTATTTTTATTCACATATATTAAATATAAAAATACAAATAAAATTTTATTCGCTAATTTTTCTGCGAATAAAAATAAATTCATAGAAAAAATTGTAAATAATCACAAAAAATGTGAATATTTACAAAAAAATCAAGTGATTACAAAAAAAATCACATTAAAATATACGAATAAAAATTTATTCACATTATAATTTGTGAATAAAAATTTATTCACAATAAAATTCGCAAATAAATTATTAATTTATTCGTATTAAGATGATATTACGAAAGTTATTGAAGGTTTTTTTCTTTTTTTTGATGGAGGTACAGATGACAAACTGTGTCCCTGCAGCATGGCTGGTGGTCCCGCGGCGGACTCGGGGTAAACAAACCAGACACTACTACCAGCCATGCTGCAGGGACACAGTTTGTCATCTCTGCCTCCATAAAAAAAAAAACAAAAAAACCTTCAATAACTTTCGTAATATCATCTTAATACGAATAAATTAATAATTTATTTGCGAATTTTATTGTGAATAAATTTTTATTCACAAATTATAATGTGAATAAATTTGTATTCGTATATTTTAATGTGATTTTTTTTTTAATCACTTGATTTTTTTGTAAATATTCACATTTTTTGTGATTATTTACAATTTTTTTCTGTGAATTTATTTGTATTCGCAGAAAAATTTGCGAATAAAGTTTTATTTGTATTTTTATATTTAATATATGCGAATAAAAATAAATTCTTATTCACACTTATGAATACGAATTTATTTATATTCGTATTCACAAATATATGAAGTACGAATTTATTTATATTCGTATTCACAAATATATACGAATACGTACGAATAAATTCGTATTTTATTTATAAATAAAATTATGCCCATCTCTGGGAAAGGGTAATAATCTGTAGATAACAAGTCTCTAAAATCTGTGTTATCTGTAAGTGGAGGTCAAAATCAGTGTTATCTGTAAGTGGAGATCAAAATCTGTGTTATCTGTAAGTGGAGGTCAAAATTTAAATAAATAACTAATTTTTAAAATATTATAACAAAAAAATAAACAGTTCGTGTATTCACATAATAAAATATTGTTGAAGCTTTTGGCAATGGGCTGAGGTGAAAAGTAACTCCTGATATTTTTTTTTATAAATAAAATTATGCCAATCTCTGTTATGAATGAACGATGATATTGCGATGTCAGCTGATCTTCTCCCGATACTCCGAGCATGTTTTGTTGCTTCAGCGTTGCATCTTCTTGGCCCTAACATTGGTTTCATTCAAAAGGGCAACGAAACCAGTTTCACTTTCCGTTCAATCATCTAGTGAATGAATAGCTGTACGCAAACATTATCACCTTAAGCTTCAAGCAAGGCCATTTAGAGCCACGCTTGAATAATAAATTACCATTGAGATATAAAAATACGTTTATATGCTATGTTTAGCCTCTCTTTATATTATTGGTACACTTTCTGTAGACGAGAAACAAATATTCCACGAACCTACAAATGAAAAACATATTTTAAAGACCACTTCCCAGAAACTGCGTTATCTTGGCATATTTCCACATATGCCATGGGTAAGAAAAATATGATGCTCTTTGCAATGGAATATACATTTCTCCGGAACAAATATTTTAGGGATAATATCTGCTTATTATCAAATAGGAAAACAAAACACCAGGCCTTTTCGCGACCCACAAGTCATACATTCATCTTCAGCAAATTCGGATTGTGTCATACTTCACTTTGACAGGAATGTCAACTTCACTTTCAACGAAAAGAGCATTTTATTTATATTATCATCAAGCGGACCAGTAGTGGAGTGAGTTCACCCTTCGTATCCGCAATGCCTCAAATGCTATCATTACTCCTATTACTTTTTGCAAACCATTTTCATAATTTAATGAATGGAGTAACAACAATTACAAGTATAATTCAATTTATTTTCATATATGTAAATATTGTAGTCGATCTTAGCAGTAGATACAACTTTTTGCAAAGCTTTTTAAAAATTGTTGTAAATTGAAATTGTTGTAAGCAAATGTCCTTGAAAAGGTTCAAGCCTAAAATTCACCCCAGGCGCAGAACAAGTCAGTAACAGTAATATTAAAGAGTTTCTATCATAAAATCGTTCCAGTTCCAGAAAAGCACTTATAGAGCAGAGTTGTTTTTTAGGACGAATCGACGCGTCCATGGGACCTAAAAAAACAACCGCGACGATATCACGTTTTTTTTATTATTTATTTTAAGAGCTTCGCAACGACGGCGACTTGCTCTTTTTAAAATCCAACAAATCTAGATTTATACAAAAATACAAACTTATAGATCTAAATACAACAAAAGTGTTAAGAGAACATAAATCAAAATTTGGTAGTTTTGTGTACAGAATTAAGGCCTAAACATTATTTACAGCATTGCTATTTACACTATAGTTACTATATTTACATAACATATTACTAAAACTACTAACATTATCTAATTATTTATTGACGCCACATTTTTGTTGTCTTCCATTAATGGCCAAGTAAAATTGAATAGTAATAAATTAATTGATATTACGTGTAACAAAAAAAAATAATAATAAAAATGTTCTTTATTGAAAACAGATTACATATTATTATACCATCGAAATAATATTTCAATAGGCTTCCGACTCAATTTTTTCCTGGAATCAAATTTTTGTGTGTAGGTTGTGTTGTTTTAAAATGCTACTATATCGTTAATGAAGGGGCTACCCTCTGGCAGTAGTTCCTGTAAGTTGTAAGGTCATTTTAGTTGTTCTCGTCTTCAGCATTCCGTTAGTAGATGTTTTACTGTCATTGAAGCGTTAGTAAAGTGATAAGACTGAGTTAGTAATGTGTGTCCGATGCGTAATCTACATAGTATAACCTCAGTTTGTTGTTTTGTTTGTTTGCCCAGTATTCTTACCATGTTTCTTGTATAGTATCAACTAGTTCTTTTTTCATGTCTTGTATTGTCAATATTCTGTTTTCTTGTAGCCAATTTTGCTTGAATGTCGACTGTCGTACTTTCTGTGAAATTTGTATGTCCGGGTAGCCAGATCATTGTGATGGATATGTTTTGTTCCTGTAATCAGGATGACGTTCACGACGTCTAAACCTTTAACGGCTCGCTATCTATAGGTCACAACCCTTCCTAAACATCCAAGGCAGAGCAGGGCATTTTTTCGAGACCTCAACCTCCTTTAGCGGGACTAGAACCCGCACCTTGACGGGGGGAAATCGGATCGGCCCTAACCACCCTACCACAGGAATACCCTATGATGCATAGTGATTATGATTCTTTAATCAAAGCATAACCTGGAACGAGTGATCACCAGTGACTAACGCCCCCTGCCTAGAAATAGGCTATAGGGTCGTGTCATTGCCTACTTCCTTTCACTATCATTGTCCGACCCCCGCCCTTCTCTCGGCATTAGCCTATTATACAAAGCATTAGCCTTCTAATCCTAATCCTAACACCAACCGCCTCTACCTCCGTCATCCTATTACGGTAACATTCAAGTGTCTATCACCTGTCAATTATAATAACATTTTGTTATACAGGTATAAATATATATTCATAATTAGTCAAAGGATTCTTTTAAATATACCAGTCCCTTAGCAAACCACAAGGGCCTAGAGGAGCACGTACAGTAGACTCTTGACCATACGGCAAGCATGGGAGATGGTGTGGACAGTTCCTACTACCTGTTTTCCCCTTTAAACGAAAATGTACCCATTAATAAATTAACTAAAGGCTGGGTAAGCGTAGGGAAGGACTGGGAACCCGATTCTAACCCACGAACGACACTAGAAGATAAAATGTGCGTGAAAACAATTCGTAGTACTCACGATTTCGCATTAGGCTGCACCTAAATTGGACCCGTATTTCTCCCGATCAGATTTCGTTTTACCGACAACGGCCGACAGCATACAGTGGTATTTTTAACTGATCTAGCTGGACAAAATTCGAAAAATTTATGAAAACAAATCCCTGATTGTACCTTGCAGTATTTTCCTAGAAAGTATATAGATAACAAAACAAGAATAAGTCGGCTCAAATACGTCAACAATTAGGGATCACGGATTGTTTATATTAGGGTATGTCATGCTGCAAAGTTTATTACTCCATCTTTGAATGAATACTACAGTTACAAAAATGATTTGTCAGTACTACAAATTTATTTCATGTTTCAGAAAGGTATGTATGATCGTCTTTCATTATTTATCATAATAAATTACCATTAATGTTTGCTTTACGCGATACGATTTGTAATACACTTATTGGTAAGTTTTTAAGGTACAGAACTTTTGCTGTCCAGCCTAGTTTTAATTTTTTCTTATTTGTCACATAAGTATTGACTTGGAAAAGCAAGATTAGCTGCCAGAATCTACCTATTTAATAATAATAACTGATTTTCCAAAAAAATGCTCATATCGAACAGGGAACTTTTTGAAGTGTGGATCTTACAAAGTCCAAACAAAAAAAAACAGGAAGGTATAAAAAATGTCACCAACAATTACATTTACCAGAAGAGAAGGGGAAAAAATGGAGACATTCTTAAGACATCTACGTGATAAGTGGCAAACAGCAAATCGATCACAAAGTCATATTGAGAAACGTTTTGGTGAGTGGCTTGATACAAGTTTGGATTACGATACACACTCAGATGTAGAAGAAGATTTAAGTGGATCTGCCAGTAGTGGGGAGCTATCGAAGTAGTTGAAATAACGTGGTAAGTGAAGGGTAGTCATTCGAAGCCTTTATACATTTCAAACAAAATGGAGTTAAGCTTAACCTAGGATAAACTAGGTCGGAAAAAATAGTGCATGTAGCCATGTGTATACCCGGGTATTTATTCTTAAGGGTAAATACCCAGGGTATATACCCAGTGTAAATACCCAATTTCATAAATACCCGGGTATTTAAGGTATTTAACTAAACCGCGACTTAGTAATCGAATATTGTAAAATTTCGTGGATCTGGCCAGTTTAGAGCTATTGCAACACTGAGAAACTATTAAAACAATAATAAATTATAAAATAGGATCACTGACAGGTTAATAAATAATAAATTAATACCTGAAAATTTTACATGGACCTCCCGACTACCAATAAAACAAGATGTTTGCCTAAATTTGATACTACTGTACTGCATTCACAAAAATGTAGCCTCAGCTAAAACTTTGGACTAGGATTATCTCAATTTCTCAAAACTCAAATTAAGTTACCTACTCATTGATCAAAACACATGTACCTTTCAAGCCTCTCCACCATAACATGGGACTTATTTTATTATTTTCTTTGTCATTGTCTTCAAGACCTTCCCAATCAAAGGATCTTTGCCATAATCCCTTTTGGTCCCTATAGCCAGCTATGTTTTTCCGAAGATCAACTGATTTCAATCCCATGCTTCTGCCTAACTCACACACAAAACAAATGGAAGAGTTCAACAAGTCTGCAGCAAGATGTGCGTTTCCAATACCAAACTGAATGTGTTTCTCCTATTTAGTTAACACAAGTTTTTCCTCCGTTTTTTGAAGAGAAGATTCTGGGTTTCTTGTTGAAGAGTTTTCAGTAATTCTTAAATCTCTTATGAACTGTGTGGATCAAAGGGGCATTTAACTAAATGGCAGTGATAAGTTCAACAATTGGATCAAGGATGTTAACTAGTTTCCCAACTCGGACTCAAAGCTTATCAAGAAGCTACTACCTTTTCATTTCTGGTGAGATTTCCGCTTACTGTAATGTTGTTACTACTGTATGAGCATAATTTCAAATAATATAAACAAGGATCACTATCTTAAACTTAACTTAAAATGGTTTTGAACTATTATAATATAAAAATGTTTTTTGCCCTTTTTTAAAATTTAAATAAGTCCTTAATAATTGAATAGGCTTCATTAAAGCCTTTTTAAAATTAATTAACCTTCCCCTCTGTAAAAGTAATCATGAAAATTCATAGATATACATTAAGTTGTAAATACCCGGACCGACTTTTAACTTTCTTTAAAATATTACTGGGTAAGTATTAATGTTCATTAAGCTTTTATGATCAAATGGGTAAGTTTCAGTCCTTGTTTGCACCAAAAAATATTCAAAGAAGTTGTATCAAGCTCAAAAACTGAAAATACCCAATTTTTGGGTATTTACCTTCCTTGTTGGTAAATACCCGGGTAAATACCCAATTTATATTTACCTACCCACAGGGTATTTACCCACATCACTGCATGTAGCATCCTTTTATTACTTTCAGTGGTAGGTCTGTTAGTCAAATGAAGAGGACATAAAACAAAAGACGTCCGAGGCTGAAAAACATCCCATCAGCTGAAACATATACTGTCAGCTCTATGAGCTCAAATACCCCCGATTAGCGAAAATATTTTGACTACTGCTGTTTAGGCGCTACTTTGTGGTCGCATCTTTGTTCCACTCCAACTTTTCCAATTTTTGTGTAGTCGGTCGTGGCTAAACCATACTCTAGAATAAGGAAAAACACGTAAAATACACTATAATAGGAAATCACTATCTGCGCTAGAAGAACCTTGGAAAGAGATGGAGAAGTGAGCCGAATCACGGTTTGACCTCCGAACTATCACTACCCAGTGAGATCAAAGCGGTTAGAACAGTGGCACTGTAACCTGTTCACCAGCACTATGATAACCCTTTCCAACCTCCCCTTTCAATGTATACTAAAAGTGTTATCCAGTGAGTCGATCTATATGTCCGTATACTTAAACAATGCTGAGATTTCCTTTATGTCATATTTACAGCGTAAACTTAAAATCAGTTGACAATAGATAATTTATTAGCGCGGTTCCTCCCTCCCCCATAGGGAGGAACCCCGCTTATAGGGTTGATACAATGAAACAATCCGGAAGTGCCGACTATAAAATTTCGCGTTTCAGAACCCGTAGAGACCGAAAATAACGGTGGTTCAAATTTGTATATATATATATATATATATATATATATATATATATATATGTATATATATTTATATATATATATATATATATATATATATATATATATATATATATATATATATTTGTCTGTTCGCTCTCTAGATAGAAGACGAATGGTCCGATTTTGATGAAATTTGGTACAAAAATCCTTCGTCCAATTTGAAAGGTCAAGTTCGTTAACCAGCAAAATCCGCCTACTGGAAGATGGCGTTTGGGGCGAAATTCGCGCAAAAAAAAAATCGTAACGCTTACGTTTTTGAGTTCATAAGCTTCTAAGTACTCGTTTTATATGATTCCTGGGCTAGGAAAACGAATGAAACCATTTTCAATGCGATAGCTTTAACCGTTTTTGAGAAAATTGGAAAACAAATTTTTGAATACCGTTTTTGGTTTGGGTACTTAGAATCATGGGATTCAGTTGAAACATTTTCTGCATGTTCTACTTTCATCAAAACTAATATGTTGAAATTTTGGTTACGTTTGGAGTTAAGGAAGGGTTAGAATAAAATATTTAATTAACAGACGTAAAAAGTTTTAGTAACTTTGTTTACTTTCCTTAATATCTCGAAAAAGGTTGAGAATCTTGGTAAACGGAAGAATACCATTAGAAAGCTTATTAAATGTTCTAAAAAAAAGGTTCTAATGAAAGTTTTGATTAGGCGATGTCAATCGGAGAAATAAGAGCTTAAAACTTTAAAGTAATTGATTTCGCTTATTCGAACTTTTCTTTTTGTCTGTTTTTTATTCCTTGTTATTTTTTAATTGCTTATTGTTGGATAATGTATTTGAAAATAAAACAGGTTAAGAAAAATAAGATAAACAATTTAATGTTAGAGATATGGATTTCCAAGATATATAGCTTTTCAACTGCCTAGCGTCCTTCCTAGGGAGGGTTCTTTGTCTTTGATTTTGGTACTTAGAATTATGGGATACAGTTGAAACATTTTCTGCATGTTGGAGTTTCATCAACACTAATATGTTGAAATTTTTGTTACGTTTAGAGTAAAGGAAGGGTTAGAATAAAATATTTTATTAACAGACAAAAAAAGTTTTGGTAACTTTGTATAATTTCGTTAGTATCTCGAAAACCGTTGACAATCTTGTGAAAAGGAAGATTACCATTCGGAAGCTTACTAAATGCTCTACAAAAAAGGTTCTGGAGAAAGTTTTAATTAGGCGATGTCAATCGGAGAAAAAAGTGCTTAAAGCTTTAAATTAATTGATTTCGTTTATTCCAATGGTTCTTTTTGTCTGTTTTATTTCTTGTTATTTTTTAATTGCTTATAGTTGGATAATGTATTTGACAATAAAACTGGTTAAGTAAAATAACAAAAACAATTTATTGTTAGAAATATAGATTTCCAAGATTCCAAGACCTTGTCACTAGCGGGTCTGTTTGTAGTGTAGCGGACCCTTCCAGGTAAGATTGTAAATCATGACCTTTCAAGACTTTACTACTCACAGGAATGGCGTTAGTGACCTTAAGGGTTGACACGCCATTATAATAATGAATTTTAAAAAAAAGACTGGTGGAACCAAAATAATAACTGCTTCTATTTTAATCTTTCCAAATTAGACTAGGGATATGAACGGAACCGCGCTAAGATGATGCAGTCCTGCGAGACGGACTTTTTTTTATATTAGACATTAGTATATTTTAATAAATCAAATAATAAAAAGTCAAAAAAACGTAGTATTATAGATATGGTTGTCAGAAAAAGGGCACTTAATAACGTCGATACCAATGCAAAGAATCAAACGTGAAAAGTTGTTTGGTACCTTACAGAGACTCTATATATATGATATCTAATTATATATTTTAATTAGACTTAATTCGTTAGTTTGATTTTCTGTAAATTAAAATTACTTTTCTTTAATTTTAGAAATTTGCCACAACTTAATCAATCCAACAGCAATTAGTATAGATTGAAAATGAAAAATTCGCTTTTTTCAGATTCGATAGAAATGCATTTGTATCGATGATGTATGCATACATATTCATATTATTGTCTATTCATTTGTACTTATATCATTTTAAATTTTTATGTTTTCGATTATCTGCCCACACTCTGAACCAAGTTCTAGGGAAAAAAACTATTGTTCACTTCCCTGTTTGATAATGTTCTGTTACTTATTGGTGTTAACAACAAAATGTTCTTATAAGTGATTTGTATTTGTAGATGTACCATATTTATTTATTAGTTTGACTATCTGTTCATTAATTCTGCTATTTTGTTTGCCTTTTAGGTGAGGAAGGCTACCAAATAGTAGCCGAAATGAAGAAGAAGAAGAAAATTTGTATTTATGAATGTTTCACATTACATGGTGGAGGCTATCATGTCTTTATACAAAAATATACAAATAAAAAAATATATCCTTAACATAAGTAAAAAATAATTATCAATTAATAATAAATAACATTCTTCTAATCCAAAACTAACAGACTTATAATTTTTTTTATTATTATTATTTTTATTTACTAATACATTATGTATATACATAGAGGCATATAAAATAAATTTGTCATTCTCCTCAATTTATTTATTTAGTTTTATTATTATTAATTGGTGAATAGCACATAATTCCTGGAATATGCTAATATTTGTTTATTGAGTTTTATTCATTTATAAAGTACCCTTAATTCCTAATTTAGCTATTACCATCAATATCTCATTCATTAATATTGAAAGCTCTTATTTTTAATGAGTTTGTGATGTAATAATAAATATTATTAAGTTTTTCTATTGTGTCTATTGCTAGTATTGCTTTGATTTTCTCCTCGTCCTGCATCGAGAGGTCTAGGTACTTCTTGATAAAAGCGTTTTGAGGATCATTCTACATAGGGGCACTTGAGAAGGAAGTGTTTAAAATCTTCTTTTTAGAACTTATTGTATATTGTACGTAGTTCCTTCCCGTCAATTGAGTAGACGCTTCGCTCCCAATAAAATTTCAGATTTTCTGGTTTACACAATCTTATTTGTGAAATTATTCTTACTTTTTTAATATTTGTGCTTAGTTTTAAATATTTTTCCGTTTCAATTTTCGGCTTAATGCTGCGTTATATTGCTGAGTACGAAGAAGAGGAGGCTCTAGAGATGTCAGCTTGAATGAGGAAGTTTGCATATTCCTCAAGAACAAATTTAGACATTTTCACTAGTGCCATTAGGTCGTTCTTGTCCCACAGATGAATCAGGCCTATTTCTAGTAGCCGAAATGTCCTTAATACAGATTTTTAAACAAATTGTCTTGATATTTTCCTAGCTGAATAGTGGGCGTATATAAGGGGGGGGCTGAGGCGCTGCAGCCCCCCCCCCCGAAATTTTGAGTTGATCGGTAAAAAAATTTCATAAAATCCTTAAAAATAAATTAAATAAGATCATTTAGTTCATCAAAAATATTTCATTTTGGGTGTAATAGCGTTTTAGTTGGCTAAAACTCTTCCAAGATCTAAATTGTTAGTATTCCATACACCGGAAACGGGCTCAACCCCCCCTCCCCGAACTTTTCCCAGCCCCCTCCGAAATTATTCTCTATATACGCCCATGAGCCGAATCCCAACTATTCCCTGACTACTGATATATTCATATATTTTCCAAATTCTAATACTCTACCACAATGCTTATTTAAATTCATAGTAATGTGTTAGTGTTAAAATGTTCAAAAGGGTTTCAGAAGGGACTAGACATATTTAACAATACAGTAGAAAGAACATTAGACTGACTTTACAGAAAACCCATTTTTCTTCTATGTGCCCTTATTCCGAAAATGCCCACAATTTTTACAAAAGTTACATTAAATGGCACACAGTATACTCATTCTTGTAATTTAAATGTTTGAGAAATTTCTGCTTGAATTGAATGGCGTAATTACTAAAGGAAATTCCTCAACTAAAGATTGATATGTCTGACACAAGTGTCTGAAATAGCAGGTTACGATCGGAAATAGCTAATTTATCTTGATCTGGAATGGACAGGAAAATTACAGCAATCTTGCAGACCAAACCTGTCGGTCATTTGCGATTGATCATATATCTGTGAAGTATTCAATAGATTTGGCAATGAACTTCATTCAGAAAAATATATAACTATTTGGATATCTTTGTCTTAAATATGTGATATTTAGGTAGTATCCAAACCTATAATTATTTTCCCATGTAAAGTATGCAATCGTTAAAGAATGAAACAGATTAAATTAAATTTTGTAATCAGTCATTCGATAAAGGTGACTCAACTTTGGCTAAACTGTACCTTCAAAAAATATATAACTATTTGGATATCTTTGTCTTAAATATGTGATATTTAGGTAGTATCCAAACCTATAATTATTTTCCCATGTAAAGTATGCAATCGTTAAAGAATGAAACAGATTAAATTAAATTTTGTAATCAGTCATTCGATAAAGGTGACTCAACTTTGGCTAAACTGTACCTTCAAAAAATATATAACTATTTGGATATCTTTGTCTTAAATATGTGATATTTAGGCAGTATCCAAACCTATAATTATTTTCCCACGTAAAGTATGCAATCGTTAAAGAATGAAACAGATTAAATTAAATTTTGTAATCAGTTATTCGATAAAGGTGACTCAACTTTGGCTAAACTGTACCTTCAAAAAATAAGCAATTTTTCAAACAAACTCACATCAGATAACGAAAAATCCTACTCGCAGGAACTGCGTAATCGTGGTCTGTTACCAGATGATGTTTTTATCTGGTATAATTTGGAAAGCTAATATTTATTTATATAAACACATAATTTGAAATTTTGCATGGACACTCCCTTTAGGAAGTAAACACTCGCTAAGAAAGGTTATTTTGCTATTCAAATTTTTAAGTATTTTTAGAGGGGTTTCAATTTTTAGTTGGTTTAAAAGAGCATGCGTTGCTATGACGTTAACAGGTCACCTGTTAGGGTGGGTTTACACTAGGATAGTTATTGCAGGATATTTATATCAGAGAGAAATTCTGACTAATGTAAGCCATGAGCAATTTATGTCAGACATACATTTTACATGGTTTGCATTAGTCAGAATTTCTCTCTGATATAAATATCCTGCAATAACTATCCTAGTGTAAACCCACCCTTACAGTACTGTATCTATTTCATAATATTATTTTTATTTGCGGTTCATTTCAACTATGATGGCAGTCCTTGAATTACTAGAAATAAACTGTGATTTTGTCCCTCATAGACTTTACGCTATACCTGGTGATGGTCCATCCGAGGTAATAATATCCCGAACCCTTGCACAGCCTCCTCCCCCATCAGCATCCCCAGTCAGAACACTAATGTGTTAATGCTCGCAAATATAATGGGTGTTTCCAAATGACTTCTTGCAGACATAATTTTTAACGTCCATTTACTATTGACAACGAATTTTAACCTGTACGGGTTAAACTCCTGTTACTGGTAACCAACAGATAACGGGTTATCTCTAGGTTATCTGTTTGTTGGTACTTGTCCGGAGCGCCCCAGTGTCAAAAAAAATTATAGTACTTTGATTACTTATCATTTGATGAATAACCCTTTGTTGCATCGTGATGCCTGCAGGCATCATACTATATTTTACACTCCCAGAGCACTATGTCGAGTTTTTTTCAAATTATATTTCGTTTCCTGTAAGCATCAACAAGTGTCAAAGGGACTGGAAGATTTTGAACATTGTACTTTAGTCCCAAGAATTGTACTTTGTTCCCAAGAATTGTACTTTGGTCCCAAGACGGAATAAACAAGTTAATTTTTTTTTTATTTATTGATTATAGGTGCTTCTACTGCCAAGGTCATTAGCACTTTAATAAACAGTTAATGTTGACAAAACCAGTCTCGTTTCTGACCCCGAGGGGACCCGTTTCGCGAGGCCATAATACTATTAAAAACGTCCATTCTGACCTTTTAAAAAATCCTCCTTAGTACTAGTGGTGTATTTTACGAAGGGAAAGTTTGGGTTATTGAAATTTTATTTTTTGTGCTAATTTTTGTGGTTGTTCATTTGTTTCCTGTGGGCACCATCATGCTTCTAGTACTGAGGTCCGAGCGATGGATCCCATTATCTGATCGATAATGGGAAAAGGAGAAACATGATTTTTCATATAATCACAGCACCAGATGATAGTGAGGTTGATGAAGATGTCGATGACAATGTTCTTTCTGAACCTTCGCGCATTTTCTGCCAATGTTTTAGAGGTAAATGGCGACGATCTGAGTGGTCCCTTCTCAGATTCGAATGATTTGTTTGAGGATGTACTGCCTGATCAGAAGATGAGATGCAGGATGGAAAACTGCAAGAACCAAACTTGTAGTTACTGTGATAAATGTGAACTTTATTTGTGTTTAACAAAAGGCAAATCATGTTTCAAGGATTACCATTTGTGATTTTGATGAAAAGAGAAGAAAGTTCTTTTTAACTTTAACTCATAAATTCTTTATACGTTTCAATAAATTTAAATGCTTATACATGTTCATTCACAAAAACATTCCTCCCCATACGCACAATGATGCCTACAGGCATCTTTAAGTTTTTCATAAATTTCTCGAAAAAAAAAACTCGATACATTTTTTCCCTTATTTTTCCCGTTATCCTGAGGCCTATTTCTGCCTCTCAGATTTTTTTTTATGAGAAAAGAAAAAAATCATGCATCAAAGGGGTAACATATAGTATGACGGGAACCGTGCTATAGTAAACTGCGCAAAATTAAATAGTAGCGTTAATTTTGAATATACACATTATTTAATGCAATAAAATAACTACTTATCTGCCGTGACGAAGAACGGGTATTCAGCTAGTGTATATATGTATATATATGTATATATATATATAAAAAAAAAATCAGTCCCGTAACAGGCCACAAGGGCCCAGAGGGGCAGATACTGTAGAGGTATCTGATTCTTGACCATACGGCACATTAGGGAGATAGTGTGGTCAATACTATGCTCCGGCCGCCTGATTTTCCCCTTGGCCGCTTCGACTGCTAGAGTCATTAGCACCCAAGGTACCCATTATTAATTAAATTAATTAAAGGCAGGTGAGCCTAGGGACGATCTGGGACCCCAAATCCAACCCTCGAACGACAGCACTAGAAGAAAAAATCTTTAGTGCGCGCTCGGGTTTTGAACCTGGTCCTCCAGTTCATTAGTCGAGTGCTCTACCACTGAGCTAACCTCGCCCCCATATATATATATATATATATATATATATATATATATATATATATATATATATATATAAACATGTATATACATACATATATACACTAGCTGAATACCCGTTTTTCGTCACGGCAGATAAGTAGTTATTTTATTGCATTAAATAATGCGTATCGTCAAAATTAACAATACATATTTATATATATATATATATATATATATATATATATATATATATATAACTTTTTTTATGTTTATGGCGTAGTTAAAAAAACAGTACTCCTTTTGCTTTTGTAATACTTTATTTTCTGCTTGCTCTACTTGTTACGTGGCCTTCATACCACGTCCTCAGGGGCCATTAAGTCCTAAACATTTTTTGGCTTTAGTCAATCAATAAAAGTACTTTAAATTAATGTATCGTCGTTCAAATTTCACAACCGCCTAAGTCGATTTTTAGCGAAATTGAGTTATTGGTATCTTTAGAATCCTTACTATCTCCAGGACATGATGGTAATAGATTTAAAAAAATAAAAACAATAGGACGCGCTAAAATTGGATATTACTTCTGCGTAACCGTGTGACCTCTCTCATCAATTTTAGGCCATTCAGACAAGGTTTTTTGTTTAAATGTTACCGGAAATATGTTTTAAGTCGGAAATCCTAATAAGTTGCAAGTTATTACCTTTATTATTATTGGTTTTAAGCATCACATCTTGCATTTTTCCATATCTGGGCGAATTGCATTTTTCCAAGTTACAGATCATTACAGTTTAATTGCTCTCCTGAAAAGTTAGGAAAATTGACTTACGCAGTTGTGAAATTTGAGTGACGATATTATACAAAGATTACAGAAAGATTACGTTAGATTATACGTAATTAATTAGTCAGAAATACGTGGAATAGAATATATATATAAATATATATACACTCCCCGACAAAATTATAGGCCACCCTATATTATGTTAGTTTTTGTCCCTATTTAATGTTATATTTAAGCCAAACCAAATACACAATGTTCTAGTGTCTCTGACTGATCGTGTCTGTAATGAGTCCTGATCCTTCTTGCTTATAGATTACCTGAAATGTAAAAATTTAGGCACGACAAAAGTATAGGCCATCCATCCATTTCTAATCTAAATCTTGCTCTAGGAACACTTTTAATGATCAATACATTCATTAATTCATCCAGCGGGTCTAATTAAACCTGATTAAGTAATAACTAGAGGAAATGTGTTGTCTGAGAGTGAAAAACGCGTGATTAAAACATTGCACGATAAAAATTGGACCATATCGAAAATTGCTCGAATTTTACATAGAAGTAGGCATTTTGTAAGAAATTTGCTATGTTGGGTAATGTTTACGGTGAAAAGAAAAGCATTGGTAGGCCCATGGTCCAAGAACAGCGAGCCATTTTACGTTATGCTTCCAACTCTACAGTCAAGACAAGAGAAACTTGTGAACAAGCTGGGGTCAGCTCTTCTCCTCTTTCAATAATTTGCTTCCGGACGATGTCTCTATACTTTTTTGCATTCAAATTAGTGAACAAAATACTAATTCTGTCTTTCCATAGTATCCTATCCTAGCCCAAACCATAATACAGTGAAACCTCCCTTAACGGACACATCCCTACAGCGGACACCTCTATTAACGGACATTTTCTCACAGTCCCCAATTTTCCTATAGGTAAAATAAACCTCTATATTGCGGACACCTCTGTACAAAGGACACGGACAGAAAAACCTGTTGTTTTACCTCCTTACTACGGACAATTACAGCTAATGTTATTTATAGAAGCGTTCCCATCGGTGTAGGTTTCCAGAAAAATGCGTTAACAATGACAAACTCTTTGTAAGAATAAGATATATATACAGTTTAGTGATTAGTAATATCTTCCTAGGAGTTTCACAACAGGAACCCCTTCCTTTTCAACAGAAGCATATGATTTTCCTGCTGGCAGATTACTATTGTTTTGCCTACGCGGTATCACGGTTCCGAGAATATTCCATAAGTCTGTTTGGTTCACATTTCTTCCGCAGAAATTCCCTCTCTTCACTTTTCAGTTGCTTTTTAGCTCTTGTTCAAGAAGTATCGTGCTTTCTCTTCAATATGTCTAATCAGAAATCTTTGATACTTAAAGACTTATACTTAAGGGTCTAATTAAACCTGATTAAGTAATAACTAGAGGAAATGTGTTGTCTGAGAGTGAAAAACGCGTGATTAAAACATTGCACGATAAAAATTGGACCATATCGAAAATTGCTCGAATTTTACATAGAAGTAGGCATTTTGTAAGAAATTGACATTGGCATTTTGTGTATTGATGAAAAGTGTTCCTAGAGCAAGATTTAGATAAGAAATGGGTGGAGCCAACGGCCATGGCCACGTCGAATACAGCGGTTCCCGTAGATCACCGAAGTTAAGCAACGTCGGGTGTGGTCAGTACCTGAATGGGTAACCGAACACGTGCTGTTGGTATTATAAAAGGGTGGCAACCTATAGATAGCCCGGCGCTAAAGGCCAAGTTGTAGATGCACCGTAAAAAAAAAAAAAAAAAAAAAAAAAAAAAAAAAAAAAAAAAAAAAAAAAAAAAAAAAAAAAAAAAAAAAAAGGGTGGATGGCCTAGGCAAGAAGGATCAGGACTCATTACAGACATGCTCTTCCAAAAGTCAGAGACACTAGAACATTGTGTATTTGATTTGACTTAAATATAACATGAAATAATGACAAAAACTAACATATTATAGGGTGGCCTATAATTTTGTCGTGGAGTGTATGTATACACACACATATATATATATATATATATATATATATATATATACATATATATAAATGGAGCTTTATGAGAGCAGAAAGGGGTTTTTATAACATTAGAGATCACGTTGATTCTTGGCGCAGTGACCAAAGAGGCCAGATGTAATTGTTAGCAGCTGCCCCTGGCATATCTGGTCATAGCCAAGGCATTTGACAACATAAACCATTTTTCACTCCGAGCTGCCACGCTCCGGAAAGGATTCCCATTAGGATTTGTGGAATATATAATCTACTTAGGAAAACAAGAATGTAAGTATATAAGACAAAGTATTAGGGAGATAAAGAGTTCATCCAGCTAGGAAGAAGGGAATGGAAGGCTATAAGACAAAACATTAGGGAGATAAAGAGTTCATCCAGCTAGGAAGAAGGGAATGGAAGGATATAAGACAAAACATTAGGGAGATAAAGAGTTCATCCAGGTAGGAAGAAGGGAATGGAAGGATATAAGACAAAGCATTAGGAAGATAATGAGTTCATCCAGCTAGAAAGAAGGGAATGGAAGGATATAAGACAAAACATTAGGAAGGTAAAGAGATCATCAAGTTAGGAATAACAGAGTGGAAATATATAAGAAAAACATATACAATGCGATGCAGCAGATAAAACATTATTGCCTCGTGGATAAACAAATAGCATCCTGGAGTAGAGGTTGGCAATTAGTAAATTGGAAGATAAATATACTTTAGTAATTTACTGTAACATTATGTTTATTGAAAACTATCAAAAGTTTAAATTATTACAGCATTAAAAGGTAAATTATAAATATTTATGTACTCTTAATACTTTTCCATTTGGATTACTGGTTTGGATCTTCCATGACGTATTGTATTAAAATGGTTAAGTATGTTATGACGGTGTTGATAAACTGCAAAAAAGTAAATACCATTATTTATACATATATTAGTCAATTTATTCTACAGAATGATTCTCGAAAATGTTTTGTAAGGTAGGGATTGTCGGGGTTCGGTCACTGCTATTTAATAAAACTACATTTTATCATAAAAATGGTTTTATTGTGCCGACGTTTCGGCTGGAACTTCAAGCCTTCATCAGGGCTGTAAAAAACAAGTAGGACGGATGTAATACTGAAATATACATATAAATATATATATATATATATATATATATATATATATATATATATATATATATGCCTACATACACAAATACACATACATATATATATATATATATATATATATATATATATATATATATATATGGAAAAAGACAAAACATAAAATACTAGAACATAATATATGGAAGAACAATGTGCTCTAGAAGTGTTTGGATTATTAGGAAAACAGATATAAGAATAACAGATTACATATTAGATTAGGTATAAGAATAACAATATGGGCTTTCCGATGGGAAGATAGAGAACTATTCCTCACAAATGCGGGATCATTTCTGACAGTTAATACAGGGAAACATAGGAAGAAAGGAGTTGGTGAGGGAGGGGGGGGGGGTTCTGGACCACCCAATGGACAGAGAATATAGAAGATGAAAGAAAGAGCGGCGAAAGCGGCGAAGTACAGTAAGGGGTCATAAAGTCATAAAATGTTGTGTTAATGGAAAGGGAGGCAGGTATAAAGGGCTATATTGCAGGTGGTATAGGGGATTAGGATGGAGTTTTTAATAAATGGAAGATGTTGGAGTAGGTAGAGGTGATGACTTCTTTGTCAATTTTGTCATTAAATTGATTCGGAAAGGAGGCGTTTGTCTTCGTTGGATTCAGTGGAAAGGATGGAGTATAGGTCAAAACCAAAGTCATGTCCGTCTGTGATGGCATGTCTAGTTAAAGCTGTCTTTATGTCTTTATTCCGGACAACGTTTTTGTGGTTGTTGATTGATAAACTGCAAAAACGTAAATACCATTATTTATAGATATATTATTTATACATATATTACTATTAGAAAACCTCCACCACTCACTCCGGGAAAATATCGATGAAGGAGATTATAGCTCGTTTGTTTCCATCATGGAAACAACCAAAGATTGTACAAAAAACCAAAATGCTCACCCTTAAATCCAAATTTGATACAATACTACTCAAGAAACATAACCATAATTCATTCCCCTCTGGGAAACCAGAATGGGTCCATAACATCTCCTCCATCGATATACCCCCCGAAGTGAACAATATTGCTATCACTTGGGCCCAATTTTGCCACCCCTGTCACGAACCTCGGCAAATTGGTCCCGAAACTTATCACCGATTTAGAATACATTCATAGAGATAAGACACTTATTGTAAATGATGAAGAGAAAGAACTATCCCGAATACGCATTTCCAACGTTATTACAAACCACCTACACCATCCTCCCCTTAAATCCCCCAAAATTTCTCCCCTACTCTACAAAGACATAAGAACCACCCGCTCCTTCCTTAAATCCCATAACGAATTAATCGTTACCCGGACTGACAAAGGGAACAAAACCGTTATCATGGACAGGACTGAATACACGGAATAAATGATCACACTCCTTTCTGACAACACCACTTACTTACCGACCCCCCATAACAGAAATCCCACCCCCTCCCTTACACAATCCTTTAACAAACACATACGAAAACTACATGACAACAATGAGATTGAACAACGGACCCGCTCACACCTCATCTCACATAACTCCCAAGCCCCCAGATGCTATGGCCTCCCGAAAATCCATAAAGAAAATAATACCTTACCTCCCATCATTTCTAATATAAACTCCCCCTCCTCAAAACTAAGCAAATTTCTCCTTACTTCCCTCCAGACCTTAAGTCACAATAAACCCTATGACGTACAGAATGCACACGACCTCAAAAAACAACTACACTCCCTTCTCATCCCCCCTAATTTCATTTTAGCCTCTCTAGATGCCCAGTCCCTCTTCACAAACATTCCCATAGATAAAACCCTAGAAATTATTGACAAGAATTGGACCACCCTCGAACCACACACCAAGCTATCTCGATCTTCCTATCTTGAATCCCTATCCCTCTGCTGCAAATCCGGATACCTCCTATTCCAAGATAAATTCTTCAACCAGATCTCTGGCCTCGCCATGGGTAACTGCCTCGCTCCTGACCTTTCCAATATTACCCTTAATGACCTCCTTGACCAAATCCTCCCCATGTTCCCCGACGATATTATTTTCCTTAAAAAAATATGTTGACGACCTCTTCCTCATAATTAATCCTGATAAGATTCCCGAAATTCTAACAGCCTTTAACTCCTATCATCCCCGGTTAATATTCACCATCGAGACCGAAACTAACAACTCCCTTCCTTTCCTTGACATACTCCTTATAAGAAATACAGACGGCTCTATATCCACTGATTGGTATACCAAACCCACTTACTCGGGACGACTTCTCCATTACCTTTCCTCACACCCCAAACACCAAATCCTCAATACTGCCAGCAACCTAATAAATCGAGCCCTCTCCCTATCCGACACCAAATTTCACCCTGCCAACAAATCCCGACTCCTCGATATTCTTACTACCAATGGATTTCCTACCAACATTATCACCCGTCTCATAAATTCTTTTAATAACCCTAAACCCATCACCACTACCCAAGACAATATTATCCCTCAATTCAGAGGCCTCCCATATATCCCAAACCTCACAGAAAAAATCCAAAAATCCCTACGCGATACATTCCCCACTCTAAAACTAGGACTATCGACACAGAACAAACTGAAAAACTTACATACGACTCTTAATGACCCTATCCCACAAAAAGACAGGACCAATGTAGTCTACAGAATCCCTTGCATCACACCCAACTGCAATAGTGCGTACATTGGACAGACTAAAAACCCAGTAAGAAAACGTATCAACAACCACAAAAACGATGTCCGGAATAAAGACATAAAGACAGCTTTAACTAGACATGCCATCACAGACGGACATGACTTTGGTTTTGACCTATACTCCATCCTTTCCACTGAATCCAACGAAGACAAACGCCTCCTTTCCGAATCAATTTTTATCCACCTAGAAAATAACCCAGTTAATGACAAAATTGACAAAGAAGTCATCTCCTCTACCTACTCCAACATCTTCCATTTATTAAAAACTCCATCCTAATCCCCTATACCGCCTGCAATATAGCCCTTTATACCTGCCTCCCTTTCCATTAACACAACATTTTATGACTTTATGACCCCTTACTGTACTTCGCCGCTTTCGCCGCTCTTTCTTTCATCTTCTATATTCTCTGTCCATTGGGTGGTCCAGAACCCCCCCCCCCCTCACCAACTCCTTTCTTCCTATGTTTCCCTGTATTAACTGTCAGAAATGATCCCGCATTTGTGAGGAATAGTTCTCTATCTTCCCATCGGAAAGCCCATATTGTTATTCTTATATCTAATCTAATATGTAATCTGTTATTCTTATATCTGTTTTCCTAATAATCCAAACACTTCTAGAGCACATTGTTCTTCCATACATTATGTTCTAGTATTTTATGTTTTGTCTTTTTCCATATATATATATATGTATGTATATATGTATGTGTATTTGTGTATGTAGGCATATATATATATATATATATATATGTATGTATATTTCAGTATTACATCCGTCCTACTTGTTTTTTACAGCCCTGATGAAGGTTTGAAGTTCAAGCCGAAACGTCAGCACAATAAAACCATTTTTATAATAAAATGTAGTTTTATTAAATAGCAGTGACCGAACCCCGACAATCCCTACCTTGCATCATCTACGGTCAACGATCTCCTCTCAATGAAAATGTTTTGTATTTCAAATAGTCCCTAAAATGCCTAACTCCATTCGAAAAAAAAAGTTACTTTATCATATCCCATCGGTAGAGTGATTTAAGGCTATATATGGAATCGAAGCCGTAAGGCTAATTCAATACGACTAGAAACGGATATAATTAATACATTCAATTCTAATAAAAAAGTAATTGAAATTTTTCTGTAAAATGCTTTTGACCGTGCCTCGAAGCGACATATTCTTGAAACAATCAAGAACAAAGGAATTAATGGTAATATGATCGGATTCATTCACAATTTCTTTAAGGGCCGGAGATTCCAAGTATAAGAAAGTTATGAGATACATTTATTTATAATAATGGTGTTCCTCAAGGCCGTATTCTTAGCCCAACACTATTTTCTTTGGCTGTTAATGATGTACTACATATTATTGAACCGTTTAAAAGTATGCTGTATGCTGATGACTCCCACAATGTATTACAAACCTTACCATAGATAACATAAATATTGATATAGTCGAACCCTTCAGATTCTTGGACTACTTTTCGATCGTAATTTGTCTTGGATGAAACATATAAAAGATTTAAGAACAAGATGCATCAGCTGTTCATTGGAACATAATGTTTATTGGAACATCTTAAAAACTATTGCCAATACATCTTGGGGTGCTGATCGCTACTCCATGCTAATGCTAGCTCGAAATTTAATAAGGTCTAAGATAGACTATGGATGCGAAGCATACGAATCTGCACGTATTAGCTTCAATGCAGTTTAGGGAAGTGGGTCTCGTTCAGAGATATAGATCATCAGCGCAGGCGCATAACTATTAAGCATTTCTATTGACCTATTCTTGTTTACTTTCTGTGTTTTCAATGCAATTCACTTGTAGATTTATGTTTTTACGAGGTCTGTTTACATAGGTTGCTGTTAGAGGTGTTTGTGTTGTTTTTGTGTTCGTGTCCTGTGTGGAGTTCTTTTTTCTGCTAGGAAAATGCGTCTTTGGCATTTACCTACAACTGAGAAATATGCTAAATTGCATATTGGCCCATTTTCCGCCGAAAAACACTTCATCTGTATTATCAACGAGTTGGATTGACAAGAGTTTCGGTATAACCTTGAGCGAGCGTAGCGAGCGGAAACGCATAGCAATTATGCCATTAACATTAGTACTACGCGTTTCCACAAGGTGTAATACTTATGATATTATGTACAGATTCATTATCCGCTCTTCAATCCATTCTCAATCCTTTTTCAATTAATCTTTATCAATCAAACAAGGCATGATATTTACAGTTTTTTACATTATTATAATCACCCACGTACCACCATTATTAAGATATCTCCAAAGTAGCTAGATCCGGAGAACCATCATTTGTATTTGTATTATTGTTAATATTAAATCATCTGTGTGTGTTTTAGTAATTCAAGCCCCTACTCCTCATCCTATCAGTTGTTGGTTTACTTCCGCTTACCTTGATTTCGTTAAACTTTTTATTATCAAGAGACTATAGTTCTATCCTTCAATTTCCTAGTATTGTAATATGTTTTCGAAGCCACTTACGGTCCATAACAGCGAATGATTCACTTTGAAAAATCCACAGGCTGAAAACTCTGATGCCCTTTTCGTCATGAAGAAGAAATTCACGTATTCCTGAAGAGTATGAAAATTTATCATGAGATTATTTGTGAGTAAAATATTTTAATAACAGTAAAACATAATTTCAAATCATAATTACGTCTTGTATAATTTCGTCAGCCCTATATCTCAGCATTCTTGCATATATTGTGTCCGAGAAATCTCGTTCCTGAAAATAATTGTTTGTTATTTTTCCGCAAATGCAGCATGTACAATAGGGTGGGCCGAAAAAACTCATTTTTTTTTATTTGGAAGTTGTAATAGTGCGGGAAAGTTGCGAATTATATACAGAAATAAAAGGAAACAAAAATTATCAAAATCGGTTGACATCTTCCGATCGCGCATTGGCTTTGACATTTTACAAAATATGAAAAATCTTATTTTTTGCGACTATTTTTAAAATTTTTGAATTCGATGATTTCTTAATACAATAGTTTTTAACGTCTTCGAGTAGAGCCTAAAAACATTGTGTTTTAATTTAGTTTAGATCAGTTGATATCTTTCAGTCGTGCATAGGGCTTAAAATTTGCCCAAATATTGAAAATTTCATATTTTTAAGAGTTATTTTATGTATCTTTAGTATGTTTTCTTTCAACGTAATAGTTACTGAGTTTCTATTTTTTAACATAAAAACACTGTGTTTTATTATGGTGTAAATAAATTAACAAATTTCGGCCGCAAAATGACGCCAATGCTACAGAAAAACTGGACCTCAAAAATGATAGTTAGGCCTATGACATGATGAGCAATAACAATTATAACGGGCATGGTACATTTCTACTTGCTGTATACTTAAAAAGCTTAAATATTTAAGATACAGAATAGTTTTTTTACAATAAAGTTAGGTTTATAAAAAAGAAAAGAAAAACATAGTTCTGTATAAATTACTGTTGTGTTAGTTAAACCTGTCCATTATACTGTTCTCAGTTATCTGCCTTGCCTTCAGGATTCTTCGAAGGCAAAGCTCTCTTATGTGTTTCTTGTCATCTGGAGTCATGGCGAACAGTAAGTATCCAGGATGGGCGAAAAAAACATTCTGATCAACTACAGGGTCGACAACATCAAGTAAAAGTTTTGGCAACTACCTTATAGATTGTTTTGCTTGGTAAACAAGTTTTGGGCCGTCTGTAAAGTGTGTACCTACTTGTTTTAGATAGTAAACCACATTGGTATGTATGATATCAATATAAACAAAACTAGTTCAGGTGAGGGCATTTCTTCACTTACGTACAATCTGAGAGTTCTATTTGCATTTCTCAACCACCTCGATACGATAAACACCCATTTTTCTATGTCTTTATTAGTTCATGTGAAAAAATGCTACGCCTATTACATTTAAATACTAATTACATATTTATGAAATACAATTAACGCGTTTAAAGTACCATTGGCTTCAAAATTGAGAACCGTTTCAGAATCCTGAGAACAGTATTAATGGACAGATTCAACCAACACAACAGTAATTTATACAGAAATATGTTCTTTTCTATTTTATAAGCGTAACTTAATTGTTAAAAACTATTCTGAACGTAAATATTTAAGATTTTTAAATATACACCAAGTACAAATGTACCATGCCCATTATACGTAACTGTTATTGCCCATCATGTCATAGGCCTAACTATCTTTTTTGAGGTCCAGTTTTTCAGTAGCGTTGGTGTCATTTTTCGGCCGAAATTTGTTAATTCATTTACACCATAATAAAAAACAATGTTTTTATGTTAAAAAATAGAAACACTGTAACTATTACGTTGAAAAAAATATACTTGGGCAACTTTTGAGCCCTATGCACGACTAAAAGATATCAACTGATCTAAACCAAATTAAAACACAACGTTTTTAGGCTCTATTCCAAGACGATAAAACTATTGTATTAAGAAATCATTAAATTCAAAAATTTAAAAAAAAGAAATCGCAAAAAGTAAGATTTTTCATATTCTGTAAAATTTCAAAGCCAATGCGCGAACGGAAGATATCAACCGATTTTGATAATTTTTGTTTCCTTTTATTTCTCTATATAATTCGCAACTTTCCCGCACTATTACAACTTCGAAATAAAAAAATGAGTTTTTTCCGCCCAACCTAATGTACATTTGCTACTGCTATCTATCATTGATTTATTGGTATTGTCATAAACACAGCTGTGATTACAAAATGGTAACCAGATCACAAATACTCTTGAGTTTAAGGAATTATTTCTCATCTATGCGTCTGAGGTCGTCCGTTTGATATTCATCTATTCTATGATAGGCAAAATTTTGTTCCATTTTGAGTTAAGGAAGTACTAGAAAAAAAATGTCATTAACATGCATGAAAAATATGGGATTTTCTAAAATATCTCGAAAACGGTTGGGAAATCGTGGTAAGTGACCAGTCGAAAGCTTACTAAATTCCATAAAAAAAGCTTCTGATGTAATTTACGATGGGGCGATGTCAATCGGAGAAATAAGGAGAAATTCGCAATTGTTCGTTTTGCTTTTTTGAACGGGTTTATGAATTTGTTTACCAAATGTTTTACCTGGTTGTTTCCCATTTTAATTGAATTTAACAGTAAAAGGAATATTTGACTAAAACAAGGTAAGAAAATGTGAAACGTTGTTGTAATATGTCCAAGAGCGAACGTTGAGAAGGTGGGGGAAGCCGCCATGATACTGTCAGTTTCCTGTTGCGGCGTCTTAAATCTATTTTCTCTTCGAGATTTTACTTTATATGTGTCACGAACGATCAAACACCACCAATAACTGTTAATATTCCTTTACTAATAGCACTAGTGATATGAACGGAACCGCGCTAAAATGACGCAAGTCGGACTTTTGTAATATGCTATTAAATATATAAAAAATCTGAATGTGCTGATGTGTTTAAATATTGGTGTGTTTTTTTGTAATATTTTTTCACCTGCAAACGTGACTAAAATTTAGGTATCTTAGTTCGGGTGAATATCAAACGTCTGAAAAAATGTTCTAGTCAATCAATATCACAGAGATTGGTCTGAAATTTACTTATTCAGATTTCTATAAAGGCTTAAATATCTGAGAGTGCTGAGAGTATAGAAGTTAAAACTTACTATGAATTGCATTTTGGAAACTGCCATGACAATCACTATAAGAAGTAATGACAAATTCCACATAATTGACATATACATTATCCAGATCTCCGTAAAATGCTGTATCTCAAATGTTCTATAAAACCAAGGGAAGTTCAGTACAATCTGTTTCAAAGCTTCCAACCAGTACAAAAGGAACCACGATATGTAGCATACAAAATGAAAACGGTAAATATTCAAGAATTCATCTTTCATTCTCAATATCTCGTGGAAATTCATGACGGCTTCCTTAGGATTGCTGTAGCAGAGCACCGTAGAGTATGCGGCACACATTGATTCGTGAAACAGAACGATTTGTGATACAAAGCTAGTGCAGCACATAATTACAATGTTTTTGATGATAACGTTAGTTATAAGAAACATTCGAGCCTCTGAGTGGCGGCAGATAAAAACTATTTGTGTGACATTATAAGAAAACCATGCAAACATTGAAGAAATGAGCAACACTAATAAAGCAATTCCACTAGAATAATGGCCCTTTACATCTTGATATTTCGTTATTTGTTCAAATTTTAATTTAATTTCAGACAGACTCTCTTTATTCTTAATCAAAACTGTGCCAGGTAATAAGCTGCCGAGAATAGCTAGTGATAAACGCGCATAATCCATAAACTTATAAACCTCACTCTCTCTGTTTCTTAAGGAAACCGAATCAACGCCTATTTGCTCTGGCACTAAAATTATTGCCAAAATGATAGCAGGAAAATATGACGACACAACTCTCCATTTTGTAGGAGAATATTGTTCATTGAAAGGAAAATTACAAGAATATTTGATAAATGCCAGAATAAAAGAAATCAGTGCTGCCTTCTTCGCCATTCCTCCGGATTTCAAGAATCGGGCGTTAGGAGCTTCATCGATTCCTGATTATCGGCGATTATAATCACATGTTAAGAGATTAAATTATGAATTATTTATTGCTTAATTTATTAGTTCAATACTATTGATATTACACATTGTGTAGATGCAAGCAATATGAATTTATCCCTAAAATTGAGATAAAATGAAGTCTAATGGTTATAAATTAATTCTTTCTTCATAATCATTCCTTTGTTGATATTAACTTTCTGAAGATATGAATACATCTTTTTATGAAATGGTCCGACGCAAAAACTCTCAATATCCCATTTCTCTCCGTCCACAGGGAGGTAACCCGCTTATAAGGTTAATCCACTACTGCCAACTAAAAACATTCACGATCAGAACCCCTAGATCTCGAAAATAACGGTAACTAAAATATAAGTATTCGATGACCTGGCAAACGTTGTTTTGGCACATAAATTATTTCTAGTGATTATTTTGGTAATCAAATAAAAAATAGCTAACTCATTGTGAGTGTATGGGGATGAGGTCTATGGACGAAGGAGATTCCTGTGCGCTGTGAACGATGACGGCCTATAAAAATTAGAAAATACCAAACATCCATTTTTTAATTAACACACTAAGTAATACATTTAAAATTATATCTCTATCACTAATTATGACAACAACACAAAAAGTACCAATCTTTTATTGCAATGGAGTGTACGATTTTTTTGGTTTTTGGTGGTGGAGTCCATCTTTAGCCATCACAAAAGAACATGCCACGTATAATTGTCCACGCGAAAAAGTTTGTTTATAATTGTTTCACGCCAATAGTACTTCATGAGGAGCTAAAATTTAAAATATTTACAACTCAGTGAGCAAGATAACCTAGTGTATAAACTATCCTGTCAAGCTGCCAGCTGATTTTAATCGATAAAGACCATTCACCAAACATCGATACCCAAAAGAAGTTTTTTTTTTTTTTTTTTTTTGGTGCATCTACTACTGTGGGTGGTCATTAGCACCTAGAAGTATAGTCCAATGAATAAAATAAAAACTTCAATTTCAATATGCCCTTTAGTAATTATTATCAATTAAATTAAAATATATTCTCCTGCCAATGACCATAGCAGTCGATGCAGGGAAATAAAGAAAAAATATATTCATTTTCTAGATTTATTTGATGATTTCTCATGATTATTCATTCTTTCATTACTTCTTATTTTTTTTTCTTTATCATTTCTATGGTGTTATCCAATGCCTGACGTTTTATTGTCATTGTTATTTTACATTATTGTTATTAAATTACAATAAACAACATTAATGTTATAATTGTACATAAACGTATATAAAAAAAAACTGAATTCTATTAAAAACGCATGATTTTGCTCTGTATAGATCATGCGTTTTTAATAGAATTCAGGTTTTTTTTATATACGTTTATATAGGTTCATATAGGAAAAGAACGGCCTTTTCACATTGTTCGAGTATAACATTATATATATATATATATATATATATATATATATATATATATATATATTAATGCCCAACTCAAATTTTCTTACAACTTCACATACTGATTCATTTCAGTGTAAATAAGAATAAAACCGTGAAAAAAAAATTAATTTCGTTTAGGGCCTGCTGCTCAAATTCAGGAACATAAATATGCTTTAGGTCCACCCGACAAATCTCTGTAATCACATAGGCGCTAGCGCGAACGCCACTTTTTTGTAACGCTTTTTATCAGTTTAGTCATTGCTAAAGCATATTTATGCTAAAGTAATAATGAAGAATATACTGACCATAGTATAATATCCCCATCGGGTCGAAGGAGTATGGAGTTTGGTCGTCAGAAAGTGGATCGCACTCTATGAGCTCACACTCGAAATGAGATACATGATGGCTGGCCATTGTGCAACAAGATGAACTCAGGGCCTAGCTACAGGCTTGTCACTCCTATTGTCATCATAATAGATTTATCTACAGCATAGTTCATGCTGTCTTGTATACATTCCTTCACTTGTACAGCATTGTCAGTTACTCATTGATGGATTACTTTTATAAAACAACTTGACCGTGCTGCCGTCTGATAGCACATACATTCTATAAATGGTTGATCGATTCCATCCTATAAATAATGAGATATAGAATAGAATATACTATATTACCCTGAAACTCGTAGTTGAAATATAATTTAAATTAAAAAAAATTATTTAAATAATTCATGTACAGATTTAATTCAGGATGCCAGTGTTGGATAACAACTCCACATTAAAAAATTCTTTAATTTTGTAACATGAGTTTTCTCTTAGTATTCTTTTCAATGTTATTATAAGCCTTTTGCTCGGCTGGATATTTCTTCATTTCGGTGAAACGAAATTGAACAAAACTCCTACACGAAATTTCACTCCATTCCTCTAAAAAACTGTGACATGTTGGTTAGCATTTTCCGAACGCAAGTAGCAGCTACTGAGAATGTACTCATGAAAGATTTTTGATAAATTTCTTCAAATCTTCATTTTAGAAAACATTTTCATAAATTACCTCAAAACGTCAATATACTGGATGCCCGGTGGCCGTGAGTGTTAAGGCGTGAGCACTTAGCACTCCGAGCCAAGTGCCGTGGATTTGATAGCCACTGTGGGGTGATGGTTTTTCTTTAGAAAAAAGAAAAGGCATCAGCCCTATCCTGCCTAGAAAAGGGTGGTAACCCATAGATAGCCCGTCCTAAAATTCTTAGTTAATACAAATGGACGTTAAAATTTAAACAGTAATAATAATGTCAAATCTAAAAGCCTCCATCCTCGCCCAGGTTTATTTCTGAGATTTGCTTCAACGTGACGTCCACAACGCATATAGAATAAACTTCAAAAAATTTTTCAACTTTGAAAAAGTTGATAAAAACAAGATAAATCTCTGGAAGAAAATAGACTATTTGCTCAGTAGAAACCAAAGAGCACTGTCTTTAGTACTGTCAACTGAAATATGTTCATTACGTTTGAGTCAAGAAATGAAACATAACAAAATTTGGTGAGGTTAACGCAACATATCGCAGTAGTATTTCTAAAGTGACATAACTCATAATAAAACTCAACTGAAAATGTGCCACTCTTGGCGGCATTGGGATTAAGACTGGAATGGTGACACGAGTGCCCTCTGGTGCACAAGCTCTGAAGCTAGGTGCATACAGTTTTAATGTTTGATAAAGATATATTTACCATGTATTACACAGTCATAACTATGACGGTGTGAATAAAGCCGATTTTTGAGTTGTGTCACTTTAGACATACTAGTAAGATATGTATACATATTTTATAGGGTAAAAGTTATTTTGAGTTTTTGTAAAAAGTGAGAGTAAAGCGTCGGTATACGCCTGGTATAAAGCACGATTTCCAATTCACGCCAAGTTCACGATAATCTTGCGAAACAGAATCTTTTTAATTGGCGCGTTTTCCCAAGAAATGGACATACAATTCTCGAGCAACAAAGAGAGAGAGAAATGTGTGAAGCACAACACATACACACGTTCTAGACACAACACTGTAGATACTGCTCAGCAATTAGAAGACAAGTACCGACCTTCCTGTGAGCACGAGGGAGGGGTTTCACCCTGTCCTGGATAGTATGCAAGGCCAAGTACACTTTGTAAACACAATCCAGCAATCGCAATGTAGAAGAATGACAAGGGGAAGTTTTATCAATGGCCATTTTCAGCATACAATGCCTGTTCCAAGAAAAAGAACCATTCATTTAAAATGGTTTCTTCAAAAGTTAATTTGAGTAACTTCAGAGTTTAAAAAAAAAAAAAATTCTAATAACAGGATAATTTTACGGTATTTCTACAAAGTCCTCATACATGAAATAGAGACTACAAAATAATATTTGATTTTAAAAGGAAATAAATACCAGATATTCTTGCAGGATAATAAATAATAAAGAACGCTAGGAAACGGTCTTAGCTACCTTGAATACCAGATATTCTTGCAGGATAATAAATAATAAAGAACGCTAGGAAACGGTCTTAGCTACCTTGAATACCAGATATTCTTGCAGGTTAATAAATAATAAAGAACGCTAGGAAACGGTCTTAGCTACCTTGAATACCAGATATTCTTGCAGGATAATAAATAATAAAGAACGCTAGGAAACGGTCTTAGCTACCTTGAATACCAGATATTCTAGCAGGTTAATAAATAATAAAGAACGCTAGGAAACGGTCTTAGCTACCTTGAATACCAGATATTCTTGCAGGATAATAAATAATAAAGAACGCTAGGAAACGGTCTTAGCTACCTTGAATACCAGATATTCTTGCAGGATAATAAATAATAAAGAACGCTAGGAAACGGTCTTAGCTACCTTGAATACCAGATATTCTTGCAGGATAATAAATAATAAAGAACGCTAGGAAACGGTCTTAGCTACCTTGAATACCAGATATTCAAGCAGGTTAATAAATAATAAAGAACGCTAGGAAACGGTCTTAGCTACCTTGAATACCAGATATTCTTGCAGGATAATAAATAATAAAGAACGCTAGGAAACGGTCTTAGCTACCTTGAATACCAGATATTCTTGCAGGATAATAAATAATAAAGAACGCTAGGAAACGGTCTTAGCTACCTTGAATACCAGATATTCTTGCAGGATAATAAATAATAAAGAACGCTAGGAAACGGTCTTAGCTACCTTGAATACCAGATATTCTTGCAGGATAATAAATAATAAAGAACGCTAGGAAACGGTCTTAGCTACCTTGAATACCAGATATTCTAGCAGGTTAATAAATAATAAAGAACGCTAGGAAACGGTCTTAGCTACCTTGAATACCAGATATTCTTGCAGGATAATAAATAATAAAGAACGCTAGGAAACGGTCTTAGCTACCTTGAATACCAGATATTCTAGCAGGTTAATAAATAATAAAGAACGCTAGGAAACGGTCTTAGCTACCTTGAATACCAGATATTCTAGCAGGTTAATAAATAATAAAGAACGCTAGGAAACGGTCTTAGCTACCTTGAATACCAGATATTCTTGCAGGATAATAAATAATAAAGAACGCTAGGAAACGGTCTTAGCTACCTTGAATACCAGATATTCTTGCAGGTTAATAAATAATAAAGAACGCTAGGAAACGGTCTTAGCTACCTTGAATACCAGATATTCTTGCAGGTTAATAAATAATAAAGAACGCTAGGAAACGGTCTTAGCTACCTTGAATACCAGATATTCTAGCAGGTTAATAAATAATAAAGAACGCTAGGAAACGGTCTTAGCTACCTTGAATACCAGATATTCTAGCAGGTTAATAAATAATAAAGAACGCTAGGAAACGGTCTTAGCTACCTTGAATACCAGATATTCTTGCAGGATAATAAATAATAAAGAACGCTAGGAAACGGTCTTAGCTACCTTGAATACCAGTTATTCTAGCAGGTTAATAAATAATAAAGAACGCTAGGAAACGGTCTTAGCTACCTTGAATACCAGATATTCTTGCAGGATAATAAATAATAAAGAACGCTAGGAAACGGTCTTAGCTACCTTGAATACCAGATATTCTTGCAGGTTAATAAATAATAAAGAACGCTAGGAAACGGTCTTAGCTACCTTGAATACCAGATGTTCTTGCAGGTTAATAAATAATAAAGAACGCTAGGAAACGGTCTTAGCTACCTTGAATACCAGATATTCTAGCAGGTTAATAAATAATAAAGAACGCTAGGAAACGGTCTTAGCTACCTTGAATACCAGATATTCTAGCAGGTTAATAAATAATAAAGAACGCTAGGAAACGGTCTTAGCTACCTTGAATACCAGATATTCTTGCAGGATAATAAATAATAAAGAACGCTAGGAAACGGTCTTAGCTACCTTGAATACCAGATATTCTAGCAGGTTAATAAATAATAAAGAACGCTAGGAAACGGTCTTAGCTACCTTGAATACCAGATATTCTAGCAGGATAATAAATAATAAAGAACGCTAGGAAACGGTCTTAGCTACCTTGAATACCAGATATTCTTGCAGGATAATAAATAATAAAGAACGCTAGGAAACGGTCTTAGCTACCTTGAATACCAGATATTCTTGCAGTATAATAAATAATAAAGAACGCTAGGAAACGGTCTTAGCTACCTTGAATACCAGATATTCTTGCAGGTTAATAAATAATAAAGAACGCTAGGAAACGGTCTTAGCTACCTTGAATACCAGATATTCTAGCAGGTTAATAAATAATAAAGAACGCTAGGAAACGGTCTTAGCTACCTTGAATACCAGATATTCTAGCAGGTTAATAAATAATAAAGAACGCTAGGAAACGGTCTTAGCTACCTTGAATACCAGATATTCTTGCAGGATAATAAATAATAAAGAACGCTAGGAAACGGTCTTAGCTACCTTGAATACCAGATATTCTAGCAGGTTAATAAATAATAAAGAACGCTAGGAAACGGTCTTAGCTACCTTGAATACCAGATATTCTTGCAGGATAATAAATAATAAAGAACGCTAGGAAACGGTCTTAGCTACCTTGAATACCAGATATTCTAGCAGGTTAATAAATAATAAAGAACGCTAGGAAACGGTCTTAGCTACCTTGAATACCAGATATTCTAGCAGGTTAATAAATAATAAAGAACGCTAGGAAACGGTCTTAGCTACCTTGAATACCAGATATTCTTGCAGGATAATAAATAATAAAGAACGCTAGGAAACGGTCTTAGCTACCTTGAATACCAGATATTCTAGCAGGTTAATAAATAATAAAGAACGCTAGGAAACGGTCTTAGCTACCTTGAATACCAGATATTCTAGCAGGTTAATAAATAATAAAGAACGCTAGGAAACGGTCTTAGCTACCTTGAATACCAGATATTCTAGCAGGTTAATAAATAATAAAGAACGCTAGGAAACGGTCTCAGCTACCTTGAATACCAGATATTCTAGCAGGTTAATAAATAATAAAGAACGCTAGGAAACGGTCTTAGCTACCTTGAATACCAGATATTCTAGCAGGTTAATAAATAATAAAGAACGCTAGGAAACGGTCTTAGCTACCTTGAATACCAGATATTCTAGCAGGTTAATAAATAATAAAGAACGCTAGGAAACGGTCTTAGCTACCTTGAATACCAGATATTCTAGCAGGTTAATAAATAATAAAGAACGCTAGGAAACGGTCTTAGCTACCTTGAATACCAGATATTCTTGCAGGATAATAAATAATAAAGAACGCTAGGAAACGGTCTTAGCTACCTTGAATACCAGATATTCTAGCAGGTTAATAAATAATAAAGAACGCTAGGAAACGGTCTTAGCTACCTTGAATACCAGATATTCTTGCAGGATAATAAATAATAAAGAACGCTAGGAAACGGTCTTAGCTACCTTGAATACCAGATATTCTAGCAGGTTAATAAATAATAAAGAACGCTAGGAAACGGTCTTAGCTACCTTGAATACCAGATATTCTAGCAGGTTAATAAATAATAAAGAACGCAAGGAAACGGTCTTAGCTACCTTGAATACCAGATATTCTAGCAGGTTAATAAATAATAAAGAACGCTAGGAAACGGTCTTAGCTACCTTGAATACCAGATATTCTAGCAGGTTAATAAATAATAAAGAACGCTAGGAAACGGTCTTAGCTACCTTGAATACCAGATATTCTAGCAGGTTAATAAATAATAAAGAACGCTAGGAAACGGTCTTAGCTACCTTGAATACCAGATATTCTAGCAGGTTAATAAATAATAAAGAACGCTAGGAAACGGTCTTAGCTACCTTGAATACCAGATATTCTTGCAGGTTAATAAATAATAAAGAACGCTAGGAAACGGTCTTAGCTACCTTGAATACCAGATATTCTTGCAGGATAATAAATAATAAAGAACGCTAGGAAACGGTCTTAGCTACCTTGAATACCAGATATTCTAGCAGGTTAATAAATAATAAAGAACGCTAGGAAACGGTCTTAGCTACCTTGAATACCAGATATTCTAGCAGGTTAATAAATAATAAAGAACGCTAGGAAACGGTCTTAGCTACCTTGAATACCAGATATTCTAGCAGGTTAATAAATAATAAAGAACGCTAGGAAACGGTCTTAGCTACCTTGAATACCAGATATTCTAGCAGGTTAATAAATAATAAAGAACGCTAGGAAACGGTCTTAGCTACCTTGAATACCAGATATTCTAGCAGGTTAATAAATAATAAAGAACGCTAGGAAACGGTCTTAGCTACCTTGAATACCAGATATTCTAGCAGGATAATAAATAATAAAGAACGCTAGGAAACGGTCTTAGCTACCTTGAATACCAGATATTCTTGCAGGTTAATAAATAATAAAGAACGCTAGGAAACGGTCTTAGCTACCTTGAATACCAGATATTCTAGCAGGTTAATAAATAATAAAGAACGCTAGGAAACGGTCTTAGCTACCTTGAATACCAGATATTCTAGCAGGATAATAAATAATAAAGAACGCTAGGAAACGGTCTTAGCTACCTTGAATACCAGATATTCTTGCAGGATAATAAATAATAAAGAACGCTAGGAAACGGTCTTAGCTACCTTGAATACCAGATATTCTAGCAGGTTAATAAATAATAAAGAACGCTAGGAAACGGTCTTAGCTACCTTGAATACCAGATATTCTAGCAGGTTAATAAATAATAAAGAACGCTAGGAAACGGTCTTAGCTACCTTGAATACCAGATATTCTTGCAGGTTAATAAATAATAAAGAACGCTAGGAAACGGTCTTAGCTACCTTGAATACCAGATATTCTAGCAGGTTAATAAATAATAAAGAACGCTAGGAAACGGTCTTAGCTACCTTGAATACCAGATATTCTAGCAGGATAATAAATAATAAAGAACGCTAGGAAACGGTCTTAGCTACCTTGAATACCAGATATTCTTGCAGGATAATAAATAATAAAGAACGCTAGGAAACGGTCTTAGCTACCTTGAATACCAGATATTCTAGCAGGTTAATAAATAATAAAGAACGCTAGGAAACGGTCTTAGCTACCTTGAATACCAGATATTCTAGCAGGTTAATAAATAATAAAGAACGCTAGGAAACGGTCTTAGCTACCTTGAATACCAGATATTCTAGCAGGTTAATAAATAATAAAGAACGCTAGGAAACGGTCTTAGCTACCTTGAATACCAGATATTCTAGCAGGTTAATAAATAATAAAGAACGCTAGGAAACGGTCTTAGCTACTTTGAATACCAGATATTCTAGCAGGTTAATAAATAATAAAGAACGCTAGGAAACGGTCTTAGCTACCTTGAATACCAGTTATTCTAGCAGGTTAATAAATAATAAAGAACGCTAGGAAACGGTCTTAGCTACCTTGAATACCAGATATTCTTGCAGGTTAATAAATAATAAAGAACGCTAGGAAACGGTCTTAGCTACCTTGAATACCAGATATTCTTGCAGGATAATAAATAATAAAGAACGCTAGGAAACGGTCTTAGCTACCTTGAATACCAGATATTCTAGCAGGTTAATAAATAATAAAGAACGCTAGGAAACGGTCTTAGCTACCTTGAATACCAGATATTCTAGCAGGTTAATAAATAATAAAGAACGCTAGGAAACGGTCTTAGCTACCTTGAATACCAGATATTCTAGCAGGTTAATAAATAATAAAGAACGCTAGGAAACGGTCTTAGCTACCTTGAATACCAGATATTCTAGCAGGTTAATAAATAATAAAGAACGCTAGGAAACGGTCTTAGCTACCTTGAATACCAGATATTCTAGCAGGATAATAAATAATAAAGAACGCTAGGAAACGGTCTTAGCTACCTTGAATACCAGATATTCTTGCAGGATAATAAATAATAAAGAACGCTAGGAAACGGTCTTAGCTACCTTGAATACCAGATATTCTTGCAGGTTAATAAATAATAAAGAACGCTAGGAAACGGTCTTAGCTACCTTGAATACCAGATATTCTAGCAGGTTAATAAATAATAAAGAACGCTAGGAAACGGTCTTAGCTACCTTGAATACCAGATATTCTAGCAGGATAATAAATAATAAAGAACGCTAGGAAACGGTCTTAGCTACCTTGAATACCAGATATTCTTGCAGGATAATAAATAATAAAGAACGCTAGGAAACGGTCTTAGCTACCTTGAATACCAGATATTCTAGCAGGTTAATAAATAATAAAGAACGCTAGGAAACGGTCTTAGCTACCTTGAATACCAGATATTCTAGCAGGATAATAAATAATAAAGAACGCTAGGAAACGGTCTTAGCTACCTTGAATACCAGATATTCTTGCAGGATAATAAATAATAAAGAACGCTAGGAAACGGTCTTAGCTACCTTGAATACCAGATATTCTTGCAGGTTAATAAATAATAAAGAACGCTAGGAAACGGTCTTAGCTACCTTGAATACCAGATATTCTAGCAGGTTAATGAATAATAAAGAACGCTAGGAAACGGTCTTAGCTACCTTGAATACCAGATATTCTAGCAGGATAATAAATAATAAAGAACGCTAGGAAACGGTCTTAGCTACCTTGAATACCAGATATTCTTGCAGGATAATAAATAATAAAGAACGCTAGGAAACGGTCTTAGCTACCTTGAATACCAGATATTCTAGCAGGTTAATAAATAATAAAGAACGCTAGGAAACGGTCTTAGCTACCTTGAATACCAGATATTCTAGCAGGTTAATAAATAATAAAGAACGCTAGGAAACGGTCTTAGCTACCTTGAATACCAGATATTCTAGCAGGTTAATAAATAATAAAGAACGCTAGGAAACGGTCTTAGCTACCTTGAATACCAGATATTCTTGCAGGATAATAAATAATAAAGAACGCTAGGAAACGGTCTTAGCTACCTTGAATACCAGATATTCTAGCAGGTTAATAAATAATAAAGAACGCTAGGAAACGGTCTTAGCTACCTTGAATACCAGATATTCTAGCAGGTTAATAAATAATAAAGAACGCTAGGAAACGGTCTTAGCTACCTTGAATACCAGATATTCTAGCAGGTTAATAAATAATAAAGAACGCTAGGAAACGGTCTTAGCTACCTTGAATACACCGATTCCCATACATCGACGACGTTAAGGGCTAATACCTAATACTACATACCTAGTAACTTCTTTTTTTTTGTTTACTATTTTCGTTTTATAGGCTAAGAGTGTGTATGAGCTGGAAGTTTTTAAATGTGCCAAAAATTCGACTTTTCAACTAAAGTCCCAATATTTTTAAAAATTAAAAACCATTTTTTTTTTAATATTTATTGCAAGAAATTATGAAAAAAATAACAATAATAAAAAGTACTTTTCGGTACATTAAAATATAAAGTCGATTTTCTCAAAACTATGTTTTTCAAGTCGGGTGATACGATAGCACTTTCAATTTTTACTCCATCAACTTTAAATTTGAACTGCAGATTCCTAATGATATTTGGTAGTAACGTACGTAGGCATTTTCCCATCCATTGAATTATTACGAATTTATGGCCGATTTTTGACGGACGTTTTAATAGAAAATGGAGAATTGTTCACCATTTTTGGAAAAAAAAATAAAATTTCTAAAAAAAATCCTACTTTACAAGACTCCTCCTAGACAGGACACCTTCTTATTTCAAAATAATTTAAATTTTTTTTTCTAGATTAAAATTGCCACATGTAGACTATCGCCGGTGAAAAAAGAGTAATTTTGGACAAAGGTTTGATATACTTAATCTTTAATACTTAATCATTCTTGGAGTTTCAAAATGGCGTAATGGCCGAAACGTCTCATCTAAAAGAGGAGTAAAAAAATAAAGGATTTTGGTTTGGAGTGTCTAGCGTAATGAAAAGGCGTTTTACCTCATATTTTCTCAGTAAACAAAAATCATAAGAAAATATTTTTTTTTAAATAGAGTCTGTTTTTTTGTTGTTTTTTTTTACAGCCCACGGATAATTGAACCGTTACCGCCCACATTCATGGTGCAGCTGGGAGTCTTCTCAATGGGCCCGGAGATGAAAAAAAACCCTGCTGCAGACGGGACTCGAACCACCATCTCCCGCATGAGAATCCAAGGCCTTAACCACTTGACTACGGAGAGTCAGCTGTTATTAACATATACAATTTATCTCTCGTTCAACGAAAAAACTTAACTTAACATTATAAAGTAGGAATTATAAATAGGGAACGTAGTTGGTATTAGCCCAAAAAGACTTTTGGATCGAGTCTCTTGGTCAAATAAAATTTAAAAGAGGTAAGAGGTTATATTTATTTATCAGTTGGTTTAAGGCAATTTGTCAGCAATTTTGCTCGAAACAACCAACTTGCTGACAAGTGTGCTTAGTTATGCAGTTGGGGATTTTTTAAGTAGTTAGCATTCAAAATTAAGGTAGTTTTAAGACCGTTCTGTGCCAGCTATGTGGACTAACATTGCACAATTCAATAATACGATTGAAATGGATTCGGATAACTTCGGCAAGTAGAAAAAATACGCAACGTGCTTTGCATTTTACACACGACGATTTGTGGAGTTAATGAAAAAATCCCGCACGAATGTGTTATTTGCATGAAGAAAGTCATGTGAAGGCAATATGTTCGCCCGGCAGTGGCCCTGATTTAGAGCCGAGAAACTGGTCTAAACTTGCACCACCAAGCATGCAGCCCACTGTCTGGGTCTTGGTACACACCCTCGGTTTAGTCTACTTCTTGTCTAATCGCAGATAGTATGAAGCAGTAGTCAGTGTCACGTCTCGTCTTATCTACATTAGTAATCAATTCATTACAAGAGCTAAAAAAAAAGGCAAATAAATAAACAAATATAAAAAAGCATGACTCAGAGGAATAGCGTCGCTTAGAGTGCGTATTTTTGCAAAGTGTTTTCACTTTTCCAATCAGACGTTTTGGCAACCCTCCTCCCCCCTTTCCTCTCCATTGGTAAAAACGTCAGTTACGCAGGATCTGCATAACTATTCTTCAGAAAGTGCTTAGTTTATACTATATTCCAAGAATAATTTGCTAAAAAATAACATGCATGAATATAAAAAAAGTGAGTAGTTTTGCTCTTTTATATTTGTAATAAACAGCTGACTTATTTATTAATGTTTTAATTGGACGCCTTTAAACGGAAAGGAACCAAGAGCCATCTGTTCATTCTTTAGAAAATTGGGTTTAAAGTTTTTTGTGGGTCTAAAATTCCTTTATTACTTGAAATGTTTCATTCATTTTCTCTCATTGAAATAAACTGTTGTTATGGTAATGGGGTTTTATTTTTATAGTTATTGATAAAAATGGTACTTGATTCCTTTCTGTTTATTACAGCATACTGGATACACCATTTTTTTTTTTGGTATTTTTTCTTGGCTTAATGACAATATTATATTTTAACCAGTTTTTTATTACTATATAAATTCTCTATTCTCTACAAGATAGCACCAACAACTCAACTTCGTTAAAAATGGCGCTTGGTTCCTTTCCGCAAAAAGGCGTCCAATTAATCATTCTAAAATTCGTAGTAATTAATAATGAACGTTAAAATTTAAATTAATTAATCTTAGTCCACAGTGTGTAAGAGGTACTAAACAACTTAATAAATTCAAAAAATCTTTAGATTTTTAGCGCGGTTCCTCCCTCCCTCCATAGGCGGGAACCCCGCTTATGAAGCTGACGTTATAACGCAATCCGTAAAAGCCGACTAGAAAATTTCACATTTCATAATATAACTATAAAAATCTTTCTTCTAATTTCAAAGTTCGGTTTTGATAAACAACAGAATCCGTCCACCGGAACATGGTTTTTGGAGCGAAATTCGCGCGAACCCATTTTCAAGGTGGTATCTATAACCATTTTCGAGAAAAATGGAAACAAATACATTTTCAAACTAATTTTCGAGTCAAGTACTTATTATCGTTGGATTTAATTGAAATATTTTCTGCATGTTTGAAATCTAGACCAAGATAGGTATTGAAAAGTGTTGGTTACATTTGGTATTCAGGAAGTATCCCAAAAAAAAATTATTAATAGTCATTAAAACTTTAGGATCTCCGTATATTTTCTAATACCTAAAACACGGTTAGAGAATCGTATTAAGTCGACGGTTACCATTCGGAAGCTTAATCGTTTTTCTACAAGAAAGGTTTGAAGCAATTTTCGATGGGGCGATGTTAATCGGAGAAATTAGTGCTTAAGACTTCCAAAGTGTTAGTTTTTGTCTTTTGAACGGGTTTTTGTCTATGTTTAACTCACTTTTTTAATTGGTTGTTTTTGTTTTAAATTGAATTTAACAGTAAAATGTTTATTTTAGTAAAAACAAGGTATGAATATAATAGATATATTGGTAATAATGTTTTCCTAGAGCGAACGTTGAGAAAGCGCGGGAAGTCATTTCCGCTTGGGACACTGTCAGCTTCCGGTTGTGCCACCTTAAATCTTCCTTCACTTTGAAATTTTATCTTGCATTTTTCACAAAAGATCAAAATCTTCCCAAAACTGCTTCAATTCCTTTACTAATGACACTAGGGATATGAACGGAAACGCGCTAAGATGACGCAGATCCTGCGAGTCGGACTTCCTACTAACTCAAACGAAACACGACTAGAAGTGGATCAATTAATATATATTACTAGCTGTTACCCAGTGTACCATGCTACACCAACTTTATATTATATAGTTGTATGGAACAAACATACAGCTGGTAGATTTTTTTCACCTTGCCTATGACACTTCCCGTATCAAGACCTACCAGTGTGCCAAGTTTGGTCAACATCGGTCAAACGGTGTGGATTTGTATAAGGAAAAAACAGATAGGCAGAAAGCTGACAGATGATTTTGACCTAGCCTATGACACTCCCCGTATCAACCCCTACCTGTGTACCAAGTTTGGTCAAAATCGGTAAAAAGCTGTGGATTTATATGAGGAACAAATTGAATGGCTTTTTCTTTTTTTGTTCCAAAATATTGTATCCTTATACTGCGGGAGTTCATTTAGGTTCTGCAGGTTCCATCTTCCAATACTGCCTGCATTACAATCAAAGTAATATACATTTTTTTTTTTATAATTATTTTTAAGTATAATAATAATAATATTAAAATAGAGAAATATGATAGCGTAATGATAACAACTATAATAATAATACAAATAAAAATAGTAACAATAATATTGAAAAAGAAACAAATTATAATATCAAAATTATAAATTAATTGAAAGAAATACAAAAAAAAAGAATGAATATAAATGAATCAAATAAAATAAAATAACTGATTAATGAAAAGAAAAGGTCCATTCTTGCAATGGCTTATTCTTGCGATTGTTAAAACAAAATTCAATCAGGATTGTGGTCATGAGAACTGTTCAATTATTTATAGCAGCATTATTTTTCAAAAACAAAAGCACTACTTTTCTCATTTGTTCCGATACTAAACATAAAGCTATGAATTCTGTATACCCACTTTTGATTAGATTATATGATACAATAATAAAAAATAATGATTTGTCAAAATGAAATTATTTACAGTGATAATCCATCGTCTCAGTTTAAAAATAAATATATGTCAAGATTGCTTTACATACATTCAGAAAAATTTCACAAAAAGATTTAGCGGAAATATTTTACTACAGCGCATGACAAACGTGTAGTAGAGAGTTTGGGAGAAAGAGTAAAATCCTTGGTCTCTAATGGAAGTTATGAGCAAATCAGAAACTAAAAATGTAAAAAACTCAGTAGAGTTTGCTAATGTTGCATCTAGTTTAATGACAAACACTACAATTCTCCGTATGAGCCAAGTAGATATTGAGCCTGCTATAAGTTCGGACAGTCCATGGGTTACTGTTAAAGACATAGTTTTTATTAAGCAAATGCATGTGATCAAATGCAATTCGCAAATCAAAAATTCAACTATGGAAAACAAACTGAAACCAGCAAGTTAACACATCAAATATTTCAAATTTTAATCTTAGTTACTGGTGTGCAGTTACATGTGATAAAAATTAAGTTGTATTTCATTTTATATTGCCCAGCAAACCCTTCACTGAAGTAATGAATGTTTTGTACATGTAGGTAGTTTTCATTCTGAATAGCTTTGGGTTATTTTTTATAGCTTTTAAAATTAAATCGCTGGACTATAAAAAAATTATATATTGTTAGCTAAAATTTTAATTGAACAATTTTTTGTATTTAACGGAAAAAAAATTGAAGAGTGAAAAAACCATACATTTTATTTTTTCATGTGATAGTGTATACCTTTTAGAATAATAATAACAAGATATTTTAGTGATTTTCTTTTTATCGTTTGATGATATTCCACTTAGTGTGGAACGCCATATTTAATTTTTACAAAATGCATTTTAACACTTCAGGATTTTTTCAGAACATTGGTAATTACGTTATACTTATATTATTTTTTTTTTTTCTGGCTTCCATATTTATTGAAGTATTGTCATAGAAAATGTCATCAACATTGGTCGATAGGTATGATTTATATTCTAGAACTAAGTGCACCTTCTTTGTCCAATCGATGATACCTGCAAAATTTGAAATACTTTAGCAGAGCATAAAATTAAACTATTTGAGATTGAGAAAAACTATTTTATATTCTTACTTATATCCATAAAAGGAACAAGTTTCATTAAAATCTGAGATCATGGGTGTCAAATCCTATTTTTTGGGGTTAATTTGACATGGAATGACCCAAATGTTTAAATATCATGTCACACATAGATGATTTTAGGTGGTACGTTAAAGAACTAAAAGCATTTAAATTATTAAAGTTCTGTGCAGGTTAATGGGTTAATATTGAAGACATAGTTTATGTTAAGCAAATGCATGAGATAAAATGCAATTTGCAAATAAAAAAAATCAACTATGGAAAACAAACGGGAACCTGCAAGTCCACAGATCAATAACTTAATATTTCAAATTACTTACTAATATATGACATTAGTCCAAATTCTGAGAATATAAGGCTATAATTTAGATAAACATACAAAGTTTATACCTGAAAAGTTTTGTTCACAAAAGAAAAACTTTTAACAAAAAAAAAAAAAAGTTTTGTTGGCTTGCTAATCTCCACATAGGCAACACAACAATATTAGTCAAAATTCTAAGAATATAAGGCTATAATTTAGGTAAACACAAATATTTTACTAAAACTAAAAAGTTTTGGAAATTAGATAAACAAACCAAACTTAAAAAAAAGGATAATAGTTAATGGCTTCTAGGAGCTCAGTGTTGATCTACATTTTCATCAGAAATTAATAAAATTCATCTTATATGATATTACTTGTCTAAATCTTAAGAATATACGGCTATAATTTAGATAAACATACAAAGGTTAAAACTGAAAAGTTTTGTTCGCAAAAGAAAAACTTTTCGCAAAAAAAGAAGAAAGTTTTTTTTTAGCTTGCTAATCCCCACCTAGACAACACTGGAAAGAAAATTACTATTTCTGAACAATTCACTCTTCTTTAATTGACAGTTTGGAACTCGTTACTTCCGAACTGTGAAGCCTAAAAGATTTTATATATATATGATTATATAATGATGTAAAGTCATCAATGAGTTCGAGTTATTCTAATTATCAAGAACATCAACAAATAAATTTGAGACATTATTCAAAATGGCTGTCAGAATATGAATGGTTCAGTGTAGCCAATTTTTCTTGGACAAAACTTTTGACCTTTTGACCAAATTTCGAAATTTGACTATTTTGACCTAGCCTAGGAGATTTCCCGTATCAAGAAGTACATGTGTGCCAAGTTTGGTCCAAATTGGTCAAACGGTCTGGATTTGTATAAAGAAGAAACAGACAGACGAACTTACAGGTGATTTATATATATATATATATATATATATATATATATATATATATATATATATATATAGATTAGCTGTTACCCGGTGCGCCATGTTACACCTATTTTCTGCAACTTCAAAAGCAAAAAGAAATTAGAAACCAAATAAGTAAAATTAAAATCCAATAACACAAATATGTAAATTTTTGGGTTCACAGTTTCGAACCCGTGATCTCCAAACTGTGAGTCCTCGACGATTTTAACCGAGCCTATGACACTCTCCGAATCAAGACCTACATGCGTGCCAACTTTGGTCAAAATCGGTCAAACGGTGTGGATTTGTATAAGGAACAAACATACATACAAACAGCTAGTAGACGTTTTGCACCTAGCCTATGACACTCCCCGTATCAAGATCCACATGCGTGCCAACTTTGGTCAAAATCGGTCAAACGGTGTGGATTTGTATAAGGAACAAACATACATACAAACAGCTGGTAGACGTTTTTCACCTAGCCTATGACACTCCTCGTATCGAGATCCACCTGTGTGCCAACTTTGGTCAAAATCGGTCAAACGGTGTGGATTTGTATAAGGAACAAACATGTATACAAAGAGCAGGTAGACGTTTTTCACCTAGCCTATGACACTCTCCGGATCAAGACCTACATGTGTGCCAAGTTTGGTCACAACAAAAAGACAGACAGCCGAACTGACAAACACCTGATGTTTTTTTTTTGTGTCTGTCTATATATATATATATATATATATATATATATATATATATATATATATCATAATAGGAAAACCAACAAACTCCAAGGTCTCCAGCCAAATCAATGTCAAGATATATATATATATATATATATATATATATATATATATATATATATATATATATATATATATATGTAGATAGATAGATAAAATCACACATGTTGGTTGCAACTTCAGTCACATAGTTTACCTACATTTAACTTTAGAAAAAATAACTCATCAGGTTGTAATCACCTTAATCAAATAGGCTACCAGGCTTCATATCACAGCATAGCAAATAAACTCCTCTAATGGTGGCCAGGCTACATAGACAATTCAGCAGTATTTTTTTTTTTTAAGTCGGGAGATGTTACTGTCCTACAAGGCCTCTCTTAGGCCTTAAATTACACAATTTGAACTAACCTTAGAGTGCGTGAATATCCAAATCATGGATACATCTTCATCTACAATGCTGACTTTGTAAGATCCTCCATATAGCGCCTTATTGAGAAGATAGCCACCATAAGTGCATCGGTTACTTACGGCTTTTCGAATCTCTATTTCTTATTGGCAGGCTTCAATAATGAACCGTCCCTTTCACAAATCCAAGAAGACTTACTCAAATCTGTTGCCAAAGAGGAAATTTATGTAGTTACGATAAGGAAACTGGCCAATGAGGCTGATGGCGATTGTGGGTATCTCTATGGATCTAAGGTTTATTGTTAATGTAGACATCCTTGGAATCATTCAATACGCTGACAGGTTTGGAAGTTACCAATCTCTTTGTAAAGACCATCGAATCAAGCAAATTCAGAGAAGATTTTACATGTTAGTACAATTATTCTTTAACTGTAAGATATGATCCCTCACAGCTCTAAGATAAGATCAAAATAAATTATAACACAAATAAGTAAGCAATGTTATTAGAGTGTTTAGATCTTAACATGAAATCCACTTTTAACGGAATCCAGCTCACTTAGAATCTATACGTTTTATAATCCATAAGTAACAAAACAAACAGTCGTTCGAATTTTTACGAATATTTACCGCGTGTGTGAGAATATATTTTGTGTATATCTGGAGACGAGTACGTATTTCTAACGAAGATATATATATATATATATATATATATATATTTAGACGAGGAGAATCGAAAGAAACCAATCAAGGGTATATGATATCTTTAATCAATTTACAGATAAAAAAATAGGTCTCTTTGTACGTAATTTCAAATTCTTCCAATTGTTTTTTTCATTTCTATATTTACTTACTAGCTGAATACCCGTGCTTCGTCACGGCAGACAAGTAGTTGTTTTATTGCGTTAAATAATGCATCGTCAGAATTGATAGTACATAATTTTGTGCAGTTCCCGTCATACTGTAAGTTATTCATCGATTGATAAGTAATCAAAGTATAATGTTTCTTGACCCTAGGGCGCTCCGGACCAGTGTCAAGAAACAGATAACGTAGAGATAACCCGTTAGCTATAGGTTACCAGTAACAGGAGTATAACCAGTACAGGTTAAAATTCGTTGTCAATACTAAATGGACGTTAAAATTTAAAAACTTATGTTTCCAAGATGTCATTTGGAAATACCTTAAATTTGCGAGAATTACTATGAAGTGTTCTGACTGGGGACGCTGTTGGGTGAGGAGGCTGTACAGGGGTTCGGGATAATACTATCTCGGATGGACCATCACCAGGTAAAGCGTAAACTCTATGAGGGACAAAATCACAGTTTATTTCTAGTAATTCAAGGTCTGCCATCATAACCGCAAGTAAAAATAATACTATGAAATAGATGCAATACGTGTAACAGCTGACATGTTATCGTCCTAGCAACGCATGCTGCCTAGGCGTGCCTGCTCTAACCTACTGAAAATTCGAACCACTCTAAAAATACTTCAAAATTTGAATACCAAAAAAACCTTTCTTAGCGAGTGTCTACGTTCTAGAGAGAGTGTCCGTGCAAAATTTCAAATTTTTCTGTCGAGTGGTTTGGGCTGGGGGATGATAAGTCAATGAGTGAGTGAGTGAGTGGTATTTTTCAAATATATAGTAGACTAGCTGAATACCCGTGCTTCACCACGGCCGGTAAGAAGTTTTTATATTGCGTTAAATAAGGTATGATCAAAATTAAAGCTACTACATCATTTTGTACAGCTTATTTTTGCATTAGAGTTACCCAGGAAACACCATGTGGAGGTAACCGTGCTTGTTTCCGTTGAGGGGTAAAAAAAAAAAGACAACAACTACTTAAAAAGTTAGGTAAACAGAGACAAATACACGTTGAAAAGAATAAAACTAACAACTTTAAAGTTTTAAGCACTTATCTCTTCGATAGTCATCTCCCCTCCGAACATTACAACAGAATCTTCTTTGTAGAGAATTTAGTAACCTTTCGAATAGCCGCCGTCTATTTACTACGATTTCCCAACCTTTTTCGAAATATTTTAGAAAATATACTGAGATCCGAAAACGTTGTGTACCTTTAATACAATTTTTTTCTATATACTTACTACCTCCAAACGATTCCAAAGTTTAAATATCTTAGATTAGATGAATGTCAAATACCTGGTACAAGTTTCAAGAGAACCAATCATCGTTTCTGAATACCCAAACAGAAAATTAGTTTGGAAAAGTATTTCTATTAATTTGTCTCGTAAACGGTGACATAAATCGCTTTAAAAATGGTTTCATTCGTTTTCCTGCGTTAAGGAACCTATATAACATGCAAGCATATGGACTCGAAAATGTAAGCGTTCTGATTTATTCAAGCACATTATGCTCCCAAAACCATGTTCCAGTAAACGGATTCAGCTGGTTATTGAACTTGACCTTTCAAATGAGAAGAAAGATTTTTGTACCAAATGTAATCAAAATCGGACAATTTTTGAGCCGATGAGAACCTTCTTAATAATTCAAACCCCCCTAAAAGTACTTAAACATTTAAATATCAAAAAAACCTTTCTTAGCGAGTGTTTACACTCTAATCGTATTGTCCGTGCAAAAATTCAAATTTTTGTGTCAATTGTTTCGGGATATTATTACCTCGGATGGGCCATCAGTGAGTCAGTGAGTGGTATTTGACAAATATATAGTAGATTGATTTTATTAATGACTCGCTGGATACCCGTGATTCGCCACGGCCGATAAGTATTTTTTATATTGAGTTAAATAAGATATGATCAAAATTAACGCTACTACATAATTGTGTACAGCTTATTATTGCACGGACTTTAAAGTTACCCAGGAAACACCATGTGAAGGTAACCGTGCTTGTTTCCTTGTTTGACAATAAAAAAAAATAATATAAAAAAAACGCTTAAAAATTTATATAAACAGAGACAAATACGTTGAAAAGCATAAAAGTAACAAATTTGAAGTTTTAAGCACTTATCTCTTCGATTGACATCGCCCCACCGAACATTACAACAGAATCTTATTTGTAGAGAATTTAGTAACCTTTCGAATAGCCGCCTTCTATTTACTACGATACCCCAACCGTTTTCCAGATATTTTAGAAAATATACTGAGATCCGAAAACTTTGTATCACCATTCATACAATTTTTTTTCCATATACTTCGTTTCTGAATACCCAAACAGAAAATTAGTTTTGAAAAGTATTTCTATCAATTTTTCTGGTAAATGGCTACAGAACTCGCTTAAAAAATGGTTTCATTCGTTTTCCTACGTTAAAGAATCATTCGCACAAATTTCGCTCCTAAAACCATGTTCCAGTAAACGGATTCAACTTACCTTTTAAATGAGAAGAAAGATTTTTGTACCATCGAACCATTTTTGAGCCGATGAGGAACTTCTTAATAATTCATGCCCCCCTAAAAGTACTTAAACATTTGAATATCAAAAAACCCTTTCTTAGCGAGTGTTTACATTCTAAACTGATTGTCCGTGCAAAATTTCAAATTTTTGTGTCATGTGGTTCGGGATATTATTACCTCGGATGGAGCATCACCATGGCGTAAACTCTATCAGTGACAAAATCACAGTTTATTTCTAGTAATTCAAGGTCTGCTATTATAGTTGAAATTAACCTCAATTAAAAATAATACTATAAAATAGATACAATAAGGTAACAGCTGTTCTGTTATCGTCCTAGCAACGCTTGCTGCCTAGGCTTGCCTGCTCTAACCAACTCAAACTTTAAATCCCTCTAAAAATACTTAAAAATTCGAATATCAAAAAATCCTTTCTTAGTGAGTGCCTACGAAATTTCAAAATTTTCTGTCGAGTGATTTGGGCTGGGGGATGATAGGTCAGTGAGTGAGTCAGTCAGTGAGTGGTATTTGACAAATATATAGTAGACTAGCTGAATACCCGTGCTTCGTCACGGCAGATAAGTAGTTATTTTATTGCGTTAAATAATGTTTCATTAAAATTACGTTACTATACAATTCTGTGCAGTTTATTACAGCACGGTTCCCGTCATAATATATTTTATTCAATGGGCGTTAAAATTTAAAAGTTAATGTTTCCAAGAAGTCATATGGTAACACCCAATATATTTACGAGTATTACCAAGGTTATAGGCGAGGAGGCTGTGCAAGGGTTCCGGATATTATTACCTCGCCTGGAAAACCTAAGGATATGCCATACATCACGGTTTGACCGGGACTGTCCCGGTATTTTGCAATTGTTTCGGTGTCCCGCCCAGTTTTATCAATATCCCGGAAAAGGCTGTAAGATGTAAAAAGTAATGAATTCATGTTTATAAGAACCTTTTTTAAATCGGTTACTTTTCTACAATTAACATTGTTACTACTGCTCATAGTGTCAAAGAAATCAGAAGTAATCTAACTGTAAAACGCTGGAACTACCTGCACAGCGCTGCCAGGTGCCAGACACTACTATTTGGCTGAGAGATTGTTTTAAGAAAATCAAGTAGCAAAAAAAGTTCCCTTCTTATTTTTAAAGTTTGGGTAGACTAACAGTTTAGGATTCCCCCTTCCCGTTAGTTGCTAGGCTTAAAACTCACCAACCATTTTGCTTATAATTTGAACTGTTTTTATTCCCAACCCCATCCCATATTATATTATTTATTCCCCCTGGTATGCCCATCCCATATTAATGTGTCTCGGTTTAACTCTCCAAAAATATGGCAAGCCTATCTGACGGCAGAAAAGAAACGCAATTAAAACTCTATGAGGGACAGTTAATTTCTAGTAATTCAAGGTCTGCCATCATAGTTGAAATTAACCTCAATTAGAAATAAAACTATGAAATAGATAATGTAAGGTAACAGCTGTTCTTTATCGTCCTAGCAACGCAGGCTGCCTAGGCTTGCCTTCTCTAACCAACTCAAACTTTAAACCCCCCTAAAAATGCTTAAAAATACGAATATCAAAAAATCCTTTCTTATCGAGCGCCTACGTTATATAGGGAGTGTCCATGCAAAATTTCAAAATTTTCTGTCGAGCGGTTTGGGCTGGGCGTTGATAGATGAGTGAGTGAGTGAGTGAGTGAGTGGGTGGTATTTGACAAATATATAGTAGATTGATAAGAACATATTTTAGACAAAATTAAAAAATTATTTTTTTTTAAATTAATTAGTTGTTATATTTGTAAAAATATGTATTGTACAGTCATCTCTAAAGATTGTGGCTTCAGCTATTTTGGCGTTCGTAATAGAACAGTTTTGTGAAGGAAATGGCAATTTTCATATCCCCTGAAAAAATAGGATATTTGATTTGTTTGCTCAAAAGTATAAATTAAAGAGAGAAAAACTTTTTTTTTTTAAACACTAAACTAGTTATACATCAACCTTTACGTTCGGCAAATATATATATATGTTGCGTCAAAAAAAGAGTGAACATTAAAAACAACTATTGTTAAATTTATAAATTTTATAAATTGTGATTAATTATTTTAATCATAGGTTTCTATAAGATTTCACAAGCAATGGCGTTTTGGTCCAATTTAGATGCCCTCATTTCTTTAAAAGTTTTCCCAAGATTTTTTTTTTTCTTCCTCCTTCTGATTAGTAATAATTATCTTGATAATATTTATGTTTTTAGTCTAAGAGTTTTATACAGAATACGATACAGAATCAAACTAAACTACTCATTAGTAACACGAAATTAGATCACTCAATTTAAAACGAATGTTCATAGTTTTAATAACAGTTTTTAAAATCGGCTTCGGCCGCTCCCATCGAAAAGTTTATAATTAAGAAAATTGTTGATTTATATTTTATGTTAACTATTTCAAATGATCTTTTATATTCATCTTCTATTCCTATTATTTATTTGTAATTTTTGATTAGTGGATGTTTAAAAGTTTCTTTCAGCTCAGATATTATACAAATATACGATCAAATTGGGTAATACAATACATATATACAATATATGCCTAAGTTATAAGTACACTGCAGCAAAAGAGTAAGAAAAGAGCCCGCAACACGCAGGAAAGGTATTCTGGTATAATTTTTGCGGATTGGGCATCCCCGCACTTTCTTTGTAGATGTAGGTATGAGGTTTCCGCTGTACTTAAGGTAAGTGCTAACAAAGCATCATACTTCCGACTCATTATTAATGCTTACTTATTTTGACAACCTTGTTTTCCGCATTAAAAATGTAAAATGCGCGGAAAAAATTTAAAAAAATAATTTAAGCACTGGTATCTCAGAATGAGATCGTGCTGTTGAAAGTTGCAAACGAGATCCATACAACAACAAAAAAATGTTTATATGTAAGTCCATGAACGTAAGCAGTTCACTTTATCAGGTTTTTCTTTTTCATTATACCGAGAAATTACGGAATTTACTAGCGCAGAATAATAATTGTACAAAAAAGTTCTATTTAGTGCCTGGAACCGATTGTAAATTTTCTTACATAATAAATAAATGAAAATGAAAACAACATTTTAGGAATATATTAAACTGTTAAAATACAATCTATAGGTAATTCTAGCGTATTTCGAATCTGTGGCACGCACTACTGATTTTATGATCAAAAGTCGTCGTTTGAGGGGCGGATTCAGGATTTGGGTAAGTACAAAGCAGAGTAGCAAACGACCGTGGCATAGTATTGACCACACTACCTCCGTGTGCCCTTTGGCCATACCTCAACAGTGTCTGCGCATCTAGGACCGGGTTGCCTGTTATGGGAATGATTTCAATACTTTGATACATAAAAACGTATTTATTTAAATTTAAACGTCAACTTACACATGGCACCGATTTTTGGGAGTGGTATAGTCCAAATAGGTATTCGTTCTACATAGATGATAAAGTTAACATTTCCTATTCAGAATATTTGTTTTAGCCCTTTTTTCTTCTTTCTGCTTTGCACTGTTATGATGTCCTTGGTAGAGGGTGGACCAAGTGGACTACCTTCTTGCACTAGCAAGCCGTCTACTCCAGAGCAATCCACGATTCTGGAACACATAGGAATCCTCATCTTCCTTTTGATCTTCTTCCTTCCTCCAGTATCCCTTAGGTGCTCCATAAGATATTATTCTGATCAATCCGTAGAAAAAAACCCTCCAGAATTCATCCGGATTGACCTTGAAATTTATGATGCATTTCGAATTTTTCTTGCCTGGTCCCCTCTAACTAACTAGGTAATTGCATTTTCCCCTTCCTCGGGCAAGATTCCAGAAATCAAAAGAACATTAGATAACGGGAACGTTGTCATTGTAACAACAAAGCCTAGTTTTTCCTAACACACACCAGTATTAGTACCTTGTGTGCAAGATATGGAGAGTTTTTTTTTTCGGCTCTCCAGGATTGTCCCCTGAAGTCTCTCAAAATATAAACGAGCACATAGAAATCTGAAGTCAGTTTTCCTAATAAAAATAATTAGTGCTAAAATGTACGTTTTTGTAATTCAACGGCAATACATTTCTGCTTGTCGTTTTGAGGAAACTCTTGTATTTTAGAATAGATTGCAAGACATTTTTAGATTCTTAAACCCAATACCCATGTAGCCAGAATGGATGGCACTCAAATACCTAAAAAGATTATGACCGAGGACAGCGTAGCCTACGACCTCTGCCAGGCGTTAGGAACTGGAGAGCTGCAGCAGAAGACAGAGCCAACTGGCGGAGGCTCTTAGAAGAGGCCCAGTCTCGGTGACGGGATCACATATAATGATGATGATGAAAACCCATACAGGACCTTCCGTGAAGCAGACAGTTTGTCACCTTTTATATGTGTAGATGTAGGTATACGATAGCCTTTCGTGTTCTTAATTTAGAAACAGTAAGACAAATAAAAAATTAATAAAGCACTTGAAACTTCCTGACTGATTCACTCTTACCTTATGAGACGGCAGGCCAGACCAACTTGTCAGCACTGTCATGCAACACTTATCATTAAAAACATCCTGACAGACACTGACAAAATACTAATATCCTACAAACATTTATAACTACTCACAGACGACAGTCACTATATCGAACAACCATCTGAAAACCTAAAAAATTGTAACCTTTATTATTGAATCTAAAATCCCATAAACGAACTTAATTAACTAGCTGAATACTTATATGAAATACTAGCTGAATACCCGTGCTTCACCACGGCCGATAAGTATTTTTTATATTGATTTAAATAAGATATGATCAAAATTAATGCTACTACATAATTTTGTACAGCTTATTATTGCACGGACTTTAAAGTTACCCAGGAAACATCATGTGGAGGTAACCGTACCGGTGGAGGGTAAAAAAAAAAAAAAAAAAAAAAAAAATGCTTAAAAAGTTAGGTAAACAGAGACAAATACACGTTGAAAAGCATAAAACTAACAAATTTGAGGTTTTTAGCACTTATCTCTTCGATTGACATCGCCCCACCGAACATTACAACAGAATCTTATTGTAGAGAATTTAGTAACCTTTCGAATAGCCACCTTCCACTTACTACGAGTTCCCAACCGTTTTCGAGATATTTTAGAAAATATACTGAGATCCGAAAACGTTGTATCACCATTCATACAATTTTTTCCCAAATACTTCGTTTCTGAATACCCAAACAGAAAATTAGTTTTGAAAAGTATTTCTATCAATTTTTCTGGTAAGTGGCTACAGAACTCGCTTAAAAAATGGTTTCATTCGTTTTCCTACGTTAAGGAATCTTTCGCACAAATTTCGCTCCAAAAACCATGTTCCAGTAAACGGATTCAACTGGTTAATGAACTTGACCTTTATAATGAGAAGAAAGATTTTGTACCAAATGTTATCAAAATCGAACCATTTTTGAGCCGATGAGGAATTTCTTAACAATTCATGCCCCCCTAAAAGTACTTAAACATTTGAATATCAAAAAACCCTTTCTTAGCGAGTGTTTACATTCTAAACTGATTGTCCGTGCAAAATTTCAAATTTTTGTGTCATGTGGTTCGGGATATTATTACCTCGGATGGAGCATCACCATGGCGTAAACTCTATCAGTGACAAAATCACAGTTTATTTCTAGTAATTCAAGGTCTGCTATTATAGTTGAAATTAACCTCAATTAAAAATAATACTATAAAATAGATACAATAAGGTAACAGCTGTTCTGTTATCGTCCTAGCAACGCTTGCTGCCTAGGCTTGCCTGCTCTAACCAACTCAAACTTTAAACCCCTCTAAAAATACTTAAAAATTCGAATATCAAAAAATCCTTTCTTAGTGAGTGCCTACGTTATGTAGGGAGTGCCCATGCAAAATTTCAAAATTTTCTGCCGAGTGGTTTGGGCTGGGGGATGATAGGTCAGTGAGTGAGTCAGTCAGTGAGTGGTATTTGACAAATATATAGTAGACTAGCTGAATACCCGTGCTTCGTCACGGCAGATAAGTAGTTATTTTATTGCGTTAAATAATGTTTCATTAAAATTACGTTACTATACAATTCTGTGCAGTTTATTACAGCACGGTTCCCGTCATACTATATTTTATTCAATGGGCGTTAAAATTTAAAAGTTAATGTTTCCAAGAAGTCATATGGTAACACCCAATATATTTACGAGTATTACCAAGGTTATAGGCGAGGAGGCTGTGCAAGGGTTCCGGATATTATTACCTCGCCTGGAAAACCTACGGATATGCCATACATCACGATTTGACCGGGACTGTCCCGGTATTTTGCAATTGTTTCGGTGTCCCGCCCAGTTTTATCAATGTCCCGGAAAAGGCTCTAAGATGTAAAAAGTAATGAATTCATGTTTATAAGAATCTTTTTTAAATCGTTTACTTTTCTACGATTAACATTTTTACTACTGCTCACAGTGTCAAAGAAATCAGAAGTAATCTAACTGTAAAACGCTGGAACTACCTGCACTGCGCTGCCAGCTGCCAGGCACTACTATTTGGCTGAGAGATTTTTTTAAGAAAATCAAGTAGCAAAAAAAGTTCCGTTCTTATTTTTAAGGTTTGGGTAGACTAACAGTTCAGGATTCCCCCTTCCCGTTACTTGCTAGGCTTAAAACTCACCATTTTGCTTATAATTTGTACTGTTTTTATTCCCAACCCCCCCTGGTATGCCCATCCCATATTAATGTGTCTCGGTTTAACTCTCCAAAAATATGGCAAGCCTATCTGACGGGGACAGGCAGAAAAGAAACGCAATTAAAACTCTATGAGGGACAGTTAATTTCTAGTAATTCAAGGTATGCCATCATAGTTGAAATTAACCTCAATTAGAAATAAAACTATGAAATAGATAATGTAAGGTAACAGCTGTTCTTTATCGTCCTAGCAACGCAGGCTGCCTAGGCTTGCCTTCTCTAACCAACTCAAACTTTAAACCCCCCTAAAAATTCTTAAAAATACGAATATCAAAAAATCCTTTCTTAGCGAGCGCCTACGTTATATAGGGAGTGTCCATGCAAAATTTCAAAATTTTCTGTCGAGCGGTTTGGGCTGGGCGTTGATAGATGAGTGAGTGAGTGAGTGAGTGAGTGGTATTTGACAAATATATAGTAGATTGATAAAAACATATTTTAGACAAAATTAAAAAATGATTTTTTTTAAAATTAATTAGTTGTTATATTTGTAAAAATATGTATTGTACAGTCATCTCTAAAGATTGTGGCTTCAGCTATTTTGGCGTTCGTAATAGAATAGTTTTGTGAAGGAAATGGCAATTTTCATATCCCCTGAAAAAATAGGATATTTGATTTGTTTGCTCAAAAGTATAAATTAAAGAGAGAAAAACGTTTTTTTTAAAAAAACAAGAAAAATGTTCGGTTTCCCAAATAAATTCTTTTGACTGAAACACTAGTTATACATCAACCTTTACGTTCGGCAAATATATATATATATATATATATATATATATATATATATATATATATATATATATATATGTTGCGTCAAAAAAAGAGTGAACATTAAAAACAACTATTGTTAAATTTATAAATTGTGATTAATTATTTTAATCATAGGTTTCTATAAGATTTCAAAAGCAATGGCGTTTTGGTCCAATTTAGATGACCTCATTTCTTTAAAAGTTTTCCCAAGATTTTTTTTCCTTCCTCCTTCTGATTAGTAATAATTATCTTGATAATATTTATGTTTTTAGTCTAAGAGGTTTATACAGAATACGATACAGAATCAAACTAAACTACTCATTAGTAACACGAAATTAGATCACTCAATTTAAAACGAATGTTCATAGTTCACAAGAAAGGAGACCGAAATGACCCGGCTAATTATCGGAGTATAGCTTTAGCAAACTGTTGCCTTAAAATATTTACACAGATATTATTGGCTAGATTTATATTGTGGGATAATGAAGTAAAGATTTTGCCAGAATGCCAGGCGGGATTCAGAAGTGGAAGAGGATGTCTAGATCACATTTTTACTCTTTCTGTCCTTTTGCAGTTGCATTTAAGGCTTCCGAAAAGATCAGTTATTGCTGCTTTTATTGATTTTCAGAGAGCATTTGATACTGTTAGCCATAGCTTATTGTGGTCAAAACTTAATGAGTTTTGTTTTAGTCCAAAAATAATTAGAATATTAAAAACATTGTACAACCAAGCAACAGTTCAAGTCAAGATGGGACCGGTCAAATCATCAAAAATTAAGGCAACAGAAGGCTTGTTTCAGGGTGAAATTTTGAGCCCTTTTCTATTTGCAGTATTTATTTCAGATATGGATAAATATTTCAAAAGTAAAGGCGTAGCTGGACTAAACATCGACGGCTACAACGACATCTTACTATTGCAATACGCTGACGATCTTGTTCTGCTTGCTGACTCTCCTGCCGACATGAGGAAGAAGCTAGCAATACTAGAGTTGTATTGTGCGGAGAACTCTCTCGTTGTAAATGAGACTAAATCTAAAATAATAAACTTTCATAAGGGAAGGACTTCCACTTCAGTAGGAAAGTTTTATTACAATATGAAGGAAATCGAACAGGTGGCTAAGTATGTTTATTTGGGGACTCTTTTCACTTCTTCTGGTGTATTTCTGGAACAATGCAGATTTGCCATAACCAAATTTAACAGTGCCTCAAGTGTCATATTTGGAATACTATCAGGGACTAAGTGTAATAGTTGGAATGGAGTAGAAAAACTCCTTCATGCTATAGGAAGATCCATGCTTTTATACGGTGCCCCAGTCTGGGCTTTAAGATATTTAGATCAAGTAGAACAGGCCGGGGTTAACTTCTATAAAAAACTTTTCAATTTAATAAAGTCCACTCCAAATTATCTGGTAAGGCTTGAGACAGGTTCAGATTATATTTCAGTCCAAATTTTAAAATCTTCCCTGAAGTGGCTCTGTAAAATATTAACTATGGATAGGAACAGACTACCTAGATTGTGCTATGACAGGCTATATGTATTAGATCAGTCACATAGTAATAAATTGCGTTTTAACTGGGTAACACAACTTAAGGAAATACTCATTAACCTAAACTATTATGATATTTGGTTAAACCAGGACCCCCACGTAATTAAAGCAAATATGGCAGGTATCTTAGAAGATTACAAGGAAATGTTGTTAGACCAGGATATAAATAAAAAAAATCAGTCCAATTATAGCCCTTTTTATAATAGAATGCCCATAAAACCAGGTACGGCCCAGGAATTTCTCACAATTAATCTACCATTTTCCATATATAAAACAATTTTCCAATTAAGAACCTGCAGTAACTACGCAATAAAATTCAACATAAACAATTTAACATATACAATAGACCCGCAGAAGAAATGTTCTGTTTGTAGTTTAAATGTTCTAGAGAACATTAATCATTTAATTCTTCATTGCCCTGCTTATGAGCCGATAAGAGCTAAACATCTTACCTTTCTTACTCATGATGATCCAGAAATTAATTTCCTCAACGCACTCAATAGCAATAATAAATATAAACTCATAGGAATATCTAGATATATTAAGGAAATTCTAAAGTGCCGATCATTTATTTTAAATGAATAAAAGTTAATTATTTTTTATCTTATTTTTTATTCTTTACTTTTTTTATTTATTTTTGTTCTTTTAATAATTCACTATTCAGTTAATTTAAATTTGATTTATGTTATAATATTATGACTATATTTATTTTAATCATAAGCGGAAGGATTTTATTTATGTTATATTAGTTATATTATTTATTTCTCATATACAGATATTGTTATTTTGCAACTCATTTGCTCATTATAGTTTGTTCATATAAGTAAAATAGTGCAAATATATACTATAACAGCTAAGCAGTTATAAAAGTTAAAATTACTAAAAATAGGACTAACTAAATAAATATGTAAGCCAACTCCTTTGCTAAGGAGAACTCCTGTATAGCAAATAAAATAAAAATAAAATAAAATTTAAAAGTTAATGTTTCCAAGAAGTCATATGGTAACACCCAATATATTTACGAGTATTACCAAGGTTATAGGCGAGGAGGCTGTGCAAGGGTTCCGGATATTATTACCTCGCCTGGAAAACCTACGGATATGCCATACATCACGATTTGACCGGGACTGTCCCGGTATTTTGCAATTGTTTCGGTGTCCCGGAAAAGGCTCTAAGATGTAAAAAGCAATGAATTCATGTTTATAAGAATCTTTTTTAAATCGGTTACTTTTCTACAATTAACATTTTTACTACTGCTCACAGTGTCAAAGAAATCAGAAGTAATCTAACTGTAAAACGCTGGAACTACCTGCACAGCGCTGCCAGCTGCCAGGCACTACTATTTGGCTGAGAGATTTTTTTAAGAAAATCAAGTAGCAAAAAAAGTTCCGTTCTTATTTTTAAGGTTTGGGTAGACTAACAGTTCAGGATTCCCCCTTCCCGTTACTTGCTAGGCTTAAAACTCACCATTTTGCTTATAATTGGAACTGTTTTTATTCCCAACCCCCCCTGGTATGCCCATCCCATATTAATGTGTCTCGGTTTAACTCTCCAAAAATATGGCAAGCCTATCTGACGGCAGAAAAGAAACGCAATTAAAACTCTATGAGGGACAGTTAATTTCTAGTAATTCAAGGTCTGCCATCATAGTTGAAATTAACCTCAATTAGAAATAAAACTATGAAATAGATAATGTAAGGTAACAGCTGTTCTTTATCGTCCTAGCAACGCAGGCTGCCTAGGCTTGCCTTCTCTAACCAACTCAAACTTTAAACCCCCCCTAAAAATGCTTAAAAATACGAATATCAAAAAATCCTTTCTTAGCGAGCGCCTACGTTATATAGGGAGTGTCCATGCAAAATTTCAAAATTTTCTGTCGAGTGGCTTGGGCTGGGCGTTGATAGATGAGTGAGTGAGTGAGTGAGTGAGTGAGTGAGTGGTATTTGACAAATATATAGTAGAAGATAAATACTACTGATTGAGAAACTAAAGCCAACATCTACAAGCAAGAAACTATGTCCTCTTCCTCTATTATTGTATAATGTAAATATTTTGCATTTGTATTTTATGTGTATTTTGAATATTTTACTACTCTGTTTTTGAATCGCCATAGTGGCGAGAAACCCTCCCCCCCCCCAAAAAAAAAAGAATAAATAAAAAAAATTCTCAGATCGTGCATAAGGTATTCTGGATTTTTTTAAAACACAAGAACGTCTCGCAGCAGCTGCTCTTTGACAGCAAACGTCATGAATTTTTTTTTATTTATTTTTAAGAGCTCCGGAACGACGGCGATTTGCTCTTTTTAAGCAAAAAAAAAACATTATTCCCCACATACATTATTTATAGCAGCGCTATTTACACCATAGTTACCATATTACTTAACATAACACGAAAACTACTAGCATTATTTAATTAATAATTAGATCATGGAGTACACAACATTAAAAAAAAAAAAAAAAAAAAAAAAAAAAAAAAAAAAAAAAACTTTTTATAAAAGGTAATTAGTTAAAATCATATTACTATGCCATCGAAATAATATTTCTAAAGGCTTCCGACTAAGAATCTAAATTGTTATGGTGTTTTAAAATGTTAATATATTGTTAATGAAGAGGCTTTCCTCTGTCAGTAGTGGTGATATTAAAGTTATACTCCATATCAATGTTAATTACACATCACACCTCTTCAAAAACAAATAAATAGATTAGATGACATTGTCGCACTAAAATATAAAAAATATAAATCCAGAATAAGGGGATATGCTTATAACACAAAGGATGTTCTGCATTATCCAAAATGACCATTTTGATCATAAAATAATATGTACTACAAAATTTTGGTGATCATTACATAATTCTGAAATTTTACAAAGAAATTCTCTGTATATAACAACATAATTAATTAGTAATCGGTGTGAATATTTGATAGTGTGCTTCACAATGAGGGTGTGCTACAGGGTGAAAGGACCGGCCCCCCACCCCGGTGTATTTTGTATATATACGGCAAGGAGCTTCTGACACAGCATCAGTTCTCAAAGACTCCTTCTACCTTCAGCATGGCATTCAAGGTGAGTGGCATGCAGTGTACAACAACAAATAGTTAGTTATTAGCAGCTGTACAGGAGGAACAATGCGGCAATTTGGTCATTTCACTTTTTTTACACTCGGGCTTTCGAATTTTTTAGAGAAACAGTTGAAATAATCTTTGTTGTCAAATTTAATCTCTCCGATCCAAATTATTCTCAATAAGATAATAAACATTTACTAAAAATGCCTTCTATTTTTCATAATAATATTCAGAATTATTGCTAAGATTAATCAGTAAATATTCGTTCCATTTCAAGTTGGAATTTTCTATCTAATATATATATATATATATATATATATATATATATATATATATATATATATATATATATATACCATATATATATATATATATATATATATATATATATATATATGGTATATATATTAGATAGAATCGCATATCCGCTGGAGAATACCGTATAAAAAACACAAATGATTCTCCCGAAGAAACCTCAATAGTAATATATATATATATATATATATATATATATATATATATATATATATATATAGATGTTGCCGTCAAAGTGATAAGAATCCAAGGAATTTTTGGGATTTGGCTAAGAGAAAACGTCAGATATTTCCAGCATTTCGGCATGTTCATGGGTAGCCTTCTTCAACTAAAAATAAATATACAAAATAACAAACGAGAATAATCACAACAGTAAGAAAAATTATATCACTAAAATAGGTAACAGAACAACTTTTTTTAAGTGCATATTTAATTAAAAAGAAGGTTTTTTTCTAATACATGAACAAATTGATCAGTAGTTTTATAGAGAGCTTTAGAGTAAGTAATCAAAATATTATTAAAAAAAACAGTACTTTTTAATTAATTTCTAATAATAGGTAAAATATAATAATATATATACCACCAAATCTCAAATATTGCCTTCATATTTCCAACTATAAGACGGAATATTGTTTCTTTAAGACTGAAAAATAGGTTTTCTTGATTTTCCTCAGTATATACATTGTCCAAAAACATTAATACTTTCAAAGTAAAATGTATTTTTATTTATTGAATTTGAATTAAACGTTATGATTACACTTAAAACCCTTAAACCGAGATCTGAATTTGAGTTATTTAAATTTTGTTCTAGGCCTCTTTTCTAATTACAGTTAAAGAAATTGGTCAATCAAATTTTTTGTGCCATAATTATTCCTTTATTTAAAACGCACCTAATAATTTTATCTTTCTTATGATGATTCTTTTTAAATGAATGATAATTTTATCTGCATATTTGAAACTTGCAAAATTTATTTTGACCTAACCAACAAAATTTTAAATCTTGTAATAACGAAGAATTAAACATAATATGTAAAATAAACCATGTAAAACCAAATAAAACAAAACTATATTATAGTTTTGGTTTATTATATATATATACATATATATATATATATATATATATATATATATATATATATATATATATGTATATATATATATATATATATGTATATATATATATATATATATATATATATATATATATATATATATAGTTTTTAATTTGTATTCTTAAGTGAACAGCCATCTCACATTCTTTTCTCTAAGGCATAAATGTTCACAATTACGGCATGGGTCGATTTTCGATTGGTTTCATTTTTCTCTCAAGTAAGCGACACGGATGGAATTCAGTCAAATAAGGGTTTCGTATTTTATTGTTCTTTTTTTGCAAAGAGATACGAACAAAACTAATGCAAATTCTGTTGAAAATTTTAAGTGAAGGCCAGGGCTTGCTTAATTATGTTTAATTTACTTGAAAGAATTGGGAAATTGCAAAATTGTCTCGCCAATCCCCACTCCTATAGTGGCGATATATATTCGTGGTCCGGCAGCAAGAGGGCGTCAGTTCAGCTCTACCAGCGGTACCTTACACACCTCAAATGTCTTTCAAGGTGGGTTCTTATCCAATCTAAAGTACGGCTTAAAAAAAAAACAAAAAAAAACTCTTTAAGAATTCATTCAAATCACTGAGCAATTCCCTGTCCTCTGGCTAAATCATTGTTAAAAATATTATGATTTAGAAAAATATTTCTAAAGTTATATTTTATGATTTTATTTCAATCATCAATAGGTATTATGTTTTTATTTATTAATATTTTGGGGGGTTTATGGGATTTCAATCATTGCCCCCTAATTTTATTAGGTGTTCACCAATGCTTGAATAATTAGCTAAAATCAATTAACTTCCCTTTACTTTCTCATTTCTCTTATCAAGCGACCTTTTCTATGAAAGTCAGAGTTTTCAGGAGATGGTCTTGTAAAGTCATCGATCAAAACCCTTTGTACACAATTCTATCTTCTCTAATTCATCTATTCGTGTACACGAAAACACAGTTACCCTATGAGATGTTAGATCTTAAGGGACTGATTATGCAGAAAACTTTATTATCTGTTATAATATATCGCATTAGTATTTCTAAGGTGAAATAACTCAAAAATGGGCGTTTTTCAGTTATGACTATGAAATGCATCCTTGTACACCAGAGGGCACTTGTGTCACCCTTTCGGTTTCAATGCTGGAGTTGAGTCTTATTTTGAGCTGTGTCACTTTAGGGTGGGTTTACACTTGCTAGTTATTGCAGGAAATTTATATCAGACAGAAATTGCTACTAGTGTAAACCATGAGCAATTTATGTCTGAGATATATATTTCTATCACGAACTATAAGTGTCGACACTTCTATACCACCAGGTGTAAACACAGATTTTTACGAGAAGAATTCAATTTCAGAGATAAATATCTTGGCTACTAGCTGCACTGTCGACACTTCTATACCAACAGATGTAAACACTGATTATTTGTGCTTTTGGTGAATTTATCGCAAATTAGAACAAATCCAGAACTGTCCTATACATATCCATGATATAAATGTCTAGCTATTTCTGTCAGTATGTAAACCTTCAAGAGAATATCTATCCGACACCTGACATATATTTCCTGCGAGAAGTGTCAGATGTAAACGCACCCTTAGAACTACTGGTCCGATATGTACAACAAATCCCACGTACATACATCATTCTTTACTTTCGTTGTCGGGCAAAAACTTAATCCGTTCTTGCTAAGTTCAAATCTTGTACGAGTGGCAAACGGATTTTTTCCCTTTGAGCAAAACACCATTTAAGAAAATCATTAAACTTAATAAAGCTGTATGAAAAAAAGATTCTTGTTAACTTTCTCAGCGGATCTAATAAACGCGTTCTTAAACAGTGCCTGCATAAAATAATACGACAAAGAAAATTGGCAAATATTTTGGTATTAAAAACGGCCTCAGGTTTTATTTTGTCGGAGTGGAAGTCCATCCTGAAGTTTTTTGATCTTTGAGGCTATTGGTGAGAAAGGTCGGGATCCTCCGACAATGATCCGAATTAGCTTCAGTGTATTGATAAAGGAGTAACAATAGCTTTTGTCGAGCAGTAGCTGATTGTGTGTCTTTTTGTTTTGCAGTTGGTCCTTCTTTCGGCCCTAGTGGCTGCCGCCTATGCCGGAGTCATCCCCGCCTACGCCGGACACGGCTACGCTGCCGCCCCCCTGGCATACGCTGCCCCCGCTGCCTACAAGGTCGCTGCTCCTCTAGCCTACGCACATGCACCAGTAGCAAAGGCTGTAGTCGATGAATACGACCCACACCCACAGTACAGCTTCGCCTACGACATCCAGGACGCACACACCGGTGACTTCAAGACCCAGCACGAGACCCGAGATGGAGATGTCGTCCATGGATCCTACTCCCTCGTCGAACCCGATGGTTCCAAGAGGACCGTAGAGTACACCGCTGACCCACACAATGGATTCAATGCCGTCGTCCACAAGGAAGCCGGTGCCCACCCAGTCGCTAAGGTTGCTGCACCCATTGCCTACGCTGCACCTGTCGCTCATGCAGCATACGCTGCACCTCTCGCTCATGCTGCATACGCCGCACCAGCCTACAGTTACCATCATTAAGTCTGCCAAAGCCAATGCTCATTTTTATACGATTTTGTATTATATTTTAAGAATACCACCTTTTTATACAATAAAAATAAAATAAAAAAACCTAATATTTCTTTTTATTTAAAATATCCTACGAACACCATCTACTAAACCAATACAGGCAAAACCACTGTATATAGAACGAATAAACACAACCTAGTACAGTTATTTCATTGCAAGAAACAAAATTATGGAGTTAGCACTAGGTTGATGCACTCCAATGTTCCTGTATCCTACTCAATGTTCCTGTGCACTACAATATTCCTGTATACTTCTTCAGGCTAGTACCAGCTCAGATATTGTTATATTTCAAAACACTTTGCTTTTTTTCACTAATGTACCAGTAAAATAAATTGAACAAAAAAACTAGATAAAAAATGAACAAAAATCCAACTCATTAACAAATAAATATTTGCTGCTTAATTTACTTTATACCATAAAAACATATAATAATGAAATAAATAGTTCTGTTCAAGATGTCTAGAATTATGAAAATATTATATTCTGTGAAATAGGTTCTCTATTTGCTCAGAGGGCAAATAGAGAACCTATTCAGTTGTCATGTTACATTCTTTTTATGTCTAAATTTTAATACTTTACAGCAATTTAGCCTCGAAGTTTTTCACATTGTAACATACCTTTAGCACTCTTTTTATTTTTTTTTTATTCTGAAAGGAATATAAAACTCTCCAACCCTCTCCCTTGAGGGTGACCTGACAAGTCGTGACTATACACAATTCTAATGAACCGACTAGAAGATAAATACCACTTTATATGCAATGCTGCAGCTCTAGGATGTGCAAGAAGGGATATAAGTAAACAAACCTAGCCGATTGAGGCTGGATAGCGGAGGAGGTCTGTGGTACAATGCCGGCTCTGTGGTTGCATCATGTCGTGTGTGGATGGTGCAACTTTCTTGTTAGTCCTTCTCGTGGTTGACTTCTCGTGACCGAGTCACTAATCAGGACCGGCGTACCTCTTCTTCTTGGGTCCGGGCACCTTGTACTTGAGTACTCTCCTGCATTCCAACTCTGATGGCTATCTCGTCACAATAGATCTCAGATAATCACCAAAGGTCTCCTGTGATTTATATTTGATATATCTAACCTCTTACAGTTTCCTTTCTCCCAGGATCTATAAAAAAGTCCGACTCGCAAGAACTGCATCATCTTAGCGCGGTTCCGTTCTTATCTCTAGACTCATTTAAAATGATTAAAATAGAAACTGTTATTATTTTGGGACCAAATTTCTAGAAAGCATGAAGATTAGATAGTTAGCCGTCGAGGTGATAAGTAAATATGGAATGGTTGGGATTCGGCTAAAGAAACCTCAATACGATTTTTGTTAAAAAAATCTATATTTAGGACGTTTCGGCTACTCATTGGTAGCCTTGGTCAGCAATGAAAGTGCCGGGAGGCAGAGGAGGACCAAAGTTGACAGTTCCATCTTTACTTTCAAGAAAGGTCTTATTTACGATCCTACCTGGATGGGTCGGCCAAACCGCCCTAAGAAGGACCCCGCTAGCAGTTGAAAAGCTATATCTTGGAAATCCATATCTCTAAGATTAAATTGTTTTACTTATTTTTCTTAACCCGATTTATTATCAAATACATTATCCAACTATAAGCAGTTAAAAAATAACAAGGAATAAAAACAGACAAAAAGAACAGTTCGAATAAGCGAAATCAATTACTTTAAAGTTTTAAGCACTTATTTAATAAGACTAGTTGGGAGTAAACGTAAAAATGAATGAATGTAAGTATGTATATCTTACAAAAAGAAGGCAATTCTAAATTTCCTGACATTTTATTGATATTTCTTTCCAGCGTTACTCCTCTATGGGCAGGATCTGAGATTTCCGGGTTTCAGAAAAACTTCCTCATTTAACCAGCTTTCCATTCATGTATCACAACCCTGTGTTATTGAAGTATTTGAACGGTTTAAGTACAAAAGTTAAAAAAAAAAAAAACATGGATCTGTGAAAAGAAAATTATATTTTTTTCTTCAGTTTATTCAAAAAGCTGAAGGGAAATATTTATTTTTATAAATGTTTACATAAACATTAAGTAAATATTTACTTAAAACAATAAAAAAAAAATTACTTCCACGAATATAAAAAAATTCCTAAAACAGTAAATAAATAAAATACACATTTATAATACGAAAAATAAGAAAAACAATTTAATCTTGGAAATTGTTTTTCTGATTTTTCTTAACCTGATTTATTATCAAATACATTATGCAACTATAAGCAGTTAAAAAATAACAAGGAATAAAAACAGACAAAAAGAACAGTTCGAATAAGCGAAATCAATTACTTTAAAGTTTTAAGCACTTATTTCTCCGATTGACATCGTCTAATCAAAACTTTCATCAGAACCTTTTTTGTAGAGCATTTGGTAAGCTTTCTAATTGTATTATTCCGTTTACCAAGATTCTCAACCTTTTTCGAGATATTAAGGAAAGTATACAAAGTTACCAAAACTTTTTATGTCTGTTAATAAAATATTTTATTCTAACCCTTCCTTAACTCCAAACGTAACACAAATTTCAACATACTAGTTTTAATGAAAGTAGAACATGCAGAAAATGTTTCAACTGAATCCCATGATTCTAAGTACCCAAACCAAAAACGGTATTCACGCATTTGAACACATTTTTACAGGACTATGTACATATTATTTATGAGGGATAGAATTTTTAATTACCACAACAAAAACGCATGGGCTCAGAATCCCAGTGAGTTTCACAAGCGTAGCCATCAGTATTAATTTAAGGTAAAGCATTTGTTTTCTAAATATAAATACCTGTAAAAATGTGTTCAAATGCGTGATCTAGGTAAAAATAATAATTTTTGAGGTTAATGTATGGTTGGGGTTCCTTAATGGCCGCCTCCTGGACCCAGTATTAGTTACCTGAATTAAAAAATTCAAAATAAATGTGTATTTTATTTATTTACTGTTTTAGGAATTTTTTTTATATTCGTGGAAGTAATTTTTTTTTTATTGTTTTAAGTACATATTTACTTAATGTTTATGTAAACATTTATAAAAATAAATATTTCCCTTCAGCTTTTTGAATAAACTGAAGAAAAAAATATAATTTTCTTTTCACAGATCCATGTTTTTTTTTAAACTTTTGTACTTAAACCGTTCAATAACACAGGGTTGTGATACATGAATGGAAAGCTGGTTAAATGAGGAAGTTTTTCTGAAACCCGGAAATCTCAGATTCTGCCCATTGAGGAGTAACGCTGGAAAGAAATATCAATAAAATGTCAGGAAATTTAGAATTGCCTTCTTTTTGTAAGATATACATACTTACATTCATTCATTTTTACGTTTACTCCCAACTAGTCTTATAGTAAATTTACTCAGCTTTCGATTGGTTTCACTCCCTTTCTATTAGTACCACCTGGGACGGAGCTACAACGATTATTCTTCTAAAAACCACGTTTGTCTCGATAAAACAATAAAACAACGTTTTCTCCCTTATGGGCGAGAATTCGGGAAATCGTCATAGAACATTTTTTGTTCCCCTAAGGGTCCTCTATCACCCCTCTCAATATGACTAGACATTTACGGGACACCCTGTATATATATATATATATATATATATAAATATATATATATATATATATATATATATATATATACAAATTTGAACCACCATCATTTTCGGTCTCTAGGGGTTCTGAAACGCAAAATTTTCTATCGGCACTTCTGGATTGCGTCATGAGATCAACCTTATAAGCGCGGTTCCTCCCTATGGGGGAGGGAGGAACCGCGCTAAAAAACAATTAGTAGATTTGTTAAGTAATGTGCTTGCATTGTCGATATGCATCAACCTCTTTGGAATAAATCTATATAATATTTAGATTTACATCTTAGACGGCTACAGCAACGGATTTCACTCTCCAAACTGCTCTTCATTTTAGAAGAACCAGAAAAGTCACGTAGATCAATTAATTTATGAAGCGTGTGAGCTTTTACACTCTTCTTTTTTATAATACTGTGCACTAATGACTAAGATTATTCGTTTGAAAACAACAAGTACAAGTCGGCGCTAATGGCCAAGTTGTAGATGCGCCGTTAAAAAAAAAAAAAAAAAAAAAAAAAAAAAAAAAAAAAAAAAAACAAGTACAAGAAATTAATATTTATTTATTTGCTTGAAGAGCTCCGCAACAAGGGGGATCAGCTCAAAGAAAATTAATAATAAAAATAAAAATAATAAGGAAATACTAAAAAATAAATTAATAGTTTAGTATAATTCATATTAAGTAAAATAATAGATAAAAATATCATGATTTTTTAATATTCAACTTACCAGAATGCTGAATTCAAGCCAATAAAATTTTGCAAAATATTTCTAAAGTAATATTTCATGATTATTTTCAATCATCGATATACTTTTATATTTATTATATATCATAGATATACATGGCGCAGGTAAAAAAAAAATAGTAATCCTTTTCCTTATGCACTACTATATTATTGTCTTGCCCTACATGTTTCGTGGCCTTCATGCCAACTCCTCAGGGGCCATAAAATCCTAAACATTTTAAACAAATTTTCAAAAAAACATTTTTCATTTTAGTAAATCCAATAATTACTTGTCATTAATATATTATAAATAGAGTAGTATTATATTTCCTATTCCAAATCCTAACCTTAAATCTATTGTCAAAATATAATAAAATAAAAATATTACATTGTACGTACCCCATGTGTGGTCAGCTCTCCACCCATATTAAGACTGTGGGTAGCTAATCAGCTGTGACGAGAGGCTTAGTAATCAGCATATTTTTTTTTTTTTTTTTTTTTTTTTTTTTACCTGCACTATATATATCCAAAAAAATAAATATACGTAATTAATGGTCAGAAATACGCGGAATAGAATTTTTTTTTTATTTATTAATCTTATCGAAGGTTTATGGGATTCTAATTATTGCCTCTTAATTTATATTAATTCTCCAAAGCTTAAATAATTGGTTAAAAGAACTTTTACTTTTCTTGTTTTTCCATGAAGGTTAGATTTTTCAGGAGACAGCCTTGTAATTTCATCGTTTCCATCAAAACTAGAAACCTTTTGTACAGTGTAAATGTGAGTACTTTAAACATTTTTGTATTCACTTCTTTGCAATAAATCGATATAATTATCTAGATTTACATCTTGGACGGCTACAACAAAAGTCTTCACTCTCTAGACTGCACTTCATGTGAGAAGTCAATTGAATTAATTGATTTATGAAGCATGTGAGCTTCCAATTGATGGTTAATTTTTAACAATATATTTTTATTTTACAGTTCACGAGTAACAAGATTATTCGTTTGAAAAAAAAGGAGTACAAGATATGAATAGTATTTGTGTATTTTTCACATTAAGATACATTTTCCCCCCTTTGAGAAAATAAGGATGGATGTATGGATTGGGTGTTTAAGGGCAGAAACAAGTCTAGGTCTTCACCGACCTAAAGTGTAATGTTAGAGAGTCGTGTATGTGTCTAGGTCCTCACCGTCCTGAAGTGTAATGTTAGAGAGTCGTGTATGTGTCTAGGTCCTCACCGTCCTGAAGTGTAATGTTAGAGAGTCGTGTATGTGTCTAGGTCCTCACCGTCCTGAAGTGTAATGTTAGAGAGTCGTGTATGTGTCTAGGTCCTCACCGTCCTGAAGTGTAATGTTAGAGAGTCGTGTATGTGTCTAGGTCCTCACCGCCCTGAAGTGTAATGTTAGAGAGTCGTGTATGTGTCTAGGTCCTCACCGTCCTGAAGTGTAATGTTAGAGAGTCGTGTATGTGTCTAGGTCCTCACCGTCCTGAAGTGTAATGTTAGAGAGTCGTGTATGTGTCTAGGTCCTCACCGTCCTGAAGTGTAATGTTAGAGAGTCGTGTATATGACGTGAAAGGGTTTGTAATTTTATGTTACAATTTTGGGTTTGTAATGTTGTGAGAATATAAGGGAATAATCCTTCAGTTTCCTTAAGGGATGATTATTACTGCCATGTGACTTTTTTTTTTTTTGCAATTTTCTTGTTTATGGGCTTCCATATCCAAAAGTGTATATGTGCCCGAAGAGTTTTTAAATGTGCCAAAAATTCGATTTTCAAGTAAAGTCCCGATAAATTTCAAAATTAAAATCATTTTTTTTATCTTTAGTAGAAAAAAATTATGAAATAAAATTAAAAAGAAAAAACTTAACTTTTCGGTCAATATTGAACTTAAACTTCAAAATCAATGTTCTTGAAACTGTGTTATTCAAATCGGGCGATACGCTGGCGCTTTCAATTTTCACCCGATCAACTTCAAATTTTAACTGTAGATTCCTAATGATATTTGCTAGTAAATTATGCAGAGATTTTTCCATTCATTGATTTCTTACGGGTTTCGACGGATTTTTTAATAGAAAACAAAAGATTCTTCATCATTTTCGAATAAATATATATTCCTGAAAAATCAAATAGATTTAAACTTGTTCATTCATAATAATTTGAGTTTTCTGTGCTGGATTATAAATCACCGTCTCCAGACTATCGCCCGTAAAAAAGGAGGGTTTCCGTTCGTCAGACACAGTGCCGTCATTTAGTTTTCGAAGAATTAAAACTTTTTTTTTATGACTTCAACGTCCTATTTAAAACTTATGACATAAAGAATTGAAAAATATTGATTTATATGTTAATCATAAATTGGAGAACTTGATGAAAATGATTTTGATTTTGACCAAAGTAGTACAACCCCTCAAGTCATTCATTGCCAAGATATTTCTCAGCTCTCCAACGTTTAGTGAGCTGCTGGTCTGGGTCAAGACCAAAAACCTAAGTATTAAGTAACACAATGAACTACGTCGTTGCTCTTTGTCCGGAGTTGAGTGAAATTAATGAAAGGTTGTATCCTAACAAATAATACAAATTACGAGTTATCTAGTGCTAATCAGTGTTTTAATGTGGATAAAATTATAATTTATATTTACATTTTTATTTATAATTAGTTTTTATGATGATCAATAAATTCGGACTTCTAATTATTCAATACATACGAAGCTGAATACCCGTGCTTCGTCACGGCAGATAAGTAGTTATTTTATTGCGTTAGACAATTTCTCATAAAAATTAACGCTACAACATAATTTTGTGGAGTTTATTATAGCAAGTATGATGTTTCTTGACACTGGGGCGCTCCGGAGCAGTGTCAACAAACAGATAACACGTTATCTACAGGTTACGAGTAACAGGAGTTTAACCAGTACAGGTTAAAAGTGTTGTCAATAATAAATGGACGATAAAATTTAAATATTTATGTTTCCAAGATGTGATTTGGAAACACCTATATATATATTTGCGAGTATTACCAAGAAGTGTTTGACTGGGGATGCTGATGGGTGAGGAGGCTCTGCAAGGGTTCGGGATATTATTACCTCGTGTAGACCATCACCAGGTATAGCGTAAACTCTATGAGGGAAAAAATCACAGTTTATTTCTAGTAATTCATGGTCTCCCATCATAGTTCAAATATTGTAAATTATCAATAAAATATATTTTTTTCTAATACTTCCTTTATTATAAATCTATCCTAGCTTGGATGAATGCGAAACCAAAAATTAGTTTGGAAAACTAGTTGTATTCACTTTTCTCGAATACGGTTACATATCTTGTCTTAAAAATGGAAAGACAATTACATGTATAACTATGGCGTCCGAAACGTACATATTTCTCATCGGCACCTGCCGAATACGTCATAAGGCAAAGTATAAGCGTGTTTCCTTCCTATGTAGTGAGGTAGGAAAACGCGCTAAAAGGAATTCTTTTTAATCCAACTCTATTCTTGAAAGCTCCAAACCGTACTTGCGGATTTGGAAATGAACTTCTGTCAAAAACTTCAATTCACTGAATTTTGTGACATCATTTGAACCACTCCCCCGAGGTGAAGACATCTATTGGCGCAATCGAAATGGAAAAAATGCAATTACACTAATGGAACAGCGCTCTTTCTAAAAATAACCATCAAAGGAGCATTACCGCCTTTGCTCCCAATTATACGACCAATGTCATGTAAAATGGAATTTCTTCACTTAATTACAATTATTTTACGGGGGAACACTTATAGTTAATTCCCTAACTTCTTCACTTAATTACAATTATTTTACGGGGGAACACTTATAGTTAATCCCCTAACTTCTTCACTTAATTACAATTATTTTACGGGGGAACACTTATAGTTAATCCCCTAACTTCTTCACTTAATTACAATTATTTTACGGGGGAACACTTATAGTTAATCCCCTAACTTCTTCACTTAATTACAATTATTTTACGGGGGAACACTTATAGTTAATCCCCTAACTTCTTCACTTAATTACAATTATTTTACGGGGGAACACTTATAGTTAATCCCCTAACTTCTTCACTTAATTACAATTATTTTACGGGGGAACACTTATAGTTAATCCCCTAACTTCTTCACTTAATTACAATTATTTTACGGGGGAACACTTATAGTTAATTCCCTAACTTCTTCACTTAATTACAATTATTTTACGGGGGAACACTTATAGTTAATCCCCTAACTTCTTCACTTAATTACAATTATTTTAAGGGGGAACACTTATAGTTAATTCCCTAACTTCTTCACTTAATTACAATTATTTTACGGGGGAACACTTATAGTTAATCCCCTAACTTCTTCACTTAATTACAATTATTTTACGGGGGAACACTTATAGTTAATTCCCTAACTTCTTCACTTAATTACAATTATTTTACGGGGGAACACTTATAGTTAATTCCCTAACTTCTTCACTTAATTACAATTATTTTACGGGGGAACACTTATAGTTAATTCCCTAACTTCTTCACTTAATTACAATTATTTTACGGGGGAACACTTATAGTTAATTCCCTAACTTCTTCACTTAATTACAATTATTTTACGGGGGAACACTTATAGTTAATTCCCTAACTTCTTCACTTAATTACAATTATTTTACGGGGGAACACTTATAGTTAATTCCCTAACTTCTTCACTTAATTACAATTATTTTACGGGGGAACACTTATAGTTAATTCCCTAACTTCTTCACTTAATTACAATTATTTTACGGGGGAACACTTATAGTTAATTCCCTAACTTCTTCACTTAATTACAATTATTTTACGGGGGAACACTTATAGTTAATTCCCTAACTTCTTCACTTAATTACAATTATTTTACGGGGGAACACTTATAGTTAATTCCCTAACTTCTTCACTTAGTTACAGTTATTTTACGGGGGAACACTTATAGTTAATTCCCTAACTGAGATATCCAGGAATTGATTTTGAAAGAAATTTATAAGATCAAACAGACTGCACATTCAATTAAATAATGTATATATTAGAATAATTAATAATGACAAGTTGAGGAAACACACATTCTCAACTCCAAACGTAACCACTATTTATTTTGTAGATTGATTGAATATCAAGCGTCTTGATAAATCTCATCGACTTGCTAGCTTCCTTCCTTTACTAAACCATTTCTTCCAAATCCCCTTCCTACGTCTACAATCTCCTCCAGTCTAAATCCTCTGTCCATTTAGGTCTTTTTTTGTGTGTGTGTGTGTTTTTTTATTAAGTCCACATTTGTTTTATTGTTTATTTTATGATTTTACATTTCATTTTATTTCCTTTTTCTTTTCTTTTTTTTTTTTTGCCTAGGGATTTATTTTTATTCTTTTCTTTTTATTCTCTCCGCTTTTTCTTATTACTTTTTTTTTTATATTGAACTATATTCCTATAGTTTCATCATTGGTCCACCCTCCCTCAACCCTTCTTGCTCCATTATTCCACAATCCTTCAGTAGTCACTCTCTTCTTTATATTAATGTGTACACATGTCTTATTTTGTTATTAATAAAACAATAAAATGTTTAGCGATACAGCACTTTTTTTATTGTTATTTTTTTTTTACATATAGAGTTAGACTTTTATTATAATTTTTATATTTGAATACTTAGTCACTTACTTAAGTAAATTTATTTGATATTCCTATCAGAATAAAGTATTTTTTTCATTCATTAAATCCGCCACTTAGGAGAATAATAATCGAAAATTTTAGTTTTTTCAACTTTTCTCAAAAACGATTATAGATATGCCATTCATAGTTGTTTTATTTCATTTTCCAGGTCAAATTCCCTTTAAAAATAGTGCCTACTAGCTATAAAAAGCAAAGCCGTAAATAATCAATTTTTAGTAATTTCGCACTGTGTAAATTGATAAACAGAGCAGCAGTTAAAACGAACTTACACACTTTTCTTCTCTTTTTTTTCTACATTATATAATTTACGCCACTATTTGAAAGTTCTGCGTATATTTGTTCCAATTTTCAGATCAATCCTTGCCCCTATTGATCTGGTTTAATGTAGGGTTTTGAGATATTTGAAGAGAGAGCAAATGCTAAAGAAGACAATACAACGACATACATGGTTGAAGGTAAACGATTGAGCGACAGGGCGACGTCGCTTGCAGTTTTTGGCCTGTCGCTCATCGCTCATCCAAGGCTTTAAATTTTCCTCGTCGCTCACCCCAGACATTATATTTTTCACGCTACAAAATCTACAGCCTCTAAATCTTAACTGATTTCAATCCATTTTTTTTTTTTTTTTTTTTTTTTTTTTTTTTTTTTTTTTTTTAAATGAAAGCTAATAAAATTTAGAACAGCGTTGTCTAGTCAGATTTTTTTTATATCTTTTTTTTATTAAAGTACTTCTAAAAAAGTTAAATTCACAAAATTCTACAATTAAACATAAAATCTTTCATCTAACTTAATATCAGCACTGATATCGTTGAATTAATTATTCAAATCCTGATTAGACTCGGACGAAATCGGACTGACACATCTTCATAAAACGTATATTTACCTTAATTCAACAATGAGATTAAATTTTAGTTGCCTTTAAGCTTTTGAATAGTGAACGTGGCAGATAAAAAGTAAATTGGATGATAGTGAATGTGAGCTTTTAATTTCGGAAGTGCAAAGTAGGATGATACTAAAAATACTATCACAACCAAAAAACTATAAGAAGAGGTTGGAAATACATTAAACTTGCAAGGTAAGATATTTTTATTAACCAAACATTTAAAATATTATTTTTTTTAATTAGTATTTTAATTAAAAAACGTATATTGGAGTACGCGATAACGGAGACTAAAGAAAATTACCTTAGCTTCTGCCGCTCAATGCTCTCCCTCTCTGTCGCGTTCTGTCGCTCATCGTTCGTATCGTACCCGAAGCCTAAGGATAATTTAAGTAGCGCTAGGAAAGGTATGTAGGTCGTCATAGAGGCCCAAAGAGCAAATTTGAACGCCTTACGACTTGGTCACATTTCAACCAGAAAAGCATTTGAGCATATCGTATTGCCTAACTCCAGCCCCTCAACCAACCATGATACTTTTATTTTAATTCTTACTTAAAAGTGGTTCGCTATAATGGTGATTTCACTCCTTCAAGATGGTGCCAGTATGGTATAATAAATAATAATAGCAATTTGATTAAAATGTTAATTTACTCGTTCCCACAAACAGAGGTATGGAAATTTATGTAATATGCCTAAGGGTGCGTTTACACTTGATATTTCTGGCAGGAAATATATGTCTCGATATATGTCGCGATATAAGTGTCGGATAGATATTCTCTTGCAAGTTTACATACGGACAGAAATAGCTAGACATTTATGTCATGGATATGTATAGGACAGTTCTCGCTTTGCAATAAATGTCCGGCCTGTTTACACTCAGACATATGTCCTGTCTAGTCCATTCTGCTTGGTATAGAAGTTTCGGCAATATAGCTAGAAACCAAGATATTTCTGTCTGACATTTATTTCTCTCTTTATAATCAGCGTATTCACCTGACGGTATAGAAGTGTCGACACTTATTGCTCGTGATAGAAATATATATCTCAGACATAAATTGCTCATGGTTTACACTAGTCGCAATTTCTGTCTGACATAAATTTCCTGAAATAACTATCAGGTGTAAACGCACCCTAAAAGCCACTTGTTATTCAGCAGATCAGAGATTGTGTACTTTATTGTTCTGTAAGTAAGAGAGTATTGCGTTTACTAGCAGCTATCTTTCAAGAATTCGTCCATTTCATGTGGGATATTTAGTTTCTGTCGTGTTCTGTATTTCGTAGGTATTTGTTTTGCGGTAACGTCTCTATTGCGGATATCACAAGTTGGTTTGTTAAGTCCTGTCATGAGATATTCCTTCAATTCTATTATCACGGTAGCTCAATGTCCACTCCTGAATTGTATTTCGTAGGTATTTGTTTTACGGTAACGTCTCTATTGCGTATATCACAAGTTGGTTTGTTAAGTCCTGTCATGAGATATTCCTTCAATTCTATTATCACGGTAGCTCAATGTCCACTCCTGAATTGTATTTCGTAGGTATTTGTTTTACGGTAACGTCTCTATTGCGTATATCACAAGTTGTTTTGTTAAGTCCTGTCATGAGATATTCCTTCAATTCTATTATCACGGTAGCTCAATGTCCACTCCTGAATTGTATTTCGTAGGTATTTGTTTTACGGTAACGTCTCCATTGCGTATATCACAAGTTGGTTTGTTAAGTCCTGTCATGAGATATTCCTTCAATTCTATTATCACGGTAGCTCAATGTCCACTCCTGAATTGTATTTCGTAGGTATTTGTTTTACGGTAACGTCTCCATTGCGTATATCACAAGTTGGTTTGTTAAGTCCTGTCATGAGATATTCCTTCAATTCTATTATCACGGTAGCTCAATGTCCACTCCTGAATTGTATTTTTGATTGCACGCTGTACGTCAGTTAGTCTAATCTAGCTGCCTTCCCAATGATTTATGGTTTTAGCACTTTCCTCCGAAGGAAAGTAGCTATTGAGGTTGGACTCATGACGGAATTTTTGAAAAATTTCTTCAAATCTTAATCGATCCTACCTAGTAGACACCGAAAATGACCCCCGTTAAAATTTATATATATCTATCTATATATATATATATATATATATATATATATATATATATATATATATATGTATGTATATATATATATATATATATATATATGCATATATATATATATGTGTGTGTGTGTCTGTTAACACGATAGCGGCCAGAGTTTTTGTTTTTTCGTCACGAAACTTGGTATATACCATTCAATTAGCAAACGATTGAACGAGTTCGTTAACCACCAAAGTCGGTCCACCGGAAGGGGGTTTACCCCGAACCCAAAACACTAATTTGACTATGTCAGCCGTAATATTTGTTATATTTCAACAAAACTTGGTATTCGTAGTGGTAATATAGAGAGAAAAGTGAGATATAAAAATGAACTAAATCGGTTCATTAGAAGGGGGGGGGGGGTTATTCCGGACCCACAATACCAATTCGCCACTGCCAGCCGTGTTTTTTGGTATATTTCGACGAAACTCAGTATTCGTAGTGGTAATCCACAGGTATATATGTGTTGTAAAAATAAACTAAATCGGTTCATTAGGAGGGGGGGTGTACTCCGGACCCACAATACCAATTCGCCACTGCCAGCCGTGTTTTTTGGTATATTTCGACGAAACTCGGTATTCGTAGTGGTAATCCACAGGTAAATATGTGTTGTAAAAATAAACTAAATCGTTTCATTAGGAGGGGGGGTTTACTCCGGACCCACAATACCAATTCGCCACTACCAGCCGTGATTTTTGCTATATTTCGACGAGACTCGGTATTCGTAGTGGTAATCTACAGGTACATATGTGTTGTAAAAATAAACTAAATCAGTTCATTAGAAGGGGGGGTTTACTCCGGACCCAAATTCCTAATATACTCATACCGGTCGTAATTTCTGCTGTATTGTAACGAAACGCGGTAAACGTCGTGGGTAACTCATGAGAAAGAAGTGTTGTAAAAATGAGCTGAATCGGTCAATCGGAAAGCGGGGGTTTAATTTGTAATATATTTCAATAGAAAAGCCCGCCAGACGTAGGTTCACAAAGCCGCCGCAAGGAGCGCTTTCTACCAGTAGAGTGACTGTGTCCTGTTCCTGCGTTAGATCAAAATACGATAATATGAGATTTTTGTATTTTATTTTATTTATTTTGTTAAACGATGCACCACTTCGGGGTGAATTGCATCGAGTAACTTTGTAGCTATATGCTGTTCATAGATATGTTGTTATCCTACGTCAGTTAAGTATACTGTATTACTATTTACATATTATAAAAAAATGATATTACATATTATTTATTTTTATTACATATTATTTACATGTAATAAAAAAATATATAATAAATAGAAAAAAAAGAATAATTCAACAATTGAAATATGAGATAAATGATAAAATTATTTAATTTTTAAATAAAAGAATTATCGGATTTTTATATTTTGTCGTACAGGTTTACGTTTTTTAAATGTGTAAGTATGTCGTCAATATGGTGGCTACTGTCAGTAAGTAGGGCAGTAATGTCCCGTGGTATGTCCAAGTTCGATATAAGAAGGCAGTCGAGTAATATATGTTTAACTGTTAGTTCCGTATTGCAAATCCGACATTTTGGTATTTCAGTATTATTCATTAAGTATTCGTGAGTCATGCGTGTGTGGCCTATTCGCAGCCTTGCTAGAACTATTTCTTCCCTTCGGGAATTTCGGTAAGCGGATGGCCAGTCAGTAAGTATGTGTTTGATTTGTCTCAATTTGTTTTCAGTCAAATTATTCCAATCATGTTGCCACCTCTGATGTATGGTATTTCGGTTAATTGTCGTTATGTCTTTGTAGTAAAGTTCATAAGGTGAGTATGTGTCTTCCTGGGTCGCAAGTTTGGCATGTAAGTCAGCAGTCGTACTCAGTCCAAGATTTTCATGTCCTGGCAGCCACCATAAAGATATATGTTTTCCTAGTGAGTGTAAGTAATGAATGTGTTCTTTGATTTCAGTGCAAGTAGGGTGTAACGTGTACATGTTTTGTAGTGACTGGAGTGCACTCAGTGAGTCTGTGAAAAGGATTATGTGTGAATGTTGTGTTGATGGGATATTCTTTAGTGCAAGGAGTATGGCATGTAATTCCGCTTCATATATGCTGCAACTTGGAGGTAATTTTTCAGAAATAGAATTGCCATCTACAATCGCTGCAGCTCCTACACCATTATCTGTTTTCGATCCATCAGTGTAAATTTTGAGGTAGTGTTCGTGTTTTGTTAAAATTTCTTTGAAATATCGGTCATAAAAAAGAGTTGATGATGGTTCCGTCTTTTTGTGTGTTGTGAATGTTAGGTTAATGTCAACGTTTGTTACTGTCCAAGGTGGTATCGATATGAGTCTGTGTGGTTTACTGTCCAAGGTGGTATCGATATGAGTCTGTGTGGTTTACTGTCCAAGGTGGTATCGATATGAGTCTGTGAGGTTTACTGTCCAAGTGTAAAAATCCGAATAGCTCTTTTATTTCTTTGAATCTCACAGAAAAAGGTCGGGCGTGATTTCTCCTTTGTTCATACAAATCTGCATTAGTTGCTTCTTTTGTATTTACAGAACATGATAGCGTTAGGCTTTTATATTTTATTTAGCAGTTACTCATTACAAATTTAAAAGAGAACTATTCATGTTTTTATTTTATTTATGCAGGATATTTTAAGCAAATTGTTCTGGAAAGCAGTCTACACTACCCAAATTCTGAGGAAAGTGCTTAGTTATGCAGCTCCTGCGTGACGGACTTTTATTAATTGCATTGGTCAAGTCTTGGTGTTAGATTGGTCGGCTAGGCTCAAATTGCCTTTAGGCAAGTTTTGTATTTGAATCTTTAAATAAAACCATCCATGATACTTTTACATCGAAATTTTATTTCCATCACAATTAGATTATAATAGGATTCTGTTAATTGAAATAAAAATAATCAATCGACAAATTCAAACAAATGTACATACACCAATTAAAAATTGGATCTTCCTGCGGTAAGGGTGAATAGCGCATAAATTCCTACCTAGGAAGATGCGGGTTCGAATCCCGCCTGCAGGAAGTTGCGCTTTTTCATTCCAGCGTTCGTTGAAAAAGGCCCCTGTTTAGGAAGTATGACAACCTATAGATACCCCAGAGCTATTGGCCTAGATGATTAGTTTTGTTTTTTCATGTCAGGGCCTGCTCCCCCATGGATGTTTAGAAAGGTTGGCAACCTATAGATATCCCGGGGCTAATGGACTAGATGTCGAAGCCCTTTAAATAAAAAAAAAGTCCGTCACGCAGGAGCTGCATAACTAAGCACTTTCCTCAGAATTTGGGTAGTGTAGATTGCATTCCTGAATACTTTTCTTAAAATATCCTATATAAATAAAATAAAAACATGAACTTAATAAATGCACAAAAAAATAAAAAATATTTTCGTCTTTGAACTGACGCAGGAAGAGGATACAGGACTGTAGGGGGGCTTGCCCCTAGTGGTAGAAAGCGCTCCGAGCGGCAGCTTTGTGAACCTACTTCTGGCGGGCTAATTCTATTGAAATATAGTACAAAGTAAACCCCCCTTTCCGATTGAGCGATTTAGCTCATTTTTACAACACTTCTTTCTTATGAATTGCCCGCGACGTATGAGTATATTAGTAATTTGGGTCCGGAGTAACCCCCCCTTCTAATGAACCGATTTAGTTTATTTTTACAACTCATTTTTCTCTGTAGATTACCACCACGAATACCGAGTTTCATCGAAATACAACGAAAATTACGGCTGGTAGTGGAAAATTGGTAATGTGGGACCGGAGTAAACCCCCCCCCCCCTTCTAATGGACCGATTTAGTTTATTTTTACAACACATTTTTCTCAGTAGATTACCAAAACGAATACCAAGTTTCGTTGAAATATATCAAAAACTACTGCTGGCATGGTCAAATGCCAAACCATGGTTTTGGGTCCGGGGTAAACCCCCCCTTCCGTTGGACCGATTTTGGTGGTTTACGAACTCGTTCAATCGTTTGTTAATTGAAAGCTGTATACCAAGTTTCGTGACGAAAAAACAAAAACTCTGGCCGCTATCGTGTTAACAGACACAAAAATACATATAAATATAAATATATATATATATATATATATATATATATATATATATATATATATATATAATATTTAACGGGAGTCATTTTCGGTTTCTACTAGGTAGGATCGATAAAGATTTGAAGAAATTTTTCAAAAATTCCGTCATGAGTGCAACCTCAATAGCTACTTTCCTTCGGCGGAAAGTGCTAAAAATAAAGAGAGGAAAAATTAATAGAAAAATAAATCCCTTGTTTGAAATCTTGAATTTTGGCTCAAAATTGTTTTAGCTACCGTAGAGGAATTTCACGATTTCAGCCTTTGAATTAATTTAAGAGCCGTTGAATAAACGGATATGAGGTCTCAGTTCAGAGAGCGTGTCACGTTCGTGCCAAGTCACGGCCACTCCCCGGTCACGGTCCACAAGGGAAGGGGGCAAAAACAGACCACTTTCCCACGTGGTGCACACGTGTGTCTCCACCTGGCCTTGTACACCGGCCGTCGGCTATTACGTATCTCGCCCTTCAAAGGCTGCCAGGAAATTATTTAATACGAACATTTTGACTACCAAAGTATTGGGTTGTTCGGAAAATAATGCATAATAATAATTAAATAATGCAGGATTTTGGTGTTCAAATAAAAAATAAATAAAAAGTATTTTATAACTGTGTTCTTTAATCAAAATAGTCTCTTATACTCTCAATACATTTCTCCCAAAGTGCTGGTAACTTTTTAATACCGTCTGAATAGAATTCAGAATTCTTAGAATTTATAAAGTCAATAAACGCATTCTCAAATTCCTTTCGATCAATAGATATTTTGTCTTGTAAGTAGTGGTTCAGGCGTTTAAAAAAATGATAGTCAGTAGGCGAGAGGTCCGGAGAGTAGGGTGGATGTGACTAGAAAAGGGTAATTTTTGTTTTGGCACAGAAGTGCAGCACAAACTTCATAGCGCTGATTTTTTTTATGGTCGTTTAATACTAGTGGATCCCAACTTTCGAGCTTCTTCACTTTTCTAATCGCCTTGAGGTGGCCATGGACGGTCGATTTGCTAACTTTAAGTTTATCTGCAAGTTCTCGATAAGTTATTCTGGGATTTCATCAAGAGAGGAAGGCCTTCCGCGACCTTCTTTTATCTTCAGGGCTGAAGTCTCCATCCCGATTTTTTTTAAACCACCTTTGAACAGTGCACTCATTAACACTACCCTCGCTCCAAACTACCTTTGAACAGTGCACTCATTAACACTACCCTCGCTCCAAACTACCTTTGAACAGTGCACTCATTAACACTACCCTCGCTCCAGACTACCTTTGAACAGTGCACTCATTAACACTACCCTCGCTCCAAACTACCTTTGAACAGTGCACTCATTAACACTACCCTCGCTCCAAACTACCTTTGAACAGTGCACTCATTAACACTACCCTCGCTCCAAAATACCTTTGAACAGTGCACTCATTAACACTACCCTCGCAACAAACTACCTTTGAACAGTGCACTCATTAACACTACCCTCGCTCCAAACTACCTTTGAACAGTGCACTCATTAACACTACCCTCGCTCCAGACTACCTTTGAACAGTGCACTCATTAACACTACCCTCGCTCCAAACTACCTTTGAACAGTGCACTCATTAACACTACCCTCGCTCCAAACTACCTTTGAACAGTGCACTCATTAACACTACCCTCGCTCCAGACTACCTTTGAACAGTGCACTCATTAACACTACCCTCGCAACAAACTACCTTTGAACAGTGCACTCATTAACACTTCCCTCGCTCCAAACTACTTTGAACAGTGCACTCATTAACACTACCCTCGCTCCAAACTACCTTTGAACAGTGCTCTCATTAACACTACCCTCGCTCCAGACTTGGTTTATGTTTCTAGGCGTCTGGGCTTCGCTTCGGTCGAGTTTAAACTCGTAAAAGGGGGGTTAAGAACTTAGTGCCTGGAGGGTTAAGAACTTAGAAATAAACACTAAATTATCAAAATTTAAGAAAGATGACCCTATCTCTATCCACTTTTACCAAAATGAATATAATAAATTAATATCTTCGAATCCAGATGCTCTCCTTATTTTCACGGATGGGTCAAAAACACTAGAAGGCACTGGATCAGCAGCAGTTATTCATTCAAACCCTTGTCATTTAAGAATTGCTGATAATTCTAGCATTTTCACTCCCGAATTACATGCCATTTTACTAGCTCTTCAAAAGGTAATCATCCTTCCAAACCAAAAGATCCTATTGTTTTCGGATTCACTAAGTTCTTTGCTCTCCCTAAGTAACATGTATGAAACACATCCAATAATCACACAAATTTTTGAACAAGTACACCGACTACAAAGTCATAATGTACACATTGAAATGGTGTGGCTACCTGGACACACAAACTTCTCAGGAAACACTGACGCGGACAAAGAAGCAAAAGTTGCAGCAAAAAGGTTAGGAACTGACGAAGACCGAATGACGTTACAAGACACTTACAGCAGGGAAATGCTACAGTTGTAAACAAACATTATTATTTAGAAGAGGATTAGTAAGTGTTGAAATTCCTACAAAAGAATAATCCACTAAACATATACAGATTTTTATACAGCGCATTTTTTAAAAGACAACGTAAAATCCTGCATTATTTTCCGGACAACCCAATACATTCATTCTTAATGTAATGCTAAACATATAATTCTTATAAACCTTTTTGGACACATGTGTTTCTGGCTAATTATTAGGCCTTAGTACAAGAAAAAGTGCTATGCACCAAGTTTCGGGACAAGAAAAAAGCACGACATGTTTATAAATTTTACGGGGGTAATTTTAGGTATCTAGTAGGTAGGGTCCAAGTGAGTGGAAGCCAAAAACTACATTCCTCGAAAGTGCTACAAGTTTATATACCTGATTTGGTCAATAATAGAAGAGGAAAAATGTTTTATTTATTTTTCTTAAAGTACATGATGGTGAACACAAATTCCTTATTTTTTCTCGTGCAATTCCGCGTCGACCAATATACAACACTAATGATATTTAATTTCAATTAAATAAAAATATGATTTTTACCGGGAATCGATCTTGGTACTTTTGATTATTCAATTTGGTACTTACGTATTAGCGTCAAAGCAGGTTAAAGAGTCGGGTCACAGAGAGCTGGATCAAGGAGTCGAATCACTTTTTGCCAATATGGCGACGGGATTATCAACGATTTAGGTTAACTAGAGTTATGATATAACCTTTAACTAGCGAAAACGCGTAGCACTTAAATTAATAGCATAATTGCTATGCGTTTCTGCTCGCTACGCTCGCTCAAGGTTATATCTAAACTCTACTCAATATAACTCGTTGATAATATAGTTCAAGGATGGTTTTTCGCTGGATAATGGACTGATATTCCATTTAGCATCGCTTCAAAACAGTCTCTTTCATCCCTGCTATTCTGTTGTCGTATGTGTGTGTGTATGTGTGTAATGTAAGTATATAAGACAATGTAATGTATATATGTAATGTTTGTAATAACTATATGTAAGGTGTACATCGCCATAAAGCGGAACACCAAGAAATAAATAATAAAATGTTGTCGCCGTATAAACTCTGCTAAATATGAATCTAAATAATAAACAACAATTGCATGGGTAAATAAAACACAAATGAATTGCGTTATAAAGACAAAGGGAACAAGATGGTTACTATAAACACAATAGCCAATGAACCTATGCTGCTCTGATAGTGATTGACCAATAGAAATGCGTTATCCACGATCCAGATGCCTGAACGAGACCCGCCTCTTTAACCTGCTTTGACGCTAATACGTAAGTACCTTCAATTTTTTTAATTCCTTATTTTTTCCGATGCAATTCTGCGTCGAACAATAAACAACACTAATGATTTTTAATTTACACTGAATAAAAATTTGGTTTTTAACGGGAATCGAACCCGGTACTTTTGATTATTCGTGTTTTTGTTATTGATTATTTTTTTTTGCTGGTGCAATTCTGCGTTGAATGATATACAACACTAATGTCTACGTCAATCCGCTGAATTGATGCCAGGATTTTGGGGTTCTGCCACGCTGTGTGACGTTTTTAAAAAACGCTTTAAAAATCTAACCTAAGCGCAAGGTGGTGCGCCAGGCCAAGTTCCGGGCTAAGCACACTGTGTGTATAATTCACGAAGTATTAGAGCCGGTTTTCACCCTCTCATAACTTTGAACAAGTTAGAGATAAACTTATGAAATTACACTCAGGTATTATATTAATATATATGAGTAAAATTTAAAAGTTTCATAATTCTAGATTGAAAAATTTATGAGAAGTAGGCGATAAAAAATCTGAATTTATACGACTCATTGACTCACTCACTCATCAAAATAATTCGGCACTACCCGAGAAACTAGAGACTTAAACGAAAACTGTCCAAGTTGGAAACGCACAATAAGTGAGAGGGTATTATTAGGTTCTTGCCAAGGTATTAAGGGCCCAATACCCCCCCTAACAACATTTCCCTATTTGGGGAATCTGGAACCCTAAATTGTTAATCTACCCCAAATAGTAGAGGGGCTAGCCGCTGAGTTAGAATACCTCTCACTTCTTTGACACTGAGCGCGGTGGTAAAAATATTGATTGTAGAAAATTAACCTATTCATAAAAGATTCTTAAAAACATAAATTGATTACTTTTTACACATTACAGCCGTTTCCGGGACTATGATAAAACCGGGCAGGACACCGGGACAAGAGCAAAATACTGGGACTGGGCCGGTCAAACTGGGACGTCTAACAAGCCTATTTACAACACATCTCTCTCATTATATACCCACGACGCATACTGAGTTTCGTTACAATTTTTTTTTTTAATTTTAACCTCCATTTATTATTAACTACGAATTTTAGGACGGGTTATCTATAGGTTACCACCCTTTTCTAGCCAGGATAGGGGTGATGCCTTTTCTTTTTTTCGAAAGAAAAGCCACCACCCCTAGTGGGAATCGAAAGTTTCGTTACAATACAACCGAAATTACAAAATAAAATAAATCGATCCCTTTATAATGGGAGTTTATTCGTGGTAAAACTGAAGGAGAGCGTCCTCAGCACCGATTTTCTTCAAAGTTTGCACTATAACGTATTTTGATGCACTAAACACGAATCCGTTGAAAAAAAAAACCGCTCTCGACTAGGAAAGAAGTTATTAAGCACTAAATTTCACTGTTATGGAGGTTATAAAAGACGGGGTAAACAGCTTATATGTAAACACGCGCATGCGCAATAGTCCTTAATGACGAAGTGTAATTGAAATTTAGACTCACCTGTCGTAGCTAACTTGGTCGTAAACTGTCGCTTTTGAGCATACGTGCTATGCGTTTCCGCTCGCTCAAGAAAACATCAAAACCCCTAGTCAATCCAACTCGCAGAAATTAAAAGAATTCTATGCCCAAAAGTCGCCCTATGCCAAAAAGTAGTTTGGCAACTTCAACTGTTGCCAACATTTTCCAAAATCGAGAATTACTCAAAACTTTGTTTTGTATTAAAAATTTGAGTAATTCTTCTCGATTGTGGAAGTCTTGTAACTTCATTTTTATTCAAAACTTTCTACAAAAAACTGTAATAACGATAACAATAACAAGCTAATTACAGCTTAGAGGGAATTAGAGAAGCTTAGAAGGAACAAATCATAAAGGCATTAGCTAATTATTAAGGGATTTCTGTTAAATAATACTTTTTAGGAGCGAAACAAGAAATTTGAAAAATGTTTCATTATTTAAAGAAATGTTTCTGAATAAATAAGTGTTGGTAAATTTTAATAATTGATAGTTAATTTCAATTACGCTTCTTCATTAAGGTTTACAAGTACGTTGTTTATACGATCGTTTGTAACCTTCATAACAGTGAACTTTTTTTTTAAATAACTTCTTTCCTAGTTGAGAGCGTTTTTTTTTTCAACGGATTCGTGTTTAGTGCATCAAAATACGTTATAGTGCAAACTTTGAAGAAAATCGGTGCTGAGGACGCTCTCCTTCAGATTTACCTAAGCGTACAAAAGGAAAGTAAACTGTACAGTGAAATTTAAAAACAATCATACCTTCCGATGCGAGGGATTGAGGGAATAGAGATGGTATAATTGAAATAAATAATATCTCATACAAAATACAAACATCAGGAAATGAGATAAGAAAAATCCCTTGACACTACCACAAAAAAGGCAAGAGTATTAGTCAGGAATCTATATACCATAATGAAACCCGGTACTCTATGCTATATACCATATTTGGTCATAGGAAGTACTTTTTTTAAGGTGCTTATCCAAGGTTGTGTAATGGGGGAATATATCTGGTAGGCATGTTTACTCGGTTAAGTCCCTTAAGATAGAAATTTATAATTTATCCCTGAGTTTGGTAGAAAAGTTTCAGTAATCTAAACATTAAATTTCATGTTTTGTATATTAATTTTCACAAATACTCAATCTGAATAAGAAGAATTAGCTTTGTGAAGAATAATCGATAAGTTTAAGAATCGATAGTATCAAAACAACATTGTTATTGGGGAGGTTAAATTTGTCATCCATTCATTACACAACCTTGTCAAAGCTCTTTGTTGTGCTCCTATCTTTGTTGAATTATCCGTACTTTAAGACTGCTTGAAGTGACAACAGGAGAAACTTTGAAGAATCTAGTCATTTTTTTAAATGTTTTCATCTGTTTGAAGGGAACTATTTCTTAGCAGACTCTTGTGTTGTTTATTTCATATCATTTCAGTAAAGTTGATTTGACTCTTAGTCATTTTTTTTCATACTTTCAACTCTTATCATATTTTGATAGCTTAACATTTTGTGATTTTGCTCTCTTCGACTGGATTTAACTTCTAATGTATTTTAACAAACAAAGGTAATTAATTCTTTTCATCCAAGTAGCAAGTTAATTTTAATGTTAGCCATTTTTTTGACATCATATTAATATTTTAACATCTAGAATAATTCAAATGATCTTTAAGTCATGTCAGTTCTGACATCGTACATTGCATCATAATGTTTAAGAAGTACTTCAACATTCTTGTATTCTTAAACAAGGCAGCTTTTATCAAATATATACATATATATTTAATTTTAACATGAACGTAATGAGCTTAATGTCTCTCAAGAAACTTGGTTTAGATTTTTTCCCTATTTTATTTTTCCTATTAATTTGTATTTTTATGCAACATTTTATTAATTATCACATATAATTTTTATGTCAGCTTTTCTTTTTCCTACGCTGAGGAATATTTATCTTAGCCTTTTTAGTCAATTCGGTAAACTTATATGTCTGGCTTCCCCTTCCTTATTCCATTTATGGAATGGTGGGCTAATTTGTTTCCTCTTTGATTCATGGACTGACAGAGTAACTTAATACTCATATGATCATTATTTTTTATTTTTTTTACATATGTATTTATAATTATAAATAACTTAAATTAACTTAGTAGTGTTTAACTTTTCTTTTCTTTTTTTTTTTTTTTTTTTTTTTTCTTTTTTCATGAAGAACAAAAATGATTTTAATTGGTTAATGCTAACAAGGTTGCTGTTACGATTCCAGTTCTAGATATCATAATTTTTATATTTTTAAAGTGGAAAAATTATGACAATGTATGTAATATTTTGGATTTTAGGCTGATTCAAAACTTTTTACTTTCCTTAGTAACTTATAATATATTTTCTAGTCTTTATTCCATGCCCTTTCAGTTTTATCAAATGTTTCCTTTCAGAGCATTCTTTCTAATAATACAAAGAAATCTAGTGAACATTAACAAATAAATTTACTTTGCCTTCCAATAAAATAGCTCTACAATATTTATAAAACAGTTTAAAGTATTATTGTGAATTGATAGAATCTAATTATTTACATTTTTGCTTCACTACTTGGTACGGGCCATTGAATATTTACTGGAAACATTGCCCCTAAAATCAAATAAATTGGCTTTATTCTAATAGGACCTCTTATCTATTCTTTAAAAAAAAAATTACATAACATCAAATTTTGGTTTAGGTTGTTTTTTATTTATAAAATTCTAATGACTTATAACCTACATAGATAATTGATTTGACAGCTCTCATTTTAACTCATTAGTTTATTTTTGCTATTTTTTAGCTGCTAGCTGAAATAAAAGTTCAATAAAAAAGTGAAATAAAAAGTCAATGGCAATTGGATTAAGAGGAAATACAGAAAACTTTAATCACAGGAACAGGAAGAGGTGAGCTAAATCTAAATCAAAACAAAAATTTGTTCTGTATTGATGTTTTTTTAGAACGATTCCCTTCCATAAATACCATCCATAACTGGATCATAAAAGTAACTTAAGGCTTTAGAGCATGAGCTCTGCCTCGCCTTCTTGTTTTGATGATTCTTCCTTGCTTTGCCCATCCACTTTTCTTTGTGAAAATCCAGCCCCCCCCCCTTTGAGACTACCCCCAACTCAGGTTAACCAATTTTGACAATTTTTGAAAAAATAGGAGGTGCATGTTTTATTTTGTCCTGTCATCCACTTTTATTTTATGGTAAAGATACACTGTACTATGATAGAAACATGATGAAATGACTTTAAGCACTTAAAGGGCGGTTCCCTTAACCCTTACCTTACGGCGGGTTGTGCAGGATGGGATCCCTCAATCTTTCCGACACTAACAGTAGTGGGGTCTCCCGTAGTCTAGTGGCTAGCGCGCTGGATTCATAAGCGGGAGATGGTGGGTTCGATTCCCACCTCCGGCAGGGATTTTCTCATCTCAAGGCTCGCTGGGAAAATTCCTCGCTGCACCCTGGATGTCGGCGCTAATGACCAAGAAGTAGATGCGCCTTAAAAAAAAAAAAAAAAAAAAAAAAAAAAAAAAACAGTAGTGTTGTAAAAGAGCGCGCCTTTAAGGCTAGAAGGCGCGGCTCCTAAAAGCTCGAGCTCTCAGAGCTTGGACAGGGCTCGATAGAAGGCGCGAGCCTTGAAGGCTCGCCTCGGGAGAAGGCGCATGCTTTGAAGCCTTTTACTTTTCATTTCCAAAATGGCGGATGGCATGCAAACAGCTGTTTCATGAAATATGATTTAGTAGATTCGTCCAAAATTGTTTCTGCCGCATTGAAATTATTCGCTGGCAATTAAATTTACCATTACATTGATAAACTAATTATACGGATCACTATTTGGGTAAATATAGTAACTTAAAATAAACTCTTCTGTGAGACAGTCATGGCTACACTGTCATACTTCTTCACAATTGCCATTCTCAACATTCAAAATATTACCTTTTGTACTTAGTGTGAGAAAATAGTATTATATTAAAATATCTCAAGATGTAATGCTTCCTTCTTCACTACTAAATCCTACATACACCCTTCCAAGTCGTATTCAAGTAACTAAAAATATTCAAGAACTTTTATTTAAACAAAAAAATTAAATTCAAAATTATTTAAACTCATAAATTGGCAGTGACTTCTGTTTTTTGGGCATCAATAAGCCATATATTGTAATAACAGCTCACTTCGTGAGCAATGATGAAGATATGCATTCTATATTATTAGAATTTCAAATTCTTCCATATCCTCATAGAGCTGAGAAAGTGGTGAATACTAATACAAATACCATGGACATCAATAAGCCATATATTGTAATCACAGTGATGAAGATATCCATTCTATATTATTAGAATTTCAAATTCTTCCATATCCTCATAGAGGTGAGAAAGTGGTGAATACTTTTTTTTTTTTTTTTTTTTTTTTTTTTTTTTTTTTTTTTTTTTTACGGCGCATCTATATCTTGGCCATTAGCGCCGGGCTATCTATAGGTTGCCACCCTTTTATAATGCCAACAGCACGTGGTCGGTCACCCATTCAGGTACTGACCACGCCCGACGTTGCTTAACTTCGGTGATCTACGGGAACCGGTGTATTCAACGTGGCTATGGCCGTTGGCTAAGTGGTGAATACTATTACAAATACCATGAAGGAATATTCATTATCCAACAGAATATCAGCAATTATAACAGACAATGAAACTGTTAATATAAAAGTGATGAGACTGCTAAATACATTCCACGATGGCAACAGTAATATAATGCACATCCGATGTTTTGCCCATGTTCTTAATTTGGCAGTGAGAAGAGGTTTGAGGACTGTAAGAAGTACATATTTTAAAGTACAGCAAATTGTCAATGTTTTTCACTTTTCTCCAAAAATACACCAACTTTTTGAGGAATGTGGGGTTCAACAATTCTAATGCTCGGAAGAGCAATAAAAATGAAGGATGTAATAAATTACAATTGCCAAATCATTCGGGAGGGGCTGGGAAAATTTCGGGGGGGCTGAGACCATTTCCGGGGTATGGAATACTAAAAATTTAGAGCTTGGAATAGTTTTAGGCAACTAAAACGCTATTAGACGTAAAATAAAATATTTGTTATGAACTAAGTGATCTTAATTAATTTATTTTTAAGGGTTTTATGACATGTTTTTACCATCAAATCAAAATTTCGGGAGGGGCTGCAGCCCCCCCTTATATACGCCCATGTGCCAAATAACACCTGAATTTAATCAATATGTAATAAGAAATTGGGACCAGATAGAACTAATAGTCAATTTTATAAAACTTTTTTATGAGGGTACTCTTCTACTGTCCAAGTCCAAATTTCCTGTTATACCTGTTTTGGACATAATTTTGAAACACCTTCAAGAATATGAACAGCATCATTTTCTAGAGCAGTGCATTGCAGCAATAAAGGAAAAACTTGAAGAATATTTGCCTTATTTAATAAATAAATATTCAGAGATGGCGGTAATATTAGACCCCAGGCTAAATTATCAGTATTTTATTGATAAAGGAAACATAGAGGCTCTGATAAAATTAAAAAATCATTTCCATTAGTTTTACTTTACATCAGATGAAAACAAAAATGAATAAACAAACAATCCGAAACCCTCCTCTTTTTCTAGTGTTTACAAAGTACGAAAAACAATAAATATTAATGAAATTGATAGATACATTGCTCTACCACAAGAAGCACAAGTGTGCCAAGCATTCCAAAAATCAGGCAGCCTAATAACAAAGAAAAGAAACCGGCTTGGAAATAGTTCAATTAGTGCAAGCATGCGCTGGGCATCATGGCTAAAAGTATCCACTTCAAATTTAAAATAAAATATAGATCCAGCCATTTGTCAAAATTATTTGTTCTTATATAATCGGTTGAATTCAAATAAGATGGATAGAACCTTCCAATTATTTTTATATTTAATTCTTAGTGCAACATTTTCAACGTTTTTTTTTTTTTGTTTTTTTTCTAAATTGGCTGAGAAATATATACCTGAAAAAGGAGGAAAGAGTTGCAATAAGAATTAAATATAAACAATTTGGAAGATTCTATCCATCTTATTCGAATACACCCTTTCACATTTTAACTGTGAAGAATTATTGTAAAAAAATTAAATTTATTAAATGTTTAATAATGTAAAAACTAAAACACAGAGGTTAAAAATCTGCTTTCAACATAAAATTACAAATTATTCTTCTATTCCCTCCTAAGTAATTTGGTCAATGGTATTGTGATTTTATGATCACTATACCAATAGCTACACTTTTTCAAAAGGTTTTACATATATTCTTATAGCATAGATGAACTTATTTCTTTCATTGCTGTAGTTTATTTCAATTATCAAAAATATTTAAAATAAAAGTGTTAAAAAGTAAGGAAATGAAGAAAAAACAAATTTTAACAAGGAACATCAACAATTAAAAAGATGACACAGTTCCTCAAACAGAGACTTGTAATTCAATCTAGATCAGTAACTGTGCTTCATTCTGTACAATGTACAATGGGCACCTTAAATGTATGTAGTCTGCTTGCCACCCATATTGTCACAATATTTTTTAAATGACTCAAGCCATACACAGCCACAAAATAAAGGAACTTAGATTAGAATTATTATAAATTTTAGTTTTAATTTGAGCCTCAGTTTTATGAAACTAAGAATGTAGGCAATATTTAACTCACACAGAATGTTCAATTGCTGAAATATTAGGAAGAACTTAATAAATATTAAAAAAATAAATAAAGAATATGATAAAATTATACACTAGCAGATTGATCCTGGAAATTCTTTTATTAGTGGTAAGATTAAGAAAAAACTTAAGGCAAAAGAGTATGCCACTCCCTGGGAAATATTGAATTTGTTTTCTTGTCCTATCTCGAATAAGGTGACAGTATTCATTCTTGAGCAGAATAAAGAATAAAAAATGATGGTTAATTTTTACTAAAAATTAATAAAATAAAAGTTGGAAATTTTGTAAAACATAATTCCACATACCTTTAGTAAGTGATTCATTAGTTAATACATTGTTTTGTTAACGATAAAGCTTTGTTCATAGTACTCTGAAGAAAGATCATACGAATTAATCATAAGTAATGTACTAGATATTTCCACCTAAGGCAGACATAGACAAGAAATATTGTACAGCTTACTTTTCTTATCACAACAAATTTCACTAGCAAAAAGAGAATTATACACTTGAAGTTATTTATTTTAATTTTTAACATAAACTTATAAATAAAGAGAAAAATATATGTTCAATCTAGACAAGTTATGACATATATTCACAATTTTTCTTTTAATTTTTTTGTTGTAATAAAACATTTATTTAACATCTGTATGATAATAAGTACATCGGTTAAGTATGATAATAGGAAGCTATTGATGATCACATATAATGAAATAAAAAAAGTCATCATAATATATACATAAATTGTCTTTTAAAAATAATTTATTATTCTTCTGTAATATACAAAATATTAATGAAATACATAATAATACTAAGATCCTAAAACAGCCTCCCTTAGTCTTATCTCTAATAAAAAATGTCTTACATTTATTATCAATTGAAATTATATTCTTTAAATGAATAGAAATTATAATTAATGAAGTGAATTAATTATTCCTATTGACCACTAAAAATAAAACCCCCAAAAAAACTTAAAATGAAAGATTTATTTATTGGTAAGAAATTTATTAGTTACTAATGGCAAAAGTAAGATGACAGCAAATGGTTTGACATAAATTTACATTGTATATCTTTTGTTAGGAATGTCTGAAAATGATATTTATCATACCCAAAAGCCAATAGTAGGTATACACTTCATATCGTGGTTCTTCTAGAAACTATTCCTTTCATCTAATCGACACATACCAAGAAAATTAAAACCAAAATGTTTTATATCTCCTCTAAATAATACAAGACCATCCAATTTGTCATGAAGATTTTAATCCATAAGAATATCGAATTGAAGAAATCAACTGAATGAGTCACTTTATTTAGATTAATCATTAATTTAATAAACTGAACTCTGTCGAATTTTAATAAACTAAAACTGTAGCAAAATAAAAATTATCAGAGATAACAGCTAAATTACCTCCCTTTGTAAATAAAGATCCCGCTAAAAATTTATATTTATTATTGTGAAATAAATGGTGAGAAATGTAAAAAAAAAAAATCTAAATTAATAAAATTAATTATTAAAAAGTAATTAATTATTGTATAGAAATAAGATAATAAACACCAAGAAAGGCTATAACAGTGCTTGCCAAATCTCTACCTTCATGGCGTTAATGACCTTAAGGGTTGACATGCCATTAAAAAAACAAAAAAAAAAAAAGCTCTACCTTCCAAGGGCTCCAAGGCCGAGTCTTCAAGGCTCGAGGGAGAACCTTCAGGGCTTGATAAGGTTAGGATGGAGCCTCACTCCGGATCATGAGCCCTCAGAGCTCCAGCTCGGGCTGTACAGGCTAGGTTCAAGGTTCAGGCCTGAAGCCTCCAGTCAGGGCTTGCTTTTAACAACACTAACTAACAGGGACCCCTGTTATGACACTTTTTCGCCATTATCTACCTGCGTAATCCCATGATAATTTCCTGCTTTTTTAAATTAATTAAAACTTTTAAATGTAGGAACGCTTTATTTTATTATTTATCTACGTTTTCATTTTAACTCTGAATATTTAGGTTGAATTATGTAATTATATGCTCCAATAAATTTTGTATAGACTGTATTTTTCAATACAATGAATACAATTTTTTTATGATATAGCTATTAATCAATGATGCTGAATAAATGAATAACCTCTTTTTATTAACAACAAAAACGTTTTTTCTCCTCTTAGGGACACTAACAAGTATATCTGTCAAAGATGTAGCGACGCTTGGCGAGCCCGACCCAGGTACCCCTGATCCCTAGGCTCCCTCGTCCCAAAGAATTTTGCTACATTATACAAAAAATATGTATTTTTCTTATTTTTGTTTTATACTTCAACATACTTAATAAGTGTGAAAAGCACACTTAGGTGGGGTTGGGAAGGGGGTCGCCTTCCAACAAGGCAAAGAAGAAAGTGTACAAGTAAGGACATCGCTTAAAAAATCCCTAACAATGCATCGGAGGAGTTGTTAAACTTCTGTAGTCCAGCGACCCCCTCCTGAACAAAATTCTTTTTTCCGGACCTCCTCTCAACCCCAGTCATTTTGAGATTTAATTTCTGGCTCACAATCACACAAGATTTGTGATAAGCAATCAGGGAATAGTTGGTATTCGGCGAAGAAAACATTGAATTGTATGTATAGATCTATCATTTGTCTTTTTTGGTTAAACTTTTTTTTTCTGTTTATTAATTCTGTATTTTCTTTGCTTTTGTCTTTTAGCTGACGAAGACTACCAAAGAGTAGCCAAAACGTCCTTTAATAAAGATTTAAAAAAAAAAAAAAAAAAAAAAATGAATTGATGTTTTCTTAGCCGAATCCCAACTATTCCCTTATTGCTTATCATCTTGACGGCTAACTATCTACACCTCATGAAGATTTATGATGTAGTAAATCTTTGTAAAAATGTATTTCTGCATATTTTAATAGTCTTGCACATTTAAAGAGAACATTTTTATTTGAAGAATACAAAACATTTTTTTTTTAGTGGACACTCAGTAATGGCTATGCTAGCCCCAGTTAAGAAATGTTGATGTATTCTATTGAAGTTGCTAAATTGTTTGTTTATGCCAAAGTGCAATATGTCTTGAGATTTATAACAAATTTATCCTATTAAAGTTGCTGAATTGTTTGCTTATGTCAAAATGAAATGTGTCTTAAGATTTATAACATTTATGTTGTTTTTTTAGTGAAGTATGGAACAAAGTAGTCCCAGCTCAAGTAAACCCGACATTGAAGGGAACACTGAACCTCAAGAAGACATCCCACCTCTCGATCCTGAGGAATTAGAAAAGTATACTCTTCTACAAAAACTCAACCTCGCTCATGAAATCGGATTGGATCAAAGTTTCACTTTGAAAAAAGAAGAGCCTCCAGATAATAGTATGGAAAAAATTGTTACTGATATTGTTCATTCGGCATTTTGGGATCTTTTTCAGCAGCAAATATTGGAGGATCCTCCTAACCTTACAATGGCTCTAAGCCTTTTAAATGAAATTAAAGAAGGGCTTTATGATGTCATGATGCCACATCAAGTCAAGTTGAAAAATGAAGTGGACGTGACATTAGATTTAGATCTTTTGAAACAACAAGCTCTACATGGGGCTTTGGATGTTATGTATTTCGCGCAATTCATATTGTCTGTTATGAAGAGATTATGTGCTCCAGTGAGGGACGAGAAAATTACCGAATTAACAAAAGAAACTGATATTGTTACTTTATTCCGTGGAATATTAGAAACTCTTAAGCTAATGAAAATAGACATGGCTAATTTTACTTTGTTCTCCATCAGACCCGAATTAGTTTCTAACCATATGGAATATGAGCGACAGAAATTTGCTGATTATATCAGACTTTCTGGAGGTAGTTTACCCATCACTGAATCTTGGTTGAAAAAACATGCAGAGACAGGTGCTGATGTAAACATCAAGAATATACTTTATGAAGCTTTCTTAGATCTCCTGACGTGGGACAGCAAGGATCCGTACCCTGAGACTTTTATATTGGACGAAAAAAGACTAATTAAACTTAAGGATGAATTTTATTTAATAACAGTTACTGCGTCAATTGTTTTGCTTTCATTCAATTCTATTCCTCCTTCTCTGTTGTCAGACATAACTCTCAAAGAGGATATCAAGAATCACATCCATCTCTTATTGGATGGTGTTAATAGTGATTCAAAATTGTCTCTCGTCATGCAGAACGTCATCGAACAAATTCGCAAGGACATAAACGATAAATTGTCTACTCGTGGTATGGACCTTCTCAGTGAGGACCAGATCGAAAGCTTGAGTCAACAAATAAAGCCAGTTACCCAGCCGGAGAACAGGGTTCGAGTACTGGTCACCTCTAGAGTTAGGGATTATTTTAAACTCACACTAAAGCACCCGGGAGGGAAAACTAATTTTCCTCCTGCGCTAGTTCTTTTCAAAAAAGAGCTTGAGGCATTGTGTAATACTTTTATGAACATCGTTCTGTACAATACTAATATTTGTTTTGAGCACTATAAAAGAATATTTGGTAATGAAGAGCCAACTTCCCCTTCCAGCAGTGTTTAGACATATTTTTAAAGAGTATTTAATATTTTAATAAAAAATATAAATTTTAATATTTATTTTCAGATGTTTGACATTTTAATAATTTAGTCTACATTTTTCAGCTTTATTTTTAAAAAAATAAAATGCATTTATTATTTTAGAGTCAGAATGACCTTTCCCCTCCCCTACCTTTTCAAAACTATTTAAATCCAATAATATTTCCTCAATATAAATTACCGACTATCTCTAAATTAGTGTAGTGAACTCTAGTAGATTATTTTTTTACAAAAATATGGAAAAACATCATAGAAATAAAATCTATTGACTCAACATTTAAAAGCAAACTAATAAAAGTATCCATATATAAATAATAATAATGAGTAAATAAGTCATTTTTATATTAAGCGAAAAAATATATTTATTTTAACATTTGTTCCTGAAGATTCACAGAGCAGAATTACCTAAGATGTAACATATATTTAAATTATTAAAATTTAAAATGTAAAACTGATGTTTAAAAAAACATCAGTATTACATTCAAAATCTTCTTTCTGAATTGTCAGAAAAAACAAGGGAACAACTACTGTACTTCTGAGCACAACTCCTTCACCGGGAAAATGCTGAGTACCTTGGTGGAATGAATCGTGCAAAATAGCTATTAAGGAAAAAAAGAGAGCTCTAAATAAATATAGGAAAACAAAGAACCTTGAAGATTTTTTTAGCCTTTGGAAAATTTAGATCAGTAGATAATAGGGTGATAAAAGAAAGCAAGAGAACCTCGTGGAGAGATTATGTCTCATCAATTAATTCTAATAGCTCGATGAAGGAAATGTGGAGTAAACTGAAGAAGGATACAGGGCGTTAGAAATAAAGATCCTCTGCCAGGAATTCTTGTCGAAGGGAATTACATCACTGACAAATCAATAATGGCTAACAAGACGGCAGAGTACCTTTCAAAAATATTGCTGAGCGAAAATTATCATCAAAATTTATTATTGCATAAAAATAAAGAAGAAGCTCGTGATATTCCAATAGAATCAGACAATTCAGAAGATTTCAACTATCTGCTAACACTGCTGGAGATTAAACGAGCCTTATCTTCTTGTAAAGACAAATCTTCACCTGGTTCTGATCTAATCCCTTATACTACATTTTTAAAGAATTTACCCCCTATTGGAGAAACGTTCCTATTATCTATTTATAATCAAATTTGGCTGCACAATACATCCCCAAAATCTTGGAAAAAGGCCTCTATATTTCCAATTATCAAAAAGAAAGGACTACTCGATCTTAACAATCTAAGACCAATATCACTTATATCTTGCTTATCAAAAGTTTTAGAAAAATAGTAAACCACAGATTAGTATTTTGCCTCAATAAATTTAACCTTATCAGCTCCTTTCAATGCGGCTTCCGAAAACTCCACTCAACTATTGACCAGATGGTAATGCTTGAACACCATATCCAAACCGCCTTTTCGAGAAACTCACATTTAGTAGCTATATTCTTTGATATTCACGAAGCATACGACAAAATGTGGAAACATAAAGTGATAATGCAGCTAGTGAACTGGGGTCTAAAGGGGAGATTAGTTCAATTCATAAAACATTTTCTTGAAAATCGAACTTGTCGAGTTTTAGTATCAGCTAATAGGCTATTCCAAGTTGCTAAAAACGACATCATCACGACTCTGAGACCTGGCGTCCTATGCTCCTTGTATGCAGACGATTTTGCCATCTATATGAGCAGTGAATCTCTAGAATTTATACAAATGAAACTGCAAGGTATAATTAAGAACTTGGAGAAATGGAGTGATACTTCGGGATTCACATTTTCAGATGAAAAGACAAAGTTTATACACTTTCGTAAGAAAAGAAATTGTAAAATTAACCCTAGTTTTACAATGTTCAACAAAGGTTTATCATATGTTGACAATTTCAAATTTTTAGGCCTCCAAATGGACAAAAAGTTTAATTGGATCTGCCACATAAAAGGGATTCGAAAGAAATGCCTAAATAGGATTAATTTCTTAAAAACTCTAGCTAGTACACGATGGGGTTGTGACAGGAAGACTCTGCTGTACATATACAGGGCTTTAATCAGATCTGTACTAGACTACGCCTCTCAAGTATACAGTTCTGCAAGTCCTTCTGCCTTGAAAATGCTTGACAGCGCCAGCATTAGGCTAGCTTTGGGTGCCTTTCGTACATCACCTATAGAGAGTATGTATATAGAAAGTGGTGAACCTCCTTTATCAGTACGAAGAATGAGTTTGTCATTATCCTATTATGTCGCAATAAAAGGACTCAATAATCATCTTGTCCAGCAAAATGTACTGACTACTCAGGAGAATGAGCTGAACAACCTCACGCCTTCTAACACTCTTAAAAATAGACCTCACCAAGAGGCAAGAAAATATATTGCTTCCCCGTATTTGTAAGCTTGAAACAGCTAAGCCACCCCCTTGGTGGATTCCAAATTTTTGAGCAATATTGCAATATCGTAACATAAGAAAGACTCTACATCTGATTGTGTACAAAAATTTTATGTTTCGAAGAAATTAAGAAATATTCGGATCATCACAAGTTGTTCACTGATGCATCCAAAACACATCATGTAGGGTGTGCTGTAGTGTCTTCCACACTCGTGAAACGTTTTAAACTGCATGAAACAAATTCCGTATTCTCAGAAAATCGTAAAAGAATCCAAAGAGACGAAGAACTTAATCATAACAGACTCATTGAGTTCAATAAAAGCAATCATGGCAGATGAACCTAAAATGCATATATCCAAAGAATTCAAGAACTATGCTTCCAGTGCAAGCTAAAAAAAATAACATTTATATGGGTACCATCCCATTGCGGTATCATTCTCAACGAACGAGCAGATCAAGAAGCGAATTCTGCTCGAACAGAGAATAATATAATCAATGAAACCACTAAAGAAGACCTACAGAAACACTTAAAAACAGCCACAAGACAAAAATGGAATGACACTTGGTTTGGAACTAGACGTACCCACATTATTAAAATAAATTAAAAGAACACGGAAAATTGGAACACAGCACAACAACACTCCTGAAGAGAAGAAATCGTTTTGACTAGACTACGAATAGGACACACAGCTCTGGCACACAACTACCTCCATCATCAAACATGCGACACAAAAAAGTCAGTTGAACATATACTTACTAACTGCCACAAATACGATCACATAAGACAAACACTTAGGATACCCAAAACATTACAGGACACTTTAGGAGTGCGGCAGACCGCACTGCCAATGACTCAGTAGGGTAGAGGCAGGATAATTAAAATAAAAAAAATTAATAAACTATCTAACAAAGTTCAATACATTTTTATAAAAAAAAAAAAAATAGAAGGCATGAAAATAAAAATTTAAAAAAAGTAAATACAATTAACTAAAAAAAAATATATATTTATTTTGAATGCACCACAAAGAACATCAAATAACAAAAAAAAATCTGTCTTATTCTTATAAGCTTAATTAGCAGATAAAATATCCCTTATTATTTTATTTTTTAGCAGTTTATCAAAAATTGGGCTATTAATGCCGGGCTATCTACAGATTGCCATCCTTTTATAATGCCAACGGCATGTGGTTGGTCACCCATTCAGGTACTGGCCACACCCGAAGTTGCTTAACTTCGGTGATCGACGGAAACTTGTTCATTCTACATGGCTATGGTCGTTGGCAAAAATAACTGATGTTAAATCAATTTTTACTATTAACAAATTTACTCTGGGCAGAAAAGGTGCAGCATTCTAAACTTGTTTCTAATAATAGGAAGACAATTAGTTATGTAAACATGATCAGTTAATAAGCTAACTAATTAATTAATATAGCTAACAAAGACCCCGAGGCTAAAGTTATGGGTTAAATTCCCACTAGGGGTTGTGGCTTTTCTTTGGGAAAAGTAAGGCATCTGCCCTATCTATTAATTATAAATGGATGCTGAAATTTAAATAAATAAATAAGCTAACTATATAAAAACAACACTCACATGATTTTCTGTATTATTCTTTTTTTGTATATTGATGAACAGCTGAAATTATACCTTTTCACAAAAGTTGTTTTTAGCCTATTTTTTAGGAATATATTTTTATTAATTGTTAAAAAAATCAGAAATTTTTATTTACTCATAAATTAACCAAGTAATATAATTTGAAATCTTATTAGAGCCCTCTTAGCAAATAATTGAGGTTACATTCATGTTTTTTTTTTTTTTTTTTAATGTAATTCTACTAGGTATCAAAGATAACTTATCATATAAATCTACACATCTATGTCTGTGAATTGCTATGCTATTTTTCGCTTTTTGAAATGAAGTTAAGCATATAACATTTAAATTATGAAAGAAAGGGCCAAAATGTGAGAGCATAAAATATTTATTTTTTAGCCATTATTATTCTATTATTTTTGTGTTTAATGGTGTATCAACCATTGGGCTACCCTTTTATAACGCCAACAGCACGTTCTTGGTCACCCATTGAGGTATTGGCCACGCTTGACGTTGCTTAACTTCGGTGATCAACAGTAACCGGTGCAGTCAACGTGGATATGGAGGTTGGCTATTCCATTACTATTGTTACTTAGCTCTAATAGGAAGGCTTTCACCCATCCTTGTGTCATGTTTTTGGTTTATAGTGTATAAGGGATTTTTAAAATTCTTTACTGATTTTTCAAAGTTTTTTAGTCCTTCATTCAATTAAGTTATTGGAGCCCACATTAAATTTTTAATTCTTATCTAATCTCTTGTAATTTCATTTATTTCCCAATAATGTTTCAAAAGTGCTAAAGTTTTCATTTTGTCATCAATGTTAATGTCCAGCATTCGATACACCAGAGAAGTAAAAAAAAAAATTAATAATGTCAGCTTACTCATCGAAAGTTAATCTCATATACAAAACCTTTGCTAGTCACCCTTTCCATGTCCCCTGGGTTATTCAATTTGATGGAAGCATATTAAGTGAGTATAGACATTCTATATACTTAAAATTGTCTTCACCTTGCGCTTTTAGCAAATTAAGTCTACACAACTGCATTGATAAAAGATAAATTACAAATTTAACTTTGACTTATCAAATGATAAATGTAAAAATAAAGTATCAATACTTTACTTAGCTTGTTTAGGAACTGCCACTAGATGTGCAAGAAAGAAATAATTCTAAGGCCCGGTGCACACTGAAGAAACTGGTTTCGTGAAACTCAAGTTGCTCTCAACACATAGATAGAAAACCACAGGTTGGTTCACCCAGAGTTTCATGAAACTTTAGGCCCGATGCACCCTGAAGAAACTAGTTTCATGAAACTCAAGTTACTGCACAAACAGTTTCATGAAATCAATTAAACAAATTTCATGAAACCGATTAAGCGAATCTATCTATCGGTTGCAAGCAACTTGAGTTTCACAAAACCAGTTTCTTCAGTGTGCACCGGGCCTTAATATTCAATTTTGGCACACACTGTAACTATATTTACTACTTATTTATTACTTTTATAGCGCGAAGCAATTTATTGGTGTGCTTTAATAAGAACTGATACACAATCATAAAAAAGCATTCTAGCTGCTGTATAATGTGTTTAGAAGAAAAGAAAGAACACTCTTCGTCTGTATTAAACATTCATAGAAACTATTACATCTAATATTATTCAAGAAGTCTTTCATTTTGCAATATTTATATAGTTTTACTATTATTTTATTTTGAGAGTTCCTTAATATTTTATTAATTAATTGAGGTTAAAAGTTTATTTATTTGGTAATTTCTTATTTATTAAACTTATTTCAAGTAGAATAATATAAGTTTTAGTGTTAAAAAAATTATGGTCAATATTTTTAACTTGTATCATTTCAGTAGTAAAATTGAAGAATTTGTATTCCCATATATTCTGATGTTTATCTTCAAATTGATAATAGTGCTTAAGTGTGCACTATTTGTAAGAACAATAAACTTATAGTTATTTAATGTACTGTTTTAAACTAATCAGGGCTACCTTAAGAATATGCTAAAGTGTATTTCCTTTAATTTCATATAAATGGCTTTTTTAATAATTTTTAGTGGATAAATATTTGTATAGTCTTTATATTATTGCTTGAAGCAGCATTTTATTTTGTTACAATAAAGTCTATGTTGCAAAATTGTGTTCACCTTTATGCCTAATTTATTTTATTACATTTTTAAGGAACATTTTATATAAAGTAATCTATGGAAAAAATGGTTTGGAGATAAATTAATATAGACATTTAGATTCATCAGAAGCTTAAAACTCTATAAGACATAACTAACACAATGGAAAAATTTCAGGTCACTCTTGAAAGATGCCTTGAACACTGATTTCAGCAAGTCTGAAGAAATGTAGTAATTGAGAGTGCACTTGTAAAAGAATTGTTGAAGAATTTATTCAAATCTTCATCTATCCTATCTACTAGATACCGAAAATGGCCCCCTCTTCATTAAAATGTATATATATATATATATATATATATATATATATATATATATATATATATATATATATATATATATATATAATAAAAATCAGTCCCAGTGCTTCCTCGGGATTTGAACCCAGGTCCTCCAGCATATGAGTCCAGTGCTCTACCACTGAGCTAACCTCGCCCCCATATATATATATATATATATATATATATATATATATGTATATATATATTCACACATGCACATTTATACTTTATAGTGACAAAATTTGCTTTAATCCCAGATTTTTTCAGGCGGAAGGTCAATAAAATAGAATTAACAAGGTCAATTGAATTTATTTATTTAAGCTCTACATATTTTAGGCGCCTCTTCAGGAGCTAAAAAAACTCGCTAAACTAAAAAAGTACAGCCTAATTGTATTAAGAAGGACCTTCCCTTACAATGGCCAAGTCCAAACTGTAGGTATAGCATCAATCAGCTGTGTAAAATTGAGAGATTCTAAAATACAAAAATTGATCATTCAGAAAAAGATTAGACCATTATAATAAAAAAAAAATTTCAGATTTTGTCACCGGATAAAATTTAATTAAATTTTGTTTAGTAAATTAAAAAATATACTATTTAAATCATAGTATATTTATGTTTATTTTAAATTAATATTGTATAGCTTATTTTAAGTACATATTTTTGTAATATGGCTGAAAAATTTGCTTAATTATGCAGTTCCTGTGTGACAGACTTATTTTTATTTTTGCCAACTATCTCAATTGTTTGAAAAGTATTAATAATGTAAAATGAGTCATTTATTTAAATGGAGTCCACAAGAGTGGGGGGGGGCTATCTACAGGTTACAAATCTTTCTAAACATCTCAGCCTATCATTGAACAAAGCTACCTGCAACAAGCATCTTCAACGAAAGAATCAGCCAAAAGCTGACCACCCGGGGAAACTATTTAAGTTTATTATTATTAGTTTCAATATTTATCATTTAATGTGCCTTTCTTATTACATGGTACTTGTAGGAAATAAATGGCCACAATGAGGAATGGGAATAATTATACAAAAATTATATCATAAAAGCAATCAATAGTAAATTCAAGAATATCACCACAGGACTCCATGCAGTGGTGCAAACATGCTTAAAAAGCAAAGTTGAGTAAAAATTAATTGCAGAGACGATTAACAATAAAAAATGTAATTGCACTAACCCGCAATGACGTTAAAAATGTAATTGGGAACTCCCGCAAATAACAATTGTTAAATCGTAATTGCAAAATCTCACATTTAACAATTGACTAATTGTAATTACGGAGTCTCACGATTAAAATTGATTAATTGTAATGGTTAAATTTCACAATTACGATTGATCAATTGTTAATAGTTTGTACAATTAACCTCTGGGTGTAGAAAAAAAAAATAGCTCTAGATAACCCTTTCCTGATCACAGTATAGTGCAGGAAGCGAGCCAGAGTGGCGCGGGTATAAATATAGTGATCAGGAAGAACCCTGGAGTGACTGAGGTCAATTATGGATTATTTTAGGTCAATTATACTCTCAATTTTAGGGAGTTTTTTATTTAGTTATAAAAGTGTAGGTATACAATTTTTGAGGCACCATTCAAGATTTCTTGTAATTGGGAATTATAAGTAGGCTGGCTGATAAAAGGGATGAATTGGCTTCTAATGGGGGAGTAAATAGGACAATGCAAAATAAAATTGATAATGTCTTCATTTGTGTTATTATTAGGGACCGGATTCTTAGGTTTTCACCTATTTTTTTCCTTTCTCCTAAACATGATATTGATCGGTTTTTTATACAATTCGCGTGTTGTAGTATCATTCATGCAAATTTGGAAGAACCTAAAAAAACCTATTCAGGGTGATATGACCTAAAATCACCTAAATAGCGATGTATTGACCTAGACAGACCTAATCTTTAAAATAGAATTCAATGAACTCATTTCCTCGATCAAACCAATATTCTTAATAGCATCTTCCCGGGTCCAGACGTTCAGGGAAATTTTACTAGGAGTGTCACTTCCCTCAAAATCTCATTTGAATCGTCAACACTGGGGCTAAAAGATGCGATAAAATACCCTCCCATATATTTTCATGTAAACTGGCGCATCCTTATCTTTCTCCGCTTTTAAGATGGTTCTCTAAAACAACAGGAAGAATTTCACCGTCGAAAACCTGGGCACCTATATGGTAGTTTACTGTAACAAAGGGTAATACCTATTTTAGTTTCATATTTTCCCTTATAAATTTTTCCAAGATTTAATTATTTGGTTTCTAACATAGTTAAGTACCTTTCTATAGGCAGTTAAATTCTTCCTCATGTTCTTTAGAAGTTGAAACTCTTCAGTAAAGAAACGTAAAATGTCCTTCACATATTTATTTTGATTGTTTTGTTTTATGTTCTTATTCATTTTTGTTATTAATGTAGGTTTCATTAAATAATTTAATTTATTTTTCTTTTTTTTAAACATTGCTTTATTTCTAAAATGCATTTTATTTATATAAATTTCATTCACTTTTTTTTTTTTTAAATAAATATTTTATTGTATATTCGGACTACTTATTCTTCTTTAATATAACAGTGGATATTTTTAATGGAACATTTAATATTCGAAAAGGGTGATGACCTGTCCTGAAAACCTTTGTTTTTTTTATATATATATATTTATTTAAATGTTAACATCCATTATTTATTTATTTTAATTTTCACGTCCATTGTTATTAACTATGAATTTTTGGACACATTCATTATTATTAACTAAGAATAAATGGATGTTAACATTTAATTAAATAAATAAATAGAATATCTATCACCTGTAAATTTTAATCTCAACCTTTGCTTTTGTACTTTTCATACTTAAACACATTAACAAAAAAATAAAAATGTATTTTAAAAAATATACTATATAAAGAACGATTGAATAGCCTGAACATGAGTTCCCCCAGTGACAAAACTAAGGAACCTAAAAAGAAGAATGTAACCTTTGAAGAGAACCAAATAACTACACATTTTCCCAGTTGCTCAACAAATTCTGAAGACTGCATCACTGTTGATGGCTCGGAAAATTCAACTTTACCATTAGTAACCACACGAGCAACTGAGACGACACAACCTTCAAAACAGATAGAAGAATCCCATAAGCGGCGTTTATTTGTTGACGAGAGGAAAAAAGAACTATTTGTGAAAATCAAAGCTAGAAGAAATGTATTTACTCCAGAGCCAAATGTTAAAACAGAAAGAAAAGAAAGGTTCTGTAGCTTGTTTCTGAAAGTAATCGGAGTCATCATAACTATTCTTCTTGGGTTCTTTGTTATGAAGGGTCGAAAGCATTATGAAGATGAAATACCCGTGTGCAGTCCTTGCATGAATGGATTCGTATACAATTTAATGAGCTTTTTTGTGGATCCAACGCAAGTTTAACTTCTTCTTTAATAAACATATCTTTGAGCAAATATTCTTGTAATTTCAATTATATCATTTTTGTATAAGGTTCCCCCATCATGTAGGGTGTGAAATGAACGTATATTTGATGTTTTAAGAAACACTTAGATGCATCTTAACATTTTTATATACATGTGTATTATTTATCTATGTACCTACATCGATAAGGATATATTAGTTAGGCTTGAAATTAATTAAAATCAGGCAAGGACACAAGGGTATTTCTAAATAATGATCAGACTAAAAGGAATTATCTTTATTTATATAAAAATCAGCTGTTTGACTGCTTGTTCCTTATAGATATCCACACCGTTTGACCAAATTAGGAACACAAGTAGGTCTTGATACGGGAAGTAGTCATAGTCTAGGTCAAAGTCGTCTAGGACTTACAGTTCGGAGGTCATGGGTTCGAAACTGTGAACCCAAACAGTTACAGATTTGCGTTATTAGATTTTAATATTACGTGTTTGGTTTCTAATTTATTTTAACAGCATCGCAAGCCAGTTAACAGGTAGTAAAGTCATAAAAAAAATACAGACACGATAAAAAGTAGATAGAATAAAAAAACATAGTTACAAAAAGAATTATGAACCAAAAAAACTAACGCTGAAAAAAAAATAAGCCAAGTTCCAGGCACCTCACAAAAACAGTTTGCCTATGAAAGTTATATCATAGTATTGTCCAATTTTTAGGCTCTTAATACCTTGTCAAGAACCTAATAATCTAGGCGCACGGTAGTGCGCCAGGCCAAGTTCCGGCCTAAGCATACTGTGTGTATATTACAGGCGGTCTTAGAGCCGATTTTTACCCTCTCATAACTTTCAACCAGGTAGAGATAAAGTTATGAAATTTTACACTGGTATTGTACTACTAGGTGTGAGTAAAACTGGAAATTTTCATAATTCTACATCGAATAGTTTCTGAGATATAAGCGATCGAAAATCGGGATTTATAGGACTCACTCACTCACTGACTCATCAAAATTATTAGGCACTTCCCATGATGCTAGAGACTTGAAATTTTGCATGAAGATAGATATGAAGACGTTATTAAAGGAAAAAATCGAAAAATCGCGAAAGGTTGTGTTTGACTCCGCTTCCGGGGCGGGGGCGTGCCAGTTTTGTGCTTCCTTCGGAAACCCGTCATTCCATCCGAAACCCATGATGTGGGGTATCAAATGAATTGTCTCGGTATGAAGAACCTATATTTGATGTTTTAAGAAACAATTAGACGCATATAGGTTCGGTAAAAATCTTATACCAGCTGTCTGTCTGTATGTTTGTTCCTCTTACAAATCCGTACCGTTTGACCGATTTTGACCAAACTTGGGACACAGATGGGTCTTGATACGGGGAGAATCATAGGCTAGGTTAAATTGTCTATCAGCTGTCTGTCTGTCAGTTTGTTCCTTATACAAATACACACCGTTTGACCGATTTTGACAAAATTTGACACAGATGTCTGTCTTTATCCGGGCAGTGTCTTAGGCTAGTCAAAATAGTCTATCAGCTGTCTGTCTGCATGTTGATTCCTTACACAAATTCACACCACTTGACCGATTTTGACCAAACTTGGCACAAAGGTAGGCTTTGGTCCGGGAATGCACTAGGCTAGGTAAAAAAGGTCTTTCAGCTGTCTGTCTGTATGTTTGTTCCTTATACAAATTCACACCGTTTGGCCTATTTTGATACGGGAGTGTCATATTACCTATGACGTTTTCTACTTTTTGTTCCATCGAAATGCCATCATTCCTTCTGAAACCCATCATGTGGGGTATCAAATGAATCTTCTTGGTAAGGAGAACCTATATTTGATGTCTTAAAAAACATTTCGATGCATCTTAACAAAAACAGTAGTGACTTCTTTCTTAAATGTAGTAAATAAAGTCGTAGGGGTTCACTGCATAATATACTTCAAAGCAGATACTAAGTTTTTCAAAGTCGAGCCATCTAAATTACAAAGTTTAGGATCACAAACCCAAAATGTATCGTCTTTGTTCTTATATTTTTCTTGAAGGCCTTCTGCACTTTCCCTATTGTGATCTTTATCCTCGGGATAAGGTTCCTGTGTTTTACAGTGTAATAGTTTAGTTAAGGAGAGCAATCAATTTGTCCTCTAGAGTAATGTCATCTGGAAGAGCTTCTAACTTTTCTAGTCTAGTGATTAGATGTATGTAGGTTGATTATTGGTATCAAATATCAAGTAGTAAGGAGAACCTTATGCAGAATCCAAAGACCCTGGTTTTATATGAAGTACAAAAGCCAGTAGGTATGCGGCAACTAAATTCTATTTAATACTTAGAAAAAAGTAATGAGATCCCCAAAAAAACATAAATGTGAAATAGAGGCCAAGTTCCTGCCCCCACAAAGAAACACTCCCTTCCTCAAAGATATCCCCTCCTAAACCCCCCCCCCCCAAACGCTTTACCATTCCACACTCCAAAAAAGTAGTATGAGTTGGTGTATTAATTCAACCAAAAATATTTGCCAATACAAGAGATGATACAAGAAAGAAATGTCCAAGTTCATTACTTGGAATACCTCATAGTTACTTACTAAGAACAGTAAAGACACTTCAACTGACCTTTAAAAACAACAATAAAAATACTTATATCCAGTTACTAAAATATCACTTTCCTCAACCAGGTATATTCTTAAACTTGGCAATGTTTAGTTTTTCTCTAAAGATAATTTCGGCACAAAAAAAAAACATTGCCAAGTTTAAGAGTATACCTGGTTGAGGAAAGTGATATTTTAGTAACTGGATATAAGTATTTTTATTGTTGTTTTTAAAGGTCAGTTGAAGTGTCTTTACTGTTCTTAGTAAGTAACTATGAGGTCTTCCAAGTAATGAACTAGGACATTTCTTTCTTGTATCATCTCTTGTATTGGCAAATATTTTTGTTTGAATTAATACACCAACTCATACTACTTTTTTGGAGTGTGGAATGGTAAAGCGTTTTGGGGGGGGGGGGTTTAGGAGGGGGATCCCCCTCCTAAACCGACGGACGATGACGGACGGTCGTGCGGCGCACTTAGTGCATCATCGTATTATTATCGTGTTATAGTATTTTAAATGTCTATCTATCTTATTTTTTTTTCTTCACTATTATATTATTTATTGTAGTTAGGTAATTATTGTAGGCGTATATCTAAATGGTAATGAAAATAAGCACATTTTATCTTTTAAAACAAATTCATTGCATATAACTTCTTTTATTTAAAAAAAATTATTTAATTGACAGTAAGACTGAAAATTATAATGTTTATATTAAACATTAATGTCTGGAACACACTTTAAAAAAAATTAACATTAAAAGATATTTAAATAAAAGTAGAAATATACATGGTAATTAAATGCTATGAATGTAATTCTTACGATCTATTCAGACAAATCTGGCTCCTGTTCCCTTTTACTGGATTTAATGCAAATTGGTTCAAGTTTTACATGTATTACACGTTATTTTGGTTGTCGTCCACAAAGATAACATCACCCTGTTTTTTTTCTTCTGAGATGGTTTTTCCATTGTTGCTTCTTGTTTCTTGAGAATTTTCTTTACAAAAATGGTTTTTTATCGGAAGGAAGTGACAGAATGCTTTTTCTGGACTGCAAATGTCCATTCATCAGCTGAAATGCCAGACTCTTGCATTGATCTTCGGAGCAGTGGTTGCGCCATGAACCTCTTCGAACGGTTTACAAGCCAGTACTGAGTAATGGGTGAAAGGGTAGAACACCACTCGTCACAGTAGGCGTGGTAGGGGCTTTCCTTGGCATACCTGAGGTTTGTGGGCCATAGGGTTCCCCAGCAATTTCTTACAATACAAAATGTTGGGCGCACTCAGTGCGCCAGCACGACTGCTGAAGGGTTAAATGATGGGCACTATAAAGATCAGATTCATTATAAAATGTCGGACATTTAAAGATTAAGGCCATTAGGGTAACGGTTCAGGATTATTATTTAAATTTTTAATGTCCATTTATTATTAACTAAGAATTTCAGGACGGGTTATCTATAAGTTACCACCCTTTTCTAGCCAGGATAGGGCTGATGCCTTTTCTTTTTTCTAAAGAAAAGCCACCAGCCCTAGTGGGAATCGAACCCACGACCCTTTGGGACGGAGTGTTAAGTGTTCACGCCTTAACACTCACGGCCACCGGGCCTCCAGGATTATTATAAGCTCTCTTAATTTAACAAAAACTGGCCAAGTTAGAATTGCACAAATTAGTTAGTTTTTTTGGGGGGATAAGATATTAGGCGTACTTCAGATAGCATCAAGAGGATAGAAACACCCCCTTTAGTTTCTCACACTAGTACTGCAAGAAATATTCAAACAAAGAACAATGAACCTCTGTTTCCCAACAATTAACAGAATAGATTCTCAAAACCATACAAAGGTTTCCCCTTCTTTGGCCAACAGCCATTTAAAAGTAACAGTTGATAGCTTATTGGCAAAAATTGAGAGCGTTGCAAAATCACTTTTACAATTCAATTTGAAGAAAGGATAGCTCCCCTCGAGGGGGGGGGGGGGAAATTAGACATCTTATGTATTCCAAAAGCAGGAATATCTACCCAGCCCAATTACTGTACAGTCTCACTAAAAATTGGTTGAGAAAAGAAAGAACAGTGCCTCGCCTGGTCATTTTAACATACTAATCAGTTAAACATTTGGCTATAAAATATCCAGAGTGGAAAATTAAATCAGAGATATAAAATATCCTAAATAATGATCAAATTCAATAAGTATACTTTTTGATATTCATAAAGCTTTCGACATGGTGTAGAATTGCCTTATCATGAAACAAGTGCATCAATGGAAATTCAGGAGGTAGAAAACTTCACGTATTATCCACCAGTTCTTGGAAGAAATATATCCTCAGCACCTTAAAAAAATGAACTTTTTTTTACGAGAATACAAATATCATATTTAAAAAAGAAAAAATACCCTGACACAAATTTAAGCAAAGCGTACCTCATCCTAAGGGCATGGAATGGTTATTTGTGTGACAAGTTTACTCGGTAGGGCGCTGACAACCGTGAGGTTTTTCACCCCAAATATTCTAAACAAACATCATATCATGTTGAATTACAACGATTTTTTATTTTGAATTCAAATAGCATTTCAGTTATCCCTATTCGGCAGGTGTTTTGAACGATTTTTCAAAATTTGTAATAAACCCAATAACAACCTATCTAAATCAAAATTGTATACAACATTTTGGGACTTACCTTGGAAGATAGTTATTTTCGTTCATTTGTGTCCTATAAAAAATCCCTTTTTCAGTTTAACATAGCTGTGTCTCTCTTGTTGGTCCGACAGTATTCTATCACTTGCCTTAGTACCTCTTTCCCATTATATACATTTTCTGGTGTACACATTTGCTGCGCTCATCACTGGCGACCACAAGACTTTGCAACAAGAATTTTAAGTGTGATTGTACAAATTAAATGTCGAAACATATGTTGCATCCTTAAGATTTTTAAAAATGCAGATCAGCCCCAATCGCAAGGAAATTCTGCTGTATGGTTTCTACCATAAAGCAACATTTCTAAAAGGCTATTGGAACATTTCTGAAAGACTGTCAGGCTGCTTTTTCCAGTAACAGTCCTTCCAAATTCAATCATTATCTAATAATGATTGAATTTCTTGTCCTATAAAAATTCCTTCTTTCAGTTTAACATCACTTACTTAGGAGAATTTTGATGTCAAGAACAAGAATCCATCATAAAGTTCATCATTAGCTGTCATTTAAACAAAATAATTCAAAATATGTTTACCTAAATTACGTTTTAGGTAATAAATATTACAAAGAATATTAATGTGTTGCTAATTTAACAAAATATGTTGAATAGATTTTGAGAATGAAATGGTAGAATGTTTAAAATATTCATAAAAGTATAAACAATTTATATACCAAAAAAAAGGGGATTTTTTTTTTTTTTTTTTAAATAGATCTTTATCAATAAATTAGTAAAAGCATAAGGAAATTGAAAAATGGTACTGGAAAAAATTACTTGAAATAATAAATAAAATAATATATGTGTTCTTTATAACCTTATATGGAGAACAGTTTAAAAAAAAATCATCTAAAAAAAATTCAACTAAAAAATTTATTTACACAAATTTAATTAAAAAAATGATGGTTATAGATCTAAAATTAATTTAGCATTTAAAGAATATTTATATACACATTTCATAATGAATAAATTATTAAGATGAGAATACTTAGATAAACATTCAATGGATTTTATTAATAATTGCATTTTATTTACAAAAATTAAAAATGTTGAAGTATTTATTATGTACATGCTTACAGCAATATTTATTTCATTTGTTAAATTTTAGTATTACATTAAAGAAATTTAAATTAACTACTTAATAAATTTGTTTACATTTCATTAAGTTTTGACGGTTGTTTGTACAAGAACCAAAATGTGAACGATTCAAAGACTGAATCACTATCTCTAATTTAGAGATTTTTTTTAAAAATATCTGGTATGATAATTTATTCATCTTCGTCACTTCCGGAGCGACTACTGGCACTCCCAGAGCCACTTCCAGATCCACTTCCTGAAAAATAAATTTGAATGATATAGAAGTGCAATCAAATTTCACTTTCTTACGCATTTTTGTTATTGATAGCCAGCTTACTCATAAATCAGGGAACAAAAAAATGAAAGTAGTGTTGAACAAGGAAATTAATTTAAATTTAAACTCAAAAAAGTTATTTTTCAAACACCATCAAAAAAGTTACTTTTGAAACTAGTAGCACAACATTACAAAAACTCCGACTCGCAGAAACTGCGTCTTCTTGGTGTTCTTTCGTTCATATCTCTAGTGCCATTCGTAAAGGAAAAGAAGTTTTTATTGAACGCTTTATCTTTTGTGCAAAATATAAAATTAAATCTCAAAGAGGAGCAAGATTTCAGGCAGCACAACAGAAAACTGACAGTATCCTTAGATCAGATTAATGTCAAACGATTTACGAAAGCTTTACGATTGTTTTGCGTGAACTTTGCTCCAAAAACCATGCTCTGTTGGACGGATTCAGCTGGTTAATGAACTTGACCTTTCAAATTAGAGGAATGATTTTTGAGCCTTTGAGAGAGCAAACAGACAAATTTATGTATGAGATCTGAAACGTGAAATTTTCTAGTCGGCACTTCCGGATTTCAACCTCATAAGCGGTTCTCTACCTATGGAAAGAGGGAGGAACTGCGCTAAAAATAAATGCTCAATTGTTGAGGTCTATGATTTCTGGGGAACATTAACCACTTGGGTTTGAATCCTGTCCAGAGCGAGTAAACTAGCCCGTTATTCAAAAAAGTTATAACTTTACCAAAGATGTTTAGAAAGGGTTTTTAATAGCCTGTACCTTATAATATACAAAACATGGTCTAACAAAGAAATAAAAGAAATACAACTCAAAAGGAAAACTATGAAATTTAATCTCACCTCCACCAGAAGCACTAGATTCAGCATCACTATCAGCAGCCTGGCTCTTTTCGCTGCCACTAGCACGGTCTTCTTTATCACTGTGGGCTTCTTCCTCCTTTTCACTTTCATCTTCACCTTTTTCACTCTGCTTATCTTCTTTCCCGCTTTCATTATCTTTGTCACTAGCCTCCTTCTCACTGGCGTCACTCTCTTCACCTTTCTCGCTCCTATCTCCTTTGGCGCTTCCTTCATCTTTATCACTTTCTTTTCCACTCCCCTCCTCCTTATCACTCCCTTCTTCCTTATCACTATCTTCTTCTTTCCCACTTTCCTCATCAGCACTTTCCTTTTTCTCATTTGACTTCTTCTCTGCCTCCTTCTTTTCTTCTTCGCCTAATAAAAAAGATATATAAATGCACTTAAGAAAAATATATTTGCTTAAAATTAATAGCATAATTTATGATTAACTTCACCAAAAATAAAACAATATCAATAGTACTAATATACAATGTGCTTAGATCACACAATTACCTGATGAATGGCCCATATATACTGTATATACCTAAAATGGTAAAGAATAATATGCTTTAAGAATAAAGAATGAAGCATTAAGTTTATAGCATGACGATGAAGCTATTGAAGGAGTTAAGCAATGGTAAGATGTATTTGTTGTGATGAGAAGACTCCTGCTGATAATCGAGATAATTATTTGTACCTTTGAAAGAGCAGGTCTTCAATTTAAGTGTTAATAAAAATTTGTGAAAGCTGATCGACTTGTTGGTTTCAACAGTATTTGTTAACGCATAATATTCTGAAAAAAAAAAACTTCAAGAAACACAAATGAGCGGAACGAGTTAGCTCATGCTCGACTAGCAGGACCCCAGAAGCTCCACACAAGACAACTCGTGGCCCCATTAGCCTCGTAAATCGCTTCTCTGGCCTAGTGCTATTAACTTGTTTAAAATAAGTGGTAATTTATTAAATCCACGTCAGAGATCAATGTCTTATGTCTGAGGCATCTAAAGAAGTCATAATGGAATACTGCATTTCATTTTCTGAGCATTTTTGGAATCTGCAATGACTATTAATTTTCTGTAAAGGTTAAAGTAACTGAGGCTTTATATCTCAATTATCTCATAATGGCTATTTATGTTGATTTTACTGTGTGCAAATAGAGTTTCACCCGGTGTTTCAAATGTATAATTTTCGATTTCATCAAATCTTCTTCATATATTAATTGAAATTATATATTGTGCAAGTCTATTATTATCTATAAAAAAAAAAAATGTAAAGTTCTACAATCTACATTGTTAGGGATTATAGTTGGAGGTTGAAGCTGGTGAGCCTCACCGCCTACTTGCAAATGTTACCTGCACTTTCTTCATCTTCCTCTTCATCTTCTTCTTCTATTGGGTGTTGAAGCTGCTTCTCTCTCTGCCGATGAATGTTGAATTCATTGGCGTCCATAGGCCTATGTCTAACAACCAGTCTTGTATTGTTAGGCGCTGTTCCAGCTTTCTGTCTTCTCTTACTCAGTCGTACCCTGTTTAAGAAATGAGAACGGGAGATAATTATACATAGAGAATATAGTTTATTTTTAACACCAACAGTGGTTGAAGAATTTTGTTATACAATTAAAACTGTTTTGCTAGGGTGTGAAAGCATTATACTCTGCTCTGAGCATGTTAATTTAAGATTTCTATATCCCTCTCTGTCTGGACAGAGAGGGATATAGGAAGAGACTGAAGGAAATCAAGGTTCTTGCAGGAAATAAAAATTCCAAAAAGGAAGATGCGTGAATGGAAGAAAGAAAAAAAAGCACACAGAGATAATGAGGGGAAAATGGAAGGAATGGAAAAACAAAAAACGTGAAAAGAACCAAAAGAAGTGATTTATGTGGTCTCTAAGGCTGTTCCGTGAAAAAAATAGAAAATTGACATTAATCAAATCAGTAGTAAATTATTTTAAGCAATCGTTAATGACTATGGCATTCAAGAAGAACAAGATACTTCTTGTATTTCTCAGAGAAAACAAAGCATTTATCAACTCAAGTTCTGATTACACAAGTAATGGAAGATTTCAGCTCTCAGGTTATCTCTATTCAGAACTAAGTCACAAGTAGGGAATTATAAATTGGTTTGTAGATAATAGAGCCAAAAAACATATCGTACTAGTGTTTCTAAAGTGACAAAACTCAAAAATTGGTTTTATTCACACCGTCATAGTTAGGACTATGAAAGACATGGTAAATATCTCTTTATAAACCATAGAAACAGTATGTACCTAGCTTCAGAGCTTGTACACCAGAGGGGACTTGTGTCACCCTTCCTGTCTTAATGCTAAGTTCCCTACATAGGTAAGAGTGACACATTTTCAGTTGAGTTTTATTCTGAGTTATGTCATTTTAGAAATACTAGTGCAATATCAGCAACCTACAAAAAAATAACAACTAAAGTTGGAACGAAACAAACAAAGAAAGATAAAACAAAATCTAAAATACATCATCTATATCGATAGAGAAGAGCTTACTGGAACATAGGAACTCTTACATACTAAACATTATGAACTAGAACAATAACATGCCAAAAAAAGAAGCTTTCAGCTAGGAAAGATAGAAAACTTTATGAGGCTAGACCATTATTTATCGAGTAATTAGCAAAGATAAAGTTCAAGGGTCTGCAAAAAGTAATAATAATTCAATAGTCACTTATAATGATATGGAATCTGTTTTCTTGTTAATTGTTTATGATTTCTTAAGGGGACCCATACACGGAGAGGAAAATCTCAAGAATTTAGAGAATTCCAAACCTTAAGATATTCCTCAACGTGAATGGGACATCCTTGAGGCCAGAGTTGAACTGTACAGTCCATTTAAATATAATTAAAACCCCAGTAGATTAACTGTTCTGTCCAATGAAGCCGGGCCTGACATATATGGAAAAGACTGTCACATACAGTGGGTCTACTATAACTGGACTGTGGAGTCCCGGTCTTGAGGTTTATTAACTTATCGTGTGTGTGCTAGACTGGTACAGTCCAAACCTTGAGGTCAAACTGTGCAGTCCCGGCATTGATATTTTAACTTAACATGTATGGTCATATTAACAGTTTGCAAGATTCAGAGAAAAAATACAAAAAAGTATGCACATTTTATTTAGTTGCTTACCTTGTTTCTAGTTCATTGTAATAAACTCCATCCTGCCTGATAACAAAGAAGTAATTTTCTTCATATCCTTTCGATGCTTTAGTTTTGACATTCCAGTTGTATTCCCTTGCAATTTTATAGTCGTATTCTTCTTCGTCTTCGTAATCAATACCATTTGTAAAATCTCTTCTTCTCTTTTCCATCGTTGGATCAGTGGGGAGGAAATAGGCCACAAACTGTTCACCGCTCTCGTCCATCACACCCCTTAAAATATAGGATGCCATAAGAAAATGTATTTTGTAATAACATTGACCACCAGCCTGGTGGTTTTCTAATACTACAAGTCAACGAAAATATATGCATGCTAATGAGAAAATAATATTTAACAGGAATTCTTGTAGGAAGCATTCACAAAAAATGCATAAATCAGCACTGGAATATAAAAGATTACAATCTCTGTGCTATGCTTGGGCACGGCAAGTCAACTCAGATTATGGAGGAGAGCAGCAGTTTATGTTTGATATGGGCAAGACATGCAAAAGGTTAAAGACATTAATTTAGAAAAAGAACTTCAGATTATACTAATTTTGGGGGAAGATATACTTTTAAAATGTAAGAAGACTGTATAACTTAAAGAAAAATAACAAAATGAAGACATAAAATTGGTCCAAAGAAATAAAATATGTTTTCAAAAACAGTTAAGCAGTAAGAAAATCAGTCATAATCTACATAGTAACGAAATTTGGTTATGAGGAGATTGTATTAATGTTTAATTGGCAAAAGATTACACTCGATTGTGAATCAATGGATAGTATAACTGTTAGTATAGATATCACTGACTACTAACTGCAGAATATTATGGTGTTGTCATATAATGCTTAGTTCTGGAGGAATTTGGAAAGCTTAGAATAGAAACACTTTAATATTTGCCCATCAATGGACTAAAGTCAACATTACTGAAACTTCAAGCAAAGTTTACTCTGGCTAAGGTGGTCCTGTTGAAAATTACGCCTGAATCTAATTTTTAAAAATGTTTTAGATTTTTGAATGATCGCCTTCTACTTGCAAAAGTTTTCAACACATTTAAGAAAACTCAAAAATTGCTCACATCTGTTGATAAAATATATTTTATGTAATCCTTCCTCTACGGAAAACTAAATCAAAATGTATATATGTTTGTTTGAATGAATGTCTTGGAAATAAGGTTTCTAATTCTTCTTAATTAAAAACATTTAAACAAAAGCACGCTTTATTCAGGAAGCTAACTAGAGCAATGTATATCGGGCCAAAACAAAATCGATATTGTCAACATTTAACAAATAGATTCATATTTTTATATAATTGAATTACATATTTCCAATAGAATATTAAAAGAGTGAAACAATTATCAGCTCAGCCTGCAGCTTTGGAGTATGCAAGACTAAAATTCTAGGGTTTTTTTCAATTTCCTGAACATGACACATGATCAAAGATATTACATTGGAAGTGGTTTTGTTTTGTATCAACTACAAGAAAAATTAATAAATAATGCTATGAATAGTTTGTGTATGATTCTAGAACATTCTTTACTAGGATAAGAATATGTGATCTTGGCTCGTGTTGAACTCAGTCAGGTGCAAGGGAATTATCATTTAACGCAATATTAAGGGATCTAAATTGTCTTCTTGTCGAGTGCAATGACTGTGAACAAGTTTTTCTTCAGTGCAACTCAGGGTATTGCAAATTTGAAGACACAATTTAACTCAAAATATGAATTACATTTGTACGTAATACTATCTGTATAAATAATATTTATCTGAGATACTACATGCCTGATCATAGCTTGAGACATTTGTTCCAGTTGAGCAGGCACTGTTTTACCTATTGGAGCTGGATCAGAATCAAACATGACTTGAGCACATGGGTACTTCCACATCTGAAAAAAAAAAACAACAAATAAATAAACCAAACATAATATTATATTGATAAATAAATTGTGTGTCAGTAGAGCACCAAACAGAATAAGAAAACTCAAATACAGTATATGGAAATTAATTCTTAAATCATGTGAGAGATACAAGCAAGGCATAAGGCATTTAAAACTCCATGCCAGTCTGCTGCCATGTTTTGCCTACATGGCCCAGGTCATTTTCTACTGATCTATGTCACTTCTCTCTAGGTATTCCTCTTTTTCTAACTCCCTGAGACTTTCATTATAAAATATCCTAATCAATAGCGCAACAGGTTTTCTTAGTGTTTGTCCTAACCACTTCCATTTCTTTTTTTTTTTTTCGATTTTGAGGTGGTTAGGGGATTCTGTAATTTTCATATGTTATATCAACAATTAAACTTTTAACACCAGGCTATCTACAGGTTGCCACCCTTTTATAATACCAACAGCACGTGGTCGGTCACCGATTCAGGTACTGTCCATCCCTGACGTTGCCTAACTTCGGTGATCATCGTGAACCGGTGTATTCAACGTGGCAATGGCCGTTGGCACATTGGTGTAAACACTACACCACAGACTTGGTGTAGTATTATCTTCTTGGAGAGTTTCTTTCAATATTCAGCAAAACAAGCACCCAATTAGCTTTTTTTCTTTGGTGGTCACTTTTTCAAAAAAGCTGAATGATTCCACTTGTGCAAGGGTGTTTTCACTCAGAACAAGCAGATCCCCAAATTGTTAATTTATTCTCTTGCCCTTTGTTTTACCGATGTTGGTCCGAAGTCTAGCTTGGTATATTCAGTTTAAAGTCTCTAACATGCTCCGTGGATCATCAAACTCCGTGCGCTAGAAGACCGAGACCACCAGCATAGTCAAGGTCCCTAAGTCTCTTTTCCATTCTAAGTCCATTGGACTCCACGCCTTCTTCCCCCAAGAGTAACTCTCATGATGCTATCAAAAACCACAGTATAGATGATCGAAGAAAACACACATCCTTGTTTTATTACTACCTAAATTTTAACTGGATTTGACTTCATTTTCTAATGCAGAATCCGGCATTCATATCCTTCATAAGATATTTTAATGGAGTGAATTATTTTTCCATGCATATGATTTTCATATGAAGGTCTAGTTCAAAGAGTCGAATGATTTCTGAAAATCTAACAAAATAAATAAAGTAAAACTATTAGCCCTTTAGTTTCAAGGTATAAGACAATTTCTCCTCAGCTGACATTTAGTAAGGGCATCTTCAACTAGCCAATAAGAATGCTTCTGGTGCCTCAGATGATCTGGTGGTCAAAGGCAATTCTCTATTAATATATAATTTATTCAACATGAAGAACACTTACAAAACAGATACTGACTACCACAACAATAACAATATAATCCCACAAAGAAAATTGTATGTTTATTTATGGGCATAAGAAACTATTGTTCCATTTGTGTTGAAGACAAATCCCACACAAGAGGTCTATATTTCAAAACATAGAATACAGAAGCCAAATATGCTAGACCAAAAATTAGAGAACTCTGAATTAATACAGGCTCTGGACTGGTAGGGGCCTGCAAGGGAGAGTTAGAAATTATGTCTGCACCAGGATAAAGACAGATTTGGATACACATTTATTGCACAGAGCGGACATGTTTATACAACGTTGGCGGCGACATAACAGACAAATTTCGCCAAATAAGCTTTAACACAAAGGACAATAGTGTTGCCAATAACAAATATAATTATTAATTCTTCTTAAACCATTGCTTGATTATACAAGGTGTCCCGATTTTAAATGGCAAAACTTCAGGAGTATGTAGGGGACCAAAAACTAAGACAAAAAGGCCTTTAGAGATATGCTCGTTATTGCTTCGTTTTGGAGAAAATTGCAAAACAAGAGATGAAACAAGTTATGATTTTTGTACTAACTTATTTAAATTTTCAATGGAAAAATGTCACTGCGAATTGTTTCAATAGAAACCAATTATTAAAATTCTATTTCTTGATGCATAGTTTTCGTGTACGGTTTGTGCAACGGTAATGCTTTAGAAGCCGTGCGAGAGAATGCATCCCGATTCACAAGTAGAAGAGTGCTTAATCTACGAGTCTTTTTTTAAAACTTTGAATAGACCCCCAAGACCCTCCTTCAATACTGGTTCCAAGAAAAAAATTATTATTCATAAAACCTTCAAGTTGGTAGAATCATGCCAAAATGTTTAGCACGTATAAAATATTTAGGAATAAATTTCTTACCTTGAAATCTGGATACACAGAAAGAATTTCGACAGGAACAACATTCGGCTTGCTATGATGTTTTTCAATAGGTTTCTTTGCATCTTCATACGTTTTTTCAATGGCCTTAATCTGACTTTCTCTGTCCATGTATATTGTTTCTTCCTATTTTTAATAAAAGATAAATCAATATCGGACAAATGATAACAAAAGAAATGAGTTCCAAAATTATCATTATTAAGAAATATCAAAATATTTTACAAGCTAAAAACAAAAAAGCTCTGTTTCAAAGAGGAAAAAGGTAGGTTCTTCGTGTTAAAATAGGACGGTTGCACATTAGGGAGGATCACAATTTAGAGTATCAATGATTAAGAAAGAAGAATAACAGTCTGTCACCGTATAAGTTAATTATAAATTAATTATGATAAGATTATTGTTAGGGGCAGTCATGGCTCAAGTACTGGAGTACCTAAATCCAAAATTCAGGTGCAAGGTAAAGATTGTAAAGTGCTGTTTTTCCAGAGATGAAATTAAGATGGCATGCGTATTTAAATATGGAAAAAAAGGAAGTTCAGAAAATGAAGAATAACTTCATTTGAAGATTAAAAAATAAGTATTTTTTTCTAAATTATGTCTTACTTTCAGACTCCTCTTGATACTGAAACCAACTTTAGCTTCAACTTTATCCATGACTTGAGGTTGAAAACGAGTTTGTTCAGTAGAGATGTATTCTGTTCTCCGAAGCCAAGAAACTGAACGGGAATGATGTCTAGATCTGGGACAAAAAATTATACATAAAAATTAAACACTGTATACACACACATTGACTTTAAATTTGGTGGAAATCAAACAGAAAATACTTATACTTATATATAATAAATATAAGGTATAAAAGTCACCTCTTGGTGTCATGAGGGGTGAGAATATCTTCTTCCAGGAGTTTTTCATCAGCAGTGTCCAAAATCGCATTGGGATCTGCTGCATACATGTCTTTGTTAATAAGATCAATTGTGACTCCCAGATCATGTTCTGTAAGTACTTCATATTTATAGTTGCGTTCTAAAGAAGTAGGGTTGTACTGAATGAACCTGTAAATAAGAATTATTAGCCTGGGGGAAACCATAATGCTGTCTGATAAACTAAAAAATAGTAAACTATGTACCTGTTTGTTTCAAAAGGGTACTGGATAAATTTGGGATCAAACGGTATATCTGGAAGTGTGTTACAATATTTAACTCTGCACACCAATTCTGACCTGTTTTAAAGAAATGTATAAGCAAAAGTATGGTAATGCAAGTACAAAAATTAAAGGAAATATATCCTAAACTTATCGACAAAAGGGGAATTTAAAATGGTTAAAAAAAGTAGTTCCAAAAAAAAAAAAAAAAAAAAAACCTTCTCTCAGCAGACTGAGGTTTGACAAGAGTTGGTCTTTTATGTTGCTCCACATTCGCTGCCGTAGGTACAGTCGGAGACATTTTAACCAATATTAAAAGTCTAAACTCCTCAAAAAGTTGCTTTTAAACTATTCATCGTCGCATGTACAAAACAAAATACGGCATTGTTCCCGAACATGGACAGCTTTCAAGAAAGCGCACTTATGGTAGGTTTTTTCCAGGTTCCCCAGTGTTCGTTTTAGGAGGTTACTAATGAAGCCTACAAGCCTCTACCAAAGAGAATCGACAGAGAACTATGGTAGATAGGAATAAATATGCCCACGACCTCCTTCACACCAGATTTACTTCCTCGCTCAACATAAAGCAAGATTTCAGTGACAGTATTTATTGCCAGTCTGTTAATTTATTCACCTTGTATAATTAGGCTATTGGTAAAAGAAGTATGCGGCCTCCGTATAGGACAGATAGAAATAAATTTACTAAACGTATATGTACTTATTTATCATTAATGGACACAAATATTATTAGCGTATTTTTTTTGTGTGTTTAACGGCGTATCAACATTTGAGCTATTAACGCCTACTAGGGAATTGTTTTAAACACAATATTTAATTTGAAAATGTATGCAGTATAGCTTTAATTCGTTCAAAAACTTCGATTAAAAGATTATTGACATAATTTATTTTTTAGTAAACAATTTAGCGGGTAAAAATTTTTCCGGATTTTTATGTCAGTTTTAAAGGATAAAATTCTATAATAAATATCTATAAGTTACATAAGCTATATGTTTCTGTTTTTTCTTAAGCATGGGTAGAGGGTGGTTAAAATAAAAATGAATTTAAATAAATTAACTGGATAAATTAACTGAGACATTCACGCGGTAGAGACAGTTTAATACAATCTAACAACTTACTTTTAGCAACACTCGGTGGTGCATTAGTAATAATTTGATTCGTTCTTGCTCCTTCATCAACGAAAGGGTCCCGATCAGTTAAACTATTTAATTTCTCTTTATTAATTGAATAAAGTACCTTAACAATTGTAAACCCTTGCTATCCTCGATTCTATATTTCAAACTGGCATAATTAAAACGAGTAAAATTCATTTCTTTCATATTCCTAATTTTCTTACCAAGTTATGATTATAGTGAATATTTTATTAATTTTCCAAGTATTTGGTAAACATTAAAATGTTATTATTGCGATCCTCATTTGTAGTTGTTTGAACAATTTTTGTTTTCATGAGTTGGCAACAGAATGAATTCCCGCGCGTTCCATTGTGTATGTGTAGTTTTTGCGGCAACTTGTTGATTCCCTTGCAAGGAACAGTTATAGCTGAATTATGTCTGTAAGTTTTTGTAATTGATTTCCAATATTTGTGTCGCGTAACTATAACCATGCACTTTTCTGTTTCCAGTATTTTCCTATGCTAACTTTTAATATGTTGGGATTTAAAGTATGTAATTGAATATATAACTTTTCTATTTTGCTTATGTTATTATTCATCGTAATTTAGGAAAGTGGAGAATCTGTGGACAGAGAAACTGTAAGGCCTAGTTCACCTCCTAGAGATGACCTAGCTGAACCATTTGAGGATGAAGGAGATCTTATTGGTGGAGAGGAGGAACCTGGGACTATAGAAGAGGAAGATGATGGCGAGGAACTCTTTGGAGATAATTTGGAAAAGTGAGATTTATTTTAGGTCTTATCTAGTCAAGTTCTATGTTTGTGCTTTTCTAATAAATAGTTAAAGTTCAGTAAGTGTCTGAATACTTAGTCCAATCAGAGTAGAATTAATTTTATATATTGCTTGTTATAATTTTTGTTTCTTCTGTTAATTAATGATTTGCAGGCATTTTATAAATGAGAGTGATATTACTTTTAATTAAGAATGTTCATTTGACCATGTCTTTTTCTCCTTTTGTTGACAGTGATTATCGCCCAAATCCATTACTTGATCGCTATGATGGTGCAGAACTCGATGATTCTGAATATGATCCCATGTCTCAAGGTGACAGGGTGGCAGCTGAGAGATTTCTCCAACAACGAGATATTGCTGAGGGAAGAAGGCGAGGAGATGAAGATTTGCTTTATGGTATGTTGTATTCAATTGTATAATATTCACCTACTATTTATTTATATTTTCTTGGACCAGGACTATTTATTTTTTCTTGTGTTTCATCGAATGTGTAATGTTTTTGTACATTCACAGTGAAGTCCTGTAGTTTTGTTTTTTTTATGCACTGACCAAAACCAACTCAGCCATCATCTGCAGTCAGTCTCAGTAGGTCATGTATCAATTGATGCCAGTATTCTTTTCTAGCTGTCCTTTGTCAATCATGGAACTGCAAGCTATGTTTTGGCATTCCAACTAAACTTAGGATTCTTTTAAAACTTAAATTTTAGTTTAAGTAAACTGTTCCAATAATTTTTTTTTTTTTTTTTTACGGTGCATCAACAAATCGTGGCTAAGTTCTAATAATAAAATATACTTTTATTTTTGTTGACGATTCTATAGTTGGGTTGTGTTACTTGTAAGTAAATGGATCAAATAGTTTGAACTATCCTTATTAGTGGTCATTATAAAGATTCTTCTAATTAAAGCTGTCTTTCTAATTTCCAGTGACCAGCTATTCTCCATGTCATAGTTCCATGTGTATACAGGGTTTATCGCAAGTCAATGACATTACTCGAGAGAGTGAAACTAGACAAAAAATGTAGTTCAACACCACCAAACAGACATTTTGATCTTACTTCATTCCAGACACATGCCGTTCTAACGGTTCTTTTCGAAAAAACGTGTGTAGTAAAACTCCAATTTCCTATAGTAGACATTTTTTTTTTCAATGACTCATTACATTTTTTAAATCAGCATTAAATTTTCTTTAAGGCTAATCCACATTCAATGTTCACAATTATCTCATTCAAATCGTATCATCCTTTAATAAGAAGAAATTAATAAAAGATTCTAGGTAGCGACAACTTTTCGAAAATCACTACTCTTCCAAAAAATATCCTGCAGACTGCCGGACCTTACAAAAGTTGTAAAATTTAATTACGTTTCTAACACAAAACATGTTTTTTTCTAAAGAACCTTTAGAACAGCACATGTGAGATGTGAGCTAGAAATGCTCGGTTGGTGGTGTTAAACTACATTTTTTGACTAGTTTCACCCCTGAAGTATTGTCATTTACTTACGATACACCCTGTATAGTTATTATTTTCTAGAAATATATATCAATTCTTGTTAGAGATTTTCTAGCCTTTCTTTTAATACTTTTAGATGAAAGTGATGATGAAGAAGCTCCATCAAGAAAGAGGAAGCGTGCAGAAAAAGCTGCTACTGGAGAACTTGATGATGAACAGGTTATTTTTTGGTTTGGCGTATTTTCTTTTGTGCTACATTTTAGGCTTCTAAGCATCATAAGTTTTATTTTCTTCTCCTAGATGATTGAATCCATTGAGAATCTGGAAGATACAAAGGGGCATTCTATCAAAGAATGGGTCACTATGTTAGGGCCTCGTACAGAAATTGCTAATCGTTTTAAGTAAGAAACAGTTTATTTACTGCGTTAATATTTATCATATAAATTATGAATTGAGCCCTGTAAACTTTTTTTTTTTTTTTTTTTTAATTTTTTAGGAGTTTTCTTAGAAACACTGTCAATTCAAGAGGTCATTTTGTTTACAAAGACAAAATAAGACGTATGTGTGAATCCAACTATTCTAGTTTTGAGGTGGAATTTCCAGTTCTCGCTGCCAAAGAAAATGTGCTTGCATTTTTTTTACCTGAAGCTCCTCTGGAAATGTTAGAAATATTTGATGAGGTAAATCAATTAAAAATATTTAAATTTTAATGCGATGTAGAACAATGATTTCTCTCTCTCTCTCTCTCTCTCTCTCTCTCTCTCTATATATATATATATATATATATATACATATATACACATATACATATATATTCTGAACATAGCATAAAATGTATTATTCCTGCAGTTATTTTTATTATATTATTTTTTTTAGGTGGCCAAGGCTTTTGTTCTGACTATTTATCCCAGTTACGAGAGAGTCACAAAAGAAGTTCATGTTAGAATTTCAGAACTTCCTCTTATTGAAGAGTTGAGGACATTCAGGTTGGTGTTACAGTGAAAATGTTATTACAATTCTGGTTTGTGCTAGTTGTTGTTTGATTTCTCACTTTAAAATACCTTTACTATTACTTTTTCTATTGTGGCAATCAAATATTTTTTTACTATAATAACTTTTCAGTGACAATATTTGCATATTTTTTTCTGGTTATGAATGGAGACAATTTTAAAACATATTAAATCCCCCCTCAACAATGACAACAAAATAAATATTTTGATGGTATGTTCTCAGCTGAAAAAAAAAGAGCTGGAATTTCTGGTTTCTCCTGTTCTGTAATTGCCCTCGAATAACTGTGTTTTTTACAATTCTTGATATTTTAACTTGATTAGTCACAGTTTAGTTATATCTTACTTAGGATCAATGGATTTTTAAAGAAACTGGCAGGATTTGCTCCCCAAAATTGTTTAAAACATCAGCTTATATTAGTGAACCTGTTCAGGTTCATCGTCAGGCTTCTTATATTAAGTTGTGTTAAGGTCTATTGTAATTTTTAAATTTCATTTTAAGGTCAGTAAATATTGAATCTTGAGAGTGAACGTTTAATCCGGGTAAGAATCTTTACAGAAGTGTGACTATAACTTTTCCACTCAACAAATCATGAAGATTCTTACCCGCTTTTAACGTTCACTCTCAATATTCAATATTTATGAACCTTAAAATGAAATTTAAAAATTACAATAGACCTTAACACAACTAAATATAAGATGCCTGATGAAGAGCCTGAACAGATTCGAACACCGCTAATATAAGTTAATGTTTTAAAAAAATTTGGGGAGCAACTCCTGCCCCCCAGTTTCTTCAAGAATTGTAGATATCTTAGAAAAAAGCTAAGACTACATAGTCTTTTCTGTGGGTAGGACTACATGTTTAAACAATTTAACTTTTATTTTATTAAGAGTGGAAATTGATCCACTATATTTTTATTATTTGTATGAAGAGATCCAGAGCAATGATGATATCTACTAAAGTGTTCTAAATGATAATTAAATAATTCTCAAAGATCTGTAATAGGAATGAACTAAACTAATAACAGAGAAGATAAATGTGTACTTCCTTCTAATAATAATCCTAGTCATTTTCTTAGGATTAATTAAACTTTGCATAAGTATGATGTTAAACCTCACCTTACGGCGGGTGGTGGGGGGCTCTCTACCTGGCGGGGCCCCAGTTTCGAAGATATCCTCGCCCTCCTCTCTACATGCATGAAGTCTTTCATATAATTTCCTCCCTTAACATTTCAAATTGTAGGAAAACTTTATTTTATTATTTATTTACGTTTTCTTTTTAGCTCTGAATTTTTAGGTTGAATTATGTAATTATATGCTCCAATAAATTTTTTTATAGACTATATTTTTAATACCAAAAATATTTTTTTTGTGACATTAGTACTAATCAATGAAGCTAAATAAATAACCTCTTTTTTATTAAACCAATAAATACATGCTCCTTTACAATTTAGGTCATTAGATCTAACACTCGCAGAGTTAATGTTTTCAAGTCGGACCCAGATATTCCTAACCCCTAGCTCCCTCCTCACAAAGAGTTAATTCTCCCGACAACTAGTGGTAAATGAAATAGCTAAAGCTTCCCTCGGTCCTCGTTCCAAGGTCGAACTCCTGGAAAAGTCAGACGTAGGGAGTCAGTAAACGAGAGAGGAGGGTCGGACTGCTGTACAAGTCCTTATTGCTGGGGGCCCAGAGGCTCTCGACTGCTAGTCAAGTCCTTCGTTCTAGGAGCACAGCACGTCTCGAATCCTACAGCAGTTTACAGTAAGGAATGGGGTTAAAATGTACAATAGATTATGGAAATTTTTTCATCTTTTATAGATATTTTGTATTTAATCATAATTACAGATGATATAATTAATATTATTTGTTTAAATAGATATACAATATTTATGTTCACAGGAAGATTCACTTGAACCAGTTAGTTCGTACAAGTGGAGTTGTGACTGCAACAACAGGTGTCCTTCCTCAGCTGTCTCTAGTGAAATATGACTGTGTCAAGTGTGGTTACGTTATTGGGCCTTTTGCACAGTCCCAAAACAATGAAGTTAAGCCAGGGTCTTGCCCAGAATGTCAGAGTTCAGGACCATTTTCTGTAAGTAATTTTTATTTTATAATTGAAGATATTTTATTTATTTATTTTGTCATAAGAATAATTTTGGGGTAATTGAGGTTAATTAAAGGAAAAAGCATCTATTTATTATGAGTATATCGTCCCTACCATATCAAACTATAGAACATGAATATCGGAGCAAACTAGCGAACGAACATATTCGATCCATTGATGAAGTAATATATTGAAAAATGGTCTTATTCGAAACTTTATTTAAGGCATTTCCGGCTATTTGGAGTTAGAGTTGTGACAATTTGGGACAAGCCGTAACATCCACAATGCAAGAGTATTGAATCTGAAAAACAAGATTTTTCATATTAGATAGTTTGACATGGTAGGAACGATTTGTGTAATATTTTTAGACATTTTTATTTCTGCTACCATTGTTCAATATTTCGAGGCTACTAATTCCTTAGTCATTCGTTTAGTATCGTTTCTTCTCTTTTAAAATTAATGTAACTATCCTCTTTAACATATGATGTACATTTTATATTTATATACATATTTTTTTTGGAGACCCGATGGCCGTGAGGGTTAAGGCGTGAGCACTTAACACTCCGTGCCAAAGGTCGTGGGTTCGATTCCCACTAGGGGTGGTGGCTTTTCTTTCGAAAAAAAGAAAAGGCATCACCCCTATCCTGGCTAGAAAAGGGTGGTAACCTATAGATAACCCGTCCTAAAATTCGTAGTTAATAATAAATGGACATTAAAATTTAAATAAATAAATATACATATTTTTAAATATATGTAAGTTTATAGATATCACGGTAATCCATGTAAGGTTACAAATAATTTTAAGCTAAAAGTTAAGGCTTTTTCTTTTTAAGTGAAATTATTTTCTTATTCTTATGCATGAAATTTACATTTCCAGTCATTAAATTTGCGTTCACAAAAGTTGTAGACACACAAATGACAAATTTTGATTGTAGAATATTGTTGCTAGTTTTTTGAAAACATTACACTCTGAAATTGCTTGATTTATTATAGGCTCCGGTGAATTAATTAAATTACCCCACTGATAAATCGCCATGTTGGCCCTGAAACTAACATTAGTAAAGTCCTACTAAATTCATATTTTCTAACTAATTTATTTTAGATTAATATGGAAGAAACGGTTTATCGTAATTATCAGAAAATCACAATACAAGAATCGCCTGGAAAAATTCCTGCAGGACGTATGCCCAGATCAAAGGATTGTATTCTTTTGGCTGACCTTACAGATAGGTAAATTACGAATCAATTTTTTTTTTATCATTATTTAATTAACTAGTATTAGTAATTTTTTTTCATCTGTTTATTTTAAGGTGTAAGCCTGGTGATGAGGTGGATGTCACTGGGGTCTATACAAACAATTATGATGGATCTTTGAACACAGAACATGGATTTCCTGTTTTTGCAACGGTAATACACTTCTCTGTTTTTTATTTGTTTCTTCATTCTTTGTGACTTTTTTTTTAATGTTTTCTAATATTTTAGAAATATTTTTATTCTACTCTAATAGTGGATTTTTGCTAGTTTGATAGTATACAAAATGCGTATGCCATAACAAATTAAATATTTTTTTTTTTTGTAAAAGTTTTGCCTTTCTTTTATTCTATTATTCTTTTTCTTACTTAAAAAATGTCCTGAAAACTTAACACAAGTTAATTTTAATTAAATCTATAACAATTTTTCATCCTTTATAGTTGTCACTGTGTTATTAATTATTTTATAATAATTTGGATGTTAAAAAACAATTCTGTTATTAATTATTTTTTATCGTGACATTTTTTCTGTTTCATCATATTTTTTAGCATAAATATGCATCACAAAAAAGTTTCCGCTGGCGATCATGAATGTGCGGTAACCATGTACGAAAAAGAAGACTGTATGTTATACAGTACATTACATAGTTTTGTCGGGTGGACCTAAAGCATATTTATGTTCCTGAATTCGAGCAGAAGGCTCTAAACGAATTTTTTTTTTTCAATCATAATCATATTATTATTCAATTTTTCAGGTTATTCTAGCCAATCATTTAATAGTAAAGGATTCAAAACATATTGTCGAATCTTTAACTGATGAAGATATTTCAGCTATTATGAAATTGAGCAAGGACCATCGGATCGGTGAGAGAATTGTTGCAAGTATTGCTCCATCAATCTTCGGTCATGATTATATTAAGAGAGGAATAGCCCTTGCTCTCTTTGGGGGCCAGCCTAAAAATCCAGGTACTCATTTCAAATTTATATAATAGGTAGATCGAGGCTTTCCTCACTTTTAGTTACTAAAAGTTATAGGATTTATATATACAGGGTGATTCAGGTCTAAGTAGCCAAACTCAGGAGGAGGTGATTGTAGACATAATTTCCAACAAAAAAGTTCATTTAAAGTATGGTCCGATTCCGAAAGGAAATGAAGCTATGTCCTATTTTCTGATTTTTAAACGTACTCATACTTTTTAATGAATAAGAAAGGATTTCTCAAAAACTATTCAAGATAATTAAATTCGAATTATACCATCATAAAATAGACAAAATTTCCTTTAAAAAAAAAACAGTAATTTAATTCACCAAAACTATTATTAAAAGATTCTTTCTGGACGTCCAATAACGCACTTCTGTTTTTATCAATGAATCAGAGTTTTTTCGCGATTTTTTTCACAGCCCCCTAACGGACTACAGATTCAATACTTACACAAAAACTTCTTCATTTAGTAAGCATTAAATCCATGCAAATGAAGTGGAGGTTTATTGAGGGATAAATTGAACGATTGGCTCCCTTTTGTCCAAAAATGTGGAATGTAGTTTTGTTTTTTTCAAATACCTTGTGTGAAGAAAATAAAAATTATTCACTTTTTGTACGTCAAACTGTGGGTATCCATTGTTCAGTCCAGCAGCAATAAAAAGTAACGAAAAGAAACGATTGGAAAAGTTTTTCATTTGGGAGATATATTATATTTTGTGTTTTCCAAATTTTCATTGATTTATCTCACATGATGTATATGGCACTCAGTTTTTGACTAGAACTTTTAAGGGGAGAATCTTTGTGCAAGCAGATCTTCCAACGCAATCAGGATTGGCTGAAAAAGATATTTGTCCGAAATTCCGAACCACAGGTGAACTTGGAGCTGATACTGATTGTGTGTTCTTCACACAGCATAAGGATTAACATGAGACCAAGTATGCGAATTGGGACTATTAAATATTCCATCCCGTGTGAATGTGGCCTTCTCTGTCTACACAATATTGCGGCCGAACTGAGGATTAACATTTTTTTAGTTTTATTTCAAACTAGCTGAATACCCGTGCTCCGTCACGGCAGATAAGTAGTTATTTTATTGCGTTAAATAATGTTTCATTAAAATTACGTTACTATACAATTCTGTGCAGTTTATTATAGCACGGTTCCCGTCATACTATATTTTATTCAATGGGCGTTAAAATTTAAAAGTTTATGTTTCCAAGAAGTCATTTGGTAACACCCAATATATTTACGAGTATTACCAAGGTTATAGGCGAGAAGGCTGTGCAAGGGTTCCGGATATTATTACCTCACCTGGAAAACCTAAGGATATGCCATACATCACGGTTTGACTGAGACTGTCCCGGTATTTTGCAATTGTTTCGGTGTCCCGCCCGATTTTATCAATGTCCCGGAAAAGGCTGTAAGATGTAAAAAGTATTGAATTCATGTTTATAAGAATCTTTTTTAAATCGGTTACTTTTCTACAATTAACATTGTTACTACTGCTCACAGTGTCAAAGAAATCAGAAGTAATCTAACTGTAAAACGCTGGAACTACCTGCACAGCGCTGCCAGCTGCCAGACACTACTATTTGGCTGAGTGATTGTTTTAAGAAAATCAAGTAGCAAAAAAAGTTCCGTTCTTATTTTTAAGGTTTGGGTAGACTAACAGTTTAGGATTCCCCCTTCCCGTTAGTTGCTAGGCTTAAAACCCACCAACCATTTTGCTTATAATTTGTACACTTTTTATTCCCCCCCCAAACTCTCCAAAAATATGGCAAGCCTATCTGACGGGGACAGGCAGAAAAGAAACGCAATTAAAACTCTATGAGGGACAGTTAATTTCTAGTAATTCAAGGTCTGCCATCATAGTTGAAATTAACCTCAATTAGAAGTAAAACTATGAAATAGATAATGTACGGTAACAGCTGTTCTTTATCGTCCTAGCAACGCAGGCTGCCTAGGCTTGCCTTCTCTAACCAACTCAAACTTTAAACCCCCCCTAAAAATGCTTAAAAATACGAATATCAAAAAATCCTTTCTTAGCGAGCGCCTACGTTGTATAGGGAGTGTCCATGCAAAATTTCAAAATTTTCTGTCGAGCGGTTTGGGCTGGGCGTTGATAGATGAGTGAGTGAGTGAGTGGTATTTGACAAATATATAGTAGATATATTTGAAAACATTTAAATTATGTGTAAATTTAAGATTAAAATTATTCAACTACCCTGAAATGTTTTTGAATTCCCCCCTCAAAAGTTTTAGTCAAAAACTGAGTGCCATATACATCATGTAAAAGATAAATCAATGACAATTTAGAATACACAAAATGTAAAATATCTCCGAAATAAAAAACTTTTCCAATCGTTTCTTTCAGTTACTTTTTATTGCTTCTGGACTGGACAATGGGTTCACACAGTTTGGCCTACAAAAAATGAATAATTTTTAATTTCTTCACACAAGGTATTTGAAAGTAACAAAACTACATTCTACATTTTTTGGGCAAAAGGGAGCCAATCGTTCAATTTATCCCTCAATAAACCTGCACTTCATTTGCATGGATTTAATGCTTACTAAATGTAGAAGTTTTTGTGTAAGTATTGAATCTTTAGTCCGTTAGGGGGCTGAGAAAAAAAATCGCGAAAAAACTGATTTATTGATAAAAACAGAAGTGCGTTATTGGACATCCAGAAAATATCTGTTAATAATAGTTTTGGTGAATTAAATTACTGTTTTTTTTTTTAAGGAAATTTTATCTATTTTATGATGACATAAAATATCCCGGGAAGGTCGAGTACGAATACCTCATATTGAACCCAGTAGTTGTCATTGTCACCCAGGTTTTGTGATGTCGGCATTCGAACTCCTCCTGGATTTAGAATCCGGTTCAGAAAGTGAAGAAATAGTTTTACTGTATACGTTAGTGAAGAGGAGGAGAAGTAAAACAAATATTTATTTAGGTGGGAGAAATAAAAACTTTACCTACATGATGATGAACCTTCACCAACCAGCTCCCAACACCTGTGAAAAATATGTGTGTTTCTTAGCATATTCTAAATGAATACTGCTACTGAGGTCGCACTAATAACTAGAATTTTTGAAAAATATCTGAATTGATCCTTCCTTCCAGTCACCAAGTGGCCTTCATTAGAATGTGTTTATTTATGTATAACATAATACCTAATACAATTTTTGTTCTTTCACTCCGGCATTCAGCATACAACATTCCCATATCAGATGACACAATGTGTTTTTTAACCAGTAAAATTTGTATGTTTATACATGTATGTATGTATGGATAGGATTTAAGGACGAAGAATGTCAAAGGTTATCATCGTCCTGTAAAGTGTTCTTTAATGAAAATGATTTACGTACTATAGAGGTATTATAGGAGTGAATAGCACTATGTATATTGTCGGGAATTTCCTTAAATTGTAATTTTATAACTTGTTCAAAAAGTTTTTATATTCCTTCTGAAACTAATATGACTAATATAATTGTTTTACTTCGATAATGGTATATTATAAGTGTATTAATAATTATAGTGCTTAGTCCATTACGGCATATTATTTAAATCTGTATGTAATCAATGTAGACCAAGGTATAAAATATATACAGAAATGGTTTTCTTATTTTATTTTATTTTTTATCATTTTTTAAATGTATATATATTATACTACAGGCTATATTTCAGTATATAACTTGTATACATGAATGGTAATGATGTGTGTTTTTATATTATGGATGACATGTTGTGTCAATGTTTTATTATTTTGTTAATGTAGTGCTATATATTATTATGCTCATTTTAAATTAAATGTATTTTCTGTCTTTTAAAAGGTGGAAAACACAAAGTGAGAGGTGATATAAATGTCCTATTATGCGGTGATCCTGGGACAGCCAAGTCACAGTTTTTAAAATTTGTTGAGAAAATCGCCCCAAGAGCTGTATTTACTACTGGTCAAGGTGCCTCAGCTGTTGGTTTGACAGCCTATGTAAAGAGAAGTCCAGTTTCTCATGAGTGGACTCTGGAAGCCGGAGCTCTTGTACTTGCAGACCAAGGTGTTTGCCTCATTGATGAGTTCGATAAGGTGGGCAATTTTTAAGTGCATTTACTTTTTTCTTTATTTTCTTAATATTCAACTTTCTTTTTTGACATGAATCATTTGGACCATAAATGATTCACTATTAATGAATGATTAGGATCAGATTAACAATCTGAGCTTTTGTTGAAATCATTGTGTTTTAAACAGGTTCTCACTAGAAATAACACAGCCACACACACCGCCTGATGACGGTTCTTTAGGGAGGTTGAGGCGAATAGGGAGGTGTTATTTTCATGAGTAGGAATCCCACACTGTTGTGGCTTTGTCCACTTTGGCTGATGAAAAATTTTCCCCCTACCCTATAAAAAAGAAAAAAAAAGATCTGGTTTACAACCATACATTTGTCCACTATAGGTTCATCCGTGGCTAATGGTAGATCTTTGAAATGTTTAAGTAACCTTGACTTAATGGCCTTTTAATGAAAAAAAAATATTGAATTTAACCAAAATTATGAATGCTTAAGTAATTTGAAATTACGGACTTGCTTTGTACCATAGCTGCAAGAGTTCTAGTTAGTTGGCCCGAATGTAAACATTTTCTGTTTGCTAACATTTTCTTTAAACACCGAGCAGCTTGTTGTCTTTTTCCATACAAAATAACAAATCATCTACATACTTAAACAAGAACTGAATTTTCAGAGTAGTTTTTGTATTCAAGTATTTTATTCAATACTATTGCACTGGTTGAAACTGATACGGGATTATCCACTTCCTCACTGTATCTCTGTTTATATCTTTAACTAGCTGTTACCCAGCGTGCTACGCTACACCTACTTTCTGCATGTAGAAAAGCCCAAATAAGTTTTTTTTTTTTTTTTTTTACGGCGCATCGACATCTGGGCCATTAGCGCCACCCAAATAAAAATAAGTAATATTAAAATCTAATAACACAACTCTGAAACTGTTCGGGTTCACAGTTACGAATCCGTGACCTCGGAATTGTTAGTCCTAGGCTATTTTAACCTAGCCTATGACACTCCTAGGATCAAGACCTACATGTGTGCCAAGTTTGGTCAAATACGGTCAAACGGTGTGGATTTTTATAAGAGACAAACAGATGATAAACGTTTTTGGCCTAGCCTATGACAGTCCCTGTATCAAGACCTACCTGAGTGCCAAGTTTGAAGAAAATCGATCAAACGGTTTGGATTTGTATAATGAACACACATACAGGAGGTAGGCATTTTTGACTTAGCCTACGATACTCCCCGTATCAAGACCTACCTGTGTGCCAAGATTGATGACAATCGGTCAAACGGTGTGGATTTGTATAAGGAACAAACATACAGACAGGCAGCTGGTAGACGTTTTTGACCTAGCGTATGACTCTCCTCGTGTCAAGATATACCTGTGTGCCAAGGGTCAAAATCGGTCGAACGGTGTGGATTTGTATAGGGAACAACACACAGACAGACAGCTGGTAGACATTTTGACTTATCCTAAGACACTCCCGGATCAAGATCTACCTGCGAGCCAAGTTTGGTCAAAATCGGTTGAACAGTGTGGATTTGTATAAGGAACAAACCCACAAACAGACAGGTGATTTTTATACATATATAGATTATTAAACTAAAGTTCCCATTATTCGTACTTCTTAGTACGAATTAGTTTGACTTCTTCAGTAAAGGCACTCGTACCTTTAATTATCCTATGAATAACGATTTTATCCAAATTTTTATTGATGATTCTGATTGTATTTCTTGCTGCTTTACTTCTTTTGAGATATTTTTTCAATTTGTGTACTGTTTATTTGCTTCTAGAATATTAGTAGAGTTTTAATTGTCATTTTGGAGCAATTTAATTATTCGTTATTAATCCATGATCTTACATTTTTATTTTATTTTATTTTTTATGGCGCATCGACAAATCTAGGCCATTAGCGCCCCATGATCTTACATATTTTTAAAGTGATTTTAATGATAAAAGTTGCAATATAATTTTCCTTAAAGATATGTTTGTTTTGTGTATATGCCTGACAACTTTCATTGATCAATGACATTTTCAATAGACCAATGAACCAAGGATATTGTTGCTTCTGCTTTCTTTGCTATAATATCTTTAATTATATAATTTATGTACTATTTTTCTTTTTACATCATAGATGAATGATCACGATAGAACGTCTATTCATGAAGCAATGGAACAGCAGAGTATCTCTGTATCAAAAGCTGGAATCGTTACATCCCTTCAAGCTCGATGCTCAGTTATAGCAGCTGCCAATCCCATAAGTGGTCGCTATGATCCATCAATGACCTTCTCAGAAAATGTTAGTTTTTTTTTTTTTAATATAAAATATGTACTTGTAATATTTCACTAAGTGCAGGGAAAATACTGAAGTACAAGATTTAATGCATAGGTACTGATTTTCATGGATAAAGAAATAGACACTTACCGTATATAAAAGATTGTGGACAAACATGATCTAAACAACACGTGCCAACTTTAATTGTTCTGACAGTCCCACCAGACTATGGGAAATATTTAATATGCAAATATATTTGTAAAGCAGAGGTATTCCAATATGATAATGGGCCGTTTAAAAATAATAATCATCAAAAAAAAATTTCACAGGGGTTGGGAAGATTGAACTGTTAAGCTTCTTCCTAATGGCATACCAATTAACAAATATTTGGGATTTTTACTATAATATTGGAAATAAACCTGTCTCTCTGTGCCAATATAATTGTGTAATTTAAAACCAAAGTCATTCTATATCTTTGTATTCTCATCATCAAATTCGGATCTTAATACCTTGTAGAAAATGTGTACACTTTTACTTCACTCTAGGTCATGTTTTTTAACCTGGTGCGAGAAACAGAGAGCTCCATCAGGACCTCCCTCTTAATTCTCTTCTTAATTCTCCTTCTCGACTCACTGAATTCTTAAAAGCTACAGCTGCCATATTAATATGGAGCTATATCCTTATTGGCCTATGTAAAAGAGCACACACATTATTGAAAAGAAGACTGGCACATCTCAAAATGTATAAAAATAAATAAGTTCCTTTCAATGAAAAGTGTTTTTATAGGCTTCCTAAAAATTCTGCCAAAAGCGGCCGTTCTTACTCTCAATGTAATTTTTAAATAAATAAAGACTGGTAGGATCAAGAATTTTCAAAATTAATTTAAAAATAACACAATTTCAGTTGGATTTGGGCTAAGGTTTCATTTGAGATATAGAATATTTATTCGTTTACAATCTCAGCTTACGTATTTGCAGCCTTCTAAAGAAATTACGTAAGGGAAAATTGAGACTTTATTCAGTAACCTTCAAATACCTAAATGAAAAAAAAAATTTGTTTTTTTATTATTTTTGTTTGCAGGTAAATCTTTCAGAGCCAATTATGTCACGTTTTGATGTACTATGTGTGGTTCGTGACGAAGCAGATCCTTTAGCAGATGAACAACTCGCCAAGTTTGTTGTGTCCTCTCACATGAAACACCATCCAGCAGCAGGAAATTATCCTCCTCCTTCTTTTGAGGCAGATTTAAAGACTGACACGATTCCTCAGGAAATACTTAAAAAGTACATAGTATACGCTAGGCAAAATGTTCATCCTAAACTTAATAGCATGGATCAAGACAAAGTTGCTAAGCTTTATTCTCATCTTCGTCAAGAATCTCTGGTTAGTTCTATTTTTTTTTATTTTTTTTTTTTTCTATAATTTATAAGCCCCGCAGAAGATCAATAAAAATCTTTTGGATGATCAATTTTAATTTTGTAGATTCCATCGAATGTTCACATCTGACTACTCAAAGATAGATGAAGTTCAATTAGGGTTTTATTTATAGTGTGTTGAAACATGTAGGGTTGGTTTTAATAAAAGAATTGACACTTTTAATTCTATGCTAATTGCCCTTCCGCCTGGTTTGTATATAAATAGAACAAAAACAACCCATTAGGACCAGGTTTACTCCAGAACCAAATTATCGACTGTAAGTTTTGGTTCCTTCCACAAAACTAATTATACATTGTGTCAAATTAATGAGAAATATATGTTGTGAAAATTATTCAAATGGCCCATTAGGCTTAGGGGCTTACTCCATAACAAAATTATTAATTTGTCTCTACGGGCTACAAATTTTCTCTTCCTTTCAACGAGACTATTGAGAAAAATGTGTTGTAAAAATATTTAAAATGTTTTTATTATGATTGAGGTTTTCCTCCGGAATCGAATGATTAATTTACAACAAAACTAGCTACATGGTAAACAAATCACAGCATATTTTTTCTTAAGGATATATATTTACCTGAAAAAGAATTTTTTTTAGTATACTGAGTATGTTGGAACAAAAAAAATCTCATATTTATTGTATCTAAAACGGTTAACTTCTGTTGATGTAGCGTTATCTAACCTTTCCTTGCTGATGAATGTGTTTTTTTTTTAATAAATAATTGAAGTCCGTAATTAATGCAATTTAACTACCCTGTCTTCATTTTTACAGGCTACTGGAAGCCTTCCAATCACTGTGAGACATATTGAGTCCATGATAAGAATGGCAGAAGCACATGCTCGAATACATCTTCGGGCCCATGTTCAGGAGGATGATGTAAATATGGCAATGAGAATGATGTTGGAATCTTTTGTTGAGACACAGAAGTACAGTGTTATGAGTACAATGAGAAAGGTATGATTTATTTTTAGTTCTATCTTTTAATATATTTTTCATAAGTCTCGCCCCACAGCCAGGTTGGCAGGAGATCGACACCCTGTAACATTCATACTCGATTGGCTGTTCTACAGTATAGTTCATTGGTGCACTCACGATTGGGAAAAACTATTCTAAGTTTTGCAATGAATGCAGTTGTAATTTTAGTCGAGAATGACTTAATAATAGGTTATGGATGACACACAAATTAAAATAATTTTTCAAGTGAATAGGCTGGAATACGTGGGTGTAGCTGATTCTATGAAAACAATTCGCATTTGTCTTTCTTTAGACTTGGTAGTGGGGGAGCAAGGCTCGGGATCCCCCAGGTACAGGCATGAGACATTCAAAGATAGCAGCCGCTTCTATTGTTTCAGACGAGTGTGTTATAAAAAAAAAAAAAAAGTTGTGACTGATCAAATCAAGGATTATGTGAGTTGGAAAATGTACGCGACTTGTTCTATTTGTAGCCTACTCTAAAGCTAGAAAATTATTTAGAATCTGTTAATGTAGTTATAGACAGCAAATTAAGGGAAGGATTCTCGAAAATAAACTTTTCATTTCTATATGATCTTATTTAAAATCAGCCTTGATAAATAGTTATTTTTAAGAACATTGCAGTACATGCCATTGAAAATTTTGTTTTCATGTTCTTTACAGACGTTCCAGAAGTACTTACTTTACAAAAAAGATACAACTGAATTATTGTATTATATATTACGACAAATGACTTTGGATCAATTGATGTACATCAGAGGATTACATGGTGTGGATGTGAATCAAATAGAAATCCATGAAAAAGATTTTATTGACAAGGTAAGTTCGATGAATTCCCCCCCCCCCCCCCACTTTTAACTTATACTTGTGGAGGGATAAATTGAGCATTTGAATGAATAATTTTCATATTTATTATATGATTGTGTTATCATTATAAGCAAAGAAAACCGCATCCTGAACCAAGCTTGGGCAAACCTGTTAAATAGTCTCACCAATTCCATTTGTTGATTACTTTATGTTCTCGATATTCATACTTTAGTAATAATTTCTGAAAGACATTTAGGGTTTAAAAATGGCAAAAAATATTCTGTTTCTAGCTAGCTCAAGTGAGCCAATTACTTATTTTTCTTTGCAACTATAAATCACTCAAGCTTTTTTTAATCACCTTTGATGCAAATTGGTTATTTCTTTTACATACATTATTTCCTGTATATTTGAATAAGAACCATCTTGTATATGATTTTGACTTAGAACATGAGGATTGCATCAGTTTCATTAATAATCCTAAGCTGAAAAGGTTGGTTGGCAATTTTAATGCTGAAAATTCCTATTTAATGAGGAAAATGCCTCACCACACCATGGATGTCGGCGCTAATGGCCTAGGTGTCGAAGCACTGTAAAATATATATATATATTCTAACTAGTAATTATATATTTCTATTTATTTATTTTTTTTAATGAAAATCAATTCTGGTTAAGTATAGGAAGTATTAAACAAATTATAATTTACCTTAATGGAAATAATTAACAGGTTGTGAGCAAAATGTCAACTTAAAATGAACAGGATGCAAGCAGAAAGTGGCTAGACAGACGGAAGTGAGCGTGCAACTACGGTGTTACACTTTCATTCCACTTTTTTATTTCCAAGAAAAGTAGAATTAATTTGTGCATTCGACAAGTTACTCAAATTTTCATAAATGCTATTTATATGAATTCTCCAACTTTGCCAAAGGGGTCACAGGATTATTTATGGAAACAGAAATTTAGTATAAAATTAGAGATAAGAAACTGAAAACACGAATATAAGGCTGGCTAAGTCTTCAGCATTTGTTTGTGGCATGGCCAATTTTCATTAATATTGTTTCTTTACAAAGTGTAGTTGTAATTATATAAAAATATTTATTGTTTTTTTTTTTTTCAGGCGAAGCAAATTAAAATCTTTGATGTTCGACCCTTTTACGAGAGTAAGATTTTTGCAAATAATCATTTTGAGTACGATGCCAAGAGAAAGATGATCATTCAGAGAGTCCCAGCTGGAGACAATTTCAGTTAAATTTATTGTAACTTTAGCGATTTTCATAAACTATGATTTTTGTCTTACTTCACTTATAAATGCAAATATTTGTAACTCAAAATGCAGCCGATGTACATAAATCATCGGTGAATATTACTTTGAACCTCTGAACAGTATTTAGGCGTTGGTGAATTTTTTGCTTGTGTTATGCCGACAAAAATGCATTTATTATTAAGTTTTAGAAACAAGATTTTCTTCTTTATTGTTTTTGGTCTTGTCCCAAGTCCAGCTCCCAACTTCAGTTCCTCTTCTTTAAAATGTATTAAGCCCAACAGAAAACAATAATGATTACATTTTATCTTGGTCACCTTAAATACTAAAAAATATTAAAAAAATGAAACTAAAAAATCTATTGAGATCAAATTTTTATGTTTCCTTGACAACATAAATTCAATTCAATAAGTAAAATTGAATGCAATTTACTAGTTGTTTCATTCCTTCCAAGTTTAAGAAAATTATACAAATTTATAAATCACTTATCACCCTTTGATAAACAATGGAGAAAATACAAAAATGATTACAGTATTTTCATGACCACTTTTCATGGGTTTGACTCATGTATGAAACAATATCTTCGTCAATTGTGGCTTTACCATATTGCTTGGTTCTCCTTGTCCTTCAGGAACTTTTCTAGCACTAAACCACACGATTGTTTCACCAACCACTACCAACCAATAACACTCGTTCAAATAGGATCTATACATTAGCATAGACACGACACATACCAACAGAGATTGTTCAGAGGATAACTACATAAGACAGTCACAAGTCGGAGTGAGGGGAGCATCATACAGATTTGGAAGGCTACGATTTATATTATTTTTAACATTTTTTATTAACCTAGAACTGAACATAGATGCATATAATTATTTGTGATGTAATGTGTCCTTTTTCACTTTATGTAATATTTGTTGTAAATTTGTAAATACTTTCTGTTCAGCAATATATTATATTATGTAAGTTCTTTATTTAATGTAGTCTGTATATACTTTAAATTTGTAATTTGTTGTGTACCTTAACAAATAATGCATTATTTTTATGTTTATTTGAACTTTAGAATTATTATAAAATCAAAACATTGTCTTCTTTTAATTTAATTTAATAGGACTTATCATTCATGAATTTGTTTATTTAAAATATTGGCTTTATTACAATTTGTGACTATTTATTAGAAAATGACATTCCTTTTAAATAATGACATGAACTCTAAGACAAGTCTTAAAATCTAGCATTCTGATTTGTAATTTTTCATTTATATATATATGTATATATTTATGTATATATATATATATATATATATATATATATATATATATATATATACATATACATATATATATATATATATATATATATATATATATATATATATATTTATATTATATTATATTATATTATATTATATTCTAAAGTGTACCTGATGATTTTGTTCATTTTATGTTCATTAAACAATATTCTTGAAAAAATGTGGATGTTGTATGGTTTGATTGTTAATGCACTGTCCTTTGATCATACTAAGAATTGTTTTTTGTTTTTTTAATATTATACCAAGTATTTTATCAATTTGAAAGAATCCAGTTTTTCAAATTTTAAAGTTGTGCAAAATGGATGAGACATTATGATTTTGTGAAACCTTCTATTTACACTTTGTTTTTTCTTAAATCGTGGGGTTTGAATGAACTTACCCCTGGAGAAATATTTCAAATTACTTTTGATTTGTCTTACATGGTGGACTATCTTCTGAAGTTCATTTCATGAAGAGGGTTGAGAGCAGAGTTCATTTATAAGGAATCTAAGATATATAAAATATTAGAAATACTAAGGTGTACAATCCATTTAATAACACAGGTTGTTTGTATATTCATACATCAATGAAAATAATGATTCAATAACTAGGAAAAAATAAATATCCGTGTATGATGCCTGAGCAGCCCAGCCTTTAGAAGAACAGAGAAAATTATGGTTAAATAATAAATGCACATACCGCAGTAGTTAATAAAATATATTTTAATATCTAATCTACAGATTTAAGGATAACATAAAAGAAATATTTGCTAGGAGCAGATATATCCGTTTCACATTAATGGCCATGAAAAGGCACTTTGAAGACAATAACCATAATACCTGGGCATTTAAGGATTGTAAAATAAATTTAAAAATTGTTTTATAACCAAAGATGTTTTGTATGAACAAGAGGGGGGGGGGGAAGATTTTTCTTAATTTACTCAGGGCTTTGACAATAACTACATTATCTACCAAGAGTAACCGAATCTTGGTAGGCCAAATCTTCTTTTTATAGTGTTGCCCCTCTATCTCTACTATTCCACAAACACCAATAACATATGAGGAGGCCCAGTGGCTGTAAGCACTTAACACTCCGTGCCAAAGGGTCATGGATTCGATTCCCACTAGGGGTGGTGGCTTTCCTTTAGAACAAATAAAAGGCATCAGCCCTATCCTGGTTAGAATAGGGTGGTAATCTATAGATAACCCGTCCCAAAATTCGTAGTAAATAATAAATGGACGTTAAAATTTAAATAAATAACATGTCAACTCAATAGCAATATTGTTATGATTTTAAGATATCTGCAAGTATTCCAATTATGATCAACATAATACATATTTTTTTAGCACTAACTATTTCATTTTTTTATGTTGCTCTTCCATGACATTTAATAGGTCGTAATCATTGGTATTTAAAACTGCTTTCATGCTTAATTTGAAGAACCTATATATAAATAGTCTCCACTGGTTACAATTTTATCAGTGTTTTGAAATTTATTAATTAAGCCTTTTACTTGAATACACACCTCAAAACCAAAACTGAAATTTTATTTCAGAGGAATGCAATGTTCATTTTTTTTTAAAAAAAATTTATGAATTGAGTTTATTTTAACCAGTCAACCAGAACTGGTCAGTTATGCAAATGTAAATTTTAATACAGGGCCATTCCACGTCAATTCAACCAATGAAAGTACTGTTTACAACCCGACCCTCTTAGATTTTTTTGAAATTTTGAATCCTAATAGCTCTAACAACTCCTTGAATGGTACAATTTTTTAAAAAAAATTATCTGTTTCCATTTTTTTGGTATTAATTTTCAAAGTATTGAAAAACCGTCTTCTTTTGGTCAACTGGAAAATGTTAATTCCTTGATAGATTGAGTTCTATTTTAGCTAGAACAGTCAGCATAGTATCATTGTTTAGCTTATTAAATGGACTTTAATTTGATATACAACAAGACCAACTTATTACAAATTTTACATTTCAAAAAAAATTTCGAAAACTTGTACATAACGGTTTTCGAAAAACTGTACTTTTAAAATTCTGAAAAAAATATATTTGAATCTTCAGTTGATTGGCTACATATGCTGTTAGTTTCATTATGGGATGGGAACGGTATCATTTTATAACATAATTTTGACTTTATAATTGTCACTGCGTGGTTGGTAAAAATATGGTGAGTGATGGATACATATGCTGTTAGTTTCATTATGGGAACATTTTACAACAAAAATGAGGAGATGGATGAAATAAAATTTAATATCCAACATCTCAATTATTACAAATTTTATTTTTCAAACAATTTTTTACATAATTTTAGACTACAAATGATGCTGGTTTTATTATGGGATGGCAATGGTAAGAAAAAAACAAAAAAAAAACATTTAATTTGTTGAGTACACATGCCAGCCAACACTGGCTGTCATATTCACAGGTAATAAAACCACCACATATTTTTTCATTGAAGGCTACTGGATCAGAGTCTAAATCAATTAAAATTATGTTGTAAAATGTTCCCATAATGAAACTAACAGCATATGTATCCATCACTCACCATATTTTTACCAAATACGCAGTGACAATTATAAAGTCAAAATTATGTTATAAAATGATCCCGTTCCCATCCCATAATGAAACTAACATCAATTATATCAAATTAAAGTCCATTTAATTAGCTAAACAATGAGACTATGCTGACTGTTCTAGCTAGAATAGAACTCAATCTATCAAGGAATTAACATTTTCCAGTTGACCAAAAGAAGGCGGTTTTTCAATACTTTGAAAATTAATACTAAAAAATCGGAAACAGATAAATTTTTTTAAAAAATTGTTTTTGGTTATTTTTTGTTAGAGTAACCAACCTACCAAATTTTATTAAAATCCAAGAAGGTCGGGTTGTGACCCTTGTTGATTTGACATGGAATGACCCTACATGTAAGTTGAAGTGAGGGTGGGGAAGGAACAATGGATTCTTGAAGAAAATGCTCTCCAAAATTTAATATGTATGCACCTAAAATGAAATCTAAAATCACATAAGACTTTAATAAGATGAATATAAGATGCTTCATGATGAACCTGAATAGGTTTGAAACGTCACCAATATAAACTTATAATTTAAACAATTTTGAGGAGCAACTCCTGCCACTTTCATTAAGAGTAAATTTTAATAATTACATTTTCTCTTAATACTTAATTTATTTCAAATTATTTAAAAGCCATCAAAGTTTTTTTTCTACTTTTCTTAAATAAAAACTTCAATCAAATAAAACTTATAAAACGACAACCAAATTTAACTAGTATACATAAAAAAATTATTAATAATGTTTTTAAGTATACCCAATTAATTTGAGCTATCAAAAATAAATTGACAAGCAGCAAAATGAATGACTTAAAAGCATCCGCTTTATAGACAAAGAAAAAACAGGGCGAGTAAAACAGCTCATTATTATTATATTTTATTCTTTCTTTCTTCCCTTTCAGCATCACTGAAAAGAATTATAATTAGAAGAGTAAAGAGGTGGTTGACCGTTGAGCTGAACAAGAAATAATCGAAATTCGGTTATATTGTTGAAAAAAAATGACACTTTCATTTGTTGATTTTTATATTTACCAATCTTTCTGCTTTTTGTTACAAGTTTTTATCACAGCTGCAACAGAATTATAACCAAGCAGAATGGACATATTTGAAAAAGTAATACTCTTATGGACATACTCTTAAGTAATTTTATCAACATGAAATAGTTGAACGAACATAATTATATTGAAAATAAAGATTCAATAAAATATAATGTAATCTATATTGGCAAATGAGAGATTTTCATTTTGGAGTAATAAATAGCTATAGCCGGAGCATACTCCAAGGTATTTCTCACAAAAATATTTATAATTTTTTGTTTTTGTTTACTCTCATTTTTTTTTTGTGTGAATGACCACCAGGGAAAGCCTTTTCGAAGGAAAAGCCAATAATAGGAGTTAAAAATTCCAGGAGCCTTTTTTTTTTTGTACAAAGCTGAATTAAAATATTATAGTATTTTCAGCAAATAATACAATTAGAACGTCGTTTCCCCGTTAATATTACGTTTCGGGTCACACTACTAGCCGAAAGCACAAATTTGTTGTCTTACTTCACTTATTGCGAAAAAAATATAATTAAGGCAACCCACGTGTTTTTCAATGCAGTTAAAAATGACTGCAGCCTTAAGGGCTTTCTGAAATTAATTTATCGATTACCTTACATAGGTTTCTGAGCATGCCCAGATATATTGGAGGTTACATCCAAAATAGACTCGTATAGCAGATTCCCTTTGATTTGATTGTAAATAAACGTTTTGGATTTGTATAGAGCATGAGGACTGTGAAGTGCATCAGAAAATGGACCAAAAATTAATGTACGCCTTTCGAGGCTGGATAGCTTTCGTTGCTTTTATGGATATTGGTGTTGCTGTGAGATCTTTCATTGAGAACAAGTGTATTTTAGGAGAATACTCATTCAAGAAAACAGATGGTCTTTTGGAACAGAGTGAGTTTTTGTTATGCATCTATAAATACAATAGAGGTTATATATTTGTCTAAGACAGCTGTCATTTGCTATTTGTCATTTTTGATTGATGGTCGCTTATCAGTTCCAGTGATAACGTTATCTGGTGGTTCAGTACCGCCAATTTTATGTACCTCTTACAGGAAATATTCTTTGAAATAAATGTTCATGTATTTAGTAATTCTTACTCCATCCATTTTAAAAAGGGTTTTTTAAGTAAATTTTACATGTTTTTTTTTTCTTTTTAACTAAATATCACAAGATTTGAATTGGCATTTTTAGGTGGAAAGTCTGAAACTCCTTTTTCAACTTTAATAATAAACTTTTGAGGGCTACGGTTATATGACCTTTTTTACTCTTATTAATCTATGTTTATCTAAATTTATATCCCATTAATAATTTTTTTGCAAGTATTGTTATTAGCACCATACATTGAATATCTTTTATTTATTTTACTTTCAAAATGTTTCCTGATTTTTTTTTAGGGTAATATTTCCTTGATTTGAAATTGTAATATCACTGATTATTTTATTTTAAATATTCCTTGTATATAATGAAATAATAATTATGAGCTATGAAATTTAAATTCTCTTTCTTGTGAACAAAATTTCAAGAACTTATGAAAAGTAAATGATTTTTTTCAGAACATTTATAATTAAAAGCAACATTATGACTGTGATAAAGAAAATTAAACTACAAAACACACCATGTTGATAGTTACAGAGGAATGAAACATGATAGTTAAGTTAGGAGGTAGTTCTTGTGAGAAGTAAAAATTTTACTGCTCACAGATTTTGTAGGATGTAGTTAAACAAATATTATTTTGTTATCTGCTTTCATCGAGTCAGAAGGAATTCTACTTGAAGGTCCTAGCATCAAGAAAAAGCACTTTAATTTATATGACTTTACTTTGTTCCTTCTAATATAATATGTAGGCATTACATTGAAAACACTTAATCAGGAATCAAATAAAAAAATATGGCAAAATTATAGCGTGTAAATCAAAAGTGACTTCTCTTGCACTGCTGATTTTTTTTTCTTTTTTTTTTTAACAAATGTTACTCTCTTCAAAAACTTTTATTCTGGAAATTTATGGAAGATTAAAAATCTTTTGTGAATTTTTAAAAACCAGGTTCCTCATGGCCCTATATAAGGCGGAGGGGAGGCTGCAGCTCACCCCGAAATTTTTATTTGATTGGTAAAAATGTTTCATAAAAACCTCAAAAATAAATTAAATAAGATCACTTAGTTAAGAAAAAATAAAGTTTTATTTTGAATGTAATAGCGTTTTAGTTGGCTAACTATTCCAAATTCTAGGTTGTTAGTATTACATACCCCCAAATCCCCCGATGCTACCAGCCCCTCCCCTATATTATTATTTCCTATATATGCCCCGAGGTTCCTTGCTATCTGGTACAAGCAGGCCAAACTAGCTTAGCTGTTTCACTTCTTTCTTTATGTTAGTCTTTAGCAGCCGGGGCAACTATAATATATAAAAAAAATGTAAATGTGTAAACTAATCTCGGAGTTTATTTACAAAATACTTTTGAATTTTTCTTTAATTGTGTTATTGGCATAGAACTTAATTTAATAAATTTCTTGCAATGACTTCTGCTTTATGTTCAGATGATCCAACTTTGCCAAGGGTTCTTGGGATGTACTCCATCCTCAAAGCCATCGCTCTGATACATTGCACCGTCTTCATTCACTACATTCCGTAAGTACTGTTGTAAAAGTATATTTCCAATGTTCTGCTTTCCCCTCCCCTTTAACTGAATTTGATATTTTTATTTCAGTATCATCAGCATGGGAATCTGCTCAATAATTTTGACCGTTGTAATGTATTTGACTGAAGCTCTCTATTTCAAATCAGCAACAATGAATTTTTATATAGTTTTTCCTTGTGTCCTTAATGGTAAGTTTTTATTTTTTAATGATATTTATAAATTTAGTAATAGAAATGAAAAAAAAAAAACTTGAAAAATTGAAATTTCTTTATTGGAATTAATCTCTCTTCTCCTTATGATTTCAATCGTTTTTTATAGAAAATAAATAAAAAATCGTTAAAATATTATATTGATAAAATTATTTTTTTTAAATGTTGAATCTGATTCGTGTGACTACAGTTCATGCTTTGAAAAGATAGTGTGATGAGGTTGTATTATCAGTACTATACACTTTCCCTTTTGCAGTTGCCAATTAAATTATAGCTAGGCCCAAGGATGGTCTAGATTTCACTCATCATGAGTTCCGAAGGTCCAGGCTATAGTCAAATGGGGCTAATTTACCAGTCACAATCACTGTAGCAGAACAGAGTTGTGCTCACTGCCTAGCCAACACCTGGTAGCTGCCCAGGCAGTGAGCCCCAGGCACAGACTGACTAAAACATAGTTAGATCCTGCACCAGTGTGTAATGTAACCAAGCGGGAGCCAACCAGTGTTGCCTTTGGGGCTAACACAAATAAAATTAAGTTCTGCGGGGGGCGCCGCTATGAGTTTCTATCGATTACAAAGCGAGTGTACCTACACCTTCCCTAGTGTAAGACTCTGTACTACAGTTATCCCCCAAAAATTGCAATACACTGAGTAATAACATTATAATTCTTCCCTTTATACAATGGCTGGTTCTACCAGATGAAGGATCCGTATCTCAGTTTTGAGGCTGCTTTGTCTAGTACCCATAGTAACCGACTCAATTCACAAATGTAAATTATTGCTAAGTACAAGTAAAAAAATGTGAAACTAGTTAAGGTTATTATAATAAATAAGTGCCTGTGTTATAACAATTAAGACCAAAAAAATTCATTAAGGGACCAGAAACAATAACAGAAGTTTTCATCTACAATTTAGTTTCTAATACAAACAAGATGAAAGATATGTTTTTATATCACTTTTATTTGCTATTTATTATCAGCCTTATTGTTCAATCCCAATAATAAAATTAATTGCAAGTCTATTTCCACAATTTCTTGTAATTAAAATATATGCAACAAATTATTCAATAATGGGTTTATATTATTTTTCTTAAACTATTATTTTGCGTTCGGGAAAAACCAGGTTTTATTATTGAGATATTTAATTTTTTAGGTTTGACATTGATGGGATTAATATTAATCCCTAGGAAATATTTAAATGCTCCAACTGTTGCAGAGGATGAAAATGCTGAACTTCTGAAACAAGTTTCGGCTTTTAAAAAGAGGAAACCAAAGAAAATAAATTAAACTATGTTTTCTATAAATGGCTGTGCTTTTCCAATGACACATGTGTTACCATGTTCTCGAGACTTCTGTATTATGCTGTTGGAAGTTCCACTTCCAAGAAATGCATATTTTATTAATTGGCTTTCTAAAATTATATTTCAAATTTGTTTTTGTTTCTATTACTATACTTATTACGCTTTAATATACTTTAAAGTGTCTGAAAAAATGATTTATGTTAATCTTTAAATTTGTTATAAGAGGACCTGCCTTTCTTTCATTATAAGATAAGAAGACAGTTTTATAACACCTCTAGGGAGTCAGAACTTTCTGAAGCCTTACACTTAAATTTTAAATGATTTAATTATTTATGAAGGATGTAGAATAGTACACTAGTCTTAGATTATTTCATTCAAATGCTTGAGTAGTTTCTGTTTCAATACGTAATTATATAGTTTTAGTTCTCAAATGATAACATTATCATTTGAAGGCAAGGTAAAAAGTTATCAGTCCTATTTATGAGATTTTATTTGCAAATATAAGGCTGCATGAATCTTATTAAAAGTTAGGCAACCTCATTGCTCAGTAGAATATGTAAGGTTTATTTGACATCTCAGAATATACTTAGGCATTTCTTGTAGTCATCTTAACTATTAATATTGTACTTCGTTTGCTACATGTAAAAATAGAAGTGCTCACGTTTATGTGAACAATGAAAGTTAACTTAATATTGGAACTTGTGCCTTTAAAATTAAATTGAATTGTGGCAAGTTCTATGGGAAACTTGGCATTTTTCCAATAAAAAAATTGAAAGAATTATTAAAATGTTGAACATCATTTAATAAATGTTCATTGCTGAAAAAATGTTGAAATTTGTTAAGTTATAAAATATCTATTAATTTGCTGCCATTGTGTTGTTGTTTTTTGAGAAATGAATATTTTTATTTTCTATGGAGAAGCAAAAGTTCCTACAGTACCCTTGGTACAGCCATGGTATTCAGTTTCATTGTTTTTTATTTTTTTATTTTTTATTTAACAGCATATCAACACTAGGGCTATTAACGCCGGACTATCTATAGGTTGCCACCCTTTTATAATGCCAACAGCACGTGGTCGGTCACCGATTCAGGTACTGGCCACGCCCTACGTTCCTTAACATTGGTGATCAATGCGAAACGTTGCATTCAACATGGCTATGGCCGTTGGCAGTATCATTGTTTTCTTTAATAGTCTTGTTTAATTGTTATTAGCGTTATAGAAAACAATTTTCCCCTATAACATAAGCCCATTTAATATTACAATATCATTTTGCTCTAGCCTAATAAGATTTTGTATAGTCTAGTTTAATTTGAGTTATATGAACTGATGAAATCGGTGGTTTTCAACTCTTGAAAATATATCTATATAGGAAAAAAAATCACTCAGACACTGTGCTACAGTTCCTAACTGCCTAACCTTTTTACAAACTTATCTGTTTTCTTAAAATTGCTCCATTGATATATTATCTAAGAGCTTATTTACTTAAAGGACTAAAAATAATTGTAAACATTTATTGACCTACAGGAACAGTAATTTTATTGTACACAACCTTCTAAAGACAGTTATTCAGGGATCTTTTCTGTCTTGTAACTTTAGCATTTGGCTTTTTGTGGGAACACCTGTCCGATGTTATTCTTTTTCACTTCTAACAAGTAACTAATAAATTTCAAGAATTTTTATACTATGATGGAATAATAAAACTGTGTTTACAGGGTGTCTACTGCACGAAAAAGTCACGAAATGAAAAATAGGGCACGAAAATCACGAAAAAGTCACGAATTTGGAAACCATGTCACGAAATTTTTCTCTTCAAAGATTTCACATCAAAGAGCTAAATTCAGCAAAGTTTCTGGAATTAATATTTTCCCACTAAAACTGTGTACAATCAGGTGGAGTGAAAACTAGCAGGTATTAGATAGGGCTCATGCGATGAAGTTATTAGTCCAGTATATAGAGGCTTCAAAAGGGGTCGAGCTAATATTAATTCCCCCAGAAGACTTTTTTTTCTAATATCCTTACGTATGGTGTTATTATGCTAAAACCAATTTTTCCAACTCGAAAGCCGGGGGGAGAACTTTTCCGGAAGGAAAAGGAGCTATGTCCAATTTTCTGTTGTTTTTTTTTTTTTAACGCAGTCATGTTTTTTAATGAATAAGAAAGGAGTGCTCAAAAACTATTCAAGATAATTAAATTCGAATTATGCTATCATAAAATAGATAACATTTCCTTTAAAAAAGCAGTTAACGTCCAATAACGCACTTCTGTTTTTATCAATGAATCGGAGTTATTTCGCGATTTTTTTCCTCAGCCCCCTACAGTCCAGTCAACGAACAGTTATAGATGGAAATTTTTGGAACACAATTTTTGACTTCGTAACTTTGTTTGGGCTGGATAGGAGGTGAACATATCAAAAGTCCTCACCCCTAGCCTTTAAGTCGGGGGGAAGGGGGGGTTTAGAAGGTCCCATTTTTCGGGTTTTCACTTATATCTCGGAAACCCTGCGTCCTAGCGACATGACCATCCTATAACAAATGAAAGCTTATTAAATTTCCTACAAGTTCTATTCAATGAAGTTTTTCGAGATATCTTTAGCTTTCAAAATATCCGCTTGTTAGAGACCAAGCAGAATAAGTTATCAATTATTTATTACATTTCATTCAACTATTGTATCGTAAATATTGTAGCGTCTAGGTATAGGGGAATAGTCTGGCAGCTGAGATACAAGCCCGGAGGCGGTTATCAGCCTACCCTTAATCCTCTTGCGGATCACCACTATCTCTTCTATGGTTTACCCTCGAGCCTAGAGAGTTCGCCACCTCACGGTGCAATCTTCTAATGAGGGCAGCACCTTACGGGCCCATGACAGAAAAGGCGCCGATTTGCGAGCTGCCCGCCCTAAGGCAGTCAAGCCTTGAGTCCCTGAGGAACAGCACGTGCTTGAGGCCCTTAGGAGCATTTTTTTCTCTTGCTGCATCCATCCTCTGGAGGTACACCTTCTTCGAAGCCCCGTCAAGCTCCAATTTTCAACCTGGCGTCAGCGGCTACAGGGAAGACGCAGCATCAACCAGATAAGCGAGACTATAACTTTTTTCTTTACCCTCAGCGGCCACGTTATAGACGTTTACCCTCCGCCAATAGACGTTAAAATTTAAATTTATTAATATTCAGAGGTTCTCATGGAGATTTAAATATTGGAATTGAGTACTATTTAGGCCCAGGGTACACGGTGAGACTGTAACTCCAGTTGCAAACCAGTTGAACGCGCAACTTCGACCTCGGCTATGTATTTGAATGGGCAGGCGCACACGAGGCAACTCGTTTTTGACGATTTAAACCAGTCCCTTGAAACTGTGGGCCCGCGGTTGGAGTTTCGTTGTACGAGACCAAGTGATGGTTAGCCGGTGTTTTAACAGCCATATAGTGCCAATCGTTAAAATAATTTAAAACTAAAGGCCGCTTTGGACTACTTTTACGTATTTTTATATACACTGCCGGACAAAAAAAAAACGGCGCACCTTGAATTTCGTCGTTATTTCTTTTCCAGGCTGATAACATTTTTAACTCAATTGTAGTGTACATATTCAGCTTGTAGAACACCATAAGTGAAGACAAAAAAAAAAAAAAAAAAAAAAAAAAAATCTAAAATATACAGCCGTATAGCCCGCAATCCAAGAGCAAAGTCACGAATCTAAAAACGAGATTTTGCATACTCGATAGTTTGACATAGTAGAGACGATATGATGTAGTTACATTTTATAAAGTTTTATTAATTGTTTTAAATGCATGTAAAATTGCGAATATATAGATATCACGGTAATCCGTTTAAGTTACAAATAAGTTTAAGCTAAAACTTAAGCCTTTCTCTTTTTAAGTGAAATTATTTTCTTTTTAATGGGCACGAAATTTGCACTTTGTCACGAAAATGTCACGAAAAAGTCACCCTGAAATTGGCTTTCACGAAAGTAGTAGACACCCTGGTTTATTCCAAGTGGACCTCTAGTGAAATCTATAAGCCAGAAAAATGTTGTTTGGACCTAACAGTGGATGGAATGTTATTTTATTTATTTATTTTTTTTCATCCTTTCTCTCTCCCCTAGATATATATTGTGCTACACATTTTACAAACAACTTTGTATGACTATGTGTGAATAAAATATTGGTTTAGATTTAACATTTTACCCTAATAAACTATATATTAATTTGAAGTTTAATGGCCATTTAAAAATAGGGTTGTTGGCAAATTTTTAGAGGTCCATTTGCTTTTCTAAAGAACAGGTATGAAAATCTTCTGATCTTTCAAAGTACAAGTGGAATAATTTGTATCCGATGAGTAATTTTGAATGATTATTATTTACCCGTTTTTATTTAACTGTTAATGAGAAAGGAGTATTACGACGGTACAAAAATAAAAGTAATGTTGTTTTATTTATTTTTTTTATTATTATTTTGGTTCTTTAATTTTTAATTTCTTATTCATATAAGTAAGACATTTTTTTTCTCAAAGTAATTTTTTCTTTTCTATTAACTTTGCTTATTTACAGACATTTTAATTTATTTATAATCGTTCCTTATAGATTTTCAATAAGAACTTCAGTATTGTAATTGTATTTAATTTTTAATTTAATTTTTTTCTAATATTATCCAAACCCTTACCCAATTCAGGACATATTCCCATTCAGTGACCAGTAACTGGAATAGTTGACCCATATACTGCTGTAGCAACTGATAAATTTTTATCCTTCAACTGCCCAATATATACCACCAGTGGTATGGCTTTATAAACTATAGATTTTCTTTGGCTTTACAGCCGGTTTCCTTAACTAGTGGCCCACCCAGCTTGCTTTCAGCTAACGAACAAGTACCATGTACCACCTGAGAAAACCGGCTGCAAAGCCGGATACAATTTTTAGTTTAAAAACCACACCGCTGGTAATATATGTTGGGAAATGGGAGGTGAAATCATCCAGCGATGAATCATTCTCTGCCACCCATTCAAAAAAACCCGAATATTTATGACTCTTCAACACCTCAGTAGTATTTTTTATTCAGTGCACTACATGCGTCACATCATAAGACACCTCTCTAGGAACAACTTCTCATTATACATATAATTTGAATTTTAACCTGGGATGGCCTTCCACAGGTAGACAAACGCCCAGACTAATAATATAAATATGCCCGGGGGAATACTAACCACCTAGAACTTGGAATAGTTAGCAAACTAAAACGCTATTACACCCAAAAAACATTATTTTTTCTTAACTAAGTGGTCTTATTTGATTGATTTTTAAGGTTTTTATTACACATTTTTACTGATTATCACTTTGACTGTGGGAGCGGTAAACCCCAAATCACTCAAAAAATTGTAATTTTTTTCCATTTTATGATTCATTTGTTTTTTTTTAATGTTTCTAAAATATCTTTCCCATTGGAAATTCTAGATAATTTCCTTCAGAGACATGTTTTTTACCATAATGCACAAGTGCTGAATAAACTCCTGCAAAAATTCAAAGAAAGGTCTGAGCCCGAAATGATTCCAGAATAAGGCACTCGAAACACTCCCTGAGACGACGGAGGAACGAATAAACCAGTCTGGAGGTTTGTAGCCGATCAACAAAACTTTTTAACTTTTTCTCCCAGCTTGCTAGATTGCCCCATGACGCACACGTGGTGTCATGTCGCCACAGCGAGTGGTTCCTGATGACACACATGTGGCGTCATGCCGCAGTCAAGGTTTTAATAAAAATGTTGGGTGAGAGGCTGCAGCCCCCTCCTCCCATATACGCCGTTCATGCCGATTAAGATTAAATTTTTCTGCCACAGCTATGTATGATGTATGTATGTTCTACTTATTTTTTTACTCGTGAAATTAGAACAAATGAATATGTTTTGCATTAATGAAAGACCTGTCTCAAACTGACTTCATCCATCGGTTTCAGGGTAGATAAGAAGCGTACAATTTTATTTGGCCAAGTTTTGTTAATCATTTTCTGATTAATCCTATTTCTATTCCAAAATATAGCTAGCAAATATTCTAGCCAGGTTATTGACCTTATTATTTGTTTTACATACAATCAAATAGTGATTTCCAATCGTTAGAAATTAAAAATTAAATCAAGATTTAATGTTTCGCACTAAAAACAAAGTGTAAAAATATATTTGGCCAGGAGTGTAGATAGGTTCATGGTTAAAAATAGATTTCTTGGGAAAGCTTCTCTTTTCAAAGGAATACTTAATAAAAAAAAAAAACACGGCTGTTATCAATATTCATAAGTATTGTCTATTGCATTGAAAAAAGTCCGACTCGCAGGAACTGCATCATCTTAGCGCGATTACATAAAAATCTTACCCCTAGTGTCATTTGGAACGCCTGGAATAAATATAGTTAATATTTGGTGAAATATTGATGCACCTACTCCAAGGAAATGAAGAAAAGTTAGATTTTAGTTGTCATTGTTTATTTTCAACTGAACCATTGTTTCTGAATACGCAAACTGAAAATTAGTTGGGAAAACTATTTGTAACAACTTTTCTCATAAAGAGTTACTTACATCCTGACAGTGGAAGGTCATTCTAGGTGAAAGTTCAAATGATGAGATGTTGCTCCTGAAGATGCATTTAATGTTGTGAAACCTGTAGAACACATAATAAAGGATATTAGTGAGAAGTTGAAGTGTTTTAAGGATATGAGTGTCTGCTATTTCTAAAATAAATTAATTATTGATAACAAGGGGTCACAATGTTATGATTATACAAAATATGTTTCTATTATTATTGAACAATTTCTGTTCATAGTGTAAGGGTAAGGTAATGAGACAACTGAAATTTACGAGACTGAAGGAATTAATTGAGAAAATCCAGGGATCATACTCTCACGATTCAACACACAAATTTAGTTTATTTATACTTGAAGATCTAAGGGCCTTCAAAAAATGTGATATCTATCTCAAAATTAAATAATAACTACCTACTTCTTTATGAGTAGAACTTTTACATTTTATTTCAGTGTAATAAATTAAAATTGTATTGAGGAATATTGTTTTGTTGTGTTGAGCTCTCTACCAGTCTTTATTCTGCAGTCGGCCTTTCGCTGACCAGCTCCCAACGTTTGTCAAGCTGTCATTTTCCGATCCACTCTCTAGAAAATAGTTATCACATACTAAAAACTTAGTGCAGCGTTCCTAAGAAGCTTATAGCACATTGTATGTGACAGACGTGTGCCAAAGAGACTTGTGCAGAGTATAGACAGGTGGGAACAGTTTTCATTGTGTTAAAAAAATCCATGACACCAATACAAAAATAATGTGTGAATACCATTTTTGTCTTTTAGCTTTACCATAATGAAGTTTGAAGGCCACTGCTTTTTAAAACGAATCTATAGGTATATTACATAATACAGTTTAAAATTATAATATTTAAATGTAGACTTAATTGGTGATAAATTTCCGGCCTCTATTTTATTAGATTGAATTATTCATTACTACTAGTTATAATGATATTTAGTATAATAATCATTAGTATTTTAGTAAGTAGGTGAAAGTTATCTGACTTTGGTGAAGATCCATCACTATTTAAGATTAAAACTTAAGTACACAGCTTTTAGGGGATTATTTTATTCTGATTTATGTTATATGATTACGATAGTCTTCACAAAACAATAATATTCAGCTTATCCTATTTCATAAGCATTATATTGCTGTGATTGTGATTTTGAGTCATGTTCCATAAAAAAGACTGCTAATTCTTGAATTCTTAGGTACTCAATCAAAACTGTTGTCAATTCATTTTCAATGTATTGGTAGTTTCTCTTCCCACTAAGTAATGGATATTGTCGATACAAATGCAAAGTATCGAATGTGAAAAAAAACGAATTTTTCATTTTCAATCTATACTGATTGCTGTTGGACTGATGTACGCCGTACATTGTACGGCAAACTCTTGAATCTAAGTTCACTCTGTGAAAAGGAAAGTAACCACTGTCAAAAGGTCGAATCTGCCGACTATTTTACTGTCCAAAAGCGAAGTAATGAATAAAAGTTTTTCCATCCTGGAAAGTGGTGATTTTCACATTCGATACTTAGCGTTTGCATCGATGATATTACTGAATAAAATAAGTCGATAACCAGCTTTAACTCAATCCGAAATTTGGCTTCACCATTGTTGGATAACGATATTACATAAAACAATAATGAGTTGTGATTATAGTTAAAATAAATTTATATAGTTGTAGTACATGTTTTTAGATTGATGCCTTTTAACTAATGGAATTTGTGAACTATTTGAAGTAGGTAGACTCCACCGTCATTAAATCCCGCTTCACTTTAATGAATTTTATTATACTCAAGAAATTAAGCTTTAATTAAATTGTATCTTTATATTTAGAGGTTTTGTATAGAATCAAATAATTTTTTAAAATGTGCACACCATTTATTACTTCATTACGTAACAGATAGGTCTTGTTGTTGGAACAAAGAAACCCCCTGGAAATTTTCAGGGGGTATTAAAAGACTATAGTTATAGTAAAATCCATAGCCTGATTGTAGCCACCCATTAACCTAGAGGAAACCTGAAGATGAAGATAGCTTGCATTTGTGGTTGAATTGCTCTCTAAATGTTGAAAAGAGCGTGTAAGTTTTGTCTGCAGATTATGAGAGGTTGAGAATGCAAGCAGTGTAAGTCAGCTTGAAGTCAATGGTAAGACAAGCTTGTTCTACTTAATTTGTAATGATTCTTCTTTTTTGGTAGACTTTAATTTCGGTCCTTAACCCCCCCCCCCCCTTATGGGCAGATAATATAGAGGTATCTGATTCATTGGGAGCAAGGTTAGCTCAGTGGTAGAGCACTCGACTAATGTCTGGCGACAGGGTTGGATTTGGGGGCCCAGATCATCCCTATGCTCACCCAGCCTTTAATTAATGAGTACCAGCAAAGGGAAAAATCAGGCGGCCAGAGCATAGTACTGACCACACTATCTCCCTAGTGTTCCGAATGGTCAAGAGTCAGATACCTCTACAGTATCTGCCTCTCCGGACCCTTGTAGCCTGTTATGAAATGGATTTTGTTTTTTAAATCTGATTCATGACCATAAGGAGATAGTACGGTCAGTACTATGCTCTGCCGCCTGATTTTTCCTTTTGCAGGTACCCCCTAAAAATTGATTAAAGGTTGGGTCGGCCTAGGGACGGTCAGGGAGGCCGAATTCATCCCATGAGCAAAGACACTAAAAATCTTTAGTGCTTGCTCGGGATTTGAACTCAGGTCCTCCAGCATAATAGTCGACTCCTGAGTTAATTTTGCCTTCAATTTTGGCCCTCAGGTAGAATAATATTTATAAGTTATATATGGCTTACTACAAATCTTCACTTACACCACTTGAAATCTCAATTTTCTTCTTCTTTTTTTTTTTTTTTTTTTATTAACCCATTCTAAAGAAAATCTAAATATGACTAGAAGAAGTTGGCGGACCATTGCGAAAACGTTTGAAATCACACATTTATATAGTATATTTTTTAAGATCTATTTTTCAAACAGGGTCTATTATCAAAGTACTGACCAATGTCCCATTTTTGGGGTTTATAAAAACCTAAAGTCTAAGAAAGGAACTCTTGCGTTTGACAGGTGTGCAGATATATTTTGAAGTAAGTCGTTGGAGGTTCTTTTTCAGGATTTCCATTACAAAATGACCAATTCTGCACAGTCTGTTACACAACAACAACATTACAGCAGTATAATTAAATTGAGGAAGACCCAAAACATAAAAAACATTGTACAATAAAAAATATATATTTAAAAATAGTAATCCAGTCGAGTCATTAAATTATTTTTATTACGAGGCCTTGTTTGTGTTAATTACTATTGTTATACTCTTATTGAAGATAAGAAACTTGCTACACGTAATTTATAATTCTTAAAAAAGGGCTGTGGAGAATTGATTTTTTTTTTTAGGTTATGTACATTGAAATTTGTAAAAAATATAATTCTTTTTAAATGTTTATTTTTTGTCACATTTCAGGTTACTTTTTACATCTCCAAGGTCTATTGTAATTATTTTATATATATATAAAAAACATTAATGTTATGTAACAAAATTAAAACGTCCGAACTACAGTGCCGTACATATCTGACATGTACAAAATAATCGTACATATCTGAAATGTACAAAATAACTAGTTTATAATGAGTATTATTTTATGTATAAGGGATAATGCTTAATATTGTGAGCTTAAATTTCCATTTCACACAAGGGCCATCCTATTTTTATGGATAGTATTTAATTGAATTGAAGCAGTATTCTTTTAAAAATACTATAGTTAATTTATCCTCGGCCACATAAAATATTTTATTGTATAAATTTGTCTATATTCTTAACTTCGATATTATGCATTAAATTAACTGATGTTAATCCTCCCAGGAGTTTAAACATAATCAAACGTTTAGACTGTGTATTTTTCAAACATAGAGAGAACCACAGATATATTTTTCCTGCGAATATAAGCCCCGCCCTTTTTCCTCCAACTAAACCGTCTATTTGAATAGGCTATTGTTTTCTTCCTTAGCTTTGGCTAAGTATTGATAAACATTAAACACTGTTTCCCTTGCTTGACCTCTCAAAGACATTATTGACCCTGCTCCTAAAAGAGACATAATCAGTTTTTATAGTGTTTCATGTAAATTGTAGTTCATTTAACTCATTCGGGCCCAGCGTCATTCGTGGCATGTGCATCCGAGAGATGTGTTCCGTAGGTCCAGCATCGTGGCATATGCATCCGAGAGATGGTTTCTGCGGCTCCAGGCATGTGCGTCAGCAGATAGCTTGCCTTTCTTTCTATCCCCACTACCACGGGCCTTGTTCTATACTCTTCGTATTTGGTTTAGGACCTCCTTACATTATTCCCGGTTAGGTTTGCAGGTCTGGTATCGTATGATACTGAATCCGGCCAAAAAACGTCTTCAGTGAGTCCGCTTTTGTGGCTTATTTGACACTTTACTAAATTGTAATTAATCCTCTAAAAGTATATTATTTCAAAAGTTTCTACATTTATTAATTGTTTTTATATATTTGCCGAAATAACTATACAAAAAGAAGACTTAGGCCCTGATGGAAATTTTGTTCGAAGCCATCGGTCCTGAAAGTGTTAACAGCTTTACAAATGGCCGAACAGAACGTAGAGTGAAAAGGAAATTTATCTCTGAAGTTCGCATATGTGCAATTGAACTTCAACTGTCTGAACAGCCTATGGAAAAGAAATAAAATAAGATTATATTTTATTTTGATCACTTTTATGGGGTGTTTAATATGCTGAGGACTCATAATTCCTCTACATGTAAACATATTTTTATGTTAACATTTAAACCCATAAATGATTTTGGAGTAGGTAAAGTAATAAATTGTAGAAAAAATCAATTTTTATGTTACTCTGATTTTATCATACAATAAATATATGTTCATTCAGTCTTAGCCACTATCTCAGTCATTTGCAATGATAATTGTATGAGCGTAAAAAAATTAATATAGAATTCTTTGCTTCTGAGTCAGTGATGGGGGGGGGGTCCTTTATAGATTTAGAAAAACAAGAGTTTGTAAACTTGAATAATTTTGTACCTCTTGGATTGGCATTTTATTGAGGAATTGGTACGGTATCTACTTTAGTAGTATTCTAAAGTTAAATATTTATATATAGAAAAAGAAATATTAATTTTTTTAAGCATATCATCACACAATTTAACTGTTCCTCCCATGCTTTTCTTACACTTTACATTAGGTAGGCATTAATCACTACCTCAAAAATTCTATATAGACAATGCTTCCATTTTGAAGGTACCACTATATTAGTTCTTCATTGTATTTTTATGTATGGAAATATATATTCACTTAAAAGTGGATCCTTTACTATTATATATCCATATTGGATTGTTTAATATTCTTACATGAAATAAATTTTTGTTATAGTATTACTGCTTAAATTTATATCCCTTATCCTGTAATTGTAAGTGTACTGCTTGATTTTAACTTACCTTTCTTTCAGGAGAAATTAAATGTAAGGAATCAGTTATGAATTCAGTGAGTTAATAGCAGAAATAATTAATTTTAATTTTTTTTTATCGATTATTTTATTTTCTGTTACTTGATTTCCCTAAATAATTTATACAATCATTTCCAAATTTCAGTAAATAAACCGTAATAATCATTGCATGGAATAGATGATGCATGTAGATTTATAAAGAGGCACACTTCAGTGCAGTGTTGAGCATAATCATAATTACGAATACGATTATAATCACAGACCCAGGAGATATGATTACGATTATAATCGTAACTAAAAGATTGATTATGATTACACTGCAATCACATCTTTGATTGTAATTACACTCATAATCACAGGAGTTTTCTGTAATTACGAACATAATGATGTCTTTTTCTGTAATTACGACTGAAAAGTCTCAAACAACCCAGATATTGAAAACTATTCACATCAATATAATGAGAGTAATAGATATGAACACAAAGTCTTTGTCATTTATTATTCATTTTTTTTTTTTTTTTTTTTTTTTTTTTTTTTTTTTTTTTTTTTTACGGCGCATCAACAAATCGTGGCCATTAGCGCCGACGTCCAGGGTGCAGCCAGGAATTTTCTCAGCGAGCCATGGGATGAGAAAATTCCTGTCGCCGGTGGGGATCGAACCCACCATCTCCCGCTTATGAATCTAGCGTGCTAGCCACTAGACCACGGGAGACCCCATTCATTTTATTATGGTAGTTACGAGTAAAAATCCGGGAATAGTATCCTAATTTATAAAAATAGAAGATGTTGGTATTACAGTGGTAATTGCAGAAAAATCTGATTATGTTCGTTATCACAGAAAGGCTATTATTAATAGTTGTAATTACAGTCATAATCACAGAAAAAGGTTGATTATGAGGGTAATTACAGAAAAAAATTGTGATTGCGAGTGTAATTATAATCATAGGAGTGATTACAAGTGCAATCATAATCACTCTTGTAATTTACAATTATAATCATAATGTCATCAGTGATTATAATCGTAATTGTAATCACATCTCGAAAGCCTGTGATTACAATCGTAATCATCATTATGATTATGCCCAAGTCAGTGTCACTAAACCTTATTTTCCCAATGATATTCGTTTGGCTTTGTATAACCCTGAATTCTGAGAGAATAAAACTTATCCATTCCAAAAATTTGATATTCCTTCAAGTTATTAAAAGATTATTTTGGATTATGTGTAGTAAAAAGAAAGAAGAAGCAAGGATACAATAAGAAAAGAAGCCTGTCAAATATAGATATATATATATTATTTGTATTTTAATCATACAGAAGTGGAAAATTTAAATAATATACTAACAATAAATTTCAAACAGAAAAAAATATTTTTCCTAAATATTACTATTTTTGTAAGGCTGTTTTTTTAAATTTATGAATAAGACATAAATCATAAACAAAAGTTAAACTGAAGAAAATAATAAGTTTCATTTTAGAAAATAATAGTCCTCCCTATAAAGCATGACAAGCTTACCATAAATATTCTAAAAAAATATATATATCTTTATTTATAATGATAATTCAAAAAATAAATTCCTTTAAAAATAATAATAAACACTTTGTAATCTCAATAACTTAGATTTTTGGAGGTGTTTATTTTATACAGGATTGCACAAATATTTGCACTATTATTAGCAATATTTTGCCAACAGATAAATGCTGATTTAATAATTCTAAAAGAAAGCTTAGTCATTTGTTATGTACAATTAAATGCTTATGAACCGTCAATCCACAGAGAATCAATCGTTACATTATTAGTCTGTGTACAATGAAAATCACATTTCTTTGGCTAAAGATGTTAATTGACAAAATCTTAATCAAATCCTTACTTTAAATATAATTTCAAATATACACAGTATTTAATAATGTCCTTAAAAATGTCTACGCCAAGATAAAGAAGGCAAGGCTGCTTCTAAGTTTCCTTCATTGACAGAAGACAGTCGGCTTGAAAGGGCAATCAAGCATAATCTATAATAAGTGCTCACACAGGAATAAATAATATTTGAATTAGGATCACAATTAAATATTAAAACTAAGTTTCTTAATGTGCGAATAAGGAAAATTACACACAATATAATTTGAATTACCTAATAGTAATTAGCTAATTTTATCTATATAATTTCATAATTATAAAGCACCAAATTAAGATTAAAGGAGAAGCTAGACAATCAGAATTCGATCCCTTACAATTATGATTTCTTTTTATATTAAATTAAAAGGTTTTTAAGTATGAACTAGAGAAATCACACATCAAAGGAACAAAAACCAGCTTTAGAATAAAAATAAATTAAAGCTTCATAATTAATATTACACAAATCACTCATTCAAGAGTTGAATGTAATTTTTTTTTTTTTTTTTATAGGATCAAAGGCGATAAAACTTATAATTATAATTTTCTATGTTTCATATATTACTTGAAACATTTTAAATCTTTAAAAGAAATTCCAAGTTTGGAATCATGTTTTGAATATATATTTTTTTAAAGTTATAAATGAGCCTAATTTATCAATTTGTTGTATACATTATTTTTCACATATTAGTGTGTAAAAATAAGGGAACACTTTTTTATTTCAAATTTGTTAGGGTTAAAGGAGGATACACATAAATAAAAGGCAAACACGTTATATTTACTTTCTTGTTAGATAGAAAAAAACTGAATCTTAATCCAAAAATGTAGAAAAATCCTAACTTTTAATAATTTTGATTGATGCTTGACTTTTCAGAATGTTGACGGTGAGTTTATTTAATGTTAGTACATTGAACTTCTAAAATAGAGAGATGACATTTTCTGAGGATCTCAGAGCTGGTGGGTGTGAGGTGTCTGAATCTGAGGATGGGGACATTATTAAGAGATAAAATGTCCTTGTTCAATTAATGAGCCCTACTTAAAAAAAGTGCTTCATAGTAGCTTGTCATCAGTTTTTTTTTTTTTTTTTTTATAAAACCTGTATTATAACCTACAGCTTCTTTTAGATTAGGTAACTCAAACAATTTTGGTCAATAAATCATAAAAATAACTAAAAGCAATTCTGTATTTGGGAATCAAATATATAAAAAAAAAAAAAAAAAAAAAAAAAAAAAAAAAAAAAAAAAAAAAAAAAATTAGATAATCAGATAATAAATTATTAAATATTTATTTAAATTTTTTGACCAACATAAAACCACTATCGGATAATAATAAGTGGCCAAATCAGGACCATTGAACAACTTCATTCCGCCAGGAGTAGATAAATTATTCAAAACAATTATTAAAATTTGCTTTGCAAGCAACAAATTAAAACTGACTATAACTGCTAGGCAATCATAATACAAATCATGTAAAAAAAAAAAAAAAAAAAAAAAAAAAAAAAAAAAAAAAAAAAAAAAAAAAAAAAAAAAAAAAAAAAACATTCAAAAAACTTAACAAAGTTAAGAGATGTGTAATTTTAATCATTGTCCTTTCATATGTGATAGCATTGTCTAACAAATAATTAACAATAAATAACACATTATTAAGCACATTTTATTTAAATAAAATTCCAATTAGGGCAAGTTGTACACAAAAGGAATACATTAAGAAGATAATAAAAATACGTTTTTTTAATGCTTGATACAAGAGCATGTCATACACCTAAATTTTTGTGTGACAATGGTGTCTTTTTTATATTTTTGATTGTGTATAGACACTTAGACGATAAACATTATAAATAAACCAATAGCTGGGCATTTCTACGTTATCTCTGCAATATGATTCTTTATTTACTATCAGTCCATTCAAAATTTCTTTTCAAATTCTTTTTTATCAATTTAACAGTAAATTGCCAATTTTAATCTAACCGCAATTTTTCATAGATTAAATTAAAACTGAAAAATTTGACAATTAATTATATTGTGAGAAAATGCAGATAAGCAATGAGGAAAGAGAGCGCATAAGTAGATAGTGAAATGCAGTGTGATTGAATTTCTAATGAAGAGGCGGAGTACTAGTCCCTTTTTGATGGAGGGATGAGATGGTCAGGAAGGGTGGGTGGGAGTTCGTGACCGTCCAATTTCACTTGAATTAAATGCATAGCTAGAGCAAACTCGTCAGCATCCAGGAAACCATCTTTATCTATGTCTGAAAGTTTCCATATTTTCCCCAATACAGGCTTGGGAAGTTTTGATTTCACCATCTCAATTTTTGCAGCTGAAAAAAATAAGAAATGTTTAAGTAATAAGGATTGTAAATAATGTCATTAATTAATACAAAATCATTTAAAAATGTCTTGGACTATATTAAGTTCATCAAAACATATAAGGAAATCTATACGTGTAACTTTATTTATTGCATATGATAAAAAGGATTTGTTTTATTTTGTAAATACTCGTAAGTTTTAAAACAGTGGAATTGTATTTATTCAATTTTATTAAATGAATGAGTGACACAAGCACGTATTCAGCTGAACTGGAAGCCATAAAACTAGGACTGAACAGCCCACCAGACATTGATCATAAGAACATTGTAATATGCACGGGCTCACTCAGGGCTCTTTACAATCCCTACTTGACTACTACAATACACATCCCATAGTATGCGAAATTTTCGAAAAAAATATACCACACAAATAAACAATTCACAAAGTACTGGTTGCCCGGCCACGAAGACATCAGACAAAGTAATGCAGTAGACGTACAGGCTAAACTAGCAACTTGAAGACCAGCACTAGATGCACATTACGTGAGTTACCAGGATCTTCAAGCCGCATCTAAGAAATATGTAACAGATAAATGGCAAGAATCCTGGTACATCATGACTGACAACAAGCTTCGAGAAATCAAGCTCTCTGTACACGAATGTTCATCCAGTAAAAGATCAAATAGACGAGAAGAAGTCATTTTATGCCGTCTAAGAAATGGCCATTCACGACTGACTCACTCCTCACGACTGACATGTACATACTGCAGCACAGACTGACACAGCGTAGACTCAGGACAAATTTTAAATCACCCTACAATTTGACCGAATTACTTTACGATGAGATATCCAGTGCATTGATGAAATTATTAACCCTTAATTAGTGGCGTGCTTTTTCTTCCATAATTAATGGTGTCGGGGCCCTAGTGAAACAAACTTTAAATTGTTTTTTTTTTTTTTTTGGGTAAAGTAATTTAAATAAATAATAATAAACAATAATATTTATTGAAATACAAAGATTTCAAAGGGCAAAGGTCGAATAAACAAATACATCCGGGTCAATATGTCTCGACACCACTAATTAAGGGTTAAATATCTAATGCATACACATTTATACAGCAATATTTAAAAAAGTAAAAATAACAACAGCCATTTGGTGAATTTGATTTTTTGGTAATTGATCCAACAGAACATACACAACATTCAACAATACACAAAAATATTGACAGACAGATGTTTTTGTAAAAGAATAGAATTTTATTCCTAAGGATTTAAGGAGAAAGAAATAGTTTTATCACCAAATGGTGAAAAACCAAAATAAAATAATAAAAATGAATGAGTGCATGGAGTAAAAATTAATGAGTCTGTGGATCATAAGTGTGTGTTTGTGAGAGTGTGTACGTTTTATTATTAATGTATATAGATAGAATTTTAGATGTAGTTTTAAGTTTTTTAAGGCAGTTCTGGTATCATGAAAGGAACCAACTAATAGTTATAATTATTTGTTTCAAATATTAAGTGCTTTTATGTTTTTCAGCTGGTATTAAAACAATAGTGGGTGGCGCTAATGACCATATTTGATAAACAAAAATTAAAAATAATAATACAAAAGAATATCATTAATTTTCTTTCTGCATTTTATTTATATTAATTTTGATTCTACACATTAAATAAAATACACTGCAAAAAATGTTTATATACAGGGTGTCCCAAAAAAAAACAAACGGCCAAAATTCAGGAATCGATGCAGGATGAAAAAAAGTCCTGTCGCATATATCTTGTTTTTGCTTCATTTCCGAGAAAAACGCAAAAAAAACAAGAGAAATTATAAGAGTCTTTCATAAGACATAAACAAAAATCGTTAAACGAATATGTTTTATCCCCCACCTCCTTCATTCACCTCCTTTAATCCCCCCACCCCAAAAATATAGGAGTGAGTATGCCTCTGATTTTGTGTGTAATAATGAAATAATAGGTCTCCCTCCCTTTTTCACCCCTTGACTTAACGCAGAGTCTTTCCACCCATTCCTCGATAATAAACTGTTGTTATTCTTGGAGGAAGTCCTTTTAGCACAGAGATTGGAAAGCTGGTTCCAAGTCAACGGTTGTCCAGATCACTACGGAAGGGCCGTCCGATATTGGTTGGACACTAACTATCCATGATAGGACGTGGTGGGCCGGTAGCTTGGCTGGCTCCATCTCTGTATGTGGACACATTAAAGATTTGGTCTACAGGGAGTACCTCATCGGTCGCATCAGATGGGCCTGACAACAGATTACAGCAGAGCAATGCATAAATGCCATTCAGACTGTCAATGAGCGATGTAATGCCTGTATTGCTGCTAGAGGCCAAACCTTTGAACAGTTTTAAAATTTATTATTAGGAATTATTAGAAGAAGAAATTGTTATTTTATAATTATATATGTGTTCAGCGTTAAATTTAAATTGTTTTAGGAATTGAATATTTATTTTTATTAAGAACTGAAAGTTTTTAGATTTTTGTTTTAGCACTTTCCTCCAAAGGAAAGTAGCTATACAGGGTGATTCAGATCTAAGTAGACAAAGGGTGAAAACATAGTGGAGGGGCGAGGGTAGAGGGTAGCCAAGAGGGTAGGCGAGAGGGGTTTGACCCACTCGGCTACCCTCGCCGCTCCTCCATGTTTTGGCAAGTGTAAATACATGCATTATTTTCAACCCTTTTGGCTACCCTCTACCCTCGTTGCTTCACTATGTTTTCACCCAAATTGTAGGAGGTAATTCTAGACATCATTTCCAAGAAAAAATTTCATTTGAATTATGGTCCTATTAAGGGATAATCAGTTATGTCCAATTTTCTGTTGTTTTTTTTTTAAGGTAGAGATATTTTTTATTGAATAAGAAAGGATTGCTCAAAAACTGTTCAAGATAATTAAATTCTAATTATGTCACCATAAAAGTTCGCTATAAGAAAACAGTGATTAAATTCACTAAACCCATTCATAAAAGATACTTTCCGGATGTCCAATAACGAACTTCTGTTTTTCTCGACGAATCAGTGTTTTTTCGCATATTTTTTCCTCAGCCTCTTAACGGACAAGAGATTTCCTACTTACAAGAAAACTTTGATATTTAGTTAGCACAGGGTGTCTTCTACTTTCGTGAAAACTAATTTCATGACTTTTTCGTGACATTTTCATGACTTTAAAAGCAAATTTCATGACCATTAAAACGAAAATAATTTCACTTAAAAAGAAAAAGCCTTAACTTCTAGACTAAAATTAATTGTAACCTTACACGGATTACCGTGTAACCTATAAAATTCCAATATAAAATGTGCATCGTATGTTATAGAGGATAATTACATTAATTATAAATGTGAAGAAACGATGGTACTAAAAATTTCAAACAATGACAGCAGAATTCAAAATTTCTAAAAATATTACTAACTAACTATTTATTGTCAATGTACATAATTTAGTAAATTAAAGTGTACATAAATTCAATATTAAAGTCGGGATACGAATAAAGAGAAATAAAAATACATGTAAATAATGGATAATTGATGTGTAAATGCTACAACAAAGGAATCTAATGGAGGAGAGGAGGAAGTGGTGCAGCAGCTCCAACCAGAGACAGGCGAAGCTGTTCCTTTCCTTTGTGGACAAGAAGAGGACGGATACTCTCCTTAATCTGTGCAGGTCCAAGGTAAGACTAGTAACAGCTCTTCTTACAGGTCACTGTAGAATGCACCGGCACCTCTATTCTATGGGGCTGATCAGGACATCATGGTGCAGACTATGCTTTGAAGACGACGAGACGCCGTACCACATCATATGCAGATGTCCAGCTCTTGTAGCAAAGAGATACCTGTATTTTGGTGCAGACTTCATAGATGACCCTAGAAGGCTACCTGAACTGAACCTTCGGACTCTATTAAGGTTCATCTCGGATACGGCGCTGTTGGTGTAACAGGCTGGCTTGTCGGGTGGCACAATAGGCCTTGTTGGCCTCGGTGCAGCTCCCCTCTATGTGGGCACCCGTTTTAATAATAATAATAATAATAATAATGGGGGGGGGCAGATAGAGTTGAGTCACCGTACAAAAACTACGACAATTAAGCATGCACAGAAGTCCTGAGATTATGTTGGACCCTGGTAAAACTGAAATTTCGTAACATGTTTTCAAAATCCATGACTTTTTCGTGCCCTATTTTCAATTTCGTGACATTTTCATGGTTTTCGTTACTTTTTCGTGCAGCATCCTGTAGCATTAAATCTATGCAAATGCAATGACAGTTTATTTAGGGATAGGTTGAACTATAAGCTTCTTTTTGTCAAAAAATGTGGAATGTAGTTTTGTTTCTTTCAAATACCATGTGTAAAGAAATTATAAATTATTCATTATTTATTGGCCAAACTGTGGGAATCCATTGTCCAGTTTGGAAGCAATAAAAAATAACAGAAAAAAAATATTGGAAAAGTTTTTCATTGGAGAGATATGTCACATTTTGTGTTTTCCAATTTTTCATTAATAGTTGGCACTAAAAAATTTGCTAATGTATTTAAAAAGTTGAAATTTGCCAAAATTGCAACTGGAACTTTGCCAACTTGGACAGTGGACAGCAATCCATCTGGAACCACGAATCTATCCTGCGTGAGAGCGGAATGTCTTCCAATGCAATAGGTTGACTGTGTTGAAGGAGGTTTAAGAAGCAGTTGAATCAAACCGGTTGGAAATCATGGTTGGCTGAAGAAGATATTTGTCCAAAATTCCGCTCCACAAGCATTAACATGTGACCAAATATGCTAATTGGGACTATTAAATGTTCTATCTCGTGTGAATGTGGCCTCGTCTGTACACAAAATGTTGTTGTCGAACTGAGGATTAAAATTTAATTTGGATTCCAATTATTCAACTATCCTCAAATGTTTTTTAATCCTCCACTCAAAATGTCTAGTCAAAACATGAGTGCCAAATACATCACGCAAAAGATAAAACAATAAAAATTTTGTATATAAAATATACATATATAACTTATAAAAACTTATTTTAATATAAACTATATACACATTGGCAATTTCAATGGTCAATGATCTTTTTGGAATTATCCATTTAGATTGGATATATATTTCCCCCAAAGTTCCTTAGGAACTAACTTTTTATTTAAATAATTGAGTCAGCTGTCAATAACAAATATATTCTACTTCTCATCCAACAAAACAAGCTACACAGCATTCTAAAATCCAAAATAAAAGTAGGTATTTACCAACAAAAAATTTTTTTTAAACTTATCAGCTGGTTAAAAAATAAACTGGTAAACATTTTATATTTATTTATCACCTAATTTAAGCCAATTTATCAGCAAATTCTGAGGAATGGGCTTAGTTATGGAGCTCCTGCATGACATACTTTTAGATTTTGAGATGAGATTACTCATTAAATTTATTAGTTTAATTCAATTCAATGAAGGAATAAATAAATCGATAATTCAATTTCATATTGAATTTTTTCATTTAAAAAATGTAAAAAAAAAAAAAAAAATGAATTACCTTCACCAGAAAGCTTCCCATTGACAGGACTCAGGCCTTCAAAAAGGGAGTCATATTTGCAGCGATGTCTGTTTACAATCCATTCGGGTTCACCATGGCCTGCATCAATACCTTCACCACGTTTATATCCGAAGGGTGTACCAGTGTCTTCTACGCCATCGAACGCTCCACCTGTACAATCATGTTGATATTTTAGTTCATTTATTTTATATCAATTACTACATTACTTTCTCACATCATATTTTGTTTACTTGATCAATTGGAACTCCCCATGAAATAAATAAATGGGTGCTTCAGAACACTTTTTATTCGTAAAAGAGAGTTTGATTTTCATGAAAGCAAAGTCACACAGGTTCTCTCAAAAAAAGGAAAGGTATCAGAGATATCCTGGCTTGGAAAGGGTAATAATCTGTAGATAACAAGTCTCTAAAATCTGTGTTATCTGTAAGTGGAGGTCAAAATTTAAATAAATAACTAATTTTTAAAATATTAAAACAAAAAAATAAACAGCTCGTGTATTCACATAATAAAATATTGTTGAAGCTTTTGGCAATGGGCTGAGGTGAAAAGTAACTCCTGATATGAACAAATGTGCATCCAGTCACAGTTGGTGATGGGATGCAGGAGGGGGTAAATTGTGGCGAATAAGTTGTAATTAGGTAATAAAAATTGAGGACTTCGGGTTTGGACTGTGTCATCATATTCTTCACCAACGTTTCGCCGGTCTTGCTACCAGCTTCCTCAGGAATACGTCTGAAAATAAGCCCATTCTCAGGAAACTGGCAGCATAACCAGTGAAACGCTGGTGAAGAATATGATGACACGGTCAAATCCTGAAGACCGCAATGTTTGTGATGACTTGGACCGTGGAAGTTTACGAGTTAAATTGTTTTAGTTAGATGTTAGTTACAAGGTTTCACGCCAGTTTGGGCTTAATAGTTGTGATAGTGTTTTAGTAGTTGAGACAGAGAGGGAACATGAGTAAGTAAATCTTAGTATTTATGAATAAAAATAAGTCTCGGTTTTTATGTAGTTTTCAATATAATCGATGAATTAATCAGTTCTAAATAAGTGATAAAGCCAAATTACATATTTGGTTTCGATTATTGTATTAAAATTGCAGCATGTGGGGACTTTTATACGCTAATACATACATTTATAAACATTTGCTATTCATAGAGAGAAACCTTGAGTGAGTAAAAAGCACTATAGAGACTTTGATAAATGACTGGAAAATAAATTATTAATATAAATTCAAAGCTAATGAGGTTTGACAAGTAAAAATATCGAGTATTCAGAATTAGCGCTTACCAGTAAGATTAGAAGGAGTAGATGTAATATCTTCATGTGGTATTTGTGCCATCAGTTTGGAAATATCTTCAGCAAGCATCTTGTCAACTACTTCAAGAAGTCGTGGTTTTAGAAGTTGAAACTTTGAGAAATCATGATTGGCTAAGCACTCCTAAAATTTAATTTCATGTAATACCCATTTGACACCATTTGATAAAGATTTTAAAAAATAAATTTATTTTGTATTTAAATTTTGTGACAGGATTTACAACAGACAAAACAGGTAAGAAGATGCTCACCAGGATTTGGCGATATTGAGCAGAAAATGAATATGGCCACTCTAAAACTTTGGGTGTTGCAAAATACGACCAAGAATATGAAATGGAGATGCTCTTCGACCAGGTGAAGATAATGTCAAAGGAGTCATCTTGACAGTTGACTGATATTCGAAAGCCATAAATACAGGAAATTTTAATTTCCTTAATGATGGGGGCCGAGAACTACCTACAGGCTATATTAAAAAAGTCCGTCACGCAGGAGCTGCATAACTAAGCACTTTCCTCAGAATTTGGGTAGTGTAGATTGCTTTCCAGAACAATTTGCTTAAAATATCCTACATAAATAAAATAAAAACATGAATAGTTCTCTTTTAAATTTGTAATGAGTAACTGATCAATTAATAATTTGCTTCCAGAGTTATGTTTACACATGGTACCTATTACACTTCGTAATAAATACAAAAAACCTCATATTCTAACGCAGGAACAGGATACAGTCACTCTAGTGGTAGAAAGCGCTCCTTGCGGCGGCTTTGTGAACCTACGTCTGACGGGCTTTTCTATTGAAATATATTACAAATTAAACCCCCGCTTTCCGATTGACCGATTCAGCTCATTTCTACAACACTTCTTTCTCATGAGTTGCCCACGACGTATACCGCGTTTCGTTACAATACAGCAGAAATTACGACCGGTATGAGTATATTAAGAATTTGGGTCAGGAGTAAACCCCCCTTCTAATGAACCGATCTAGTTTATTTTTACAACACATATTTACCTGTAGATTACCACTACGAATACCGAGTTTCGTCGAAATATACCAAAAATCACGGCTGGTAGTGGCGAATTGGTATTGTGGGTCCGGAGTAAACCCCCCCCCCCTCCTAATGAACCGATTTAGTTTATTTTTACAACAGTTATTTACCTGTGGATTACCACTACGAATACCGAGTTCCGTTGAAATATACCAAAAATCACGCCTGGTAGTGGCGAATTGGTATTGTGGGTCCGGAGTAAACCCCCCCTTCTAATGAACTGATTTAGTTCATTTTTATATCTCACATTTCTCTCTATATTACCACTACGAATACCAAGTTTCGTTGAAATATAACAAATACTACGGCTGACATAGTCAAATTAGTGTTTTGGGTTCGGGGTAAACCCCCCCCCCCTTCCGGTGGACCGACTTTGGTGATTAACGAACTCGTTCAATCGTTTGCTAATTGAATGCTATATACCAAGTTTCGTGACGAAAAAACAAAAACTCTGGCCGCTATCGTGTTAACAGACACATATATATATATATATATATATATATATATATATATATATATATGCATATATATAGATATATATAAATTTTAACGGGGGTCATTTTCGGTGTCTACTAGGGAGGATCGATAAAGATTTGAAGAAATTTTTCAAAAATTCCGTCATGAGTCCAACCTCAATAGCTACTTTCCTTCGGAGGAAAGTGCTAATAATTAAGAGTGCTCAGGACTTCGGCGCCCTGAAGGGATTAGCAGGCTAGGTATTCATATTTATTTGTTCCAATAATTTTTCAGTTTCAGCTGCCGAACAATCAGCAGCTTACCATCTGAAAAAGCTGCGTTTAACGCTGGAGAAAATTCTTGGTTTAGGAACCATATGCCGGGGAGTAAGCGAAGATGCTACACCAAACAAAAGTTTAACATTTTTATTAAAATAGTTTGTCTTATTTCATTACAACATTGATGATTCTTCAGGGGCTAAAACTACATACTACACACACAGATTTGCTAGAGAAAGAGGCTGCAGCCATGGCTCATGGCACTATCACCAAAGCCTTGACATGACTAAGGATTCACAATAAGTGAAATATTATTATTGTATCTTTGATTTTAATCAATTTTACAGAATAAGAAATAAAGAAATCTTAATTTGTTTTGCGTTTTGACAAGTTGGCTTGTATTTATCTACAAGTCTTCACTTTGTCAATGAATAATAATTTATCTTAACCTTTTCGATGCGACGTGGGCTAGCTGCCTATTCCCTCTCCTCCCAGACCAAACTCCCTCTCCTAGACTAGACGTACGCACCCGTATTTCTTTTTTTTATTTAGGCACTCGTTACTAATCATCATTTTCATGTTTATATAACGTGAACGACGACGTGTATTACTTGCAACGATTTATTTACTACAATTTAGGTAAGCAGCAAACCTATAATAACCATTTAAAACAAAGTTAACTTACTTTTCTTCCCTATATTTCTCTTTCTACTTCATTCCGAAACCACTGCTTGTTTTTAGACGTGATTTTCAAATATAGCAATGAAAATGTTTTTTATTTATTATTATAAGCTATTCCTTTATTATTTACGCTAAAAAAATGCCCTAAGAACATTTTTACCGTGCACACATCTCACAGACGCATGTTACTTATAACGTTCACAATTTGTATGTTACCAGTTAAGGGTTAAACCAGCAATTATCCCCCATTCCTGCTAGAGCACTCTGTACTGGCTCAAGGCTAAAGAGGGCTCACAATCAAGAGATACAACTGTGGCGAGAATGCTCAGGCGTCGCCTCTGGGGAACATTTTTCTCCGGCGTCGCATCGTAAAAGCTTAAGGAAGAAATGATTACTCCTGATCTCATGACCTGTCTACAAGCATCTGCAATACATCTCTATAGGTTTTGGTGGATAAGGAAATAATCTACAATGAATTCCTTGCATGGCCAGAGATTCGCCTCTGCTGTAAAAAGTCCCTTTTCTTGGCGCTCTAATTCGGCCTCAAAGGCACTCGCCTTTTTGATCGTGGTTTGTAGATTGGTTGGAAACATGATTCTCGTCAACCTCCCTGTTTCTTCCCCAAGCCCAATTAAATTTTACGCAAGAAAGACTTTCTCTAGCTGTCTTTGAGCTCCTCTTTCGAATAGCCCTCAACCGAAAGTGGGAGGATGGAATCTTTCTACAACGATGTTATCCTTTGACAACGGTCGGCAAAAGGCCTTATATCCTCCTCAGGCTCTTGTCTCATCGAACTAAGCTGAAGGAGAAACTGATAAGCACGAATGACAAAAGATCCTCCCGAATGATGGGATATGTTACATTTGGACCCTAGAGATCTGATCTGCTGAAGCATATTATTTTAAGAAGAAGTTCGCAGCCATCCATTTCAGTCTCATCCTTAACACAAGAGCTTTGTCATGGTCATCCCAGTGTTCGGTAATCGTCACTAATCCCAAACCATTCATATAATCTTGGATAGAGCTCCCAAATCATCCCCAGATTATTTTTTGTTTTTATCCACGCTACTTAAAGGAAATGTGTTATTTAAGACAACTTGAGCTAGGTTGTTGACCAAACGCATTCGTTGATATTTAACTAAATAAATAATGAGCTCAGAAAGTGACCATTGGCAAATTACTACAATTTAAAATTAATAAACCAAACTGGAGAGCTTGCCCAGATGAAGCAGTTGGTATTTTGCCATCACCGAGTTTTTTATTAAATATTTAAATGTGTAATATTTATGTGTGTGTTATAATGCACTTAGAGATCGCTTCACTTATGAGAGAACTCTATAAAACAAGATAAACAAACTTTTTTATACGGGAGATAATATAGTTCTGTTTGACCGGCCACTGGAATGTCACTTCCTAAAAGGGTGTTTCACCTTATTATTTAAAAAAAATAAAATGTCATTATAATCCCTACCTGCATTTTCTTGATGTCAGGAAAGTCCCCAGGTGAGATCTGGTGTTCTCTTTGGAGTTGTTCATAGATTTGGCTCAGTCCTTTGATAAGCTCTTTCTTTTTCCCATCCTTCCCAAACATTGATGGCATATCTTTCCTCAAAGAGCTAATAATATATGCATGCACCTAAAAAATAAAATAAGAATTAAACTTAGTTCATTAAAATAAAAAGGGTCTCCCCGGCGTCTAGTGGTTAACACCCTAGTGTACCACCCCCATGGGAGATGGTGGGTTCGATTCCCACCAGCGGCAGGAATTTTCTCATCTCAAGGCTCTTTGAGAAAATTCCTCGTTGGATGTTGCCGCTAATGGCCATGATGTCGATGCGGCGTAAAAAAAAAAAAAAAAAAAAAAAAAAAAAATTAAAAGTGAAACTAAACACTAACAGTTATTTTTAAGCCATGTTTTATTTTATTCCTATTCTTGAGTTTCCAAGATACCTACTAGAAAAATAATTGTGTAATTTATACAAAAATACAAGCTTATTTATAGAAAGGACAAGCTAATAATTCTAGAATAGGCAAACAAATGAAATAATGTTTAAAACGATATCTGTAACCATTTACAAGAAAATTTGATACAACTAGTTTTCCTAACTAATTTTCGGTTTGGGTATTCAGAAAGGATTGATTCAGTAGAAGATTGTCCCAGCCGTTTGACATCTATCTAAACTAAGATATTTAAATTTTGGTTACGTTTGGAGTTAAGGAAGAATGAGAAAAAAAAAATTATTAACAGAGGTGAAATGTTTTGGGATCTTCATATATTTTCTTAAATATCTCAAAAACGGTTGGGAAATCGTGGTAAGTGAAAGGTGACCATTCGAAAGATTACTTAAATTATCTAAAAAAAAGGGGGTCTAAAGTAATTTTTAATAGCATGATGTCAATCGGAGAAATAAGAGCTTAGAACTTCGAAAGTGTTTAAAATTTGAAAAACAATAGAAGAAACCATTGAAAGTGGGTTCATTCCACACCTAGCATCAAATTAGTGGTAATGAAAAGAGCAAAAATAACAATATGCTTGAGGGAAAAGAACCAAGTAGCAAGTAATACATTAAAAGTGTTCAAATAAACCAAATAACTAACTTCATAACAGATTAAATCAATGGTTCAGTAATTGTGTGAGTCATAAATACTCCAACAAAGAGGGGATTCTTGGTGTTTTATGATTAATTTATAAAAATAACACATCTATATTTGAGAACACAATTAATTTATTTAACCTCTATAGTAATGGTCATTGGTGAAAATGTGCAGGACCCCTATAGTAATAATAATAATATATAAACATATGGTCAATTCCATATGACACTTGGTCCCTGACAAGCATTTTCTGCACTAAGTAGCTTCTTCTACACATAGCTTCTACACGTAGCTTCTTCATTCATTGTTATGAATGAACATTTAATAAAAAATAAATAAAAATCTAGCGTTCAAGTGTATCAAAATCACGAGAAATTATCCTTTGGGCATTTTATTTATTCACCAAGAAATTAGTAATGCTCAAAAAATATTTTTATTCATAAAGAGATTAATACAAAACAATGAGAGCTTTGTTGAAGTAGTTTATAAACAAAATGCTTAAAATATGTGAGTAATTAATTTTCTAATCTTTATTTTCTAGAAAAATGAAATCGCCAGTATGAATCCCAGAATCTCCTGTTTTATGATCTTGTTCTTCTTATCGAAGCATGGTAAATTATTTCTTCCAATAGAGCCGAAGCTTCACACAGGCTGCACAGCATCATATTTGTCTGAACCCAGACAATGCCATTGTCATATAAGGCTCAGAGAAGTTAGCTGTACTAGCATTTAAAATAGAAGAATTGACTTGCGATGCTCTGACATGAAGTATAGTGGTGTAATTGGTAGGACACTCCAGCATAAAATCGGAGATTCAAATCTGAGGCAAAAGTTTAATTTTATAAAAATTATAGATTTGAAAAATAAAAGAACCTGTTCATTTTTTCCTATGTTGGTTGATCTAGGCTTTGTTCCTCAAAAATGTTTAGAAAACGTGTCACCCCCACAGAGAGAAAAAAAGTTAATCTATAGGTGGATGTTGAAAAAATAGTTAGTGGAAAGTTACTCTATTTCAAGGAACTTGGAGATCATTTCTTATAATCATCATAAAATTATCAAAAACTTCAAGAATCTACATAATATTATTTTGTAAATTATTCAAGTCATTTAATAAAATAGGTGATTTTCCTGATCATAAATTGGCAGTCCTTAAATTGAATCTTCAATATTTCTTTTACTCATCGGTAATTTATATAAGTATTTTAATACTTTATTTAAAATCATAACACTTCTGAATTCTTGCATTGAAAAAGTGTTGTCCATGAAATAAAAATAGACATGAAGAACATGAGCTGACGCCATGAATTTCATTACAACATGCATTCTGATAAAGAATGAAAAATGTCGAAAGCTCGAGTATTTCTTATTTGAAATTTTTATTAGCTATATTGAGTGGTGACTGAGGTCGCTTATCACAAATTAAACACAATTCGTCACAGGGCCAGATCATAATTCAAAGAAAATGGATTAGCACATATTTTTTAGATAAGATTAATGAAATGAATCAATTAAAATAACAGCAATTGCAATTAATTTGAGATAAATGAATGACAATTGAACTTTTATCTTTGTGAGCATAATTGGCTTATGATGTAATGAATCCTTCGTCTACACTTCGACGAATACTGAAGAATCAAAACTTAGTACAACAGTATATAGTTTAGAGGACGATATACACCATATGAGATAAATTTTAAACCTTTATTATTTAGAAAAATTAAGTTGCCAAGCTTAGAACCTAGATCCTTCCATTTTATGCATGAGTGTCTGGTCTATTGAGCGATCAGATTTCATATCAAATAATGACAAGTTAAAATAAATTATTAAACAGAGCTTTTTGTATTCTTTATTTTTTTAAGTCAAAGTAATAAAGTTATTTTTTACTACTTCAATAAAATGTTTTTTCATGCCACTTCAGGGGCTAATCTCTTACAATTTTGTACATCCCAAAAATCAGTCCTATATATAAAAAATAAAGATTTACAGCAGTCAATAAATACAATTTTAAAATGGCCTAAATTATAATTTCCTAGTAAATAGGAAAAAAAGGGGGATAACACGCCAGGAAAAATAATAAAATACAATATTGGAAAAGAAAAACTCACTAATCCTTAAATTGACACCATGTAAAATAAAAATAAGACGGTAAATAATTTTTTATGTTATGGGTTAAAAAAATATGTCCACAGCCAAGTGAAAAGTTATATCTCTCGCTCTATAATGATTTTAAGCACTTATGTTTTCCAAAATACCTTCTTAAATTTCTCAGATTTCTAACCTTTGCAACTAAAAATTTAATTGTAACATTTATACATTACTCATATCACAGTTTTTTCAGTTCATTGTACTTTTTTTTGGAAAAATTTGACTTTTGAATTTAAATTTAAAGGTATTTAGAGGACTAAATACTTTCCCAAGGGAGGGCTCTTTGACTGCAAGCCCTTTTTATTTTATTTTTTATTTTTTTTACAGGGAAACAAAAAATTGTAAAAAAGCATTTATTTATACACACACAAACACACATATATATATATGTATGTATGTTTATATGTTGTAATAATAGCCGAAGACAGGAAGGAGGAGCAAGTAATTTCTGCTTGGCTACTGATAGTTTTCTGTTTATTGTGAAGTATAAAGAGGGTGTTTAAATTTTTCATGAACTATCAAAACAAAGTATTAACTGTTTCTATGCCAAGTTTTCAAAATCCCCACCCCCTTATTAGGGATAAGAGTGGTTTCTGTGAGTCGGACTTTTTTACCTTCATCCTGCTATAAAATAAGTGGATTTAATAGGCTCAGTATTATTTATTTATTTAAATTTTAACGTCCATTATTATTAACTAAGAATTTTAGGACAGGTTATCTATCGGGTTACCACCCTTTTCTAGCCAGGATAGGGCTGATGCCTTTTCTTAGGCTCACATTTCAATAACTTATTATTAGAGAAGCTTTCGAAATTATTGAATTTATTCCACTAAACTGTACAACAACATATGAGGGTGCTAATGACCATAGCAGTAGATGCGCCGTAAAAAAAACAAAAAAAAAAAAAAAAAAAAAAAAACACATGAGTACAAGAGAATAATTTGAGAATGCTCCTATCATTAAAATGTAATAATATTTTAAAGATCTTGAACAAATAGTTATAAGACAAAGAAGGTATAAATCTAATCAACCTGTGTGTCAATATAGACAAGCAGGTGTATAAACATTATGGAGAATGTTAGAGCTGTCCTTGTGGCTAGCCCATTCGACTGAGGTAAAATAGGGCAATCATTATCTCATAGATAGCAACCACTTCCTCCTGCTTAATGCTTTTCCTTTTTCCACTCAACGTCATCCCCTCATAGTCATTTGGAAACAATTTTTAAGGATTTTTTTTATTTAATTTTAGTCCTAAATAAATAAACTATTACCTTTTTATCTCAAAACTTTATAGAACAAATAATAGTGGGTACTTGTATACTATAAACATAAGTTTATTTACAATTAATTATTTTGTTCTAACCAAAAATTGCTTATATATTTTGCATGGATTGTTTGTATCTTTTGAAATGGGCTGCTGTTTCTAAAAGAACTTTAGAATCCTGATGCAAGGTTCCACAGCTCATACCAATCTTCATTTTACTGTTTTTAACATTACATCCTCATCTAACACAATCTGAATAATATAACTTCATAGAATGTCTATTACTGCATATCTTTTCTTTCGAAATGATGCCTCTTTCCTGGAAAAATGAAACTCCGCTTTCTTTATTATTAATTTTTCTAAAAAGCCACTTTAAATTATACATATTAATCTATATTATTAATATGTATTGTTGGAGGTCCGGTGGCCGTGAGTGTTCAGGTGTGAGCACTTAAAATTCCATGCCAAAGGTCGTGGGTTCGATTCCCACTATGGGGTGGTGGCTTTTCTTTAGAAAAAATAAAGGCATCAGCCCTGTCCTGTCTAGAAAAGGGTGGTAACCTATAGATAACTTGTCCCAAAATTCGTAGTTATTAATAACAGACGTTAAAATTTAAATAAGTATCTAGGTTAAAAATCTATTCAAAAATTAAATCATATGATCATTAAAAGTAATATTTGTAGAATCACTATTATTGGGTATCAAATCTTGGGGGCCCGTATAGCACAGAAAGAAGTACCTAAAATTGTTGCCTGTATATCGAAAATTTCAATGTACAGACAACATGTAGAGAGCAACGTAGTTATTTTATATTTATAAAAAACAAATACATCAAACTTAATTGGGTCTTATAAAAAAAGGCACAATAATGAGCAATTAATTTACATACACATGCATGACATATTGCTGTGTGCAAAGTATTTAGTATAAGGGGACGTTTTATGATAGACGTTAATTTTGATACTATTATATTCTATCTCCTCCTAAAAGGCGGCATGTAGGAGGGGATGAAGTAACCTAGCGACGAAGTTTAAAAGAGAATATTATATTCTGATTACATTAGTATATTATAGGGTACATTCTATTTTGATTTATATATATATTGTAAACCGAAAGAAACATAGAATATATGTGCTACTGAAGTTTCTATGAAACATACTGTTCACAAAAATAATATTTCCAAAAGAACGGTTTAATTTGTAACGTGTGATTGGGGCTTAATAAAAATACGTATCTATTATTTTCACATTTAAATAAATATACAAAAAAAAAAAAAAAAAAAAAAAAATCCGTCCCGTAACAGGCCACAAGGGCCCTCAGGGGCAGATAATATAGAGGTATCCGATTCATGACCACATGGCACATTAGGGAGATACTGTGCTCAGCACTATGCTCCAACCGCCTGATTTTCCCCTTGCTGCTTTGACTGCTAGGGTCATTAGCACCAAGATACCCATTAATAAATTATTTAAAGACTGGGTTGGCCTAGGGACAGTCAGGGAGGCCGAATCCAACCCATGAACGAAGACACTAGAAGATAAAAATCAAAAGTGCTTGCTCGGGATTTGGACTCAGATCCTCCAGCATATTAGTCCAGTGCTCTACCACTGAGCTACCCTTTCCCCCAAATAAATATCCAAAATTCATTAAAATCGACTCCGGACTTTCGTGTGACAAGTGTGTTTCTGAGCAAGCCTTTAATAAAGTCATTGATAGACGTTTCAAGATAGTTGTTATTTATGTAGTTCACTAATTTATAATAGTCATGAGTAAAATTTTAGGTTAATACTTAGGAGAAAAGAAAGTAGGATTATATTTAGATTCAAAACAATGATAGGATGAATGGTTTAAATGGAAGAAAATAAATAGGTTTAGTGAAGTTTGCGATTCAATGATATATTAATTAATATGAGCCTATTGGCCAGCCTTACATAAATTAAATTATGCTAAATGGGAATGCGGTTCTGTGCATCGCCAAACATTATTCCTAATCTGTGCCCAATTATCCAATAGAAAGCGGTCTCAACAAGATACTCCAGCTCAACTCCTCCAACACTCTTTAAGTTAACCAGTCAAATCATAAACTATACATAATGTAATAGAAAAAGTAAAACATCTAAATATTAAATTTAAGAAAATAAATTTAAGTGAAACTGGAGTTTGATACTTTTTTGAGATGGCTTTTGAAACCAAATTCTAAATTTTTCTATAAACTTATGCCAGCTTATGGGTCTTCAATCATATTTTATTTTTCATTGAGAAGTTTTGGCTAACACCATTGTCAATATCTACAAAAGACATGAAAATAACTAAGTTATAATTTCAATACTTCAAGTTTAATATGCTTCCAATTTTTCAGTTAAAATCGATAGGTTGAGGGCAGGATTAAAAAAAAACATTTTTTTTAATTGTAATTTTTCTAAAAACAACTCAAATGTGAGTAATTTGTATATTTTTCCAGTGTAGGGGTTAAGAAAAGCTTTAAAACGATGCCTCAATCATGAAAATTGATGAAGTATTAAGGAAGTTATTCCCTTAGGAAGGTGTACCGAAAAAAAAAAAAAAAAGAAGCCCTTTAGATATACAGTGGAACATGGATAATTCAAACTTCGATAATTCGAATATTTCTCTCGGTCCCTAGAATTTAGGGCATAAACAATGTAAAAAAATCGTGGTTAATTCGAATAAAATTTTGGATAATTCAAAATTTTTTCCGAGTCTGTGCCTCTACTAGGAAGTGGACAGAGAGGTCGACCTTAAATCTTGTGAAATTATTCTGCCCTCTGGTTAGATGGATAGTAAGATATGGATGTAGGGGTTCCAGGACAAGAAGGGCGGCAGTCTCATAGTCTAGTTCTTAGACTCTAGGAGTTCTGCAAAGTGGTGGGTCGCCCTTCCTTCCTTCCAGGGGTTGTTATAGTTACATCTGTTCTATTGTTTGTGCCTTGAATTTCTGGTGAACAGTGCAGTTCAGAGAATTGTTGATTTAAGATTTCGAAGCATAGAAGTTATAAAACTTTAACGTTGGCAGAGAAAATAGCTGCGATTAAAGAAGTTGAAAAAGGAATAAAGCAAAAATCTGAAATTGCCAAGGACTTAGGAATTCCTCCTAACACTTTACCAACTGACCTGAAAAATAAAGAAAAAAATCTTGCCCATGAAAATGACTTTTTTTTTTTCCAAAACAAGAGACTTTTATTGTTACTTTTTTGATAAATTATTGATTACCAATGTACATAATCATCAATTCATGAAAAGTTTGTTTTTCTTTAAATAAAATGTATTTTTTTTTTTAATTAAAAAATGTGAAAATATGAAGTTCGATTTTTTGGCCCTTAATTTTCAAAAACTTTTGTAATTCGAATTTTGGATACTTCAAACTTTTTTATCGGCCCCTTGGGGTTCGAATTATCCAAGTTCTACTGTGTATATATATATATATATATATATATATATATATATATATATATATATATGTGTGTGTGTGTGTGTGTGTGTGTGTGTATATGATAAATAAGTTTCCAACAAATGAATTACATGCTTCTTTATTATGTATTAAACTAAAAAGGCCATCAAAATTGAGTTGATCAAAAATGCTTCATAAAAAACTTTTATTCAGATACCTTTTTCTTATTCTGCAAATTTTTCCACCGCTCATAAAATATTAAACACAATTATGATGTGTTTACTAGACCTGGGCATAATTTATTTGAAATAATATTTTCGGAATAAATCATGAAATAACCTTAACAGATTATTTCAGAAATAATTTATTTTATAATTTTTTAAAATATTATTTCGGAAACAATTATTTCAAGGATTAAATTATTTCATGATTAATGATATATTTATTCCCGAAATGATTATTTGATGGAATAATATATTCTGATATCTTAATTTATACAAAAAAATTCTCTAAATACATGTTTTCCTGTGAAGCCTCATTGAGCTGTGTTGGCGATAATGGCCCTGATGTCGATGGGGCGTAGAAAAAAAAAAAAAAAAAAAAAAAAAATGTGGTGCTAACGTGTTAAAACAGTCTTCATTTTTTTTTTTTTTTTATCTTCAATTGTCTTCTTTTGAGGGTTGGATTCAGGGTCCCAGACCGTCCCTAGGCCCACCCGGCCAGTAATAAATTTACTGATTGAAAAAAAAAGAGTGGGTACCTGCAAAGGGGAAAATCAGGCAACTGGAGCTTAGTTCTGACCTCACTATCACCATAATATATGCTCAAGAATCAGGTACCTCTAAAGTATCTGCCCTTCTGGGCCATTGTGTGTTACAGGACTAATTTCTTTTTATTTAAAAATTTCTGCGTTTAAATGATTTTCTATATTATTCCAACATTTTTATCGGGCGATAAAAATAGGTATATTTAATTTGACAGTATAAATCTAGAGTTCTGGTAGGGAATGAACAAATGATAAACAGTGTTAAGCATTTAGGTGAAAAGAAAAGATTTTGATAAAAATAACAACTGAATACCTTAGCAAGTCTTGCCCTCTTAATGAGATCATTGAGTTTTCGTAGTGTTGCATTCCTAGGGAGGGATTGAAGATCCTTAAACAAATCTTGTTCTTCGTCTTCGAACAGTCTATAAAAAAAAAAAATTTTAATATGAAAACAATATGATTTGTACACAATTTCAATCAATGAGACATTTTATTGCCAGATAAAACATTACTGTTATTATAAATGAAATTTTACTAACACTAAACAATTAGCAAAACTCCACTAACTATTATCTTTAATTATATAAATAAACCCTGAACCATATTTTTACTAATATGAGGATAGATGTATGAGAAATATTTTATCCATTTGGGAAAACATAAAAATTTGACTTAATACTTGTAATGATATAAACAGATAATGGTAAAAAAAAAACTTGAATGGAGAAGAAAAATTTGAAGAAATATGGAAGATAAAAAATTAAAATCAACTGAAGAAACTACAGGAAACATCAGTTAAGGCAGATTTTCAAATGTAAATGTTTGTCTAGACCAGGTCAATGTCTCAGGGATTTCCTCATTTCCAAAATGACTTGTCAACTTTGATTCACCAGTAAAACTTAAAACAATTTTAAACAAAAAATACTTCCTTACATTTAGGAAGAAAGGAAGAAATACTTCCTTCTTTACATTTAGTTTTTATAGAATACTGATTTTAAGTTCCTCAAGAATCATCAGTAAGTAAAGCAAACAATACTACTGGTTCAAAATATTTGAAAGATTAATTGATGGCTTTGTGCACTCAAATTTAATTGATTTACAAAGATAGAAATTGTCAGGGTTTGGTCGTTGTCACTCAATAAAAGATAAAATACACAAAAAGGTTTTAAAAAACAGTATTATTAATATTAAGAAAAACGGTAGTATTAAATCTGTCCTACTTGTTTTACGAAACGTCGGAAAACAATAAAACACATTTTCACTTAAAAAATGTACTTTTATTAAGACACAACAACCAAATCCTGACAATTTCTACCTTCACATCACCAACAGTCAACGATCTCCTCTCAATTTATTATATAAATCATTATTAACAATAAAAACCAGGGCATTTTTGAGGGCTACAAAGAAGGTAACAAATTATGTGAAATCAGAGACCAGGGAAATTATCTAAAAATAAGGGAAATTGTCTAATTTTTCGATAAGAGTTTCCCAAAATTCTGGGTCCCCCTCAACTAATTTGCTTATACATTTGGAGCACTTAGCGTGCTCCTAAAGTGCAATTGAACATTTCTATCAATACTTATTAAAAATATGGACCTGCATTTAGAGGATATTGAATAATTCTTAATTGAGCACAAATCGCTTCGGCAAAGAGTTTTATATCTTCTAGTTTTAATTATTTTTAACTATAAAATAAAACTCTTTGTCACCCATTTTACCTTCTAGTTGTCATTCATTTTATCTTCTGATTGTCTCCCACAAAAATAAGCTTCATGAAGTTGGGGTCAATTTATCTAAAAATGAGTTGCTTGAATGAGAGTCTCTTGTTGTGTTATATTCGTTTGCTTATTTATTAATAAACGACGGAGAAGAGTTTAAATATTAATGAAAATATATTATTAAATCTTGTAATTTCCCTATACATCAACAATTAATGGACTGAATAAAATTTACAATTAACATCTACTTCTTGACTTGTGTTGCCTCAAAGTATAATCAATTATATGCCAATCAATATGCCATGAGCTGAAGCCCAGTAGCATAAGAAGTAAGGTGGTCACATCTAGAACGAATGGGTTGAAATTCCAGCTGGGTGAGTTAATTTTTCAAAAATATTTGAAATTATACATATTTTATTATTACAAGTTATAGAAATATTTTTCACTGCAAACTATATGACAGACTAACTGTGAAATAAGCAAATTCGAGGGACTTTGTACAGGAAAACTGACTAATCAGCACAATGATAACAGCAGAATAATTCATTCACTTTCAATACACAAATCCTGAAGTATTGTTTAGACAATTAAGTTTCATGTATTATGGGTATTCGTGTGGGTTTGTGGGAAATCATAATTAAATATTAATTTTAAAAATTCAAATTAAAAAAACAAAACAAACAAACTCGAATAGAAGATAACAAAAGTTTCATCCATAGTTTCAATCAACTATATATTTTTAATAATATTAAGCACTCCTTATCACCATTGATTTCATAATTTTGTTTTCATAATATATTATTTAGTTAATTTATATTTTTTATAAACTGATGCCAGCTTATGAGTCTTCAAACATTATTTTATTTTCCGTTGAAACGTTTCGGTTCAAGTCATTGTCAATCTATATAAAAACATGAAAATAACTTAGTTATAATTATAATACTTCAAGTTTAATATGGTTCAAATTTTTCCATACAGGCCATGCAACTGTATTTTTCTTATTTTTAACCTCCCATTATTAATAACATAGTTTTTTGTGACGAGTTACTGACTTTGATGCATGTTGTGTATGAAAAAAATTGAAGCAGATTAATTTTGAAGTATTATAATTACAACGGAGTTATTTTCATGTTTTTCTTTATATAAATTGAAAATGGCTTGAGCCAAAACGTTTCAAGGGAAAATAAAATAATATTTGACGACAAACAAGCTGGGATAAGTTTGTAGAACCCTTAGTCTTCAATCACTAAACGCACTACATTTAGTAAAAGGTATCCTAAAGCTTATTATTTGGATCATGGGATTTTTTCTTTTCTTTTTAAATTTGGGATGTATTTATTTGCTTACTTTCCCCCCAGCCCGAGCAATCACATCTCCAGATCATTAAACAATAAGTATTATTAAACAATGACTGAAATAATTGAACAAGTTATTTCAATCTATCTTTTAGCGCCCAGATGTGGGCTCTTAATCCAAATAAATAATGTATCTTCCTGGAGGTTTCTCTCCTTTTTTGGTGAGCTAAAGAAGAAAAAAACCAACCAAGATGGCCCAATCATCCTCTAATGCGGACCAGGAAAAGGGAAAATCTGTTGGCTGAAGCCTAGAACACAAGACTCAGATACCTATACTGTATCTACCCCTCTGGGCCTCTGGCCCAAGCAGCCTCTAATGAGGACCAGGAAAAGGGAAAATCTGTTGTTTTTAAAATAAATAAATGAAAAAAAAGAACTATCTGATATGTGGTTACAAGTATATATGAAAGAGGGAAATATGAAATAAATACAGACCAAACCACAAGAACACGAGTAAGTTTTTTCTATCTTCCTTATGTACTGACTCAAAGGAAAAGTTTCAGTTAATATGTGGAGGAATATTTTTTTTTTATAGAATTTATTGTGCGTCGACTACAATGGCCTTTAGCACAATACCCTACTGTTTAAGTTAGCCGAATATTATATAATGTTAGAAATCATTACTAATGTTTATATTTTATAATATTATATTTTAATCCAAATTTCTATATATATTTTTTATTTCAAGGGATGTTACATTTTTAGATATGTTTGTGTGCTTTAATAAAATTAAGGTAATCAATAATATTCTGATATTTTTCTGTTTTATTCAAAATGTCTCTACTGTTAATATCAAACCTATCCCTGGCTCTTTGTAACTGGGAGCATTCCGCTAAAATATGGTCCACGGTAAGCACATCACCACAATGATTACACGTTGGACGACGCCTACCGACAAGATGATGGCCATGTGTTAGAATATTATCATAAAAATTATATAGTATAACAAACTTTCCATATTTATAGATCAAAACTTGTCAATGTTGTAAAGTTTCATTATTTAAGAAATTACTTTTTAATATTAATTTTATCTTTATAAAGTAACTCTTATATCACTTATCAAAAGTTATTTTACATTTTTTTAAATTAAAAGTCAGAAAAACAATTCATATATATGTAGATAATAGTATAATTTATCACATCCAGCTAAACCCCAAACATGCTAGATCACAGATGGTATTTATACCGATGACAAAATAAAATCCTTTGTCAGTACTTTGAACTTTTCTTGTTTAATATTAACAAAGTATATGGTGCTAACAGTCATATAAGTGGAAACAAAAAAAAAAAACAAAACTAAAAATTAAACATTGTAATTTTTTAGAAGCTTAGAATGGATATAATTCAAAGAAGGTAATCAATTATAAATAAAGTAATGGAATGAATTGAAGGAGTTTGATGTCAAACAAATGGATTAAATGGAACATATTTAAAACTAATAAGAGATAAAAATAAGGTCATATGTCATTCTGATTGCCATTATTTGATAACGATTTTTTTTAAAGCCCCTTTAATGGCAATAGACAGATAAAAAATAATTATATAAATATACTTGATTTTTCAACTAATTAGACTTTATATATTTCTCCGGGGCACTGGAATAATGGAAGAAAAAAATCTGCCGTTCTCCAAACGGTTTATTCAAGCGACATAACACTTTCGGAGCACGCCAGGATGCAATCGTGACAATAATCATGCCTTTTTAGAAGTTAGCTTGTTCAACTTCTAAAAAGGTTTGTGGAAGAAAGGACATTCTTTTTTTTTCTATGTGTGTGTTTATATACACACACTCATACATGTGTATTTGTATACTGATATGTGTAACATATATACAAAAAGATAGTTAAGGACCTAAACAAGGACAAGGATTTATCTAAAAATGAAAATTTCTGATGAGTGCTAAATAAAGCTTATGAGTATGAATTATTGATTATTTTATAATAATTTAATTAATCATTGTTGGTCTAATTTTCCACATTCTATTTTTAATATTAGTCTTTAAGTTGTTAATTATTTGTAATCTCTAACTTTTAAGATAATTGAAATAGTTTAATTAATATAAACAGGAATATCTGAAAATCACAGGCAAAGCCAAGATGAAATAATTTAATAGTTATTGCAGAAACAAAAAAATGATTTTACTAAACAAATGGAAAAAAAAAAAAAAAAAAAAAAAAATAGAATAAGTACTGACATCTATCACAATAAAAGTAAATGGATAAATTATTGTATTAAGTTATTGGTGAATAATAAACTGGCTTTGAGTTTAATAAGAATTATGATAAAAATATAACAATGACAACTATTAATAGAAAGAAAATGTTTATGCATATTTGTAATGAACATATAAATTACTCTGTAAACAGTAAATTTAAATTTTAAATAAAATGTGTATTATAAAAAATATTACCAATGGCATCTTTAGAAAACATGTATTAAGCCTCTATAATAATTGTATAAGGTAATTTGTAAATAACTTACAAACTTTAAGAAGACTAAGAATTATAAAACAGATTATCAATGGCATCTGTCAATAGCAAAATTTATTTATTAATGAGTCCATAATAATTGTGTAAAGTAATTTTTAAATTATAAACTGGCTCTAAGCAGATTAAGTATTATAAAACAGTTTACACTTGAGCAAACAGAAGGGTAACTATTCCACTTTCCCTAAACTATCTTTTACTATTATACAACGTCAGGTACATTTTCATTACATAAACTAGAAACTAATCTATTTTATAAGGTGTCTTGCACATAAAGTATCAACGGTTAGCTTTCACTGGATAAATGCCACTTATATTTTGTACGTAATTACACCAGAAATTAAGTCATTGTTAAACTCTGATCTTGAACAAGTAATTCAGTTTCCTTTGCAGATAATAAACTCATAGATAGACTCTTTTCCTTCAGATATAAAAAAAAAACAACAACTATTGAAAATTAAATAATGGAAAAATAAAATACAAGAAATTTGTAATTTCAAAAGAACATTATGTGTACAGATAATAAACTACTCAAATAAATCTATGTATTACTATGATCATCAGATTGGTGGCTAATAATTCATTAAGAAAAATTAAACTTACTTCCATTGGATGCCCAAAATTAAGCCAAAATAAAAATTGTTTATAGTATGTTTAACGGTTACCTGAGAGGTTTTAAAGACCGAGGGTTCTTTAAACTTATGCCAGCTTAAGGGTCTTCAAATATTATTTTATTTTCTGTTGAAACATTTTGGCTCACACCATTGTCAATCTATATAAAAATCATGAATTTTTATATAGATTGACAATGGCATAAGGTGAAACGTTTCAACAGAAAATAAAAAAAAAAAAAGATGACCCATAAGCTGATATAAGTTTATATAGTAAAAATTGTATTTATATGATCTAAATACATCTATTGAGAGATCATTTTTAATAAAAAGAATTTAAACTTTGAATAAAGTATACACAGTTTAAAAAAAAAAAAAAAAAAAAAAAAAAAAAAAAAAAAAAAAAAAACTTAGTCAAGAACAACTGAAAAGCAAAAAGTAAAGAAAAACTATCAATAAAATAATTTAATTTTAAGGGAGTACATTTTTGTTTCATTTATTTATATATTATAGGTGCTCTGGCTGCTAAGATCATTAGCACCAAGAGAGTAAAAGACCATTTTTTTTTTCTTTGTGTGATTTTGGCCTAAAGGTTATAAAATATTATATGGATCAAGGTGATTAGAAACGTCTCTTCAAAAAGTTATAATAATAAACCAAATACAACAGCAAGCAAAATCTGAAATAATCAGGGGAACTAGCAAGCAGAAAGCGCAAAATGTTGCAAGAATAGTTAAAAAATATTGATAAGACAATAATTTTTATTTGTTAAAAATAATTCACAATAAACTGAGATACCACTTCCAACAATAACAATAATATTATTTAATAATGTATTATTATGAGCGAATGCTACATAAAAACTAACTCTTCTTAGAAGGAATAAATCTCTATGGATGCACAGATTAAAAAACAACTATAATTTTCCTTTTCAGCATTCGTTATTTATTAAAATTTGCAAAACCTAATCATTGGGAGAGAAATTATTAAGAAAATAAATAGAAAAAATAAGAAAAAGAAAAATCTCAAGTAAACAGAAAAAAATATGAAAAAACAGGCCTAGGTTCCCATTGAGAATCTAGGAAGATGAAGTCATGCTGAAGAGAGAGGTTATGGAGTTTTAGAAAAACTATGAAATCAGTAGCCAATGTGAGCTCCTGGAGAGTAATGCCCTGGGGTTTTCCATTCTCAGCTAAACCACAAGGAAAGGCGGGCTGAAAACCTATAATCTAGAACAATATCACACGCCATGGCTTAACAACAGCTCTTTGCTTACAAACCATTACATACTTACTTCATAGACTCTTCCTACATGTAAGGATTAAGTCATAAAATGCATTACATTTGCAGGAACAAAAGTAATTTTGTTTATAAATAAATTTATATTTGAATTACAACTAGAAACAAAAATGAGTAAGACATTTTTACCACTACTCAAACTAGTAACAGAAAGGTTCTTCAGGTGCTCAGGATTTCTAAGTATCTTTTTGTTGAATTAGACCGCTAAAAACCAGGCAAACTTTAAAATCAAAAGAAAAAAAAATTCAAATAATAACATCATTAAATTCAAATAATAACAGTGTTAATGATGTTATTATTTGAATTTTTTTTTCTTTTGATTTTAAATTTTGCCTGGTTTTAAGCGGTCTAATTCAATAAAAAAAAGATACTTAGATTAAATTCATTAAATTCAAATAATAACAGTGTTAACGTCGGGCGAGGTCAGTACCTGAATGGGTGACCGACCACGTGCTGTTGGCATTAGAAAAGGGTGGCAACCTGTAGATAGCCCGGCGCTAATAGCCAAAACAGTTGATGCGCCGTAAAAAAAAAAAAAATAAAAAAAAAATAACAGTGTTAAATTCAAATAATATACTAGTGAATAAAAATCAATCTATTTTAATATAAATAAATGAGAGTAAGAAGAAAATTTGGTGTTTTTGAGAAATGTGTTTAAGAATTTCATAATGAAATCACAGAAACTAACAATAAATAAATACTATAATGTTTTAAAAAATTATAAATAAAAAACAAACACCCTATAATGATAATGATGATTTTAATAAATGTATATTAAAATCAATACAATTATTATTCTTATAAAAAAACATTTAAAAACCGAAGCCATTATCATTCATGTTTTATTGTTTTGGCTAAACCATAGTCTTCTTTTTATTGACATAATGTTTGTTCAGTCTTTTATTTGTTGTTTTAGGGTTTCTATGTAGGTTATTTTTTAAATATTATGTAAGGTTTTAAAATATTTTTTAAAGCTTTGAATATTTATAAATAATAGTAAAAATGACATGGTTTTACCATACTTTTGTACTTTTTAATGAGAAGACTCTTAGTCTCAAAAGATCTTTACTTTTAGTAAAGAAAAAATGCCTACTTGGGTTTTCTTATGTATATTTATTATTATTAACCTTTAAAATCGTAGAGTCTAGCCTGAAGATGTATTAATTCTGAAATTCATAAAAATGAAAAGCTATATCTGATATTATTTTTGTTATTGATATCTAGATTTTTATGTGCAAATAACTGGTGAAATTGTCATAGAACTTGATTATACTGACTGTCAAAATGGTATAGATAGGTTGATCTTGAGGAACAACAATTAAATATAGAAAATAAAAGGCATCATCCCTATCCGGGCAAGAAAAGGGTGGGAACCTATAGATAACGGGTCCTAAAATTCTTAGTTAATAATAAATGGACGTCAAAATTTAATTAAATTTAGAGTTTTATTATCAAATGAATATGTGAGATTTTCAGTTGTTTTTTTAATTTATTGAAAATAATTAAAAAATAAAATAAAACTTCTTTTATATAAAGGGAAAGAGGGCATCAATTTGAATAATTTTCAAGAATTATGAAGTTGATCTTGAGGAATAAAAATTGAACATAGAGTCTTATTATTAAATGAATAAGTGTGATTTTTAGATTTTTCTTTCGGTTTATTGTTGAATACAATGAAACTTCTTACAATGAAACTTCTTAAATTATAGATATGAGACATCAATGTAACGTATTTTATATAAACAGAAAGAGAACATCAATTCGAATAATTCAATAGAATTCGGAAGTTCATCATTCGGGTCATAATTTGTTTATAAATACAGTTACTTTGACTACAAACTCTAAGGTCTTTGTTTATCAGAGGAGTTGAGTTGGTTCAACAATGAATCATCAGCAAAACCAGATAGATTCATAAATGTGTAGACAAATCTGGTTTGGTCTGTTTCAAGGCAATTGATTTAGCAGATTAACATCCTTAAACAGATACATAGTAAATACATCGAAAGAAGTATAAAAGTGATTCAATGAAACTAAATAGATTAAAGAGATTTGTCAATATCTACAAATGTTAATATTTTGAATAGTTATATAAAAAAAAATCAATTTCTTATGACAAATTTTTCATAATGGTATTTTTGGGCATACTTTTAATTTTTTTACGTAACTACCTTATAAATAGATAGAAACCATCAACAAGATAAAGAAAATCTACAAACACATTGGAAGAAACAGAAAAGAAAGGCCCTTTGGAAACAACTTAATAAAAAAAAAAAAAATATTTATTGGCATGAATAGCAAAATTCATAAAGAAAATAAAGGGATGATATGTTACTGGAATACAGGAAATTAAGAGACGGTTTTGAAATTAATATAGGACATTAAGGGAAGATATTGGAATAGAAACTCATATCTCATGAGATTTTAATCCTCCACTGTAACAAAAATTAGATACACAGTGGTTTTGGAGTGATATTTTAACCTTTTGTGATCTGTGGACACACCACAAACCAATGGAATGAGACTATACCATAGTAATGTTAAGAGTTCTAGCCCTAATATTACTAAAAATTCTGAAAAAAAATACATTTACTACGTACTTTATTGGAGTCTGTATATATATATATATATATATATATATATATATATATATATATATATATATATATATATATACACAGAAATCTCAAAAAAAAAAAAATATATATATATATATATATATATATATATATATATATATATATATATATATATATATATATATATATATATATATATATATATATATACAAAAATCTCAAAAATAATATATATATATACTATAGATGCAGTATGTGTGGCTCAAGTGATAAAGGACTCAATTCATGCTATCTTTAATCTACCGAAGAATGTGAGGCATTATATTACTAGACTAGTGTTAGGTCTTTATTTTATATTGAAATTTTCATAACTGACAAAGAAAATAGAAAAATAAAAAATAATAAGACAACTTAGGGGTCTCCCGTAGTCTAGTGGCTAGCACGCTGGATTCATAAGCGGGAGATGGTGGGTTCGATTCCCACCTCCGGCAGGAATTTTCTCATCTCAGGGCTCGCTGGGAAAATTCCTCACTGCACCCTGGATGTCGGCGCTAATGACCTAGATGTAGATGCGCCGTATAAAAAAAATAAAAAATAAAAAAAAAAATAAGACAACTTGTACCAATGGCCATAGTCACATTGAATACACCGGGACGCGTTGATTACCAAAGTTAAGCAACGCCGGCTGGACAGTACCAGAATGGGTGACAGTCCACATGGTGCTGGCATTATAAAAGAGTGGCAACCTGTAGATATCCTGCAACTAATAGCTAAGATGGTGTAACACCAAAAAAAAAAAAAAAAATCAAAGTTTTGTCTGTGCATTGCATATATTCAACTCGTTTCATGACTTTTTTCCATTTTATACATTAAAAACACCAAATCGACCCCTACAAATTTCTATTGGCCTGTCTGCGTGTGCAACAAAAATTTTTCCACTATACGACCAGCTGTGACTAATGGCATGCCTTAGAAATGTTGTCAGTATTTTTAAGTATCCTTGAATAAAAATATGGGCTTTAAATGAAAACAAAATATTCAGTAGAATCACAGGTATGATTGCTTGAGTAATTTGAAACGCTAAACTTGCTGTACTATGGTTGCTAGGGAGAGGATGGGGAACATAGCCTAGCCTTAAGTTTCCAAACAGCTCCGTCTACTGCAGAACATCATAACAATTTACCAGGCATCTTAAGAGAATTACAGAATTTATGGATGTTTGCCCAAGACAAGATAAAGAGAATGTGTTTTATCTCAGTTTCTTAAAGTAAAAAGTAAATATTTAATTTTTATAATTGATTGATTTGTTAACAAATAGGGTTCTTAACCAACAAGTCATTCAGAGTGTACAAATTTGCTGTACAAAATCGGCAATGATAGGTTCATATACTGTTAAATAATAAATTAGCCAAAAATGTGGTGTCTGATCAGTTATGCCATAACAATATTGATCTGATGAAAATTGTATACATACTTCCCTCAGCCCATCAATGAACAATAAAATATTTCATCTTTATAAAAAAAAAAAAATCAGTCCCGTAACAGGCCCAGAGGGGCGTAAGGGCCCAGAGGGGCAGATACTGTAGAGGTATCTGATTCTTGACCATACGGCATACTATGGAGATAGGGTGGTCAATACTATGCTCCGGCCGCCTGATTTTCTCCTTGGCTGCTTCGACTGCTAGAATCATTAGCACCCAAGGTACCCATTATTAATTAAATTAATTAAAGGCTGGGTGAGCCTAGGGACGACCTGGGACCCAAATCCAACCCTCGAACGGCAGCACTAGAAGAAAAAAAGCTTTAGTGCATGCTCGGGTTTTGAACCCGATTTCATCTTTATAGGCTCCCTAAAAATACCAGAGCTATACGAATCGTCCTTATCATGTCAAACTATCCAATATGAAAATGGAAGGAAAACGTATTCAGAATTTATTAAAATAACAATTATGCAACAGCTAGAATTCGTTCTCCTAACTGACTGGCATCTACCGCTGTAAATGTGGTTAAGAAATATGGCCTTAACCTTGCACAAAAATTTGAAGATATCAGTTTTGTGCAAAAATATTGCAAGTGTGAGGAGAAATATTGTGCAAAAAAAGGGTATTCAATATTTTGTGGGGCGTTCAAATGTTTTCTGAAAGTTTAGAAAATGTTTGCAGACCATTCCCTATTTTGCACAAAAATAAGCTCAATATTTTTGCTCAAAATTTTGAGCAACATTTTTGCCAGTGTGAGGGCCCCTTTAGAACTACTTGTCAGCAAACGTTTCTCAATAAAATAGTTAAAACACCAATTGTGAATAGGAAATAAATTGTTCGTAACACTTACTGAAAAGGTTCTCCTTGAAAATCAAGAATAAAGAATTTTTATGGGAGAAATCAATTGAGGATTCTCTACCATATTGCTCAATTCAACGGAACATCTGTAAATAATGTTTAGATCTCATGATGATATTTTTGTAAATGGATATTTTCATGTTAGTTGTTTACCTGTAGGTAGTCTACAAAGTTGTTCAAACTCCTATCCATCAAAGTTTTCATTTTTATTAACTAATAATAATAATCATGTAATAAACTCTAAAAACGTTACTTTTGTTCATATAAATGGTTGGGTGTGAGCGTTTTATTTTCTTATTTAATATGATAGAGGCCTATCATTAGTCAGTATGATTCATAATTCACAGTAATAACTGATGACTGCAATGATTAGGGGGCATGGTCCAAATTAAACAATTAAAACATTTCAATAATTAGATTTAGCTTAATTTTTTATGGATATTTGATTAGGGAGTTGTTCGTTTTTTTTTTTTGCAAATTCTCTTCTAAATGTTAGAACATTAGAAGTGACACAGAAATTCTGTTAAAAATAGGCGTAACTATTTTACTTAAGCAATCTTTAGTAATATTTTATTAAAGAGCTTGGAGCATTGGAAGTAGTAGTTACACAATCTGGTGTCAAACAGACAGGATATTGTGAATCATTTTATATAATTTTTAAGAGAAGTATCTTCATTAAAGATTACATTTTCAGGATAAAAAAATACATAACAATGACCATTCTCTTTTGTAGCGCCTCAAAGTTCATTTGTTTGACAATGCAAACATCAAATCCAGATAAAGTATTAAACAAATGAAATATTTAAATAGCAAATCTACATAAATTCTGGTTGAATCAAATTAAAATAATAAAAAAAAAAAAACTGTGCAATAAAGAATTACCTTCTATTTGTGTCAAATCTCAAGGGTTGGTCCCAAAATGAGCCGATGTACACTCTAGCTACTTCTGGAGTTTGCAGGACTTTCCCGAGCGACCACATAAGAGCTCCATAAACACGCATTAGTTGCTGGTGATCAACCATATCAGCTTTATTTAGTACGATTCTGATTTTGTCATCATGTCCTCGTAATGCTTCAATAGATCTTCTAAATTCATCTGAGATATCTAATTTATGAGCATCAAACAGCAAAATAATTCGATCAACTCTTTCAGCAAACCATTCTAAAACACCAGTGAAGTCGTAACCCCTATCAACCCTCTGCTTCTCCCCAGAGAGGATTCCAGGAGTGTCGACAATCGAAATTCCTTTAAGTACTGGCGAACTAACAGAAGAACATTGAAATCGGTTGAGAAAGGCATTTCCAAATTTCGTTAGTGGTTTAAATTGCTTCTTTGGGTCAACTACTAAGGCATTTCCAGGAATAATACCTTCTTTGTCATCATACATCACAGCGATAAACCTATCAGTAGTAGGTTCTGGTCCTATCCTAATGCCAGGAAAATCTCTTTCCAATAGATATTTAATAAATGTTGTTTTACCTGTAGAATACTGGCCAACTAATAGTATCATAGGCTTTGCATCAAAGTCTGGTTCTTCCAGCTGAGGAGAATGGAATTCATGGAATTGGTATGCAGTCTCAAGGGGTAGTAACTTCTGTCTATAAATTTTTTTTAGGCCTTCTGTTACCGAATCGTAAATTTCCGGTGACTTACTGTTATCACTAGTCAGCCAACTAAACATTTTGAGTGTTTGGGATAAACTTAAAATACAATAATAAAAGAAAGATCACAATGTTTCACTTCACAAAGATATCTGCCAAACCTTATAATGCCCGTATAGGATGAGTTCTGCCCGAAGTGGCTAACTCTCCTCGTTAACATTCATGGCATAAGACTAGTAAATTGTGGCTACACATCCTCACTGACCAGCTGGCAAATACTGAATGACAAATACCTTCCTCTTAATGGGCGTGAATGGAGAACATCGAAAGAGAATCATCAGGTGTAATATCACATCTGTCGGTTATCTTATAGGTTATAACGAGGAAGAAAATATAAATAAGTAATAAAGAAATAACATTTTATTATTTAATTATGGAATATGTTCAAATAATAATATCATGTTTTTATGAAAGATAAATGTGAACGTGTTACGTCATTTGCGCGGTACTTTCAAAATTCAAACGCAATTAAAAAATACCATTTCTCGGGTAACGTAAAATTCTGTAAAATTACAAATTTTTAACGTATAATAACCCACTTGTATATTGATCCAATTATGCTAAACAATCTGTAGTCTTAAAATATTTCTGGAATAATAATAATGATTATTATAACGGAAGAAAATCCTTAAAAACAGATTTTACTTCAAATCCAAAACTTCGACGTAAGAAAATTATTTGAATCTATTTAATTATATCACATCAGTGCTTCAAATCGAAGGGGAAAAATCTGAATTTTAAAATAACTTGTAATAGAATGAATTAGAATTAATATACAACTTAATATAAAAAATATTAAGTCCTTTCGTATTAGATAACTATTTTTGGACAAGTTCCTTCACCACCAGAATCCGCACACCGAAATACTCGCGAAAAAATTATGGCGCTTAAGATTCTGCGTTAATAGGCTTCTGTGTGCAATTGTTACTGACATTTTCACGTTAGCAATGGAATAACATTTCTTTCAAGATGATATCTTTTCAAGATACATGATCTTCTTCAAGATGATAACTATTTTCGGGAAAAATGAATACAAATGGAATTTTGATTTCGCTTACTCCAAAACGATGGATTCAGTAGAAATTGTTTGACATTCATCCAAAGTTTGGATCTTACAATTAGTTCGGATTCCAAACATATTCTGGTTACGTTTGGGGTAGAAGATATATTCGGAAAAAAATATTAATACACATGGCCAGTTTTGACCTTTTCTTATATTTTATTAGATTTGTCAAAAACAATTGAGAAATCAGAAGGACCAAAAAAGTCCAAGTTAAGGAATCGTTCATAAGGCGAAGGTGGTGATTAAAAATCAATAAACATTCTACAAAAAGGGTGTTCCTTAGAATCCATAATATCTATTTGGGATCAAATAGAAAGAAGAAGATAGAAATGGGCTGGAAGAAATTATGTGATTATGAGATTTTTCGCTCGGACGATTATCATGGTATGATTGGCACATTGTGCCAAGGACTTTTGGAGAGCACAAGAAGCGGTTGGAATAGGATCTAAAAATAAACATATAATTTCAGCATTAAAAATAACGAGAGAAATTATTGGAAATGAAGGGAGTATTGATAATATCTTAGCTTTAATCATGTTACAATGATCACTTCAAGTTGAAAGTAGCAGGCTCCTTCTATTGCTGAGAGTATTTTGTGGCGCCTTTGGGTGACTCTGCTAAATGGACAAACGCAAGCTCTCTGTTGATCTGTTTGTTACAAATATAAGGGGAGGAATTCAAAATAATTGGGAGAATTTTGTTTTGAAATGTCTGAAGAATTCTTCTGTTGGTGTAGCAGTTATTGATCCAAACTGGACATACGTAAGTTAGTAATGGCAGTAATAAAGGTTTGTATTATAGAACTGCGCATTTGTGTCTGAGTGTTTCTTTTCTTTTTTGTAAGTGGATAAAGTCGTCTTTGTCCAGTGTGAACTGATTAAAGTTTTAAGTTAATCTGAAATCTCCAGGTCAGTCTAGTGTCGAACTTTGGCCTCTACGAGTCCAAGGAAGTCGAGCCTGTCCCATCAGCAAGCAAGGAGAAGTCCTGAAAATATTTGCTTCATTCTTCGATGGATTGAGACGGAGTTTTCACCTTTCGAACCACGATGTAATGCTATCAAAGATGGATTGTTGGTCTGTGATGGTTCCTTAAAGGTTATTATCAAAGTAGAACTATACATAAGAAAATATCTCACAATTTTCCATTTATCAGATTCCTAACTTGATTTCTGCAATGGAGTATGTAGGTCATCTACATGTTTGTTGACGACTTCTTAATATTTTATACTTCAGCAAAATCCTAATCGATAGAAGAAGCCCAAAACAAAACTATGAACTCAATAAATACACTTATGCATATGCAAGGAAAACAACAGCAGAATCTCTTCACATTCAAAACAAGAGCGATATTATTTACAAAGGAAATAAGAAAGACCACCTACTCTCATGGACTACCTACTAATGCTCTAATGCCGTAAAGTGCTACAACTAATGCCGTAACATGCTCTTTACGGCACAGTATTTCTCGAGCAACAATAAACGTATTTTGATATTTATTTCTATCTACAACTTATAAAGGGCCCCATTTGAAATAACTATAATTTAGATTTTTTTAAGATGTAAATATTCTGAGAATTCTGTGAAACAAAATATACGATGCAGACGAAAAAGTAGTGGTAAACGTACGGCTGTATGTAAAACAAACCTTGACAAATTGGGAGGGGGCCAAGAGCATTTGGGGGGAAATCTAGAACTTTGAATAGTTAGCCAAATAAAACGCTATTACACCCCAAAACATTATTTTTTTCTGAACTAAGTGATGTTATTTAATTCATTTTTAAAGTTTTGATGACAAATTCTTACCAATTTCGGGGTGGGGGACTGCAGCCCCACCTTATATACACCTATGGCAGAGCTTATGAGCAACTGAAAAAACAACACCAGCTCTCTGACTATGTGAAGTGGCTTTTTGTAACAATTGTAATAGAATGTACAGGAAATGCATATGTTTTTTATTAATATTTTTTATTTTCTAATTTATTTATTTTTATAAGCAAATGGACATTTTTATTTGGATTTTGAATTAGTTGTCGTCACATAAAACAATTAGTATTAATAATAATAATAGTATAATAATATTAATTTAATCAAAGCTATTATACAGAAAAGTACAAAGGAATGGCTTTAATGATCTTAAGGGCTGACACACCATTAAAAAAAAAAAAAAACTTCTATCAATGCTATCAGTTTTCTTGAGTATGAATGAGCAGCACACTCATCTTCCAAGCCCACGACACTGAATGTGCTAAACACAATCACAAACACAGCGCACGATTAGCACTAGGAGCACCTAGTGAAAGAATTCTAGACAAGCATCAACTAACAGACTGTAGAATCTCCAATGGAGATTCGGAAAAATAGTTTAAAAACAAAATATTGATACAAAATTAAGACTTTTCCTGAATCGCTCTGTTGTATTAAAATCGAATGGAGCACACATATCATCCAAATATAAAGTACCTAATAAACACCTATTCTTATAATATATCACTCATCTCTCTAAATACGCAATGAATCCATAAAAAAATTCTAAATATCTGAATAAACTTTATTTCTTGGATTTCTTTACTCAATAAAAATCAAATGACATACATTAGAAGATACCGATGTTCAAGAACAAAAACTTCCTGCTCGCAGGAACTACGTCATCTTAGCGTGTTCCCTTTCTTATCTCTAGTATCATTTGGAAAGCTTAGAATAGAAAGAGTTCATGGTTTATTCCACGTTAAAAAAAAAACAACAAAAACTCATAGCAAAGCAAGATCTTAGGCTCCACAACAGGAAACCGACAGTATCCTAAGCGGAAATCACTCCATATCGCACTAGTATTTTTATTGTGACACAGCTCAAAATAAAACTCACCTGAAAATGTGTAATTGCCTATGTAGGGGAATAGCATTAAGACAGGAAGAGTGACACAAGTGCCCCCTGGTGTCACAGTACATATAGTTTTGAAGGTTGATAAAGAGATATTTACCATGTATTTCATAGTCATAACTGAAAAACACAGATTTTTGAGTTGTGTCACTTTAGACATACTAGTGCGATATAATCAGCGATTTATCCGAATGAGATCGATCCATCAGAAATCGCATAAGAAGAGGAAATAGTTGTTGAATACCGTTTTTGGTTTGGGTACTTAGAATCATAGGATTCAGTTGAAACGTTTTCTGCATGTTCGAATTTCATTAAAACTAATATGTTGAAATTTTGGTTACGTTTGGAGATAAGGAAGGGTTAGAATAAAATATTTTATTAACAGACATGACAAATTTTTGGAACTTCGTATACTTTAATTAATATCTCGAAAACGGTTAGGAAATCCTGGAAAGTGAAATGTAACAGTTCGAAAGCTTACTAAATTCTCGACATAAAATGTTTTGAAGAAATTTTTGATGGGATGGTCATATTAGTAGAAATAAGTGCTTAAAACTTAGTTAAGTTTCGTTTTTTTAAACAGATCTATTTGTGTTTCCCGCAGTTTTTTTTTCACTGCTCGTTATTTTTGTAATTGCTTATAGTAGGCAAATGTATTTGTCAATAAAACAGGATAAGTATAATTAGAAACAATATTTTGTTTTTACGGAATCTTGGGATTCTCAGATGCCGTATGAATATCTATTAGGCCCCCTTCGTATATTTTCCAAAATATCTCGAAAACGGTTGAGAATCTTGGTAAACAAAAGATTACCATTAGAAAGCTTACTAAATGCTCTACAAAAAAGGTTCTGAAGAAAGTTTTGATTAGGCGATGTCAATCGGAGAAATAAGTGCTTAAAACTTTAAAGTAATTGATTTCGCTTATTCGAACTGTTCTTTTTGTCTGTTTTTATTCCTTGTTATTTTTTAATTGCTTATAGTTGGATACTGTATTTGAAAATAAAACAGGTTAAGTAAAATAAGAAAAACAATTTATTGTTAAAAATATGGATTTCAAAGATATAGCTTTTCAACTGCCTAGCGGCGGCCTTCCTAGGGTTGGCCGACCCATCCAGGTAAGATCATAAATCTAGACCTTTCTAGAAATGTGGACCCAAAGTAATAACTGCTTCTATTTTAATCATTCCAATTGAGTCTAGGGATAAGAACGGAACCGCGCTAAGATGATGCAGTTCCTGCGAGTTGGACTTTTTAATATCTTGCTGTTATTTTGATTGCATTTTTTTCAATAAAACATGACAAGTAATTGAGAAGCGAGTTTGTATTTTGAATTGACTCTGAGTGTCTTGCTCTAGATTGAGGAATTTCTGCTTCTAACCTGTGGGTGTTAACAATTTTCATGAAATAAAAAAAAAATGTTTAGTTCTATTAGAACGGATACGTCTTAAGATGACGCAGTTCCTGGGAGTCGGACAATCTGCTGAAAATGTAAACACTCTCCGTGTAGAGTCAGACATTTGCCTGGGCCAGGTACTAGGCAGGCTTCAGGTAGGCTTTTATTGCACTTCATAAATCAAACAAATTGCACTGCAAGATCAGGAGAGGTGACAGATATTTTACCTGCAGGAAGTCATGCAGCCAAATACTATAGTAGAAATATAATTATATTTTGTGATTGTATGTGGCGTAGTACATTAAAAAATAACACTACTTTCTAATTTTCTTGTACAATTTTATTTTGTTTAATTGCATTTAACAGTAAAATGAGTAGTTTAGTGTTTTTAATTGCATTTAACACTAAAATGGATATGTTAGTAAAGCAAGTTAAGTCAATTAGAAACATATTCGTAGTAGAGTCTTCGTAGAGCGAAACTTGGGACGGCGGAAAGAGTAATTTCCGCTTAGAATAGTTTCTTGTGCCTTGCCGACAATCTTGCTTTTCTTTAGAATATGTGTTTACATAGTCATAACTGAAAAACACAGGTTTTTGAGTTGCGTCACTTTAGAAATACTAGTGCGATATAATCAGCGCTTTAACCGAATGAGATCGATCCATCAGAAATCGCATATGAAGAGGAACCGTTTTTGTAGAAAATTTAATAAGCTTTCAAATAGATACTTTACATTTACTACGATTTCCCAGCCGGTTTCCAGATCTATAAGAATGTATTCGAAAATCCCATGAAAAATCTAGTTGTCTCCATTCTCCTCGACAACGGTTATAGATATGGCCTAGGATATTGTTTGATTAGATTCCCTACTTCCAACAACTTATAAAATGTGTACCCAAGGACGTGTTCGTTACGATTTTTCCGTGCGAATTTTTCCCAAAACCTATGAATCGGTGGGCAAATTCTGTTGGTTAACCAACTTGACCTTTCAAATCACACTTACTTTGGCAAATTTTATTAATAGCTGTCCATTTTATAGCCAGCTAGACAGGGCCGCCACATCTCAGAGCCGGGCCCGGGACCAGATCACGGGCCCCCACTTGTCAGAGCCAGAATGAAAATTCTAGTACTTTTTTATAGGACTTTGGGCATTTTAAAATTATTTTCATCTTGAGTTTTGAGGGAAATGAGAATAAAAGCCGACAATGTGCTGCAAAGGTCACTTTCGGTACCTTTTTCCCAATTAGCGAGGATCGGCCCGGGCCCGGGACAACTGTACCCGGTTGCCCCCCCCCCCCCATGTGGCGGCCCTGCAGCTAGAGAGCGAACACACATACGCACACACACATATAAACATGATGGAAAAACTAAATATATGACCTCTCATAGAACAGGATGTAACCCCCCGGAATTCCAGGTGAAGGAATACAAAGTTGAACAAGTTGAGAGCTTTATTTATTTAAGGTCAGAATTGAATTGTGACAATAAAATAACACAAGCAGTTAGCAGGCGAATAATGTCCGCAAATCGCGTGTAATTCGTTAACAAAAAAACAATTTACGATCCCATATTTGTCAAGAAGCTCAAAGACTCGACTTTATAAGAACTCAATTAGACCACTTTTGACATATGGAGCCGATTCATGGACGCTCACATCACTAGTGGTAAAAAAATTGAACTCATAAGAACGTGAGATACTAAGGGTGCGTTTACATCTGACACCTCTCGCAGGATATACATAAATCTCAGATGTTTGATAATTATGATAATTATTATTTATTTATCAATGTTTTCGCAAAATAGGCGACAAAAGTGATAATTATTATATCCGACACCTGAGATCTATTTCCTGTGAGAAGTGTCAGATGTAAACGCACCCTTATTGCTCGTGATAGAAATATTTAACTCAAGACATAAATTGTTTGTAGTAACAATTTCTGTCTGACATAAATATCCTGCAATAACTATCAGATGTAAACGCACCCTAAGAAGGATTTATGACCCAATTTTCGATACCAACTCCCGCTCATGGAGGTTTAGAAAAATAAAAAGAGTCCGACTCGCAGGAACTGCATCATCTTAGCGCGGTTCCGTTTTTATCTCTAGACTCATTTAAAATGATTAAAATAGAAGCTGTTATTATTTTGGGTCCACATTTCTAGAAAGCATGAAGATTAGATAGTTAGCCGTCGAGGCGATAAGTAAAGATGGAATGGTTGGGATTCGGCTAAAGAAACCTCAATACGATTTTTGTTAAAAAATCTATATTTAGGACGTTTCAGCTACTCATTGGTAGCGTCGTCAGCATTGAAAGTGCCGGGAGGCAGAGGAGGACCAAAGTTGACAGTTCCATCTTTACGTTCAAGAAAGGTCTTATTTACGATCTTACCTGGATAGGCCAACCCGCCCTAAGAACGACCCCGCTAGGCAGTTGAAAAGCTATATCTTGGAAATCCATATCTCTAAAATTAAATTGTTTTTCTTATTTTTCTTAACTTAATTTATTATCAAATACATTATCCAACTATAAGCAGTTAAATAATAACAAGGAATAAAAACAGACAAAAAGAACAGTTCGAATAAGCGAAATCAATTACTTTAAAGTTTTAAGCACTTATTTCTCCGATTGACATCGTCTAATCAAAACTTACATCATAACCTTTTTTGTAGAGCATTTAGTAAGCTTTCTAATAATATCCTTCCGTTTACCAAGATTCTCAACCTTTTTCGAGATATTAAGGAAGGTATACAAAGTTACCAAAACTTTTTATGTCTGTTAATAAAATATTTTATTCTAACCCTTCCTTAACTCCATACGTAACCAAAATTTCAACATATTAGTTTTAATGAAAGTAGAACATGCAGAAAATATTTCAACTGAATCCCATGATTCTAAGTACCCAAACCAAAAGCGGTATTCAAAAACTATTTTTCCAATTTCCTCGAAAACGGTTAAAGCTATCGCCTGGAAAATTGTTTCATTCGTTTTCCTAGCCCAAGAAGCCTAAAAAACGAGTGCTTAGAAGCTCATGAACTCAAAAACGTAAGCGTTGCGATTTTTTTGCGCGAATTTCGCCCCAAACGCCATCTTCAAGTGGACGGATTTTGCTGGTTTACGAACTTGACCTTTCAAATTGGACGATGGATTTTTGTACCAAATTTCATCAATATCGTACCATTCGTCTTCTACCTAGAGAGCGAACAGACAAATATATATATATATATATATATATATATATATATATATATATATATATATATATATATACAAATTTGAACCACCATCATTTTCGGTCTCTAGGGGTTCTGAATCGCAAAATTTTCTAGTCGGCACTTCTGGATTGCGTCATGAGATCAACCTTATAAGCGGGGTTCCTCCCTATGGGGGAGGGAGGAACCGCGCTAAAAATTATAATTATATGCTTTATAATCTATATATAAGTGAAAACGTGACACGTTTCATCAAAGCCCGACCGAAAGGATGCCAGATGATAGAATTCCGAGCTAATTATTTTTTTTTTTTGTTCTTGTTTTAAGGCATGTCAGCCACACGGGCGATTTATGCCTTGATTGGGGTGACAGATAGCGCCACCACCACCGACAGGACCCGACCAGGCGAGAGCACGCCCACCGATATCGCAGGCCCCTCACTAGATGAGGGTTTACAGTATATTGCAGATATTACATGACATGAGCTTGTGGCCGAGGGTCTGTTCGGTGGGACCAGGCCGACCAGACCCTCCAAGCTCATGGACCCTTTGGTCCTGAGGGCCCACGACACCGGAAGACCCACCCCCACCCGACCGGCACCATGCCGGAGCAGGGTCACCCCCACTACCCCAATCAATAATAGGTAATTTTTACATGAGGCTGATTCTATGGATTAATATGTTTTAGAGTTAATTATAATGAAATTAAATGAAATGAAATTGATGCTATTTAATTCACATGTTTCAGCAAATATATTTCTAAAATGACATCATAAAATTTACTTTTAGATTTTTCTTTTTGTACTATTTTAACTATTTAAATTTTTGAAATTAATTGGGTATTTTTTAGAAAAAGTAATAATTTATTGACTTGAATGGGACTGTTACCTAAGATTTCCTCGAAATCTGATGAGAGCCGAAGTTCATCTCTTTGTTCTTTATAAATTCGACACTCAATAAAAATATGCTTGACAGTTATAAATACTCCGCATGTTGGGCAAATGGGCTGTGCCTCTCTGGTCATCAGATATCCATGAGTCAGTCGGGTATGACCAATGCGCAGTCGTGCCAAAGCAACCTCATCCTTCCTCTGGCCTGTAAAAGAAGTCTTCCATGCCCTGACACCTGCTTTAATTCCCCTTAGCTTGTTATTGTTCTGCTCGTACCACCTAGCTTGCCAGGAAATCCACATCATGGACTTTATGTGAGCGTGAATATCTGAAAAGGGGACTTTTTTGTATGGTATTCCATTAGAAACAGCTGACTTTGCTGCCCGGTCTACTTCCTCATTTTCGGTTATGCCACAGTGACCAGGAATCCAAGAAAAGACAACTGAAACATTGCTTGCTCTGAGTGTTTCTAGGCGTTCCAAAATGTTGACAACAAGTGGATGGTCAGAAAGAGGGTTATTTATTGCTAGGAGTGCTGAGAGTGAATCGGTGAAGATTGATACGTGTCTTTCCTGAGGGATTATTAGAGATAATGCTTTGTAAATAGCTAGAAGTTCAGCGGTAAATATGCTACTAATTGGATCTAATTGGAATTTATCTGATCTGATTTCACAATTGAATGCCGATCCGACCCCGAAGTCATCTTTGGATCCGTCTGTGAATATATGAGTTGATGGGGTAAGTGATTTTTTTAGTTTAATATACTCTTTCTGAAATATAATAGGAACAGTGTTTTTCTTAAGGAATTTTGTGAGAGACAAATTAACTTTGGGTTGGGGTAATTTCCATGGCTCCTTTGCTGGGCTACAATTAAACAATATTTCTGGAGGGGTTATATCAAGTTCTGGTAAAAGAGCTTTAATTCTTCTTGGAAATGATCTTTTGATGTTATTACTCTGCCTGTGAGGGTGAATGAGTTGAAAGTTAGGAGAAAAATAATAATTTAAAGGGTGATTAGGGGACGCAAGAATATTATAATAAAAGGAAACTGCCAGGAAAATTCGTCGATATTGCAGCGGAGGTTCTCCTGCCTCAGCACACACGCTGATGACAGGACTAGACCGGAATGCACCAGTCACCAATCTCAGGCCTGAGTTATGGATACTCTCTATCATGTTTAATACTCTCGGGGAAGCGGAATCATATGCTATACACCCGTAGTCAATTTTTGATCTTATATAGCTCCGGTATAATGTTATCATACTTTTCCTATCAGCACCCCAAGATGTGTTAGTAAGGCATTTCAACAGATTTAAAGATCTATTGCAATTATTTTTCAAGGATTTAATATGGGCAACCCAATTTAAAGATCTATCAAATAATACACCCAAATAACGAACGATATCTTTATTTTGGATTATTTGATCGTTAATTCGCAGACTGAGTTGTTCACTGACTTTCCTTCTTGTAAACAATATACTTTCAGTTTTTAAGGGAGAAATGCGAAAGCCACGATTTAGAAACCAATTGCTGATTTTGTCCAAATTCTGTTGCATTGTTTCATATAAGTAAACAACCGACTTGTCCGCAAGATATACAACTAAGTCGTCGGCGTATAACATGGATCTAACTGGTAAATCACTGTGACGGAGAACGGGACTGATAGCAATAGAGAAAAGAAGTGCAGACAGTACCCCGCCTTGAGGAACACCGTTTTCTTGCTTGAATTCTTCAGATAGAACAGAACCACACCGAACTTGAAAAGTCCTTTCTTTCAAATAATTGATAATAAATGCCAGCATGTGCCCCTGTATCCCTATTTCCTCTAGGCGATCAATAATACAACGCCGCCATACACGATCAAAAGCGTTTTCCAAGTCGATAAATACTGCAAGCACTTTTTTATTATTATTGAATGATTCATTTATATCAGTTTCAAGTCTAACAAGGTTATCCCTGGTACTTCGTCGATTCCTAAATCCACTTTGCCACGACTCCAGTAAACCTTTTGACTCTATGATCCATTTTAGCCTATTGATAATCATTTTTTCCAGTAATTTACAATCTGAGCAAGTTAGGGAGATGAAGCGATAACTAGCGGCTATATCTGTAGGCTTGTCTTTTTTCGGTATAGGAACGTTTACGGATTTTTTCCAGATATTAGGGAAGCTACCTGACAAATAGATTTTGTTTAAAAAAGCGAGAAATATTTTTTTATTATTTGGAGTCAGATTTTTAATCATACTAACTGTGATGTTATTAGGACCTGGTGTAGTATCATTCCGCGATCTGAGCGCCAAGAGAAACTCACTGAAAGAAAAGGGGTTATTTAGAGAATCTAATGGATTTGTGTGTATTTCAATGGGGATAGCTTCTCTGTTTGATTTCATGTGTAGAAAATTGGCATTATAGTTTTCATTTGATGTGACATGTTGGTAATATTTACCGAGTTCATCTGCTATATTCTTAGGATCAGTATAAACGGAGTTTCCATTCTTCAATATATTTACAGGGGCATTGTGACCGCGACCTGTTATTTTTTTAACTGTGTTCCATATCTGAGCTGAAGGAGTGTTAAAGTTTATCTGAGACAGAAAATTTATCCACGATTCTTTTTTAGATTTTCTAATTATATAACGTGCATTTGTTCTAGCTTGCGTATAGTCACTAAGATGTTCTGTGCAGGGGCACGCTTTAAATTTTCTGAGGGCTTTTTTACGCGCTTTAACAGCTTGGTCGCATTCATTTGACCACCAGGGGGAGCTAATTATTGCAGGTAAGGTCATTGGAAGAAAGCTCAGAGGAACCTGAATAGGATGGAGAGACAAAGCAACCGATAGAGCTACTTGGAGTCTCATTGTGAGGGAAGCCAAGGCCCGTTCTGGGCTGTAGACCTAAATAATAATAAGAATAAGAACATATAAAAACAAATTTTAACCTCTGTTGCGTCAAGAGGTGTACCTCGTAAGCGGGTTTCCACCTTATGGAGGGAGAAAACGCGCTGAAAATGGCAATGAATAGGCAGCCGTTATAAATGGAACTTCCTCCCTGCATATTATGAGATACAGGAAACCAAACACTATGCAATCTTTCTTACTCCCACGAATAATTCCCCTTATCGCAGTACACTAATGTTATCATCTGCACTTGCTCTTTGGGTTCGTTAAAATCATTAAAGAACACCAGTCAGCGTCCAATAGCTATTAAAATCTGGCAATAGATCTAAGATTCATATCTCGCTAGCTTAACCCTCCGTTAGTGGCGCGCACCTGAGAGGTGCATACTTTTTTTATTTTTTGGATCACGGTTGGCAGCCGTGTTTTGGCGAGCTCTCCGCTTTAGGCCGGACGCAAATTGAGCCCAGCGCAGACGCAGCAGAGACGAAGCACAGGCCTCGGCGTTTCTGCAAAACATTGGTTTCAATAGAGTGCCGCATATTGAAGCCAGCGCAGGCGCAGGCGCGGCAAGGGCCTCTGTCGTTTTTGTATTTGAACTAGACATGCGCGCCGAGGCTGAATTTTCAGGCGGCGGCGGCGGCGCGCGCGGCGTGGGGTATTTTTTCATCCCCCAAGTGAGATGTTAAAATTTTTATAATAGTATATATATATATATATATATATATATATATATATATATATATATATATATATATATATTTGTCCGCTATTTCACAGGCTCAAAAATGGTCCGATTTTGATGAACTTTGGTACGAAAATCGTCTAATTTGAAACGTCAAGTTCGTTAGCCAGCAGAATCCGCCCTCCGGAACATGGGTTTTGGCACGAAATTTACGCGAAAAAAACCGCAACGGTTACGTTTTCGGGTTTATATGCTTGCAGATACTCGCGTAATACGTTCCTTAACATACGATAACAAATGAAACCATTTTTAAGGCGATATCTAGTTATTATTGAGATAAGTAACTCATTTTGCGGTTTGGGTACATGAAATCGTGGGATTCCATTTAAATGTGTTCTATGTGTTTGAAACTCATCTAAACTAAGATGTTGATTACATTTGGAGTGAAGAAAGTATTCGAAAAAAATATTTTATGAGTAGACATGAAAAATTTTGGGATCTTCGTATTTTTTAGTAAATATCTTTAAATCGGTTGGAAACTCGTGGCAAGGGGAAGGTTCCTATTCGAATGCTTACTAATGTCTCTACATAAATGATTATAAAATAATTTTCCATGAGGCGATGTTAATCGGAGAAATGAGGGGTTGAAACTTCGAAAGCGTTTGCTTTGTTCTTTTGAACGGGGTTTTGTGTTTGTTGAACTCACTTGTTTCATAAATTGTAATTATCAGAAAAATTAGTCTATTAGTAAAAGAAGGCAAGAAAATGAGAAACTTAATGATATACTCGTAATGTTTTCGCAGAGCGAACGTTGTGTTGGCGTGGGAGTCTTAGGATACTGTCAGTTTCCTGTTGTGGCACATTAAACTTCCTTCTGTTTGAGATTTTATTTTATTTTTTTAACGAATGATCAAACCCTACCAATAACTGTATTTATTCCTTTACTATTAGTACTAGAGATATGAACGGAACCGCGCTAAGATGACCCAGTTCCTGCTAGTCGGAAGTTTTTTTTTAGTTTTTCTCTTCAATTACGAGGTTTCCAAAACATCTCCCACAAAAGATGGATTTATTCGTTGAGTTAAAGACAGGGCCGCCACATCGGGAGGGGGGGGGGTACTGTTATCCCCTGGCACCGCAGGAGCTTCGCTAATTGGAAAACATTTTATAGGTGTCAAATTGATTTGAGAAATATAGGCGGGTTCAGCCTATATTTGTTGGAATGGGATCTATATTTGTTTAATGTTCTTAAACATTGTTGTTGTTTTTTTTTGTGTTTTTAACGGCGTATCAACATTAGGGATATTAACGCCGCGTAAACATTGTTATTCCAAATTATATTGCGAGTACAAAAATCACGCCCCCCCCCCCGAAGACCACGAGCCCCTGACCAATTGTCCTCTGTGCTCCCGTGACCCATGGGCGTAATAATATCAGTCAATTAGAATTTTGCCAGTTTTGTGCTACTGTTGAGGATTGATGAAAATGAAATAGAAACTTCACTCCAAACGGCGTTTATTCTCATTTCGTTGAAAACTTCGTTGAAAAGATGAAAAAAATTTGCCAATGTCCCCAATGAGAAAGTACTTGAATTTTCAGTTTTGTTGATTTCAAATCCCAATATGTACACGCTTCTTGTATTAAGATTTTTAAAAAAATGATTTAAAGTACATATTACACCTTTTGTAAATCAATACATTGTAGATAAGTATACATATCAACCACGATCAATCAATATTGGGGGCCCGTGATCAAAATCTGGTTCTGGGCCCGGCTCTGAGATGTGACGGCCCTGGTTAAAGAGTATGTTTACATAAAATTCTTTTATTTTAGACATTTTCTAATCAACGATCACAACAAACAAGCGCTTTTCGATCAGAAGGTAAGCTCAAAATGGCGCCGGCCGATCACCATGCAGTACAATCGCCGATTTCCTTCCCTCAATCGGCGCGCCGACTGAATAGGCTCGGCGGCGGCGGCACCGCTAAAACCCGGCGTGGCGTAGCGGCGCCGGCGCGGCGAGCATGTCTAGTTTGAACACAGATTCCTACATCCTCTGTCTGTACTGGCTCGCTCGCCATTCCATTTAATCATGGAAAGTTTAATATGTGAAGTGAAAAATTTTACTGTTCCTCCTTATTATCTTTTAATTTCGTCTGTGCAGAGTTAACTTATTTATTTTATCGAAGCATTATAGTGACTTTTATTTTACCAGTTTTATTATTTTTTTATCCCGCTACCAGTACACTAAAGTGGTGACCTCGACTACGAATACGGAAAATGAGCGAAACCAACCTCGAAAAGGACGAAAACTGAGGAAGTCGGCGCTTGCGGATTAGGACCAAATATACGAATCCCAGTCTTTTGGAAGGCAGACCCGGAACTTTGGTTCTGTCTGGCTGAAGCCGTCTTCGCCATATCCAAGGTAACAAGTTCCAGAATTAAATTTCAATTAGTTATTGCCAACTTGGACCTTGAAATTTTGAAAGAAGTGGCAGATATAGTTAAAGTCCCACCTGCTGAACCATATGAAGCCCTTAAAACCAGACTCCTGCGCATCTACGCAGAATCAGAGAATCTTCGGATTAGGCGGCTACTGGAAGAGAAGCGCCTATCCGAGGGTGAGCGGCCTTCCCAACTCCTCAATGAGTTAAAACGACTCGCTGGCAGCTCTGTACCCTCAGACCTCTTGCGCAATATGTGGCTAAGGGCTCTACCCGACCGCATGCAGGCCACGCTGGCAGTTACAAACGAGACTTCAGTGGATAAACTGGCTGAGATCGCCGACCGTATAGCAGAAGTATACGAGCCCAGCATCCAAGAAGTACGACCACAGAGCTTGTAAATGGATTGGGCGTTCGACACTCACCGAAGCCACTGCTCTGCGAGACAAGCACTTCAAGAGTGCGTCCGTATCTGCCTGTATCATTGAGACAAGCCATGTTCCAGCAACTCCACAACCTCAGCCACCCTGGCATACGTGGGTCAAGGCGACTCCTGTCCCAACGCTTCTTCTGGCCCAATATGAACGTGGACATTGCCACATGGGCGCGTGGGTGTGTGGCTTGCCAACGGAGTAAAGTACAGCCCCATACCGTCGCACCTCCAGGAATCTTTGCCCCAGTTGCTCGCTTCGAGCACATCCATATCGACATTATTGGTCCACTTCCAACATCAGACTGCAAACGCTACCGTCTTACTATGGTGGATAGGTTCACTCGATGGCCCGAGGCTGAGCCAGTTGAAGACATCAGTGCGGATGAGCACTCCACAGGACTTGGATTTGTCGCTATGGTGTCCCAGCCAAAATAACTACGGACCAAGGGCGGCAATTTGAGAGTGAACTCTTCCGCAAGCTGACGCAGATTTTAGGGGTGAAGCGCTGTAGGACAACCTCATACCATCCGCAAAGTAATGGCTGCATTGAACGATGGCACAGGACACTAAAAACTGCCCTCACAGCTCACCTTATCAACAGATCAAGATGGACTGATCTGCTACCTACAGTACTTCTTGGTCTGAGAGCAGCAGTACGCGAAGATAACGCTAGCAGTGCAGCAGACCTTGTTTTTGGGCAGCCTCTACGTTTACCCGGCGAGCTGCTAGCAAGCAACGAACGACCAGAAAACCCTGAGGAGTTCCTGCGAAGGCTGAGGGACCACATGAAGGACTTACGACCAGCACCTCATCGTCCCAGCAGTAGCCAAACGTTTGTCCCTAAGTATCTCACGAACTGCAGTCACGTCTTTCTGCGAGATGATGCAGTGGGACAACCGTTCACACCACCATACTCTGGCCCACATCCCGTACTGGACCGACAGCCGAAGACCTTCAAGATCCAGCTCCCCTCAGGACCCAGGACGGTCTCAGTTGACCGCCTGGAACCAGCCTACACCATCCAGGATCCACCAGCACAGCAGGCCACTGGACACCCTCAGACAACACTGCCCTCCTCCGACCAATCTACAACCAATAAATCAGCCACACAAGCCGAACCACTTCATCGGACTCGTCGAGAAAGACTCATCCGACTTCCTGTCCGCTTCCATGACTCTGTCATTGGGGGGAGGTGATGTGGCAGCTAGCGAGACGTAAACACTAACCTGGCCAGTGTAACCTCCTCCTACTATCAACCATACATGCCCACCTTCAGTGTTGCCAAAGTATCAAGATTAGAGACAAATTAATAATTTTACAGGGGGTACACTGTAAAGCAACCCTGCGTCACAAGACCCGTGAAGACCAGTGTGTTAATGGCGTCTACCTGTGCATGTGCTCTCGTGGTGTTCCAAGTTTCTTTATTAGACATTATTTATTCATTTTTTATTACTACCTCGAAGAACGTTTTATTTTTATTATCAGTTTTTATAATTTCTCCTTATTTTTTTTTTTTTTTATTTTTTTTTTTTTTTTGTTTTTACGGCGCATCTACATCTTGGCCATTAGCGCCGAATTTCTCCTTATTATCTTTTAATTTTGTCTGTGCAGAGTTAACTTATTTATTTTATCGAAGCATTATAGTGACTTTTATTTTACCAGTTTTATTATTTTTTTATCCCGCTACCAGTACACTAAATAAGAATGAATTATGTAAGTTCAGGTTATTCTACCTATTTTATTTAAATTTTAACGTCCATTTATTATTAACTACGAATTTTACCACCCTTTTCTAGCCAGGATAGGGGTGATGCCTTTTCTTTTTTCGAAAGAAAAGCCACCGCCCCTAGTGGGAATCGAACCCACGACCTTTGGCACGGAGTGTTAAGAGCTCACGCCTTAACCCTCACGGCTACCGGGTCTCCTTCTACCTATTTTTAATATATTTATAGAAATAAAAAGTAGATTTTAAAAAAAAGTCCGTCACGCAGGAGCTGCATAACTAAGCACTTTCCTCAGAATTTGGGTAGTGAAGACTGCTTTCCAGAACAATTTGCTTAAAATATCCTACATAAATAAAATAAAAACATGAATAGTTCTCTTTTAATTCTGTAATGAGTAACTGATCAATTATTAATTTGCTTCCAGAGTTATGTTTACACATGGTACCTACTACACTACTTAATAAATACAAAAAACCTCATATTATCGTATTTTGATCTAACGCAGGAACAGGATACAGTCCGTCTAGATACAAAGCGCTCCTTGCGGCGGCTTTGTGAACCTACCTCTGGTGGGCTTTTCTATTGAAATATATTACAAAGTAAACCCCCGCTTTCCGATTGACCGATTCAGCTCATTTTTACAACACTTCTTTCTCATGAGTTACCCACGACGTATACCGCGTTTCGTTTAATACAGCATAAATTACGACCGGTATGAGTATATTAGGAATTTGGGTCCGGAGTAAACCCCCCCCCCCTTCTAATGAACCGATTTAGTTTATTTTTACATCACATATTTACCTGTAGATTACCACTACGAATACCGAGTTTTGTCGAAAAATTCCAAAAATCACGGCTGGTAGTGGCGAATGGGTATTGTGGGTCCGGAGTAAACCCCCCCCCCTCCTAATAAACCGATTTAATTTATTTTTACAACACATATTTACCTGTGGATTACCACTACGAATACCGAGTTTCATCGAAATACACCAAAAATCACGGCTGGTAGTGGCGAATTGGTATTGTGGGTCCGGAGTAAACCCCCCTCCTAATGAACCGATTTAGTTCATTTTTATATCTCACTTTTCTCTCTATATTACCACAACGGATACCAAGTTTCGTTGAAATATAACAAATATTATGGCTGACATGGTCAAATTAGTGTTTTGGGTTCGGGGTAAACCTCCCCTTCCGGTGGACCGACTTTGGTGGTTAACGAACTCGTTCAATCGTTTGCTAATTGAATGCTATATACCAAGTTTCGTGACGAAAAAACAAAAACTCTGGCCGCTATCGTGTTAACAGACACACATATATATATATATATATATATATATATATATATATATATATATATGCATATATATATATATATATATATATATATATATGCATATATATATATATATATATATATATATATATATATATATATGCATATATATATATATATATATATATATATATATATATATATATGCATATATATATATATATATATATATATATATATATATATATGTGTGTCTGTTAACACGATAGCGGCCAGAAATTAAAAAAAAAAATCTTAAAAATCTTTATCGATCCTACCTAGTAGACACCGAAAATGACCCCCGTTAAAATTTATATATATCTATATATATATATATATATATATATATATATATATATATATATATATATATATAGATATATATAAATTTTAACGGGGGTCATTTTCGGTGTCTACTAGGTAGGATCGATAAAGATTTGAAGAAATTCAAAAATTCCGTCATGAGTCCAACCTCAATAGCTACTTTCCTTCGGAGGAAAGTGCTAATAAAGTAACTCTTAAAAACATTATTGAGATTACAATTGAATTAAAGCAAATTGTATTAAGTGAACGAAAATAAGTGAGAAGATTGTTTGTAGTTAAAGAATGAAGAACCACTCAAAGCTGGTTTTCTTATGGTTACATGTTTACTGTGAATAGCTCAAAAAAATTTGTATAAAATTGCTACTTTCTCTCATACTCTATTGTAATTGTTTCCCACATTTTGACATTAGGTTCAGGCATTTAAATAGGTTGCAAGTGTGTCCATATTGCCCGGCATACTTTACACATAATGTTGGGAACAGTCCTTTCTCCCAACCTATACCTATTATTTTAAACATATCCCCAGTAGCCAAGTATTTGAAAGGAAATACTATTGCATTATGTTATTTGTGTTCTAATATCTAATAAATGTTGATATAGGAAAGAAGGCTGAAGACCAATGGACAAAATTGATAAACTACCAAGGTAATTCGATATACAATCTAACAAAAGTTATGCCCTTGCAATATCAACAGTTAAGAAGAAGAAAACTATTTGTTACAGTTACGGAAGCTTAAAATTTATCCTCAATCTCGGAACGATGGTTGAGAATTTGCTGATAATCCATCATATTTACTAACTCCCACGATTATCAATTAACATGATGAGGAAGAAACAACACAAACCTTCATTGAGATTGAATTATTTTGTCTATTTACTCATTTTACTTATTGTATTAGTTCATTCTTCGGTTCGTTAATTATTTTGGTACTTACGTATTAGCGTCAAAGCAGGTTAAAGAGGCGGGTCTCGTTCAGAGAGCTGGATCGTGGATAACGCATTTCTATTGGTCAATCACTATCAGAGCAGCATAGGTTCATTGGCTATTGTGTTTGTAGTAGCCATCTTGTTCCCTTTGTCTTTATAATGCAATTCATTTGTGTTTTATTTACCCACGCAATTGTTGTTTATTATTTAGATTCATATTTATCAGACTTTATATAGCGATAACAGAATAGCAAGGATGAAAAGAGACTCTTTCGAAGCGATGCTAAATTGAATATCAGTCCATTATCCAGCGAAAAACCATCCTTGATCTACATATATTATCAACGAGTTGGATTGACTAGAGTTTAGATATAACCTTGAGCGAGCGTAGCGAGCGGAAACGCGTGGTAATTATGCTATTAATATAAGTGCTACGCCTTTTCGCTCGATAAAGGTTACAAAAAAACTCTAGTTAACCCAAAACGTTGATAATCCCGTCGCCATATTGGAAAAAAGTGATTAGATTCCTTGATCCAGTTCTCTGAGACCTGACTCTTTAACCTGCTTTGACGCTAATACGTAAGTACCATTATTTTTCTTAAGTAAAGATGGAATGGTTGGGATTCGGCTAAATAAAATAAAATTATTTTTCTTGTCTCATTTTTTCTGTAATCTTAAATAAAATTGTTAAATATGATATGTACATAAAATAAAAGTCCGTCACGCAGGAGCTGCATAACTAAGCACTTTCCTCAGAATTTTTTTAGTGTAGACTACATTACTGAATAATTTGCTGTAAATAACCTATATAAATACAATAAAAACGTGAATAGTTCTGCTCATTTACATTTCTTACGAGGCCTGTTCAATTATTAATTTTGTAAATAATTTGCTTCCAGAGTTATGTTAATACATGATACTGTACTACTTAATAAATACACAAAAACTTCACATTCCGTCTTTTGATCTGACGCAGGAGCAGGATACTGTCCCCATAGTGGGAGATAGCGCTCCTTGTAGCGCCTTTGCGAACCTACGTCTGGCTGGCTAATTGTAATGAAACAGACTTTAAAGTAAACCCTCCTTTCCAATAGACCGATTTACTTCATTTTTACAACACTTCTTTCTCATGAGATACCCACGACGCATACCGCATTTCGTTACAATACAGCAGAAATTACGACCGTTATGAGTATATTAGTACTTTAGGTCCGGAGTAAACCCCCCCCCCCTCCAAATAACACGATTTAGTTTATTTTTACAACCCATTTTTCTCTGTTGATTACCACCACGAATACCAAGTTTCGTTGAAATGTAACAAAAATTACGGCTGGCTGTGCAAATTGGTATTGTGGGTCCGGAGTAAACCCCCCCTTCTAATGAACCTATTTAGTTTATTTTTACAACGGAATTCTCTCTTTAGATCAAAATAACGAATACCGAGTTTCGTTGAAATATAACAAAAACTACGGCTGGTATGGTCAAATTAGTGTTTTGGGTCCGGGGTAAACCCCCCCTCCCGGTGGACCGATATTGGTGGTTAACGAACTCGTTCAATCGTTTGCTATTTGAACGCTATATACCACGTTTCATGAAGAAAAAACAAAAACTCTGGCCGCTATCGTGTTAACAGACACATATATATATATATATATATATGCATATATATATATATATAGATATATATAAATTTTAACGGGGGTCATTTTCGGTGTCTACTAGGTAGGATCGATAAAGATTCGAAGAAATTTTTCATAAATTCCGTCATGAGTCCAACCTCAATAGCTACTTTCCTTCGGAGGAAAGTGCTAAAACTATGCTTGCCTAAGACATATTGCTACCTTCACTTCATTTCCAATTGGCCTCTGAACACTACATTCCTTTCCTTTAATTTCACTTTAATAATCTCATGTATTTTATAAAATTGTTGTCGAGTTGTATATTAGAAATTCAAAGTAAATACTCATTTAAAAATATAGTAACATAATAAAATTTTTAAGGTTATTAATATGGCCTAAGTTTCATTCACTTCATTTCATTTTTTGGGGTTAATTCAATTGTTTTAATTTCAAATTTCGTTGAGAATAAATTTGAACTCTAGTCTCCCTTTAAAATGTATGAATTCAATTGTTATGTTAATGGTATTTTTAATTAAAAACACCTCAAATTTATTATGATCATCATCTCAAACCATAAATATTTTAGCGGGGCCACCGCTTATAATATAATTAGAATGGAAGCAGATCAAAAAGGAGCTTCGATGAATGAGTATTTAAGAAGAAAAAAGGAGGAGTGTAAACAATTTTTAGTGGATTAAAGGTGAGTAAATGATTTGTTTTTAGGAAGAAAAAAGCACCTTAAGGCACTGGGGGAAATTTATTATTTAAAAGAATGTAGAAATAATTTTTAAATTCCACCACATTTTCTGTGGTGGAAAATTGTTGTCAGCCTAACGTTTTATTAGTCTTCAGCCTAATAAATCTGCTGAAGAACTAATTGATTTTGATATTAACCAAGGATACTGGATTGTTGGGAGTACTAAGAAAGATTTAAATTATATTATTAATAAACTAAATGTTAATGCTAAGGTAAAATCTTAAGAAGAGTTCAATGTTTTCATAGATTATGTAATGATAAGGAAATAACTTAAATCTAGGTAAATTAAGGAATAAATTACAAACATACCAGAGAATAAAAATAATAAAACTAAAATGTGATAATAGATATAAAATGGCGCTAATTATCCGAGCAATCGATGCACCATAATAAAAAAATGGTATACAAATGGTAAACATAAAACCTTTGTAGATTGTAAGAATATAAGAGGAAATTTATTATTTACAAATAATGATGCGGATATTAACTAATAAAGAAGTATAATGAGTATTTATAAGAAAGTACTGGTTGTGAATTTAACTGATATAAAAATCCCTTAGGAAGTAATTAATTAAATGAAAATGTAGATTTGTTTCTGACGAATGCCCAGATAGATATAATAAATGTAATAGTAGATGTAGAGTGTATATTAAAATCATTAGATACTTGTAAATTATATTTTAATAGCCTAAGAAATAATATAAGTACAAAAATTTGGAAATAGAGAAGAAAGAAAAAATGTTTTTAACTGGGTAAATTAATTAAAATTTGGGAGAAGGATTTAAAAATTACAATTAGGTTTAAAACAGAAAATTCTAAAGTTATATTAATATAAATGGCTTTGAGGATTGAATGAGATGTTAACACTTCATTTTTTTTTTCTAGTGATTTGAAAATGGCCTAAAGGCCAAAACGTGTGTGTAAGGAGAGAAAATAAATAAATGAAATATTTATGGAATAGGTGATGATCATACTAGGGCGTTTTTAATTTAGCTTGACCTCAGAATTTTCTTTTGGAGAAGGATATTATAAGATAATATTTTTATGTTTCACTATAATTTTAAATCTATTTAATATTTCGAGTAATATGTCCGAAGTCGTTTTTAAAATATTAAACTCGCCATGAGCTTCTCTTTTTCTCGAAACGTTCCTAGATTTCACTCTTTCATTTTAGCACTTTCCTCCGAAGGAAAGTAGCTATTGAGGTTGGACTCATGACGGAATTTTTGAAAAATGTCTTCAAATCTTTATCGATCCTACCTAGTAGACACCGAAAATGACCCCCGTTAAAATTTATATATATCTATATATATATATATATATATATATATGCATATATATATATATATATATATATATATATATATATATATATATATATATATATATATATGTGTCTGTTAACACGATAGCGGCCAGAGTTTTTGTTTTTTCGTCACGAAACTTGGTATATAGCATTCAATTAGCAAACGATTGAACGAGTTCGTTAACCACCAAAGTCGGTCCACCGGAAGGGGGGGTTTACCCCGAACCCAAAACACTAATTTGACTATGTCAGCCGTAATATTTGTTATATTTCAACGAAACTTGGTATTCGTAGTGGTAATATAGAGAGAAAAGTGAGATATAAAAATGAACTAAATCGGTTTATTAGAAGGGGGGGTTTACTCCGGACCCACAATACCAATTCGCCACTACCAGCCGTGATTTTTGGTATGTTTCGACGAAACTCGGTATTCGTAATGGTAGTCTACAGTTAAATATGTGTTGTAAAAATAAACTAAATCGGTTCATTAGAAGGGGGGGTTTACTCCGGACCCAAATTCCTAATATACTCTTACCGAGCGTAATTTCTGCTGTATTGTAACGAAACGCGGTATACGTCGTGGGTAACTCATGAGAAAGAAGTGTTGTAAAAATGAGCTGAATCGGTCAATCGTAAAGCGGGGGTTTAATTTGTAATATATTTCAATCGAAAAGCCCGCCAAACGTAGGTTCACAAAGCCGCCGCAAGGAGCGCTTTCTACCACTAGAGTGACTGTATCCTGTTCCTGCGTTAGATCAAAATACGATAATATGAGTTTTTTTTTGTATTTATTACGTAGTGTAGTAGGTACCATGTGTAAACATAACTCTGGAAGCAAATTAATAATTGATCAGTTACTCATTACAAATTTAAAAGAGAACTATTCATGTTTTTATTTTTTTATGTAGGATATTTTAAGCAAATATTTCTGGAAAGCAGTCTACACTACCCAAATTCTGAGGAAAGTGCTTAGTTATGCAGCTCCTGCGTGACGGACTTTTTTTAAAAATACAGACGACAAAAAAAGCGTACTGTTTTTTTCGTCAGATTTGGACTCAAGGCTCAGCAACGCAGCGCGTGGCTTCTATCGGAACTAGGCTGAGCTGGGTTCAATTTGCGATACCGTTTCTGAACTGGGTCCTACGGACCTCCTCTGTCTGTTTTACCGCTAGCCCCTGTGCTCTGAAGCCCCTGTGCTGCGTCTGCCCTGGGCTCAATTTGCGCCCGGCCTTAGTATCTTCCGGATTTCCGTTTTTCCACCGGCAGTCGCATTGGCGCCTTTTAGCACTTTCCTCCGAAGGAAAGTAGCTATTGAGGTTGGACTCATGACGGAATTTTTGAAAAATTTCTTCAAATCTTTATCGATCCTACCTAGTAGACACCGAAAATGACCCCCGTTAAAATTTATATATATATATATATATATATATATATATATATATATATATATATATATATATATATATATATATATGTCTGTTAACACGATAGCGACCAGAGTTTTTGTTTTTTCGTCACGAAACTTGGTATATAGCATTCAATTAGCAAACGATTGAACGAGTTCGTTAACCACCAAAGTTGGTCCATCAGAAGGGGGGGGGGGGTTTACCCCGAAACCAAAACACTAATTTGACTATGTCAGCCGTAATATTTGTTATATTTCAACGAAACTTGGTATTCGTAGTGGTAATATAGAGAGAAAAGTGAGATATAAAAATGAACTACATCGGTTCATTAGAAGTGGGGGTTTACTCCGGACCCACAATACCAATTCGCCACTACCAGCCGTGATTTTTGGTATATTTCGACGAAACTCGGTATTCGTAGTGCTAATCCACAGGTAAATATGTGTTGTAAAAATAAACTAAATCGGTTCATTAGGAGGGGGGGGGGGGTTTACTCCGGACCCACAATACCAATTCGCCACTACCAGCCGTGATTTTTGGTATATTTCGACGAAACTCGGTATTCGTAGAAGTAATCTACAGGTAAATATGTGTTGTAAAAATAAACTAAATCGGTTCATTAGAAGGGGGGGGGGGGTTTACTCCGGACCCAAATTCCTAATATACTCATACCGGTCGTAATTTCTGCTGTATTGTAACGAAACGCGGTATACGTCGTGGGTAACTCATGAGAAAGAAGTGTTGTAAAAATGAGCTGAATCGGTCAATCGGAAAGCGGGGGTTTAATTTGTAATCTATTTCAATAGAAAAGCCCGTCAGACGTAGGTTCACAAAGCCGCCGCAAGGAGCGCTTTCTACCACTAGAGTGACTGTATCCTGTTCCTGCGTTAGATCAAAGTACGATAATATGAGGTTTTTTGTATTTATTACGTAGCGTAATAGGTACCATGTGTAAACATAACTCTGGAAGCAAATTAATAATTGATCAGTTACTCATTACAAATTTAAAAGAGAACTATTCATGATTTTATTTTATTTATGTAGCATATTTTAAGCAAATTGTTATGGAAAGCAGTCTACACTACCCAAATTCTGAGGAAAGTGCTTAGTTATGCAGCTCCTGCGTGACGGACTTTTTTGTTAGCTCATCATTGTCAGTGGCTGGCCTCGTCACCTCTCAGGTGCCGCGCTACAACTCACGTACGTTTTACAGATATGAGATATCTACATTTTTCCTTCTCTATCTTCCTATGCTATCATCTATGAAAGTGTGGGTGCGTTTATTGTACCGTAGAATAAATGAGAGGAGTAAGAACTGGTCTTCAACTGCTAGGTACAGCGCCACTATTCCTGTGATTTCCTACCCTTTTTTACATAAATATCATATAGGATAAGATTTAAGATGGCCTCGTATATACTTTGACTAAACTGAAAAAAAGCGTTACAAAAAAGTCTCACAAAACGCGCGGTTGCCATGTACGAAAAAGAAGACTGTATGATATACAGTACATTACATAGGTTTGTCGAGTGGACCTAAAGCATATTTATGTTCCTGAATTTGAGCAGAAGACGAGCGAAATTAATTACTATTTCATATTCAGGTGTTTTATATTCATATTTTATATACATATATTTTATTTTATTGACATATTTTATGTATTTAGACATGTTTCATGTCTATAGATTATGATATTTTAACATAAAGTGTATTATGATTCCAGTAACAGTAACCTAGTAAAGTGTAGTCTTGAAACAAGATACTTTTTTAAAAAAAAAAAATCAGAAATTTGGCACTTATACCAATAACAGCAGAGTGTTTTTAATTATGGCCAGGTTTAGACGTAACAACTCCTATACACAGATTGATTATTCACTTTCATATTTTAAATTCATATTTTATTTCATATTGTACATAACATGATTTTATTTAATCGAAAACGATGGTTTCTTATGTCCCCCGCAAAAACAAAAGTGTTGTTTTGTTATCAAATCTGCATTTTTCTACTATTTCTCTCAAAAAGCAATGTAATCACGTTGCTGAGGCACATTTTTCCGCGCGAAATAGGGTTTGCACTATGGATGTCCCAAAAAGGGGCGCCACTACTGGAAGGTTAAATGCACAACAATTTACCTGCTACCGTGACTTTAAGATTTCTGAGCGAGGAATAATCGCCCCGCATGTTTTCGAAGTTGAAAATGTCCAACAAATTACTGTAAACTCGGAGCGATATGTGGCGATGATAAACAACGTTTTTACTCCTGCTTTGCAAGATTATGATGGTTGTATTCTTATCAAGTAGTTTTAACTAAATGAAGCAACATCTCACATATCTAATGTCTCCTTACCAGTTGGTCCTAAACGTTTCCCTACGAAATTGATATCAAGATGACGAGGCGACATACGTAAATTTGCCTCCACGTAGCCCCAACTTAACATCGATGGACATTTTCCTATTTACCTAAAATCTAACGTGTACTTAACAGGCCTGGCTCTCTGGGACAATTAAAAGAAAATGTGCGGTATTTCCTCTTTGGGGGTAATTGTGACGTCATTCTGGTTTTTGTTAGGTAAAACACGTATTTATTTTAATATTTAATAATTTAATCAAATAATTAAATAAAACAACTAATAACATTAAAATAACTAATACCATTAAAATAACTAATAAAATATTAAAATTATACGCTAACTTAGGAACTATATTCGGAAAACTGGCTGACTGGTTAACCTCCTAGGCAGGAACCTTCCAGCTATATAGTCTACCATAGAGGTAGGATCTATAGGCGCAGTTATTAGCCTATGACGAACCGCCACATGTGGGAAGAAATCCCAGGGATCTTAGTGACTATGTGTCGTGCAGTTCTCAATAATTTTGTGTTACGTTTCGAACAATGTTACCGAAACAACAAAACACATTTAGACAAAATAATTTTTAAAAAGAAAATTCCCAAATACTATAAGTTAATTGAAAAAAAAAAAGTCCGTCTCGCAGGACTGCATCATCTTAGCGCGGTTCCGTTCATATCCCTAGTCTAATTTGGAAAGATTAAAATAGAAGCAGTTATTATTTTGGTTCCACCAGTCTTTTTTTTTAAATTAATTATTATAATGGCGTGTCAACCCTTAAGGTCACTAACGCCATTCCTGTGAGTAGTAAAGTCTTGAAAGGTCATGATTTACAATCATACCTGGAAGGGTCTGCAACACTAGAAACGGACCCGCTAGTGACAAGGTCTTGGAATCTTGGAAATCTATATTTCTAACAATAAATTGTTTTTGTTATTTTACTTAACAAGTTTTATTGTCAAATACATTATCCAACTATAAGCAATTAAAAAATAACAAGAAATAAAACAGACAAAAAGAACCATTGGAATAAACGAAATCAATTAATTTAAAGCTTTAAGCACTTTTTTCTCCGATTGACATCGCCTAATTAAAACTTTCTTCAGAACCTTTTTTGTAGAGCATTTAGTAAGCTTCCGAATGGTAATCTTCCGCTTCACAAGATTGTTAACGGTTTTCGAGATACTAACGAAATTATACAAAGTTTTTATATTATACCAAAACTTTTTTTGTCTGTTAATAAAATATTTTATTCTAACCTTTCCTTTACTCTAAACGTAACAAAAATTTCAACATATTAGTGTTGATGAAACTCGAACATGCAGAAAATGTTTCAACTGTATCCCATAATTCTAAGTACCAAAATCAAAGACAAAGAACCCTCCCTAGGAAGGACGCTAGGCAGTTGAAAAGCTATATATCTTGGAAATCCATATCTCTAACATTAAATTGTTTTTCTTATTTTTCTTAACCTGTTTTATTTTCAAATACATTATCCAACAATAAGCAATTAAAAAATAACAAGGAATAAAAAACAGACAAAAAGAACAGTTCGAATGAGCGAAATCAATTACTTTAAAGATTTAAGCTCTTATTTCTCCGATTGACATCGCCTAATCAAAACTTTCATTAGAACCTTTTTTTTAGAACATTTAATATGCTTTCCAATGGTATTCTTCCGTTTCCCAAGATTCTTAACCTTTTTCGAGATATTAGGGAAAGTATACAAAGTTACCAAAACTTTTTTATGTCTGTTAATAAAATATTTTATTCCAACCCTTCCTTAACTCCAAACGCAACCAAAATTTCAACATATTAGTTTTAATGAAAGTAGAAGATGCAGTAAATGTTTCAACTGAATCCCATGATTCTAAGTACCCAAACCAAAAACGGCATTCAAAAAATATTTTTTCAGTTTTCTCGAAAACGGTTAAAGCTATCGCCTTGAAAATGGTTTCATTCGTTTTCCTAGCCCAAGAAGCCTATAAAACAAGTACTTACAAGCTTATGAACTCAAAAACGTAAGCGTTACGATTTTTTTTGCGCGAATTTCGCCCCAAACGCCATCTTCCAGTGGGCGGATTTTGCTGGTTAACGAACTTGACCTTTCAAATTGGACGACAGATTTTTGTACCAAATTTCATCAAAATCGGACCATCAGGGAAGCCAGAAATGAGCGAACAGACAAAAAAAATATATATATATATATATATATATATATATATATATATAAATATATATATATATATATATATATATATATATATAATATATATATATATATATATATATATATATATATATATATATATATATATACAAATTTGAACCACCGTTATTTTCGGTCTCTAGGGGTTCTGAAACGCGAAATTTTCTTGTCGGCACTTCCGGATTGTTTCATTGTATCAACCTTATAAGCGGGGTTCCTCCCTATGGGGGAGGGAGGAACCGCGCTAAAAATGACTCCAGTTCAAAATTTTTTTTTTATGCATACACAAATATATATATAACATGATAGCCTATAGAGTTTTTGTTTTTTCACCACAAAACGTGGTATTTAGCAGTCTTCTAGCACAAGATTGAAGGAATTCGTTAACCACCAAAATCGGTCCACCTGATGGGGAGTGTACTCTGGACCCAAATTATTTATTTGCCCATACCGGCCCGTAATTTTTTTTATATTGCAACGAACCTCAGTAAACGCTGTGGGCATTAAAAGAGTAAGATTCCTTGTAAAAATAAACTAAATAGGTATGTCAGAAGTGAGGGTTTACTCTCTATAATTTCAAATTAAATTAAGCAACCAAACCCGCTATTGGTTGTTACTTCTACAAGTAGAAGGGCTGTATGTGGTTCCTCTTCCTGCGTTCTTATGATAGTGGGATGTTCTCTTTTTAGTAGGGCGTCTCAAAAGTATTTTTCAAAATAAAAATTCCTTAATCAAATAATGAATAGATTTTATGAGTATGTTAGCGCGGTTCCTCCCTCCCCCATAGGGAGGAACCCCGCTTATAAGGTTGATACAATGAAACAATCCGGACGTGCCGACAAGAAAATTTCGCGTTTCAGAACCCCTACAGACCGAAAATAACGGTGGTTCAAATTTATATATATATATATATATTTATATATATATATATATATATATATATATATATATATATGTATATTTGTCTGTTCGCTCATTTCTGGCTTCCCTGATGGTCCGATTTTGATGAAATTTGGTACAAAAATCCGTCGTCCAACTTGAAAGGTCAAGTTCGTTAACCAGCAAAATCCGCCCACTGGAAGATGGCGGTTGGGGCGAAATTCGCGCAGAAAAAATCGTAACGCTTACGTTTTTTGAGTTCATAAGCTTGTAAGTACTCTTTTTATAGGCTTCTTGGGCTAGGAAAACGAATGAAACCATTTTCAAGGCGATAGCTTTAACCTTTTTCGAGAAAATAGGAAAAATAGTTTTTGAATACCGTTTTTGGTTTGTCGATTTGTCCTTCAAATGTCTTGAAACTGTCGAGGCTCCTATTCCCAGTTCTTTGGCATATTCCCTAGTGTTTTTAATTGCTTATAGTAGTCAAATGTATTTGTCATTACGTATAATTAGAATCAATATTTTGTTTGTTAGAATTCGAAGATGCCGTATGAATATCTAGATTACAGTACTGGTGTTGATTTCGTTCTTTAGAATTATTCTTGGTATTCCCTATTTTCATCTGTTACCCATAGTTTTTTATTGTTAGTAGGTTTTTCTTATTGATTATAGAATATAAATCTATTTGGCTATAAAACAGGATACGTAAAATTAGTGACAATATTTCGGAGATTTCTGAGCGAAATACTTTTAAGATTTTCTACCACCACGAACGGCTTTTTTCCTCTATTTTTATCCACTAGATAGGCTTTATTTTGCATATTATTCTATATAAGTTTTATTCAGCAGGGGATTCTGGTGAAATGTCGTGTTTTTGCTGTGGATTTTAAATACGATGTATCTAAGATTGGATAACATTAGCGAGTCTACATAGTTAAGAACCGACGACGGAGGATTACTTCTTGCTATGATTTAGTCTACATATGTATATTAAGTCCTAAATCCAAAAAATAAACTTCACAACGGTTAGATACTATGAGCGAATATGGCGGTTCAATGCCCGTAGAAGCAGAAGGTCCGCAGGAAATTTACCTGCTAAGAGTTAATCCTCAAGAGCTGTAAATATACCCCAGGTATCTGCCGACACAAATACAAAGCCTAGGCGGAGAGCACCCCAAAAACACAGATCCAAACATAGGTTATATACTAAATATTCATAAAGACTACTTAGTTGTAAACCGATTCATCAATTAGCAATCAATAGTTTTCAGCAAATGTTATATACTAAATATTGATAAAAACTATTTAATTAGAAAAAAAAACAATATTCCACAAGACTTGTTTTTGGTCCATTTGTATCTACTCCATAGACTTAATTAGGTATATTATTCTATTGTAGTTGGGCAACTAAACTTTGTTTTATTTTGTTAAATAAAGTTTTTTTTCTTGACTTGTTATTCGTCAAGACTTTTATTTGTCCTTGTGTATTAACTAGATAGGTTTTATTCGGCATATTATTCTATGTAGGGTATATTAGGCAGGGTATTCTTCTCAATCTTGTGTACTTCTTCTTGATCCTTCTGTACATGGGCGTATATAAAAACAATTTCGGGGGGGGGGCTGAGACCATTTCCAGGGTATGGAATACTAAATATTTAGAGCTTGGAATAGTTTTAGGCAACTAAAACGCTATTACACGTAAAATAAAATATGTTTTATGAATTAAGTGATCTTATTTAATTTATTTTTAAGGGTTTTACGAGAAGTTTTTATCATCAATTCAAAATTTCGGGAGGGGCTGCAGCCCCCCCCCTCATATACGCCCATGCTTCTGTATCCACTAGAAAGGCTTTATTAGGCATATTTTGTATTGATTTATAGACCTTTGCTTTAGAATGAGAGCCAGATTCTGTAATTTCCGCTTCTGTGTAAAAGTTAGCTACTGTCGGTGTCCCTGACGCCTTAATATCACTTTTATTCGAGATGTTCGAGAGGATTTTGACAATTTTCACGAGATATATAAAAAAAAATAAGTTTATTTCTTTTCTAAGCTTATCAAATGGCACGAGGGACATGAACGGAACCGCGCTAAGATGCTGCAGTTCCTGCGAGTCGGACTTTTTTGGTATGTAGTTGGGAGGATCAATGAAGATTTGTTTTCAAAAATTCTTCCATGAGAGTAACCTTAATAGCTACATTCCCTCAAAAAAAGTTAAAAAATAATCAACAAATTGAGCAGTTTTGGATTTTTCCTATATTTTCTGAAATAGTTACAAAATGGTGGTAATTTAAAGGTCATCATTAGAAAACGTAATGCATTTCTTACAAAAAATTAGTTTATTTATTTATTTAAATTTTCATATTTAAATTCATATGTAACGAAGATTTTTAGAACGGGTTATCTGTAGGTTACCACCCTTTTCTACTCAGGATAGGACTGATGTATTTTCTTTTTTCCAAAGAAAAGGCACCACTCCTAGTGGGAATCGAACCCATGACATTGGGCACGGAGTGCTCATGCCTTAGCACTCATGGTCACCCATGAATATCGGGGAGGCCTAGAGCATCCTACTGTCATGAAACCAGTAAATACATCGATAATCAACCGAAGAATAATAATTTATCTTATGAAGTGCATTAACGTGGACTGGTAAAAGAAGTAAATTTTGAATCTCTAATGAATAGGTAGGTTTTTTTTATTTAGTTCAGATGTGGTTAAACTTAACTAAAGTGGGGTTGTAGACCAGAGTATTTATGGTTTTAGCACAAATCATGTAAAGTTTTCAGCAAGCTATGTCTGGATGTCCATACTAGACATGCGCGCCGAGGCTGAATTTTCCGCGCGGCGTGGGCTATTTTTATTTAACCCCCAAGGGAGATGTTAAAATTTTAATCACAGTATATATATATACATGTATATATATACTCGTATATATATATACATGTATATATATACTCGTATGTATATATATATATATATATATATATATATATATATATATATATATATATATATATATATATATAAATATATTTGTCCGCTATTTCACAGGCTCAGAAATAGACATGGTGGCTGATGGTCAGATTTTGAAGATCTTTGGTACAAAAATCGTCTAATTTGAAACGTCAAGTTCGTTAACTAGTAGAATCCGTCCTCCGAGTGGTGTTGGCGAGAACTTCCCGCGAAAAAAATCGTAACGCTTATGTCTACGGGTTTATATGCTTGCAGGTACTCGCATAATATATTCCTTAACATACGAAAACGAATGAAACCGTTTTTAAAGCGAACAGTTTTTGATAGTGGAACAAATGTTTATGTAACTCATTTTCGGTTTGGGTACATCGTGGGTTCGATCCCCACCGGTGCCGCCGCGGCGGCAGGAATGTTCTCATCCCACGGCTCGTTGGGAACATTCCTTTCTGCACCCTGGATGTCGGCGCTAATGGCCTAGACGTCGATGCGCCGTAAAAAAAAAAAAAAAAAAAAAAAAAAAAAAATATAAAAATTAGTCTATAAGGCAAGAAAATGAGACACTTAATGATAATAGTGTTTTCACGGGGCGAACGTTGTGTTGTCGAGGAGTCCTAGGATACTGTCAGTTTCCTTTTGTGGCTTCTTAAACTTCCTTTTGTTTGAGATTTGGACATTCCTTCTCATCCATCACTATCTTCGTCTTCATCTTCTTTATTCTCTATTACTTATTTCGAAATCCTTACATCTTCAGCCTGAAAATTGGCCCTATTTCCGAATGGATGATAAGCACGCTGTATACCTAGCAACCCAATTTAATTGGGGAGCCCATTTTATTTTGTTTTAAATAAAGTTTTCTCTCTTATATTTTTAAAGAAAGATCAAACCCTATCCATAAACTGTATTTATTCCTTTACAAATAGCACTAGGGCTAAGAAGGGAACCGCGCTAAGATGAAGCAGTTCCTGTGAGTCGGACGTATTTTTAGTTTTATATCGTCGAGTATGTTTATATAAAATTATTTTATTTTAGGCTTTTCTGATACAAGCTTTGTCATTTTCCAATCAACGATCACAACACACAAGCGTTTAATCGATCAGAAGGTAAGCACAAAATGGCGCCGGCCGGTCACCATGCAGTACACTAGTAGATCCCCTCGGCGCGCCGACTGAATAGGCTCGGCGGCGGCGGCGTCATTAAAACTCGGCGTGGCGTAGCGGCGCCGGCGCGGCGCGCATGTCTAGTCCATACAATTGGGGCTAAAATACGAATAAGGAGTAAAAAAATACAAATCAATACACAAAATAAATATTTATTTAAAAAACAATATTGTTGCATTAGGAATATAGCTAAGTTGTTGTATACTTAGCTTGTATTTCATAGAGAAAATATTATTTTGCTATAGACTCACTAAAGTGAGACAATAACAAAACCTGAGGGCAGTGTTGTTATAATCATAGTATTGAGCATTCTTCAAAAAATATCATTACTATAAAAATTAACATCTGGAGCCTTCTCAGTTTTAGCACTTTCATCCGAAGGAAAGTAGCTATTGAGGTTGCATTCATGACGGAATTTTTGAAAAATTTCTTCAAATTTTTTTTTTTTTTTTTTTTTTTTTTTTTGGCTTTTTAATGGCATGTCAACCCTTTAAGGTCATTAACGCCATTCCTTTGATTGATAATTATTGTTTAGTGATTATACGTATACATATATACATACATACATACACACACACTCATATACACACGTACATATGCGTATCAGTGTCATTTACCCATTCTTACGGAGGTATTTTTAATTTAAGGTGTAACTAAATTTTGTTGTATTGAATTTTGATATAAGGTTGAATTAAATTTTGTCAATTAACTTCGAGGCATTTAAAAAGTTGAAAAGCCGCTCTACTTGATTACTATCGTCGCCTAGAATTTCATCTAATGAGTCAGGTAGTTGGTGTTGTTCTTTTGGTTGCTCATAAGCACGGCAATTCGTCAGAATGTGTTTAACAGTGAGTAGCACATTGCATGAGCTGCAAATTGGTGGAGGTTCCTTTTACATGAGGAAGGAGTGGGTGAGGTTTGTATGGCCAATTCTCATACGGGTTAACACCACTTCCTTTCTTCTTGTGCCATTTGTTGATGTCTTCCATGATTTAACACATCTCTTTATTTCTCTGAGTTTGTTTTCCCTTACTTGTTGCCAAACAGTTTGCCATGTATTCCAAATCAAGTCTTTCGAGTGGGCCATTAAATCAAATTTTGAAACTTTATAGAAAGGCATACCTTCTCTAATTGCTTTCCTTGCCAAGGTGTCAACTTGTTCATTTTTATTTATTCCGCAATGTCCTGGAATCCATACAAATGTAACCTTTTGTTCCTTTAAATTTAGCTCGTAAATTCTTTTAAATATATTCACTATTATGGGATGCGATGAATATGGATCACTTATAGCAAGGAGAGCAGATAGAGAATCTGTAAATATTGTTAAATGGGTTTTTGTCGGAAAATTAATATTCAGGGCTTTGTCAATTGCTAGTAGCTCAGCTGTATAGTTACTGCAGATCGCTGGGAGAGCGAACATACAGGATCCTGATGAGCTAAGTACTGCAGCACCAACTCCATTGTTGTCTTTGGAGCCATCCGTATATATTTCATGACCTTCAGCGAGTGTGGTTTTTAATTTTTTATATTCTGTCACAAATATGTAAGGATCCGTGTTGTTTTTATTATACTTTGCTAGCGTTAGGTTAATAATAGGATTTGGTAATTTCCAGGGCTCTATGGATGAAACAGAATCGTGATCTATGGGTGGTATTGTTATATTATGATCTATTAATAATTTGTTTATTCTTGTAGGGAAAGATTTCTGGGTTAGACGGTTTCTAACATTATTGTAAAATTATGGATTTAGAGGATGGTGTTGTGAAGCTCTAATTGAGAAATAGTAGCTTAGCATAAGCTGGTTTCTCCTGTACTGTAATGGGAGTTCTCCTGCTTCTACATAGAGACTCGAGGTAGGGCTCGATCGGAAAGCTCCGGTTGCAAGTCTAAGTCCGCTATAATGAACAGTATCTAACATCTTTAGTGTTCTACTTGATGCGGAGTCATAAGCCATGCAACCGTAGTCCAATTTTGCTCTAACAAATGCTTTATAGAATAGTAACATGCATGTACGGTCAGCGCCCCAAGAAGTAGAGTTAAGACATTTGAGTAAGTCTAAATTTCTTAGGCAACTAGCTCTTAGGGTCTTGATATGAGCTGTCCAATTCAAACCCCTATCATAGCACAGCCCAAGAAATTTAGCGCTTTCGGCAGTTTTGACGGGTGTTTTATCTATGTACAAGCTGAAATTATTGTTTACTTTTCTGCGGGAAAATAAAACACTAATGGTTTTATCGGTGGAGATTGCAAAACCGTTTTGTTTAAGCCAGATGTTGATTGAATCTAGTGTTGTGTGTGTGTTTTTTTTTTTGTTTTTCGTTTTTTACGGCGCTTCGACATCTAGGCCATTAGCGCCGGAAGAAATCTAGTGTTTCCTGGATAGTTGTGTGGAGCCGGTCAAAAGATTTATGTGCATAGTAGATCACAAGATCATCAGCATATAACATTGATTTCACAGGATACTTAATCTTCCGAAGGACGTGATTTATTGCCATAGAGAAAAGGAAGGCACTGACTACACTTCCCTGTGGAACTCCATTTTCCTGAACGAAGGTCTCCGAAAATGAAGCTCCACAGCGAACGTTAAAAGACCTTTGTTTTAAAAAGTTAATCAAAAATTTTAATATATTTCCTTGGATCCCTATGTCCATTAAACTATCGATAATGAGTCTTCTCCAAACACAGTCGAAGGCATTTTTTATATCTATAAAAACCGCTAGGACCTTTTGACGGGAGTCGAACGCTTCTCGTATATCGGTTTCCAGCCGTTCTAAGTTATCCCTAGTACTTCTACCTGGCCTAAATCCACTTTGCCATTCAGGGTGGAGGTTTTTGCTATCCATGAACCAGAAAACACGATTCATTATCATTTTCTCAAGTAACTTGCACATGGAACATGTTAACTAAATCATTCGGTAACTCGAGGGTTCTGAAGTTGGTTTTCCTTTTTTTAATATAGGAATTACACTAGATTTTGACCATAATGATGGAAGGGTTTCTGAACTAAAGATTTTATTTAAAATTGAAAGAATAATTTGTTTGTTTGGCAGAGATAAATTTTTAATCATAGATATGCAAACGTTGTCTGGTCCAGGGGCAGTGTCTTTTCGGCTTTTCAGTGCAACATTAAATTCTGTGAAAGTAAAAGCAAGGTTAAGGCTGTCGAGTGGGTCTGTTATGATATTTATGTCGTTTTGTTCTTTTTCTCTTTTTTTACTGAGAAAATCTGCTGAATAATTCTCATCTGAGGAAACAGATTGGAAATATTCGCCGAGAATATTAGCAATCTGGACAGGATCAGTAATAAATGAGTCATCAGATTTTATGAATGATATTGGGTTTATTCGTTTTTGCCCATTTATTTTCCTGATCATATTCCAAACATCGGCAGGTGGAGTGTGACAGTTTATTTGTGAGGTAAAGTCCTTCCAAGAGTTTCTCTTGCTTTTCTTTATTCGATACCTGGACTCCTTTCTAGCATTAATGTATTCCTCCAGGTTCTCGGAGCATGGATGTCTACGGAATTTCCGAAGAGCTTTTTTTCTTTTTTTAACCGCCTGTTCGCAATCATTGTTCCACCATGGGACCGGTACTTTTTTATTTATCGTTTTGGTTTTAGGAATAGCTAGATCGGCTGCAGTGAGTAATATATTGTTAGTTTGTGTTATAACGTTATTTATGTCCGATTGTAAATTTACAGGAGTTAAATCAGCTGACATTTGGAAAAGGTCCCAGTTCGCTTCTTCTATTTTCCATCTGGGAATATTTGGGGTTGTTGAAGGTCCTCTATCTATTGTTTCAATTAACAATGGATAGAGGTCAGATGTATATAGATCAGAAAGAGCCCGCCAAGTGCATCGCGAGATGAGAACAGAGCTGGCGAGTGACAAGTCAATAATTGACTCAGTCCCAGTTGTATGGTCAAGATGAGTGGGCGTGTTATCATTCAGAAAACTTAGAGAAGTTAGGTCTATGAAATTCTCAATGTAGCGCCCTCTTAGATTGGTGATTGTGGAGTTCCATAAAGTGTTATGACTGTTATAATCACCTAAAAGATACACAGGCTGAGGAAGCTGAGAGTATAAATTGTTCAGTTGTTCGACAGTGAATGGCTGATTTGGAGGTAAATAAATAGAGCAGACTGTGAACGGGCTGGGTAACAGGACACGGAAGGCTACTGCTTGTAAGTCTGTTTGTAAAGAGATATTTATGCATGGGATATGTTTTGCGACTAATATGGATACACCACCACAAGCCATCCTTCCTCCCATATAATCATTTCTAAATATACAAAAATGGTTAAAATTGAATTCATCGGAAGTTTTTAGGTGGCTTTCCTGGATACATACTATATCAAAATTTGTATCTTGATGTAGTAAAGCCAGGTCAGATTTATGATTTTTTAAACCGTTAATGTTCCACTGTGCTATAATCATAATCTGTGTAGGTAGTGTAAAGATGAAATATTAAGCTCATGACCATATATGTCTGCCAGCTATTGAACACCTCAAGGATTTGTTTTTGCGAACATATGATGTAAGAAAGGAACTTGATTAATAGAAATACTTGTATGTATGTGTAGTCATTGGAAAAACAAATTAGATATACATAAGACAAATAGGAATTTAAAAAATACGGGAGTATATAAGATTCTGTTTGTGTAAATTCTAAAATCATCATGAAAAATGTTTTAATTTTTATCAAGGATTGCATTTTATTTGCTATAACAATTAGTGGTAGGAGTTTTGAATCACCACTCTTACGAGTGAAGATATTTTTTTGATTCCTGATGTTTTCACCAAAGCTTACATTTATATTATTTCGCAAGTAGTTTATAGTTAATTTGTTGTATTAAAAATAATTAATTAAATAAAGATATCATAATTGTTAGTAAAGAGAACAAAGGCCCACTTTTTATGGCAATACTCAGAAACTGAAAAGGAATTTGACATGTTATAAATGTTTAAGTTAAGTGATTTTTGGCATGTATCCATAATTAATCACTTTTTTTTAATGCGTGGCAATGGAGAAGGACAGCCACGTCTAGATGAGCCAGAGCTATTTGATGATGTTAATAAACCCGGAGATTGGGACCTTCCTCTTTTATCAGCTACATCGGATTTATTTATTTTTAAATTTTCTTTGGGGGAAGATTCAGATTGTTTAACTTCTGTTTTATTTTATTTTACTTCAGTTGGTTTTGATTCAATTAAATCAGTAATGACACTTTGATAATCTAAATGTTTGTCGTTGTGGTTCAGTAAACTAGTTTCAATTTTAGATATTTTATTAAACAGTATTTCAAATATTGACGTAAATTTCTCAATTTTTTCAAGAATTGTGTCTCTGACTGGAGGTGTTGAGGTAACATTGGAATAGCTTTGAGGATGAGTTATTGTTTGAGTAGGTCCTTCTACCATTTTCCGACCCTGGGTATAGGATATTTTATTTACAGTTTTTATCTCTTCAATCCTTTTGTCCTTTCGGAAAACAGAACACGAAGAGAACCACGTAGGGTGAGGCCCTCCGCAATGTTTGCACTTTGGGTCTTTATTACAGCTACCAGAATGTGTTTCAGAGCACTTGCCACAAGTTTGAGATTGTTGTCTGCAGGCTCTGGCACCATGTCCATAATTATAGCAACGGAAACATAACAGTGGTCTGAAATATGGTCTGACCCTGATGCTCAGAAAATCCAGAGTTATCTTCTCAGGTATCTCTGGTCTTTGGAACGTTAGTATGAATGTAGAAGTAGGCAACTTTTCATTATTTATGTTTTTAAATATTCTTTTAACGAGAACAACTCCTTGGTTTGACAATTCAGTTTCTGAGCAGTGTTGGAATTCACTACAAGATATAATTCCTTTTGAAAAATTAAGGGATCTGTGAAGGTCAAAATTTACCGAATAATTTTCAAATTTCTTAATATTTTTAAGGTTAATGTAATCTTTTTCAGTTGTGACCTAAAGTAATATTATACCTGACCTGAGGAATTTGAACTTGGTTTGAGGACAATCACCCTTGAGCCAACGAGAAACCTTAAAAGGATTAAAATCGTTAAAAGTTTTATTATTTTTATTTTTTTCTAGTGCCATTATAAGAATGATTTTGGTCCATTTCCCTTTTGGCAATTCAAAGTTAAATAACCTTTTTAAAGTATTCTCCTTCGTGGAGTTTGATTGATTGAACTGTAAATTATTTTCCATTTCTTGTATTAAAGTAGAATATTATCACTTTTCAAATGTATGCATCAAAAGCTATTTATGGCGCAAATTTAAACTAAATATAAAGCTTGTAGTAAGATCAAGGAGACAGTGGAGCTCCGATCAACAGTCAGTAAACGCTTCAATTCAAATTCAAATAATGCTTGCAATGATATCAAGGGAGCAGCGAAGCCCTTATCAACAGCCAATGTAGGTTATGTATAAATCGATACTCGAGATGGTTCGTTCATGAACGACCTCCCCTTAATGGGGTTAGGTTTACTTTAAACACCCACGTGCTTGATATTAATATTGCAATATTTCCACTTATACAAATCTATTCGTCAATCACCATTAAATGAGCTATCAGCTGATATAAATGAGCAAATTTACAACGATTATACAACACTGCACTATGAAAATGCCATAAATAATATGATTTTTCAAACACTGGCATAAACCCACATGTTTCCACGGCTGAGTCCAAAGAGGATTGTGTCAAAAGATATCCCCTAGCGGGATTCGAACCGTAGTTCAATTATTATATGTATATATACCGAAGGCTCATGTTGGAGACTATTATGGCTCTTGGACAAGTAATACACTTTAAGAATAGTAGCATAATGTTTATTAAAGATACACAATACAGGACAGTAATATGACATAACAACCAGACAGTAATATGGCTAACATAAACACAACAACCATCCCGATGTTTTGGGCAACGCTACAGTGGCGCGCTCTGTAACGAGATACAACAGAGAGATATAACAGATCTCCCCCACTAATAATAAAGTTACACAGAATATAAAAGAAAAATGATGTATAATTAGGAACACAAAAATTGAGGATTCACCGAATGTAATCATTGAGGTAACTAGGAGGGCGGCGGTCACGAATTGAGCGGTGTTGTGGCTGAGGGTCTAACGAAGGTGGAGGCAGTGGCAGCTCATCTGGAATAGAAGGTTGAGGCTGATTTGAACTTCCTTCAGGAACTTCATGCGATGGGAAAACAGGTACATAAAAAACCACTGAGCGTTTTCCAGGCAGGTCTAACGAAGTTGGAGGCAGTGGCAGCTCATCTGGAGTAGAAGGTTGAGGCTGATTTGAACTTCCTTCAGGACCTTCATGCGATGGGAAAACAGGTACATCAAAAACCACTGAGCGTTTTCCAGGCAGGTCTAACGAAGTTGGAGGCAGTGGTAGCTCATCTGGAGTAGAAGGTTGAGGCTGATTTGAACTTCCTTCAGGAACTTCATGCGATGGGAAAACTGAACTTCAACCTTGGGTGGGCTTGGACGTTGCTGTGCACATTCCATGCAGCTTCTAACAAAAACCTCAATATCACGGTCAATGCCCTCCCAGTAGACATAATGCCGAGCTAGCTGCTTCATTTTGGTGATGCCAACATTAGTAGCATGCAGTTCCTTCAGAATAGCAGGCCGAAGAGTCTGCGGGATAACAATCCTATTGTTTCTGAACAGCATGCCATTAGAGATTGTGAATGGTGAATCTTCAGAATTTTTCTGTAGGTGTCTCATACGTTTCTGAAGGTCCGGGTCATTTGTTGTTTCTTGCTCAACCATGGCTGCAGTGATAGCTTCACTAGAAATTTGTAAAATTGATTCGGCATATAGGTGATTCACTTCGGCGTTAATACGTGTGTCCATTGACTCTCCTTTCTGAGGAACAGGTGCCCTGGACAAGCAGTCAACATTCCCGTTTTCTTGTCCTTTCTTGAATGTCACTGAGTAGTCAAACCCTGACAGGAATGATGCATATCGCAGCAGGCGGGCAGATGTCATTTGTGGCAGAGAACGATTGTGGCTGAAAATTCTTGTCAGTGGCTGATTATCAGTCACCAAGGAAAACATGCGACCATATAGATAATTATAGAAGCGACCAACAGCAAAAACAATAGCAAGTGCTTCACGATCCAGTTGGCTATAATTTCGCTCAGCTGAGGACAAAGACCGAGAGGCATATGCGACTGGTTTCTCTTGGCCACCAATTATGTGACTTAATACAGCAGCAATGCTAACAGGGCTCGCATCTGTGGTCAGCACAATTGGAAAGTCAGGGTCATATGGAACCAAAACCCGGTTACTGCACATTTCTTCCTTGAGCTTAAGAAATGCTGATTCACAACGAGCTGACCACTTGAAAGGCTGTCCTTTTTGTGTAAGTTTCCGGAGCTCGTAGGACATGGTTGAGTAATCAGGGATGAACCGCGAGTAATAAGTCATCATTCCCAAGAACCGCTTGACATCGTCAACATTTGCAGGACGAGGCATCTCAGCCACAGCTCGAGTTTTTTCAGGAGACTTCATGATTTTATTGTGTTCCACGACATGTCCCAAGAAGCTTATCCGAGTCTGAAAAAAATCACATTTTTTCCTATTAACGTGCAAATCATATTCGGATAATCTTTGCAGGCAAAGTCTTAGGTAGTGTTGGCATTCCTTCAGGGTGTCACCATGGCAAATTATATCATCAAAATAAGCGTGACATTTAGGAAGCCCCTGTAATACCTGAAAAAGCACCTTGTTAAACTCGGCAGTTTGGGGGCAGTTTTCACACCAAAGCTCAATCGGTTCATTCTGTACATGCCTTTGTGAGTGATTGTTTGAATGACACTGCTGTTTTCATCCACAGGCAAGTGTAAATAAGCCTTATATAGGTCAAGCTTACAAAAGTATTTGGAGTTCCTTAGGCTGCTCAGAACATCTTGCAACCATAAGAGTAGTCAGAGTAGTGGTCTTCGCCTGGGATTACTGCCCACTACTTTACTATCAATCCTTTTCTTTGTGAGGCTTGTAATACAGACGGCCGGTACATGACCAACCTTAGAACAAAGTTTACAGTACAGGCTCTTCCTGTCAAGGCGGCAATCATTTGACCTGTGAGATGATCCAGCGCACTTGAAACAAAGGTTTTGTATACCTAATGCACGATAGTCAAGCTTCCGGGATCGTGACTCATGGCGTTCTCTAGATGTCGGAGATCGTTGGCGGCTTCGAGAGGAAAAAGGTGGAGGCCGATTAGCGCTTCGTTCATCACTAGCTCTGTACTCATTTCGTCTAGAACGCGACAGTTTGTTAGTATCCGACTGCTTAGCCAATTCCCTACTATGGAAGCGAGAAGCTTCAAGTGCTATCGCTTTTTCTTGTAGTTTGTCAAAGGTAGTCTCTTCACATAGGAGCAAGTGTTGTCGTATCCAATCATCCCGCAATCCTCGAATAAATTGAGCCCTCATAAAGATATCATTGACTGAAACTTTAGAATTGCATTTGCATGTACCATAGAATTCACAATGCATTAGTCCCCGGCGTAAAGTTGAGACAAAATCTGCTATACCTTGGGTATCTGTCTGATATGTAGACAAAAAATAATGCTGAGAGACAACCACGTTTAGCTTAGGGGAAAGTAATTTCGTGTAATGTGCGACAACAGTATTGTAATCCAGTTGACTCAAGTTTACATCATGGCTCAGGAATGATTGCAGGTTATTAAAGTGAATAGATCCAATTGAGGCATTGAGCAGCTGAGTCTGTTTAATGGTATCAGTCACATTTTTAATGGAAATGTAGTTTCCAAAACGAAGAAGGTATGAAGAGAATAGTTCCTTGGAACTGTCGTAGTTTTCAAACAGTTCAACTGAGGCAATTGAATTATGGTTCTGAGAAGCAGTCAATACATCAGTAAATGACTTCAGGAAGGTGGCAAACTGAGATTCATTCATGGTGGCAGATAAATAGGTTAACAACAATTACCACGTGCGACACGGCTGTACATAACCTAAGTACTTACAGAGATGGAAAGACACATCAAAACTTGCACGCGACACTTAAATCATCACTAATACACAAGTTTATCCTCGTCGCCAATTTATTATGGCTCTTGGACAAGTAATACACTTTAAGAATAGTAGCATAATGTTTATTAAAGATACACAATACAGGACAGTAATATGATGCTATACAGCTAACATAAACACAACAACCATCCCAATGTTTTGGGCAGCGCTATATATATATATATATATATATATATATATATATATATATATATGTATATATATATATATATATATATATATATATATATATATATATATATTTAGATGGAACGGCATTTTTCTCCAGCGGTGGTACTCCTCCTCACTTCTTCCCGGAATATTTTGATGGATTCATCTCCATCTTCTTCAGCCAGGTACTTGTTTCTTCCTCGGTGGTAGCCAAGGGAAAAGCCTTGTTTCTTCCCTTGGCTACCACCGAGGAAGAAACAAGTACCTGGCTGAAGAAGATGGAGATGAATCCATCGAAATATTCCGGGAAGAAGTGAGGAGGAGTACCACCGCTGGAGAAAAATGCCGTTCCATCTAAAAATACTATCCCAGCGACGAAAAATAACATCAAACATATATATATATATATATATATATATATATATATATATATATATATATATATATATATATATAACAGAGACCAATCGGCTATCCCGCGGAGTTGAATCTTTCAACTTCAAATCTTTATCGATCCTACCTAGTAGACACCGAAAATGACCCCCGTTAAAATTTATATATATCTATATGTATGTATATACAGGGTGTCCCGTAAATGTCTAGTCATATTGTGAGGGGCGATAGAGGACCCTTAGGGGAACAAAAAATGTTCTATGACGATTTCCCGAATTCTCGCCCATAAGGGAGAAAACGTCGTTTTGTCGATTTTTCGAGACAAACGTGGTTTTTAAGAGAATAATCTTTGTAGCTCTATCCCAGGTGGTACTACTAGAAAGGGAGTGAAACCAATCGAAAGCTGAGTAAATTTACTATAAGACTAGTTGGAAGTAAACGTAAGAATGAATGAATGTAAGTATGTATATCTTACCAAAAGAAAGCTATTCTAAATTTCCTGATATTATATTGATATTTCTTTCCATCGTTACTCCTCAATGGGCAGGATCTGAGACTTCAGAAAAACTTCTTCATTTAACCAGCTTTCCATTCATGTATCACAACCCTGTGTTATTGAAGTATTTGAACGGTTTAAGAACAAAAGTTTAAAAAAAAAACATGGATCTGTGAAAAGAAAATTATATTTTTTTCTTCAGTTTATTCAAAAAGCTGAAGAGAAATATTTATTTTTATAAATGTTTACATAAATATTAAGTAAATATTTACTTACAACAATAAAAAAAATTACTTCCACGAATATAAAAAAAAATTCCTTATTTGAACAGTAAAATTATTTGAACAGTTCATCTAATGAAATGCTAATGATCTTCCGCCAATTCGTATTATTTGGCAGTATTACATATATCAGACTATTATTCTTTTTGAAATCCATCCTTAAACACCTCACACCAATGCTCGTGAGGAATCAGCTCATCTTTTAAATAACAATTTTAATAAGAGAATATTAATTCCCTTTTTTTTCTATAACCGTTTATGGAAAATGCTGTTTCCATTAAGAAGTTATTTCTTACACTTTATCACATTTAACTTTTAACCTTCACACTCGAGGGGCAACCTGATAGTTTAATGTGTCCATTCAAGGTGAGCTGCATGATATCCTTATTGTAAATATTTTTGGTCGCCAGGCCAGCATTCTTAGCATTAATGTGATTGTAGCATAACCCACAAAGATTCTTTGAAGTCGAAATAGTATTTTCAAAGATAATGAGGCCTATGAACAAGGTTAGCAATCAGGAAAGTTTAAGAGAATGTAAATTAGATTTTTTGTTGTTAAATCATTTTGACAGATTATGTTAAATCATTTAATATCCACAAAGCATTATGCTAAGATACAAAAAAAGGAATCCATTGAGCATAATAGATGCAAGAAGACAAAAAATTACAGATTGAGAAATTTTGCAATTTATTGATCAATCATTTTAAAGTACCCGTAAAAAACTTCCATAATACAGTCAAAATTCTACAATTTTGAGAGAAAAAGTCCTCGAGTGCAAAGGGTTAATTGTATTCCTAAACTGGTTTTGCTTCCTTATATTCCTTTCCTTTCCGAGAAGGTAAGCAACCGTTTACAAATACTGTATCTCCAATTCCAAAATTTTCTCCATCTTCAATTGATTGTGGCAATGGCTTATTGAGTGTTTCGGGCAAAAACAGAGCTAAGAAGCCTGACACTAAGGCAAACAAAGCAAACACTACAATTGGTAGTCTTTTATCAAGCACTTCCTGTAAAAAATAAAAGTAATGTATACAAAATTGAACCAAGTTAAATGTGAGTTATTTGAATATTTAACAAGCACTCTTCCTAAGGGCTGTCGAGGTTATGTGACTGGACATGGTCTGGAAAAACAGTTTGGGTTCCATAAATAAAACAAACCAGAAATAAAAAAAATTTGTTTCTCCAGCTCTTATAATTATGCCTTAGTTAATTTATTTATTTATTTAAATTTTAACATGCATTTATTATTGACGAATTTTAGGACGTGTTATCTTTAGGTTACCACCCTTTTCTAGTCAGGATAGGGCTCATGCTTTTTCTTTTTTTCGAAAGAAAAGCCCTAGGGGGAATCGAACCGGGCACGGAGTGCATACGCCTTAGCACTCACGGCCACTGGGCTTCCTAAAGTTAATTTATTTCTATCTGCCACTGGTTGAAAAATTTTGGAATTAGTCAAAACCCATTTTTTTTCTTCTAAATTTAATTCTCCTGTATGAAAACAAATCAACCTCAATGTTTCATAAACTTTTTTTTTATTATTTAATCCACACAACTAAATTTAAAGGCAAACTCAGCTACAGTTTCATGCCAAGTGATGATGATCAATATCAACAAGAAGGTGGGTTTAGGTTTTCATTAGCCTCGTCATTAATCACACAAAAAATGATGAACCCAGAAAACACTTTTGCATATACATACCCAGGAGGAGGAGGATCTGCTTCTTGACTGAAAGTCAGGGAGTGAAGGTTAAGAGCAAACCAAAATACAAATCCTGCAGAATATTTGTAACTGCCAAAATGTTGCTCGGTTTTAATATTACTCTATTTTAGGTAGGACATGAAAAAGGGGTTTGTTATATTTGCCATTTAGAAAATCCCTTTCGGTTTGGCTTTCCCCGCATATTATCTGTTGTTTATAATGATCAATGGAGGCCCGGAGGTCGTGAGTGTTAAGGCATGAGCACTTAACACTCCAAAGGTCGTGGGTTCGATTCCCACTATGGGGTGGTGGCTTTTCTTTAGAAAAAAGAAAAGGCATCAGCCCTATCCTGGCTAGAAAAGAGTGGTAACCTATAGATAACCTGCCTAAAATTCGTAGTTAATAATAATGGACGTTAAAATTTAAATAAATAATGATAATGAACATCACATTCCTATCATTTTAAAACATTTTTGGAATATGAACTATGAATACACTTATGTGCCGCCTGACTTTTTCAATAGTAAAAGTACTCTATTAACTTGTAAATTCTCAATAACGTTTGGGGTTATTATTTCTGTGCTTAAGTGTTTGTGTGATATTGTCCAGATACTTATGAGTTTCTTTTCTATTTTTTTTACTTTGGGGATCTTTTTAATTTTATCACCTATGCTCAACTAAGCTCAATTGTTTATCTAATATGTACTTCAAAAATTGTTTTATAACCTTTTGTAAAATTTTGGTTACTGTTGTATTATCATTTGTAATTGTGTATATCTATTTTTTAGACGAAGAACAAGGCGAAAGAGCATGCTAAAACCTTCGGAATATAGATTTTTCTGAAAATCTTAAGTTTTATCTTAGCCAAATCCCAACCATTCCTTTACTTCTTATCACCTGAACAGCTAAATATCTTCATGTCATTAAAAAAAATAGTAGCTTACAATTTTTTAATAATTTCAATAAATTAATTTGATCGTGTCATTTTAATGAATTATTAAATTTAATAATATATTAAATTATTTTTGTTTTCCTATGAACTGTTCATCTGATGAAGAGGCACTTCTTATTGGCATTACTAGTACATATTTAATTCATTCTTATCTAAAGGCGACAAAAGTAATAAGTAATAAAATAAATGAATAATTAAACACAAAGGGAATAAGTAACTAAGGGGCTCTTTCTTGTGTGGAAAGAGATAAATGGAATAGGGATAATAACACGTTCCCATATAAGTAACAAGGTATAAGAAACAAGTAATGAAAATATGATTGGGTCAGCGATGATTTTTTGACAGCAGTAGTCTGCGACTTTAGGTGCGTGATATTTCGGCTATAGTTACAATTAAAATTCCCTCACAAAAACAGGACCAAAATATTAATCTCAGTCATCCCTTTATTATATTGAGAACTACTTACTAGAAGAGAAATCATGGGAGCTAGCATTCCTCCCAATCGGGCACACATTGATCCAAAACCAATTCCAGTGTTTCTCACAACGGTTGGAAATACTTCTGCACTGTAGTTAAAGATGATGGAAAATGAACCAGAAATGGAGAATTTTCCAAAGAAGGATATTATTGTCGCTAGTGTGGTCATTTCTGAAAGTACATAAAGCATTATAATTAAAGATTTTAAAAATGTATGTTAATTTTCCCATAAGAAACCAATGAATTTAAGTAACTAGATGTTTAAAATTTTAGATTTTGGTAGAACTGAAGTTTTGCGTCCTCACAACCGATTACTTTCAAATTTTGCACAATAACGTGTTTTAATGCACTAAACATGAATCCATTAAAAAAAACACTCGCTTTCAACTAGGAAAGAAGTTATTAAGCACTAAAATTCACTGTTTTGGAGGTTATAAAAGTTGACGTAAACAGCGTATTTGTAAACATGCACATGCGCAGGTATGGCAAAGTCCTTAATAAAGAAGTCTGATTGAAATTTACTATAATTTTTTAAAATTTACCAGCACTTATTTATTCACAACCATTTTTCTAAATAATTAAACATTCTTCACATTCCTTGTTTCGTTCAAGAAAAGTATTATATAACAGAAATCCCTTAATAATTAGCTAATGCCTTTATAATTATTTGTTTGTTCTAATTCGCGCTTGCTGGAGTTTGGTTGTGATCATAGTTTCATTTTATACAAAAGTTACAATGAAGTTGCATGAATTTATAATTCTCGTCCACAATAGAGAAGAATTCCTCAAATTTATATTTGAAAATAAAGTTAAATGCTTAAAGGCATTTATCGGTGTGATTGAGGATTTATATCCACCGAACATCGTGTCTGAAGGTGAAGAAAACTAAGAAGAATGTCTAGGTGGATAAGAAGAATGTCTAGGACGACTTTTGGGCATACATGCTATGCGTTTCTGCTCGCTCAAGAAGATATCAAAACTCTAGTCAATCCAACTCGCCAAAATTAATAGAATTCCATTAATTTAGTGAGATGGATTGACTAGAGTTTTGATATCTTCTTGGGCGAGCGGAAATGCATAGCACATCTGCCCATAATTATTTTTGAATGAATAGTTTATCAACATTTCAAACGCGAGTTCTCCGTTTCCCAATGTTACATGTCTGCGCATGCGCATGTTTACAAATACACTGTTTACGCCTACTTTTATAACTTCCGTAACAGTGAACTTTAGTGCTTAATAACTTCTTTCCTAGTTGAGAGCGAACAAAAATACAAGACATTTTTTCTGATTTTTTGTTTTATATTTCTCAACATAGTCTCCTTGTAACTATACACCCTACTCCCAGCGATGCTACCATCTCTATAACCACTCCAAAAAGTACTCGGCGTTTTTCTATGCAAAAAAATTGTTCACGAAGGTGATTGCCTCTTCATTTGATGAAAATCTCTGTCCTCCGAGTTCAATTTTTTGGATGAGGGAACAGAAGAAGTTGCTTGGGGCTAGATCTGGTAAGGCGGATGGTCAAGCAGTTCAAACTGTAATTTGTGGATTTTCACCGTGGCAACCACTGAGGTGTTGTCTTCGTGAAACAGGATTTTCATTTTCTGAAAACGTGGCCATTTTCCCGCTAGTTCTGCCTCAGCTTGTCAAATAATGATGCGTAGTATGCACCTGTAATGGCTTTTCCTTTTTGAAGATAGTCGATTAAAATAACTCTATGACTATCCCAAAAAACAGTCGCCATCACTTTCCCAGCCGAGAAAACAGTTTTTTGCTTTTTTTGGAGCGGGTTCCCCCTTTGCAGTCCACTGTTTGGACTGTATTTTTGTTTCAGGCATCTAATGGTGTATCCAAGTTTCATTTACAGTAATTAAAGTGCGCCAACAGAGCGTTGGAAATGTTCATTCGAGCATATTTTTGGTCTAACGTGGGGAAACACGGCGCCCAACGTGTGGACAGCTTTCTCATATCTAAAAGTTGATGTAATATGTAACAGACACGTTCTTTTGACATGTTCATAACCTCTGCTATCTCTCTCACTTTAAATTGGCGGTCGTCTAGCATCATTTGGTGAACTTTGGCGATGTTTTTGTTGGTAATTGCAGTTTTTGGACGTCCCAAGCGATCATCGTCTCCCAAGCTCTTACGGAAACGTTTAAATTCAGCTGCCCAAAATTTCACTGTGGTAAATGAGGGTGCAGAGTCCCCATACTCAGAATTCAACTCATCTTTGATTTGCCTAGGCATATTGTGTTTAAAAAAACAAATGTTTAATGACAGGTTGATACTCGATTTTGTTCATTTTCATAAAAACACTCACATCAACGACTGTAAACACATAAAAACTGTGCGTCCAAAATGGCTGAAACTTTAGTGGGTCAACATATCAGGACCTTGGAAGAGGAAGGGGAATCGTGAATTCCAGATGTTGGGAAATTGAAGTCAACGTTACAGAAGTGCTTCAGGATAGCAAAGACGGATATTTACTCTATTGAATAATGATTCATAAACCTGAAAAATTAGTTAAATGAAATTCAATGTTTTAATTATAATTTTTATGATTGATTTCTTGGTAACAAAATGCTAGGAGGGGAGTTTCAGACCCAGGATTCACCATTGAAATTAAACATTGAATTTTAATAGATGCAGTGGCGTAAGGCCGGGCGCAAATTGAGCCCAGCGCAGACGCAGCACAGGGGCTTCAGAAATAGCGAGAAAACAGACAGAGGAGGTCCGTAGGACCCAGTTCAGAAACGGTAACGCAAATTGAACCCAGCTCGGTAACTTGCCTAGTTCCGATAGAAGCCACGCGCTGCGTTGCTGAGCCTTGAGTCCAAATCTGACTATTCGAAAACAGTACGCTTTTTTATCGTCTGTATTTTTAAAAAAATGAAAGAGAGGGAAATCTAGGAACTTTTTGAGAAAAAGAGAAACTCATGGCGAGTTTAATATTTTAAAAACGATTTCGGATATATTGCTCGAAATATTAAGTAGATTTAAAAATATAGTGAAACAAAAATATTATCTTATAATATCCTCCAAAAGAAAATTCTGAGGTCAAGCTAAATTAAAAACACCCTAGTATGATCATCACATATTCCATAAATATTTCATTTATTTATTTCCTCTCCTTACACACTCGTTTTGGCCTTCAGGCCATTTTCAAATCACTAGAAAAAAGAATGAAGTGTTAACATCTCATTGGACCCTCAAACCCATTTATATTAATATAACTTTAGAATTTTCTTTTTTAAACCTAATTTTAATTTTTAAATCCTTCTCCCAAATTTTAATTAATTTACCCAGTTAAAAACATTTTTTCTTTCTTCTCTACAAAATTTCCAATTTTCTTACTTATATTATTTCTAAGGCTATTTAAATGTTTTTTACAAGTATCTAATGATTTTAAAATACACTCTACATCTACTATTACATTTATTATATCTATCTGGGCATTTGTCAGAAACAAATCTACATTTTCATTTAATTAATTACTTCCTATGGGATTTTACCACTTCTTTCTTATAAATACTCATTATACTTCTTTATTAGTTCACTATCCGCATCATTATTTCTAAATAATAAATTTTCTCTTATATTCTTACAATCTACAAAGGTTATATGTTTACCATTTTTATACCTTTTTATTATTATGGTGCATCGATTGCTCGGATCATTAGCGCCATTTTATATCTATTATCACATTTTAGTTTTATTATTTTTATTCTCTGGTATGTTTGTAATTTATTCCTTAATTTACCTAGATTTAAGTTATTTCCTTATCATTACATAATCTATGAAAACATTGAACTCTTCTTAACATTTTACCTTAGCATTAACATTTAGATTATTAATAATAGAATTTAAATCTTTCTTAGTACTCCCAACAAGCCAGTATCCTTGAATAATATACAAAACCAATTAGTTCTTCAGCAGATTTATTAAAAATATCAGTATTTTTTAGTTTCTTTAAAACGTTAGGCTGACAACAATTTTCAAACCATACAGAAAATGTGGTGGAATATAAATTTTTTTTTTTTTTTTATATAATAAATTTCCCCCAGTGCCTTAAGGTGCTTTTTTCTTTCTAAAAACAAATCCTTTACTCAACTTTAATCCACTAAAAATTGTTTACACTCCTCCTTTTTTCTTTTTAAATACTCATTCATCGAAGCTCCTTTTTGATCTGCTTCCATTCTAATTATATTATAACCGATGGACCCTTCAAGAAAAGACTTGCATCGAAAAAAATGTACTCCACCTTCAAACACTGACAAATGCACGTGGAGTAGAACATGGACTGGCACAAGCCAGCAATTTTGATTTTCAAATTTTCTTTGGGGGTAGGAATAAAAAAAAAAAAATAAAAATTATCTCATATCCTTATTTACTCCAGAAGAAAATTCCGAGGTCCAAGCTTAATTAAAAATGTGATGTTAACACTTACTTTATTTTTCTTCTAGTGATTTGAAAATGGCCTAAAGGCCGAAATGTTACGTGTAAGGAGAGGAAATAAATAAATAAAATATTTATGGTTTGAGGTGATCATAATAAAGTTGAGGCGTTTTTAATTAAAAATACCATTAACATAACAATTGAATTCATACATTTTGAAGGGAGACTAGACTTCAAATTTATTCTCAACGAAATTTGAAATTAAAACAATTGAATTAACCCCAAAAAATGAAATGAAGTGAATGAAACTTAGGCCATATTAAAAACCTACCAAATGTGTGCCTATTAATGTGTTTACTATATTTTTAAAAGAGTATTTACTTTGAATTTCTAATATACAACTCGACAACAATTTTATAAAATACATGAGATTATTAAAGTGAAATTAAAGAAAAGGAATGCAGTGCTCAGAGGCCAATTGGAAATGAAGTGAAGGTAGCAATATGTCTTAGGCAAGCATAGTTTTATTTTATGTACATATCATATTTAACAATTTTATTTAAAATAACAGAAAAAATGAGGTAAGAAAAATAATTAACGAACCGGAGAATAAACTAATACAATAAGTAAAATGAGTAAATAGACAAAATAATTCAATCTCAATAAAGGTTTGTGTTCTTTCTTCCTCATCATGTTAATTGATAATCGTGGGCGTTAGTAAATATGATGGATTATCAGCTAATTCTCAACCATCGTTCCGAGATTGAGGATAAATTTTGTCTTCAGCTTCCGTAACTGCAACAAATAGTTTTCTTCTTCTTAACTGTTGATATTCCGAGGGCATAACTTTTGTTAGATTGTATATCGAATTCCGTTGGTAGTTTATCAATTTTGTCCATTGGTCTTCAGCCTTCTTTCCTATAACAACATTTATTAGATATTAGAACACAAATAACATAATGCAATAGTATTTCCTTTCAAATACTTGGCTTCTGGGGATATGATTAAAATAATAGCTATAGGTTGGGAGAAAGGACTGTTCCCAACATTATGTCTAAAGTATGCCGGGCAATATGGACACACTTGCAACCTATTTAAATCCCTGAACCTAATGTCAACATGTGGGAAACAATTACAATAGAGTATGAGAGAAAGTAGCAATTTTATACAATTTTTTTTTTGAGCTATTCACGGTAAACATGTAACCATAAGAAAACCAGCTTTGAGAGGTTCTTCATTCTTTAACTACAAACAATTTTCTCATTTATTTTTGTTCACTTAATACAATTTGCTTTAATTCAATTGTAATCTCAATAATGTTTTTAAGAGTTACTTTATTTTTAAATCTACTAAATTAAATAAATTTATTAAAAATAGGTAAAATAACCTGAACTTACATAATTCATTCTTATAATACTCACTATTTTTGTTTACTTAATTTATTTTTTTTAATTCAATTGATATATTAATAATATTTTTGAGTGTTACTACATCTTTAAATGTAAATCTACTTTGTATTTCTATTAAAATAACGAAAACAGGCAAAATAACCTGTACTTATATTATTCATTTTGATAATAATACTATTTTTCTTCACTTGATTTATTTGTTTCAGTTCAATTGTTATATTAATAATATTTTTGAGTGTTACTTCATCTTTAAATGTAAATCTACTTTGTATTTCTATTAAAATAATGAAAACAGGTAAAATAACCTGTACTTACATAATTCATTTTTATAATACTCACTATTTTTGTTCACTTAATTTATTTGTTTTAACTCAATTGTAATCTCAATAATATTTTAAAGAGTTGCAAAGCTTTTAAATGTAAATCTACTTTGCTTTTCAATTAATATATTAAAAACAGACAAAATAACCTGTACTTACCGTTGTCCGTGTTTAATTCTTTGGCGATTTAATCCCATGTCTGGTCTTTACTTGTCGTCCTCACATAATTCAGAAGACTTGTATCGCACAACACAGTAAAAGTTTTCACTTCACATATAAAACTTTCCATGATTAAATGGAATGGCGGGCGAGCTAGTACCGACAGAGGACGTAGGAATCTGTGTGAAAACACAAAAACGCCGAGGGACGACAGAGGCCCTTGCCGCGCCTGCGCCTGCGCTGGCTTCAATATGCGGCACTCCATTGAAACTAATGTGTTGCAGAAACGCCGAGGCCTGTGCTCCGTCTCTGCTGCGTCTGCGCTGGGCTCAATTTGCGCCCGGCCTAACAGCCGGGCCCGCAGGGCCTGCGGTACAGGGGGGCAAAGAATAGGAGCCCCGAAGGGATGATTTACGGAACCTAGTACACACCAGCACCATCATCTTATACGAAGTTGACTGCTGGTAGTGGAGGAAGAAAAAATTGATATCTTCTTATCTAAACTTTGATTTCTATGTTTCTTTGACAAACGGTGCATCTACCAGAACGTCTGTGCTCCGTTTGTGGTGTTGGTTCTGGTATCCTCTTCCGGGTCATTTTGGCCGCCTGGTGTATTTAAGAATCCAAGATACTGTTGCTCTCTTTTCAATTTGTGGTCTAATTAGTTTCATCGCAATATCTCTTAAGAACTCAACCCTCACCAGAGTTCGTAGTGGGATTATTTGCTACCTATATTGCCTGAAAGATAATGCCGGCTATGTGGAGGATTCTAAAGAAGACAGTTAGAGGACACGCTGAGCTACAGGATATGTAGCGTACTTCTAGTCAATGATGTCTACATCACCGGTAGATTATAAAATGTTATTATGTTATTATCTCAGCCTGCTATAGTGCTTCTTCATCTGACTGTTCACTTTATGTTTCATGCAATGATTTTCCAAAAATATCTTTTTTCTCTTCATCCACATCAATAAACTCAAGTTCTCCCTCCTCTTCACACACTTACTAAAAAAGCCTCTTCATTCTTTTTTGATTCTCTTCATAAAAAATGTCAAACAGTGGTTGAAAGAAAAAATTATATTTTAAAATTTTGTTACATATCTAGGGAGGTGGGGTGCTGTGAGCACCCCAAGCCAATAGAAGACCCGAAAGACAAACAAATAATAACTGGCGAATAAGGCGGAAGGTCAATAAAATATCGCCACACACTTCTACACTTTTATTTATCTTCCCTACATGTTTCGCACCCTTTTTTGGTGCCTCTTCAGGGGAACACACTTAAACATTAAATTCAGCCTCACCATGAGGAATGGAACCTTCCACTAGCAGGGCCTCGACTAGAATGACCAGTCTAGACGAGGCCCTGCTAGTGGAAGGTTCCATTCCTCAGGGTGAGGCTGAATTTAATGTTTAAGTGTGTTCCCCTGAAGAGGCACCAAAAAAGGGTGCGAAACATGTAGGGAAGATAAATAAAATTGTAAAAGTGTGTGGCGATATTTTATTGACCTTCCGCCTTATTCGCAAGTTATATATGTCTGAGCTAAGGGTCATTTAATAACAAACAAATAATGTTTTAGCGCGGTTCCTCCCTCCCTTCATAGGGAGGAACCCCGCTTATAAGGTTGATCTCATGAAACAATCCGGAAGTGCCGACTAGAAAATTTCGCGTTTCAGAACCCCTAGAGACCGAAAATAACGGTGGTTTAAATTTGTATATACATACATACATATATATATATATATATATATATATATAAATATATATATATATATATATATATATATATATATATATATATATATATATATATATTTATTTATATATATATATATATATATATATATATATATATATATATATATTTATTTATATATATATATATATATATATATATATATATATATATATATATATATATATATATATTGTAATGATATATTAAATTCACGAAAATTCATTTTTAAATTCAAATAACCATCGATATTTTGAAAAGCCCGCGTAAAATCACAAACCATATATACAAGTAACATCGTATTATATACGATCAAAATTAACAATATTTTTGGACAATACTGATGTACAATATGCACATATTAAATGTACATTCAGATAACAATAAATTAATTATTTGAAGTTACGAAAAACATAATTTTTATCTTTATATATGAACGAACATAATGCGGAAGTTAAGAAACAAGGATGCAAAGTTTTCCCTCTAGCAAAGCGTCAGTTGATTCTCAGCAGCCAAAGGGAGAAGAGGTCAGTTGAGTCCCAGCAGCCCGCAAAAACGGTGCGTCTCTCTATTCTCAGCATTGGTCGCGTGCGGAGCTTGAGTCCATTAATTGCTGAAGCGCAGTGTGTTGAGGCCTTGTTGGAAGCAAATTGATTTAGAGGTAAAATTTATTTTTTTGTAGTTGTTGATTCTTTTATTATTATTTGTATGTATTTTAATATTGTTTTGTATTTCGGAATTGTCTAAGAATCAATATTATATTCTTCATTCACTCGGAACTTCTATCCCTGAGATTAAGTTAAATGAATATAATAAAACTTAATCAAGTAATTAAAATTTTTTTTTATTTCTTTTTATAAAAATTGATCTTAACAATATATATATATATATATATATATATATATATATATATATATATATATATATTGTAATGATATTTTACATTACATATTTAAAATTTTTAAATTCGAATAACCGTTAAAGGTAAAAAAGGCGGGAAAAGACGAATACAAGGTTTGCGGAAAATAAAAAACAAATAAATTTTTTCTTATATTTACTTTTCATCAAAAATTAAAAGTTCTAAATTAAAAACTAACACAGAAAATTCGGAAAATCAAATAAAGCTCATTGATATGTTAAGTTCATTGTGATAAACAATTATTATTTGTTATATTGGTCTAGCAGTCGATACAGGTAGCAGTGGATACCGGTATGACGCTCCCGCCATGAAAGTTGAGTTCAGTCTGTTACAAGGGAGTCTGTGAAAAGGTGGCTCCAGGTTCACATGAGAGTCTGTTACAAGGCAGTCTGTTAGAAGGGAGTCTGTGAAAAGGTGGCTCCAGGTTCACATGAGAGTCTGTTACAAGTGAGTCTGTGAAAAGGTAGCTCCAGGTTCACATGAGAGTCGGTTACAAGAGACAGTTACAGTTTGGTATACAGTGGTATCATAGTCAGTCTTTTTGAAAATAGTGCAGTCTGTTGAGTTAAAAGGAAGCTGTTTTTGTAACGAGGATCCTGTTCTCTGAGGTTGGTTCCAGATTTGACTTTTATATCAGGTAATGCTTGTTTGTCTAATTCGAAATTTAACTTATCTATGAGTTTTTTCTTATGTAGAATGGTTTTTGTGTTACTTTACTGAAAATCGAACCCTAACCCTGAGATAAAGAGTTTCTAACATTTTTATTATAAAATTTTATTATTTTTATTTATTTTTTTAATATTATAACATTTTGGCGTCCAACTTGTTGGCTAAGTAAAGTAATAATAAATAAATTAAAATGTCGGAAAATAGTATTTTAAATATTTCGAATGGAAGCCAGAACGCGTCTGGTGATGACGTCATCCAATGCGAGGAAGTTGAACTCTCGGAAACGGCCGATGTTGCGAGTGGCGAGTTCCTACAACCAATGGATAATACTATGGAACCAATGACTAATACTATGGGCGAGGTCCTGAAAATATTACTAAGCCAAATTAACGATATAAAAAACGATATAAAAACAGGACAAGCCAGCCAAATGAACCAAATCAACGATTTTAAAACGGAACAAGTCAGACAGATTAGCGATTTAAAAACATCATTCGATAATTTTGAAAAGAAAATATCTAAAGATATAGACATTAAAATCGAGTTGCTAAAACAAGGTATAAATGGGCATGATAAAAAATCAGAAAATTCTATTAATGATTTAGATCAAAAACAAAAAATAAACACAACAAATATTGCTGATATAAAAAATGACTGTTTTAAACACGAAGAAAACATTTCCAAAATAGTACAGATATGCAATGAAAAATGTGATGACATTCTTATTAAAAATAATGAGAAAAATGATGAAAATTTAATTGAATGTAATGATAATTTAAGTGAATTAATAAAAGATAATTTGAATTATGATTGTAGTATTAATGATCAAAAATTTGAAGAAAATAAAATAATTTTTGAAACTAAAGATGAAAGTGAGAATGTTTGTTTAGTGAATGAAGATGGTAAAAGTAAAGAAATATTATTGAGTAATTTGAATAATAATAATGAGAAAATAAATCAAATAATTAAAAATAAAATAACTAATGATAAGTTAAAAAATAAAATAAGTACAGACGTTATGGATGAGATTTTGAAACAAAATGACATTAAAAAATTAGTTGATGATCATATAATTAATTTAAAAATAATGAGTAATAATAATGGTAATAATCAAAGTAATATAATGAATAAAATGTTAACAACAGTGATCATCTGAAAAATTTGGACATCAAATTTGGAAATAAAGTAAAATTTCTTTTTGAGTATCAATGTCAAAATGGGATAGTAAAAATTGCAAAATTAAATCGACCCCCAAGAAAGAGAATAAAACAAATCCTTAGAAATAATTCGGACAGATGCAAAAAACAAAAATATTAATGATAAATAGTGGATCCAGGACAATTTTTAAATTTAGAATTAGTTTAGTATAAGATTTAATTGATAATAATAATATTTAAAAAATTTATCATAAATTTACAAATCGTATTAGTTTAGAATAAGATGGTTTAATAATGATAATGTTTAAAAATGAACAATGAAAAATGATAAATTGATTTGGGAAATTATAATGAATAAAAATTATGTAACGAAATAAGTTATTGAAAATTTAAAGAAATAATAACAGGCTGGCCAATAGTTCTAATCTCGATAACCAAATTTTAAATTTTAAATTCTATTTTTTATTTTAATACTGAGCATAAATCATTTTTTTTATTATTTTTTTTTTTGACAGAAGTGCAAATGTAATGATATTTTACATTACATATTTAAAATTTTTAAATTCGAATAACCGTTAAAGGTAAAAAAGGCGGGAAAAGACGAATACAAGGTTTGCGGAAAATAAAAAACAAATAAATTTTTTCTTATATTTACTTTTCATCAAAAATTAAAAGTTCTAAATTAAAAACTAACACAGAAAATTCGGAAAATCAAATAAAGCTCATTGATATGTTAAGTTCATTGTGATAAACAATTATTATTTGTTATATTGGTCTAGCAGTCGATACAGGTAGCAGTGGATACCGGTATGACGCTCCCGCCATGAAAGTTGAGTTCAGTCTGTTACAAGGCAGTCTGTTACAAGGGAGTCTGTGAAAAGGTGGCTCCAGGTTCACATGAGAGTCTGTTACAAGTGAGTCTGTGAAAAGGTAGCTCCAGGTTCACATGAGAGTCGGTTACAAGAGACAGTTACAGTTTGGTATACAGTGGTATCATAGTCAGTCTTTTTGAAAATAGTGCAGTCTGTTGAGTTAAAAGGAAGCTGTTTTTGTAACGAGGATCCTGTTCTCTGAGGTTGGTTCCAGATTTGACTTTTATATCAGGTAATGCTTGTTTGTCTAATTCGAAATTTAACTTATCTATGAGTTTTTTCTTATGTAGAATGGTTTTTGTGTTACTTTACTGAAAATCGAACCCTAACCCTGAGATAAAGAGTTTCTAACATTTTTATTATAAAATTTTTATAATTTTTTTTATTTTTTAATATTATAACAATATATTTGTCTGTTCGCTCATTTCTGGCTCCGAACGGTCCGATTGTGATGAAATTTGGTACAAAAATCCGTCGACCAATTTGAAAGGTCAAGTTCGTTATCCAGCAGAATCCGCCCACTGGAAGATGGCGTTTGGGGCAAAATTCGCGCAAAAAAAATCGTAACGCTTATGTTTTTGAGTTCATAAGCTTGTAAGTACTCGTTTTATAGGCTTCTTGGGCTACTAAAACGAATGAAACTATTTTCAAGGCGATAGCTTTAACCGTTTTCGAGAAAATTGGAAAAATAGTTTTTGAATACCATTTTTGGTTTGGGTACTTAGAATCATGGGATTGAGTTGAAACATTTTCGGCATGTTCTACTTTCATTAAAACTAATATGTTGAAATTTTTGTTACGTTTGGAGTTAAGGCAGGGTTAGAATAAAATATTTTATTAACAGACATAAAAAGTTTTGGCAATTTTGTATACTTTCCGTAATATCTCGAAAAAGGTTGAGAATCTTGGTAAACATAAGGTTGCCATTAGAAAGCTTATTAAATGCTATACAAAAATGGTTCTGATGAAAGTTTTGATTAGGCGATGCCAATCGGAGAAATAAGTGCTTAAAACTTTAAAGTAATTGATGTCGCTTATTCGAACTGTTCTTTTTGTCTGTTTTTATTCCTTGTTATTTTTTAATTGCTTATAGTTGGATAATGTATTTGATTATAAATCAGGTTAAGAAAAATAAGAAAAACAATTTAATGTTAGAGAGACTGTAAATAGCTTCTTTAAGAGTAAATGTAACTTGTTATAAAAGTTAAAGACAGTAGGTTTTGGCCAATGGGCCTTTTTCCCTAACGGTCTTTCAAGACATGTAATCAAGAACAAAATAATTATAAAAAATACTGGATGTATTGTGTAATTTTCGAATAAAGTTATATATATATAAAATGTTAGAGATATGGATTTCCAAGATATAGCTTTTCAACTGCCTAGCGGGGTCCTTCCTAGGGAGGGTTGGCCGACCCATCCAGGTAAGATCGTAAATCAAGACCTTTCTAGAAATGTGGACCCAAAATAATAAAAGCTTCTATTTTAATCATTCTAAATGAGTCTAGGGATAAGAACGGAACCGCGCTAAGATGCTGCAGTTCCTGCGAGTCGGTTCCTTTTTGTCTTTGATTTTGGTACTTAGAATTATGGGATTCAGTTGAAACATTTTTTGCATGTTCGAATTTCATCAACACTAATATGTTGAAATTTTGGTTACGTTTGGAGTAAAGGAAGGGTTAGAATAAAATATTTTATTAACAGACAAGAAAAGTTTTGGTAACTTTGTATACTTTCGTTAGTATCTCGAAAACCGTTGACAATCTTGTGAAGCGGAAGATTACCATTCGAAAGCTTACTAAATGCTCTACAAAAAATGTTCTGAAGAAAGTGTTAATTAGGCGATGTCAATCGGAGAAATAAGTGCTTAAAACTTTAAAGTAATTGATTTCGTATATTCGAACGGTTCTTTTTGTCTGTTTTATTCCTTGTTATTTTTTAATTGCTTATGGTTCGATAATGTATTTGACAATAAAACAGGTTAAGTAAAATAATAAAAACAATTTATTGTTAGAAATATAGAGTTCCAAGATTCCAAGACCTTGTAACTAGCGGGACCGTTTCTAGTGTTGGCCGACCCTTCCAGGTAAGATCGTAAATCAAAACCTTTCAAGACTGGTGGAACCAAAATAATAACTGTCGGGGTTCGGTCACTGCTACTTAATAAAACTACATTTTATCGTAAAAATGGTTTTATTGTGCCGACGTTTCGGCTTGAACTTCAAGCCTTCATCAGGGCTGTAAATACAAGTAGGACATATTTAACACTAATATAAACACATATCTATCTAAACATATATATATATATATATATATATATATATATATATATATATATATATTTATATATATGCATATGCACATACACATATCTACATATATATGCCCACATACATACACATATGGGGTTTGTATGTGGGCATATATATGTACACATGTGTGCGTGTATATGTGTATGTGTATATGCATATATATATATATATATATATATATATATATATATATATATGTTTAGATAGATATGTGTATATATTAGTGTTAAATATGTCCTACTTGTTTTTACAGCCCTGATGAAGGCTTGAAGTTCAAGCCGAAACGTCGGAACAATAAAACCATTTTTACGATAAAATGTAATTTTATTAAGTAGCAGTGACCGAACCCTGACAATCCCGACCTTGCATCATCAACGGTCAACGATCTCCTCTCAACAAAATAATAACTGCTTCTATTTTAATCTTTCCAAATTAGACTAGGGATAAGAACGGAACCGCGCTAAGATGATGCAGTTCCTGCGAGTCGGACTTTTTTTTCTTATGTGAATGCAACCTCAATGTACTACTATTTAGGAAGCTACCATAGAGGTGAAAAGGATTGAAAATCTTTAAATTGAAAATATGGAGCTAATTAAGTCATGGAACACCCCACCTCTCTACTTAACTGAAATAACCTATGTATATTACCAAAAATAAAAAAAACTGTCCCGTAGCAGGCCTTGAGCGCCCAGAGGGACAGTTAATAAGGGGGTATCTGATTCATGACCATAAGGCACACTTGGGAGGTAGTGTGGTCAGTACTATGCCCCGGCCACCTGATTTTCCCTTTTGCAGGTACCCATTCATAAATTAATTAAAGGATGGAGTGGCCTAGGGACAGTCATGGAGGCCGAATCCAATCCACCAAAGAATATACTATAAGATAAAAGTCCATCACGCAGGAGCTGCATAAGTAAGCAATTTCCTCAGAATTTGGGTAGTGTAGACTGCTTTCCAGAACAATTTGCTTAAAATATCCAACATAAATAAAATAAAAACATGAATAGTTCTCTTTTAATTTTGTAATGAGTAACTGATAAATTATTAATTTGCTTCCAGAGTTATGTTTACACATGGTACCTACTACACTACGTAATAAATAAAAAAAACCTCATATTATCGTATTTTGATCTAACGCAGGAACCGGATACAGTCCCTCTAGCGCTCCTTGTGGCACCTTTGTGAACCTACGTCTGGCTGGCTTTTCTATTGAAATATATTACAAAGTAAACCCCCCTTTCCGATTGACCGATTCAGCTCATTTTTACAACACTTCTTTCTCATGAGTCACCCATGACGTATACCGCGTTTCGTTACAATACAGCAGAAATTACGACCATTATGAGTATATTAGTAATTTGGGTCCGGAGCAAACCCCCCCCCTCCTAATGAACCGATTTAGTTTATTTTTACAACACATATTTACCTGTAGATTACCACTACGAGTACCGAGTTTCGTCGAAATATACCAAAAATCACGGTTGGTAGTGGCGAATTGGTATTGTGGGTCTGGAGTAAACCCCTCTCCTAATGAACCGATTTAGTTTATTTTTACAACACATATTTACCTGTAGATTACCACTATGAATACCTCAATAGCTACTTTCCTTCGGAGGAAAGTGCTAAAAATCTTTAGAGCGTGTTTAGGATTTGAATTCAGGCCCTCCAGCATATTAGTCCAGGGCTCAACCACAAACCTAACCTCGCCCCCAAATATATTAGCAAATATTCATATAATCCACTTTGACAAGTAGCCTTATTTTTGACAAATCTCCATGATTTTATTGAGATAAAAGGACAAAATAAAAATTATACGCATACTGCATAAACAAAAGAAATCTGGTCAGAGATAGTTACCCTCTCCCAATTTTAAGCAATTATAAAACTTGAACATTTTTAATGCCATTTTTTTATTTTCTTAAGAACAAAATGTTAACTATTTTAAGACTTTCAAGTAAACTGGTAAAATAAAGTTATTTACCTTGTGGAACGAACGCTGTAAGAAGGCAAGCTGCTCCTCCAATAAGCATAAACGAACTGTTCAGAAATCTACGTCCAGTCTTGTCAAGGAATAGAGCCACCAAAAAATAAGCAGGAAGTTCAACCAGACTCATAACGAACATATTTCTAAAAGGATTACCTTCCATTTTGCCCGTATTCAAAGCAAGACCATAAAACGTTATGCTGTTCGAAAACCTGAAAATTACAAAAGAAATAAGAATAATAAAATAAGTTATTTAGGATAACATTGTGAAGAAATATCAGGACCTTGGAAGAGAAAGGGCAAATCTGAAAAATCAACTTTTTTTAAAATTTTATTTTCTGAGTCAGACATATGTAGGTAACACGACGCTTTGCCTTTAGTTCTCTCACAGTTTCAAGTTAAAGTGAATAGCACCATCATCAATGAAAAATTCAATGTCCTATCCAATGGTGAATCTCAGGTCTGAAACTCCCTCCTAGCATTTTGTTACCCATAAATCACTCGTATAAATTAAACTTAAAACATTGAATTTCATTGTAATTTTTCAATCAAGTTTATGAATCAGCATTCCATAGAGTAAACATTCACCTTTGCTATCCTGAAGCACTTCTAAAACTTCGACTTCGATTTCCCAACATCCGGATTTCGCGATTCGCCCGCAAATTTTGCTCCAAAAGGCATCTTCCGGTGGACGGATTCTGCTGGTAAGCGAACTTGATCTTTCAAATTAAACAAAAGATTTTTGTACCAAATTTCATCAAAATCGGACCATTTGTGAGCCCGCTAGAGAGCGAACACACAAATATATATATGTATCTATGTATGTGTGTGAGTGTTTGTTTTTTCATCACAAAACTTGGTTTATAGCCTCTACAAAGTGGTTGAATGAGTTAGTTGACCACAAAAAATTGGTCCACTTGGAGGGGGGGGGGGTTTATCCGGAGCATATTACTAATTTGACCATAAAATTTTTGTTATTTTGCAATGAAATACGGTAAACATAGTGGGCATCTAAAGATACAAATTTCTTGTAAAGAGAGAAAAACAGTCATGAACAACTGATGGCTGACCATATACGGCAACAGCTTTCTTATCATTCCAAAGACAATGTTTTTTTTTTTTTTTTTTTTTTTTTTTTTTTTTTTTTTTAATTTTTGCATACAATTTATTCTCTTTGGAATTATAATAAGCAACCGGCCTATGTATAAGTCATCAATTGGTTTCATGATATTTAATTTGTTTTATTGTTTTTGTTTTGTTTTTTTTCCCAGGATGTAATTCTTATTTTCTTCGATTTTCATATGCCAATTCTTGTTTCTTTTCTTCAGCCATATACTGAATTGGTCCATGTGAAAGGAAGTTTACTCGAGACCCAAATTAATTATTTGCTCAAACCTGTTCTAACTTGTCAAACGTTGTAGGTATCTAAAGAGAAATATGTGTTTTAAAATAAACTAAATCGGTTCATTAGAAGTTGGGGTTTACCCTGTATTATGTTTGTCTACTACTAGGGGCACTGTATCTGGTTTTTGCATTGTTATTATTGTGGGATGTTCTCTATTTATATGAAGAAACTTTTATTACTCATTAAAATGAACAAATAAAAAGATGAAGTTTTTTGGTACTTGTGTACCATACGGGCTCCCGTGACGTGATACCCGATAATGGTTGTTCAGGGATCACACATCCACCTGAACCGATCTAAATCACGATATAAATCATATGTTGTGACAAAAAACAAGTGAGTGAGAATACACAAGAAGAAAGTGCAGGCATCAAGAAAAAGATAATTTATTCCTTCCTACGCTCGTTCAGTGTACTCTCATGAGTGAGTAGGAGAAGAAAACTATCCTGGCGAGGGAGGAGGGGGAGAGGGCCAGCCAGCAACAAACTAAAATTTTCTAAACCAGATAATTCTATGAATATTCAGGTGATTCTATGAATTTTACTTTCAATGATCATATGATTTAATTTTTAAACATCATAAGCTTATTTCATAGATCCATATGAAAACAATACACATTATTATTTATTTAATTTTAACGTCCATCATAATTAACTAAGAATTTTAGGACAGGTTATCTAAAGTCACTACCCTTTTCTAGCCAGGATAGGATTGATGCCCTTTCTTTTTTCTAAAGAAAAGCCACCACCCCTAGTGGGAATTGAACCCACGACCCTTGGTACGAAGTGTTAAGTGCTCATGCATTAGCACTCACGGCCACGGGCCTCCATACAGATTATTAACATGGTTTAATATGTATAATTTAAAGTGGCTTTTTAGAACATTTAATAATGAAGAAAGTGAAGTGTCATTTTTCCCGGAAGGAGGCATTATTTCGAAAGGAAAGATATGTAGTAATGGTAAAAAACTGTAAAATGAAGAATGGTGCAGGGCGTGGAATTTGGTTTCAGGATTCTAAAATTCCTTTAGAAACAGTCATCCATTTCAAAAGATATAAACAATCCATCCAAAAAATATAAACAATTTTTGGGTAGAACAAAATAATTAATTGTAAATAAACTTCTGTTTAAATTTGTTACTAAATCACTGTTAGAATCATAGAATCACTGTTATCTGGTATCAAATCATGGGGAGCCGAATAGTGCACAAGTACTAGTTTTTTTAACTTAATAAGTACACAAATTGTACATATTGTCTCTACCGTGTCAAACTATCGAATATGAAAATCGTAGCAAACTAGAGGACTAACATATTCGATACATTGACAAAGTAATATATTGAAAAATGGTCTTATTCGATACTTTATTTAAGGTATTTTTTTAAAAAATATCTTTATTTGTCAATTATACAATACACTAAGCATTTTTTATAATTCTTATGTTCATGATTTGATGACATGAAGGACCAATAGGAAAAAAGCCCATTGGTCAAAACCTATTAGCTTAGAATTTTATCTTAGGTTACATTTTCTTTTAGGGTGACTATTTATAGTATTTACTTTTTTTATATTTACATTATTTTACGAGGTTTGATTTAAGGCATTAATGGCTATTCTAAAGGGGTTAGAGTTCCAACAAGTTGCGACTAGCCGTATCGTCCATAATTCAAGAGCAAAGTCTCGAACCTGATAAATTAGATTTTTCATATTCCATAGTTTGACATGGTAGGGACGATATGTACATAGAGTTGTGTGATGTTACATGTTGCAACGTACACAACACTCTGGAAGAAAAGTAATTACGAAATTAATAATTGAGGCAGCTGTTCATTAAAAATATAAAAGAGCATATATATTAATTTTTTATGAAGATTAGATAGCTAGCCGTCCAGGTGATAAGCTATCATGGATTAGTTGGGATTCGGCTAAGAAAACATCAATACGATTTTTGTAAAAAAATTATATTAAGGACGTTTCGGCTAATCTTTTGTAGTCTTCGTCAGCTAAAATGACAAAAAACAAAGAAAAACAGAATTAATACGCAGAAAAAAGGTTTACAAGTAAGATAAATGATAGGTCTATAAATACAAAATCAACTTTTTATAAAAGAACAATTTGTTGTTAAAATATTAGAACAATTATGTTATTACTAAACAGGTAAAGTGAACATTAGTTGTATATCTAGAAATTAGTTCTAGAAAATCAATAGAAACATAAAACACATATTAAATGAGGTATATACAAGTGAATAGATACTAATAATAATATTAATTAATTTTTAACGGAAAATAAGGTACTACATACCAATCAAGATGCCTAGGAGGCAGAGAAAGGCCAAAGTTAACACTTAAGTAACCATCATGAAAAAATATGAGAAAACTGGGATATACTATCGTACATCTTGCTTAAATATACGATGGTTACTTAAGTGTTAACTTTGGTCTTTCTCTGCCTCCCGGCAACTTCATTGGTATGAAGTACCTTATTTTCTGATAAAATTTTTTTACAAAAATTGTACTGGTTTTCTTAGCCGAATCCCAACTAATCCTTGATTGCTAATTAATTTTTTATTTATTTATATAGGTTATTTTAATCAAATTATCTAGGAATGCAGTCTGCACTACCCACCTTCTGAGGAATGTGCTTAGTTATGCAGTTCCTGTGTGACAAATTTTATCAAAATAACTTTCTTTTAGCAACTTCCGAAGCTAATGAGATTACACTCTTGAATGAATTTTTGAAACATTTCTTCAAATCTTCACTGAGGCAACCTACTAGATATAGAAAATGACATGTGTAAAAATGTATATATATATGTATATATATATATATATATATATATATATATATGATGCTATATACCAAGTGTCATGGTGTAACAACAAAAATTGTCCTTGTATATATGCTGCAGACTTCTGCATGAACCTCTTGATGTGACCTTCCTGGTGGAAGGTTCTCTTCCTCGAGTTGAGGCTTTAAGCCTGTGTATTTATAGTAATTTTTGCGGAAGAGGTACTACAAAAGTGTGAAAGATGAAGGCAAGTGAGAAAATAAATTTAGTTAAAAGTATATAGTGGATATTTATCACTAAATTTGAGTAAAGAATCATTTAATCATTGTATTCCTTTACTATTTTTTGTAGTTCAAAATGCTTAGTAATACTACATGTTCTAAGGGTCAATCCATATCAAATCAACCAATGGATGTTGCTGACATGTTTTATTTAATTTTTAACAGTACAATTTCCATATGTATGTACATATATCTGGGAGTACAAAACTAATTTTTTTTATAATTTCATATTTAGTTATTCATTTTTTTTTTTTTTTTTTTTTAATGGTTTAACGGCGTATCAACATTTGGGCTAATAACGCCGGGCTATCTACAGGTTGCCGCCCTTTTATAATGCCAACAGCACGTGGTCAGTCACCCATTCAGGTACTGACGACGCCCGACGTTGCTTAACTTCGGTGATCTATGGGAACCGGTGCATTCAACGTGGCTATGGCAGTTGTTAGCAACAATTTTGTTTGTGAAGTTCGATTCTTTGTTGCGTTTTCAGATGTTAGCAATAAGTTAAATATCTTCTTTACTTATTAAGCTATCAACTTGAAATGAAAACCATCATATTTTACCTGAAGCTTTCTACACATATGGTTATTATCAAAAAGTTGCTAGGTATCCAGAAAAGTGCCTAAAATAAACTTAAAAATCGTAAAAAAAAGTGGAGAAAATTTGTATATTTAAGATTTTTTTTTCTTTTTAAAGACGATTGGATACACATATTTAATATCCCCCCCCTTAAAGATGTAACTGACACCATGACTGAAAAAAATTATACCTTTTGGATGTTTCCCTCAGGTTTTACAGGTCTCCCAAAAGTGCAATTGAAGCACGGAATGAAAAAATTTGTACAAAATACTCTTTTTATAACAAGTAATAAACACATCATGCTGCTCTGACTAAAAGTACCGGATACTCATACAAAATTATTGAAAGAACTGTGTTCATATCCTTCGGATTATCTCAACTATTTGCGGATGAGTGAAGAAGTTTACAAAACATTGCTCTCATTTGTAACACCCCTAATTCAAAAGAAAAATGTGGTGATGAGAACTTCTATCTGACCACATGAGAAACTTACAGCCACTTTAAGGTTCTTAGCAACGGGTCGTTCTTCTCCTTGCAAACATTGCTTCTAAGATTGTTTATTTTTTTTACCACCGAACTCTTATTCGCATCGGGCTCAATTTCCTTTAATTTTGTCAGAAGTCTGTCAGAAGCAGCCTCTCTCATGTCACGGTTATAGTTTTCTTTGCTTTTTACAAGCCACAAATAGGGTTCTGATCGATAAATATCAATGAATTCCTCGAGAAGTCGGTTCCGTTTTAGGACAGACATGATGACTAACACAGTAAACAAACATAAAAAATATAGAAACATTCTAAATAACCACTGGCACACGAGTGCAGAGAATAGACTGTAAATTAAACACAACATGAAGCTAATGACCTCAGCAGTAGATGCACCAAAAGAAAAGGAAAAAAAAAAACAAAAAAAAAAAAACATGAAGCTCTCTAATCAGTGTACTCGCCAAAACTAACCTCACGCCTGCGCAGCTATACTGGATGACTCACAAACATGCTCAGGTCTACTCGTCTGCGCAGGTAAAAATAATTGGATTTTGATTCTTCTCCAGTATACCTGTACAGGCCGCTATGCCTGCTGCCTAACCGGAAGGGGCTCGCACACACTCTCTGGTTTACCTGTGCAGGTCACCTGTGCAGGTATACCTCTCCGGAGTATAACTGGCTTTCTTAATGAGCATACTAATGCTACTTTTTAATTCTTGCATTTTTTAAATAATCTTTGAATTTAGTGCTTGACAAATGCAAAAAAAAAAAAAAGAAAAAAAATGAAAAAGCTGAGCGTTTACATAAATGTCCATTCCTACAGGCCCGACAGGTCTATTCCTAATTAAATAAATTAGTAGGTAGATCATTAGCTACAGTAAAATTTCCTGAAGTAAATTTTATTTAAGAAAAATACTTTACCAGTTAAGGGCAACATTTAATGTTCTTGAACGTAGTCTTGGTGTCTTAAATAGATCAGTTAGCCCGGCTTTTTTTTGTTCTTCAGAATCAGCCTTTACTCGACCTTTAGAGATGTAGTGAGCCCGATCAAATTTTGGGCCATTGTTGAGGAGTACTCCTTTTGCTACTATATTCACACTCTCGGCAATCCTATCTTGTGCCCAGAGCCATCGAGGAGATTCATCCATCAGCCTAAAAAAGAAGGAAATCTTGAACAAAAATTGTTATTTAATAAAATCAATATCGCAATTTAATAAAATCAATATTCTGTTGCCACGCTCCATTAAAGCCTAGAAGTAATGTCTGTCTGACTGGGACACAGCGGCTGACTATTGAGAGGAAGAGGCTCTCTAGTTTAAATATCCTATTTCTACCCTGTTGGCAGGCCAATTCATAAAATATGACGTCCGAGAATTCACAAGGTTTCTGTAGAGTAAAATTCCTGACTATTCTAAACCAAGGTGTCTACTGCACGAAAAACTCAGAAAAATCATGAAAATGTCACGAAAATTAAAATTGGACATGAAAAAGTCATAAATTTTGAAACCAAGTCACGAAATTTCAGTTTCACCAGAATCTAATGACTTCTGCGCATTTGTAATTGTCGCTGTTTTAGTACGGCGACACAATTCTATCTGCCTCCCCCATCCTCTTCATCTGTTTATTGACAACAAATATTTAGTTAGTAATATTTTAGAAATTTTAAATTCTGCTACCTCAAAATATTTTTGAGGCTGCTAATTCCATAGTCATTCTAAAATGTTTAGTATAATCGTTCCTTCACTTTTAAAATTAATATGACTATCCTATTTAACATATGATGTACATTTTGTACAGTTTTATTAATTGTTTAAATATATGTATCTTAAAATTGTAAGTTTATAGATATCATGGTAATCCGTGTAAGGTTACAAATAATTTTAAGCTAATAGTTAAGTTAATTAAGTGAAATTATTTTATTTTTAATGGGTATGAAATTTTCATTTCAAGTCATGAAAATGTCACAAAAAAAGTCCTGAAATTGGCTTTCACAAAATTAGTAGACACCATGTAAAAGAAATTTTGGATTCAAACACAACATTTATCCTTTCTTCATTTAGGGCCTGGAAAGCATTTTACAAATTTGTGCCTGGGGACACCACAAGGCATTAAGGTAGAAATGAAATCATGTATTTTAAAGAAATAAGTACATATACTTCATTATCTTTAATTAGGCACTCTGATTTCATCCCCCCAAACAGTTAAAAGACAGTTTAAAATCGTGGGCAAGCAGAACATTAGACAACAGCTTAAGTTTAAGGAATACCTTTCATATAAGTTGAGCTTATTCTTAAATTTCGCTTTCCCATAATTTTCTGCTATTTTGTCAATCTTTCTCATGCTTCCTCCCCCCTCATTGAGAGGAAACACATGTGAAACATCAATTGAGGACAAATAGAAATGTTGATTTTTCAGAATCAGAAAAAATTGTAATTCAAATTTGTGTTTGTGTACACAGTGATCAGTAAACTAAATATCATCCATACAAATGCAAAGTATCGAATGTGAAAAAACACATTTTTCATTTTCAATCTATACTGATTGCTGTTGGACTGATGTACATTGTAGCAAACTCTTGAAAATTAAAGAAAAATTATTATCAATTACATAAAATCAAACTAACGAATGTGCATTAATTCTAATTAAGTATATAATAAGATAAAATTTATATAGAGTCATATATAAGGTAACAGACCACATTTCACATTCGATGCTTTGCATTTATATTGACGATATGTACAAACCAACAGTAAACACATAATCTTAAACAAGACCGGTACAAAATTCACTTTTGATGTGCACTGGTTCTAAACTATTTAAAATTATTTACAGGTAAAAACAAGCTTTATCAGTCTTTTTCCTTTTTTATTGCACATCTAGAAAACAATTAGGTAATTAAAGTCAGGCTGCTAGGGATCTTATGTTAATTCTCTCCTCTCTTAGCCACTAGACCCCAGAATTCAATTTACCGATTAAACTAAGTTTTTTTAAATTTATTTGTGAATTTTTTCATTTTTATTATTTATTGTCTACGAATTTATATTTTAGTATACTTTTAAGGTGACAGAGTGAAGAAAGAACAATTATTTATGATGTAAAGCATTAACCTTTCGTTTGTGCAAGTATTTTTAGAATTTTTGTTGCTTGCATCTCTCAGATGCAAGATCACATTTTAAGTCTTATCCCAAGTGTTTTACCAGTTTATCAATTTTTTCGACCGAGAAACATAATAATAAGCCATTAGTCGACAACAATGTTTTAATATAATGTGAAAAAGATACAAAATACTTGCAATATATTAATGATTTAAAATTGTTAACGAAATTTTTCACAACGAACCTATCAGTCTTCCCATACAAAACTTGGAACTTTTTGAAGACTAGAACGTAAGTCTTATGGTAAAATATAGTATCATGGACCAATCAAATAATCATAGAAAAACAGAGGTAGGTAATAACTAATAAGACTAATTTGAAAAAAAAAAAAATATGCGCAAATGGAACAATTTCTCACAACTATGAGAAAAACATTAACACTTCATAGGCAACTAGGTTCTTTAGGATTAATCTGGATCTTCTGGATCAACATAGTACCTTCAATCCTAACTAGCGAATACACTAGTTTTCTCTTCTGAAAAAAAATAAAAAATAAAATGAATTGAAATACCTAGAAGAAAAAAATGAGGCTACTTGTCGCATGCAACCGACTTATGAAAATTAAGTTTTGGCTAAATTACTAATAGAATTATTTGGATAGATTAACAATGACTGAAAACCCCACTAAATCATAATTAAAACATGTTCCAACCACAAAACATCAGTCAGATGAATTAAAAAAAAATTCTTTCACGAATGGTCGCATGCACTTCTCCGATGAAAACGAAGCCTCAGGGCTGTTGACATCACGGTCAGGTAGTGGTGCGCACACTAAGCGAAGTGGAACGGAAGGTGGGAAGATAACGAAAAGCCGGGCCCTCTTAGTAAATTCCCCAGCACGCAATAGAAAACAACTTTTCACTGTTCATCTCATAGATGCATGCGACAATCGGAAGGTTAATACGTAAATCCAGTCATTTGGCAGTTAATTTATACATTCAAAATAACAAATATCTGACTCTTGCTAAGGTTTTTCATAGAATCCGAGAGTTTCGTTTTGAGAAGCTGAGCAATTATTAGAGGCACCAGTGTCATTTTATATTTGAATTCAATTTTCAATAATTTCTTTCAATAAATTATCTTTAAAGTTAAGAATCAGAAATCTCCAACCTGATACACTAAAAGAACAAAGCAAATGGATTCTGTTTTATATATGCAGATAAAATAAGCATTACCACCAATGGAAGAAAATCATAAGGCTGTGTGCTCCGAAAACAAGTTGTAAAATGAAAGCATCAGGTATAAAACTGGCCCAAAATGGAACAAGCATACCGCCAACAGTAAAGAGCGCAGAGAGCAGCAATCCGCAAATGGTTCTCTTGCTTGGTCCAACCAATTCCATTGCTAAAAAGTTAAAAATAAGTATTACTTATAAGTTATGATAAGTTTATGGTAGTATGATATAATTAATGATGCAAGGAAAATTTTTGCTTTATCAGTAAATAAAATGATAACACCAGGCTCGAATGTGTAAACTATTAGAAATATTCTATTTTATATGATTTACCCAGTCGACATGAGAGATATAGATATTTCAAAATTCAAATATATGTTTTAGAAGATGAGAGCACCACAATACGACTGATTTGCTGGACAAATATATTCACACTTTGAAGTCTAGTGACACCAAGAATGATGAAAACACATTGCTATCACCAGGCATGGTGCTAAGGTTCCAAACCAAATGAAACAAAAAAATTCAACTGACAATTTGAGGTTTAAATGAACCTTTCTGAGTTCTTTCTCCTTTAACACCTTGGCTGTGGATGACGCACATGTGTGTCATCACAAACCCACTCGCTGTGACGGCATGATGCGCATGTGTGTCATGAGGGCTAAATTGCAAGCTCGAAAAAAAAGTGGGGGTGTTCAGCTACAAAACTCCAGGCTGGCTTATTGTATTTTCCGTTGTCTCAGGAAGTGTCTTGAGTGTCTTACTCTGAAATCGTTCCGGGCTCAGACCTTTCTGCGAATTTTGGCAAACGTTTCTTCACTACACTGAATAAGAACATGTTTTTACTGCAATTTCTTCAAACTGGTTTATTGTACTGCTTTTTTTTTTCTTTTTTTTTTCAATTTTAATTATACTTTGGTGATGTTCTGTAGATATTAGAATATTTTTTAACATTAAAAAATGTTTTTCTTTTAATTCTACCTTTATTAATGTTTGAATCCTAATCAAATCCTCCATTTCCCACTATCCTGAACCTACACCTATTGCCTTGGAATGTTTGCAGAGTACCACAGTTACCCTCCAATCCTCTTCCCACGTCCCAATAACCATTTCTTCTGCTTATTGCCCACCCAATAAAGCAGTCTCTCCTTCCGTCCTCAATTCCTTCTTCTCCTCTTTAGGTCCCAGATTTATTGCAGGAGGGGATTACAATGCCAAACATCCCGAATTTGGATGTCGAACCTCCAACTCTTGAGGAAACCTTTTTTGCTACACCTCCACTCCCACCATTTCTCCTCCCAACCCATCCTATTGGCCCACTTCCAGATCCAAATCTCCTGACATTGTGGATTATTTCATTACAAATGGTGTCAGACACATTCCTTTCCATATTTCCAACCTATTTGATTTATCCTCTGATCACAGCCCTATATTGCTTTCCTTTAACATTGATCCTAACCTTTTCACTCGTCCTCACCGCCCATCCCTCATCAACGGCCCAGTTGATTGGTGCTCATTTCAATCCTCCCTAAATTCCTCTCTAAACCTAAACATCCCTCTTAAGACTAAAGATGATATTGACACAGCCATAAACAAACTGACTACAGACATTCAGACTGGACTCCTTATTTCCACTAAGAAATGTCCTCATAGATCACCTCCAGTAACCTACTTCCCCGATCAGATACAATTCCTTCGAACCGAAAAAAACAGAGCCAGAAGAATATGGCAAACCACACGATATCCATCTGACAAGTCACGCCTCAACCAACTTACTAGACAACTACAATACGAACTACACAAACACTTTAACAACAAATTTGCTGAATACACTCAAAAACTTACTCCCGACGACAAATCCCTATGGACAGCCACTAAACGAATTCTATCTCACCCCAATCCATCACATCCTCTCCGTCGAGATGATAACAGCTGGGCTAAAACAGATACCAACATTTCTGAAACTTTTGCATCCCACCTTTCCCAAGTATTCCGTCCCCACGAATCCATTCAAAACCCTATCCATTCTTCAAATGTAGAAGAATTCCTAGACTCAGCCTTACCGCTTTCTCCTCCTCCTTCTTCCTTTCATCCTCATGAAGTGTCCTTAGCTGTCCACAAACTAAAAATCTGCAAGGCACCAGGACCCGATCTTATCACCCCCTTAATCCTTAAATGCCTACCTAAAAAAGCTATCCTATTCCTAACCTATATATATAACGCAGTCCTCAGAACAACCTACTTTCCCAACTCCTGGAAATTATCAACCATTAAAATGATCCACAAACCCAAAAAACCTGCAAATTATCCTTCGTCCTATCGCCCGATCTCCCTCCTTCCCATTATGGGAAAAATCCTCGAAAAGCTTCTCCTTAAACCTCTAATCCCAATTCTTGAACCCTGCCTCCCTTCCCACCAATTTGGGTTTCGAATATCCCATTCCACGATTCACCAATGTCACAGAATAGTTGACACAATATCCTCTTCCTTTGAGCAAAAGAAGTATTGCTCTGGTGTATTCCTTGATATCGCTCAAGCATTTGATCGGGTGTGGCACCAGGGCTTGCTTTTCAAACTCGAAAAAATCCTCCCCTCGACCTATTACCTAATAATAAATTCCTATCTTTCCGGCAGATCATTCAACGTATCGTTCGGATCATCTCTGTCTTCCTTCTTTCCTCAGCTTGCTGGTGTTCCACAAGGCGGCATCCTAAGTCCTATCTTATTCCTTCTGTACTCTGCCGACATGCCCACCCATGATTCCACAAGACTCTTCACTTTTGCTGACGATACAGCCATCCTCTCGTCCAATTCTGATCCTATACTTGCGTCCAAACACCTTCAATCCCATCTCCAACTGCTTGAACCATGGTTCATAAAATGGAGGATTAAAGTCAACCCTGAAAAATCCTCCTATATAACATTCACTCTTCGACGATCCATATGCCCTTCTGTCAATCTTTACCAAAGTGAAATCTGTGAAAAAAACCCTGTGTTACTTACCTAGGACTTACCCTTGACAAACGACTTACCTGGAGCCAACACATACAAAAGAAAAGACAGGAAACAAACAGACGTTTTCGACTACTAAACAGACTACTAGACACTCACTCAAAATTATCTTTACAGAACAAGAGACGGATATACACTACAATACTCCAACCTACCTGGACGTATGGCTTGGAAGTCTGGGGGTGTGCCAAGCGATCCAATATCCTCAGAATCCAATCTCTCCAATCCAAAATACTCCGTAAAATAGTCAATGCTCCATTCTATGTCTCAAACCTCACTATCCATAACGACCTAGAAATCCCCTTTGACCAGACCCTATCCAAAACCCGATACTTTAACTTCCACTCCCGTTTGCCTGGTCACGACAATCCCCTAATCAATAAGTTAGCCTCATGCACCATTCCCGGTAACCCTCACCGTCACCTTAAGCACAAATGGCCAAGAGACCTGTTGTAAACTAAGCCTGTAAAATGTAAACATTACAAATGTAAATATTGTAAATAGCCATACAAAAAATCAAATGTAAATATCTCTGTAAATTTCTAGCTGACAGGTTTTGGCCACTGGGCTTTTTTTTTCCCCCCTACCGATACATCATGACTCTATCATGAACAAAAGAATTATAAAAAATATGTTATTGTATTGTATAATTTTCAAATAAAGATATATAAAAATTTATGTTTGAGAACAGTGGAAGTAAGATAGTGGAAAATGTTGCTCTAATTACTTTTGTTTGTGAATAACGTACTTCTTATTGTTTGTACAGTTTTTTTTTAAATTATTAATTAATTTTTATTCGACTTTGGTATTGTTTTTAGTTATTAGAAAAAAATTCGTTTAGAGCCTTCTGCTCAAATTCAGGAACATAAATATGCTTTAGGTCCACCAATTTGGGTTTCGAATATCCCATTCCACGATTCAACCTATGTAATATACTATATAACATACAGTCTTCTTTTTCGAACATGCCAGTGGACACTTTTTTGTTCCAGTTTAGTCATCGCTAAAGCATATTTAAGCTAAAATTAAGTTATGCTAGAGAGTTAGTTAGTTGAAAATCTTGCTCTAATTACTTTTGTTAATGAATAATGTACTAGTTAAAAAAATTTAAATATAATTGAAGCTACAGGACTTTAGGGATGATGTGATAAAGAGGCTGTTGGACCACCATGTACTGCCATCTGAACCATGCCCGTGAAGCTTGGGAGTCCACCTTCCCATCACGGTAGTCAGGAGCTTACAAAAACGTTGCAAACAGTGTGATACAAAGGATATCAGTTATTATTATTTACTATGTTTCATACAAGTACCAATGCCCTGCAGAGCCAGGACTTTGCCTGAAAGATTGTTTCGGGGCATATCACAATTATCCTATGTAAAAATAAATGTGTAAAAAAATGTTTCTTATAAAATGTATGATAATAATCATAACTTCGTATTTTTAATTCCTTTTTATCAAATATATAGAATACAACTATTAGGGCAAAAAAAAAAAAAAAAAAAAAAATGTAGCCGATTCACTTTTAAGAGTATTGATGTTTTATTCTATAGAATTATAAATTATAGTCAAATACACAAATAAAATGAGATTAGCTTTCTTCATAAATTTTACTTGGTAGATATATACAAACAAGAAATGAAAGGATATCATACTTCTCTTATTCTCAACCGCGAACTACGTTGTCTAAAAATTATATATGATAATTAATTTAAAATAAATAACATTATTTTTATTGTTTCAAGACAAATTAGGTTGGGGGTCAAAGTGTTAATGATAAAAATAAAAATATACTTTTGATATTTTTTTAACTAAAAAAAAAATTGTTGAGCTTAGTTATAATTAGTTTTCACATGTTTAAGAAGTATTAATTTGTTGTCACCTTGAATTTTATAACTTTTTAAATCTTGAATACCATAGAGAGAAGTTTGCTTTCTTATTTTAATTAGACTTTCATAGGATTTAATATAAATTACAACTTGAACATTCTTGGCAGACATTTTTTTTTTAATTTTCAAAACAGCAATTTCAATTACTTGGTTAGTGTTCTTAAAAATTCTGAATTTTTTCCCTAGTATTTTCAGCGTAGCTTACAGCATTATATATCAGAATTGACAGTTTTATATAATAAACTTAATTTTTTTAACACCAAATAATATAATACAATTTTGATTTTAGTGTAGTTACGCAAGAAAAGAGACTTAAGTTTAAAATCTTTTATTAATTAATATTATAACTTAATCAATAGAAAATACACAGCTTCTTAAAAAGGTTAAGTGTGCTACAACATAAAATTAATAAAAGCTTTTTTGTTCTTTTTTTTTTTCACATCCAGAGCCAAAGTTATGTTGAATAAACACCAAACTCTTTTAATGTTTCCTTGAATTTAACGGAACACTTGTTGTCTTATTTGTTTCCGAGTATGCAAGTCATTAAATTCTTCCTGTGGTTGTTGTAGGACCAACTTTTAACTCGTCTGCTTCATAGATCAAAGAAAAAATTCCATGACCATGACACATGTGGTTGACTTCACCGAAAACATTTAAAAAGAAATATAGCAAGTTGGCTATAATTATATTTATTCTTCTAAGAAAATACTAACTCACAAGTACTTACACAAGACGAATCCAGCACCATATGGACCTGCGGTGCCTACTATACCAAGGATGAACAGAACAACAAGGTAAAATGTGTAGTTGCTGATAAATGCTATCCCTACGCTGGTTATTAGCTGAATGAATGCTGTCCAGCAGAATACAGTCTTTCTACCAAACCTGCAAACGAGAGTATTCGATTGAGTGGTATGTTGATGATTGAGAAAATATGGTCGACCGTTGAAATGTAGAAGGTGTTGATCGTCGGGGTTTCGGTCTATTTTTTATTCAATAAAACCATATTTTATAGTTAAAATGTATTTTATTAACGCCAACTTTTCGGCTTGGTAGACAAGCCTTCTTCAGGGCTATGAAGAAGAGAGAGAACTATCCAGTTTCACGTAGGCTACATTTCTGAGTGTTATGTTGTTTGATTCATTTTTTTTTTTTTTTTTTTTTTAATGATATAGCATCTTTAGTTGATGTAAAGTTAATTTATTGTTATACTACAACTTTGAATGGAAAATTGAACTTTATTAGAATATCTTGAGCATTTTAATGACAATTATGTCAAACAGTTATAATAAATATATTTTCAGCTTTTTAATCTGAAATATCTTTATTTTAACTACTTTTTTCTTGTAAGGAAAGGGCTAATGCCTTTTCATTTTATTTTTTTAAAAGAAAAGTCACCGCCCCTAGTGGGAATCGAACTCAAAATCTTAACACGTTCAAGACTGTGAACACCATATGGTGCTCATCAAGTCCTTATAGCTGGACCTAGAGCACCATGTTGTGCTCTCCCCACCCCTTCCCTGAGACAGCAAGCACTATATGGAGCTCGCGCCCATTCAGTTTCTCATTGCCCTCCCGGCTAGTAACTACCTGCTTCGAGTTCTCTCAATCAACTGCAGTCGTAGCCCAAAGTGAGCCAAGATGGCAGCAGCATTGAACGTGTTAAGAACCAAATGCTAAAGCCTTAGCACTACTACATATATTGTTTATTTTCCCAATATGAAAAGAAGAAAAATGTTTTATGAAGAAGTTACTCAAGAAACAAAAGGTCATCAGAAGAAGAGATAAAAGTAATAATATATTTAAATCAATAGTAATTGTAATTTATTTTAAGTAATTATAAATTAACTATTGGTATCTTTGTAAATAAAACTTTTGGTCATTCATACACACACAATAAATCTCCTTGAATTCAAGTTAATTCAATTAATAACAACTTATTGGCCAGAGAGAATTGATTTTTAATACCCATTCTTAATTACTAATCAGCTTACATCTTGAGCAGTAGCTATTTTGAAGGCATCCCATCCTGCTTCTTCTTGGAACTGTGATGATTGATATGTGCCTATTTTTATTATGGGTGAGGTTTGGCTAATACTAATGTACTTTATTTATTTAAATTTTAATAATGATTTATGAATTTATATGTACTTTAATATTTACTTACATATCTCCCAAGGCACCACAGGTTATAGCCCCAACAAATACACCAAACATGTAGGTTGACTGTATCATGGCTCCCATCCATTGTCTGTCGCAAACCATGTCCCACTGTCAACAAAGCAAAAGTAAATTTTAATATTTTTAAATAACTAAATAGCAATACTTTGGACTTAACATATTTGTTTTTACTAAAACAGATCTGTGCACTTGGCCGGTGTGGCTAGAGTGCGACTAACACAAATATGTCATTCTGAACAACTATCCATGTGCCTCAGAACCGGCATCTAGCGGTAGGGTATATAAAACCCATACCGCTAGTCTAAGTAGACTATTAGAATTGATAGTAGATAGTGTAGGCACCTCCTTCTTAAACTATGTGAGCTTTATTACTGTTAGCCCTCAGACTTTTTTTATAACTACTTCGAGCACTCAGCACAGGGTGGATGTTGAGCCACCAGCCTTTTAGCACCCGGTCAAGGTGAAGCTTTGCACTACTCAGCAGCAAATAGGTTAATGAACCAGCTTAGCCAAATGACCACACTTTTCTTTGGATTGTTACAAAACCTTCCGCATTACTCCAATACTAATAAAGAAATATACAATCCTAACACTACAACAACACATTTACCTCATAATTATCAGTTGTAATTATCAACAATTGCAATAACAATGTTTTGATTACATTTTTAAGAGTATTTTTATCAAATTAATTACCAATGATTTAGCCTTAAAATTTCCTTCCCCTTTTTACAAAAACTGCTTTATGAGTGGTCAAGAGATATTCTTACCTCCACTACCCTGGTATGTGTGTAGTAAGAGCTATTGTACACCCATTCATTACAGGCGGTAGATGTATTCGTTGAAGGGTTTAAGACAAAGCAAGAACTAAGTGATCCATCGGCCTCAGCTGGGATGGCCGACATCAACTCCTCTGAGCCCCAGGCTAATGTGCTTGTTGCATTCTCCAGCCCAGGAACCTTACATCTACAAACACAAAAGTAACTGTCAGTGCTGTAACTGTAACCAAATATTCTTGCCTTTTCAGAGCTCATAATAAGTAGGTGCTCATATTACAAAAAAAATATATTGCAGGGTTTTTTGCAATTTTTTTTGTTTTGCTCATTGGATTTACAAATTCTTTTTGCACACAAAACTTCCTCAAACGTTTTCATTCATTTGAGGAATACCTTCTTTTATAAGACTTATTTGTGCATTTGCTTACCTGTGATCTGGTATGCCAGCGACAGCTAACATAGAAAGCATGTGCACACCTGCTGTGATTGCGCCAAGCAAATGGAGGAATACCTGAAAGAACTGGTACTTTCCAAACTCCCCTGTGAGAAAATGATCAAGGTTATTAGTAATAAAATTATCAGCAAATAGCGAATTAAAAGAATATAATTGCTCTCTACCAATACACTGAAATCAGACAATAGGCTTCCCATAGATCAGGTGGTGTGATTTTACAACTACATATTTGGACTGAAGCACACTACTATACAATTTCCAGAAAGAAGGTCCCATTACTGTTGCTCCGATACTTGTCATTTATTCTCTAAATTGTATCCTTTCTGTAGGTATCTTCTTTCTTCAAGCCAAATAAAAAAAATTAACGAAGCAGATAGACAAAAAATCTTGGCGTTCTATTTCGTAAACTTTCCATACAGTGAGTAATTTTTAAGGTGTTCCTTGGTTTTAAGACCTATTGGGGGGGGGGGGGGGTTACTTTATGAAGCTCGCCTCATGCTGCTGACACAATATTCATCAGAAAAGTGGTACTTTGACACTTCATCCACCTAAACTCAAAGGGATTTATACAGTTAAATGTCTAGTTTGATCTGGACTCATTAGAATTGCGTTTGCTGTGGGGATCTCAGTTGATGTATCAAAATATCTGTTAAATGTGAAGACGAGGCTCCTGGGCACCGATTATTTTTATATGTTGCTCTACAGCGTATTTTGATGCACTTAACACGAATCCGTTTAAAAAAAAAAAAAAAAAAAAAAAAAAAAAAAAAAAAAAAAAAAAAAAAAAAAAAAAAAAAAACTCGCCCTTAACTAAAAAGAAGTTGTTAAGCACTAAAGTTCACTGCTATGCGGGTTACGAAAGGTGGCGTAAACAACGTATTTGTAAACAAGCGCAGGCGCTGGGATGTAAGATTGACAAACAAAGAACTCTTATTTGAAATGTTGATAAACTATTTATTCACAAATCATTGTAAATTTGAAGGGCTTCCTCACCCGTCGTAACATGTCGCTTATGGGCATACGTGCTATGCGTTTCCGCTCTAGGTAACATAATAGAAAAATAGAAGGTAAAATTAATAGAATTATATTAATTTTAGCGAGTTGGATTGACTAGAGTTTTGATATCTTCTTGAGCGAGCGTAGCGAGCGGAAACGCATAAGCGACTTCGGTAAAACTGAAGGCAAGCGTCCTCAGCACCATTTTTTTTTTTTTTTTTTTTTTTTTTTTTTTTTTTTTTTTTTTTTTTTTCAAATTTTGCACTATAACGTATTTTGATGCGCTAAACACAAATCCGTTAAAAAAAAATTGCTCTCAACTAGGAAAGAAGTTATTAAGCACTAAAGTTCTCTGTTATGGAGGTTATAATAGTTGGCGTAAACAGCGTATTAATAAACATGCATATTAAGAAGAATGTCTAGGACGACTTTTGGGCAGACGTGCTATGCGCTTACCCCGCGCACGTCGCTCAAGAAGATCTCTAAACTCTAGTCAATCCAACTCGCTGTTACGGATAGAATTCCGATGTTATGGAGTTTATAAATAGTTTATCAACATTTCAAATGAGAGTTCTTTGTTTCCCAATGTTAGATGTCTGCGCATGCGCATGTTTACAAATACGGAGTTTACGCCAACTTAAACCTCAAGAACAGAGAACTTTCGTGCTTAATAACTTCTTTCCTAGTTGAGAGCAATTTTTGTTTTAACGGATTCGTGTTTAGTGCATCAAAATACGTTATAGTGCAAAATTAGAAAAAAAAAAAAAAAAAAAAAAAAATGGTGCTGAGGACGCTCGCCTTCAGTTTTACCGAAGTCGCTTATGCGTTTCCGCTCGCTACGCTCGCTCAAGAAGATATCAAAACTCTAGTCAATCCAACTCGCTAAAATTAATATAATTCAATTAATTTTACCTTCTATTTTTCCTAGTTCTAGTGCACAATTTGAAAAAAAAAAAAAAAAAAAAAACGGTGCTGAGGACGCTCTCCTTCAGTTTTACGGCGACTTATTTTTTTTTTTAAATAACTGGAGATAAATTTAAATAATTGATGGTAAATTCCAATTAGACTTCTTAATTAACGGACTTTTCCATACCCGCGCATGCGCATGTTGACAAATATAGTTGTTTACATTTGCTTTCATAACCCGCATAACAGTGAACTTTAGTGCTTAATAACTTCTTTCCTAGTTGAGAGCGAGTTTTTTTTTTTTTTTTTTTTTTTTTTTTTTTTTTTTTTTTTTTTTTTTTTTTTTTTTTTTTTTTTTTTAACGGGTTCTTGTTTAGTGCATCAAAATACGTTATAGTGCAAAATTTCAAAATAATCGGTGCCCAGGAGCCTCGTCTTCACATTTACCAAATATCTACTATTGGGAATTAACATTACCGATGGCGGCGCCACTGTCGTTGTCAAAATGGCGGTATACAAAGGGTAACCTGTGACGTTTGTACATAGTGATTGCTGATAACAAGTGTTTTCGCAGTTGTTGTGGTTCTATTTCACGTTAATATTAGTGTTTTCATCAAGAAACAGGGTTTTTGGAAGCTCTATTTTATTTGTGTACTCAAATATGTAAGAATATTGGACTAACAGTGAGTTATTGTGAGTTGTTGTTATTGTGATGGATAAGCAAAAGTGAGGTAAATATTATTTCATACCATTGCGAATAGCTTTGAATACAATAAATGTATTTTATAATAAATATTGCATATTATTGATCTCCAATAAATCATGAACAATTTGAAAATTGAAAAAAAAATTACTTCAAAATCTTTATTTTCACATATTACATGCGCCATTATTTTTTTTAGTTTTGAATCGTTTCTGATCACAAATTTTAATTATTGCTTACATTATTTGCAAATTATAACTGATGTAAATATAATTTCATACCATTGTGAAAAGATTTGAATACAATAAATTTATTTTATAATAAATATTGCATATTATTGAACACCAACAAATCATGAACAACTTAAAAATTGAGAAAATATTTCAAAATTTCTTTGAATCTCTATTTCACATATTACATGCACCATTTCATTTACTTATCAAGGTTGTAATTAAATTATATAAATATACTTTATCAAAAGGCACCGTAATATTTATGAAAGGAGTCATATGTATCAAATATGAAGTAGTACACTCATTTAAATTTAATACAGCCATTCCTAATTAGCGTGTTTGTGCAAGTGCAAACAACTTAATAGAATGGTTGAACTTCTCCAAAATACCACAGGTATTTAGGTAATGGATGTGCATTCACAATTGCTTCACCTTCAACTATGCACCTGAAACTACTTAAGGCTTTTAGATAGCCAAAGAAGTTCCTTTGTACATACTTTTGTTTATCAATATCTATACCTTCTGAATTTCTAAAATTAAATCAAATTCGGGTAAAATGGGTTGCAATCTGTTTATAGTCACACAAGAGTGAAGGTTGCCTAAATGTGAATTATTTCACTACCTCTTACATATATTGTTTAAAAATAATTAATTTGTGAAAGGGAAAGGTTCATGTTGTCTTTAAAAAGACAAATTTGTCATAAAACTGTTGGGACATTATTAAATAGCAAAAAAAAAAAAAAAAAAAAAAACACGAACAACACATGTCATAACTTTACAACTGTCATAGCTTTTCATTTGTAAACAATGCACGTTCCCTTTGTCGTTAGTTCCGAAATTTTCCGCATGGCGGCGTATCGCTTAATGTTAATTCCCAATACATTCTTCCCTAAATGTTCAGCAGGAAATGTTTTCTCGTCCCCCACAATCATCGAACTTACTCTGTTCTTAAGTTATGGATTTTAAATAAGTTTTCAAATGAGACCCTTCTATTTTTTTGGAAAATAAGAACTAAAACTTTTCGTTTATCTATTTTAATGTTCTTCATTTTTGGCGGAGTTGCTGACCTTAATGTTTTGTATCAGTTTTTCTTCGACATTAAGATTCCTCAAAATAAGTTTTGTGAAAATGCGTTTATTTTGAGCAGATAGTCACAGAGATTGAGTTGCGGCGCAAATTTAGATTCTAAATGAAGCCATGGGATGATCTGGATTAAATGAGCTTATATTGAGCAGATCAGCTAATATTGAACTACTGCTTCAATATTCAACCGTGTGGGGAATATTGAATTTTGGCACGAATATTTCTCCGAATATAAATTGTTAATATGGAACTTATGGAAGAAATTTTAGATTAATTGCAACGAAACTCTGCATAGTGGTCCGATATTGCCGGGTTGCGTAAAAATTGCATAGCCAAATAAATATTATTTTTATTTTTCAAGAGTTAGGTATTAATAAGGGCACAGTAATATCTGACACCTACATGGTTTATTTACAAGATTAATGAAACAAAATTCTTGTCTTTATACGATTAAAAACGTTATGTAATTCAATATAAATTTGTAACAAATAAATGTATTCAATTAATAATAAAAGTTTATTCACTACTGGACGAAAATCTAATCTGCCTTTGGCTGAATGCTCTTTGGGAAATTCAGTATTTTTAGTATTATTTTTTTATTGATTTTCCGCTTTATGGTGATGTACACCTTACATTTTATAATATAAAATGGAAGGTGTACATTATGTATAATAACGATATTATAGTTATTATAGAACATTATGTTGCCTTATTGCCTATATATTTAGGTATACTATGTATGTATTATTACATTTCATTATATTACTTTATTGTCTATATATTTACATTACATTATGCTTAATACAAACTTGTTTTTATTATATACACTCATATATATATATATATATATATATATATATATATATATATATATATATATATATATATATGTAACACTTACCATGGGAGGGGAAGGTTGGAAGGAGACCAAAAAAACAAATATAAGATGAATACTTGGATAAAACATACTAAATACGTGTAATTCAACCAAAAGAATATTTACAGAACCAAACATAAGAGCTAGTTAAAATATTAAATTAATTACCCTTATCTAAATAAACTCCCCCTTATAGTTCTGAGCTGCCTTAGACCCCCCTAGATTAAGTCTCTACTTACAGCGTACGCCATCCAAATGTCCATACTGGCACTACTGTTCGGCGAGAGCCCGCGCACAAGACTGCTGTCCTCACAGAACAACCGCTGTCTCAGCGGTACGGGGCTATCGAACCCGGCAGGTCTAGGCAGCTCCGCTAGATCGCATAGTGATGCGTATTCCTACCCATTACATTACATTACAGCACATTACATTACATTACATTACACTACATTACATTACCCCCCCATTTGGAAAAGTGCCGTATAATGTCCACCCGGCACTTTACCCACCTTACGGCATTAATATACCCACATATATCAACCTTAGCCCGACACTTCGGCACTTTCGCTGATTTGATGTCCGTGAGTGACGTCACCACCAGCAAATTCCCGCTATTAGTCCACGGTGGCGACGCCTAACGCCCTCGCCGAATGAGTTGGATTCTTCTCGAAACCAGTGACGAGATTCGGGAATCGTAGGCCCTCCGGGATCATACCGCCGGGAGTACAGACTGGTTCCATCATCCTGTTCGTCGTCATGAGCTGGTAGTGAAGTTACTTCCATGTTTTCGTAGCCCATCGTAGGCCTCCATGGATGGGGTTTGGGTGTCATGTAGGAGTTCTTGATCTTCTCGGGTACGTGGCCGCCAGACAGGCTTTCCATGCACGGCGGAGCACCGGCAGAACTCTGCGGCTGCAATTGCCTTAGGTCTCGCCTCCCTTGATTCTACAGGAGGTCCACCACTGCTATAAGGCCTCCCCGGCTCACGGCCAAGCGGGCTCTCGAGGCTGTCCAGTAGAATTCGACCATTTGCGAACCATCTGCAAGAAAACTCAATCTAAGGTAAGGCAGCTGACAACTCTAGCAATAATCCCGGTGGCTCTGAGGGAGCCACGAGGCCTCCCTCCGCTGACTCTAGGCCCTGAGTCAGGCCTTCCAACCTTCCATCCCCTTCGATAGAGCCCCGTTCTACGGCATGGAGTTTCGATGACCCGATTGAACCCTCTTATCCCACTCCCACGCCCCTACTCACATTGTCCATTTACTTCGGTGGGACTGACCGGCTTCTAAGCTCGTATGGAGAACGCTCCCTCGGTACCCCCGTACCCGGATGCGGCGCCCATGGTGACGCTTCGCTAGAGGTCCGCGAATCCTCACTATCCTCGAGCGTCCAAGATACCTCATCAGCCCCCTCGCTCTCTACGTTGCTTCCCTTCCTGGCGGTTGCTTCTGGCGGGGCAAGGTCTCGATGGATGACAGTTTCATCTCCCTCGTCCCCGGATCCTTCTTCCTCGACGTCTTCCTCGGAGTCCAAGGGGCCAGATAAGGTCGAAGAATCACCTGCCGAAGTCCCTCCCAGACTTGAGGGGCCGACCCTCGGCGTCCCCCGAAACGACCCTCCCAGCGGGCACCCAGGGTGAGAGCATTCCGCAGCAACTCCTCCGTCAACCGGGCAGCCCTCGTGTGCGACCTCTTCTTCGCCCTCAATTGTATATTGAGGCCCAGGCCAGATCCACTGCGGTTCGTCTATTTCCTCAGGCACGCCTCTACCCAGCGCGTCCTGGTTGGCTCGTGGTTCCATCTTCACTTCTGGGTCGCCTGGGCCGAAAGCCCGCTTAAGCCTGTTCACGTGTACTACGACTACATTCCCGGTGCTTAACTGGATCCTATAGTTCACCCGCGAAATAACCTGTGTCACCTCATGAGGCCCCGTCCAAGGGCAGTGGAACTTTGGGCAGTGACCTACCTTTACTGCCGGCACATGGAGATATACGAGGTCCCCCACTCGGAAGAGTCTGTCTCTGCGATTTCGGTTGCAGTACCTAGTTCTCTCCGCCCATGCTTTTTCTGCTCTCTCTCTGGCCTGCTGGTAGGCTTGGCCAAGTTTTTCTATTAGCCGCTGTATTGGGTTCCGCCGACAATCACCTTCTACATCGACGACCGGTTTTACTTGCCCACCGGGAGGTTCTAACTCCCGGCCAAACAATAAGTAGTTCGGAGAATATCCCGTCGAAGAATGGGGAATTCCCCGATAGGCCATTACTGCATAGGGTACCCATTTATCCCAATCTCGGCCGTCCTTCCGCACGAAGTGGGCCACCGAATCAGTCAGTGTCCTGTGAAGCCTCTCCACCATACCATTACCTTCAGGGTGGTAGGCTGTGGTTTGCAGTTTCTTGATCCCCAGGATCCTACAGACCTCCTTAAACAGCTGCGCCACAAAACTTCGGCCTTGATCTGTCAATACTCTCTGCGGCACCCCATGCCGTGCTACAATGTGCTCTACGAAGGCCTTGGCAGTCTCTTCGGCGGTTTGCTCCCGGATAGGGATGGCTTCGGCATATCTGGTGAAGTTGTCTATCATGGTGAGTAGGAACTTGTTTCCCTTCTTGGTTTTCGGGAGGGGCCCAACTATGTCCAACGAAATTTGTTCGAAAGGAGCCGTCGCCATGAAGGGTTTATCGAGCGGTACCTTCAGTCCTGCAGGGGTCTTGCGTTTTGCACACTCCTGACATCTCTCCACAAAGGACCTCACCTCTCCCTTTATACCCGGCCAGTAGTAGGAGGAGCTAACCACCGACGCAGTTCGTTCTACCCCTGGATGTCCTGCCCAGGGTGGAGAGTGGCAGGCCTCAATTATCCTCGTTCGTAGTTTAGGCGGTACTATAGCCTTCCAGCTCTCGGAGTCCTGGCAATTGTTGGTTCGGTAGAGAACCCCTTCAGCATCCTTATAAATCTGTTTACTTTTGCCTACTAGTCCTTGGCACCACGGGTCAGATTCTTGTGCCTCCTTTAGTTCGGACCTAGTCACTCCTCCTTTCCCGGCGTCCACCCACGCTACTCGCCGACTAAGCGCATCTGCATTCTGATGCTTCTTTCCTGGCTTATGTTCGACTTCATAGTCGAATTCGGAGAGCCTCAACGACCACCGGGTTAGACGGGCAGAAGAGTCCTTTATGTTGAGCATCCATTTGAGCGCGGCATGGTCAGTTATCAATTTAAAACGTCTCCCCAAAAGGTAGCAGCGGAATAACTTAGTTGCCCAGACGACCGCTAGTAACTCCCTCTCTGTAGCGGAGTACTTGGTCTCGGCCGTGTTGAGCTGTCTGCTGGCGTAGCAGATAGGGCGCTCCCTTCCGTTCCTGACCTGAGACAGCACCGCTCCCAGAGCCACCCCTGAGGCATCCGTACTGAGAAGGAATGGGTCTCGGAAATCCGGGTAGGTCAATACACCTTCTGAGGAAAGAGCGTCCTTTAGCTGTTCAAAAGCTTTTTGCTCCGGTTGGCCCCAGGCGAAGTGGACGCGGGGACTGGTCATTGCAGTAAGGGGTCTGGCTTTGGCCGCAAAATCAGGGACAAACCGCCTATAGTAGTTTGCCAGCCCTAAGAAGCTCCGTAACTCCCCTGCGTTCTTTGGGCGCGGAAAGGACTTTACAGCCTCAACCTTCATGGGGTCCGGCTTCACTCCTTCGTTTGTTACGATGTGGCCTAAGTAGTTTACCTCGCTTACCGCGAAGTTACACTTCCCCCAGTTGGCTTTCAAATTCGCTGACCTGAGAATTCCTAGGAGCTGCTGAAGCAATTTGATATGACCATCCAGGCCTTCGCTGTAGACTACCGTGTCATCTAGGTATACTAGGCATCCTCGCCCTTTTAGCCTTCCCAAAAGTCGGTCCATTGTGCGTTGAAAGGTCGCCGGGGCTCCCGAGAGGCCAAACGCCATTTTCTTATACTCAAAATGACCTTCCGTCGTAGTGAAGGCTGTCTTTTCTTGATGTTCTCTGGCTATGGGTATCTGCCAGTAACCGCTCGACAAGTCTAGGGTGCTAAAGTAACGGCTGGAGCCTAGCTGTTCTAATGTCTCCTGTATAAGTGGCAGAGGATAGGCGTCCGCCCTTGTCACCGCATTGAGTCCTCTAAAGTCCGTACAAAAGCGGTACTTAATCTCTCCATCTGGCAACTTCTTACGGACCAGTACTACGGGTGCAGACCATGGGCTGTCCGAGGGGGCAATGACTCCTTTTTCGAGCATATCTTCTATCTTCTCTTTTACTATTTGCCGTTCGTGAAATGGCACTCTGTAGGGCCGCTTGGCTACCGGTGCGGCCTCCCCGGTCTCGATTCGATGTTGCACCGGCAGGCTACAACCCTCGGTACTTGGTTCCTCGAAGACATCCCGATATTCCCAGATCACATCGCCGATGGGTACTCTCTCTTCCTGAGACAGGTGCTGGAGCTTCTGGCTAATATCCTCTTGGGTGAGTCGACTGTTCGCGTTTAACTTATCAGAAACCTCCGTGTGAATGTCTTCGGTCGCCACCTGGCGCGCCACTCCAACAGACTGGTGCTTCTGCACCCTTACCATTTCCTCTGAGGTGTTGATTGCCTTTAGCCATACAGTCCCCTTTTCACACCCCGAGACAACCCTGGCAATCCTTACCTCTGGCTGGTCAAGATAGCTCGGTTCGACTAGCAAGACCTGGCCTTCAGCCCCTCGCGCTACCCTGCCTTTAAATAGCTTCTCCGACATGGGAGGAAGGGTCAGTGTACGCCTTGTCCTAACAGGATACGTCGACTCGGGCCCGTTCTGCTTTTCCTGGCGACTGGCGCCCGTCGGCATTTCTTCATGTCGATGCCCCGGCATAACGCGACACTTACTTGGACTGTACCTCTCGGCAAGTGCCTGCGACTCTCGGATAACCTCCTCGATCCATCGCTCATCCTTCTCTCTTTTCTCAATGCACCTCCGTTCCTCTTCTCTCACAGACACTGGGTCAACTATCACCTTCCGGAGTACCTCCTCCCTGCCGGCTGCCACTTCCCCTGTGTTTAGATTGACCGTCACCCGAAGCCTTTTCAGAAGATCCATACCTAAGAGGCCATCGCACCCGATGTCCACATCGGCCACAGTAAGGACGTGCTGAACTCCAACCGTTCCGAGACAGACCTGTACCTCCTGTACCCCCTTTACCTTCAGCGGGTTGCCTGTTATTCCTCGCACTACATCTCGGGCTGGGATGATTGCCGTTCCTCGAATGGGCTGTCGTATCAGCGAGATATCCGCCCCAGTATCCACGAGCATTCGATGTGGTATCCGGTTAATCTCAACCCTTGCATACAATCCAGCATCCCTTTTTCCTTGTAAGCCCATAAGCCTATTGCCCCTTCTCTCTCTTAATAACGGACCGGAAGTCGGGGCTTTTCCGGTCCGCTCCCTTTTGGGTCAAACCGATTTCTCGGGCCGACGGGGCAACCCCGGGCAAAATGTCCCTGTTGTCCACAAGAAAAAAACACGTGCTCTGTGTGCTTGTTTGGGGCCGCCTCGACCGATTCTGTTGGAACCCTTCTCTCCTAGGTGGGTCGAGGGCCCGTCTGCTCGTTCCACAGGCTCTGGCAAAGTGTCCCTTCCCACCACATCGATAGCAAATCAGGACCCGAGGGTCGTCATCCTCTGGGGTTGGTTTTTCTTCTGCCGTTAGTGCGCATTCCTCATGCTCGACAACAAAGAGCCTGGATGAACTTCCCAATTCCACTTCCGCCTCGCTCGCTTTCTGCGCTGCCTCTTCCAGAGAATCCAGCGGATTGAGCCTGAGGAAGGTGCCTACGCTTCCCCGCAGACCTCTCAAGAAGGAGGCCAGAACGACCTTGTCTATTTGCCTGCGCGCCGCGCCCTGTTCCTCCGGCGTTCCCTCCTCCGTGAGAGCCTTCTGGCCCATTGCCCGACACCGGTCGGCGTAGGATATCGCTCCTTCTCCGGGCTCCTGGCGCATGTTACTAAGCAGTAGCAGGTACTGCTCCGGCTTGGCCCTGTCCCGGAAGCGTTTTTCCAGCGCTTCCTTTACGGCGGCATAGCCCGTCTCAGGTCGTCTTAAGTCCGCTCGGCTCGCCAGAAAGGCCGCTGCAGCACCCTTTAATCTCATTCGGACTACCAGGGCCTTGTCACGGTCATCCCAGTTTCCACTTTGCGCTACTAGCTCTACCCCTTCCAGGAATTCGGCCACCGGCACGGTTCCATCTCCCGTCCATGGGGCAATCATCCCTTGCAGGCTGAGATCCCTTCGCAAGGGTGGGGACTCCTCGGGTCGCCTCCTCTCCGGGGTCATTTCTCGTGAAGAAGCCCGCGTCTCCTCATTTTTACTACTCTGTTCGGCTGCCAAGGTTAGCCTCTCGCACTCCTGTCGTAGCGCAGCTTCCCTTTCCCCGAAAGCCCGGTTGGCTACCGCCAACTTCTGGACTAACTCTTTTAACTCCTTGTCGCTCATCCTCTCCACCTGGGACTTGTCCATGATTCCCGGTGAGAAACCCTTTTTAACGAGGCGTCACACCTATATCCCCTAGACTATCACCTCGAATGTCATATTACTATAATATAAATATAATTGCCAATAAACACCCCCCTTTTATCTCGAACGGCCTAGTTGGCTGATTAGCGCAGCGTCGGCGAGATAGTGTCCGCGCGCCTAATCGTAGCGATAACCCGTATAGATAGAGCGGTCCTCGCCAATGGTTTCCCTCTCCCGGCTACGTAGGGAGGAATTCCCTCTCCTCGGCCACGCCCTATAGCGTCGTTCTTAGGTATCCTTACGTCCTTTTAGAACGCTTTAATGATAACCCCACACCTGACACCATTTGTAACACTTACCATGGGAGGGGAAGGTTGGAAGGAGACCAAAAAAACAAATATAAGATGAATACTTGGATAAAACATACTAAATACGTGTAATTCAACCAAAAGAATATTTACAGAACCAAACATAAGAGCTAGTTAAAATATTAAATTAATTACCCTTATCTAAATAAACTCCCCCTTATAGTTCTGAGCTGCCTTAGACCCCCCTAGATTAAGTCTCTACTTACAGCGTACGCCATCCAAATGTCCATACTGGCACTACTGTTCGGCGAGAGCCCGCGCACAAGACTGCTGTCCTCACAGAACAACCGCTGTCTCAGCGGTACGGGGCTATCGAACCCGGCAGGTCTAGGCAGCTCCGCTAGATCGCATAGTGATGCGTATTCCTACCCATTACATTACATTACAGCACATTACATTACATTACATTACACTACATTATATATAACATTAGATTACATGATTTTAAATTATTTTGAGTATTTATACATTATGTTTGTATATCAATCTTTTTGCATTTGCATCCTAGGAAAGTAAAAAATGAATCAGAAGATACATGAATTATCTGCCTACGGTGGAACATTCATTTCTCTATAGTACAATATGGTAACGAAATATTAAGCTGCGTTCAAATGAGTTGGTACAATTCATAGTTGTGTAGGTAATGTAGTATTGAATCTATTTGTTGGCTATCTTCTCTTAACCAATCGCATAAGTCTTAGGGTAAGTCAGGGCCGCCACATCTGAGAGCCGGGCGCAGGACTAGATCACGGGCCCCCACTTCTCAGAGCCGGGCCCTCACTTCTCAGAGCCGGGCCCCCACTTCTCAGAGAAAATTCTAGTACTTTGCTATAGGACTTTGGACATTTTAAAATTATTTTCATCTTGAGTTTTGAGCGATATGAGAATAAAAGCCGACAATCGGTGCAGCAAAGGTCACTTTCCGTACTTGTAGTTTTATTACGACTCCTAATGAAATATACTATTCTGGGACTGCACTTGTTTTTTCGTATATGTACATTAAAACGAATATAGATCCCATTCCAATAAATTTAGGCTACACCCGTCTATGTTTCTAAGCCCCATTCTTTTTACAAGCTCATAACCTATACATTTTTCTCCAATTAGCGAGGCCCAGCCCGGGCTCCCATGGTAAATTTATTAGCGTAGTGGTATGACGTCACGAGGAGCATAAGTAAAACTACTTCGTTTTTCGAAATTCTACATTTGCTGATATTCGCGATAATCAGGGTGATACTGCATTTTGGCGTCCATAATCTATTGTACGAAGCATCTTCGTCAAAACCTCGATCTTTTACCTTCGAATTGATTATTGTAACTTGGAAAGAGAGGCATCCACTAATAGTTACAAAGCTTTTCAGGATTGAAAACTAGAGGCCTTTCTTCTTTTGCCTGTATTGACTTGGCTGCTGATGTAATCAAACCATCAGAATAAGTGTATTTAAGGTGTTCAATTTTCGATTTTCGGTTGTTCGATATGCCGCATGACACTCTTCACGAAAGGGTTTTCAGGCCGACCTCTTTGGGCAAGTATTTCTCAGGCAAACTCATTCATTAAGAATGCAAGTTTGCTCAGGTACCAAAATATTAATTTATTCCTACCTCCTAATAGACACCATGTCCAACTCAATCAGGAACATGCGTTGTAAAAAAACACAAAATGAGTCTATTAAAAGTTGGAATTTACTCCTGAAAAAAATAATAATTGATTCATCTGTTGATTACAAATATTGTAAATTTGTGTTGCATATATATGTATATATATATATATATATATATATATATATATATATATATATATATTATTTCTATACTAGGTTACTTTCAGCAAATTCTTCTCAAATGTGGCGTTAACTATCCACTTTGTTGAGGAATGTGCGGATTATGCAGCTCCTGCGTGTTGCGATTTTATAAAATTGCTCTACGTAAAAAGGTATCATTAACCCCCCTTCATGTATAACGTTTTTCTTTCTTTTTAGCGCGGTTCCTCCCTCCCTCCATAGGGAGGAACCCCGCTTATAAGGTTGACCTCATGATGCAATCCGGAAGTGCCGACTAGAAAATTTTGCGTTTCAGAACCCCATAGAGAACATATATATATATATATATATATATATATATATATATATATATATATATATATATATATATAGGTAAGTTGTTTGTATTTTATATTACATTTTTGTTGTGGAAACGTTTCGGCTATAAGCCATTTTCAATCCAATTGTCTGTATGATTTTGCATTATTTTTTTATATATACATTATAATCTTCAGATTATGCGCTTGTAATTTTGATATTATTTAGTTTGAGGAGGAAATTTCATTTTTTTTTAAATTGTTATTATTAAAAATTGTTGTTATTATTTCATGGATGATATTATTATTACCTCAATTATTAGATAATATTCATTTAACACTTAAAGAAAAATATATTTCTTTCAGAGGATCGGCCATATTTTTTCAGAAAGTTAAGGAAAAAATACCTCAAAGTCATGTATCACACATTCATAACCGACCTCTGTAAGTGCTTCCAAAAAATCGTTTTAATTTAAAACAATAAATCGCACGGAACTCATTTGATTTTAAAGATATCGAAATGAGGTTTGCAGCAAAGGGTTTGTTTTTTAATCCCCTTTAAAATGATGAGCATAATAATAGGGGTCATCCGCAAACCCCAACATTTCATCTAGCGCCGAGCGCACATGCGCAGTCCATATGTTAAATAATTGACATATTTAGAAAGCTTAGATCAAGCCCTACAACTTTTGCCTCTGACATTTTTTTCTCAGACCAACCGTTTGGCCGCAAAATTACTTTGAGCCGTCTTATTTGGGACACCCTGTATCTATCTATCTATCTATCTATCTATCTATCTATCTATATATATATATATATATATATATATATATATATATATATATATATATATATATATCCAGGTAAGGTACCCTTGCCATCTGTCAAGTATCTGGGGCCATAAAAATATTTCTCGAAAAGCTAACCAAAATAATAACTGCTTCTATCCCAAGGTTTCCAAATGGCACTTTGGATAAGAACGGAACCGCTCTAAGATGACGCAGTTCCTGCGAGTCGGTATTTTTTAAATTTGATTGTAGCGGTGCATATGTATTTGATCTTTTGTACTATACGTAGTAAGGTCCATAAGTTTCCGGCCTGGGATAGAAGGAAAGGTGAAAGAAAAAAACTGGTTTTACTGTTTTTCAATATATTCTCCTCTAAGTTCAACACACTTAATACAACGCTTTGGCAACATTTCTATACCATGAAAAAAATAATTTTCTTCTTTGTTAAAAAAATGTTCTTCCACTGCTGCTTGGAGCTCTTCGTCGGTGTTAAATCGCCTTCCACGAAGTCAGATTTTAACTTTGAGAAAAGTTAGAAATCGCTTGGGGCCAAGTCTGGGCTGTAGGGTGGATGAGAGATTTCTTGGAATCCACAGTCCTTCACAGCGGCCTTGGAAATCAATGCTGTGTGGACAGAGGCATTGTCGTGAAGGAGGCGGACACCTCTGCTTAACTTCCCTCGCCTCTTCTCTTTAACGGCGTCTCGTAACCGGTAAAGTAGGGCTGTATAAAACTCACCATTCATTGTGGTATTCCTTTCTTTAAAATCTATCAGTAGTATTCCTTTACAGTCCCAAAACATTGTGGTCATTACCTTTTTTGTTGACTGCGTGACTTTTGCCTATAAAGGAGGCGCTTCTCCTGGTCTTCTCCATTCCATGGACTCTCTTTTGCTGAGTGGGTCATAATATAGAACCATTGTCTCATCCCCAGTTACAATTGAGTCCAAAAAATTCCTTGGGTCGGCATTATACTCGCGTAAAAATTCATTGCAGCAGTGAACTCGTTCATGTTTTCGAGCAGCTGAAAGAATTTTTGGAACCCATCTTGCACTAACCTTGTTCATATGCAAATGTTCTTTGATGATCCTCAAAACACTTGTTTTTGAAAGCCCTAACCTCGCTGCTATTTCCTTGGTTTTTAGTCGCCGGTCAGACAGCAATTCAGATTCCACATGTTGGATTGTTTCAGAAGTGACAGCTTCCAATGGGCAACCGGGATGTGGGTCATCTTCTAGACTTTCTCTCCCTAACTTCAATAATTTTGCCGATTCTTTCACTGTGGAATACGAGGGGGAGGACTGCCCGTATACACAATCCAAGCGCTTTTTAAGTTGCGCTGGAGTAAGGCCCTCTTTACAAAAGAATTTAATTACCGCACGGTACTCGAGTTTGAACATTGTAAAAATGGGGAGTTTCCTTCAAGGCTGGACACTGACTGACAAGACTGAGGAAGTGCGGGTCCCGGCACGTTTGAAGGAGGGGAAGCAGGACAGGCCGGGAACTTATGAACCTTACCTCGTATCAGGCTGAAAAATGGCCCAATTTTGATAAAATATGGGACAAAAATACTTTGACACAAACGAAAGGTTAATGCCGTTAACCAGCAGATTACGGTTTTGTGCTCATAGGCTTTCTGGTACACGTTTTAAGGCTAATTTGGCGAGAGAAATCAAATGAAACCATTTTCAATGCCACATCTATAAACTTTGTCAAGAAATGTGTAAAAGCAGACTTTCTTCGTAAATTTCCTTAAATATCTCGAATACGATTTGGAAATCGTGATAAATGTAAAGTCTCTATTCGATAGCATAATAAATTTCTCACAAAAATGTTTCTTATGCTATTTTTGATAGAACGACCTCATTTAGAGAATTCGGTGCTTAAAATTCGAAAGTGTTGATTTTATTCTTTTGCACGGGTTTTTGTGTTTGTTTGTCTCAATTTTTAATTGGTTGTTTTTCTTTAGTTCCATTTATCAGTAAAACTAATAGCTTATTAAAACATGTTATTTAGATGAGAAATATATTTGCAATAGTGTTTCCCCAGACCGAACGTTAAGAAGGCGCGGTAAATAATTTCCGCTTAGGATACTGTCTGTTTCCTATGAATTGTGGCGCCTAAAATCTTGCCTTCGTTGGAGATTTCGTTTTAAATTTTTACACGTGTTTACATTATCAAAAATATCTAAAAAAAGTCCGACTCGCAGGAACTGCCTCATCTTAGCGCGGTTCCGTTCTTATCCCTAGTCTAATTTCGAAAGATTAAAATAGAAGCAGTTATTATTTTGTTGAGAGGAGATCGTTGAATGTTGATGATGCAAGGTAGGGATTGTCGGGGTTCGGTCACTGCTACTTAATAATATATACCCCATATGTGTATGTATGTGGGCATATATATGTACATATGTGTGCGTGTATATCTGTATGTGTATATGCTTATATATAAATATATAAATATATGTATATATATATATATATATATATATATATATATATATATGTTAGGTATATTTACATAGATATGTGCATATATTAGTGTTAAATATGTCCTACTTGTATTTACAGCCCTGATGAAGGCTTGAAGTTCAAGCCGAAACGTCGGCACAATAATAAAACCATTTTTACGATAAAATGTAGTTTTATTAAGTAGCAGTGACCGAACCCCGACAGTTATTATTTTGGTTCCATCAGGCTTGAAAGGTAGGATTTACAATCTTACCTGGAAGGGTCAGCAACACTTGAAATGGTCCCGCTAGTTACAAGGTCTTGGGATCTTGGAACTCTATGTTTCTAACAATAAATTGTTTTTGTTATTTTACTTAACCTGTTTTATTTTCGAATACATTATCCAACTATAAGCAATTAAAAAATAACAAGGAATAAAATACAGACAAAAAGAACACTTCGAATAAGCGAAATCAATTACTTTAAAGCTTTAAGCTCTTATTTCTCCGATTGACATCGCCTAATCAAAACTTTCATTAGAACCTTTTATGTAGAGCATTTAATAAGCTTTCTAATGGCATTCTTCCGTTTACCAAGATTTTCAACCGTTTTCGAGATATTAATGAAAGTTTCCAAAATTTAAATTATTTCTAGCAACAGAAAATTGGTCTCATTTTTCATATCCTGTTTTACACACAAACTTTTCCCAACATAAGAAATTAAAAAAATAAAAAACCAAGGGAAAGAGACAAAAATTACAAAAAAAAATTCGCAGGAACTGCGTCATCTTAGCGCGGTTCCAGTTTTTTTTTTTTTTTTTTTTTTTTTTTTTTTTTTTTTTTTTTTTTTTTTTTTTTTTTTTTTTTTTTTTTTTACGGCACATCTACATCTAGGTCATTAGCGCCGACATCCAGGGTGTAGCGAGGAATTTCACCAGCGAGCCGTGGGATGATAAAATTCCTGCCGGAGGTTCGGAATCGAACCCACCATCTCCCGCTTATGAATCCAAGGCGCTAGCCATTAGACCACGGGAGACCCCGGTTCCTGTTCATATCCCTATTCTCATTTGAAAAGCATAGAATAGAAACAGATAATATTTTCCTCGGCCTTTGTTCAAAGGGTTTTATGGCTATACCTGGGGTCAGGTCCGCAAGACCCTAGAATCCTCTTCTACCGATACTTCATTTCAAACGTTTCAATGAATTGGAAAATATCAAATATTTTCACACATTCCTGTGTTCTTTTACTATAGTAATAATTCTACAGATAAAATCAATTAAAAAATAAAATAAAAAAACCAACAGCATAAAGGCAATTGAAAATATTCAAAAGACGTCAACGAATCTTTTTCTCTTGGCAAGCTATATTTCTAACAATGAATTGTTTTTCTTATTTTGCCTAATCTGTTTTATTGTAAAATACATTATCCAACTATAAGCAATTAAAAAATAACAAGGAATAAAAACAGACAAAAAGAACAGTTCGAATAAGCAAAATCAATTACTTTAATGTTTTAAGCACTTATTTCTCCGATTGACATCGCCTAATCAAAACTTTCATCAGAACCTTTTTTGTAGAGCATTTAGTAAGCTTTCTAATGGTATTCTTTCGTTTACCAAGATTCTCAACCTTTTTCGAGATATTAAGGAAAATATTCAAAGTTACCAAAACTTTTTAAGTCTGTTAATAAAATATTTTTTTCTAACCCTTCCTTAACTCCAAACGTAACCAAAATTTCAACATATTAGTTTTGATGAAAGTAGAACATGCAGAAAATGTTTCAACTGAATCCCGTGATTCTAAGTACCCAAACCGAAAACGGTATTCAAAAACTATTTTTCCAATTTTCTCGAAAACGGTTAAAGCTATCGCCTTGAAAATGGTTTCATTCGTTTTCCTAGCCCAGGAATCATATAAAACGAGTACTTAGAAGCTTATGAACTCAAAAACGTAAGCGTTACGATTTTTTTTGCGTGAATTTCGCCCCAAACGCCATCTTCCAGTAGGCGGATTTTGCTGGTTAACGAACTTGACCTTTCAAATTGGACGAAGGATTTTTGTACCAAATTTCATCAAAATCGGACCATTCGTCTTCTAGCTAGAGAGCGAACAGACAAATATATATGTATATATATATATATATATATATATATATATATATATATATATATATAAATATATACATATATATATATATATATATATATATATACAAATTTGAACCACCGTTATTTTCGGTCTCTAGGGGTTCTGAAACGCGAAATTTTCTAGTCGGCACTTCCGGATTGTTTCATTGTATCAACCCTATAAGCGGGGTTCCTCCCTATGGGGGGGGGGGGGGGGGGGGGGGAGGAACCGTGCTAAAAGAACGACAAAAACCCGTTCATAAGAACAAAACAGACGTATTTGAAGTTTTAAGCACTTATTTCTCCGATTGACATAACCTAATCAAAAATAGTTTTAGAATCATTGTTGTAGAGAATTTAGTAAGCTTTCAAATAGTTTCTATCCACCTACCACGATTTCCCAACCGTGTTCGAGATATTAATGAAAGTATACGAAGTTCCCAAAACTTTTCATGTCTGTTCATAAAATATTTTATTCTAACCCTTCCTTAACTCCAAACGTAACATAACTTTTAACATATTAGTTTTAATGAAAGTAGAACATGCAGATAATGTTTCAACTGAATCCCGTGATTCTAAGTACCCAAACCGAAAACGGTATTCAAAAACTATTTTTCCAATTTTCTCGAAAACGGTTAAAGCTGTCGCTTTGAAAATGGTCTCATTCGTTTTCCTAGCCCAAGAAGCCTATAAAGTCCGTCACGCAGGAGCTGCATAACTAAGCACTTTCCTCAGAATTTGGGTAGCGTAGACTGCTTTCCAGAACAATTTGCTTAAAATATCCTACATAAATAAAATAAAAACATGAATAGTTCTCTTTTAATTTTGTAATGAGTAACTGATAAATTATTAATTTCCTTCCAGAGTTATGTTTACACATGGTACCTACTACACTACGTAATAAATACAAAAAACCTCATATTATCGTATTTTGATCTAACGCAGGAACCGGATACAGTCCCTCTAGTGCTCCTTGTGGCGCCTTTGTGAACCTATGTCTGGCTGGCTTATCTATTGAAATATATTAGAAAGTAAACCCCCCCTTTCCGATTGACCGATTCAGCTCATTTTTACAACACTTCTTTCTAATGAGTTACCCACGAAGTATACCGCGTTTCGTTACAATACAGCAGAAATTACGACCAGTATGAGTATATTAGTAATTTGGGTCCAGAGTAAACCCCCCCTCCTAATGAACCGATTTAGTTTATTTTTACAACACATATTTACCTGTAGATTACCACTATGAATACCGAGTTTCGTCGAAATACACCAAAAATCACGGCTGGTAGTGGCGAATTGGTATTGTCGGTCTGGAGTAAACCCCCCCTCCTTATGAACCGATTTAGTTCATTTTTATATCTCACTTTTCTCTCTATATTACCACTACGAATACCAAGTTTCGTTGAAATATAACAAATATTACGGCTGAAATGGTCAAATTAGTGTTTTGGGTTTGGGGTAAACCCCCCCTTCCGGTGGACCGATTTTGTTGGTTAACGAACTCGTTCAATCGTTTGCTAATTGAATGCTATATACCAAGTTTCGTGACGAAAAAACAAAAACTCTGGCCGCTATCGTGTTAACAGACACACATATATATATATGCATATATATATATATATATATATATATATATATAGATATAGATATATATAAATTTTAACGGGGGTCATTTTCGCTGTCTACTAGGTAGGATCGATAAAGATTTGAAGAAATTTTTCAAAAATTCCGTCATGAGTCCAAGCTCAATAGCTACTTTCCTTCGGAGGAAAGTGCTAAAAAGAGTACTTACAAGCTTATTAACTCAAAAACGTAAGCGTTACGATTTTTTCTGCGCGAATTTCGCCCCAAGCGCCATCTTCCAGTGGGCGGATTTTGCTGGTTAACGAACTTGACCTTTCAAATTGGACGAGGGATTTTTGTACCAAATTTCATCATATATATATATATATATATATATATATGTATATATATATACAAATTTGAACCACCGTTATTTTCGGTCTCTAGGGGTTCTGAAACGCGAAATTTTCTTGTCGGCACTTCCGGATTGTTTCATTGTATCAACCTTATAAGCGGGGTTCCTCCCTATGGGGGAGGGAGGAACCGCGCTAAAAATGATGGACGCTGAAACATCGTCATCTTAGCGCATATCTGTTCTTATCCCTAATTTGGGAAGCTTAGAAAGGAAACGTTTAATCTTTTTAGCGCGGTTCCTCCCTCCCCCATAGGGAGGAACCCCGCTTATAAGGTTGATACAATGAAACAATCCGGAAGTTCCGACAAGAAAATTTCGCGTTTCAGAACCCCTAGAGACCGAAAATAACGGTGGTATATATATATATATATATATATGTATATATATATTTATATATATATATATATATATATATATATATATATATATATATATATTTGTCTGTTCGCTCATTTCTGGCTTCCCTGATGGTCCGATTTTGATGAAATTTGGTACAAAAATCTGTCGTCCAATTTGAAAGGTCAAGTTCGTTAACCAGCAAAATCCGCCTACTGGAAGATGGCGTTGGGGCGAAATTCGCGCAAAAAAAATCGTAACGCTTACGTTTTTGAGCTCATAAGCTTGTAATTACTCTTTTTATAGGCTTCTTGGGCTAGGAAAACGAATGGAACCATTTTCAAGGCGATAGCTTTAACCGTTTTCGAGAAAACTGAAACAAATAGTTTTTGAATGCCGTTTTTGGTTTGGGTACTTAGAATCATGGGATTCAGTTGAAACATTTACTGCATGTTCTACTTTCATTAAAACTAATATGTTGAAATTTTGGTTGCGTTTGGAGTTAAGGAAGGGTTAGAATAAAATATTTTATTAACAGGCATAAAAAAGTTTTGGTAACTTTGTATACTTTCCTTAATATCTCGAAAAAAGTTGAGAATTTGGGAAACGGAAGAATACCATTAGAAAGCTTACTAAATGCTCTACAAAAAAGGTTCTAATGAAAGTTTTGATTAGGCGATGTTAATCGGAGAAATAAGTGCTTAAAACTTTAAAGTGATTGATTTCGCTTATTCGAACTGTTCTTTTTGTCTTTGATTTTGATACTTAAAAATATGGGATTTAGTTGAAACATTTTCTGCATGTTTGAATTTCATCAACGCTAATATGTTAAAATTTTGGTTACGTTTGGAGCTAAGGAAGGATTAGAATAAAATATTTTATTAACAGACATGAAATGTTTTGGGAACTTCGTATACATTCCCTAATATCTCGAAGACGGTTAAGAATATTGGTAAACGGAGGGTTACCATGCGAAAGCTTACTAAATGTTCTACAAAAAAGATTCTGAAACAATTTTTGATTAGGCTATGTCAATCGGAGAAATAAGTGCTTAAACTTTTAAGTAATTGATTTCGTTTATTCGAACGGTTCTTTTTGTTTGTTTTTATTCCTTGTTATTTTTTAATTGCTTAAAGTTGGATAATTAGAATAATTAGAATCAATATTTTGTTTGTTAGAATTCGAAGATGCCGTATGAATATCTAGATGTGACAGTACTGGTGTTGATTTTGTTCTTTAGAATTATTCTTGGTATTCCCTATTTTCATCTGTTACCCATAGTTTTTTATTGTTAGTAGGTTTTTCTTATTGATTATAGAATATAAATCTATTTGGCTATAAAACAGGATACGTAAAATTAGTGACAATATTTCGGAGATTTCTGAGCGAAATACTTTTAAGATTTTCTACCACCACGAACGGCTTTTTTCCTCTATTTTTATCCACTAGATAGGCTTTATTTTGCATATTATTCTATATAAGTTTTATTCAGCAGGGGATTCTGATGAAATGTCGTGTTTTTGCTGTGGATTTTAAATACGATGTATCTAAGATTGGATAACATTAGCGAGTCTACATAGTTAAGAACCGACGACGGATGATTACTTCTTGGTACGATTTAGTCTACATATGTATATTAAGTCCTAAATCCAAAAAATAAACTTCACAACGGTTAGATACTATGAGCGAATATGGCGGTTCAATGCCCGTAGAAACAAGGGGGCCGCAGGAAATTTACCTGCTAAGAGTTAATCCTCAAGAGCTGTAAATATACCCCAGGTAACTGCTGACACAAATACAAAGCCTAGGCGGAGAGCACCCCAAAAACTCAGATCCAAACATAAGGTTATATACTAAATATTCATAAAGACTACTTAGTTGTAAACCGATTCATCAATTAGCAATCAATAGTTTTCAACAAAGGTTATATACTAAATATTGATAAAAAGTATTTAATTAGAAAAAAAAACAATATTCCACAAGATTTGTTTTTGGTCCATTTGTGTCTACTCTATAGACTTAATTAGGTATATTATTCTATTGTAGTTGGGCAACTAAACTTTGTTTTATTTTGTTAAATAAAGTTTTTTTTCTTGACTTGTTATTCGTCAAGACTTTTATTTGTCCTTGTGTATTTACTAGATAGGTTTTATTCGGCATATTATTCTATATAGGCTATATTAGGCAGGGTATTCTACTCAATCTTGTGTACTTCTTCTTGATCCTTCTGAACATGGGCGTATATAAAACCAATTTCGGGGGGGGGGAGGCTGAGACCATTTCCAGGGTATGGAATACTAAATATTTAGAGCTTGGAATAGTTTTAGGCAACTAAAACGCTATTTCACGTAAAATAAAATATGTTTTATGAACTAAGTGATCTTATTTAATTTATTTTTAAGGGTTTTACGAGAAGTTTTTATCATCAATTCAAAATTTCGGGAGGGGCTGCGGCCCTCTCAGCCCCCCTCATATACTCCCAGGCTTCTGTATCCTCTAGAAAGGCTTTATTAGGCATATTTTGTATTGTTTTATAGAGCTTTGCTTTAGAATGAGAGCCAGATTCTGTAATTTCCGCTTCTGTGTAAAAGTTAGCTACTGTCGGTGTCCCTGACGCCTTAATATCACTTTTATTCGAGTAGTTCGAGAGGATTTTGACAATTTTCACGAGATATATAAAAAAAAAAGTTTATTTCTTTTCTAAGCTTATCAAATGCCACTAGGGACATGAACGGAACCGCGCTAAGATGCTGCAGTTCGTGCGAGTCGGACTTTTTTAAAATAAATCTCATCCAAATATTTAAATATTATAAAATGCTTTTTCAATTGAATAAATCTTATTATTAGATTATCTTCATTGCTAATCTTTGCTAATCTTTTGTTTTTTTCCTCAGGTAATTTATTATCTGCATCGGTTTCTTAGTTAAATAAAATAATCAGTAAAATTATTACGTGGAGGTTTTCGACACGCGTGGTCTGACACTATGTTTATCTGTCAATAGATTAGTGACGCAGAAGAAGCAAAATCGAACCCACGACCTTTGGAACATTTTGGAAATAATTATCATTATTGTAAACACAATGAATACACGTATTATATGGTTATGCCTTGAGGTTCTTATTAGCGCGGTTCCTCCCTCCCCCATAGGGAGGAACCCCGCTTATAGGGTTGATATATATATATATATATATATATATATATATATATATATATATATTTGTCTGTTCGCTCATTTCTGGCTTCCCTGATGGTCCGATTTTGATGAAATTTGGTACAAAAATCTGTCGTCCAATTTGAAAGGTCAAGTTCGTTAACCAGCAAAATCCCTCACTGGAAGATGGCGTGTGGGGCGAAATTCGCGCAAAAAAAATCGTAACGCCTACGTTTTTGAGTTCATAAGCTTGTAAGTACTCTTTTTATGTGCTTCTTGGGCTAGGAAATCGAATGGAACCATTTTCAAGGCGATAGCTTTAACCGTTTTCGAGAAAACTGAAAAAATAATTTTTGAATGCCGTTTTTGGTTTGGGTACTTAGAGTCATAGGATTCAGTTGAAACATTTACTGCGTGTTCTACTTTCATTAAAACCTCGCCTTAATATCACTTTTATTCGAGATGTTCGAGAGGATTTTGACAATTTTCACGAGATATATAAAAAAAAAAGTTTATTTCTTTTCTAAGCTTATCAAATGGCACTAGGGACATGAATGGAACCGCGCTAAGATGCTGCAGTTCCTGCGAGTCGGACTTTTTTTTTTAAGTTTATTTAACGGTGGAATGAGTATTTCATTAAAGCTGAGAAAATAAGAATCATATTGGTAATAGAGTTTTCTCAGAGTGAGCGTCGAAACTGTCAGTTTCCATATGTGGCGCTTTAAGCTTCCTTCTTTTTGAGATTTTATTTTATATTTTTAACGAAAGATCGCACTTCGGATAAGAACGGAACCGCGCTAAGATGATGCAGTTCCTGCGAATCGGACTTTTTTATTTTATTTGTAATATTAATTCTATTTCATTTAATAAAATTTCTTCAAATACGTTCAGTGAGTTATGTATTACAATCATTTGAATTTGAAAAATCCTCAAAAAATAAAAAGTGAAAAAAAAATACATTGAATTTAAAGGCCCCCCTCAAAAGTTGCTTTAGTATGTTACCTAGTTTTCCTAGAAAAAATTGATAGAAATCTATGGGTGAGAGAAAAATGGTTATTACTGTGGGCTAATTACTATTTTTTCATTAGATTTTCAAAATGTCTTCGAATATAAGCTTAACGTCTAACTGAATCCACGCCATTACGGAGGACGTCTTGTCATTGAGTTCTCATGAGCTGGCACTTCTCCTGGTTCCTGTTGATGAGTTCCTCCTTCGTCGTCACGGGCTCAGGGTACAATCTGCTCTTCAATGTTCCCAATACATGGAAATCTAGAGGATTCAGATCAGGAGGCAAACGAACTGGTCCACAGTGGCCGATACAACGGTTAGGGAATTCACTCTTCAGCCATTCCGTCATCACTCTTCCATTATCAGCTGGGCAACCAACCATTTGAATCCAGAGTAAGTTAATATTTGGTAGATGGGCTTTTTGGGTACATTTTCAGATAGAACGCTCATTTTAGCGCGGTTCCTCCCTCCCCCATAGGGAGGAATCCCGCTTATAAGGTTGATACAATGAAACAATCCGGAAGTGCGGACTACAAAATTTCGCGTTTCAGAACCCCTAATGACCGAAAATAACGGTGGTTCAAATTTGTATATATATATATATATATATATATATATATATATATATATATATATATATGTACATATATATATGGACGAATGAGACCATTTTCAAGGCAAAATCGTGGTAAGTGGATAGAAACTATTTGAAAGCTTACTAAATTCTCTACAAAAATGATTCTAAAACTATTTTTGATTAGGTTATGTCAATCGGAGAAATAAGTGCTTAAAACTTCAAATTCGTCTGTTTTGTTCTTATGAACGGGTTTTTATCGTTCTTTTTGTAATTTTTGTCTCTTTCCCTTGGTTTTTTATTGCTTTTTATTTTTGTAATTTCTTATGTTAGGAAAATGTATTTGTTTGTAAAACAGGGTAGGAAAAATGAGACCAATTTTCTGTTGCTAGAATGAAATGAATAATGAAAATTTTGGGAACTTCGTATACTTTCATTAATATCTCGAAAACGGTTGAAAATATTTGGAAGCGAAAGGTTATCTTTCGAAAGCTTACTAAATGGTCTACAAAAAAGGTTCTAAAGAAAGTTTTGAATAAGCGATGTCAATCGGAGAAATAAGTGCTTAAACTTTGAAGTAATTGATTTCGTTTATTCGGACGGTTCTTTTTGTCTGTTTTTATTCCTATTCTTTTATTGCTTATAGTTGGATAATGTATTTGACAATAAAATAGATTAATTAAAATAAGAAAAACAATTCATTGTTAGAAATATATCAGGCTGTACCGTATGAAATGTGAGTTTTGGATTTGCCGATTTCCTTCAAATGTCTTGAAACTGTCGAGGCTGTTCGAGGTATTAATGAAAGTATACGAAGTTCCCAAAACTTTTCATGTCTGTTCAGGCTCATCTTAACTCCATCAATCCTTGGCTCATCAAGTGGAGAATTAAAGTAAACCCACAGAAATCCTGCCACCTAACATTTGCCCTCAGACGATCTATTTGTCCCCCAGTGTCCCTTAACGACTCAATTCTTCCTCAAAAATCCCAAATCCGCTACCTTGGACTTATACTTGATAAACGACTAACTTGGAAACCACACATTACTCAGAAGAGACAAGAACTCAACCGACGGTACAGACTTTTACTACACTTACTCGACCGACGATCACACCTTACACTTAAGAACAAAAGACTCATTTACATGACATTACTCAGACCTATATATACTTATGGCATAGAGCTCTGGGGATCCACAAAGCCCTCAAACTCCTACAAAATTCAATCATTGCAATCTAAAATCCTCCGTAAAATAGCCGACGCTCCATTCTTTGTATCCAATTTGACTCTTCACAACGACCTCCATATTCCATTTATCCAACCCTTATCAAAACAAGTATATAAAAAATTTCATTCTAAATTACACGGTCATCCAAATTCTTTAATTAACTCCCTATCATCATATCTAATCCCAAACAACCCCATTCGCCGTCTGAAGCGTAACTGGCCTAGAGACCAGCTCCAAGAGTAGTTAGTACAATATTACTCTCTGCCTTGTGGGTACTGCAACTGTGCAGCTTCCCTCCTCACGAGCTTCAAGACACATTCACATGTATCTTTTTCTGAATGTATTTTTACATTGTTGTAAATTCTGAATAAATAAATAAAATAAAAAAAAATCACCAAATATCAATAAAAATATAATAATAACAAAAAATAATTAAATAAAATAAATAAAAACTTTTAAAATAAAATTATTTATCCCCTCACATCTTCTTGTTAACTTCGCGTGACACCGATACAATTATTTTATATAAATATCCACCTATAATCCTGTGTTTCATGACATCGGACCAGCCCACGACAACTGAAAATGTGCGTCAGAATCCAACCAGCCTTCATTGAGGAGAAGGACTCAACGTGGAAGAATCACCCAACTGCTTGTCCACTTCTGTCGCGCGGTCATTGAGGGAAAATGATTTAGTGGTGTCCCCCTAACAGCTCATTTTTCACTGGTAGGAACAATGGAGTGGACAGGGACACCACTGCTTGCGGACTAACGACATTTTAACCAATCTATGACTGGCACTCACTGCCTCGGCAGCTACCTCGTGCTGCCTAGGCAGTGCATTAGACTCCGTTGTGCTACAGTGCTTGTGTACGGTATATAAGTCCCATGCATAAACGGCTAAAGTGGCGACCCCAACGTGATTAAAGAGCCAGCATGCCGACTTGATAATCGGGTTTCCTTCAGAAAGCGGGATTGAATACACACTAAAAACAAAAAAAAAAAAAACACGTTAAAAAATGGTTTCAAGAATCGAGCGTTCCTCTTATTTTTTTTACATGACTGATTTTGCTGAAGTTGAGAATGTATAAGCTGTTTTATCATGTAAATACCCAGTGGTAGAGAGCCAAACACTTGATTAGTGAACAGATGGAAATCCCGTATTATCTACATAAGTAAAAATATATTGTTACATTTATTATATTTGCCATCATAATAATTAAATAAAATATTGTAATCATATACAGGCAATGATACTTAAGCACTTTAGTGATCTGCCTCAAAATCACAGGACTATATAATCTTATTAGGCGATAAGCACCGTTGACTTCCATAGATACGTAGAACATTTTGTTGGTGAAGACTTCCACAGTTATAATTATGCACAAAACGAATATTGTTTTAATGACTGATTTCTCCAATATTTTTCCGAATTTATCGGTTACCTTTTTGAACGAACTAAATTTACATAGGTATTGTATCTTCTCAAAATATATTAAATATACATTTGAAAAGTTACCTTCCAAAGACTAGTTGTCAAACACATAAAAGAAATCATCCTCATCGTCCATACATTAAGACATAACATTAATTGTTTTTATTCCAAGCTTTCCAAATGACACAAGGGATAAGAACGCGTTAAGATGACGCAGATCCTTCGGGTCGGAATTTTTATTGAAAAGATGGTTCTCACTTCTCGTTCTAAGCCTTCACATGCTTATATTGAGTGCAATATTGGTATTTTTTTATATTTTTAAATCGGTCCAATAACTAGCCTTTATTCAGAATCTGGAGAACCTTCGTTGGATTATCGACGTCAGATGATCTGTCTTAAATTTATCGTGAGATCAAAAACTTTGAACACCCCTTGCGTAAACATGTTTTTAAACAACCCTTACATGAACAAATATATATAGGAACAACCAAGGCAAAAACCACTCCTAATCCGATTCCATGAAAACACAGAAAATGCTACATTGATCAATACACCTACACATCCTTACAGAAACCTCTCAATCCCACCTTGGAGAATAAACAACCTAAGAATCGACTTGACTATGACAAAATTTAAAAAAGCCGTCGCATCATCTCAGAACTACTACAGGGCTTCATTTAACAAGTTGACAAGGACTAATGGAAATACTCCAATAATATACATGGATGGGTCCAAAACAGCAAGTGGCGTGGGTACAGCTGCTGTTTTAGGAGAAAGTATATACAACATCAGCCTCCCAGTAGATGCAAGTATATATACAGCAGAGCTGCACGGCATACTTTTGGGCCTATCCAACGTACAGACTACAATACCACACATAATACTGTGTACAGACTCCTTATGTTGTTTACTCTCCTTAAAGAACATCTACACCACCAACCCGATCCTCGTTCAAATTTTACAAGAAGTATCAAGACTAAAAGACTCACACACAATGGTAACAATGGTGTGGGTTCCTGGTCATGAGAACCTTGGAGAGACTTCAAAAGCAGACGAACAGGCAAAACTTGCTACAACTGGCCGACCATATGACCAGTCCTTACTTACATCACAAGACTTACAAACAAAAATAACACACACTATACTGAATAGATGGCAAGCAACGTGGTACTGCACACAAGATAACCACCTCAGGGAAGTGAAGTGCAGTATACAGCCATATTCGTCAGGAGAACTAAGAACAAGACGCGACGAAGTAATACTAACACGACTTAGAATCGGACATACACGACTCACCCATTCGTACCTCTTCACAAGACAAGACAAACCACTATGTGAGGCATGCAACGTACCTTTAACTGTAAAGCACTTACTAACAGACTGCCTTAAAAGAGACAGCTTACAGATTCCTCGAGGCCTCAGTGAACTGTTATCTGATAGGAGCCCCCAAATTGATACCATACTGACATACTTAAAGACGACAAAGACATATAATAAAATATAATAATACTACACATAACTCCCAAGTCAAAGTTTCTTATTTCAGGATAATATTCCTCAGATATCAACTCCGCAAATATCATTATGATTACTATTTATTATTACCGTAAAAATGATATGTTTAATTCTGTATTTATTTATTTTATTAATCCCTTATATATTTCTTTATTATTTTTTATTATTATTCTTTTCTTTATTTCATTCTCCGTACCCTTTAATTTTTAACTTTGTTACAGATCCTTAGCTTATAATTTATTATTTTATTTATTATATTTTATATAAATTCTTTTAGGGCAGATCACCATTGCTGTGCAGCTCTTAAAGTAAAATAAATAAAATAAAAATAAATCGGCGTTTTAAGATCTAACCATCTCTGCTCTAATGAGTTTATTCACTCCTTGTAACTACGTTTTCGGTCATTGAACGAGTCTGAAGCCGTAAATAATCGCCCACATGTTTCTTTCCTTTATATTCTTGCTATCATCTAAATAAAATTTTAGAATTAAACGCAAGCACTTACGAAACACAGTCTTCACCTTCAAATTGTCAACATTTTGTGCTACTTTCAAGTGCTATTGAAATTCAAGATGCTTGCACAAATCATTTTCCTCAAACACAAGCATACCATTGACATCAATCAAAACAGTATCAAGGGTGGATATTGAATGCTCTCTTAGAACATGCATTATGACACATTTATATGTCAAAATGACATGGCGTTTGAGTCCCTGAAATGTTAAACAATAATCGCCCTTCCTCATTGATGAACAGAATGTTTTGCAAACATTTCAAATCATTCTTTTATAGATTGAGCCTTATCCTGATCCCAAGATCATTAATTGAAAACTGCTAACCAACCCCATCAGGGACAACCAAAAATAAAATCTTATAGGGAAATGAATGAAGGAATATTTATAATATGATCTCATGACCAGCGCTTATAGAATGCCTCTGAGGATGATACCGTATCTGAAAAGCGATTTGTGTGTAAACTAAATATTTCAAACAGTAAAGGTTGGCAATTCCGTTCACCTATATGCTGATGAACCTTCGCCAACTAACTCCCAACACCTGTGAAAACCAAAAAAAAAAAAAAAAAAAATGAGGCTACCGACTTAATATATTCGCATGTATATTTTCTTTCTCTTTCATTGGCTGAACCTTTCCAAATTGTATGATTTGCGTTCTACATAGAACGGAATATTAAGTAAGTTACATATGAACGACTTCATTCAAACTTAAAGCCTTCGCAGCAACGAGGAAGTGAATCAAATGTTTTCTAGTGGGGAAACTATTTAAATATTTTGCTTTTTGGCAGCGACCTGAAATGCGGCACATTAATAAGTTGGACTACTGGGTTACATGTTAAATACCACTCTTGGATGCTGATCCTGGTTAACAAACTTATCCAATCCTTTTCCAGGTCAATTTTTAGGCGGCGTTTGAGGTTGAAAGGACAAAATTGTGGCTACTATCGCGTGAATGGGCATATTTTTTAACTGGAGTCATTTTGGGAGCCTAGTGGAAAGCATGAATGACGATTTGAGGAGATTTTTTAAACATTTTGTCATGAGTACTACATTTGGACTGAGCTAAAGAAATCAGACAGTAAATAATATCTTAGACTATTTAAATGATATTTTTAGCGGATAAAAACGTGTAAATATTTAAATAAAAAAATGTTTCAGGTGTTGAAACTTTTTTTAAAAATTATAGATAAGATAATATTAAATAATATAATATTTATAGATTAAGATTAATATTAAAATAAACATTTGACTAAACGCCTTTAATAAGAATTCCTACATTCAAGGCCGTTAATAAGGCTATTAACCCTAAAGGCTATGTCCAAAAATTGAATTGACTTGATCACAGATTAATTAGACACAGATATGACAAATGAGTACATTGTGCTAAACTCATTGAGCTCCCGTTGGAAGGACTACCTGCTTTCTGAACTGTACCGTGAATCTACAGCTGTATTGGATTTTCGAGTACTAAGTCAGGTTATTAAATCATCAATACATTAGTATATGGCTTCGACACGATGACACAATCCAGAAGTGCTAACGAGAAATTGTTGATGTTTTTGATAACTTACGAAAAAAGTGGATTGTTGAAATTTGTATTCACACACACACACACACACACACACACACACACACACACACACACACACACACACACACATATATATATATATATATATATATATATATATATATATATATATATATATATATAAATCAGTCTCATAACTGACCTGAAGGGCCCAGAGGCGCAGATAATGTAGTTATCCGATTATTGACCATACAGCACCCCTGGGACATAGTTTGGTCAATACTATGCTCCGTTCGCCCGATTTTCCCCTTTGCGTTTAATCAATTAAAGACTGGGTGGGCCTAGGGACGGTTTGTGGCTCCGAATCAACCCTGGAAAGACGCCAGTGCAAGATAGAATTTCCAGCGCGGGTCCGAATTTTGAACTCATATCCTCCTATTAATAGTCTAGTGTCCTTCCACTGCCTAAATTCTCCCCCCAAAAAATCTGCCAAAAAACACGAATGGTCATGCCTGTCAACCAGTATAATTCAAGCACCGGAACACCATTTTTTTCAAAGGAATTTGTGTGCTTCGGAGGAATTCACCGCAAATCGCACATAATTTCCATAACAAACGATTGGATGAATTCTTTCTTTTAAACAAAAACTTTTATAGAACGTAAACTCTTTATTATTTGGCCTGTTTTCGGCAAGTTATCTGAGAGTTTATAATAACCCTTAATCGTTAACCTAAAGGCCTGGATCAATAAAATGCCAGACATTTTATAATAAATCCGATCGTTATAGCGGCCATCATTTAACGAAAACTGCCCAAGTTAGAAATGCTCAAATAAATGATAGGGTCTGGCGTTAATGACCCCAACGGTTGAGACGCCTTAAATTCAACCAAAAAAAAAAAAAAAAATGATAGGGTATTACTAGGTTACTGACAAGGTATTAAGAGCCTAAAACTTGGCTCAATACTATGATATAACTTTCATTGGCAAACTGTTTTTGGGTTAGGCCTGTTTTTGGATAACGTACGCCAAGCAAATAGGAAATCGACGGTGTGTGGTTACAATTTCATTTCATAGTAATAATTAGAACCGGAGATATCAGGGTATATAAAAACGGTGCTTATATGTATACGAAAAGCCCTGGAGAAAGGCCCAACTAAACGTTTCTGTATTTTTGGATTTTTTTCTTTAGTTTTAGGTTCTCCTTGCCGAGACGATTCTTTTAATACCCCACTTGATTGGTTCCCGCTGGTACAACATGTACAAAACAACACATCCGCTCCCTGTTGTCAAACACAACTTTTTTGTGGTGTTCAATTGTTCTCTTTAACATCACCATAAGGTATGCAATCCTGCCAAATGTCATGTTTCTAGCTTGCCGGGAATCCACATCACCGTATCGATTGCCGGGTATCGATTTTTTTTTTCACTTTTCTCCGTTTTTTGCTGATTAACCCCCAATTATGATTTCAGATTCGTGTTCAGTGGTAAAAAATACGTCAGACAAAATGTGTTCAACACCCCGCACAAACCAATTTTTTTTGTGGTACGGTGGTTTTATCGATTTTTTCATTAAGCTCCGTTTTTTGCTGATTAACCCCCAAATATTACTTCAGATTCGTGTTCAGCGGTAAAAAATACGTCAGAAAAAATGTGTCCGATGCCCAGCACAAATCACTGTTGTTTTTTTTTGTGGACCTGTGTATTTTAATGTGTTTATTGAGGTACTTGCGGCTTAATCGATACAACAAGTTTATCTTCTAGTGTCGTCGTTCGGAGGTCAAGCAAAAGTAAGTAGGCAAAAAGTCAATCTTTCTGCTAATATATGCAATAGGACCATTTCAACTCCAAATTCCTTGCTTTTATTTGTGATTTCTTTCCTACAAGTATTTAAATTTGTTTGGCTTGAAAATTAAAAATAAATACGAAATATAGTTTTGAGCAAAATTAGAAATACGTTTGGTACCAAAACAATAGGAGATTCTGTGGTGAGGTTTTTCAAAATCACTTTGACACAGTTCCTGCAAGTTGGACTTTATTTACATGCTTTTGACTGTAAATCGTTTATGACAGGATAACTAGGCATAAAATAAAGTATAACAATGCCATATTTTTTGGTAATAGCCCGTTCCTTAAGAACTGGTGGAAGGCGAGAACCAAAGAGTAGGAGCGGGTTAAATCCGCTACCAATGGACCAAGGGTCGCTTTCAACTAATAGACTCCTTATAGTATTTTGGTTCCAAAAATCTCATATTTCTTTTAAATGTTGTACCAACAGGCATTTAAGTTTAAATTAATATGGAGGAAACCTTAACCTACGCCTCTCTATAGAGTTGGTTTCCCTGTGATTATTCTTCTTAGGAAGAAAACTTATACAGACATAATTAATTAATCTATGTTACTAATAAGATCAAAGTTGGTTTTATTTATTGTTTGTAATACAGGCTATTTCGTTTCATTTCAACCTTAATGAGATAAAAACAATTTACGAATACATATACTATAAGATTTCCAGCAAAATTAGGAAGACGTTTGGGGGTTTTCTGATCTTTTTAAGACTCCACAGAAACCCAAATTAAACGTCAGGACCGTATGCTTCCCGCAGGACTTAGTCTTGATAAGCCAGCTGAAGACAATCCAACCATACTTATAACCGCAAGACCAGTCAAATGTTGTATTTTTAAATTCTGTACATCACAGGTATATTAATCACTTCTGTATCCAGATAAAAAAATTCTTTTCTTAATCCAACACAATTTACTGCAAATACAAATTAATCAATATGCTCCCATTGTAATTAATAACCTGATTATCATTCCCTTAAAAAATAAAAGTGTCCTTTGTCCAATATGAACACTTCTAGATTGATTGAACGACGACTTGGACCATATGCCAATTAAACATAGAGGCAATAATGACGTAATTCTACTTGCCGAGGTGAGACATAAGACTCTCTAAGGGATCCTCGTTGGCCGGCATGATGGTTGAGACTGACTAAAACTCTATAACCTTCACGACACTTCACGTGTCTGTCTAACTCCCCTCCCTAACTATATACTTCACCTTCTCTATCTCAAATTCACTGCTGACGTTTTAACTTTTACTGTCAACATTAGTGAAAATTAGGTTGGACGTAGAAAGGAATTCATCAATTTGTTTCCTCAAAAGTCCAATTTCAGTAGAGACGACCGAATTCCAAAGAATTGAGGACATTCCCTTAAATCAGGGGTGCTCAAACGGTAGGTCGCAAGGGCTTTTTGAGACGATCTTGAGAAAACATTTCCGATATAGAACTATTCACAGATTTTACTTTACAAGAGTCCACAAATGACTTACGAAAAATATGCTGAGGTCGTGCAGTGCCACGGTTCAACACCCAAAGTCACTCTCTGGCTAAGTTTTGACACCAGAAACCGTTTGCTTTGTAAGCAATTTCGAAGAATTATGTGTTTTTTCGTTGATATTTTAGAGCAGACCTAGACTTACCTTGACTAAAACAATGCATATTGTGTGGAAACCTTCTATGCCACGATACGACAATCCTGCATCATTCATACTTGCAGCCTCCCAGAGTCGATCGGTCGTGATCTAACAATATTGTGGAAGATCAACAGCAGTTCATGGTTGAGCATCCCCGACTTAAACTCTTTGGAATGAATAAGAAATATACTCAATATCTTAAAATCCAAAAAGGATTGGGAATGTGCGAAGATATTGTTTGTAAGTATGAAAGAACGGACCCCTCCCAAGACCACTAATATAAATAGTTTAGCTCTTTTAATGTTTTGTAAACTCAATAAACCAAAGACATTTGATCGGGAAAGTGCCAAGTTCCACCGCTCCAAAATTTTTGTTATCTATGAACCTAGTTTCATTGAAAGAGAACTAAAATTGCCACTCAAAGGCGCACTGTTAAGTTTGGAATATAGTTTAGGTGGAAAATGTTCCTTGTCAATGAACCCCATCCCAAACGATTGTTGTGAAACTACAGTAGGTCGAGTTTCGGGTCGAAAGAACACAAATTGTCCTTTCCATCGTGATAAAGTTAAACAAGGATTGATGAAAATTTGCTGAAAGGATTCAGTAATTCTATGAGGAGTTCAACCTCAATTGCTATATTCCTCCAAAATAAGTTAATCGTTGCCGAAGAAAAACTTGTGTTAATTTTTTCATGTAAATACCTACCTGGCATAAATTTTACAAAAGAGAAAATATTTCGACTGAGGTTTAATGCAAATTCGAGGATTATAGGATTAGGGTGTGCTAAATTAGAAATATGATTGGCCTCCAAATTTGTTTATTTGCTCAGATCTTTAGAGACAGCACTCTAGCGATCGGCATTTAGAAGGCATTATCAAAGATATTTCAATAAATATTATTATTATAAATAAATATAAGCTATTATCAGAATTTCATTATTATGTTGTGCTCCAAGGTGATATGAGTCGATATGAACAACACATATACAGTAACATCTTGGGTGCGCATATTTTCTGATTGACGACCAACATTAATACATATCCATGTCAAAAAAATTATTCCCAAATGTTCTGTACATTGCCAACGACGCACAGTGGGGCCAAATGGCCAAAAAGCAGGAAAAATCAATATCTCGAGAATGGATTAACATAGAACTGGGACCAATCTTATTTGACATGTTCTTATTGAAATTTTGCAGAAAATGAAAGCCTGAGGGCCAAGAAAATTTCTGTGATAGACGTCGCCAGATGAGAAGGTAGGCAATTAACAAGATAATTGGTTGTGATACAAACCCACTTATTCACTTGTTTTTTCATGGAAATTAGTAAGGAATTACCGCTCGGGATAATAGTACCGCATTAGTAGCTTCCAATTGGAGTGAATATTTACATCTCCCTTTCTTAAATCCTCGTATTTGATCATGGAAAACTGATGTTTTAGGATGGATACGTCATCCATAATGAGAAATTCCACTTGTTTGTGGTACAGCAATTCCCTTTTGAAATGTAGTGATAACTTCACAATTAACAACAACTTTTTGGAAATGTTTAAAAAAATTAAACTTAATAAAACTGACTATTTATTTTTGTAATACAGGTTTTCTTAAGAATAAGCGGGAGTCTAGATGGCTCCTGTCTGTGCATTTTGGCGCGCAATTTTTTTGAAGACGATATTAGAGTCCAAACCCTCATTACTTTTCACAACAAATTAAAACATAAATTTCTAAACATTCCTAATTACTTGAGAGATAAGAACGTTATGTAGACGCGCTGAGATGGCGCAGTTCCTACGTCTCGCAAATTTTAAATAATTGATTCAGCTAGTGTGTGTGTGTATAACGGATTCTCCGTTGTTATGATTGTGGGATGTTTTCTGTTTAAATATGGGCGTTTTTAATATTCATTAAGATTAATAAAGAAAAAGTTCGACTTGCAGGAACTGCGTTATCTTAGCGCGGTTACGTACATCTCGAAGAAATGGAATAGATTAGCATCACAAATCACAGGAAACTGACAGTAGCCAACTTACACAGAGGCGGATAATTCTTAATCTGTATTTTTTTTATTTTGAGCTTCGCAATTTTAGTGATGAGCTCATGACGAAGGAAGTGTTTTCAGTCTAGTCAAAAAAACAAAAACCAAAACAAATAAAAAAAAAGAACACCAATAACTCAATTAAGAAAAAAGTAAAATCAAGAAAAAAAAAAAAAAAAAAAAAAAAAAAAAAAAAAAAAAAAAGTAGTAAGAATTATATAAACTAATTTGAGTATTTAAATATACTCGAGTAAATGCTTATTGGTATATATATATATATGGTATATATATATATATATATATATATATATATATATATATATATATATATATATATATATATATATGCATATGTCATGACAAAAAAAAATTGATGAATTATAACAACATTACAGAAATAAGAGGGTCAAGTTAAACAATAAAGAATGATGTAAATTAATTCAAGTTATTTTAAAGTTTATATTTTGTTATATAAGTTGAGTTTTTTAAAGTGTCCGAGTATTGTGTTGATGTACGGACTACCTTCAGTCAGTAAGTCGTGAAGGTCGTCAGGAATGTCTAAGTCAGTACGCAGTCTACAGTCTGTCAGTATGTGTTTAATTGTCAAAGTCTCATTACAACTTGCACTGGTTGGTCTCTGCTTTTTTTCCATTAAGTACGAATGGGTTAGATGGCAGTGACCAATTCGAAGCCTAGTCAAAATCACTTGTTCACGCCTGATGCGGTGTTCATTCGACCAGGCTTTGGTAGTGTTTTTAATTTCTTGTAATTTCGTGGCTGATCTCTGCCAGTCTAATTCACATTCTTGGAGGACCTGTGCATGTAATGCTGTACATACATCTGATGTTGTCAGTATGTTAATGTCTGTAGTCTGTCTTTTTGTCGTCTGTTTCGTCGCTAAGTCTATACGTGTGCTTTGTGGTATGTCTTCATGTCCTGGTAGCCATAGCATCGTGATGAGTTTGTTATGTTCTTGCAGAGTGTAAAGATGTGAGAATATACTTGTAATGATTGGGTTTGTGTTGTAGATGTTTTCCAAGGTGAGTAAAGCACTCAAAGAATCCGTACATATAGTGAGTTTTTCTTTTTAGCGCGGTTCCTCCCTCCCTCATAGGGAGGAACCCCGTCTAATTTGAAAGGTCAAGTTCGTTAACCAGCAAAATCCGCCTACTGCAAGATGGCGTTTGGGGCGAAATTCGCGCAAAAAAAATCTTAACGCTTACGTTTTTGAGTTCATAAGCTTGTAAGTACTCGTTTTATATGCTTCCTGGGCTAGGAAAACGAATGAAACCATTTTCAAGGCGATAGCTTTAACCGTTTTCGAGAAAATGGGAAAAATAGTTTTTGAATACCGTTTTTGGTTTGGGTACTTAGAATCATGGGATTCAGTTGAAACATTTTCTGCATGTTCTACTTTCATCAAAACTAATATGTTGAAATTATGGTTACGTTTGGCGTTAAGGAAGGGTTAGAATAAAATATTTTATTAACAGACATAAAAAGTTTTAGTAACTTTCTTTACTTTCCTTAATATCTCGAAAAAGGTTGAGAATCTTGGTATACAAAAGAATACCATTAGAAAGCTTATTAAATGCTCTACATAAAAGGTTCTAATGAAAGTTTTGATTAGGCGATGTCAATCGTAGAAATAAGAGCTTAAAACTTTAAAGTAATTGATTTCGCTTATTCGAACTGTTCTTTTTGTCTGTTTTTTATTCCTTGTTATTTTTTAATTGCTTACAGTTGGATAATGTATTTGAAAATAAAACAGGTTAAGAAAAATAAGAAAAACAATTTAATGTTAGTGATATGGATTTCCAAGATATAGCTTTTCAACTGCCTAGCGTCCTTCCTAGGGAGGGTTGTTTGTCTTTGATTTTGGTACTTAGAATTATGGGATACAGTTGAAACATTTTCTGCATGTTCGAATTTCATCAACACTAATATGTTGACATTTTTGTTACGTTTAGAGTAAAGGAAGGGTTAGAATAAAATATTTTATTAACAGACAAAAAAAGTTTTGGTAACTTTGTATACTTTCGTTAGTATCTCGAAAACCGTTGACAATCTTGTGAAGCGGAAGATTACCATTCGAAAGCTTACTAAATGCTCTACAAAAAAGGTTCTGAAGAAAGTTTTAATTAGGCGATGTCAATCGGAGAAATAAGTGCTTAAAACTTTAAATTAATTGATTTCGTTTATTCGAACGGTTCTTTTTGTCTGTTTTATTCCTTGTTATTTTTTAAGTGCTTATAGTTGGATAATGTATTTGACAATAAAACTGGTTAAGTAAAATAACAAAAACAGTTTATTGTTAGAAATATAGATTTTAAAGATTCCAAGACCTTGTAGCTAGCGGGACCTAGTGTTAGCCGACCCTTCCAGGTAAGATCGTATATCATGACCTTTCAAGACTTTACTATACACAGGAATGGCGTTAGTGACCTTAAGGGTTGACACGCCATTATAATAATTAATTTAAAAAAAAAAAAAAAGACTGGTGGAACCAAAATAATAACTGCTTCTATTTTAATCTTTCCAAATTAGACTAGGGATATGAACGGAACCGCGCTAAGATGATGCAGTTTTATTGTACAGTATTGATGTTTGTCAGTGCTAGTAATGTTCCTTGTAGTTCCGCTGTGAAGACTGTGGTTTGGTCAGGTAATTTCATTTGGTATGTTGTATTTTCTACTATTGCTGCTGTCCCGGTGCCGTAGTTTGTTTTAGATCCGTCAGTGTACAAATACTCTCTGTCTGAGTTCTGATTTATTATTGAATTAAACATTGTCCTGTAAAATATTGAAGCTGTTGGGTCAGTTTTTCTGTACTTTGTCAATGTCAAGTCAATCTTTAAGTTCTTTACTCTCCATGGAGGAATGTTTGTAAATGCATTAGAGTAAATTGGTGTTTGTAATAGTGTGCTATATTTTTCATTTTCCTTTATTCTCAACATCAGTGGTTTTGCACGTGACCTCGTGTATTGCTGTAGATTATTATTATTCAAAAAATCTTGGACGCATCTGGCTCCCAGCCCTATTGATTTAGCTATAAATCTAGTGCAAATCATTTGTCGTCTGTATTGCAGAGGAGGTTCACCTGTTATGGCACATAGACTCTTAGCTGGGCTAGACCTAATGGCACCAGTAGCTATTCTGAGGCCAGTATTATGTATAGTGTCAAGGAGTTTTAATGTGGTTGGGCTGGCAGATGAATAAGCTATGCAGCCATAATCCAGAAGAGACCTGGTATAGGCACGATAGAATGTAAGCATAGTACATTTGTCAGCACCCCACTTCGTATTTCTCAGAATTCTCAGTAAATTCAAGGATTTCTTGCATTTATTAAGAAGTATTTTCAAATGGGGCAACCACGTGAGGTGTCTGTCAAATGTAGTCCTAGGAATGTTAGTGTGTCTGTGCAGTTAATCTTTGTGTTGTCAAGTGTTATGTCACAGGTTAAGTTAAATCGTTTTTTAGAGAAGATCATGTATTTCGATTTTTCTTTTGAAAATTTTAATCCTGATTTACATGACCAATTCTCTAAATTGTGTAATGTCTGTTGAATATTGTGTTCTGATAAGTCAAGTCTACTGCTTGTACTGTATATGAGGAGGTCATCAGCGTACAGGCAATACTTTACACCCTGGGTAACACAGCTGCTGATAGAGTTAATAGCGATATTAAATAACGTTTTACTCAATACCCCTCCCTGAGGCACTCCATTCTCTTGTAGAAATACATCAGATAAAGCAGCACCAATCCTAACTCGGAATGTTCGATGGGAAAGATAATTGATTAGATATTGTAATATATTTCCTTGTATGCCCCATTCCATTAACTGTGTTAAGATTTTTCTTCTCCACACTGTGTCATAGGCCTTTTCTAAATCCAAAGAAACAGCAAATATGGACTTCTTTTCAAGAAAGGCATCAAGGATATCGTTCTCCAGTCGAGCAATATGGCGCATCGTGGAATGCTGTGGTCTAAATCCACATTGGTAGTCACATAAAAGATTTCGACTTTCCAAAAACCATAGGATTCTTTTGTTGATCATCTTTTCCAGCAGTTTGCTGCTACAATTGGTCATAGAAATTGGTCTGAAACTCGACGCTAATGTTTTATCTTTCCCAGGCTTTAATATTGGAATGACTATAGCCTCATTCCACGAGAAAGGATAGGAGCCGTTCAAAAACACTTCATTAAAATGCTTGAGCAGAGTGACGAGGCCTATGTTAGGTAGGTTCTTGTACATATCATACTTCAGTCCGTCCGGTCCGGGTGATATTAAGCGTACGGTCTTAAGTGCGTATTTTAGTTCGTTCGTTTATACAAAAACCGGTCATTTATACAATGATCAGTTTGTAAAGTTACAGGAAGTCTTATATTTTCTTCTTGACATTTTTGATGCAAAAACTGATTTGAATAGTTAGCATTGCTGGATACTGAAGTGAAATATTCTCCCATTACATTACTTATGTCTTTTTGATCTGTCACAGTTATGTTATTGTTGTTTATTTCGGTTATAGGTTGTCTGTATTTTTTGTGCTGAGTTTGGTTTATTTTGGTCCATATGTCTAGTCCTGAAGTATGTTTGTTTATACCTGTCAAATAGTCTATCCAGAATTTTTTCTTGTTATTTTTAATTGTCCATTGGGCCTTCGCCTTCTTACGCTTGTAGTTCTGAAGGTTAATGTCTGATGGATTTCTACGAAATAAATTTAGAGGCTTCCTTCTGTCTTTAACAGCTGCTTTGCATTCTTCATTCCAAGGGACGGCCCTTTTTGCGTACTTGTCAGGAGTCTTTGGTATACTGATTTCTGCTGCGTTAGTAATTAGTGAAGTAAATTCTTGAATAGTTTTTGTCTGCCAGTTCAGGATGTTATCAGTAATATATTTTTGAAAACAGTCCCAGTCAGCTTTTTTGGTATTAAATCTTGTGATGGTATTGAAAATTGGTGTGTTTCACGATAATGGGAAAGTGATCGCTTCCATAAGAATCTTTGATCACCTCCCATGTAAGGCGTATGTATATGGATGGGGTGCTTAATGATACGTCTATATTTGTAAGTGTTCCTGTTCTTGGGCAAAGTTTTTTCGGTGAGTCAGTGTTAAGGGAGATCAAGTCAAACTGTTCAAATATAGTTTGTAGCTGAGTTCCTTTACTATTACTGTTTGGGGAATGCCACATTACACTTTGTGCATTCAAGTCCGCTAAAATTAGTAAAGGAGTAGGTAGTTGTGTCAGTAAGTCTTTCAGTCCTAGAACATCTATAGGTTCCCTCGGTGGAAGATATACAGAGCAGATTGTTATTGGGAAAGGAAGGTGTATCGAGACAGCCACAGTTTGGATTGTCGTCCTGAGTTGGATGGGTTTACTATGGACGCTGTCAGCTACTAATATCGCTACTCCACCACATGCTTTGCCTCCCAGGGAATAGTCTCTCCTATAGATAGAGTAGCCGTGTATGCTGATTTCCTTACCTTGTTTTAGATGTGTTTCTTGTAGTGCTATTGCTTGTATAGGTAACTGACTAAGCAGCAACTTTAAGTCTCCTATATGCCTTTGCATTCCATTAATATTCCACTGCAATACAGACATGGGTTAAGAGTTGTACTAGAAATATATGAAATGTCGCAAGTTCAAGATACACTACAGATAGACTATTTAGTTGAGTCAACGAAAGGTTGGGAAAATGCATAAATGAGATCAGAAAGGTATAATGAAGTTCAGGGTGTATTGAGAGGAATTTATAGGATGTATAGATATTATAATTAAAATTACGATTTGGAATATAATAGAAAATTATAGTAAGTGAACATTTGAGTAAAACAAATATTTGCTTTGCAGTCAGAAGGTTATGGAACGTCGGGTAATACTTTAAATTTTTAATTACAATTTCTGAAAAAAAGATAATATTATAATAGGACAGATAATATTTCGCGTTGCCATGATTTGAGAAAGAAAGAAAATGGAAAAATAACCTAATACTGTTTTAAAAAAGAATAATAACATAAGGGACATAAATAAAATAATATACTCAAAAAGAATAAGGTTAAGTTCTTAGTAACCTCATTTTATCATTTTCTCGATTTAGTACTTTCCTGTCGTTTGTCAGTCTGTCCTTTTTTCGATTTGGGAGGAGTACGATTTTCCTGGGGGTCAGATATATCTTCTTTCTTCATTTTCTCTCCTTCTTGTTTTTTAGTGATTTTCAGATCCACTTGTGGTTCAAGGCTTACAGCAGCTTCTGGGTTTGCTTATTTCATATTTTTTTTATTCCGCTTCAAATTAATACTTTCACTTATTTCGTCAGGCTTGACTGGGATTAGTTCTTTGATATATCTTTCCAGTATTTCCATCCTCTTTTTCATTTGGGCTATTAAACTAGTAAGTATTGATATTTCAGCCGCTTCTTCTGACTGCTGTCTGGTCTTTGTAGCGTAGGTCTCAGTCCTTACTTTGCCGGCTAACCTCTTCGCTTCAGAATACGAAATATTCTGTAGGATCATTTCTTTTTAACCTCACATTCCTGTGCATAAACCGAGCAGAGTTTAGCTGTTGTTCTGTGTTCTCCTCCACACACGCAACACTTCGTCCTTTTGCATGCACCTTCATGTATCGGTTCTGCACATTTCCTGCAAGTTTGTTCCTTCTCACAGGAAGATTTATGGTGGCCCAAGCTGCCACAAGTATAACAGATGAGTGGAGGCGGGATGTACATGCGAACTGGTACTGAAAAATACCCAAGAAATAGTTTTCCTGGTAATTGTGGAGTACTAAACGTCGCCAAAATAAGGACGATTTTTTCGAATTGTGGCCAAGACGTTTAACAGACGTTACATTTTGATGTGTAAGCTCTTGAAGCTTACACTGACTGATCTGTATAAGTCAATACAATTATGTACTGAAAATTTACTTACTCTTCGACTACTGCTGAGAAGGTTCTATTCGAAACAACAACAAAAAAAGTCGTAGTCATTTTAAGTATCTTGTTTTACTAGCAAATTCGTTTTACTGTTATAATCAACTGTAAATATGTTACATGGCGAATAAAATTCCATTCTGTCGTGGGTTAAATCTTTCTATAAAATAAGAAATAACGATAACTTCAGTTGGAGGCTATGAGGAAGGTTATATAGATAGGAGAATTCAAAACAAACTATGCATACGTCATCATGATTAGCCACAGCCATCTTGATTACCACAACCACTCCAAACTTATTACCAATACCTTTCACCGTTTCTAGCTTATTTTACTACAATAGGGAGTAACCGCGCTTATGAGGTTGACCTCACGACGCAATCCGGAAGTGCTGACAAGAAACTTTCTCGTTTCAGACCCCACAGATCACAAAAATATAGGTGGTTCAAATTTGTATATATATATATATATATATATATATATATATATATTGTAAAAAGATTGCCACACCACCATTTTTTATATGTTATGATGTGGAAGTAATATTTTTGTGGGGCTGGATAAATAAGTGGACTGTATGAATAATGAGTTGATAATTTATATTTATTGAGTACAAATGAAGAGTGGGGGGAAATTGCCAAAACAGAAACAAATGGTGGTTAATATATTAATGAAATTTTGAAAGTTGTGGGACTGATGAGGTTGAAATAATGATGAGCTGACGAAGTGGTGATGAAGATGGGCTGCTGGAGATCCATGAAGTTACATTAAATAGGTACCTGTTGATGGTGCCTTGTTGGATAGAAGGGGTGCATCTCTCCCTGTTTCCTCATTTATGGTCAGCTGCATGCCTTTGCTCCTCCGCTGCCCGGTGGTTTTAGGTGACTACTCGGCCATGATATAGTAAAGCCGGTGAAAGAGAACAAAAATACCTTGAGCACTCTGTATAGCGAGATGGATTTCTTGACTGTCCCGACTTGACCAGGGGTGGTTCGCCCAGTTGTGGTAGACAGCACCTGTGTGGTAGAGAAATTTTCCGTGAATCATAATGTAGCAAAATGGAATGCTTCCTAGATGATTTACTTTACTAGCCTTCCGCCCACCATGAGAACCTGTCGTTCATCAGGGAATGAAGAGAAATGGAGCTTAGGCTTAGGGATGTCACATCAGGTTCATCGAAAAGTATATACTATGGGAAGGTACTAGGTCGCCTTGCAGACTAGGACCTGATAGAAGGGTATCGTTGAAGCTTTGAATGGAAAACTGAGATGAGCCTTTAAAAACCACTCACGGCTTTCGGCCTTTTGCGCCGTCGTGCCACATACCGTGGTGGGGTATGAGAAGGGGAACCTTTCATTGCGGGTGACATGTGCCATAACTTCTGATACTCTGTCATAAATTCAGAGTATTTGTCTGAAAGTTTTTGCTTGAGGGCGTAGAATCGTCGGAAAACCATGTCTCTGTTTTGTCCTTCTCAAAGGGAAGTCTAACGATGTGTCTGCCGTCGGAGGATCGCGAGTGGGTGCGAGGAGAATGATCCTCACAGAATTTGTCTTGAGTGCTGCTCCTATATGTAGATCGAGGCTCTTCAAAGTCCCGGAACCGTTTTAATTGGTTTTCTACGTTGAGCTGGCATTTCGTAAAGAAGGAGAAGCTGGAGTTTAATGGAGTCTCATTAAGTTACAGCTGGAGATCCATGAAGTTACATTAAATAGGTACCTGTTGATGGTGCCTTGTTGGATAGAAGGGGTGCATCTCTCCCTGTTTCCTCATTTATGGTCAGCTGCATGCCTTTGCTCCTCCGCTGCCCGGTGGTTTTAGGTGACTACTCGGCCATGATATAGTAAAGCCGGTGAAAGAGATCCCGATATGATGAGACCGAATACTGTGGGAGTTAAGTACACATCCTCAACTTCTGAGTGGTAAGGAGCCCCTGTAATGACTCGAGGGTAGATGTCGCCTCCAATCAAAATATCTACTGCTCCAGGACAGCTAAAATCGTGATCGGCCAGGGGTAGGTGACGGAACTTTTCGGCAATGCTCAGAGGTATACGGCGACCTGGAAGTACAGACGTTATTCGATCAATAACAATGGGTTTTACCTGGAATTCGTGATTGCCTCGCGAAGATTGGATATCACATTTGATGGAGCCTCTAAGCTGTGATTTTGGGAGAGCAGACTCACCGAGGCTAGTAATGGAGCCCTTGAATGGAATAATCTTCGACTTAAGTTTGTTTGCAAGAGATGTAGTTATGAATGTGTTCTGGCTTCCTGAGTCAAGAACTGCCCTCGCCATTTGAAAATCTCCATTATCACTCATCACGAGGACCTTGGCGGTCCCAAGCATAACCGTACCATTGTTCGGGTAGATAGATTGACGAGTCGATCCAAATCCCGTGAAGATTTCAGGCTCCGTCTGGTCGCGATTTTCATCCTTGGCCTCTGCCACATTCCTGGTCTTGGAGTGAATGAGGGTGTGGTGTTTACCTTTACAATGTTTGCACCTGAATTTGGAGGAGCAACGAGTTACCCCGTGGCCTGTTCTCAAGCAATTAAAACAAATGTGAAGAGACTTAGCAAGCTCTGCTCTCTTACTGGGCGGAAGATTTTGAAACTTTGGACAGCGTCCTAAATGATGCGTTTCTAGGAAGAGGGACATTTTATGGTTTGTTTTAGAGCAACGGGCGTTCCATGGTTCTGAGAGCTCGATTCTCCGCTTGAAGGTTCATCATCACTGCCGTTGTTGTATTTTGTGATCGCGGAACTGGCATGAAGAGAGACAGAATTATACTTAGCGGCTCTTCTTGTGGGGTAACGAGAACTGGTGGAAGCTTTATTAGTCGAGCTGCTACTGGCAGAAGATGTGGACGATGCACGGAACGACATCATTGAGGCTGTCCTGCGTTCCCGTACAAAGTTGATGACATCATCAGCAGTGGGGAAATTCTTGGCCGATTTTATGTCTATCTCGAAGTCCTTTCGGGTGTCGGCGTCCAAAGCTCGTAAGGCGAGCGTGGATAAAAGAAACTCCTCAGGGTGGTATAGTTTTAAGGAACGGAATGAATTGATGCTGTCTGCGACATCAGTGAGAAATTCATCGTATCGTTGTAGTTCACTCCGGTTCGCCTTGATTTCACAGTCCACTATACGATGAATCAGAATACTGGCCAAAATTCGGGGGTTGTCATAGGTTTTGAGGACCTTTTCCCACGCCTGGACGTAAGAGCTGTCTTCTACAGGAAAGCGGGATACGAGAGCAGCGGCTTCTCCCTTCAATGCTCCAAATAAATAGTGGAACTTCTCTACATTAGACAAGCCAGGATCATCGTGTATCATAGAGGCGAAGGTGTCTCGAAAATGTGTCCATTTCAGAATGTCGCCTGAAAACGTGGGAATCGGGATTTTTGGAAGCTGAGATTTCGAAGAAGGGCTTCTAGTGGAATGAAATGCCGAGCCAGGCACTGTTGTCGGCCCTTGTTGCGCTGCTTGGTTTTCTTGAACGATAAGAAGAATGGTGTTGGCCTCGATTACCTCGTTCTTCAAGGAAGAATAACGATCCCTCCATGAGTTCGAAGGGAAGCCGTCCGATTCTCCAATTAACACCTGCAACTCGGTCCTCTCGTACCAGGTGGCCTGGAATCTAGACCAGTAAGATTCAGCAGAAGACAATTTGGCCTTAAAATTAACAAAGGCTCGACCGACAAGGTTTTCTTCGTCGACTTGAGAAATATGCTTGATGTTGAGTTCATAGTCGGTGAGCATGCGCTCAAGGGTGGTTGCCTTCACAGTAAGTTCCTTCATGCGGAGTGCTGTAGGTTCTTCATCTCGAGTGGGATTCTTATTACCACGCGTTTCAGGCATAATGAAGAAGAAAATAAACAATAGAAATTAGCGAAATAGATAAATCCGATAGATGAAAAAAAATAACAAAATAAACAACCTACCGGGCAAGAGGTGAGAAGACAAAGCTGACCGATAAGAATGGGAGAAAATACGAGAGAAATTAAACAGCAGCCCAAAATGTCAACAATAAGAAAAATACAAAATAGAAAATGAGATAAATCACATGAAATAATGCTCAAACACATATAAAATTGAATTAAAGCAACATGATCTACACAAAGACAAATCTGAATGAAAAAGAACAAGCTAGCGCTGTGAGACGCCACAAGAAGAATACACGGTGACGTCACAGGCTTGAGAAAGACCAGCTCTTGATCGAGAAAGCGCGGGAGTGCCTACCTCGCTGGAAGCCGGCAAGCGGGAGACCAGTAGGGAGGTTACCTGCCATATAAACCCATAGATTTAGAAAGGATAGATGTCTAACTCCCCACTTTTTAGTGAAGCACCCCTAACATTCTGGCGGCCATTTTCTTATGGGGATAAACAATGTCAGTAGTGCTTGGACAGTTCATGTAATTTCTTCTTGATATTGTATTGAATATTATTCTGATATTAGTGCAACTATGGTTCAATCATGCTGTGCTTATGGGTGTACTAACAAAGGTAAATAAGGATCGGATATTCACTTTTTTTCGTAAGTATTTACAAGTTGATTATCAAAGGTTCTTTCCCCAAGCTCAACAAGTGACTTGTTTTCTCCCTAAAAAGCCAACAAATCCCTAACCTTAGGCCATTGTACGTATAAAAATAGTTTCTTTACATAAATATGTTCCATCCTGCTAAAAAGATTTAATTCTTCAATGAAAAAAAAGCGCCCATGCACTTTTCAAATAATTCATTACGTTTTGTCCATCAAAGAATAGTTTTAAGTCATAATACACAGATCTGAAATTCAGTTTCATTATATATCATGAGTTTTATTAATTGTACATCATTATAACATATATAAAAACCAAAATTAAAAAAAATACATTAAACAAATTTAGTATCAAATATATGGATGTTTCTTTTACATTGAGAAAGTTTTTTTTTTGGGCTTTAATAAACTTTTTAAGTGCTTAAGCCCTTAATCAGCAACCTTATGTTGATATAATCCTTTCCCCTTAGGCTGTTCCATAATTATTGTTTAAATTTATACATGAGTGACAAATTAACATTTGATCTTTAAGGGAAAAGCAGTACCCATGCATCCATTTAATAATTTTTTATTGTTTCATAACGTTTTTTCCATCAAAGAATATTTTCAAGTCTTCATAAACAAATTGTAAATTGAGTTTTCTTCAAATTTACAATATTATAACATAAATGAAAAACCAAAATTTAAAAATGTAGTAAAAAAATACATTAAACAAATTTACTATCAAATAAATGGGTGTTTATTTTTTATTGAAGAATTAAAAACGTTTTTTGCTTGTTTTTTAATAACATTTTTAAGTGCTTAACAAGCTCTAACTTAATTTCACTAATATTTTTATTATTTGCTGTCCTGGAATCCATCTTTGGTCGCTGTGACCAAGCAGTTATTACTTGTACCTATCTAAGTTTTTTTTTAATTATTTAATTTAGTTGCTTTTCTAATTTATAAATGTTGTTTCAGGTTCCCACTACATATGTGTAATTTTTTAAGGCACTTAAATTTATGAACAAATTACTCTTACAAACCTCTTAATTACTTATGTAAATTGTTATATTTAAGTTATTTGTTTATTCACATTTAGATAGATGTATATAATAAATTACTATAAATTATGTAAATAAATTATGGTAAATCTGAAGGAGAGCGTCCTCAGCTCTCCTTCAGATACATATAGTTACATATATGGTATTATATTACAATTGCTTCATAATGAAAGTGAAGTGAAACATTTATTTTTAATTATTATTTCTTATGTATGTTATTTTTTTTTTTGTCATACAAATTAATATATTAAAATATTATGTCCATAAAAAGAACAGGTCACTTAAGTTGTGGTTCTCTATTAAATAAATGAGTAATTAAATTTTCCATGAAATTTCTTATTAATTTTAATATGCTCCCTCTAAACTTTTCATCAGAGTATCCTTAAAGAAGAGCTCACAAAACTTTGAAAACAGTCAGGACTTTGGAAAAAGCCAATAACAACATGTGAAAGCGTATTTCGAACAAAAGTTTTTAAAACTTACCTTTTAGCATAATAACATGAATCCTGCATCACTTACTTTTTCATTCATAGAGAAAAACCTCAGCTACAGATTATTACATGAACAGGTATACAATATATTATATTATATTTAAAAAAGAAAAAAACGTACAAATAATGAATATAATTTAAGGTAGGGATTGTCGGGGTTCGGTCACTGCTACTTAATAAAACTACATTTTATCATAAAAATGGTTTTATTGTGCCGACGTTTCGGCTTGAACTTCAAGCCTTCATCAGGGCTGTAAAAAACAAGTAGGACGGATGTAATACTGAAATCTACATATATGTATATATATATATATATATATATATATATATTTGCCTACATACACATACATATATGGAAAAAGACAAAAACAGTTTTTGTCTTTTTTATGATAAAATGTAGTTTTATAAAGTAGATGTGACCGAACCCGGACAATCCCTACCTTGCATCATCTACGGTCAACGATCTCCTCTCAATGAATATAATTTAAATTTTTTTTTTTTAATTACACCATGACATAATGTTGGTTATACGATATTAAACCTTAATTAAATACTCCATTTTTAATTATATATTTTTTATGGATATTTATATGTGTATCACACATTGTTTTCTTTACGAAAATTTAACCCCGGCAGGTTGGTTTTGATTTTCCTTAAAAGGATATTACCATTAAATGATTCCATTATGTTTTTAAAATAAGGGCTAATTTATTTTCCACCCTGCTTTCATTAAAAAACTTGTAAAATAATTGTTTCTTGTAATTTATTAATTAAAACTATTAATTTATTCAAAAAACAACGAAAAAACTCAACTAATTTGATGATTTTATTTTCTTGAAAAAGCTGTGTTCTGATATTTGTGAGGACTTAGTTTGTGTTTTTAGTTACATAATTATATAATATAATATTCTAATAATATTTGTAGTTGAATAAAAATGCAAAATACTGAGCTATATGGGAGAAAATCGGTCAAATTAAAGCATTAGGGCTAATGGACATATGACCCTCTCTCCCCACAACAAGATGGCGGCTCTCCAGTTGGGCCTGCTTCACTTTTTCCTGTCAAAACCAGGGGAGTTAGTCATCTACTCCTTTCTAAATCTATGTGCTATCTTCCTGAGATAAAGGTAAAGTAGCGACAATCCGGGCTGCTTCTGTACCCATCATATTGCGGAAAAGTGATAATTTTACCTTATCCGCTGATTCATCTTGACCTGTTGTTACCAGGAAGTCATTAAAGGACTGTTTCCACAACTTCCATTCGCCTGCAACATCTTCACCTTCAAGGCGTAAATTAGGTGGCAATTTCACAAATCCTTGTGAACAATCCGACTGCGCCATGTTTTATACTTAGTTTAAAAATAAGACATCTATATTTGAGAACACCAAGACAGCAACTGTTTTTATTTAACCTCAACAAATACAATAATATATAAAATCATATGGTCAATTCCATATGACATTCAGTACATAATTGTATTGACTTATACAGATTAGGAATTATCTGCTTCTGTGTAAGTTGGCTATTGTCAGTTTCCTGTGATTTGTGATGCTAATCTATTCCATTGCACATATAAACATGAAGGAAAAACTAAATATATGACCTCTCATAGAACAGGATGTAACCCCCCGGAATTCCAGGTGAAGGAATACAAAGTTGAACAAGTTGAGAGCTTTATTTATTTAAGGTCGGAATTGAATTGTGACATGTGTCAACATTGTGACTCCTGCTTTGCAAGATTTTGATGGTTGTATTCTTATCAAGTATTTTTAGCTAAATAAAGCAACATCTCACATATCTAATATTTCCTTAATAGTTGTTCGTAAACGTTTTCCTGCGAAATTGATATCAAGACGATGCGACATATGTAAATTGGCCTCCACGTAGCCCCGACTTAACATCGATGAACATTTTCTCTATGGGGCAACATAAAATCTAACGTGTACATTAACAGGCCTCGCTCTCTGGGACAATTAAAAGAAAATATCCGGGAAGAAATCTCAGCGATCATAGTTAATATTATGGGCGTATATAAGGGGGGGTCTAGGGGGCTGCAGCCCCCTCCCGAAATTTTGATTTGATCGGTAAAAATGTGTCATAAAACCTTTAAATATAAATTAAATAAGATTACTTAGTCCATAAAAAATATTTTATGTTAGGTGTAATAGCGTTTTACTTGGCTAAAACTATTCCAAGTTCTAAATTGTTAGTATTCTATACCCTGGAAATGGTCTCAGCCCCCCCCTGAAATTATTTCCCATATACGTCCATGGTTAATATGTGTAGAGCAGTTCTCAGGAATTTTGTGTGACATTTAGAACAATACCAGGAAACGGTGCTAATGACCCTAGCAGTAGAAGCACCCATAAACAAACAAAACAAAAAAAAAAAAATATCAGGAAAACAACGAAACACGTTTAGACAACATAATTTTTAAAAAGAAAATTCCCAAATACTATGTTAATTAAAAGTAAAAACATACTCATAAGATCTATTCATTATTAGATTAAGGAATTTTTATTTTGAAAAAGGCTTATGAGACATCCTACTAAAAAGAGAACAGCACACTATCATAACAATGCAGGAAGAGGAACCACATACGGCCCTTCTACTTGTAGAAGTAACAACCAATAGCGGGTTCGGTTGCTTAATTACAATTTGAAATTATAGAGAGTAAACCCTCAATTCTGACGAACCTATTTAGTTTATTTTTACAAAGAATCTTTCTCTTTTGATTCCCATAGCGTTTACTGAGGTTTGTTGCAATATAACAAACATTACGGCCGGTTTGGGCAAGCTCCCCCTCAGGTGGACCGATTTTGGTGGTTAACAAACTCCTTCAATCCTTCGCTAAGAGACAGCTTTATACCAAGTTTTGCGGTGAAAAAAAAACAACAATAACTTTGGGGGTATCATGTTAACAGATGTGTGTGTATTTATGTAACTGGAATAATTTTTGGTATCTAGTTGTGAGGATCGATGAAGATTTTTTTTCAAAAATTCTTCCATGAGCGTAACCTTAATAGCTTCATTCTCTCGAAAAATGCCAAACAATGAAAAAAATGATCAACAAATTCAGCTGTTTTGTATTTGTCCTATACTTTTTGTATTAGTTGCAAAATCTTAGCGATTGAAAGATCATCATTAGAAAACTTAATAAATTTCCTACAAAAAATTGTAGTAATTGTTTAGTTTATTTAAATTTCAACGTCCATTCTTAAGTAACAAAGATTTTTAGGATGGGTTATCTATAGGTTACCACCCTTTTCTACACAGGATAGGGCTGAAGTATTTTCTTTTTTCAAAAAAAAAAAAAGGCACCACTCCTAGTGGGAATCGAACCCACGACCTTGGGCATCCCGGCTCATGCCTTAGTACTCATGGCCACCCATGAATATCGGGGAAGGCCCAGAGCGTACTAGTGTCATGAAACCAATAAATACATTGATAATCAACTGAAGAATAATAATTTATATTATGATGTGCATTAACGTGCACCAGTAAAAGACGTAAATTTTGAATCTCTAATATACACTTAGATGTTTTTAATTTAGTTCAGATGTGTTTAAACTTAACTAAAGTGAGGTTGTAGACCAGAGTATTTATGCTTTTAGCACAATTAATGTAAAATTTTCAGCAAACTGTACTTTTTTCATACCCCTCTCTCCATTTATTACTGTAGAAAAAAGATATTCTAAGAGTATTTAAGGGATATTTTGAAGTAAATATAATTCTAAATTTCCCCTAGTTTTTACTGGTACTTACTTGAATGTCTGGATGGCAATACATCAATTTAACAATTGGGGCTAAAATACAAATAAGGTGTAAAAAAATACTAATCAATACACAAAATAAATATTTATTCAAAAAACAATATTGTGGCATTAGGAACATAGCTCAGTTGTTGTAATACTTATACGTGGTGACAAAGAAAAACGGGAATGTTTAAAATGAGTAGAGGTAGCCATGGGCATGTGTCAGCACTGTGGGTATTTGACAATTAGGATGTAGACAGTCTGCCACTTCAGTAATCATGGATCGGTGGAGTAGGAAACAGCGCACGTTAGTCATAAAAATATGTTAACATAAATATGCTTTAGCGATGACTAAACTGAAAAAAAAAATGTTACAAAAAAGTGCCCACTGGTGTTCATGCTTGCGTGGTAACCATGTACGAAAAAGAAGACTGTATGTTATACAGTACATTACATAGGTTTGTTGGGTGGACCTAAAGCATATTTATGTTCCTGAATTTGAGCAGAAGGCTCTAAATTTTTTTTTTAAATAATAGTAGTATGGTAGCGGGGCATAGGGAGTTTTAACGTTTTTACGATTTAGGACGTCATGATGCCTTTTTGTCAAAACTCGCGATAAAATATTGGATTAAAAACACTGAAGAGACAGGATCTGCCTTCAAGAAGAACCAACAGGACGACCATGGACCATGTGTGCTTGTTCCAGCGAACATTGAACAGAGAACTCCCTACGTGCCGCTAGCAAACTACCATTGTTTTTAAAAAATATTTTATTACTAACGCATGCTGTTATCCATTCCACTCATCCATGATTACTGAAATGGCAGACTGTCAACTATCTAGCTGCCACGATCCCGCAGTGCTACCACCTGTCCATGGCTGCCACTTCTTTTTTCAAACATTCCCGTTTTTCTGAGTCATCCTGTATTTCATAAAGAAAATATTTTTTTGCTATAGACTCTCTAAAGCGAGTAAATTACAAAACCTGAGGGCAGTGTTGTTATAATCACAGTATTGAGCATTATACATTCTTCACAAAATATCATTACTACAAAAATTAATATCTGGGGCCTTCTCAGTTTTTATTTTTATTTTTCACACTAGTTCACACTTCTTTTATTACTACTATTAGTTTTTTTCACTAAATCATGGTTTAAAACCAATGAATCAAATCAAAATAATTTGAACAGTTCATCTAATGAAATACCAATGATCTTCTGCCAAGTCATATTATTTGGCAGTATTACATACATCAGACTATTATTCTCTCTGAAATCCATCCTTAAACACCTCACGCCAACGCTCGTGAGGGATCAGCTCATCTATTAAATAACAATTTTAATAAGAGAATATTAACTCCCTTTTTTTCTAAAACCATTTATGGAAAACGCTGTTTCCATTAAGAAGTTATTTCTTACACTTTATCACATTTAACGTTTAACCTTCGCACTCGAGGGCAACCTGATAGTTTCATGTGTCCATTCAAAGGGAGCTGCATGATGTCCTTATTGTAAATATTTTCGGGCACCAGGCCAGCATTCTCAGCATTAATGTGATTGTAGCGTTACCCACAAAGATTCTTTGAACTCGAAATAGTACATTCTTCAAAGATAATGAGGCATATAAATAAGGTCACCAATCAGGAAAGTTCAAGAGAATGTAAATTAGATTTTTTGTTGTTAAAGAGACAGATTACGTTAAATCATTCAATAGCCACAAAGCATTATGCTAAGATACAAAACAACGAATCCATTGAGCATAATTGATGCAAGAAGAAAAAATTAAATAAAATTATAGATAGAGAAATTTTGCAATTTATGAATCAATCATTTTAAAGTACTTGTAAAAAAACTTCCCTACAACAGTCAAAATTCTACAATTTTGAGAGAAATTGTAACCTCGAGTGTAAAGGGTTAATTGTATTCCTAAACTGGTTTTGCTTCCTTATATTCCTTTCCTTTCCGAGGAGGTAAGCAGCCGTTTACAAATACTGTATCTCCAATTCCAAAATTTTCTCCATCTTCAATCGATTGTGGCATTGGCTTATTGAGTGTTTCAGGCAAAAACAGAGCTAAGAAACCAGACACTAAGGAAAACAAAGCAAACACCACAATTGGTAGTCTTTTATCAAGCACTTCCTGTAAAAAAATAAAAGTAATGTATACCAAATTGAACCAAATTAAACACAAGTTATTTGAATATTTAACATGCACTCTTCTAAGGGATGACAAGGCTTATGTGACTGCACATGGTATGGAAAAAGAGTTTGGGTTCTATTAAACGAAACAGAAATAAAAAAAATGTTTTTTCTCAGATCAGATCAGCTCTTATAATCATTTCTTAGTTAATTTATTTGTATCTGTCAGTATTTGCAAAATTTCGGAATTAGTCAAAATCCATTTTTTTTTCTTCTAAATTTACTTTTCCTCTATGAAAAAAAAACAACAACAAAACATCATCCTCATTGCTTTCAAAACATTTTTTTATTTTTATTATTTAATCTTCATAACTAAATTTAAAGATAATCTCAGCCACAGATTCATTTAAAGTAATGATGATCACATCAACAAGAAGATGGGTTTAGATTTTCATTTGTCTGGTCATTGATCACACAAAAAATACTGAACCCAGAAGATGCGGATTCAGAAAGGAAAAAAAATTCAGGGAGTGGAGGTTGAAAGCAAACCAAAATACATTTCCTGCCAAAATACTTGTTACTGCCAAAATGTGTAGTACCAAATGTTGTTGTTTTAATATTATACAATTTTAGGTTGGACATAAAAAAAGGGATTTGTCCTTTAGAATGTTCACCAAATTTTATGTGTTTTTAGAATGAAGAATGAAAGCATCACATTCTTATTAATTTTAAGATATTTCTGGAAGTTATATATTACCTCAGTGCCACCTGGCCTTTTCAACAGTACTCTAATACCTTGTAAATTTACAATAACGTAATTGGGAGGCCAAAGTAAACACAAAAAAAAATTGTAGTTTATACTTTTTTAATAATTTTAATAGATTACACATATGATTCATTCTTATCTAAAGGCCCCAAAAGTAATGAATAATCAAACACAAATGGAATAGTTTTTTTGTGGAAACAGATTAATGGAATGGGGGTTATAACATTTTACCTGAAACTATAAGAAACAGATAATGGAAATACAATTGGGACAGTGATGTACTATGACTTTATGTGTGTGATATTTTGGCTATCGTTATGAATACACCTTCTCCCACATAAAATGAATCAGCATATTAACCCCCCCCCTCCCTATATTATATTGAGAATTACTTACTAGAAGAGAAATCATGGGAGCTAGCATTCCTCCCAATCGGGCACACATTGTTCCAAAACCCATTCCAGTGTTTCTCACAACGGTTGGAAATACTTCTGCACTGTAGTTAAAGATTATGGAAAATGAACCAGAAATGGAGAATTTTCCGAAGAAGGATATTATTGTCACTAGTGTGGTCATTTCTGAAAATACACAAAATATTATAATTAAAGATTTAAAAAATGTGAGTTTTCCTATAAAAACCAATGAATTGAAGAAACAGTTTTTCTTTTTAATATTTTCTTATCATCTAATTAATATCTTTCTTCAGGAGAGCAGTTAATATTTAGCCATAGAATTAATATTTAAAAGCCAATTGTTTCCAGTAGATGGATACATGTTAGCAATAAGAAAAAATGTCCCATGTTTGTAATTCGGGAGGAAATTGCTTGTTTTTACAATAACACTGACAGGACGAGGAGAAAGAAGAACCTCAGCAGAGGAGCTTTATTGTAATAATGGGGTGAGTAAAAAAAAAATGACCGTTTTAATATCAAAATATATAATAATAATCAAAATTTATACCATTGTATTCTATGTTTAGACGCCTTCTTGAAGCCAGTTGTAGAGATCCTTGATGGTACCACTCTTTGGGTTTTGAATCGAAGAACTCACGAACCCCATTTTCAACTTCATTCAAGTGGTTGAATATTTTTCCTTGAAGGAAATGAGCCATTGATTTGAAAAGGTGGTAGTCTGATGGTGCTAGTTCTGGACTATATGCCGGGTGAGGGAGAAGCTCAATTCCAAACAAATCAGTTAGTTTTTGTTTCGAAAGGCGCGAGGTGATATGTCTGCCATTATCTTGTTAGATCAAGACTTGCTTCCTGTTGACTAAACCTGGATAATGCTGAACCAAAACATCCTACATTCTCTGCAGTTGTTCTGAATAGAGTTCTGAATTTATAGAATGACCTCCAGGTATGAACTCATAGTGTATGACTCCTTCGTAGTTCCAAAATACAGAGAGCATCGTTATTTTTTCGAATTGCCCTTGCTTGGCAACGGATTGAGCTACCTGACCTTGGTCGAGCCATTGACCTGTTGTTTTAGGATTACACCAATACACCCACTTTTCATCACATGTGACTATCCTTTTGATGAAAAGATTAGCAGTCAAATTTTGCAGAAGCAATTCGCAAATTTCCACACGACGTTGGGCTCGCTGGGGCATAAGCATTCACATTTCACGTTACCTAACTCTCGCAGGTGTCGAGTCACAGTAGATTGTGAGTTGCCAAGTTGAGCTGACAACTCACGAGTGCTTTTTGTAGGATAGGCTTCAATAACAGTGCGCAGAGCGTTCTGGTTGACTACTGAAACACGCGCTGATCCAGATTTCTTTTCAAGGCTCAAATCGCCTTCATTAAATTTTTGGAACCACCTTCCTACCGTCCTTTCATTCAAAGAGTCTTCATCGTCAAATTCAACCACTAAACGAGTGGCTTCAGCTGCTGAAAACTTCATTTTCCAATAATGAAGCAAAATTACTAGAATTTCGTACTTTCCTGTCATTGTGAACAAAGGAGAGCTAAAGAAGTACTGAGCCCGGATAGAGGGCATGCTGTGTACCAAATCATTCAGACAGGATCAAACATGAACTTCTTATCAGAATTCTTAGCTCCCAAAAGTTAATAAGAGAGGAATTACGATGCAAAGTTCAAACAGAAAGAAAACGGTCATTTTTTCTGACTCATCCCATTATTATTATTTAATATTAATTATTGAAGAGACTGTATTAAATAAACTTATATTGTGTAGAGGGAAGCTAAAAGAATTAAAGAAGATAGTCAAAAGCTATGAACAATGGTGCCAACCAATCACCTTATTTTAATTCATTAAAGTCCGACTCGCAGGAACTGGGTCATCTTAGCGCGGTTCCGTTCATATCCCTAGTGCCATTAGTAAAGGAATAGAAACAGTTTTTGGTAGGTTTTAAACTTTCATGAAAAACATTCAATAAAATCTTAAAGATAAGGAAGATTTAAAGGGACACAACAGGAAACTGATAGTATCTAAGCAGAAATAACCTTCTCAACGTTTGCACTAGGAAAACACTATTACAAATACGTTTCTCATTTTCATACCTTCTTTTACTAAAATACTCATTTTTCTGATAAATGTAAATTAAAACAAAAAGTAAACAATTAAAAAGCGAGTTAAACAGAGATTAAAAACCCTATCTCTGTTTAACCCACTTATTTCTCTGATTGACATCGCCCAATCGAAAATTGCTTCATATCCCTTTTTGTAGAGGATTTAGTAAGCTTCTAAACTGAAATAAACTATTTTCATATTAGTAAATATACGTATAAACAATTTTGACAAGCAGTCTTATTTTCGTCAAAACTCTATTTTAATTATTTTATTGAGGTCAAAGTACAAAAAACAAGTTATAGGCCTACTGCCTAAACAAATTAAAATAACTGTGATTAGAGATAAGCCCCTCCTCCATTTTTACCAAACAAATGATCTTTAAAGCAATTATAAAACTTGTGAATTCGTAATCTCATTTCTTTATTTTCTTAAGAACAAAATTTTAACTATTTTCAGACTATGAATAAAGTTATTTACCTTGCGGAACAAAGGCTGTAAGAAGGCAAGCTGCTCCTCCAATAAGCATAAACGTACTGTTCAGAAATCTTCGTCCTGTCTTGTCAAGGAATAGGGCCACAAACAAATAAGCAGGAAGTTCAACTAGACTCATAACAAACATATTTCTAAAAGGATTCCCTTCCATTTTGCCAGTATTCAAAGCAAGACCATAAAACGTTATACTGTTGGAAAACCTGAAAGTTACCAAAGAAATAAGAATATTAAAATAAGTTATAAAAGGTAACATTTTTAAGAAATCTGATGGTGGGAAAAGGGGTTAAATCATGGTTTTTCTATTTCATTTATTTTATATGTCTCTGATGTCAGCCTATCTTAGGGACTGAAGAATAATTTTCAATATTCACACCTCTATATTGTCAAATTTAAAGATGGTTTGAAACAATCACGCCTCAATAGATATAAATTACATATTACCATTTTTAGGTGCTTATTATAAAAAAAAAAAAAAAAAAAAAAAAAAAAAGTAATTAATTTATTAGTTTATGCCATAAAACAAGAATTTTAAGCGGAATATTTAGGTTGAATTATGTAATTACAGTAGAACTTGGATAATTCAACTGATAAAAAAGTTTGAATTATCCAAAATTCGAATTACAAAAGTTTTTGAAAATAAAGGGCTAACAAATCGAACTTCATATTTTCACATTTTTAAATTTAAAAAAAATATATATTTAAAGAAAAACAAACATTTCATGAATTGATGATAACGTAATTTATCAAAAAAGTAAAAATAAAAGTCTATTGTTTTGAAAAAAAGTCATTTTCATGGGCAAGAAGTTTTTCTTTACTTTTCAGGGCAGTTGGTAAAGTGTTAGGAGGAATTCCAAAGTCGTTGGAAATTTCAGATTTTTTCTTTATTCCTTTTTCAACTTCTTTAATCGCAGCTATTTTCTCTTACAACATTAAAGTTTTATAACTTCTAGGCTTCGACATCTTAAATCAAAAACTCACTGAACTGCACTGTACACCAGAAATTGAAGGCACAAACAATACAACAAATCTAGGCGCTGACTGACTTATAACTGAATAAGAAATACAGATAGGAGGGATGGTGGGAGGGAATTCTAGGATAAAACGGCAGGATGGTGTATGTAACTACAACCCCTGGAAGGGAGGAAGCGTGACCCACCACTTTGCAGAACTCCTAGAGTCCAAGAACTAGACTATGAGACCGCCACGCTTCTTGTCCCGGAACCCATATCCATATCTTACTATCCTTCTTACCCGAGGGGAGAATATTTTCACAAGATTTAAGATCGACCACCTCTCTGTCCACTTCCCATTGGAGGCACGGATTCGTAAAAAATTATCCAAAATTTTATTCGAATTAACCACAATTTTTTTTACATTGTTTATACCCTAAATTCTAGGGGCCGAGAGAAATATTCGAATTAAAGAAGATTTCGAATTATCGAAGTTCGAATTATCCATGTTCCACTGTATATGCTAATACATTTTTTATAGACCATGTTTTTTAATACAAAGAATGACATTTTTTAGAGATTTTATTTTAAATTTTTCACAAAGATCAAAACCTACCAATAACTGCTTCTATTTCTTTACTATTTGCTCTAGTGACATGAACAGAACCGCAGTAAAATGATGCACATCCTGCGAGTTGGACTTTTGTAATTCGAAATGCTTAGAACTACCACATATTCTTGACAATGGGCTACGTAAATCCCTGAGTTTGTGGGTGAATCTAGTCAGTGGGTTTTTTATAAGAATAAACTCAGAGCAACAACACAAATCTCTGAGACATTTTTCTCACTTAAAAGTAATTTACTGTTTTTGTTTCCACCCCCCCCCCCCCCCATCATTTTAAAGTAAAACAAAAGCCTGAAGTCATTTTTTTTCTTCATTGATGGATTTCAGAGAGTTAATAATAATAATAATAATAATAATAATGCCCAGCAAAATGACTGGTTTCCTTAATCATGGTACCAATGCTACTTTTTAATTCTTACATTTTTGTAAATAAATCTTGAATTTAGTGCTTGACAAAAGCAAAAAAAAAGTAAATGTTTACATATAATACCATCCTTACAGGCCTGCCCCCTTCTGGTTTGTGTCCTACATGAAATTTTCTATTAAACGACCATTCCTAATTAATAAATTAGTAGGTAGATCATTAGATGCAGTTAAATTTCCTGAAGTAAGATTTATGTAAGATAAAATTACATACCAGTTAAGGGCAACATTTAATGTTCTTGAACGTAGTCTTGGTGTCTTAAATAGATCAGTTAGCCCGGCTTTTTTTTGTTCTTCAGAATCAGCCTTTACTCGACCTTTAGAGATGTAGTGAGCCCGATCAAATTTGGGGCCATTGTTGAGGAGTACTCCTTTTGCTACTATATTCACACTCTCAGTAATCCTACCTTGTGCCCAGAGCCATCGAGGAGATTCGTCCATCAACCTAAAAATGAAGGATATCTTGAAGAAAAATTGTTATGTGATGTAAGGCACCATTTAATAAAATTATTATTCTGTTGTCATGGTCCATAAAAGTCTAGAAAAAATGTCTGTCCGACCGGAACACAGTGGCTGCCTATTGAGAGGAAGAGACTCTCTAGTTTAAATAGCCTATTCCTACATTGTCAGCCGGCCAATTCATAAAACATGACAACTGAGAATTCAAAAGTGTAAAATTCCTGACTATTCTAAAAGAAATGGATTCAAACACAACATTTATCCTTTCTTCATCTAGGGCCTGGAAAATGTTTTACACATTTGTTTCTGGGGACACCACAAGGTATTAAGAAAGAAATTGTTGTACTGTATTTTAATGCAATAAATTCATATACCGCATTATCTTTAATTAGGCATCTGTGGTCTCTGAGTTAATCCCCCCAAAACAGTTAAAAAACAGTTTAAAATCGTAATCAAGCAGAACATTAGACAACTGCTTAAGTTTTTGAAAAATCTTTCTGGGATCAAAACAGTTATTTTTTTTAACGAAAAAGCTAAAATTTAACTGTAAAAAAAAAACTTTTATTTTATAAGTTAACAAAATAAGTGTTAAAAAAAACTTTTATTTAAAAGTTATTTAGAAACTCTTAAAATTAAGTACATGAAAATAAAAGTTAATGCAATACTTTTATTTTTATTTGTATCCACCTAGAAAATAACCCTGTAAATGACAAATTTGATAAAGAAGTCATCTCCTCTACCTACTCCAACATCTTCCATTTATTAAAAACTCCATCCTAATACCCTATACCGCCTGCAATATAGCCCTTCATATTTGCCTCCCTTCCACAAACTTTTACGACACCTTCTTTACGACGCGCTTCCTCTTTCTTTCATCACCTAAGTACTTTGTTCATTGGGTGGTCCAGAACCAACCCCCCCCCCTTGCCAACTCCTTCCCCCTATGTTTTCCTGTATCAAGTCAGAAATGATCCCACATGGGTGAGGTATAGTTCTCAACCTTCTCATCGGTTAGCCCATATTGTTGTATTCTTATATCTGTTTAATTTCTATAGCACATTGTTGTTCTAACTGTACATTACGTTTATATGTGTTTTTTTGTTTTTTTCCCCATATATGTATGTATGTATGTTGGCATATATATGTACAATTGTGTGCGTGTATATATATATATATATATATATATATATATATATATATATATATATATATATGATATGTATGTGTATATGATATATACATGTATATAATATATAATATATATATATATGTTAGGTATATTTAGATAGATATGTGTATATATTAGTGTTAAAAATGTCCCACTTGTTTTTACAGCCCTGATGAAGGCTTGCAGTTCAAGCCGAAACGTCGGCACAATAAAATCTAGTTTTATTAAGTAGCAGTGACCGAACCCCAACAATCGCTACCTTGCTTCATCTACAGTCAACGATCTCCTCTCAATGTAATACTTTTATTTTTTTCAATGTGAAATAAAAGTTTTCAGTATTTTAATTAATTTATTCATGGAACAAAGTTTATATAGCATAAATATGCTTTAGCGATGACTAAACTGATAAAAAGCGTTACAAAAAAGTGTCACAAAAATGTGTCAGCTGGCGTTCACGCATGCACCTATGTGGTTACATAGGTTTGTCGGGTGGACCTAAAGCATATTTATGTTCCTGAATTTGAGCAGCAGGCTGTAAATGAAAGTAATTTTTTTTTTTTTTATTATTAGTGATTTTTCTTGTTGTTATTAAATATGTTTAACAATTTATACTTAAGTTAACTATTAAGGCGACAAAATGAAGAAAGAACAATTACTTATGATATAGTGCATTAATAACTAGGTCCAGTCGGTTGGCATTTAATTTATACGTTCAAAATAACAAATATCTGACTATTCTTAAGGTGTTTTTGGCGGAATCCGAAAGTATCATTTCGAAAAGCTGTGCAATGATGAGAGTCACCAGTGTCATTTTAATTTATAATTAATTTCTCTATCATTTCTTTCAATTATAACTTATCTTGAAAGTTAAGAATTAATGATTTCCAGCCTGTTACACTAGAAACACAAAGCAGATGTATTCCGTTTTATATATTTAGAAAAAATAATCATAATTACCACCAATGGAAGAAAATCATAAGGCTGTGAGCTCCGAAGACCAGTTGTAAAATAAAAGCATCAGGTATAAAACTGGCCCAAAATGGAACAAGCATACCTCCAACAGTAAATAGGACAGTGAACAGCAATCCACAAATAGTTCTCTTGCTTGGTCCAACTAATTCCATTGCTAAACAGTTAAAAATAAGTATTACAAGTTATATAGGGTAATGACAGTATAACTGGCTGACTAACTGGGCTTCCTCACAGCAGATAAGTAGTTATTTTATTGTGTTAAATAATTTATCATCAAAATTAACACTACTACATAATTGTGTGGAGTTTATTATAGTACGTTCCCGTCATACCATAAGTAATTTATCAATTGACAAGTAATCAAAGTATAATGTTTCTTGACACTGGGGCGCTCCGGACCGGTGTCAAGAAACAGATAACCTAGAGCTAACCCGTTATTTATACTTTACCAGTAACAGGAGTTTAACCAGTACAGGTTAAAATTTGTTATCAATAATAAATAGACATTAAAATTTAGAAATTTATGTTTCTAAGATATCATTTGGAAACGCCCATTATATTTGTAAGCATTACCAAGAAGTGTTCTGACTTAAAATGCTGATGGGTGAGGAGGCTGTGCAAGGGTTCGGGATATTATTACCTTGTATGGACCATTACCAATTATAGCGTAAACTCTATGAGGGGAAAAATCACAGTTTATTTCTAATAATTCAAGGTCCGCCATCATAGTTGAAATGAACCGCAAATAAAAGTAATATTATGAAATAGATACAGTACGGTAATAGCTGACCTGTTATCGTTCTAGCAAAGCATGCTGCCAAGGCATGCCTTCTCTCTTTAAAACCAACTAAAAATTCAAACCCCTCTAAAAATACTTAAAAATGTGAATATAAAAAAACCTTTCTTAGTGAGTGTTTACATTCTAAAGGGAATGTCCATGCAATATTTTTTCTGTGGTTTGGGCAGGGCGATGATAGGTCAGGGAGTGAGTGAGCGGTATTTGACAAATATATAGTAGATGATACAATGAGAATTTTTGCTTCATCAGTAAATAAAATAATAATACCAGATTCGTTTTTAAAAATGAAAATGTGCAAACTTTTAAAAATAATATATTTTATATGATTTAACCAGTTGACATGAGGGATCCAAAAAAGATTTCGAGTTGTATTGTGGTACTCTCGTCTTCTATTCGTTGTATTAGAAGACGAGAGTACCACAATACAACTGATTTACTGGACAAGTATGTTACCAGTTTGAAGTCCAGTAATACCAACAACGAAGAAAACACATTGCTGTCATTGAGCAAGGTGTTAAGGTAGGTTGGGTCATTCCAAACCGAATGAACCAAAAAAGATGAATTCAAAAATCAACTTGACAATTGAAGGTGAAGTTCAATTTTGAGTTGAGGGTTCAATGAAACTTTTGGGTTCTTTCTCCTTAATTGTAAAAATAAAAATGTATTTTAATGTTAATTTTGATTTTAATGTAACTACACAAGAACAGAGACTCAAGTCTAAAATCTTTAATTGATTCCTATTAAAAATAATAAATAGAAAACACATAGGTTAAAAAGGTTAAATATGTACTTAGGGAAAATTAATAAAAGGGTTTCAAGAAAATACTAACTTACAAGTACTTACACAAGACAAATCCTGCACCAAAAGGACCTGCGGAGCCTACTATTCCGAGGATGAACAGAACAACAAGATAAAATGTATAGTTGCTGACAAATGCTATCCCTACGCTGGTTATTAGTTGAATGAATGCGGTCCAACAAAATACAGTCTTTCTACCAAACCTGTAAACGAGAGTATTCGATTGAATGTTATATTGTTTGACTCATTTTATTTGTTTCAGTGATAAAGCACCTTTATTTGATGTAAGGTTACCTAATTGTTATACTGCTAATTTAAATGGAAAATTCAACTTTATTAGAATAACTTAAGCATTTTAATGACAATTATGTAAAACATTTAAGATAAATATATTTTAAGATATTTAATGTGAAGTATAATTATTTATTTATTTAAATTTTAATGTGCATTTATAATAGACATTGAATTTTAGGACGGGTTATCAATAGGTTACCACCTTTTCCTAGTGAGGATAGGGTTGATGCCTTTTCTTTTTTCCAACAAAAAGTCACCACTCCTAGTGGGAATCGTACCCCCAAACTTAAGCACCAATTCTCAAGCTTTAGCACTCACAGCCACTGCTACATATATTGTTTATTTTTCCAATACGAAAAATTTTCATGATGGTCTCAAGAAACAAAAGGTCATCTGAAGAAGACATAACAGTAATAATATATTTAAATCAATAGCAATTGTGAGGCTCTGAATTTTATAAATTAACTATTGGGAACTTTTTAAATAAAACATTAGGTCATTCGTGCATAGATAATAAATGTATTCGAATTCAAGTTAATTCAATTAATACCAATTCTTAATATCTTATTGGCCTGTGTCAATTGATGTTTAATACCAATTCTTAATTGAATCGTTTATTTCAGGAACCCGTCAAGTGCACTTTTTAAAATTTTGGGAAAACTAAAAAAACTTCCTAATTTTAAAAATTAACCCCAAGCATTATTTGTTTTTTCAATACAATGAGAAACACTTTGATGTTTTCCGTAACCAAAACCTTTAATAATTTTAAAATTAGGAAGATTTTTTTTAGTTTTCCCAAAATTTTAAAAAGTACACTTGACGGGTTTCTTAAATAAACGATTGAATTTATAATGACTTTACATCTCAAGCAGTAGGTATTTTGTAGGAATCTCACCCTACTTCTCTTTGGATGATTGATATGTGCCTATATTTATTATGAACTTTTCATTAATAGATCTAAATGTAAATAAACATAAAAAAATGTAAACACATAAAATAACAGCACTCTTTCTAAATTGGCATCTATCGGCCATTACTTAGGTTTGGCTGGTCCAATAAGTATCGAGTCAGCGGAAAGGTTAAACAGGGTTCTTCGTCCTGCTTCTAGAGTTGTGCTTAAAAAAAATGCGCCCCATTGAAGAAACCTTATCTAGAACAGTGAAAATGTGATGGAGACAGTGATGATTTTTTTATATTTTTGCTCACTTTATAATTACAGCTTTCTTGTTTTAACTGGTTTAAAATATTACAGTAATTCAAAATAAGTCATCTCTATATTATATTGCAAGTCCCTTCTTAATGGCTTTAAGTACTGGCTTCCTGGTAACATGCAGGGATACATCTTCATATTTGTTGAGTGTTCCACTGCAAACACTATTTTTTTTCATCAGCTTTGAGAAAAAGAATTTGGGGAGTAGGGAAAATATTAAATATTTTAGTGTAAAATGGCAAGTTTTGAGGTCCACTGGACACCTAGAAACCGAGGATAAATGTTGAAGACATTCTTGTTATAGGCTTTTTTTTTTACACAAAATGTTCTCACCAAAACAACAAAAAAATGGGGGGGGGCTGCAGCCCCCCTCCCTTATATACGCTCATGTTCTGATTATTCACCTGATAGTGGAACATAGTGTCTATGTATTTGAAGCACTTCTTTTATAGTGGAATTTTGGGTGCCTTTCACCTGAGCTTAAGTATAAAAAAAAATCTCATTTTGATAACTGTAATAATAAAATATGTAATTTATTGATTTAAGGGTGAGGTTTGGCTAATACTAATGTACTTTAATAATTACTTACATATCTCCCAAGGCACCACAGGTTATAGCCCCAACAAATACACCAAACATGTAGGTGGACTGTATCATGGCTCCCATCCATTGTCTATCACAGACCATGTCCCACTGGCAACATAACAAAACTAAATTTTAATATTTTGAAATTACTAAATAGCAATACTTTGGACTTAACATATTTGCTGCTACCACAGATCTGTGCACTGGGCCGGCATCCCCCAAGTGCTACTAACACAGATCTGTGCTCTGGGCCGGCATCCCCCTGGTGCTACTAACACAGATCTGTGCACTGGGCCGGCATCCCCCTGGTGCTACTAACACGGATCTGTGCACTGGGCCGGCATCCCCCTGGTGCTACTAACACGGATCTGTACACTGGGCCGGCATCCCCCTGGCGCTACTAACACGGATCTGTGCACTGGGCCGGCATCCCCCTGGTGCTACTAACACAGATCTGTGCACTGGGCCGGCATCCCCCTGGTGCTACTAACACGGATCTGTGCACTGGGCCGGCATCCCCCTGGTGCTACTAACACAGATCTGTGCACTTGGCCGGTTTGCCTCCAGTACAACTAACACAGATCTGTGATTCTGAACAACTACATATGTGTGTGCTTCAGAACTGGCATCCAGTGATAAGTGTCTAAATTAACTAGTAGACTCCTAGAATTGCCAGTAGATAATGTAGGCACCTCCTTTTCAAAAAATGCTATCCCTCAGATGTTTTGATACCTGGTTTGACCACTCAGCACTGGGTGGTTGTTGAGGCACCAGCCCTGTAGCACCCGGTCGAGGTCAAGCCTTGCACTGCTCAGCAGCATAATGGGTTAATGAACCAGGTTTTCTTTGAGTTTTAACAAAACCTTCCACATATCTCCAAAGCTAATAAAGAAATATTCAACCCTAACACTATTAAGAACATATCTGCCTCATAATTATTAATTGCAATAACAATTTTTCAATTACATTTCTAAGAGTATTTTTATCAAATGAATCACCAACATTGTAAACCTTAAAATTATATTTTTTCTTTCCCTTTTTACAAATCTTTATTGCAATATCAGTGATCAAATGATATTTTACCTCCACTACCCTGGTATGTGTGTAGTAAGAGCTATTGTACACCCATTCATTACAGACAGAAGATTCATTCGTTGAAGGGTAAAAGATGAGGCAAGAACTAAGTGATCCGTCTGCCTCAGCTGGGATGGCTGACATCAACTCCTCCGAGCCCCAGGCCAATGTGCTTGTTGCATTCTCCAGCCAAGGAACCTTACATCTACAAACATAAAAATAATTGACAATGCTGTAAATACAAACAAATATTCTTATTCCTTTCAGAGCTCATAATAAGTAGGTTCTAATATTATAACAAAATATATTACAGAGTTTTTTGCTCATTGGGTACACAAAACTTCCTCCCTTCTTTTTACTCATTTGACGAAGAAAAAAAAAACATTCTTTTACAATTATTTATATGTTTGCTTACCTGTGGTCAGGTATGCCGGCGACAGCTAACATGGAAAGCATGTGCACACCTGCTGTGATTCCGGAAAGCAAATGAAGGAATACCTGAAAGAACTGGTACTTTCCAAACTCACCTGTAAGAAAATGACCAAGATTATTAGTAAGAAAATTATGATGTGACAGAGGTTTTGATCAAATAACGTATTAAAACAACATACTTGCTTTCAAGCAATACACTGAAATCAGACAATATGCTTCCCGTACATAAGGTGGTGTGATTTCACAACTCTTTGGGCTGAAGCACACTATACAATTTCAAGAAAGAAGATCCCATTACTATTGCTGGGATAATTGACTTAACGTCTAAATTGTATCCTTTCTGTAGGTATCTTCTTCCTTCAAGTCAAATACAAAATTTTAACTAAACAGATAGTCACAAAATCTTTGAGTTCTATTTTCTTTACTTACAGTGATTGATTTATAAGGTGTTTCTTGTTTTAGCTCTTTCCTTGGAAGGAAAGTAGCTATTGAGGTTACACTGAGGGCGGATTTTGTCCGTTCACACGATAAACGCTAGAGTTTTTGTTTTTTCGCGACGAAACTTGGTATGTAGTATTCCCCCAGCAAACGATTGAACGAGTTCGTTAACCAGAAAAACCGGCCCATGTGGGGGGGGGGGGGTTACTCTGGAGCCAAAGCTGTTATTTGGCAATACCAGCCGTAATTGTTGTTATATTTCAACGAAACTCGGTATTCGTTGTGTTCATCTAAAGATAAAGCATTCTTGTAAAAATAAACTAAATTGGTTCATTAGCAGGTGGGGGGGGGGGGGGGTTATTCCGTGCCCAAATTACTGGTTTTCTCATACCGGTCCTAATTTCTGTTTTATTGTTACGAAACGCTGTATACGTCCTGGGTATTATTATTATAAGAAAGAAGTGTTGCAAAAACGAACTAAATCGGTCTATCGGAATCTAACAGTGTGACGATTTACTATTTATCATACTAATATATATCACAGAGATTGAGTTGCGGCTCAAATTTAGATACTTAATGAAGCCGAGGGATGCTATTGATTAAAGGAGGTTATATTGATCTCATCACCAAATTAACAAAATACTCTTTAACTTTTTCCTTATCAACTTCTGATCTACACCTTTTGATGGTTTGTCCATGGCGTTCCATTAATGGCCGATTCCTTTTCATAAAGCCGTAAAACCATTCCAGACCGGGCTTCTTGTATTAAAATCCTGCGATTTTTTCCTGACCTATCCAATTAGGTATGTTTTTACGATTTGGCGAATATCCTAATCGAGTTAATGGAAAGTCCCATTCAGCTGCAGTTAAAATTCCCTTTGCTATTTTTTTATTCCCTTTGCTATTACAAAAGTTTTTGAAAATAAATGGGTAAAAAATCGAATTTCATATTTTCACATTTTTTAATTTAAAACAATACATACATTTTATTTAAACAATAACAAACATTTCATAAATTGCTGACTACGTACATAAGTATTAAATAATTTATCAAAAAAGTAAAAATAAAAGTCTATTATTTTGAAAAGTCATTTTCATGGGTAAGAATTTTTTCTTTATTTTTCAGGTAAGTTGATAAAGTGTTAAGAGGAATTCCTTGGCAATTTCAGATCTTTTCTTTCTTCCTTTTTCAACTTCTTTAATTGCAGCTATTTTCTCTGACAACGTTAAAGTCTTATAACTTCTAGGCTTCGACATCTTAAATTAACAACTCACTGAACTGCTCAGAAATTCAAGGCACAAAGAATATAACAGATCTAGGCGCTGACTGACCTATGACTGAATAAGAAATATAGATGGGAGGGAATTCTAGGATAATACGACAGGATGGTGTATGTACCTGTAACTATAACAACCCCTGGAAGGGAGGAAGCGTGACCCACCACTTTGCAGAACTCAGAGACCGCCGCGCTTCTTGTCCCGGAACCCCTACATCCGTAACTTACTATCCTTCTTACCCGAGGGGAGAATATTTTCACAACATTTAAGATGGAACACTTCCCATTGGAGGTAAAGACTCGTAAAAACTTCGAATTATCCAAAATTTTATTCGAAATAACCACGATTTTTTTACATTGTTTACGCCCTAAATTCTAGGGACCGAGAGAAATATTCGAATTAACCACGATTTCGAATTATCGAAGTTCGAATTATCCATGTTCCACTGTATATATATATATATATATATATATATATATATATATATATATATATATATGAATTATCGTTAGTTATTTTCTTAATGAGTTCTGAAACATGAGATTTTCTAGACTGCAATTCCCGATTAGATCATGAGGTCAAAGTAATAAGCGGGTTTCCTTCCTATGGAGGGAGGGAGGAAACACGCTAAAAATGCTTTATATGCACCCTCATTAAAACAGAGTTTCAACAAATATACAAGAAAATACAGAATGTATAACATAAAAATTTGCCTAAACCTTGAACAGCAATATAGAATAAACAAGCCTTTGAGAATGCAGTTTATGTAATTATTTATGCTAAAATCTCTCTATAGTTTTATGATTCTATAACCGCTGACTACAGTTAAAAGATAATGATATACAAATACGATATAATCAGATAAAAACTTACATGAATAACATTTACAGAATTCAGTACATATTGTTTAAAACTTTAAAGTAGTTTTTCACACAGCTATTAGATATGTACACTTTTTCAATGGTAAGAATTACGAAATGATGCCTGAATGACACATCCCACGAGTAAAAAAAAAGAAGATTTTTTTTTGTCCCTTACTGACACCATTAAATAAGTACTTAGAATTTGTCGGTTAGGTCTTGGTATCTTAATAAAACTGCATTTTTTTATAAGATAATGAGTTTTTTATACAAGCCTTCATCAGGAGTGAAAACAAGGACAGAATTAATACTAATTTATATAAGTTGTGACAATAAAAAAATAGTAAAACATTATACATTTAGGGAGAGGGTAAATGATACATTTTTACATAGAATAATTTAATAAAAATCCCTCAGGCAAGAGCTGCATGCGCAAACAAATAATTAATTCGGTTTTATTAGTGACTTCTTTATACTATTCATTAGCCTTAGTTGATAATCACAGTGCACTCAACTCATTTTGCCCTTTTTCCCACTTACCAACATGTTCACTGTGACCATTGATAAAAGCAGATATATACACGACATACCATAACAAATAACTCCCCTGGAATTATGTTTTATATACGTCAAAGCCTGAAATTGAACGTAAATGAAATATTTAAAAAAAAAAAACAATACTTGGTCTCAAAAGTCATTTCTTGCTTCTTCAGCGTCACTAATGTATTAACAGATAAACATAGTGTCAGACCACGCGTGTCGAAAACCTCCACGTAACAATATACTGATTATTTTTTATATAACAAAGAAACCGATGCAGACTATAAATTACCTGAGGAAAAAATCCAAAAGATTAGCAAAGATTAGCAATGAAGATAATCTAATAACAAGATTTATTCAATTGAAAAAGTATTTTGTAATATTTAAATGTCTGAACGATATTTATTTTAAAAGTGATGGACGCAGAAGCTTTGTCATCTTAGCGCGTGTCTGTTCTTATCTCTAATTTGGGAAGCTTAGAATGGAAACAGTTAATATTTTTTTATTTTTATTTTTTTTTTTTTATTTTTTTTTTTTAGATATTTTTATGTAAACACGTGCAAACATTTAAAAAGATATCTCAAACAAAAGCAAGATTTTAGGCTCCATAATGCACAGTAGCAGTAAGCGGAAATTACTTACTCCGCCTTCTCCACTTTGGCTCTTGGAAAATACTATTACAAATACATTTTTCATCGACATAACTTGTTTTACTAAAATATTCATTTTATAGTTAGATGCAATTTAAAAAAACAAAACAATCAATTAAAAATTGAGGCAAACAAACACAAAACCCGTGCAAAAGAATAAAACCAATACTTCGGAATTTTAAGCACCGATTTCTCTGCATGAGATGGTTCTATCAAAAATAGCATAGTAACCATTTTTGTGAGAAATATATTAAGCTATCGAATATAGACTTTACATTTATCACTATTTCCAAACCTTTCCGAGATATTTCAGAAAATATACGAAAAAAGTCTGCTTTTTCACTTTCCTAGATAACGTTTTTAGATAAGCATTGAAAATAGTTTCATTTGATTCCTCACGCCAAATACCTTTAAAATGTGTACCAAAAAGCATATGAGCACAAAACCTTATTCTGCTGTTTAACGACATTGGCCTTTCACTTGAGGTAAAGTATTTTTGTGCCAAAATATGATCAAAATCGGGTCATTTTTGAGCCTGATACAGTGCAAAAGGACAAATATATATAAACCGCTACAATCAAATGAAAAAGATCCGACTCGCAGGAACTGCGTCATCTTAGCACGGTTCCGTTCTTTAACCAGGTGTTATTCGGAATGCTTGAAATAGAAACAGTTATTATTTTGGTTAGGCTTTCGAGAAATACTTTTTTGGCCCCAGATACCATACATAAATTCTTTTGTATTTCGACACGCTGAATCCTAAACCCGAGTCCGTTTAACTCCAGTACGTCAGGTTGAAGGGCATTTGAAGGTCAAATTTTGTATAAAGTCGTTTAACTAGAGTTGTATAAAGAAGAAATAACTAGAACTTCCATTGTTTAGAGGGTCGTTGAATTCGAATCCGAGGTCGTTTTCATCACATCGGCGCAAAATCAAGGTCATTTCAAGGACAAATATGTCTGTTTTGCAAAAATGAATTTTTGAGTGCTGATTCATTTTTTGCCAAATAAACATATGTCATGTCCTTAAAAAGACCTTGATTTTGCGGCGATGGAATGAAAACGACCTTGGATTCGAATTCAACGACCCTCAAATCCATGGAAGCTCTAGTTATTTCATCTTAAACGACTTCATACGAAATTTGATCTCAAATGCCCTTAAACCTGACGCGCTGGAGTGAAACGGACTCCGGATTCGGATTCAGCGTGCCGAAATACATAACATAATATATGTATGGTGTCTTTGGAAAATACCACTTTTTTAGCGCGGTTCCTCCCTCCCCCATAGGGAGGAACCCCGCTTATAGGGTTGATACAATGAAACAATCCGGAAGTGCCGACTAGAAAATTTCGCGTTTCAGAACCCCTAGAGACCGAAAATAACGGTGGTTCAAATTTGTATATATATATATATATATATATATGTATATATTTATTTATATATATATATATATATATATATATATATATATATATATATATATATATATATATATATATATTTGTCTGTTCGCTCATTTCTGGCTTCACTGATGGTCTGATTTTGATGAAATTTGGTACAAAAATCTGTCGTCCAATTTGAAAGGTCAAGTTCGTTAACCAGCAAAATCCGCCAACTGGAAGATGGCGTTTGGGGCGAAATTCGCGCAGAAAAAATCGTAACGCTTACGTTTTTGAGTTCATAAGCTTGTAAGTACTCTTTTTATAGGCTTATTGGGCTAGAAAAACGAATGAAACCATTTTCAAGGCGATAGCTTTAACCGTTGTCGAGAAAATTGGAAAAATAGTTTTTGAATTCCGTTTTTGGTTTGAGTACTTAGAATCACGGGATTCAGTTGAAACATTATCTGCATGTTCTAATTTCATTAAAACTAATATGTTGAAAGTTATGTTACGTTTGGAGTTAAGGAAGGTTTAGAATAAAATATTTTATGAACAGACATGAAAAGTTTTGGTAACTTTGTATACTTTCCTTAATATCTCGAAAAAGGTTGAGAATCTTGGGGAACGGGAGATGACCATTAGAAAGCACACTAAATGTTCTATAAAAATGGTTCTGATGAAAGTTTTGATTAGGCGATGTCAATCGGAGAAATAAGTGCATAAAACTTTAAAGTAATTGATTTCGCTTATTCGAACTGTTCTTTTTCTCTTTGATTTTGGTACTTAGAATTATGGGATTCAGTTGAAACATTTTCTGCATGTTCTACATTCATTAAAACTAATATGTTGAAATTTTTGTTACGTTTGGAGTTTAGGAAGGGTTAGAATAAAATATTTTATTAACATACATAAAAAGTTTTGGTAACTTTGTATACTTTCCTTAATATCTCGAAAAAGGTTGAGAATCTTGGGAAACGGAAGATGACCATTAGAAAGCTCACTAAATGCTCTACAAAAATTATTCTGATGAAAGTTTTGATTAGGCGATGTCAATCGGAGAAATAAGTGCTTAAAACTTTAAAGTAATTGATTTCGCTTATTCGAACTGTTCTTTTTGTCTGTTTTTTATTCCTTGTTATTTTTAAATTGCTTATAGTCAGATAATGTATTTGACAATAAAACAGATTAAGTAAAATAAGAAGATCAATTTATTGTTAGAAATGTAGCGTTCAAAGAGAGAGATCCCAAGGCTTTCCAAATGCCTCTGAGCGGAGGCCTTTCTGCCCGACTTATGGTATAGCTGACCCATACAGGTAAGATTGTAAATCAGGGCCTTTCAAGACTGGTTTGTTTGAGATTTCATTTGGATAGCTGTTTCGCTATTGATCTAAACAAAGTAATAACTGTTTCTATTCTATGCCTTCATAAACACTAGAGATAAGAACGGAACCGCGCTAAGATGACGCAGTTCCTGCGAATCGGACTTTTTTATTTTGTGTGCCTGTGTAATCAGGCCAAATATTTTTTTTATCCATGCAAAATAAATTAATTAAGCGTTTAGGCAATTATAATATTTATTTATTTATTTGTTTCAGACCCGTAACTTAGGCGATGGTCTCTTTTTATGAGTCTATAATATATTATAATATAAATACATTAAAAAGATATGTCCATAAAAGACCAAAAGATATATTATTGAAATATTTATAACTATAATTTGTATCTCTGCAGCATATTTTTTGTCTGTAATATATTTTCCATTAGGAGTATATTTTTTTATGTAGTGTATACTATACACTACATACACTGTATGTGTATACTATACAGCTAGCAAGTACATGCTATGGTGTTATACTTTCTCTTAAATATGCATAGGTTTTCTTTCACATTGATTTCCTATATTGTAAAATTTAAGTTAAAACATGGAATAATAAAAAAAAAAAGTGGGTGACAGTAACAGATTGGTATTTTCTTCTTAATAAACAAATAAATGAAAAAAAAGTCACTAAATCACAGCCTTGATCGTTTCCGACTTATAAAGATTTGGGTTTCTTGGCATCTCGTAAAATAGCGTGTTTTCTCGGTTAAAGAAATGTCCGGAAAAGTTTAGATTTTGAATTTACCAAGTTTTTCCCTCTGGCCATCATTTATAAGCCAACCACGAAAAACCGGGGATAAACGTCTTTCTTTATTTACCCCACCAGTGTACCCGGGAAAGGGTCGGTTTCTAGATGGAAGGACAGGGCGTATGGTTTGGAGGTTGGAAGAGGATTATTAACATTCCTCAGAATATATAAATATTCCAGAAGATGAAAAAACTTCTTCTTCCCACAATACTTCTTTATTTTGCACAACGCCTTTCAACACATATTTGTCAGCATCAGGTGCTAATAATAAAACAAAACATGCAATAATATCATGAATGAATTGTAAAAAGCTACTAGAAACACTAGTAAATTTTAAGGTCAACAATATATGTATATAAAAAGACTGCGTCATCTTAGCACGGTTCCGTTCATATCCTAAGTGTCATTTGGAAAGCTTAGAACAGAAAAAAAAATTGTTTATCTATTTCGTGAAAATGGTAAACACCTACTTGAACATATCGAATAAAAGCGATATTAAGGCTTCAAGGTAACTGACAGTAGCAAACTTACACAGCAGCGAGAATCACACAATCCAGCTCTCCCTTATTATAAAGCAAGACTCTATAAGTCAATAAATATTCGCCTCATGAGGTCAAAATATGGCATTATAAAATAAAAATAATCTAAATATTCGCTGGCCCGAACTGTGGCCGGTCCCAAATAGTCCAGATTAGCGGGATTCTACTGTAAATAAATAAATTGTTATACAATTTTGACGAGGGGAGGGGAATTTGTTTTATCAAGTTGATAGAATCGGTGAAGATTTGAAGACATTTTTAGAAAAATCTTCATTGAGTCCAATTTTAACAGCTAAAAGTGTCCAGCAAACTAGAATAGTGAAAGGAGGCTACTAATATTAGTTTTTTTTTTTTTTTTTTTTTTTTTTTTTTTTTTTTTTTAATTATTTACTATTTATTCGGTCATCAACATGTCTAGTGTCCCACTCTATTTAACTTTCATTGAATAAAAGTCCGAATCGCAGGAACTGCATCATCTTAACGCAGTTCCTTTCTTATCCCTAGTCTAATTTGGAAAGATTAAAATAGAAACAGTTATTATTTTCGTTCCACCTTTCTTGAAAGGTCTTGATTTATGATCTTACCTGGATGGGTTGGCCAACCCCAGAAAGGCCCCCGCTAGTTACAAGGTCTTCGAATCTCTCTCTCTCTCTTGGAAATCAATTTTTTTAACTATAAATTGTTTTTCTTATTCTACTTAACCTGTTTTATTGTCAAATATATTATCCAACTATAAGCAATTAAAAAATAAAAACAGACAAAAAGAACCGTTCGAATAAACGAAATCAATTACTTTAAAGTTTTAAGCACTTATTTCTCCGATTGACATCGCCTAATCAAAACTTTCTTATAACCCTTTTTGTAGAGCATTTAGTAAGCTTTCGAATGGTAACCTTCCGCTTCCGAAGATTCTCAACCGTTCGGGATATTAACGAAAGTATAGAAAGTTACCAAAACGTTTCATGTCTGTTAATAAAATATTTTATTCTAACCCTTCCTTAACTCCAAACGCAACCAAAATTTCAACATATTAGTTTTGATGAAATTCGAACATGCAGAAAATATTTCAACTGAATCCCATGATTTTAAGTACCCAAACCAAAAACGTTATTCAACAAATATTTCCCAATTTTCTCGAAAGCCGCGCTTCAGCCATTGAACAGTGAAGTCGTGTATTTTTTAGCTCTCGCATTTGTGAATAGTTCAGTGGTTCATTGAGCTCGAAATTGAACTAAACTTGCTCAAATGATTAGTTAATCGTTGAGTGTAAATTCTGTGAATTTTCCTCGGAATTCGTGTGACAAAACAACTCAAAATAAGTGAGTAAAGTTGCAATATCTATTGTGAATTCTCTGCCCTGCCTCGCAGTCAGCGAGAGGTGGGGGCTATTCCTGTCTCTGCAGAACAGTCCCCCTCTACTAGCTGCCTCCTAGCTAGCTCAGAAACTAGGGGCCTTCACGGGAATCGAGATACTCTTCCCGCATCACCTCTCTGGCTCAGGGCTAGCGTCTTGGAGTCTAAGACTAAACAGTTCGAGTTCGAGGCTCCTGCTGGCGCCTATATATATATTTTTTTTTTATTTGCAAAAATTATATATTTATTTTTTCTTCTCGTTTAATGGGAGGATTCTATCACATGGTAATGGCAAGCGGTGGCAAAAGATCAAGATCAGCTAGCAGCTCGCCACCTACGTCACCTTCAAAAAACACGCGCTCTAGAAGGAAAATTACAAAAAGACAGCCACTAAAAAATGTTAATTCCTCCACACCCGTTGAGGAAGTACCCGGTACTTCCCGTACCAATGAAGAAACTACGGAAGAGTCTGCATTTTTCACGGCGAATCCATTTCAATTACTACAGAAAAATCAAGAAGATGAAATGGAAACTGAAAAATCCCAAAGCCCTAAAATCATGAGACCTCCGCCCATATTTGTGAACAATATTAAAAACATAAAAATTTTCTGTACGCAACTAAATCAAAAGGTTGATTCACAAACATACACCTGTATAAACCGAACCAACACAACTAAGATTTCCTGCTCAACTCCTGAAACTTATAGATCAATAATAAAATACCTAAACGAATCACAGGCTCAATACCATACTTATCAACCAAAGGATGAACGTGCCCTGCGAGTGGTTATCCGAAATCTCCATCCCTCCACCCCTCCAGAAGAGATCATAGCTGAACTCGCTACGCTTGGCTTCAAGGCAAGACAAGCCACAAATGTCATAGTGAAGCGATCAACCGAACAAGGAATGACGAAAGTTGCCTTGCCACTCTTCTTTGTGGACCTTGATCAACAACCAAATTGTTGACAAAATTTATGGCATTACAAGACTTTACCACACTAGAGTACAAGTCGAAAAACCATACCGTAAACGAGAGCATGTTCAGTGTACAAATTGCCAATCGTACAATCACACAAAGGCGTATTGTAATTATATTCCTAGATGTGTCAGATGTGGGGAAAACCACAAGAGTGAGGAGTGTAACAAGCCAAAAGAAAGCCCTGCGGTATGTGCACTGTGCTCTCGAAACCATCCGGCTAACTACAAGGGTTGCCAAATTTTCAAAAATTTAAAAAGACTGAGAAACGCCCGGCAGCGAAACTACGGTGAGTTGCCTGCTCATGAAGAACGTCCATAGCCTTCAACCAAACTGAAACTGGGGTCTCCTTCGCCCAACTCGCTGCTGGACCTAGCCAACAACCAACCATCGATGAGACAGCTCCTGCGGACCAACATCCAGGCAACGAGTCAACACCAACTCCAAGACGGGCCACTCCATTCATTACACCCCCAACCTCCTCCAATGACATCACTTCCCTCCTTAATAACTTCTTGTCAGACTTCAGATCCGTCATTAGCCCTCTCATTACCCTTCTTAATACCATAGTCACTCACCTGCTCCCAACCCTTTCAAAATGATTCCCTCTCCCACACACAAATCCTTGTCCATCCTACTTTGGAATGCTAATGGCATAACAAATCACACAAACGAACTGACTACAATACTACAAGACAAACGTATAGATGCAGCACTCATCACTGAAACAAGACAGACTAGGAATAAGTATTTACGAATTCTGCACTACAACACTTACCGTACTGACCACCCAGACGGTAAAGCCCATGGAGGGTCTGCCATCCTTATACGAAGGTCCTTATCCCATCACCCTCGTCCCACCAATCCCACAGATTCAGTCCACTATCACCATATCCACATTTTCTTTTCCAATTTCCCTGTCAGCTGTTTACTGTCCTCCTAATAAACCTTTAATAGAATCTGAAATCCTAGATCTTCTAGAATCCCTTGGTACCAAATTCCTTCTAGGAGGTGATTTCAACGCCAAGCATCTTCAGTGGGGGTCAAGGGTAACCAACTCCCGTGGTCGTACCCTACTCTCTGCACTCTCCTCAAAGCACTGCTCAACCATTTCCCCGAACTCCCCAACATACTGGCCTACCGATCCAAACCGTATCCCCGATCTAATAGACTTCTTCGTATCCTTTGGCCTTACATCCGTCTTCACCTCAATAGATTCCCTAGATGACTTATCCTCTGACCATAGTCCTTTAATCCTTAAACTCTCGCTACAACCTATTCCAAAGCCTCAACCTCCTTCCTTAATCACTGGACCAATCGATTGGAACCTCTTCCGATCCCTCCTTGAAGGCACCATCAACCTCAATATTTCCCTCAAAACCCCTGAAGACCTAGATATAGCTGTCCAACAATTCACAACCTCCATTCAACAATGCGCATGGAAATCCTCCCTTCCTAAACGCCATCATCACCCAATCCCAGCTGAAAGACCTCTGCCCCAATCCCTAAAAGACATAATTGCAGCCAAACGCCAAGCACGAGCTCTGTGGCAGAGAACTCGCCATCCCTCCGACCGTCGCTCTTACAATCGATTATGCCGATTAGTAAAGCGACAATTAATCCAACATCGTTCCGAATCCTTTAATTCCTACCTTTCATCTCTATCAACCTCCGACAAATCCCTTTGGAATGCTACTCGCAAAATCCTAAAATACCATCCCGTATCTCCCCCCCTTCGTCGAGAGGACAGCACATGGGCCGCCCGTCACCGAGACTGGGCCTTCTCTAAGAACCTCCGCCAGTTGGCTCTGTCTTCTGCTGCAGCTCTCCAATTCCTAACGCCTAGCAGAGTTCTGGCATCGTTGGCTACGCTGTCCAGCCATCTGATCCTCGGCCTTCCTACTCGTCTTGTGGAGTGCAAGTCCTCCGTCAAAAACCTTTTGGGTATTTCGTTGGCATCCATTCTGGCTACATGCCCTGCCCACCTTAGCCTTCCAAGCTTGATGAAGGTGACAATGTCGAGGTAGGCAAATAGAGAGCCGAGTTCCCTATTTTCCCTTCTTCTCCACACTTCACCTATCTTTACTGGGCCATAGATCCTCCTGAGGACTCCTCGCTCAAACACACTGAGCATCCTCTCATCACTTTTGGTCATTGCCCAAGCCTCTGAGCCATATGAAATAACTGGTCGTACGAGGGTCTTGTATATATTCAGCTTGGTCTTCTTTGAGAGGAATCTACTTCTAAAGAGTCGGCCTAGTCCATATACACACCTATTGGCAGCAATGATTCTTCTCTGTATCTCCTGAGTTACATCATTCTTGCTGTTCACTTCAGATCCAAGGTATATGAAGCTTCTAACTCTCTGGAATTTGAAAGGTCCTACTTCAAATGGGGAGCTCAGATCAACCACACCACCAAATCTCAGGTACTTAGTCTTTTTTTCGTTGACTTCTAGCCCAAGTGGTCTTGCAGCTGCTTAAAGGGCTGTAAATGCATCTCTGAGAGCCTGTTCAGACCGACCAACAATATCAATATATCCGCATACCCGAGGAGCTGGGTCAAGCGATTGAATATTGTTCCACTGGTCTGAATACCGGTCTCTCTCTTCTGCCATGTTGAACAACAGGCAGCAAAGGCATCCCCTTGACGTACCCCACTGTTCACTGCAAACTCTTCAGAGAAATCAGAGCCAACGCGAACTATGCATTTTGAGCTTTTCATGGTCATCATGATTAGACGTATGAGCTTCTGTGGGATGCTTAGCTCCTCCAATGCACACCAGAGTTGAGTCCTATCAACACTATCATACGCTGCCTTAAAATCTACAAACAGGTGGTGAGTGATTATCTTGTGCTCCATACTCTTTTCCAGGATCATCCTGAGGGAGAACAGTTAATCAGTTGTTGAGCGCCCTCTCCGAAATCCAGCCTGGTATCTTCCGAGTTCTTTTTCAGCATAAGGGAGGATCCTATCAAAAATAATGTTAGAGAGCAGCTTGTAGACGCATGATAGGAGCGAGATCCCTCGATAGTTTGCACACTCCGTCTGATCACCCTTCTTGTGTATTGGGCAGATAATGGCCGTCGACCATTCTCTGGGCATATCCTTTCCCAGATGGTCAATGTCAAATCGTGGAGGGCTTTCTTGAGTTCTTCTCCACCATATTTCAACAACTCGGACTGGATTCCGTCCAGCCCTGGCGCCTTTCCATTTTTCAACTTCCTTTGAAAATATTTGTCAATAGGACCGTTAATTGTTTTTATTTATCTATTTTTTTGGTTCGTTTAATCTAGAGTTGTATATAAACGTGTTTCCTTAGGTATGAAAGTACTAGATTCAGGTGTTTACCTTTGATATTTGAGATTCGTTCAAGTATCACATGATAAACAGCAGTTAGCCAGCCATGTGAGGGCACTTTAAATGGTCCAAACGGCTTCCACACTTTGAGGATCACGTAGCAATTATTCCTTCGATTTTCCTTTAGGTTCCATTCGTTTTCTTATTCTATCGCAACTCTTTAAGCGTGCTTCTTCCAAATAGAAAGATGATGTCGTATCGTTGGCGCTATACGAATGCTCTTAGACTGAACACCCACAGATCACGAAAAGAATGGACTGAGGAAGGAAAGAAAGAGAACCGTATGGAAATTCAAAAAAAAAAAAGAAAAAAAAAAAAAAAAAAAAAAAAAAAAAAAAAAAAAGTGCACTGCGTGATCTGATTCACAATAATAGTGCATAGACATGGAACAACTGAAGTGCACAAAAGTGGGGCTTTTCGACTGGCCCAGTCACCAGTAACAGGTTCACCATACACTGAACATAACCAGTTCACTATACACTTACATTGTCATAAGATCATTGACTCGGTCTTTTCCATTTCTGCTCGGAAAGATCAAATAAAAAAACAAAAAATTCGACCTCATTTTACGTCATCTTATTTTGCTGCGAAAAATAATAAAAAAACTGATGTAAACAGACACAATGACCCGTTCAAACAACGGAACACTTTTAAAGTTTTAAGCAATTATTCCTCCGACTGTGATGATCTATATTAGATTAGATTAGATTGCATTTATCATGGCTGATACACTCCGCCGTACGGCGTGTACAACGGCCTTGTCCTATTCTGCGAGTCATAAAAATGGTTGGATCTAACCTTAAATAAAGATGAGCCTCGGATACTGCCCGAATTGTGTCTGATAAGCCACATCAAACCTAGGAAAATGTAGGAAACACCATTATTCCAACGCTACATATCAAATGTAACTTGCTTAGGTGTCTAATTCTTGTCTTTGCAACACCTGCAGGCTGGTGACCTCATCTTCATAGTATACGTATTTTTGTTCTAGGTACAGTAGCCCAAGACAGTTGCTGCTATCTCCCTCAAGACCCAATTAGCCATACCCAAGAAACGTTCCTCTTACCTGTATTTCTAAGGTCTAGGGAGGAGCTATTATGGCTGATTTTCTGCTTTTCCAAAGTTTGCAAAACTTTCTTTAGGCTCTTGATATTATTGCCCCTTTAGCACAGGCCATTGATAATTTAATACATGGCAGTGGGCCCATAGGTGCCGTTTCCGAACCTAGTCCTGCCAAGTTGTCTGCCTTCTCGATGCCTAGGATACCTCGATGTCCTGGTACCCAATAGACGACACCATTATTGTTTTGGGTTAGTTAATTTAGCCTTACTTGCTCATTTAGCACTCTTTCACAATGTACCAGCTCGTATTGGAAACAGCGAGCACTGGACCGTAGTAAAGGCGACGAAGACTCTTCATGGATCGTACCGCTAGTGGGTAAAGTATTTCTTCAACTGAATAGAAAATTATTTTAGAACCATTTTGGTAGGGAAATCAGTGAGGTTTCGAATAGCGACACATCCCAACCATTTTCGAGATATTTAAGAGAAAACACAAAAATGCAAAACTAATAATAAAACTTTAAACATCTTAGTTCAGATGAGTGTCAAACATCTGGAACAAGTTTCAACCGAATCCATCGTTTCTGAGCAACCAAAGCGAAGTTAGGAAAACTAGTTTTTGCCACTTTTCTCAAAAACGTTTACAGATAACGCATTCAAAATGGTTTCAATCGTTTCGCACCATCGGGTCGACATCATAAGCCCTATAGAGAGAGGCGGAAACGTACTAAAAACATATTATATGAGAAGATATGAGGAGTGTTGGATTTTTCGTTTATTCAGCTAAACGTTTCAAAAACAGGTAATAAATCGTAAAAATTGACTATTCGAAACACTTATGACCGACTGAAAAGGTTCTGGCGTACACTTATAAGTCCTATCTTATAGGACCACCCCAGCCTACGTCATTGGGAATTTAAAAGGGTTTAAAAGGGTTGGTGTCCTCGGAAGATCAAAATCTTTTTGAGTCCAAGTTCCTTAAGCATCAATAATGGACCTATATGTACTACTAGGGACACATAGGTCACAAATAAGCGGGGTGACCTATGTGTACCTAGTAGCCTGTAAACGCAACACCTTAAGAGCTGCAAAGTTTTTCAAGCGATTTTAGATTGTTCCGGGTAGCATATTCTATAAAGAAGTTGACTTTTCTTTTTATTCAGTATCTTTGTGTAAAATTGGATTATTTTTGACGCTTTGATTGTATGTTTGAATAAACAGATTTGGTTGACCGTTTTTTGTGATCCATGGGTTACGAATCGTCAATATTTATCGTCTGCACTTCCAGATTGCGACATCGAGCCTACGTCATAAGCTAGTTTTCTTTTCTATAGTCAAGAAGTAAACAGACATTCTACGGTTGTGGATTCAATTTTTGACTAGTGGTTTCTCACACACTTAAATCTGTTCTGTAAGCCTGGGTATTGCTGCTCCACGAAATGCTCCTGTAAACAGGTCACGTGTATTGGAGCCTTCCGACATGGAATGCGTATTTAGTGGTTGACAAATCACCCCACAAACCATGGCTGGCCTCCGGAGTGCACAGTGTCCTACTCAAGTGGTTAAATGGAGTTAATTTTTTTTTTGTGTGTTAATAATTTCTTTTTTTTAAATGCGCGGATGAGTTGTCGTTTTATATATTTTTTGAGGAGCTTCGTAAGTCAGACGACCTTTTTCCACGAAATAATAAAACCATCGTTTTTTTTTTGTCGCAGCATACACCTAATTTGCTTGGGCTCTATATATAGGGGCGTATATAGGAAATAATTTCAGGGGAGGGGATTTGGTAGGTTTAGAATACTAACCTAGATATAGCAATAGCTAGCCTACGCTATTAAACCCCCAAAATTATTTTGTCTGAACTAAGTGATCTTATTTATTTATTTATTTGTTTGACGTTTTTATGAAACGTTTTTGAATGAAGGCTGGTAATTTCTATTAAATTTCATGATTTATCTTTACTTTTCGATTAGCTAAAATTATCCTTCCGCATCATCTACAACTTCCGCAGTATCTCTGTATTTTAGTGAAATTTTAGATAAACGTACATATCTGTTTTTCCTTTATATAAGCTTACGTTTTCTGTAATTTACCTAGAAAAACATCGACGGGTAAATTAATATTAGAAAAATGCGATCATATTCCTACACTAAGACGACAGTTCAAAAATATTATTCTTTAACAAAAGAGTAATATCCACTTAAGAAGGGCCAGAAGTCAGTTTAAAATTCTTGTGTTAAGTGATCATTAAAAGATTGTTTATTTCTTTCATCATATTACTTAAGATAAACTAACTAGATTTATCCACTTAAATACAATATATTACATCCCAGAATGGTATTTCATAAGGGCATAAGTGTTTACACAATATTGACGCTTCATACCGCTTGAGTCACTGAATAAGGATTGAACTTTATTTTATTTGTATATAAGATTTCTGTTACTGAATGATTCTTTGGTTAAGAAAAGGAAACTGGAATTACTTCAAAAGGTATAAGGCGGTATAAAGGTGGGCGTTACGACCTAGAATATAATATAATAGAATAGTATGCATTGGGTTATAACATCGTGTTAGTAGATGTTAATCGGCGTGACATAAATAACTATTAATTATACGTAACATAATAAAAATATAGACATAATACTTAAAAATACATATTGTTAAAATATGAATATATACAACTTATACAAATAATAAATGAAGTCCATGAGTATACATATAGCAAAACAATAGCAATACATTTATCTCTTCTAATAGTGAATTATTACTAGATAAGTAATTATTATAATACGTAACCGCTGTTTAGTTTTATATATTTCCCCAAAATGTTTGTACCGTCGGTCAACTCAACGTAGGGCTGTGCAATAATAAGTGATTAAAGTTGTGATTTATGATTTGATGGCATTTTACATATTAATAGTGAGCATTATTTATTAGTTGTTCTACCACTATTATTAATTAAATATGAACGCCCACTTATGAATAAAAAAAGCTTTTGGGAAGTTTTTCTACTGCTTACCACCTTTTTCTAGCTTTTCCATTACTGATGCTTTAGGAACTTAGAATCATAAGATTTTATCTTCCAAGGAAACAAAGCCTTTCAAATGTTCAAGCACCGTTTTCTACGGCTGGGGTGGTCCTATAATATAGAGCATTATAAGTGTATGCCAGGACAATTTTAGTAGGAAATGGTCACTTTCTATAATTTCTTACATATATTTGAAAACAAAAATTAGCTAAATATACGAAACGTCCAACGCTCCTCATGTCTATTGAATTAATATGTTTTTTTAGCTTCAGAAAGCATTTTGAATGCGTTATCTGTAACCGTTTTCGAGAAAGGTGGATAAAACTAGCTTGTTGGTTTGGGAACTCAGGAACGGTGGTTCAGTTGAACATTGTTCCAGATGTTGGACACTCATCTAAAATAAGATATTTACATCTTCGTTGCTTTTTGGAGATAAGGAGGTATTAGAAAAAATAAAGTTTATTAAAAAACAAGAGCAGTTTTGGGGGTTTTCATATATTTTCTTAAATCGTGATAAGTTAAAAGTACCCATTCGAAACCCCACTAAGTTCTTTATAAAACCACGGTTCTAATATAATTTTCGATACCACGACCACCGATGAAGAAATAACTCTTTAAGACATCAAAAGTTTTGCTCATTTGGACGGTTCTTTGAGCTTGAATCCTAAGTTTTTATAGCTTCTGGCCGTAAAATATTTGTGCCGGTAAAACAAGATAACGTAAAATGGTACACAAATTTTGGTTCTTTGTAATGGAGCATTCTGAAGAGAAGTCGAAAAGGCCAAGTAAGTAATTTCCGCTACTCTAAGTTTTCAGCGCGTAATCTCACTTTTTATGAAGAGGTCATGGAGCAGGTGTTTCAATTTGTCACAAAATATTATCTATTTCCATGCCAAAAGTCACTCAATATAAGAATATTTTGAAAACGGGGTAAGATGACGCAGTTCCTGCGATTCTAACTTCTGTGTATTTCATTGTCTCTGCAGTAACGTCATGAGGGTCACTCTCGTCCAAACTGATGCCTGAAGCTCCGCAACTGTGTACGTCTGTTTCTCCCTGTCATTGTATTATTATTTCCGAATCTGATGACAAAGTACACTGAATTTCCAGAAAGCTCTAATTATTTCCACCGCTGGGCCTTTTACCTTCCTCAGTCCATTTTTTCGTGACGGTTTTGGGCGTAAGCTCATTCGTATCCCACATCGAACCGACGAAATAAAGAAAGAACGCTAAAACAGTTAAGGTGGAATGAGGAAACGAATGGAGCCTAAAGAAAAATCGGAGGAATAATTGCTACATGATCCCCAAAGTGTGGAAGCCGTTTGTACCATCTAAAGTGTCGACACATGGCTAGCTAACTGTCCCTTATCATGTGATACTTGAAAGATTCTCAAATATCAAAAGTAAACACTTGAGTCTAGTACTTTATACCTGAGGAAACACGTTTATATACAAATCTAGATCAAACAAACAATAATATAGATAAATAGGAACAATTAACAGTCCTATTACAATTCTAAAATTTCCAATTACATGTTGTTTTTGTGTAATGAAAGTTAAATAGAGTGGGACACTAGACATGTTGATGACCAAATAAATAGTAAATAATTAAAAAAAAAAAAAAAAAACTAATATGAGTAGCCTCCTTTCACTATTCTAGTTTGCTAGCCACTTTTAGCTGTTAAAGTTGGACTCATTAAAAAATTTCTTAAAAATGTTTTCAAATTTTCACCGATTTAACCTACTTGATACCAAAACAAATTCCCCTCCCCTCGTCGAAATTTTATTATAATTTATTTATTTACAGTTGAATTCCGCTAATCTGGACTAATTGGGACCGGGTACAGTTCGGGTCAGCGAATATTCAGATTTTTATCGTATAATGCCATATATTGACCTCATGAGGCGTATAAGGCAACTGATGTTTCAAGAATGTAAGAAATAATGAATTCTACACTGCAATTTAAACTGCACTGTTGTGTGACTACGATCTGAGGTAAGATTGATATGACGGTCGGTACGTGCGAATAGGGAAATATGGCTTCTAGCCGTTTTAGTTCGTTGCGCCAGAAGATGATCACGGAATTTATCTCTTAGATAATGGATTGCTTTTTTACATTTTGTGTAAATGTGTACAGAGCATGGATTCTACATATGTCAGTAAGTTCGAACCTGTTTCAATTTTAAGTAAGGCAGTATTTCGGATGTTTGGTTAGGATGTAAAATTGAAAAATTAAAAGTATTCTTAAATGTAGATTACACGTGCGGTATAACTTGAAGAAACTTCTTTACTTTTCTCCCAGTTCAGAAATGTTATAACAATTTTTTTTTTTCCGTAGTCCTGTTCGGGTTAGGAGGCTTTCCGGATTTTCGAAGCGTAATTCTACTGCGTGTCTGTTAACACCATAGTGGCCACAATTGTTCTTTCACAGCGGAAATAGCATTCCCTCAACAAACGAGTGGACGAGTTCGTTAACCAGTTAAATGGGTCCACGTGGAGGGTGGTAGATTTACCCAGGAACGAAATAGTTTATGTGGCCCTAAAAGTCGACATTTTTGTTATATTGAAACGATACTCGATATGCATTGTGCAAAGGTAACGACAAAGGTATTTTATGTAAATAATATAAATCGGTATATTAGGAGGGGGGGGGAGGGTTACTAAAGAGACAAAGTAGTAAAATCCTCATTGTTTCATTGCAGAGTAACTCCTTGTACATCGTGGCAAATTAATGTGTTGTGGAAATATGCAAAATTGGTCCATTTGGAGTCCAGGATTATTCCATGAACATTTTTCATTTAATAAGCCAGTCAGTATTTATAATACAGATTTGTGCTAAATGATGGACCTATTTTTTGGTGCGCCAAAACAAAAAAATAAACAAAAAAAAAAACAAAAATCCAACAGTATTTGTCGAAAGTGGCATTTCGATAAGACTACCTTGCTTAAAGTTTTGGAAGTATAGTTCCTACTATTGAAGGTGAAGTAATTAGAGTTCTACAAATCTGTCTGATCTAATAGTTCACAAAAGGACAAAAGGAAAGGCGAAATATGGAAAGACACCTATAGGCGAAAATCCCAGCGTCCTACAGCAGACAGGATGAAATAGGACGAAAATATAAAATCAGCACCTTGGTGCTAACAAAAATTGATTAAATGAGTTAATGACAGCTTGAAAATTGTTATAAGTACACTAAATGGAGAGGAGTTGATTAATACGATTTTATTGTAAAACCAAATTTTTAAGAGTCCAACCTTATTTGATTGATTCTTTGTCGTCACTCTTCGAAAGGAATGCCACTAGAGATTAGGAAATATATGTAAATAGACTTATTTATTGTTTTTTTTTTATTGGAGTATTTATCTAGTGGATATTACGACAATCAATGCCGTTCAGGTTATATCATAATATTGAGTACCTACATTGATTTATATAATTCATAATATAATCATCTTTGATAGAAAGCTCCAGTTCATCAATCAGCAAATTTATTTTGTATGTTAGTGTTTATTTTGAATTCTTTATTTAAAATTTTGTTTTTCTTTTATATTAATATTAAACATTCACTAATTATATGAGGAAATCACGGTGCTGTCGTGGAGCTCCTTAAATAAATAAATCAGCACAATTTGCCTATATAAATATGGGAATTTTTCCGGCAAAATTCCCGCAAAAAAAATCTTGGCGTTCTGGTTTTCTGTTAAATATGTTTCCAGGTACACTCTTTAGTCGCATGGAATCATTTAAAAATAACTTTCAATGTGCTATCTTTCATCATTTTTGAGAAGTGAACTGCAATCTTTGTTTCCAGTAATCAACTACGACGGACTGAATTGAAAACTTTTTCGCACATTTGATATTCATCGAAACCTGACACATAAATACATACAAACACATAAATATATATTGGTAACTATTTTAGTACATAAAATATGTAAACAAAACATATACTACATTTTTAAGGGGCGAATTTGATCAGTGGTTCAACACTTGACATATGTCCTGGAAGAGAGTTCGAAACTCAGGATGGACTGAATGATTTTATCTTCCAGTGCCATCCATACACACCCATAGACTCTCTCCCCAGTTTCTTATAGCTACAAAATCAGATACCTGTTCAGTGTCTGCCCTGGGGCCCTCGTGGTCAGTTACAGAACAATATATATATTTTGTAAATTTATATTTGGGAGTCTGGGGGCATCCATTTACTAAATATGAACCCAGGATGTTAAAAAAAAAATTGTATTCATGAATACGGGGTAGGCCGCTTAAGCGGCCCTTGTCCATTCCAGGCATCGGGAATCCCCGATATGAAATGCCGCGATACGTCGTAAAGCCGATTCCAAGTCTCAAAGATCCCGAAAATGAAAATGGTTCATTCATTAAGATTGGCAGGCTTTTTTTTTTTAAAAAAAAAAGAATAAAATAAATTTGCTGAATAATTTATAATAATAGTATAATGCTAGCCCACAATATCATTTCAGACAGAATTGAGAAAAACATTTCATTAGGAATGCCAAAAAAAGTATTTTTTCCTTCCAGTCTCAGGAGAGTAAGGTACTTATGAGACGAATATATGAATAACATGTAAGCGATATACTCATTTCAATTAAAATCAATTAATTCCTAATCTAGAATATATAAAAGAATTATTAAATACTTTGAAACGATTTCCGGAGTGACCCAGAGAGCCAATAATGCACGGCCGACACTGACACAAGACGGGTGCGGGAATGGGCAAGGACCGCTTAATCGGTCAACTTCGTCATATCTCGGCTCCTCGGGCCCAAGACCTCCAAACACTAATTTTTGGCATCTAGCTGGAAGCATTGGAACCAATTCCGCCTCACTCGCGTCATTTTTTAATTTCAGCGAGCAGTGGCCGCTTAATCGGCCCTTGCCCGTTAAGGGGTTAATTAATTCATGGGTACCTGCAAAGGGAAATATCAGGTAGCCGGAGCATAGTACTGACCACACTATCTCCCTAGCGTGCCGTATGCACAAGAATCAGGTACCTCTACTGTATCTGCCTCTCTGGGCCCTTGTGTCCTGTTACGGGACTGATTTTACGTCTAATTCGATAGTCTCCCTTCTTTATACGAATTTTATAAATTTTACCGTATCCCTAGAATAAAATGCAATAATTTAAGAAGGAACAGCCCAAAGAGGATCTTCAAAATTGAGATACTCCCCGGTAATACTCCCCTGCTAGCGATGGATCTCACAGATCCAATAGATACGTCTCCAACGCATACATGGAAGCCCTCGTGGTGGGGGTTCCCCCTCTTCTCTATCTACCTGATTCTGGGAATCACAGCAGAAAGTCGTCTGTTGATCTTCCTCTGTCCATTATTCTATCTAGAAAGATGCTTCTGATCTCTCATAAACTACGCCAACATCCCCGTAAGTATTTTTGTTTTATTTCATTTTCGTCAATTTATTGCCAATTTTTGTGATTCATTCACAATATAATGCATTTGAAAATGAAACTTTTGTTGTGTACTGATATATTGATCTCTTAGATCCAGAGCCAGCTTAGCGTTATTATTTTTCCACGTTCCTTTATCATAAAAGGTTTACATTCTTCACAGGAGTCTATTCTTTGTCTTGACATGGATTCAAAAAGATTCTGGGATATATGCAATCCAAAAGGCGTTGAAAGATTGCATCAAATTTTGTTCTACTGACGTGCCTCCTGTCCTGGATGTTGGGGATGAAGACGCGACACTAACGCCACAGTATGTGAAGAAAGAGAAGAAGACTCGTGGACTCAAAAGAGTGACTCCGACTTCACTTCATTTGAGGAAGATGGTGATGGGTATCGCTGTTACTGGAAGAGAGGAAGGAAAATAGTTCATACATTCGACTGGATGAGGACTCCCTACATCTACCGCAAGAAAACTTTAAAACATAATATTTTCCGGATTAGAATCCCTGTCATTTGGAGAACAAAAAATTTTGAGGGAATGTTAAAAACTTGGGAGTGTTTATTTCAGCAGGAAATGCTGGAAATGATTGTGTGCACTCTGCCAACTGATATAGCCTTTGTAGGACTTTTATAAATTGCTGGAATGCACAAGGGAGAGAGGAAACGCCTTCATGATTTGTGGGATTGCAAATGTTCGGAATCAACATATTTCGGTTGCCATGACTAAGTACAGGTTTTGCTTTTTGTTGGTAACCACGATTTGATGATAGACAAACACGTAATGAACGCAAGGACAGTAGAAGCCTATTCGCGATTTTTTTCAGAAGTTCGTTAAGAATTGTCAATCTTGTTACAGTGCTTGTTTAAGGTTAAAGCGGTGAAGCTTCAGATTGAGACGAGATTTTGTATGGGCGTATATAAGGAGGGGACTGAGCCCCCCCCCCAAAAAAAATTTGATTTGATCGGTAAAAATTTCATAAAACCCTTAAAAATAAATTAAATAAGATCATTTAGTTCATAAAACATATTCTATTTTGGGTGTAATAGCGTTTAAGTTGGCTAAAACTCTTCCAAGATCTAAATTGTTAGTATTCCATACACCGGAAATGGTCTCAGCCCCCACAGAAATTTTCCCAGCCCCCTTCGAAATTATTTTCTATATACGCCCATGAGATTTTGAGGGACGGGGGGGCGTAAGTTCTTTCAGTTCCTACTTACTCCGGACTACATGACGCAACGCGCGCCTCTTGTGCGCGTGACTCTGAATTAACCGGCAGACGACTTACCACTGTCAAACTAGGTCAGCTCTCCCCACTTCGAAATCTAATATCAAATATAAAACCCTGCACCAAAGATCAACAAGCACCATACACCCTGTTCCAAGCTTATGGCACCTTCGGCGTGGAAGTGTTTTCTATCATCCGTACGAGATAAGGAAACACCCGGACGTGAATTGCAGAACCCCGCCGCAGCCATCGGCCAAGCCACCTTCCTTCAGAACAACCCCCGACAACTGAAAATTCACCCACCACAGAAGCCATCCAGTTTTCATCGAAAATCAGGACTCAACGAGGAAGAATCGGCCGTCTACCTGTCCGCTTCTGTTACGAGGTGATTGGAGTGAAGTGGTGTAGCGGCGCCTCTTTACAGCTCAGTTTTCACTGGTGTGGAAAATGGATTTCGTAGTTTCAACCCTACATGCGGATTAACGAAATTTTAACCAATCTATGTCCGGCACTCACTGCCCCGTGCTTCCGACCATTGCATCCGGCTGTGTCGTGCTACGGTGCTTGTGGTAAATAATGAGTCTTCGGGTCAGCTTATATGTGGGTTTGTTTCATACAACAAGGGGGGTGAACACACTAAAAAATAAATAAAAATTATTTAAAGAACCTGGTGTTTCTCTTATTAGTACATGGCTGATTTTGTAGACGTTAAGTATTTATACAATTTTTTATCATGCAAATACCTTGTGAGAAAGAGCCAAAATCTTGATTAGTAAACAGATGGAAATCCCACATTAAATAAAAAAGGTATTTTAGCAAGGCTTGCAATTTAAACAGACCTGTAAGTATATTCTTACATTTATTATTATTACCACTATCATGTAATGATGATAAAATATTGTAATCATTTTAGGAAAAGTAACGTCTATTAAGTCCGTTTGAAACAAGGGTACATTTAATTCATTGAGAGGAGATCGTTGACCGTAGATGACGCAAGGTAGGGATTGTCGGGTGACCGAACCCCGACAATCCCTACCTTGGGTACATTTAATGTATTTGATAAGAGTGAGTGTAGAGAAAGTTTGAGTTGTCGAGTAAAAACAATGTACTTCATGGCCGTATATAAGGGGGGGCTGCAGCCCCCTCCCGAAACTTTGATTTGATCGGTAAAAATTTCATAAAACCCTTAAAAATAAATTAAATAAGATAATTTAGTTCATAAAACATATTCTATTTTGGGTGTAATAGCGTTTAAGGGGGTCTCCCGTAGTCTAGTGGCTAGCACGCTGGATTCATAAGCGGGAGATGGTGGGTTCGATTCCCACCTCCGGCAGGAATTTTCTCATCTCAAGGCTCGCTGGGAAAATTCCTCGCTGCACCCTGGATGTCGGCGCTAATGACCTAGAAGTAGATGCGCCGTAAAAAAAATAAAAAAAAAAAATAAAAAAAAAAAAAAAAAAAAAATAGCGTTTAAGTTGGCAAAAACTTTTCCAAGATCTAAATTGTTAGTATTCCATACACCGGAAATGGTCTCAGCCCCCCCCCCCCCGAAATTTTCCCAGCCCCCTCCGAAATTATTTTCTATATACGCCCATGATGTACTTTTATAAAAGAAATCTGCAAGTCCACGAATAAATGTCCGCAGGTACTACTTAAACTGAACACATACATGGTGTATGATGTTTTTTAATGAAACATGATTATTTTCTTTTATATTTGTTATAACAGGCTGTAAATAATGAGTTGGTGCCAAAATGTTTCTTTCCTTTATATTCTTGCTATCATCTAAATAAAATTTCAGAATTAAACAAGCACTTAGGAAACACACAGCTTCACTTTGTTAACATTTTGTGCTACCTTCAAGTGCTATTGAAATTCAAGATGCTTTCACGAATCATTTTCCTCAAACACAAGGATGCTATTAACATCAATCAAAACAATATCAAGGGTGGATATTGAATTTCCTCTTAGAACATGCATTATAACACATTTATATGTCAAAAGGGGCGTTTGAGCCCCTGAAATGTTACACAATAATCGCCCTTCCTCATCGCTGAACAAAATGTTTTGCAAACATTTCAAATCATTCTTTTACAGATTGAGTCTTATCCTGATTCCAAGATCATTAATTGAAAGCTGCTAAACAAACCCACCGTCGCGAAGTAAGGAACATGAAGTTCAGAGACAAACTAAAATAAGATCTTATAGGGAAATGAATGATACGAGTACAATATTTATTACATGATCTCATGAACAGTGCTTATAGAATGCCTCTGAGGATGATACCGTATCTGAAAAGCACTTTGTACTGAGAACTAAATATTTCAAACAGTAAAGGTTGGCAACTCCGTTCACCTATATGCTGATGAACCTTCATCAACCAACTCCCAACACCTGTGAAAACCAAAAATAACTGTGGCTACCGACTTAATATATTCGCATGTATATTTTCTTTCTCTTTCATTGGCTGAACCTTTCCAAATTGTATGATTTGCTTTCTACATAGAACGGAATATTAAGTAAGTTACATATGAACGACTTCATTCAATCTTAAAGCCTTCGCAGCAACGAGGTAGTGAATCAAATGTATTTCCAGTGCGGAAGCTATTTAAATATTTTGCTGTTTGGCAGCAATCTGAAATGTGGCACATTAATAAGTTGGACTGCTGGGTTACAGGTTAAATACCACTCTTGGATGCTGATCCTGGTTAACAAACTCATCCAATCCTTTTCCAGGTCAATTTTTAGGCGGTGTTTGTGGTTGAATGGACAAAACTGTGGCTACTATCGCGTGAATGGGCATATATTTTAACTGGAGTCATTTTGGGAACCTAGTGGAAAGCATGAATGACGATTTGAGGAGATTTTTTAAACATTTTGTCAAGAGTACTACATTTGGACTGAGCTAAATAACTTAGACTATTTAAATGATATTTTTAGAGGATAAAAACGTGTAAATATTTAAATAAAAAAATGTTTCAGGTGTTCAAACTTATTTTAAAACTTATAGATAAGATAATCTACTATATATTTGTCAAATACCGCTCACCTTCTTACTGACTCACTCACTCACTCACTCACTGACCTATCATCCCCCAGCCCAAACCGCTCGACAGAAAAATTTGAAATTTTGCATGGACACTCTCCTTAGCATGTAGACATTCGCTAGGAATGGATTTCTTGATATTCGAATTTTTAGGTATTTTTAGAGGGGTTCAAAGTTTTAGTTCGTTAGAGCTGGCAAGCCTAGGCAGCATGCGTTGCTAGGACGATAAACGATAACAGCTGTTACCGTACATTACCTATTTCATAGTATTATTTTTAATTGAGGTTAATTTCAACTATGGAGACCCGATGGCCGTGAGGGTTAAGGCGTGAGCACTTAACACTCCGTGCCAAAGGTCGTGGGTTCGATTCCCACTAGGGGTGGTGGCTTTTCTTTCGAAAAAAAGAAAAGGCATCACCCCTATCCTGGCTAGAAAAGGGTGGTAACCTATAGATAACCCGTCCTAAAATTCTCAGTTAATAATAAATGGACTTTAAAATTTAAATTAAATTAATTTCAACTATGATGGGAGACCTTGAATTAAAAACTAGAAATAAACTGTCCCTCATTGAGTTTACGCTATGAGGGACAAAATCACCATTTTAATTGCGGTTCATTTCGCTAGAGAGTTTTCGCTATACCTGGTGATGGTCCATCCGAGGTAATAATATCCCGAACCCTTGCACAGCCTCTTTACCCATCAGCATCCCAGTCATAACACCTCTTGGTAATGCTCGCAAATATAATGGGTGTTTCCAAATGACATGTGAGAAACATAAATTTTAACGTACCTTTATTATTGATAACAAAATTTAACCTGTATTGGTACCGCTGTTACTGGTAACCTTGGGCGTATATACGAAATAAATTTGGGGGGCTGGGAGCATTTCCGGGGTATGGAATTCTAACAATTTAGAACTTGAAAAACGCTACTACAACTAAAATGAAATGATCTAATTTAATTAATTTTTAAGGGGTTTAAGGCACATTTTACCATCAAATCAAAATTTCGGGGGGGCCGCCTTATATAAGCTCATGCTGGAAACCTATAGATAACGGGTTATCTTTAGATTATCTGTTTCTTCATATAGTATGACGGGGACCATGCTATAATAAACTGCAAAAAATTATGCAGTAGCGTTAATTTTGCTGATGCATTATTTAACGCAATAAAGTAACTAGTTATCTTCCGTGACGAAGCACGGGTATTCGGCTAGTATTAAATAAGATAATATTTATAGATTAAGATTAATATTAAAATAAACATTTGACTAAACGCCTTTAATAAGAATTCCTACATTCAAGGCCGTTAATAAGGCTATTAACCCTAAAGGCTATGTCCAAAAATTGAATTGACTTGATCACAGATTAATTAGACACAGATATGACAAATGAGTACATTGTGCTAAACTCATTGAGCTCCCGTTGGACGGACTACCTGCTTTCTGAACTGTACCGTGAATCTTCAGCTGTATTGGATTTTCGAGTACTAAGTCAGGTTATTAAATCATCAATACATTAGTATATGGCTTCGACACGATGACACAATCCAGAAGTGCTAACGAGAAATTGTTGATGTTTTTGATAACTTACGAAAAAAGTGGAGTGTTGAAAATTGTATTTGTACACACACACATATTTTTATTTATTTGATTTCAGAGCCCGCAACTGGGCGTTTTGTTCTATACACACGTAGGGTGCAAACAAAATAAAAGATCTAATAATCCAAATGAATTACACACACGTATAAATATACATAGGGGAAGGTGTTGTACCTTTGACCACCGAGGCTGTGGCGGCATGTAGCAACATTTTATAAATTTTGGTGTAATTAGTGTTTACCTCCTTCACTAGTGGGCTTGTGTAACCTACTTTGGATTATTCAAGTCAAAGAGGATTCTTGCAAAAAATACTTATCCATTTCGATCATAAAAATGTAAGTTATTTATTGATGACGTTTTGCCTCATAGTATTTTTCGTATTATGTCTTTTTAGATGGAAATCATTTGACAAAGTAGCTATTACAATAAGAAACATGGTGTAGCTTCTGAAATTGATTTATCTTAACCCGAACATTTTTAGCATGCTTTTTAATTTGCACTACCAGGGTGTTGAGACTGATTTATATATATATATATATATATATATATATATATATATATATATATATATATATATAAATCAGTCTCATAACTGATCTCAAGGGCCCAGAGGCGCAGATACTGTAGTTATCCGATTATTGACCATACAGCACCCGTGGGACATAGTTTGGTTAATAGTATGCTCCGTTCGCCCGATTTTTCCCTTTGCGTTTATTCAATTAAAGACTGGGTGGGCCTAGGGACGGGTTGGGGCCCCGAATCAACCCTCGAAAGACGCCAGTGCAAGATAGAATTTCCAGCGCGGGTCCGAATTTTAGACTCATATCCTCCACATTATTAGTCTAGTGTTCTTCCACTACCTAAATTCTCCACCAAAAAATTCTGCCAAAAAACATGAATGGTCATGCCTGTCAACCAGTATAATTCAAGAACCGGTACACCATTTTTTTCAAAGGAATCTGTGTGTTTCCATAAAAACGATTGGATGAGTTCTTTCTTTTAAACAAAAACTTTTATAGAAAGTAAACTCTTTAATATTAGGCCTATTTTCGGCAAGACATCTTAGAGTTTATAATAACCCTTAATCGTTACCCTAAGGACCTGGATCTATAACATGCCAGACATTTTATAATAAATCCGATCGTTATAGCGGCCATCATTTAACGAAAACTGCCCAAGTTAGAAATGTTCAAATAAATGATGTGGTATTATTAGGTTACTGACAAGGTATTAAGAGCCTAAAACTTGGAGGTCCGGTGTGTCCAAGTGTCATGAAACCACATCCAAGTGATCCACACGTAAGTGTAATACTGTAATACAATGTCTACATACCTAACGAAAGTTAAGAGCCTAAAACTTGGCTCAATACCATATCATAACTTTCATTGGCAAACTGTTTTTGGGTTAGGCCTGTTTTTGGATAACGTTCGCCAAGCAAATAGGAAATCGACGGTTAACAATAGCGTGTGGTTACAATTTCATTTCATGGTAATAATTAGAATCGGAGATATCAGGGTATATAAAAACGGTGCTTATATGTATACGAAAAGCCCTGGAGAAAGGCCCAACTAAACGTTTCTGTATTTTTGGATTTTTTCTTTAGTTTTAGGTTCTCCTTGCCAAAACGATTCATTTAATACCCCACTTGATTGGTTCCCGCTGGTACAACATGTACAAAACAACACAACCGCTCCCTGTTGTCAAACGCAACTTTTTTGTGGTGTTCAATTGTTCTCATTAACATCACCATAAGGTCTATAATCCTGCCAAATGTCAAGTCGGGAAGTACCTTATAATTTTGATGATGAGTGAGTGAGCAAAAGAGTGTAAACTGCGGATTTTTGAAAATTCCTAGATTGAAGATGGTTTAAAGTTCGAAGCTGAAACATTCAGGCCATATTAACTCTGCGTGGTTAAAATTTCAAGACTATCACAGATACATTAGATTAGATTCCTGTTTTGGAGGGCAATAAACAGGCAAGGGTATTACGCCCTATCACAGATAGATCTAGAGTTAGAGAGTTCTCAGATATGTGTGTACATATATATATATAAATACATTATAGCAATTCAATAATGACATGACTTATTATAGTAAAACTCGCCGAAGTCAATAGATACGAAGATAGAAACGTCTGCTCCGTGCTCTGTTTTTTAACTATATTTGTATTAGGCACACTGTTGAATATGTAAAACCTATTTTTGGGTTTACCCCCGGTGGATTCGACATTTTGCTTTTATTTATGATAGTTTTCTTTCGCCTTTAAGCACAGTTAGAATCTTTTTGTTTGTTTCGTTTTTTGTTGTTGTTTTTTTTTTGAGATTTCATCTTCTTCGGTTGGCACTTCTAACGTTTGTCGACACCAAGGAAACCTAATTTCTTGTTGCTTGACTTCAAAGGGTTAATACTGAGGCCCTGGCCTTGCAGCCTCCGCAAAACGGCTTTTATGTTGTTAGACAAGCCTCAAGACGTCATTAGTAAATAATTTAATGTGTTTATTGAGGTGCGTGCTGCTTAATCGATACAACAAGTTTATCTTCTAGTGTCGTCGTTCGGAGGTCAAGCAAAAGTAAGTAGGCAAAAAGTCAATCTTTCTGTTAATATCGTCGATACAAATGCAAACTATCGAATGTGAAAAAATACCTCTTTCATTTTCAATCTTTACTAATTTCTGCTGGACTTATGTTCGGCAAATTCTTGAATCTTAGATCACTCTATTAAAGAGAAAGTATTCCACTATCAAAAGGTCAAATCTGCCGAATATTTGACTCCAAAAAAAAGTTATGAATAAATGCTTTTCCACTCTGGAATGTGGTGATTTTCACATTCGATACTTTGCATTTGTAACGACGATATATGCAATAGGACCATTTCAACTCCAAATTCCTTGCTTTTATTTGTGATTTCTTTCCTACAAGTATTTAAATTTGTTTGGCTTGAAAATTAAAACTAAAAAAGAAATAAAGTTTTGAGCAAAATTAGAAATACGTTTGGTACCAAAACAATAGTAGATTCTGTGGTGAGGTTTTTCAAAATCACTTTGACACAGTTCCTGCAAGTTGGACTTTATTTACATGCTTTTGACTGTAAATCGTTTATGACAGGATAACTAGACATAAAAAAAAGAATGACAATGCCATATTTTTTGTAATAGCCTGTTCCTTAAGAACTGGTGGAAGGCGAGAACCAAAGAGTAGGAGCGGGTTAAAACCGCTACCAATGGACCAAGGGTCGATTTCAAGTAATAGACTCGTTATAGTATTTTGGTACCAAAAATCTCATATTTCCTTTAAATGTTGTACCAACAGGTATTTAATTTTAAATTAATATGGAGGAAACCTTAACCTACGCCTCTCTATAGAGTTGGTTTCCCTGAGATTATTCTTCTTAGGAAGAAAACTTATACAGACATAATTAATTAATCTATGTTACTAATAAGATCAAAGTTGGTTTTATTTATTGTTTGTAATAAAGGCTATTTCGTTTCATTTCAACCTTAATGAGATAAAACAATTTACGAATATAATATAAGATTTCCAGCAAAAGTAGGAAGACGTTTGGGGGTTTTCAGATCTTTTTAGGACTCCACAGAAACCCAAATTAAACGTCAGGACCGTATGCGTCCCGCAGGGCTTAGTCTTGATAAGCCAGCTGAAGACAATCCAACCATACTTATAACCGCAAGACCAGTCAAATGTTGTATTTTTAAATTCTGTACATCACAGGTATATTAATCACTTCTGTATCCAGATTAAACAATTCTTTTCTTAATCCAACACAATTTACTGCAAATACAAATTAATCAATATGCTCCCATCGTAATTAATAACCTGATTATCATTCCCTTAAAAAATAAAAGCGTCCTTTGTCCAATATGAACACTTCTAGATTGATTGAACGTCGACTTGGACCATATGCCAATTAAACATAGAGGCAATAATGACGTAATTCTACTTGCCGAGGTGAGACATAAGACTCTCTAAGGGATCCTCGTTGGCCGGCATGATGGTTGAGACTGACTGAAACTCTACAATCTTCTCGACACTTCACGTGTTTGTCTAACTCCCCTCCCTAACTATATACTTCACCTTCTCTATCTCAAATTCACTGCTGACGTTTTAACTTTTACTGTCAACATTAGTGAAAATTAGGTTGGACGTAGAAAGGAATTCATCAATTTGTTTCCTCAAAAGTCCAATTTCAGTAGAGACGACCGAATTCCAAAGAATTGAGGACATTCCCTTACACCAGGGGTGCTCAAACGGTAGGTCGCAAGGGCTTTTTGAGACGATCTTGAGAAAACATTTCCGATATAATATAACTATTCACAGACTTTACTTACATGAGTCCACAAATGACTTACTGAGGACGTGCAGTGCCACGGTTCAACACTCAAAGTCACTCTCTGGTTAAGTTTAAACACTAGAAACCGTTTGCTTTGTAAGCAATTTCAAAGAATTATGAGTTTTTCGTTGACATTTTAGAACATAGCTACACATGCCTTGACTAAAACAATGCATATTGTACGGAAACATTCTATGCAACGATACGACAATCCTGCATCACTAATACTAGCAGCCTCCCAGAGTGATCTAACAATATTGAGGTAGATCACCAGCAGCTCAAGTTTGAGCATCCCCGACTTAACCTCTTTGGAATGTATATGAAATATATTCAATATCTTAAAATCCAAAAAGGATTGGGTATGAGCGAGGATATTGTCTGTAAGTATGAAAAAAGTACCCCCCCCCCCAGACAACCAATATAAATAGTTTAGCTTTTAATTGTTTGCAAACTAAATAATCTAAAAACATTTGATCAGGAAAATCCCAACTTCCACTCGTCCAATATTTCCAATTTTCTATGAACCTAGTTCCTTAGAAAGAGAACTAAAATTGCTGCTCAAAGACGCACAGTTAAGTTTGGAATATGGTTTAGGTGGCGTATTTTCCTGGAAACGAACCCCATCCCAAACGTTTGTTGTGAAACTGCAGTAGGTCGAGTTTCGTGACGAAATAACACAAATTGTCCTGTAAGTAAATACCTACTGGGCACAAATATTACAAAAGAGAAAATATTTCGACTGAGGTTTAATACGAATTCGAGAATTTAGGATTAGGGTGTGCTAAATTTGAAGTCCGATTGACCTCCAAATTTGTTTATTTGCTCAGATCTTTAGAGACAGCATTCTAGCGATCGGCATTTAGAAGGCATTATCAAAGATATTTCAATAAATATTTTACGTCAATAAGACATTATCAGCATTTCAATATTACGAGGTGCTCCAAGGTGATATGAGTCAATATAAACAACACATATACAGTAACATCTTGGGTGCGCATATTTTCTGATTGACGACCAACATTAATACATATCCATGTCAAAAACATTATTTCCAAATGTTCTGTACATTGCCAACGACGCACAGTGGGGCCAAATGGCCAAAAAGCAGGGGAAAAAAAACAATATCTCGAGAACGGATTAACATAGAAACCTGGGACCAGTCTTATTCGACATGTTCTTATTGAAATTTTGCAGAAAATGAAAGCCTACTGGCAGGACAACGTTAACAACTAGACTGCACTCGAATTAAAAGTGTTTTGACATCGGGACATTTATTAGCTGAACCAATTGGTTAAACTAGATGGTGCAACAAACAAAGGCGTACTCTAATACTTTCCTTTCTTTTTTTTTTTTTTATTCTTTTTATGGCATGTCAACCTTTTCGGTCATTAACGCCATTTCTATGAGAAGCGAGTAATCCGTGGTGGTTGTAATCATCAAAGATTATTCGCGAACATTTATTTTAAATGAATCTTGTCAGGAGCCATTCTCTTCAATGAGCAGCATATCATTTAACTTCGGTGGTGATATTGATTTTAGTTATCTCCGGACTGATTAAATTTTGCTGATTAATTCTGCCTCTTCTAAAAAGTCAAAAAGTCTTGCTATTTGTTGAGTATGGATCACCTATAGCAAGGAGAGCAGAAAGAGAGTCTGTGCATATTATGAGATGGGGCTCTATTGTTGAACTGATATTTAGAGCTTTATCAACAGCAAGTAGCTCAGCTGTATAATTACTGGAGACCGCCGGGAGAGCGAACATGGGGGGGATTCTGATGAGGTAAGTACAGCTGCCCCAACTCCAAGATTGTCTTTGGAGCCGTCCGTGTAAATTTCTTGTCATTCAGCCAGTATGTTCATTAATTTTCTGTATTCTATGAGAAATATGTAAGGGTCTGTGTTATTTTTTTTATACTTAGTGAGGGTGAAGTTAATGCAAGGATGGGGTAATAGCCAGGGCTCTATGGACGTAACAGATTGATGATCTATTGCTGGTATAGTAGTATGAAGTTCTAATAATAAATTGTGGATTCTTGAAGAGTAAGATTTTAGTTTTAGGCGGTTTCTATGATTATTATTAAGATATTGGTTTAGAGGATGGTGCTGTGAAGCTCTAATTGTGAAGTAGTAACTAAGCAACAGCTGATTTCTCAAAATGTACTGTAATGGGAGTTCTCCTGCTTCTACATACAGACTGGATATAGGGCTCGATCGGAAAGCTCCGGTTGCAAGTCTAAGTCCGCTATGATGAACTGTGTCTAACATCTTTAATGTTCTACTTGATGCGGAGTCGTAGGCTATGCAACCGTAGTCCAATTTTGCTCTAATGAAACATTTATAGAAAAGTAACATAGATGTACGGTCAGCTCCTCAAGAGGTAGAGCTTAAGCACTTAAGTAAGTCTAAATTTCTTAAGCAGCTTGCTCTTAGAGTCTTGATATGAGCTGTCCAATTCAAACCCCTTAGATTAGGCCAAGAAACTTAGCGCTGTCACTGGTTTTTACAGCTGTGTTATTTATATATAGACTGGGGCTATTATTTATTCTCCTGCGGGAGAATAGTACACTAATTGTTTTTTCCGAGGAGATTGTAAAACCGTTTTGTTTAAACCATAGGTTGACTGAATCTAAGGTTTTCTGGATGGTTGTGTGGAGTGCATCGAGGGATTTATCTGCGTAGTACATCACCAGATCATCAGCATACAACATTGCTTTGACTGGATGTTTAATCTCTCGCAAAATATGGTTTATTGCCACAGAGAAGAGGAAAGCGTTAACTACTCTTCCCTGTGGAACTCCATTCTCCTGAACAAAGGTCTCAGAAAATGAAGCTCCACAGCGAACGTTAAAAGATCTCTGTTTTAAAATGTTTTGAAAGAATTTTAAGATATTTCCTTTAATGCCTAATTGCGCTAGATTATTAATACTGAGTCTTCTCCAGACACAGTCAAAGACGTTTCTTATATCAATAAAAACACCTAGAACCTTTTGACGGGAATCGAATGCTTCTCGGATATCGGTTTCAAGACGGACCAGATTATCTCTAGTGCTTCTGCTTGGTCTGAAACCGCTTTGCCATTCTGGGTAGATGTTTTTACTCTCCATGTGCCAGAATATTCGATTCATTAGGATTTTTTCAAGAAGTTTGCACATCGAACATGTTAAGGAGATCATTCGATAGCTGGAGGGTTCTGAAGAGGATTTTCCTTTTTTTAGTACAGGGATTACAATTGATTTTATCCACAATAATGGTAGTGTTCCTGAAATAAATATTTTATTTAGAATGTTAAGAATAGTGTTTTTATTTGGCTGTGTTAAATTCTTTATCGTAGATATACAAATGTTGTCTGGGCCAGGAGCTGTGTCCTTTCTAGTTTTCAGTGCAACAGTGGATCAACAGAGATATGTTTGGGGTTATGTTCATCTTCTATTTACTTATTAATAAAATCCAGAGAATAATTCTCATGTGAAGAAACAGATTGGAAATATTTCCCGATATTGTTAACAATTTGAGTAAGGTCAGTGATGTACGAATCGCCAATTTTTAAGCATGTTATTAGATTCATTCTCTTTTGCCCATTTATTTTTCTGATCATATCCCAAATATCAGCTGAAGGAGTGTGACAGTTTAATTGTGATACAAAATCCCTCCAAGATTTCCTTTTGCTAAGTTTTAGCGCGGTTCCTCCCTCCCCCATAGGGAGGAACCCCGCTTATAGGGTTGATACAATGAAACAATCCGGAAGTGCCGACTAGAAAATTTCGCGTTTCAGAACCCCTAGAGACCGAAAATAACGGTGGTTAAAATTTGTATATATATATATATATATATATATATATATATATATGTATATATTTATTTATATATATATATATATATATATATATATATATATATATATATATATATTTGTCTGTTCGCTCATTTCTGGCTTCCCTGATGGTCCGATTTTGATGAAATTTGGTACAAAAATCCGTCGTACAATTTGAAAGGTCAAGTTCGTTAACCAGCAGAATCCGCCCACTGGAAGATGGCGTTTGGGGCGAAATTCGCGCAAAAAAAATCGTAACGCTTACGTTTTTGAGTTAATAAGCTTGTAAGTACTCGTTTTATAGGCTTCTTGGGCTAGGAAAACGAATGGAACCATTTTCAATGCGATAGCTTTAACCGTTTTCGAGAAAACTGAAAAAATAATTTTTGAATGCCGTTTTTGGTTTGGGTACTTAGAGTCATGGGATTCAGTTGAAACATTTACTGCATGTTCTACTTTCATTAAAACTAATATGTTGAAATTATGGTTGCGTTTGGAGTTAAGGAAGGATTAGAATAAAATATTTTATTAACAGACATAAAAAAGTTTTGGTAACTTTGTATACTTTCCTTAATATCTCGAAAAAGGTTGAGAATTTTGGGAAACGGAAGGATACCATTAGAAAGCTTACTAAATGCTCTACAAAAAAGGTTCTAATGAAAGTTTTGATTAGGCGATGTCAATCGGAGAAATAAGTGCTTAAAACTTTAAAGTAATTGATTTCGCTTATTCGAACTGTTCTTTTTGTCTTTGATTTTGATACTTAAAATTATGGGATTCAGTTGAAACATTTTCTGCATGTTTGAATTTCATCAACACTAATATGTTAAAATTTTGGTTACGTTTGGAGCTAAGGAAGGATTAGAATAAAATATTTTATTAACAGACATGAAATGTTTTGGGAACTTCGTATACATTCCCTAATATCTCGAAGACGGTTAGGAATATTGGTAAACGGAGGGTTACCATGCGAAAGCTTACTAGATGTTCTACAAAAAAGATTCTAAAACAATTTTTGATTAGGCTATGTCAATCGGAGAAATAAGTGCTTAAACTTTGAAGTAATGTCAGCTTTGGATTTGTCGATTTCCTTCAAATATCTTGAAACTGTCGAGGCTCCTACTCCGAGTTCTTTGGCATATTCCCTATTGTTTTTAATTGCTTATAGTAGTCAAATGTATTTGTCAATAAAACAGGATACGTATAATTAGAATCAATATTTTGTTTGTTAGAATTCGAAGATGCCGTATGAATATCTAGATTACAGTACTGGTGTTGATTTCGTTCTTTAGAATTATTCTTGGTATTCCCTATTTTCATCTGTTACCCATAGTTTTTTATTGTTAGTAGGTTTTTCTTATTGATTATAGAATATAAATCTATTTGGCTATAAAACAGGATACGTAAAATTAGTGACAATATTTCGGAGATTTCTGAGCGAAATACTTTTAAGATTTTCTACCACCACGAACGGCTTTTTTCCTCTATTTTTATCCACTAGATAGGCTTTATTTTGCATATTATTCTATATAAGTTTTATTCAGCAGGGGATACTGATGAAATGTCGTGTTTTTGCTGTGGATTTTAAATACGATGTATCTAAGATTGGATAACATTAGCGAGTCTACATAGTTAAGAACCGACGACGGAGGATTACTTCTTGCTATGATTTAGTCTACATATGTATATTAAGTCCTAAATCCAAAAAATAAACTTCACAACGGTTAGATACTATGAGCGTATATGGCGGTTCAATGCCCGTAGAACACAAGGGGGCCGCAGGAAATTTACCTGCTAAGAGTTAATCCTCAAGAGCTGTAAATATACCCCAGGTATCTGCCGACACAAATACAAAGCCTAGGCGGAGAGCACCCCAAAACATAAGGTTATATACTAAATATTCATAAGACTACTTAGTTGTAAACCGATTTATCAATTAGCAATCAATAGTTTTCAACAACAGTTATATACTAAATATTGATAAAAAGTATTTAATTAGAAAAAAAAAAACAAAATTCCACAAGACTTGTTTTTGGTCCATTTGTGTCTACTCCATAGACTTAATTAGGTATATTATTCTATTGCAGTTGGGTAACTAAACTTTGTTTTATTTTGTTAAATAAAGTTTTTTTTCTTGACTTGTTATTCGTCAAGACTTTTATTTGTCCTTGTGTATTTACTAGATAGGTTTTATTCGGCATATTATTCTATATAGGCTATATTAGGCAGGGTATTCTACTCAAACTTGTGTACTTCTTCTTGATCCTTCTGTACATGGGCGTATATAAAAACAATTTCGGGGGGGGGCTGAGACCATTTCCAGGGTATGGAATACTAAATATTTAGAGCTTGGAATAGTTTTAGGCAACTAAAACGCTATTACACGTAAAATAAAATATGTTTTATGAACTAAGTGATCTTATTTAATTTATTTTTAAGGGTTTTACGAGAAGTTTTTATCATCAATTCAAAATTTCGGGAGGGGCTGCAGCCCCCTCAGCCCCCCCTCATATACGCCCATGCTTCTGTATCCTCTAGAAAGGCTTTATTAGGCATATTTTGTATTAATTTATAGAGCTTTGCTTTAGAATGAGAGCCAGATTCTGTAATTTCCGCTTCTGTGTAGAAGTTAGCTACTGTCGGTGTCCCTGACGCCTTAATATCACTTTTATTCGAGATGTTCGAGAGGATTTTGACAATTTTCACGAGATATATAAAACAAAATAACTTTATTTCTTTTCTAAGCTTATCAAATGGCACTAGGGACATGAACGGAACCGCGCTAAGATGCTGCAGTTCCTGCGAGTCGGACTTTTTATTCCTTGTTATTTTTCAATTGCTTATAGTTGGATAATGTATTTGACAATAAAACAGATTAGGTAAAATTAGAAAAACAATTCATTGTTAGAAATATAGCTTGCCAAGAGAAAGAGATTCGATGACGTCTTATGAATATTTTCAATTGCCTTCATGCTGTTGGTTTTTTTATTTTATTTTTTAATTGATTTTATTTGTAAAATTATTACTTTATTAAAAGAACACAGGAATATGTGAAAAATTTTGATATTTTCCAATACATTGAAACGTGTGAAATGAAGTATCGGTAGAAGAGGATTCTGGGGTCTGGCGGACCCGACCAGGTAAAGCCATAAAACCCTTTGAACAAAGGCCGAGGAAAATATTATCTGTTACTATTCTAAGCTTTTCAAATGACAATAGGGATACAAACAGGAACCGCTCTAAGATGATTCAGTTTCTGCGAGTCGGACTTTTTTTTGTAATCTAGCTGTTCTCAGTGCTTATTTAATATTCCTAACTTATAATGTTGTAAAGCGGTCTAATTGTTTCCCCCGGTTTATCTGATGTGTGGCTTAGTTAGCCATCGTAGATCCGTGAAAAAATTTGATAATTTTTATCTCCCTCTTTTACAATTATATATTTTGATTTTTTTTTCCGCTCTGGCGCCACTGTGCGACGGGTACACCAGCTAGTCACAAATCGTTTGGTCTCCTGATTCATAACATGTCGCGCACATGACAGAACATATAAACGGACGGAGAAACCCCAGTGACGAGGGCCAAGGAAATTTCTGTGATAGACGTCGCCAGATGAGAAGGTAGGCAATTAACAAGATAATTGGTTGTGATACAAACCCACTTATTCACTTGTTTTCACATGGAAATTAGTGAGGAATTACCGCTCGGGATAATAGTACCGCATTAGTAGCTTCCAATTGGAGTGAATATTTACATCTCCCTTTCTTAAATCCTCGTATTTGATCATGGAAAACTGATGTTTTAGGATGGATACGTCATCCATAATGAGAAATTCCACTTGTTTGTGGTACAGCAATTCCCTTTTGAAATGTAGTGATAACTTCACAATTAACAACAACTTTTTGGAAATGTTTAAAAAAATTAAACTTAATAAAACTGACTATTTATTTTCTTAAGAATAAGCGGGAGTCTAGATGGCTCCAGTCTGTGCATTTTGGCGCGCAATTTTTCGCTTTACTTGAAGACGATACGAGCCCAAACCCTCATTACTTTTCACAACAAATTAAAACATGAATTTCTAAACATTCCTAATTACTTGAGAGATAAGAACGTTATGTAGACGCGCTGAGATGGCGCAATTCCTACGACTCGCACATTTTAAATAATTGATTCAGCTAGTGTGTGTGTGTCTAACGGATTCTCCGTTGTTATGATTGTGGGATGTTTTCTGTTTAAATATGAGCGTTTTTAATATTCATTAAGATTAATAAAGAAAAATGTGAAGTTTTTATGTAATTATCATGTGTAGTACCTTGCATAAACAATACTCCGGAGGAAAATTATTTAAAAAAAATTAATTAATTGATTTGAATTTTAACGTCCATTTATTATTGACAACGAATTTTAGGACAGGTCAGCACCCTTTTCAAGCCAGATAAAATAAAATAACCCACGACCCTTGACACGGAGTGTTAATTGCTTTTTTAAACTATAAAAATATTTATTTAGTATTTAAACAAATTAATCAGAAATGCTGTAGACGCTTTCTACTTTCTGGGGAATGTATGAGATTTTTGCTTTCCTTATCTGTCATACAAAAAAAATTACAAGGAGTGATAGACTTGCAGAATTAGAAGCTAGAAATGTAATCAGAATTTATGACACTCATTACATAAGCTATGATACCTACGGGCGCGAAGCAAATAATCTTCCATTAAATCTACTATTCACAACGTGAACACACATTATAAAGGCGTCACGGTATTTGCCAAATCTCCTCATTTGATTAAGAATAAAAAATAAATAAATAAACAATGGAAAATTACGAAATTGTACTTTGTTCTTGTAATAAAACTTCCCCTATATGTTTTTGGTGTATAGTTAACAAAGGAGAAACTACAAAATAAATTACGTGAGGTATATGGTGACCTTTTATATCAAACAAATTACATAGAAGGGGAAGAAAACATGGGCGTTTGTAAGGAGGGCTGAGGGGGCTGCAGCCCCCCCCTAAATTTTGATGCGTCGGAAAAAAATTGTCATAAAAAATAAATTAAGATCACTTGGTTCAGAAAAAATATGTTTTGAGAGGTTTAATAGCGTTTTAGATGGCTAACTATTACAAGTTCTAGATTGTTAGTATTCCATGCCCCCCAAATCCCCCCGTACTCCCAGCTCCCTCCCGAAATTAATTTTTATATACGCCCCTGGGAAAGAAATATCTACTTCAAAAAACGAAACAAAACAAAAAATTATTATTGTAGCTGAATATGTTTCACGCCGTATCTGAAGAATTTCCAGGAGCTCAAAACTCCAAAAAATTCCTGACTAAATCGTTATAAGTGATAAATGATCACCCAAATTATAAAGGACTAACTTCCACCAACCCAATGGGCTGTTCATAACTTTTAATTATGAGGCCAGCAATCAATACCCTTGTATGCTCCTGTCAAGGTGCCTGATACGGAACGAAACAAGTAGAGAACACAAATTCTGCAGCAGATTTTAAATATTTTATGTTAATTATATCAACCATTAACAATATTCTGTTATTTTTAGCACACCTACATTTCTAATGTAATTCCGGAAAATAAATTAATGCTTAGGGTACGTACAGAGTGGAGTCTAGAGAGCTAAGAGCTTAGCGTATCAGCGCGGTGAGAGGTGCGAAATAAAACGTAGGGTGCTTACAGTGTGGAACGTAGATAGAGCAAAGAGTATAGCGAAAAATGTTGCTATGCTAACTTAGTTGAAATCCTTGCTCTCTGCTTTGACAGCTGATCCAACTTTTGTACTTGCCTGTAACCTCGCGTGTTTGATTTCTTCGCTGTACCCACCCTTACTGGAAAAGGTAAGGGGGAGAGGTCTTACTTCGTAATATTCCGTGTCCAGGTTTACCAACCTGTACAAAATTGCCTCTCTGTATTTTTTCCTATACTTCTAAATTGTTGCTGCAAAGTTCATAAAACGGCTATTTATATATTTATTTCAGCATTTTACTTACACATATTTCATGTTTTGGGACGATGGCTTTCCTATCCGGGATAGGGCTGATGGCTTTCCTAGCCGGGATAGGGCTGATGGCTTTCCTAGCCGGGATAGGGCTGATGGCTTTCCTATCCGGGATAGGGCTGATGGCTTTCCTAGGCGGGATAGGGCTGATGGCTTTCCTAGGCGGGATAGGGCTGATGGCTTTCCTAGCCGGGATAGGGCTGATGGCTTTCCTAGCCGGGATAGGGCTGATGGCTTTCCTAGCCGGGATAGGGCTGATGGCTTTCCTAGCCGGGATAGGGCTGATGGCTTTCCTAGCCGGGATAGGGCTGATGGCTTTCCTAGCCGGGATAGGGCTGATGGCTTTCCTAGCCGGGATAGGGCTGATGGCTTTCCTAGCCGGGATAGGGCTGATGGCTTTCCTAGCCGGGATAGGGCTGATGGCTTTCCTAGCCGGGATAGGGCTGATGGCTTTCCTAGCCGGGATAGGGCTGATGGCTTTTCCTTTATGGAAAGAAGAATTGCCACCCCTAGAGGCAATCTAACATTTTAAGATGAAACCAATTTAAACACCTGCCGGAACGAGTCTTCTATATTTCACTTTTAACTCACTGGTGTGTGTGGCTAAAACGATCAAAACAAAAATATAATACTTCATAAACATAGGTATATATTTTAAACTGGTAAGAGAATCGCTTTTCATTAGTAAACACTAAGAGCCTTGAGGAATCAAAATAAATTATTATACTAAAAGAGACTTTATTGAAAAACCGGTCACTTATGGGGTCCGACCTAGGCGTAGTGTTAGCTGAACCAGCATAACCTGAATATGAGCCTCCCATAAGGCTCATATTCACTGCTTACCTGATATTAACAGGTAAGAAGTATGTCTTATGAGATATTTTTTATTCTTTTTTACGGGACATCAACATCTATGCCATGAGCGCCAGGCTATCTATAGGTTGCAAATTCATGGTGGGACAGTGAATTTTATCAACAGGCCCTGAGAAAAAAAAAAAAAAAATCAACTGCATGCCAAACTCGAAACTCGGCGTTAGCCTCTGGGCCACGGGGAGACCCTAAATTATTGATGTAATGCAACAATGATAATTTATGGTCAATTTCAGTTAATAACATTTAATATGTAAACAGAGTTTAGCATGAAATACTCGTCTACACATCAGGGCGGTTTTCCACTGAAACGGAACTTCGTTTAGATTGTTTCAATTCAGCAGGATATCAATGAATTCATGAATTCTCTTTATATATTTTTGGAGTATGGATTGCAGTACGACAAGTCTTGGTCAAAAATAACTTAGCATTTCACCCAGAGCCACCACAGAATGAAAAAGTTTCTCAATGAGATACATATCGTCCCTACCATGTCAAACTATCGAATATGCAAATCGGAGCTAATTAGAGAACGTACATATTCTATCCATTGAAGAAGTCATCTAGGGGGCAACAAGATTAAGAGCTTGTCGTCATATTTTAGTAGCATTTGCTTCATAGACTGATAATCCCACATAATATCCAACATATAGCAGCTACAGTTAAGCTTTGTTAAAAATGTTGCTTGGCACTATTTTTCCCCGACCCCTTCATATATTGAAAAATGGTCTTATTCGAGTCCTTTATTTAACGCATTAAAGGATATTCTAGAGTTATTACTTCATTATTGGAGTTATGATAATTTGGGATTATCCGTATCGTCCACAACCCAAGAGCAATGTCTCGAATCTGAAAAACGAGATTTTGTAAATTCGATAGTTTGACAAGGTAGGGGCGATATGTTTAGCAAGTATTATTAAGACGATCGACGAAGAAAGCCTCTCATTTAAAATTGGCAAAATATTATAAAGTCAGAATCTACCCCACACAGCGCGTATTTGATTTTCAATATATTCATCTATCCATTATCAATAAATAGCTCGTTAAGCTAAAATAAACAAATGTTTCTATTTAGCTACGTATCATTCTTAAATAATTGAATAGCAGTCACAGTTCCAAAATACAATGTGCTTTATGTAACAAATACCCCCAAAACAATATTTTGAACACTAAAAATCAAATTTGCTTACTCGTATTTGACATTACATCAGTCCGCAACAAATATTGAATTCGTAATTTCATCATGAAAACAAATAAAATATTTTTACGCTTTCTTATCTTATTTGTGTGTGGTCTTAAAGAACTCAATGTTAGTGAAGTCCACGCTGCTTCCATTATCTACCTTTTGATATCGTGACAGTGTCGCTCGTGATTCCCAAGAAATTTAACTCTAGATTTACCAGACCAGTAATTTTGACTGGTCGTGCAATTTCAATTCAAAATTCCTACTACATATAACATTGCTTTCCTAAATGATGTTATGACTTTTGTAACTATAAGTAGAGAATAAATTTAATGAACTTAATGTTACTTAATATATACCTCAAAAAAACATAAATGTGAAATAGAGGCCAAGTTCCTCCCGCCCCCACCAAAGAAACACTCCCCTCCCCAAAAAGCGAGAAATATCCCCTCCTAAAACCCCCCAAAAACGCCTTACCATCCTACACTCCAAAAAAGTAGTACGAGTTGGTGTATTAAGTGTACCATATTTTCAACCAAAAATATTTGCCAATACAAGAGATGATACAAGAAAGAAATGTCCAAGTTCATTACTTAGAAGACCTCATAGTTACTTACTAAGAACAGTAAAGACACTTCAACTGACCTTTAAAAACAACATTAGAAATACTTATATCCAGTTACTAAAATATCACTTTCCTCAACCAGGTATATTCTAAAACTTGGCAATGTTTTATTTGTGCCGAAATTATCTTTCTTCTATCCGAAAAAAAAGAAAAAAAAAAAGGTACAACAACCGCTTAAAAAGTTAGGTAAACAGAGACAAATACACGTTGAAAAGCATAAAACTAACAAATTTGAAGTTTCAAGCACTTATCTCTTCGATTGTCATCGCCCCACCGAACATTACAGCAGAATATTATTATTTTTTTTTTTATTATTTATTTTTTTTTTAAATCAGTCCCGTAATAGGCCAGGAGGGCCCTGAGGGGCAGATACTATAGAGGTATCTGATTTATGACCATACAGCACACTAGGGAGATAGTGTGGTCAGTACTATGCTCCGGCCGCCTGATTTTCCCCTTGGCCGCTTCGACTGCTAGAGTCATTAGCACCCAAGGTACCCATTATTAAATTAATTAAAGGCTGGGTCGGCCTAGGGACGGTCAGGGAGGCCGAATTCAACCCATGAACGAAGACACTAGAAGAAAAAATCTTTAGTGCTTCCTCGGGATTTGAGAACTCAGGCCTCCAGCTTATTAGTCCAGTGCTCTACCACTGAGCTAACCTCGCCCCCCCCCCCCAGAATCTTATTGTAGAGAATTTAGTAACCTTTCGAATAGCCGCCACTTACTACGATTTCCCAACCGTTTTCGAGATATTTTAGAAAATATACTGAGATCCGAAAAAGATCCGTATCACCATTCATACAATTTTTTTCCATATACTTCGTTTCTGAATACCCAAACAGAAAATTAGTTTTGAAAAGTATTTCAACCAATTTTTCTGGTAAATGGCTACAGAACTCGCTTTAAAGATGGTTTCATTCGTTTTCCTACGTTAAGGAATCTTTCGCACAAATTTTGCTCCAAAAACCATGTTTCAGTAAACGGATTCAACTGGTTAATGAACTTGACCTTTTAAATGAGAAGAAAGATTTTTGTACCAAATGTTATCAAAATCGAACCATTTTTGAGCCGATGAGGAACTTCTTAATAATTCAAACCCCCCTAAAAGTACTTAAACATTTGAATATCAAAAAAACCTTTCTTAGCGAGTGTTTACATTCTAAACGTATTGTCCGTGCAAAATTTCAAATTTTTGTGTCGAGTGGTTCGGGATATTATTACCTCGGATGGGCCATCACCAGGGCGTAAACTCTATGAGGGGCAAAATCACATTTTATTTCTAGTAATTCAAGGACTGTTGTAGTGGAAATTAACCTCAATTAATAATATTATGAAATAGATAATGTACGGTAACAGCTGTTCTTTGTCGTCCTAGCAACGCATGCTGCCTAGGCTTGCCAGGCCTAAAACTTTAATCCCCTCTAAAAATACTTAAAAATTCGAATATCAAAAAGTCCTTTCTTAGTGAGTGCCTACGTTATATAGGGAGTGTCCATGCAAAATTTCAAAATTTTCTGTCCAGTGGTTTGGGCTGGGCCATGATAGGTCAGTGAGTGGTATTTGACAAATATATAGTAGATTTTTATCGTGTCAGTAGTTTATTTTTTATACCTTTATAATGCCTTCTAGTCTAATCATTATTTAAAAATGCCCTTGTGTCCTTGTCTGGCACTTATTAATTTCAAGTCTAACTAATGTCGCCGTCGCCTTATCTATGTAGGTACATAATAGGCATGCACATAAAAATGTTAAGATGCGTCGAAATGTTTCTTAAAACATCAAACATAGGTTCTCCTTGCCAAGACGATGCATTTGATACCCCACATGATGGGTTTCAGAAGGAATGATGGCTTTCCGATGGAACAAAAAGTACAAAACGTCATAGGTAATATGACACTCCCGTATCAAGACCTACCTGTGTGCCAAGTTTGGTCAAAATAGGCCAAACGGTGTGGATTTGTATAAGGAACAAACATACAGACAGACAGCTGAAAGATCTTTTTGACCTAGCCTAGTGCATTCCCCGGACCAAGACCTACCTGTGTGCCAAGTTTGGTCAAAATCGGTCAAACGGTGTTCATATGTGTAAGGAACAACAGACGGACAGACAGCTGATTGACAATGTTGACCTAGTCAATGCCACTTCCCGGATCAAGACCTACCTGTTTGCCAAGTTTTTTAAAAATCGGCCAAACGGTGTGAAATTTTATAAGGAACAAACAGACAGACAGACAGCTGATAGACAATTTAACCTAGCCTATGATTATCCCCGTATCAAGACCCACCTGTGTCCCAAGTTTGGTCAAAGTCGGTCCAACGGTTCGGATTTGTATAAGGAACAAATATACAGACAGACACCTGGTACAAGATTTTTACCAAGCCTATAAGCGTCTACATGTTTCTTAAAACATCAAATATAGGTTCTTCATACCGAGACGATTCATTTGATACTCCACATCAAGGGTTTCGGACGGAATGATGGGTTTCCGAAGGAAGTACAAAACTGCCCCCCCCCCCGTCCCGGGAGCAGTCAAACACAAGTTTTCAGGATTTTTCGATTTTTCCCTCTAATAACACCCTCATATCTATCATCCTGCAAAATTTCAAGTCTCTTGCATCATGGGAAGTGCCTAATAATTTTGATGAGTCAGTGAGTGAGTGAGTCCTATAAATCCCGATTTTCGATCGCTTATATCTCAGAAACTATTCGATGTAGAATTATGAAAATTTCCAGTTTTACTCACATCTAGTAGTTTTATGCCTGTGTACAATTTCATAACTTTATCTTTACCTGGTTGAAAGTTATGAGAGGGTAAAAATCGGCTCTAAGACCTGTAATATACACACAGCATGCTTAGGCCGGAACTTGGCCTGGCGCACTACCGTGCGTCTAGATTAGTAACAAATATATTTTTTGTAATTGACATTTATACCAGCGCCAGGTCTGGTAAATCTAGTGTTAAATCCACTTTAGTTCATGCATGGTATCGTGTACTCTTTTCGAGCAGTCCGACACGCAGGAACTGCGTCACCTTTGCGCAATTCCATGACGTTCTTATCCCTTGTGTCATTTGGAATATAAAAGAAAATTTATTATTTAGGAATAATGATGCGGATAGTGAGCTAATAAAGAAGTATAATGAGTATATATAAGAATGAATTGATTGCGAATTTAACTGATATAAAAATCCCTTAGGAAGTAATTAATTTTTTAAGTTCTGGTGAAAATGTAAATTGGTTTCCCAATAAAGCCAAGAAATATATAACAAATGTAATAGCAGATGTTACTCAGCTTTTTAATAAAAGAGGTTTTAAATTGGGTAAGTTAATTATAATTTGTGAGAAGGATTTAAAAATGACAATAAAGTTTAAAAAAGAAAATTCTAAAGTTATATTAATATAAAGTATGGACTAGGAAAGTTAAATGAGATGTTAACACTTTATTTTTAATATAGTGATTTAAAATGGCCTAAGGGCCGAAACGTTATGTGTAAGAAGAGGAAATTAATAAATGAAATATTTATGGTTAGAGCTGATGATCTTACTAGGGCGTTTTTAATTAAGCTTGACCTCAGAATTTTCTTTTGGAGAAAAGAAGGGTATTATAAGATACTATTTTTAAGTTTTACTATATCTTTAAATCTACTTAGTATTTCTAGTAATATATCAGGAATCGTTTTTAAAATATTAAACTCGCCATGAGTTTCTCTTTTTCTTAAAAAGTTCCAAGATTTCCCTCTCTTTTATTTTTTTTTAAAAAAAGGTAGACGACAAAAAAAACGACTGTTTTATCGTCAGATTCGGACTCAAGGGTCAGCAACGCAGCGCGTGGCGACTATCTGAACTAGACTCGTTACTGAGCTGGGTTCAATTTGCGGTGACGGGGTGCTACGGACCTCCTCTGCCTGCTTTCCATGGGCGTTTGTAAGGGGGGGCTGCGGCCCCCCCCCCCCCCGAAATTTTGATTTGATCGGTAAAAATTTCATAAAACCCTTAAAAGTAAATTAAATAAGATCATTTAGTTCATAAAACATATTCTATTTTGGGTATAATAGCGTTTACGTTGGCTAAAACTCTTCCTAAATTGTTAGTATTCCATACACCGGAAATGGTCTCAGCCCCCCCCGAAATTTTCCCAGCCCCCTCCGAAATTATTTTCTATATACGCCCATGCTGGGCACCTAGTAGTCCAGGGTACATTTATAAGACATGTTTCGTTGTTGTAGGCTACTTTTACATGAAATTTTCTCACTAAAACAAAATTTCGGAAGGGGGTAGGGGTGCAGCCCTCCCCTTTATATACGCCCATGCTACAGGTACTAATGAAGGTGCATAAAGGTCATCATGCAGCCCTGCTTTGGCCGGGCGCAAATTGAGCCCAGCGCAGACGCAGCACAGGGGCTTCAGAAATAGCGAAAAAACAGACAGAGGAGGTCCGTAGGGCCCAGTTCAGAAACGGTACCGCAAATTGAACTCAGCTCGGTAACTTGCCTAGTTCTCGGAACTAGTTCCGATAGAAGCCACGCGCTGACGATACGAAAACAGTACGCTTTTTTTGTCGTCTGTATTTTTAAAAAAATGAAAGAGAGGGAAATCTAGGAACTTTTTGAGAAAAAGAGAAACTCATGGCGGGTTTAATATTTTAAAAACGATTTCGGATATATTACTCGAAATATTAAGTAGACTTAAAAATATAGTGAAACATAAAAATATTATCTTATAATATCCTTCTCCAAAAGAAAATTCTGAGGTCAAGCTAAATTAAAAACGCCCTAGTATGATCATCACCTATTCCATAAATATTTCATTTATTTATTTCCTCTCCTTACACACACGTTTTGGCCTTTAAGCCACTTTCAAAACACTAGAAAAAAAAAATGAAGTGTTAACATCTCATTCAACCCTCTCAGCCATTTATAATAATATAACTTTAGAATTTTCTTTTTTAAACCTAATTGTAATTTTTAAATCCTCCCAAATTTTAATTAATTTACCCAGTTAAAAACATTTTTTTCTTTCTTCTCTACAAAATTTCCAATTTTCCTACTTATATCATTTCTAAGGCTATTAAAATGATTTTTACAAGTATCTAATGATTTTAAAATACACTCTACATCTACTATTACATTTATTATATCTATCTGGGCATTCGTCAGAAACAAATCTACATTTTCATTTAATTAATTACTTCCTAAGGGATTTTTATATCAGTTAAATTCACAACCAGTTCTTTCTTATAAATACTCATTATACTTCTTTATTAGTTCACTATCCGCATCATTATTTCTAAATAATAAATTTTCTCTTATATTCTTACAATCTACAAAGGTTTTATGTTTACCATTTTTATTATTATGGTGCATCGATTGCTCGGATAATTAGCGCCATTTTATATCTATTATCACATTTTAGTTTTATTATTTTTATTCTCTGGTATGTTTGTAATTTATTCCTTAATTTACCTAGATTTAAGTTATTTCCTTATTATTACATAATCTATGAAAACATTGAACTCTTCTTAACATTTTACCTTAGCATAAACATTTAGTTTATTAATAATAGAATTTAAATCTTTCTTAGTACTCCCAACAAGCCTTGGAGTATCCTTGATTAATATCAAAATCAATTAGTTCTTCAGTAGATTTATTAAAAATATCAGTATTTTTTAGTTTCTTTAAAACGTTAGGCTGACAACAATTTTCGAACCATACAGAAAATGTGGTGGAATTTAAAAATTATTTTTACATTCTTTTAAATAATAAATTTCCCCCAGTGCCTTAAGGTGCTTTTATCTTCCTAAAAACAAATCCTTTACTCAACTTTAATCCACTAAAAATTGTTTACACTCCTCCTTTTTTCTTCTTAAATACTCATTCATCGAAGCTCCTTTTTGATCTGCTTCTATTTTAATTATATTATAACCGATGGACCCTCCAAGGGAAGACTTGCATAAAAAAAAAATGTACTCCACCTTCAAACACTAACAAATGCACGTGGAGTAGAACATGAACTGGCACAAGCCAGTAATTTTGATTTGTAAATTTTCTTTGGGGGTAGGAATAAACAAAAAAATTATCTCATATCCTTATTTACTCCAGAAGAAAATTCCGAGATCCAAGCTTAATTAAAAATGTGATGTTAACACTTACTTTATTTTTCTTCTAGTGATTTGAAAATGGCCTAAAGGCCGAAATGTTACGTGTAAGGAGAGGAAATAAATAAATAAAATATTTATGGTTTGAGGTGATCATAATAAATTTGAGGTGTTTTTAATTAAAAATACCATTAACATAACAATTGAATTCATACATTTTGAAGGGAGTCTAGACTTCAAATTTATTCTCAACGAAATTTGAAATTAAAACAATTGAATTAACCCTAAAAAATGAAATGAAGTGAATGAAACTTAGGCCATATTAAAAACCTACCAAATGTATGCCTATTTAATGCGTTTACTATATTTTTAAATGAGTATTTACTTTGAATTTCTAATATACAACTCGACAACAATTTTATAAAATACATGAGATTATTAAAGTGAAATTAAAGGAAAGGAATGTAGTGCTCAGAGGCCAATTGGAAATGAAGTGAAGGTAGCAATATGTCTTAGGCAAGCATAGTTTTATTTTATGTACATATCATATTTAACAATTTTATTTAAAATAACAGGAAAAATGAGACAAGAAAAATAATTAACGAACTGGAGAATGAACTATTACAATAAGTAAAATGAGTAAATAGACAAAATAATTCAATCTCAATGAAGGTTTTTGTTGTTTCTTCCTCATCATGTTAATTGATAATTGTGGGAGTTAGTAAATGTGATGGATTATCGGCTAATTCTCAACCATCATTCCGAGATTGAGGATAAATTTTGTCTTCAGCTTCCGTAACTGCAACAAATAGTTTTCTTCTTCTTAACAGTTGAGATTGCAAGGGCATAACTTTTGTTAGATTGTATATCGAATTTCCTTGGTAGTTTATCAATTTTGTCCATTGGTCTTCAGCCTTCTTTCCTATAACAACATTTATTAGATATTAGAACACAAATAACATAATGCAATAGCATTTCCTTTCAAATACTTGGCTTCTGGGGATATGTTTAAAATAATAGCTATAGGTTGGGAGAAATGACTGTTCCCACCATTATGTCTGAAGTATGCCGGGCAATATGGACACACTCGCAACCTGTTTAAATGCCTGAACCGAATGTCAAAATGTGGGAAACAATTACAATAGAGTATGAGAGAAAGTAGCAATTTAATACAAATTTTTTTGAGCTATTCACAGTAAACGTGTAACCATAAGAAAACCAGCTTTGAGTGGTTCTTCATTCTTTAACTACAAACAATTTTCTCACTTATTTTTGTTCACTTAATACAATATGCTTTAATTGAATTGTAATCTCAATAATGTTTTTAAGAGTTACTTTATTTTTAAATCTACTTAATTAAATAAATATATTAAAAATAGGTAAAATAACCTGAACTTACATAATTCATTCTTATAATACTCACTATTTTTGTCCACTTAATTTATTTTTTTCAAATCAATTGATATGTTAATAATATTTTTGAGTGTTACTACATCTTTAAATGTAAATCTACTTTGTATTTCTATTAAAATAACGAAAACAGGCAAAATAACCTGTACTTATATTATTCATTTTGATAATAATACTATTTTTCTTCACTTGATTTATTGGTTCAGTTCAATTGTTATATTAATAACACTTTTGAGTGTTACTACATCTTTAAATGTAAATCTACTTTGTATTCCTATTAAAATACTGAAAACAGGTAAAATAACCTGTACTTACATAATTCATTTTGGTAAACCTGAAGGAGAGCGTCCTCAACACCGATTTTCTTCAAAGTTTGCACTATAACGTATTTTCATGCACTAAACACGAATCCGTTGAAAAAAATTGTTGTTCTCAACCAGGAAAGAAGTTATTTATAAAAAAAGTTCACTGTTATGCGGGTTCTAAAGGACGGGGTAAACAGCTGATATGTAAACACGCGCATGCGCAATAGTCATTAATGAAGAAGTGTAATTTAAATTTAAACTCACCTGTGGTAGCTGAGTTGGTCGTTAACAGTCGCTTTTGGGCAGACGTGCTATGCGTTTCCGCTCGCTCAAGAAGACATCTAAACCCCTAGTCAATCCAACTCGCAGAAATAAAAAGAATTCTATGCGCAGAAGTCGTCCAAGGCATTATACTAATCACATATTTTCTATTAATGTTCTTTTCGCGATACCACTTTCGGCATCTAAACTCCAAAGTTGTTTCGTTCAACTTTAACTGCTGCCCACATTTTCCACAATCGAGAGAATTACTCAAAACTTTGTTTTGTATCAAAAACTTGAGTAATTCTTCTCGATTGTGGATAATAATGATAAAATCGTGTAACTTCATTGGAAAAAAAAAGTTGCAAAAAAAACAGTAATAACAGCAACAATCAAAAACTAATTACAGCTTGGAGGGAATTAGAGAAGCCTAGAAGGAACGAATCATAAAGGCATTAGCTAATTATTAAGGGATACTGTTGTATAATACTTTTCAGGAGCGAAACAAGAAATTAGAAGAGTGTTTTATTATTTAAAAAAATGTTTCTGAATAAATAAATGTTGGTAAATTTTAATAATTGACAGTTAATTTCAATTACACTTCGTCATTAAGGAATATTGCGCATGCGCGAGTTCACAAGTACGTTGTTTATGCGGTCGTTTGTAACCCGCATAACAGTGAACTTTTTTTTTTAAATAACTTCTTTCCTGGTTGAGAACAACAATTTTTTTCAACGGATTCGTGTTTAGTGCATGAAAATACGTTATAGTGCAAACTTTGAAGAAAATCGGTGTTGAGGATGCTTTCCTTCAGGTTTACCTTCATTTTTATAATAATACTCACTATTTTTGTTCACTTGATTTATTTGTTTTAACTCAATTGTAATCTCAATAATATTTTAAAGAGTTGCAACGTTTTTAAATGTAAATCTACTTTGCATTTCAATTAATATATTAAAAACAGACAAAATAACCTGTTCTTACCGTTGTCCGTGTTTAATTCTTTGGCGATTTAATCCAATGTCTCGTCTTTACTTGTCGTCCTCATATAATTCAGAAGACTTGTATCGCACAACACAGTAAAAATTTTCACTTCACATATTAAACTTTCCATGATTAAATGGAATGGCTAGCGAGCCAGTACCGACAGAGGACGTAGGAATCTCTGTGAAAACACAAAAACGCCGAGGGACGACAGAGGCCCTTGCCGCGCCTGCGCCTGCGCTGGCTTCAATATGCGGCACTCCATTGAAACTAATGTGTTGCAGAAACGCCGAGGCCTGTGCTTCGTCTCTGCTGCGTCTGCGCTGGGCTCAATTTGCGCCCGGCCTTACACTTAGCCTTCCTTGTGACGATTTCCGGAATTGCCGCTAGATGCCAGCACAATGAAGAAACTAAGCTCGGAATCATATCAATGTGTAGTTACTATTCTGCACTTTTCATTAATACTAAGCAAAACAATTCGAAAATATGTTATGTTCATTAAAACTCAAACGTTTTAAATCATAAATATTACATATAAAACTACTAAAAGTGTGTTTTACCTCATAAACTCCAGGCAAATTGAGAACAGCCGATGACAACATGGTATGATCTAATGTTGTAGACGAACTAAAAGACCAAAACTAAATTTCCCTGCAGTGCTGCCAACAGTCCAAAACTCCAATGCGTACTCTCACCCTCTTAAATATTGTTCACATTAATAACACATACTGCACACATATTGTTCACATTGTGTTTAATTATTGAAAAAAAAAAAATGGATAACCTTATAAATTCAGGCATAGGAAGTGCCAATGTACCTTAGACAATATGTAAATTTTCCACTCCATTCAATTACAAATGTATTTAATTTAGTTTTCAGAGAAATGTCAGTTTAAAATAATTCCTTTAATAGTTTTTTGTAATGTAATTTGAGGGGGGGGGTTAAGGAGCTCCTAATTCCTCTGGAGGTCTTGCCCCTACTTCAATGAAATCTGAAACGCAAATAAAAATAATATTATCGTCATATCAACTAAAAATTCAAACCCCTCTAAAAATACTTAAAAAATTAAATATCAAGAAAACCGTTCTTAGCGAGTGTTTACATTCTAAAGGAAGTGCCCTGCAAAATTTCAAATTTTTCTGTCAACTGTTTTGGGCTAGGCGATGATAGGTCAGTGAGTGAGTGATATTTGTCGTATATATTTAGTAGATGATTGTGTTTAAAACTTATTTGTATTTAGATATGTTTGAATTTACTGTGTAACTTTATTTAATGAGTGGCTGTATTTATAGTACTAGTGTAAAAATGAGAGTGATTTGGTCAATATATGCATAACATTCCTAGGAGTAGATTTAGTAATACATGTTAGCACCTATATACGTTCAAAAAGAAAGTAAAGCATGAAAATGCCCTGAAAAACACTTTTTATGTAGATTCACCAAAAGAGAATAAAAAAGATGGATGTACCAATTTGGCTAAATAAATAACTTGGAATAAAATGTTGTACCCCTTGTAAGGAAATGTTGTATTTCAGGAATACTGTCTAAAAAGTCCGACTCGCAGGAACTATATCATCTTAGCGCAGTTCCGTACTCATACTCTGTCAACAACTACTCGAACAAGGGTGGCAACCTGTAGATAGCCCGGCATTAATAGCCAAATAGTTGATAGACCGTTAAATACACAAAAAACAAAAAAAAAAAAACTCGAACAACATCTTGAAAAAATGGAATAGATTAGGCGTCACAAAACACAGGAAACTGTTAATATGTAACTTAGACAGAAGCGGATATTACTTAATCTTCCTTCTCCCTCATTCTTAAGAAAGGCACTATGAGTCAATATAAAAATGAAGTATTTAATTTAGGTTATACTTAATTATAAGTTTTAATCTGTTTTTTTTTTATTATTATTACTATTTGGGTGCCTCGACTGCTTTGGTCATTGGCACCTGTTTTAATCTAGTATAACTAAAATTACATTCTTTATATGTATTGTTCTTTTTTTTTCTAATATAATATTAATATATTATATTGTAAACTTGTTTATGTAATAATCTGTAACTGAGGTTTGTTTCTATGAATGAAAACATAAGTGATGCAGGATTTATGTTATTTATGCCAAAAGGAAAGTTTTAAAAACATTTTGTTCAAAAACACTTTCACATTTTGTTATTGACTTTTTCCTTTCTATTAAAACTTCCCTTTCAAATTCATGAGCTCTTCTTTATGAAGTCCTTCTCCCATACGAAATATGGGCATCTAAGAAGAAAAACAAATTTAAGACATTTTTCTTGGCTCTACGGAAGAAAGTTTTTGTTGTTTTTTTTTGGGGGGGGGGGGCATAAATCTATTCCTTATATAGAATGAATATATTGGAATTTATTTAATCTAGTAATACGTTATTATTTCTTTTTATGTATTCTGGGGTTAATATACTTGTATTGTATTTAGTGTCGGTTGTAGCACTAGTTTGACTCTGTGTGTGTGGACTATACACCATGAATATATGATTGTGCTTATCTGTGTTTATCTTTTATATCCTCAACCTATAAATGAAGTTTAAGTTCCAATAAGAAGTGTAATGAAAAGGAGAGAAGAAATAGCCAGTACTTCATAAAATAAATATTTATTAAACCATAAATATTACCATGACAGCATTAGAAAAATAACATGGAGTAATTTGACTACTTATTTTCCTAATGGAAGTTAATTTTTCTTTCCCTTATTGTATACAATATTTCTTTAAAATTCAGTAAAAAATATTCTGATAAATTCAATTAGTATACCCAAAATGGTCTACTGTTTATCAAAAATTATATTTATCAGACCATTATTCTCTCTGGTATCTAGACTTCAAACACGTCATGTACATTTATTACTCATATGGTTGAGAACTCAGTCAAGAAATTCTTGAATTTGTTTAACAAAACCACTATTTACATTCAAAGCCATCTTTCTTTTTTAATTTAGTGGAAAACATTTTCTTTCAATGAAAAACATTTCTTTATCACATTTTCTTGCTTGATGTTTTATGTCTACTAAACAGGTTTCGCTTCTAAGTATTCTTTATCCTTTTTCGGTGGTAGGCAGCCATTGACAAATGCAGTGTCTCCAATACCAAATGCTTCCCCGTCTTCAATAGATTGTGGCATTGGTTGATTGAGTGTTTCTGGTAAAAATAGAGTAAAAAAGCCTGATACCAAGGCAAATGAAGCGAATACAACAATGGGTACTCTTTTATCAAATGCATCCTGCAACAAAAAAAAAAAAAAAGAAACAAATATATAAAACTGCATAAACATTTTTTATTCCCAGGGTTTGTGGCTCAATTATCATTAATTGTCATACATATATATGTATGACAATTAATGATAATTGAGTCACAAACCCTGGGAATAAATAATAATACTTAATAATCATATGTTCAATATGGCCACCTAAATTGTCAGAACATTTCTAAATTGTTCGTGATTTTTATATATCAACTAAATCAAGTAGTAATTTAAAACTAAAAATTGTAAAGAGGAAAAATATAAATATATGCAACAATAACATGAATGGCTGGAGAACAATTCTTAAAAAATGTAAAGTAAAAGAATCTTGGGCAGTGTTTTATACTTTGTTTTTAGTGACAATCCTAAAGACGATAATGATGCTTCTAATCTACTTTCCTACATTATTTTTTTCCGGAGTCTTATTGAAGAAAGTTCTATAACTAACTACAAGGTTAAAAAGGTGAGAATCATTTTTTTAAATAAATCTTTGAAAGTAATTATTTAATATTCTGATTCTGTTTTAGTACTTCTGAACGCTCTTAAGAACACAAATTCTCAGGGAAATGGCGCATCCTGATCTTGAAAATCCTATTTCTCAGGTGTTATTGGTCTTCCTGCTTCTTTGCTTTTATTTCTACATAAATACAATTCTCACAATCACTGCAACAAATATCTCCATAATTTTCATGGGAATTCTAATGAGAAGGCACATTTGTAATCAACTCCAGGGAATTGGCAAGAAATAAATTGTTTTCTGTTCACTTTTTGAAACACACTTGTGGCAAACATAATTTTGCTAGAATTAAGTCTATAGTTTTACACTATCTGAAGAATTATTCAGCTTTTTCTGATATGGTCAATTATCCTTTCTACCTCTGTTGGATTAACCTGGCACTCAGCTGGTCAGATAGGTTACTGTATTGTTACAGGTGAAAATAAAGCATATATGCATTCTTTTTGCTAAAATATATACTTATTCATGGTGGCAGCAGTAAATCAAAATTCTATGATCATAGAGGTCTTGTTTATTGGGTTTCTCATATTTTACACTGAATAATGGCTTTTTATCAAAACCTATTTTCTGATTTATTTATTTATTTTTACTTACCAAAAGAGAAATGATAGGCGTAAGCATTCCTGCCAGCCGAGCACACATTGATCCAAAACCTATTCCAGTGTTCCTCACGACAGTTGGGAATAATTCTGCGCTGTAGTTAAAGATTATTGCGAAAGAACCAGAAATGCAGAACTTTCCGAAGCAAGCAATTATAGATGATGTAGTTGTCATGTCTGAAAATATTTAAAATAATGACGTATTAGAGCAGTTTTGGCTAAATCTCCCAAAAGAACATAGTGGCCATAAAGACCTGTTGTTTTTTACTTATACATTCTTCAATTATTCTTTCCATTGTACAATACATGCATAGTACTTGTTCGCGGAACGCCGGTCATCCAGGTCTACCCCTTCAAGTGCTGTACCCTAGCCGTGTGCCCGGGAACTATCTGCCCGCGGCAGTATGAATCGGCACGAAGAGGCAAGTACAGAACCTATAGTCAACAAGCAGTGCCGAGCGTCTCTGAGTCTTTCTTGCCAAGTTTTACCCTTAAAATTATGGAGGAGTAAATATCCAAGCCACCCAGGCCGAGCACAGGGAGCAGGAATTGGAGTTGGCCAGCCCACCACGAATTTGGAGAAGCATGAAGGAAGAAAATGTAGCACATTGCTGGGCTTATACATTATGCTAAAACACTTAATCCTCAAGACAAATCCTCTCTTAATTTTATCATTCATGAAGATCCAGCAAAACCATTTCAACAGTTCAACCATCATCAGCAGCTCATCATTCCCATATTCAAAATTTAACTAACCCAATAACAATAAATATGTTCCTGAGTTTTGGCCTACACCCCCCATCTACACAAATCTCTGCAGTCCCTTTACCATTACTGATCGAATCTACACCATATAAAAAATGGTAGATAGATCACAAACAGTACTTCTTTGGATTCAGTGGTACTTCTTTTTGCTTTCTCATAAATATTTTTGATGTGAACTATTTTGAAATGTTACTTAAAAATTTTTGCCTTGAGTTAAAGGATTTCTATATCAAAGTATGATTAGCAGAAATTGTACAATTTTTTATTATTAAAATGTTATTGAATCAGACCATTTGGTTGTTCCAGTGCTACTAACACAGATCTGTGATTCTGGACAACTGCTGTTCTCACATATTTGAGTGCCTTAGAACTGGCAATTAGTGTTATCTGAATAAACTATTAGGCCTGCAGCTAGATAATGTAGGCACCTCCTTTTCAAACTATGCCAGCTTTATGACCGTTAGCCCTCAGACCATTTTGCCCTCCGCATGTCTTGGCTGAACCCTTGTAGACCTACTCAGGGGCCTGAGTATAGTTTGATCTCTTCAACTAGGAGTATGCTTTGAAAACCATTCTTTTCTAGTACGGAATTACAAGACCTTTTACAAAACAGTGATTTGGATGATATTTTAAGGCATATTACACCCAACAAAATTAACAAAACACTTTTTAGTAACAGTTTTTATAAGATTAGTCATCGCTAAAGCATGTTTATACTAAAAAAAATTCTACTCATGCCAGTACAAAGCTCGGCTGAAAATAAGGGGATGGACGTTTTTTTAAATTTTTTTTAATTGTAATTTGGAAAAAAATAACTCAGCAATGGGTGTTTGTTGAAGAACCAGCCCTGTATCAATCGATCAAGGTCAAGCCTTACACTGCTCAGTAGTAAATGGGTTAAACAGTTTATGGAACCGTTGTGGATACTGTTTTTTACTAATATATAGTAATAAGATGCTACAAAACAAAAAAAAAAAAAAAAAAAAATTAAAAGGCATTTCCCTAAAAGGAATTTTATCATTTTTTGTCTCTGTATAAAGTAAATAGCAAATAGCAGATACATAATATAAATACATGATTTATCTAATGTGATATACCTTGTGGAATTATTGCAGTAAGTATACAAACTGCTCCTCCAAGAAGCATGAATGTGCTTGTCAACGATCTCCTCCCAGTCCGGTCTAGTAACAGCACTACTAATACATACGATGGAAGTTCAACAAGAGCCATGACAAACATGTTCACAAACGGGTTACCTTCCATCTTACTACTGTTCAAAGAAAGTCCATAATATGTTATACTATTTGCAAACCTGAAAGTTTAAGCACAATTAAAAAAAAAATTGTATTAAAAGAGGAAATAGAAAAAACATTCAAAGTTGAATTACTAAATTCTAACACAATGATGAAAATCATAAAAAAGAGGATTGTAAGAACTGCTTGGTGATGTAGGGTTTTCCAAACGGATAAGTTATTCCTTTTCTCAAAGCCCTGATGAAGGCTTGAAACATAAGCAGACACTTTGGCAAATATACAGATTTACCCGTAGGAGGCCAGTAGGGTTTATTGTACTTCATAAATCAAGAAGCATCCTAGGAGAGCTGACAGCTATTTTACCGAGGTCCCATGTGTTTACAATTTTGATTACATTTGGAGTTAAGGAAGTATTCGAAAAAAAATTTGTTTATTAAGACATGAAAAGTTTTGGGATCTTTGTATTTTAAATTGCATTTAACAGCAATAAGAGTATTTTAGTATTTTTAATTGCATTTTACACTCAAAAGAGTAAAGAAAGTTAAGTAAATTAGAAACGCATTTGTAATAGTGTCTTCTTAGAGAGAACGTTGTTAGGATGGCGGAAGGGGTAATTTCTGCTTAGGATACTATTTCCTGTGTTTTGCCGACAATCTTGCTTTTCTTTGAGATTTCATTGGAATAGGTGTTTCGGAATAATAACAGTTTCTATTCTATGACTTCAAAGTTACACTAGGTATACGAACGGAACTGCGTTAACATGATGCAGTTCCTGCAAATCAAACTTTATAATATTTTTTTTAAGGTGTAAAAGAGCCAGTACAAGAAAATAAAGTCAGAAATTGACAATTTTCAGCTTAGCTTGGGAACATATTTCAGCTATAGTCTAACTAGGAGGCTAACAATTTAAGAGATTTTCTTTTATTTCTATAATTTGAAATGGTATAGCTGAAATACCAAAGTTCTTTCAGGGCATGGAAAATATTTATCTATTCTGCTCTTTTTATTATTTTCCAGTGCAATACAAACAAATTTTTTTTATGATGTATTAGATGGGCAAAATAAAAGGATATTAGGTACCCACAAACATTTTATTAAGATTTTGTGGAAAATTCATTTTAATGGGCCTGTTTTGTTTTTTTCTTATTATTCTTGCTCTTATTTTTATTAATTTCATCGAATAACTACAATATATTGTATTTGAGCTCATTGTTGCAATTAATCTATTATTATATAGTAACCTAAATTTATTAAATAAATATTTTAGCTTGAGTTCAACAAAATTAAAAAATATTTTACCAGTTAAGAGCAATGTTTAAAGATCTAGCCCTAAGCCTTGGAGTTTTAAATAGGTCACTTAGCCCAGCGGCTTCATGTTCCTCAGAATCTGCTTTGGCACGCCCTCTGGAGATATAGTGGGCTCGATCCAATTTTGGACCACGATTCAGGAGGACACCTTTTGCAACAATGTTCACACTCTCATTTATCCTCCCTTGGGCCCAGAGCCATCGTGGAGATTCATCCATCAACCTGTAGTAAAAATAAATATGAAAATATAATAATCATTATGAGAAAACAGTTTCTGTTAAATATATTTTGTAATAAAAAGATTTATGTATATGGTGATTCTATATTTCTAGAAATCAAAAATTCTAACTCTTAGATGATTTTTGACTAGTTGGAAGAATTTAATTAAACATTGTGTAATCTACAAAATTATTCAAATTATAAATAATCTTGTTTAATGTTCAAAGAAATGATGTATGATATATATTTGAGCATAGCTCTAGTGCAGTAATTGAATATATTTCATGAATACCTCTTATCAATGGTTGCTATTTTTCAATTATAATAGATGGATTATTTTGTCATTTGTACGTCAGAAATACTAAGATTTACTCTTGTTTCTTAATAACTTAATATCCCGCAACTGTATGAAGTACAATTAGGGTTTAAGCAAAAATTCCAATAACATATTTCAAAAAATGTATTACCACCAATGACCAAAAATCAGAAGGCTGTGTGCGCCGATGACAAGTTGTAATATGGTAGCATCTGAAAATACAGATGCCCAGACAGCAACAAGCATTATTCCTACAGCAAACATTACTTGGAACATCAAACCGCAGACTGTCCTTTTGCTGGGCCCAACTAGTTCCATCGCTGAGAAATAACAAAGAAGTAATAATTAAAAATGTAAGTATTATATTTATAATTGCAATGTTTAATAACTTAACATTAGAGTTTTTAGTTGTCACTTTGTGAAAAAAGTAGATTAATTTTAAATTTAAATTATTTGCATGAATATAACTATCATAACTATAGAGATGGAGGCCTGGTGGCCGTGAGTGTTAAGGCGTGAGCACTTAACACTGTGCCTAGGGTTGTGGGTTCGATTCCCACTATGGGGTGGTGGCATTTCTTTAGAAAAAAGAATAGGCATCAGCCCTATCCTGGCTAGAAAAGGGTGATAACCAATAGAAAACCCGTCCTAAAATTCGTACTTAATAATAATGGACGTTAAAATTTTAATAAATAAACTGCAGAGACGTATGAAATGATAGAAGTAAAAATATTTAAAACATCTGACACGCAAGAACTACGCCATCTTAGCATTTTTCCGTAATGTTCTTATATCTAGTGTCATTTAGGAAGCTTGGAATAGAACTAGTTAATATTTTTTTTTTTCAAGAGTGCTGCTATTTTTGTCAGAAATTTATTTTGATAAACTATTTTTAGTTTATTAACTTATACACCTACTCATTGACCCTGATATTTTGATGAAAATAGAGAATTTTATTTGTAATTACAACAAGCAACATTAATTGTAACAGACAGTTGCTACCCTTTGTAAATAGCACAGTGCTAATGGCTGATGTACTGCTAGGAAAAAAATACATACTCTACTTTAATTATGTTAACCTCCACTTGGCACTGCAGAGACAAATTTCTCAATCGTGCATTGTTCAAAGTACATTGCAGTCAACCCAACCAAGGTTAGTTTGATTCTAACCAAAACCTCAAAGGATCTTCAGGGTATGATTCTATCCACCGGATTGTTACAAAAAGCTCAAAAGTAGTACATATATCTGTGCCTGTGAGACTTATCTTATTTATAATAAACCAAATTTACTTTTATAAATTGTATAGAAAATAATTAACACGTTGGCGGCTAAACAGTATGATGTAAGGTCATTTCCCCTGGCTGAAATTTTTATTCACCAAAAATGTTATCGTTATTCAATGCTTTGAAAGTATCAGGATAAATTTTACCGATTTGAAAATTTTTCAACTGTAAAAACCGCCTGTCGAACACCCTTCGACATCCACCATTTGAAAGGGAATCACTCAATCGGTGAAATTTGTGACAGAACATACTTAAAAATAAATAAATATTTTTTACATATAATATTTTTAACCTTTAGATACTGAGGAGAGGGAGATTATGGGGTATGGTGCGTATGTGAATGTGAGAGAGAATATCTTAAAAAGATTTTAGACCAGTGAAGTTATTTTTTTTAATTTTATTTATTTATTTATTTTTTTTATGTGTTTAACGGCGTATCAACATTAGGGCTATTAACGCCGGGCTGTCTACAGGTTGCCACCCTTTTCTATAATGCCAACAGCACGTGGTCGGTCACCCATTCAGGTACTGACCACGCCCGACGTTGCTTAACTTCGGTGATCTACGGGAACCGGTGCATTCAACGTGGCTATGGCCGTTGGCTCAGTGAAGTTATTATCCTTCTCTTTGTTTTGGGTCCTTGTTCCCCAAAACAAAGAGATGGATAATAATTTACAAAGTCGGCTGTGCGTTGAAAAATAGAAAATCCCAGTGGCGGGCTGATCAGGTTTGAAGAAAACCCCTTTATAATATCTAGGAACAAGGAAGGAGTTGTTTCAGTATAGCGAGACAAACACAGACTGAATTCAGCGAGCACTAGCAGGTGTCGAAGATCCTTCGACGCCCACCATTTGGTAGGAGGCATCACTGTCGAACACCCTTCGAGAGCCGCCATCAAGGTGTTAAGAAAAAGTATATGATATTTTTTTAAATAATATGCACATAAAATACTTAATGAAATTCACTTACATAAGACAAAACCAGTAACAAATGCTCCAGCTGACCCAGCAATCCCATAAAAGAACAGAATGCAAAGGAATAAATTGTAGTTGGATACAAGTGCTATGCCTGTACTAATAAATAGTTGAAAAATTGCAGACCAGCAGAAGACTGTTTTCCTACCGTACCTGTAAAGAAAATATTATGTAATACATGCAGCACTATTATTGAAGCAGACATTAATTTATTCAGAAGAATTTCAAAAATTGTTTTATTCAATGTGAATAGTACAAAAATTATGAAGTCAGTAATTTTATAATTAAATATATATATTTTTTATAAATTCATTAGAAATCAGGCTGTAAGAAGGTTGGGATTACTGACACAGTCAGCTGTTGGTTGATGCAGAAAGAAATCAAATTTCTTATTAGAGCGTTATTTAAAAAGCCTTTATAGTTTTCGTCATTTTTTTTCTACTTACTTATCAGCTAAAGTACCACAGGTAATTGCACCAAAGAAGACACCAAACATGTAGACTGACTGCGCCAGCGCACCCATCCATCTTCTATCACAGACCATACTCCACTGTCAACAAGCCAGGAATAATTTAATAAGTTTTAATAAGAGTAACCAATACCTTTTTTTTAATGAGATTATAATTCTTCAGTAATCAAATTAAATATTTTGTTTGAGAGGATCATTTTCGTAGACACTGTAGAAGTCATACGCACATGCATTTAAAGAAATAAAATTCAACCATCCCTATTTTTGATATTAACCAGGTGTGTCGACTTTTCTCATGAGCTAATGGTGGAGAAAAAATGCATTAACAAAATTTTAATCATTAAAACATGTTTTGTAGATATTTCTTATATCTTCCTTTTATGAAAGACAACTTTTGAAAATTATTTCCCTCAAATGAGTTCTAAAAATAACTCAATAAATCTCCAATTTGGAAGTTTTTCTAATGACTAAACCAGCCAGCGGCACCACCCTGCTATATCCCAGGCCAGGGACATTCTGCTAGGATCGAGTGACAAGATCCATTTCTGATAGCTGGGAGGGTGTGATGACAACCTATTGGATTTGGTTTGAACTCAAAACAAGATGCCATCTGGTTCTGGTGTGAAAACACTAAGGCTTTCCATTCAAGTGTCAGGAAGGTTAAAGCCTAAGTATAAGGTAATGATTTTTAATCGGAATCAATTTTATATGTATACATGTGGTTGTATCATTACATCTCGTACATACAAAGCAGATGGTTCTTTGTTTTGTTTTTTTCCTCTAACCGTGTATCAACAATGGGGCTATTGATGCTAGGCCATCTACAGGTTGCCACCCTTTTATAATGCCAACGGACACCCATTTAGGTACTGGCCATGCCCAACGTTGCTTAAGTTCGGTGATCAACAGGAACCGGTGTATTCAACATGGCTATGGCCGTTGGCTGTTTCTTTGTTGTTTCTCAACTGTATAGTGGGTAAGTTTCAGCCAGAAACATTAGTTGGCTTTCACACTTCAATAATAATATTGAAGCTTTAGGCATTTCCTGTTAATTATGTGTTAAAATGCACATCATCTCAATTAAATTTGATACTTTTTTAGTTGAACTTTCCGCCATTACTTACAAATGGTTTTAGTTTGGTTTTAGTTTTATTATTAACCTGTAGAGAAATAATGTGTGACTGCTCATTGGAAAATTCAAAATAAATTATATTATTGGAGAAATATGGGTTTTTATTATTGATAGTGTGTTACCAAATTTTATTTACACAAAACTCTATTGAAGAAGGGAACATAAAAAGGGTTAAACTTTTTTATTCATCATTCAACAAGTTTTGGCCTTACTGGAATTGGAAGTCCGTGGACAAGCATACAATGAATAATAAAAAGAATAAAGTGATTTATTATTTTATTTATTTAAATGTTATTGTCCATCTACTATTGGCAACAAATTTCAGGACGGGTTATCTATAGGTTAACACCCTTTTCTAGCCAGGATAGGGCTGATGCCTTTTCTTTTTTTGAAAGAAAAACCAACACCCCTTGTGAAAATCAAACTCACGACCTTAGGCACGGAGCGTATGCAACTTATCAATCACAAGGCCTCCCTTTTATCATTTATGTACAATTCTTTTAATCAAAGAGGCATACATTATTTTAAAACAAGTTCAAAGATCTGCCTACACTTTCCTTTAGTAGTTCAATTGTTTTTTTTTATCTGAACTCCTGAATAAATATAAAATAGAGTTAGTCTGCAATCTTATAGTACAATCAATTTTATATGTCCTTTGCAAAGAAATGTTTCCAAATTCTCTATTAGCAATTCTTGAATTAATTAAGGGAAAAAACAAAATTCCAATTTCAACGTGGCAGAGGGTCAAAACAAATTTGCAACACAATAACCCTTAATATTTATTTATTCAGTACGCTCTAAATATATCACGTTTTAATCAAGCCTCTTCAGGAGTATTACAATCATGAATTTGAAGGAGTACCGACCGGAGGCAGGGCCGGTAAAAATTAATGAACGACTATTGTTGCCACTATATTTCTAACCTGCATGGTCCTGGTGTTTGTGTAATAGGTCGTATTGTAAACCCAATCATTGCAGAGGGATGAAGTGTTGCTTGAAGGATTAAAGATGAGGCAGGAACTGAGAGACCCATCTAATGTACTTGGTATGGCTGACCTCACCTCCTCGGAATCCCAAGATATATTTGTATCATTCTCTAGCCAAGGAATAGAACACCTGGAATCAGACTAAGCATTAACTGAAATTTACAAAATTATCTTTTTGTTTAAAAACAAGTAGATTTTTGACATTAAGAGTTATTTTAAGCGATGGCTGTTATCGTTAACTGAATCTTTTAAAAAACAGTATTTCATTATACATTTTTCTTTTCAAAACTACATAAGCTTATGAAACATTATTTATTAAAAAATTTCTTAAATATAACACCAAATTTTATAATATATTCAAGGTAAACAGAGTATGTTATATTTCAGATATACAATATAACATTGCCAAAAAATATTAAATCTAGCATACATTCATACAAACTTGATTTCCATGAACAGATCAGCAACGGAAATCGGAGGCATGATTGATATCTCTTCTCGTTCTTTGGCCCAGTAATAATAATTTCAAGATTAGGTCCTTATGGTTATTTCCACTTAGTTCAAGGTTTGAGATGCTTGATTCATAAACCTGATTGGAAAAGTATTCAATTGAAATTCAATGTTTTCACAATTTATACGAGTGATTTATGGGTAAAAAAAATGCTAGGAGGGGAGTTTCAGACCCGGGATTCACTATTGAAATCAGATATTGACTTTTTCATGGATGAAAGTGCATTTCACTTTAACTTGAAGCTGTAAGTGAACTAGAGGCAAAACGCTGTGCCATCTACATCTTTCTGACTCAGAAAATAAAATTTAAAAAAATTTATATTTCAGATTTGACCTTTCTCTTTCAAGATCCTGATATGTGAAATCATCTGATATATCTGAACACTGACAACTAATTCATATTTCTACTATATACAATTTTTCCAAATACACTTATACATCCGAGTATATATTAGGTTATATAAACAAATATAGGTACATATATTACCTGGAACAGGCTTTAGACCCCTTTTTCAGTTCCTAAATCAACAGATCCATGAATACTAGTGTACTCAATAGAACCACCAGTATCTCTCACTTTAGAAATTTAAAATGATCATTTTGCATGTCAATAACCAGCTCTGGCTAAACTAAATAGAAGCTTTGCAGCCAAGTGATTCCCAAAGATATTCTCAACAAATATCTTCAGAAGATTATTATCTTGAGTTCTGGGAGTGACATTTGATGGATTTTTTTTCTAGGCGACGACATCCATGATGCGGGGACGAATTTTCTCAAAGAGCCGTGGGATGAGAAAATTCCTGCAGCCGGTGGGACTCGAACCCACCATTTCCCGCATGAGAGACTAAAGCGTTAGCCACTAGACCACGGGGAGACAATTAGGGAATTTCGAAACAGAGATTTTCATGTAATTGATATCATAAGGAGAATGGGTTTGATAAGATGAGATCTTGTATAAATTCACATAAGAAGCAGAATAATATCGATGGTACCAATACCACTCTCATTAGAGAGACATTTCTGTAAGATGAAGTCATCCTCACTAGATTGTTTATATAGCTTAGAAAGATGAGGAAGCTCCTTCAATTGAGGTACTCAAGTGACATTCAATTACTTGTGAACTAGTCAAATCACCACCTCTGTGAACTTGGGACCCCACTTTTGAAAAAAAATATGACAATAGACTCAAAAAATTGCAAATCGTTTGTAGTGAAAAACATTTCGTTTGTAGTTGCCCCGTTTTTGAGAACCGGCGGTGTCAAAAAATACCCCGCACCCGACTTCAACCGATTGGAACCAAACCATTTTTATTCGACGTAAAATCGTTTGTAGTGAAAGAATTTTCGTTTGTAGTTGCCCTGAAAAAAAGTTACAGCCGTTTTTCGAATTTTCAAAATCGCAACTTTTTCAGTTTTAGAGGTGCGTGTTTTTTTTATGGTCCCGATTCATTCGAAATCGTTTGTAGTTGATAGTAGTGAAAGAATTTTCGTTTTTAGTTGCCTAGAAAAAAAGTTACAGCCGCTTTTTGAATTTTCAAAATGGCAACTTTTTCAGTTTTAGGGGTGCGTGTTTTTTTATGGTCCCGATTCATTTGAAATCGTTTGTAGTGTCCCTCTGTTAGCTGTCCCCTTCCTGTCAGTCTTTTGGTTTCTTTTCACAGATTAGCTTCACCAGGGGTAAGACTGTCTGCGAACTTCCTATACTTTTCAAATCTGGTCTGATCTAGTTCCCACCTAACTTGCCTAGACATTCTATCAACTACAAAAGATTTCGAATACATTGGGACCATTAAAAAAGTCCGACTCGCAGGAACTGCCTCATCTTAGCGCGGTTCCGTTCTTATCCCTAGTCTAATTTCGAAAGATTAAAATAGAAGCAGTTATTATTTTGTTGAGAGGAGACCGTTGACCGTTGATGATGCAAGGTAGGGATTGTCCGGGTTAGGTCACTGCTACTTAATAATACATACCCCATATGTGTATGTATGTGGGCATATATATGTACATATGTGTGCGTGTATATGTGTATGTGTATATGCATATATATAAATATATATATATATATTATATATGTATGTATATATATATATATATATATATATATATATATATATATGTTAGGTATATTTACATAGATATGTGCATATATTAGTGTTAAATATGTCCTACTTGTATTTACAGCCCTGATGAAGGCTTGAAGCTCAAGCCGAAACGTCGGCACAATAAAACCATTTTTACAATAAAATGTAGTTTTATTAAGTAGCAGTGACCGAACCCTGACAGTTATATTTTGGTTCCACCAGTCTTGAAAGGTAGGATTTACAATCTTACCTGGAAGGGTCGGCAACACTAGAAACCGTCCCGCTAGTTACAAGGTCTTGGAATCTTGGAACTCTATATTTCTAACAATAAATTGTTTTTGTTATTTTACTTAACCTGTTTTATTTTCGAATACATTATCCAACTATAAGCAATTAAAAAATAACAAGGAATAAAATACAGACAAAAAGAACACTTCGAATAAGCGAAATCAATTACTTTAAAGCTTTAAGCTCTTATTTCTCCGATTGACATCGCCTAATCAAAACTTTCATTAGAACCTTTTATGTAGAGCATTTAATAAGCTTTCTAATGGTATTCTTCCGTTTACCAAAATTCTCAACAGTTTTCGAGATATTAATGAACGTTCCCAAAATTTATATTATTTCTAGCAACAGAAAATTGGCCTCATTTTTCATATCCTGTTTTACACACAAAATTTTCGCAACATAAGAAATTACAAAAATAAAAAGCAATAAAAAACGAAGGGAAAGAGACAAAAATTACAACAAGAACGACAAAAACCCGTTCATAAGAACAAAACAGACGTATTTGAAGATTTAAGCACTTATTTCTCCGATTGACATAACATAATCAAAAATAGTTTTAGAATCTTTTTTGTAGAGAATTTAGTAAGCTTTCAAATAGTTTCTATCCACTTACCACGATTTCCCAACCGTGTTCGAGATATTAATGAAAGTATACGAACTTCCCAAAACTTTTCATGTCTGTTCATAAAATATTTTATTCTAACCCTTCCTTAACTCCAAACGTAACAAAACTTTCAACATATTAGTTTTAATGGAAGTAGAACATGCAGATAAAGTTTCAACTGAATCCCGTAATTCTAAGTACCCAAACCAAAAACGGTATTCAAAAACTATTTTTCCAATTTTCTCGAAAACGGTTAAAGCGATCGCCTTCAAAATGGTTTCATTCGTTTTCCTAGCCCAGGAATCATATAAAACGAGTACTTACAAGCTTATGAACTCAAAAACGTAAGCGTTACGATTTTTTTTGCGCGAATTTCGCCCCAAAGGCCATCTTCCAGTAGGCGGATTTTGCTGGTTAACGAACTTGACCTTTCAAATTGGACGAAGGATTTTTGTACCAAATTTCATTAAAATCGGACCATTCGTCTTCTATCTAGAGAGCGAACAGACAAATATATATATATATATATATATATATATATATATATATATATATATATAAATAAATATATACATATATATATATATATATATATACAAATTTGAACCACCGTTATTTTCGGTCTCTAGGGGTTCTGAAACGCGAAATTTGCTTGTCGGCACTTCCGGATTGTTTCATTGTATCAACCCTATAAGCGGGGTTCCTCCCTATGGGGGAGGGAGGAACCGCGCTAAAACACGCACCCCTAAATCTGAAAAAGTTGCGATTTTCAAAATTCAAAAAGCGGCTGTAACTTTTTTTTCTAGGCAACTACAAACAAAAATTCTTTCACTACTATCAACTACAAACGATTTCGAATGAATCGGGACCATAAAAAAAACACGCACCCCTAAAACTGAAAAAGTTGCCATTTTGAAAATTCAAAAAGCGGCTGTAACTATTTTTCTAGGCAACTAAAAAAAAACGAAAATTCTTTCACTACTATCAACTACAAACGATTTCGAATGAATCGGGAACATAAAAAAAAAGTCCGTCACGCAGGAGCTGCATAACTAAGCACTTTCCTCAGAATTTGGGTAGTGTAGACTGCTTTCCAGAACAATTTGCTTAAAATATCCTACACAAATAAAATAAAAACATGAATAGTTCTCTTTTAAATTTGTAATGAGTAACTGATCAATTATTAATTTGCTTCCAGAGTTATGTTTACACATGGTACCTATTACACTACGTAATAAATACAAAAAACCTCATATTATCGTATTTTGATCTAACGCAGGAACAGGATACAGTCACTCTAGTGGTAGAAAGCGCTCCTTGCGGCGGCTTTGTGAACCTACGTCTGGCGGGCTTTTCTATTGAAATATATTACAAATTAAACCCCCGCTTTCCGATTGACCGATTCAGCTCATTTTTACAACACTTCTTTCTCATGAGTTACCCACGACGTATACCGCGTTTCGTTACAATACAGCAGAAATTACGACCGGTATGAGTATATTAGGAATTAGGACCCCCCCCCCTTCTAATGAACCGATTTTGTTTATTTTTACAACACATATTTACCTGTAGATTACCACTACGAATACTGAGTTTCGTCGAAATATACCAAAAATCACGGCTGGTAGTGGGGAATTGGTATTGTGGGTCCGGAGTAAACCCCCCCTTCTAATGAACCGATTTAGTTCATTTTTATATCTCACTTTTCTCTCTATATTACCACTACGAATACCAAGTTTCGTTAAAATATAACAAATATTACGGCTGACATGGTCAAATTAGTGTTTTGGGTTCGGGGTAAACCCCCCCTTCCGGTGGACCGACTTTGGTGGTTAACGAACTCGTTCAATCGTTTGCTAATTGAATGCTATATACCAAGTTTCGTGACGAAAAAAACAAAAACTCTGGCCGCTATCGTGTTAACAGACACACACACACATACATATATATATATATATATATATATATATATATATATATATATATATATATATATATATAGATATATATAAATTTTAACGGGGGTCATTTTCGGTGTCTACTAGGTAGGATCGATAAAGATTTGAAGAAATTTTTCAAAAATTCCGTCATGAGTCCAACCTCAATAGCTACTTTCCTTCGGAGGAAAGTGCTAACACGCACCCCTAAAACTGAAAAAGTTGCGATTTTGAAAATTCGAAAAACGGCTGTAACTTTTTTTCTGGGCAACTACAAAAGAAAATTCTTTCACTACAAACGATTTTATGTCGAATAAAAATGGTTTGGTTCCAATCGGTTGAAGTCGAGTGCGGGGTATTTTTTGACCCCGCCGGTTCTCAAAAACGGGGCAACTACAAACGAAATTTTTTTCACTACAAACGATTTGCAATTTTTTGTGTCTATTGTCATATTTTTTTTCAAAAGTGGGGTGTCAAGTTCACAGAGGTCAAATCTCTCTCTCTCTCTCTCTCTCTCTCTCTCTATATATATATATATATGTACTAGCTGTTTCCCAGTGTGCCATGCTACACGTACTTCCTGTCTATGACTCTCACCGTATCAAGATCTACTTGATACCTAGTTAAGATCTACTTGATACCCAGTTACGAAAATCGGTCAAACGATGTGAATTTGTTTTAGTTCATAATGATACCGGTAGAGGCCAGCACAACAGCACTTCATCTAACAGCCGACAGAGGCCAGTAGTAGTCGATTCAAGATGGCCGTCACAATCTGAATGGTTCAGTGTAGCCAATTTTTCTTGAACAAAACTTTTGACCAAATTTTGAAATTTCACTATTTTGACCTAGCCTAGGAGATTTCTCGTATCAAGACCTACATGTGTGCCAAGTTTGGTCAATATCGGTCAAACTGTGTACATTTGTATAAGGAACAAACAAATAAATGAATAAACAGACAGACACGTGGTTTATATATATATATATATATATATATGTGTGTATATAGTATATATATTTAGTATATATATATCCGGTGTTGGCGTTCTACCTTCTGTAAAAACGTTCAGATTTTGATGAAATTTGCCTCAGAAGTACTTTGTCTACAACGAATGTAAATATTTGTTTAGTTTGAATTAAAAGGCCACTGTATACCCTCAGATCATTAGATACTGTATAGGTTATCTCATTGTTCTATTTTTAACTTTTTATTTTCTTGAGCAATAACTGTATTTTGTACGCTAACAAGGGAATTCAGTGTTAGACACTCCTCGATCATTGCCGAACGTTTAGGGGCCCTCACACTAGAGATGGGCAAAACGGCTCACCTCGAAGAGCGGCTCTGAGTGCTCCGCTCACTAAAAAGAACCGGTTCTTTTACACGGCTCACTTGCTCTTTTTGGATCTTTTGCACTAGTATGCAATGTAAGGGAGAACCATGCTATGAAAAGCGATGTTTTTTTGCCTCGTTTTATATGTTTGAACATTACACATCTGACTGTTAATAAATCCTCAAAAACCAAAACTAGAATATTAATAGACTGAAACATTAGTACATTTCATGGCTTATAGTACATTTCAAGGACAGTGTACAATTAAAATTCATAAACCTAATGGTGACAATATATAATGAATAATGTATAACTTTATATAATGGAAAATTTATAACCTTAAGGGTTCTTCTAATATTTAAATTTTAACGTCCATAAATAAAATATTAGAAGAACCCTTAAGGTTATAAATTTTCCATTGTATAAAGTTATGCATTATTCATTATATACTGTCTTCTTCTTCTTCTAATTAAAGTTACAAACTAAACATATCTTTAAATCATAACTGTCATATACTCATAACAACCTTCGGGTGACAGTGTATAATTAAGGATCCCCCAAAAAACATAAATGTGAAATAGAGGCCAAGTTCCTGCCCCCACAAAGAAACACTCCCTTCCTCAAAAATATCCCCTCCTAAAACCCCCCAAAAATGCCTTACCATTCTACACTCCAAAAAAGTAGTATGAGTTGGTGTATTAATTCAACCAAAAATATTTGCCAATACAAGAGATGATACAAGAAAGAAATGTCCAAGTTCATTACTTGGAAGACCTCATAGTTACTTACTAAGAACAGTAAAGACACGTCTACTGACCTTTAAAAACAACAATAAAAATACTTATGTCCAGTTACTAAAATGTCACTTTCCTCAACCAGGTATATTCTTAAACTTGGCAATGTTTTTTTTTTTTGTGCCGAAATTATCTTTAGAGAAAAACTAAACATTGCCAAGTTTAAGAATATACCTGGTTGAGGAAACTGACGTTTTAGTAACTGGACATAAGTATTTTTATTGTTGTTTTTAAAGGTCAGTAGACGTGTCTTTACTGTTCTTAGTAAGTAACTATGAGGTCTTCCAAGTAATGAACTTGGACATTTCTTTCTTGTATCATCTCTTGTATTGGCAAATATTTTTGGTTGAATTAATACACCAACTCATACTACTTTTTTGGAGTGTAGAATGGTAAGGCATTTTTGGGGGGTTTTAGGAGGGGATATTTTTGAGGAAGGGAGTGTTTCTTTGTGGGGGCAGGAACTTGGCCTCTATTTCACATTTATGTTTTTTGGGGGATCTCATTACTTTTTTCTAAGTATTAAATAGAATTTAGTTTCCGCATACCTACTGGCTTTTGTACTTCATGTAAAACCAGGGTCTTTGGATTCTGCATAAGGTTCTCCTTACTGCTTGATATTTGATACCAATAATCAACCTACATACATCTAATCACTAGACTAGAAAAGTTAGAAGCTCTTCCAGATGACATTACTCTAGAGGACAAATTGATTGCTCTCTTAACTACACTATTACACTGTAAATCACAGGAACCTTATCCCGAGGATAAAGATCACAATAGGGAAAGTGCAGAAGGCCTTCAAGAAAAATATAAGAACAAAGACGATACCTTTTGGGTTTGTGATCCTAAACGTTGTAATTTAGATGGCTCGACTTTGAAAAACTTAGTATCTGCTTTGAAGTATATTATGCAGTGAACCCCTACGACTTTATTTACTACATTTAAGAAAGAAGTCACAACTGTTTTTGTTAAGATGCGTCGAAGTGTTTTTTCAAACATCAAATATAGGTTCTCCTTACCAAGACGATTCATTTGATACCCCACATGATGGGTTTCAGAAGAAATGATGGCATTTCGATGGAACAAAAAGAACAAAACGTCATAGGTAATATGACACTCCCGTATCAAGACCTACCTGCGTGCCAAGTTTGGTCAAAATAGGCCAAACGGTGTGAATTTGTATAAGGAACAAACATTTAGACAGACAGCTGAAAGACCTTTTTTACCTAGCCTAGTGCATTCCCCGGACCAAGACCTACCCGTGTGCCAAGTTTGGTCAAAATCGGTCAAATAGTGTGAATTTCTGTAAGGATCAAACATGCAGACAGACAGCTGGTAGACGATTTTGACTAGCCTATGACACTACCCGGATAAAGACCGACATGTGTGTCAAATTTTGTCAAAATCGGTCAAACGGTGTGTATTTGTATAAGGAACAAACAGACAGACAGACAGCTGATAGACAATTTAACCTAGCCTATGATTCTCCCCGTATCAAGACCCATCTGTGTCCCAAGTTTGGTCAAAATCGGTCAAACGGTACGGATTTGTAAGAGGAACAAACATACAGACAGACAGCTGGTATAAGATTTTTACCGAGCCTATATGCGCCTAATTGTTCCTTAAAACATCAAATATAGGTTCTTCATACCGAGACAATTCATTTGATACCCCACATCATGGGTTTCGGACGGAATGACGGGTTTCCGAAGGAAGTACAAAACTGGAACGCCCCCGCCCCAGAAGCGGAGTCAAAGACAACTTTTCGCGATTTTTCGATTTTTCCCTTTAATAACGTCTTCATATCTATCTTCATGCAAAATTTCAAGTCTCTAGCATCATGGGAAGTGCCTAATAATTTCGATGAGTCAGTGAGTGAGTGAGTGAGTGAATGAGTGAGTGAGTCCTATAAATCCCGATTTTCGATCGCTTATATCTCAGAAACTATTCGATTTAGAATTATGAAAATTTCCAGTTTTACTCACATCTAGTAGTCTAATACCTGTGTAAAATTTCATAACTTTATCTTTACCTGGTTGAAAGTTATGAGAGGGTAAAAATCGGCTCTAAGACCGCCTGTAATATACACACAGTATGCTTAGGCAGGAACTTGGCCTGGCGCACTACCGTGCGCCTAGATCTATAAACTTAAGGGTGACTGTATACAATTACAAATTAATAAGCTTCAGGTATTGACTAAATGAAGTTTGAAAATAAAGATAACTTTAAATCCTCTTATTTATTTACATTTTAAAGTCCTTTATAATTAACTCAGAATTTTAGGACGGGTTATCTACAGGCCATTTCCAGCAAGGATAGGGCTAATGCCTTTTCTTTTTTCAAAGAAAAGGCACCACCCCTAGTGGGAATCGAACCCACGACCCTTATTACTACAATTTAAGTACGAATCCATTATTACTACAAATTGTTTGATCTCCGGAAGGACTGTTCCGAACACACACATATATATATATATATATATATATATACAAATTTGAAACACCGTTGTTTTCGTGATCAATTGGTTCTGAAACGTGAAATTTTCTACTCGGAACATCATTGCATCATGAGGTCAAAAACATAAACGGGTTTCCACCCTATGCTGGGAAACGCGCTAAAAGAAAAGAAGAATAGATCAGAAAGAGAGTATCAGAGTAGTGGGGGGAGCGAAAGAGCGGAGAGCGAGTGCGGATACGGGTCTTTAGCTATTCGATCCCTAAAAGATCCGTTTAGGTGGTGGGGGAGCGAAAGAACCGAGAGCGAGAGAGGATACGGGTCTTTAGCTCTTCGATCCCTAAAAGATCCGTTTAGGTGGTGGGGGAGCGAAAGAACCGAGAGCGAGAGAGGATACGGGTCTTTAGCTCTTCGATCCCTAAAAGATCCGTTTAGGTGGTGGGGGAGCGAAAGAACCGAGAGCGAGAGTGGATACGGTTCAGTAGCTCCTTCGCTCCCTAAGAGAACCGTTTCACGGCTCTCTAGGTAATGCGTGATTGGCCAGCCGAGAATGAATATGGATCCGCCTCTTCCGAGCTCCACCGAACTCTGCCGATCTCTCCCGACTACTGAACTCTCTTTTTCAGAAGAACCAAAGAACCTCCGCTCTTTTAGCACTTTCCTCCGAAGGAAAGTAGCTATTGAGGTTGGACTCATGACGGAATTTTTGAAAAATTTCTTCAAATCTTTATCGATCCTACCTAGTAGACACCGAAAATGACCCCCGTTAAAATTTATATATATCTATATGTATATATATATCTATATGTATATATATATATATATATATATATATATGCATATATATATATATATATATATATATATATATATATATATATATATATATATATGTGTGTGTCTGTTAACACGATAGAGGCCAGAGTTTTTGTTTTTTCGTTACGAAACTTGGTATATAGCATTCAATTAGGAAACGATTGAACGAGTTCGTTAACCACCAAAGTCGGTCCACCGGAAGGGGGGGTTTACCCCGAACCCAAAACACTAATTTGACTATGTCAGCCGTAATATTTGTTATATTTCAACGAAACTTGGTATTCGTAGTGGTAATATAGAGAGAAAAGTGAGATATAAAAATGAACTAAATCGGTTCATTAGAAGGGGGGGGGGTTACTCCGGACCCACAATACCAATTCGCCACTACCAGCCGTGATTTTTGGTATATTTCGACGAAACTCGGTATTCGTAGTGGTAATCCACAGGTAAATATGTGTTGTAAAAATAAACTAAATCGGTTCATTAGAATAGATCGGTCACTAGGGATAAGAGGGGATTCAGTTCCTGGGAGTCGGACGTTTTTGACAAGTGAAGGAGAGCGTCCTCAGCACCGATGTTTTTTCAAATTTTGCACTATAACGTATTTTGATGCAACAAACACGAATCCTTTAAAATAAAAAGTTGCTTTCAACTAGGAAAGAAGTTATTAAGCACTGAAGTTCACTGTTATTGAGGTTAAAGTTGGCTTAAACAGCGTATTTGTAAACATGAGCATGCGCAGAAATCTAACATTGGGAAACAAAGAACTCTCATTTGAAATGTTGATAAACTATTTATAACATCGGAATTTTATCCATAACTGCGAGTTGGATTGATATCTTCTTGAGCGAGCGGAAATGCATAGCACGTCTGCCCGAAAGTCGTCCTAGACATTCTTCTTAATATGCATGTTTATTAATACGTTGTTTACGCCGACTTTTATAATTTCTATAACAGTGAACTTTAGTGCATAATAACTTCTTTCCTAGTTGAGAGCAACTTTTTTTTTTTTTTTTTAACGGATTCGTGTTTAGTGCATCAAAATACGTTATAGTGCAAAATTTGAAAAAAATCGTTGTTGAGGACGCTCTCCTTCAGCTTTACCGTTTTTAGTTCCACCTCGTTTAAGTTATGTAAAATATCTTATATATAATATTTTTATACATAATAAAATAAGATGGTGAATCACCTGTGCTCCGGAACCCCAGCAACAGCTACTAGAGACAGCATATGCAGTCCCGCAGTAAGTGCGGCAAGCATGTGGAGGAAGACTTGGAAAAATTGGTATCTCCCGAACTCACCTGCAAGTGAAACATTTCACGTCAGATTATGATCAATGAATAATTCTTAAAATCACTCTATTTTTTTTATTTATGCAACAATGGTGATTCGCCCAATACTTTTTTTTGGGGTGAAATTAACAACAATATCATTATTTAATATACTTCCAATTACATCATTCAAGTGAAATACATATATTCAGTTGTAGAATTAATTGAAGGTCTCAGTGCCAAAGGTGACTAACCCACAATTTTAACAAATTTGAGTTATTCACTTCCCCTGATAGAGAATTTTAAGTTTTATAATTGATAGAAATGCCCAGCCTTTACACCTCATTGATTAGTAATGACATCTGTTGGTTTGTTTTGGAACTTAATGCAAAGCTAAATCATGTGAGTGGCAGACTTGACCAACCCACACTAGGTATGGCTTTGTTAATAGTAAGCAGCAACATGAGTCATATACTTGAAGCTTCTGATGACTCTGTGGCAGATCCTGTTTATGAACCACCAAGGAATGTTCATGAACTATGCTTGGGGAAGACAAAACCACAATATTAAGATTGTACTGTTCCCGTCCCACATACTACACAACTCACCTAATCTGGAAATCATTGACCATAGATTCTTCATACCAGGACACAGTTTCTCATCTTGTGATCAGAATTTTGCAGTTATTGAGAAATTCAAGCAATATTAGCCTGACATATTTGTGCCAGATGAATGGATGTAAATGACAAAAAATCAAAGAAGAGAAAAACTCATTTAGATGCCCTGAAAATAGCAGGGAAACACTTTTTCAGCACATTAAGTCTGGAGAAAGATATTATTAACCGCAAAGTATGATGGAGCTAACGTTGACAGGCTGGAAATCAATTGTTTACGGCTAGAAAAGAGTAATCCCAAAAAGCTCAAAATCAAATAGATTATTATAAATAAGGAGGGGATGAGCGGGCTGCAGCCCCCCCCCGGGATTTTGATTTGATGGTAAAATCTTTTCGTAAAACCCTTAAAAATAAATTAAATAAAATCACTTAGTTCATAAAAAATATTTTATTTTACGTGTAATAGCGTTTTAGTTGCCTAAAAGTATTCCAAGCTCTAAATTTTTAGTATTCCATACCCCGGAAATGGTCTAAGCCCCCCCCCCCCCCGAAATTTTCCCAGCCCCTCCCGAAATTATTTTCTATATACGCCCATGAAATACATACATTCAAAAGATGCGTAATTTATTTATTTAATGAGCTTAGCAACGAAGGCGATTTGCTCAAATTTAAACAAAGATCTTACATGGCAAATTTACATATTGATATTTGACATAAAACATAGTTAAATATAAAGAAGTATGAACAAAATGTAAAGAAACCAAAAAAAAAAAGTGATTTCACGTACATAGTATGTATAACAAGCAGTGACAGCTGTGTTATTTTTTTACCCTTTTGTTCCTATAATAAAAATATCTAATCACAGCAATTAGAAAACTGTACAATCTATAAAAAGAAACCCGTTTCTACTTTTTAGCGCGGTTCCTCCCTCCCCCATAGGGAGGAACCCCGCTTATAAGGTTGATACAATGAAACAATCCGGAAGTGCCGACAAGAAAATTTCGCGTTTCAGAACCCCTAGAGACCGATAATAACGGTGGTTCAAATTTGTATATATATATATATGTATATATTTATATATATATATATATTTGTCTGTTCGCTCTCTAGCTCGAAGACGAATGGTCCGATTTTGATGAAATTTGGTACAAAAATCAGTCGTCCAATATGAAAGGTCAAGTTCGTTAACCAGCAAAATCCGCCCTCTGGAAGATGGAGTTTGGGGCGAAATTCGCGCAGAAAAAATCGTAACGCTTACGTTTTTGAGTTCATAAGCTTGTAAGTACTCTTTTTATAGGCTTCTTGGGCTAGGAAAACGAATGAAACCATTTTCAAGGCGATAGCTTTAACCGTTTTCGAGAAAATTGGAAAAATAGTTTTTGAATACCGTTTTTGGTTTGGGTACTTAGAATCATGGGATTCAGTTGAAACATTTTCTGCATGTTCTACTTTCATTAAAACTAATATGTTGAAATTTTGGTTACGTTTGGAGTTAAGGAAGGGGTAGAATAAAATATTTTATTAACAGACATAAAAAGTTTTGGTAACTTTGTATATTTTCCTTAATTTCTCGAAAAAGGTTAAGAATTTGGTAAACGAAAGAATACCATTAGAAAGCTTACTAAATGCTCTACAAAAAAGGTTCTGATGAAAGTTTTGATTAGGCGATGTCAATCGGAGAAATAAGTGCTTAAAACATTAAAGTAATTGATTTTGCTTATTTGAACTGTTCTTTTTGTCTGTTTTTATTCCTTGTTATTTTTTAATTGCTTATAGTTGGATAATGTATTTTACAATAAAACAGATTAGGCAAAATAAAAACAATTCATTGTTAGAAATATAGCTTGCCAAGAGAAAAAGATTCGTTGACGTCTTTTGAATATTTTCAATTGCCTTTATGCTGTTGGTTTTTTTATTTTATTATTTAATTGATTTTATCTGTAGAATTATTACTATAGTAAAAGAACACAGGAATGTGTGAAAATATTTGATATTTTCCAATTCATTGAAACGTATGAAATGAAGTATCGGTAGAAGAGGATTCTAGGGTCTTGCGGACCTGACCCCAGGTATAGCCAGCCATAAAACCCTTTGAACAAAGGCCGAGGAAAATATTATCTGTTTCTATTCTATGCTTTTCAAATGAGAATAGGGATATGAACAGGAACCGGGGTCTCCCGTGGTCTTATGGCTAGCGCCTTGGATTCATAAGCGGGAGATGGTGGGTTCGATTCCCAACCTCCGGCAGGAATTTTATCATCCCACGGCTCGCTGGTGAAATTCCTCGCTACACCCTGGATGTCGGCGCTAATGACCGAGATGTAGATGTGCCGTAAAAAAAAAAAAAAAAAAAAAAAAAAAAAAAAAAAAAAAAAAAAAAAAAAAAAAAAAAAAAAAAAAAAAAAAAAAAAAAAACCTGGAACCGCGCTAAGATGACGCAGTTCCTGCGAGTCGGACTTTTCTTGAATTGTTCTTGTTTTGCTTTGGGTTTCAAAGTTTCTTTTTTCCCCGTAGCAGGTATTTTTGGAGTTGTCCGAAGTACACCTGTGCATGTAGTGTTCCTTTTCTGTTCTTTTGCAGCTTTCAGAGAAGTCACTAATGCCTCAGCATTGTGTTCTTATCTTCCTTCTGTCCCTATCTTCCATTCTTCAATACTCGGATTAGCTTTACTTGGAGTCTCAAGTTCAGCTGGTCCGTCAATATGGAAATCGGAAATTGTAGACAAAGCCTTCTCTAGATTTTCCATCCTTTTATATAAATTTTCTGCAGAGTTCAATAAATCGCTCAAATCATTACATTTATTTTCGTTTTCCTCTGGCACCTGTTTCACTATTCCAGGAAGGAAATTTTGACGTCGGTTTTCTACGAATATTAGACTTTACTCGGTTGTTGAACTATGAGAAATATGTATCAATTCTTCAGGTGTTTGAGTCAGTACGGGGGATTTGTTAATGGTCTAAGATCCCGATACACCTCGACCTTCATCGAGCTGATTAATGGATGAAAATGATTTTATATAAAATTAATTATGTCAATAAAGATACTGCAAATGGGTTGTCTAAAAAAATTCAGTCCAGAATATGATTAATTTACAATTTAATTTTTTTTCAAAATTGCATCGTTTTGATTAATAGACAAATTCCATGCCAATCGAAAGTATGAAGCCTATAGAATATGCAAACGATAGGTTGTCTATTTTTATCCACTCACAACCATGGGTTGTCGAGTGTAAACAGGCAACTCGAAATGAGTAACTTGCATCGGTCTGATTAATGAATTAAAGTTAGGTTAAAATAAAGATCATTTCATTACGAACACGGTGGTATAGGGTTGTCTGCGAAAAATCAGTCCTGAATGCCGGTTGTCGAACTTTAAAGAGTGAAATATTGATGCGAGGGAATACGTGCGACAACGAGGTAATAGTCATATATATATAGGGTGTCCCGCATTGAGGTGTCATAAATTTAGGGGTTTATTCTGCACTTCATTTGTAGTTCATGGGCACAAAAATGAACGTTCTATCTGAAAATGTAGTAGAGCTACACAAGCGTTTGTGTATTTTAAAAACTACTGGTTTTTTTGAAGAAAAACTGTGTTTTCGGGATTTTTGATCAATGTATCGTAAATAACGACGACATGTTTAGAATCTACATTTAATTTCCAATAAGAAACACCCGTTATTGAAATATTACCATGTAAATTAAGAGCTATATTAAAAGCCATATAGATGAGAATGTTTAATATTAGTGTTTTATTAAATTATTCAATATTTTTTTAATCGGCTATTATTAGACTTAGAGGTTTGCATCCGCCTCAAAAGTTTCATTATTTAATAAGCTTCAAAATGGTATCTCGTAGTTTAGGAAAAAGTTCTATTTCAATCAATATTTTTCTGATTTCTAAGTCAAACCCAATAAATGTGCATTAGCATGAAGGAGCCATTTTGAACAAATTCTTTAAATTCACACGATGATGGTGATGTCCCATCCTTCCCACACTACATAACGTTTATTACACAAGCCCCTCTACCAAATATTAACTTACTCTGGATTCAAATGGTTGGTTGCCCAGCTGATAATGGAAGAGTGATGACGGAATGGCTGAAGAGTGAATTCCCTAACCGTTGTATCGGCCACTGTGGACCAGTTCGTTTGCCTCCTGATCTGAGTCCTCTAGATTTCCATGTATTGGGATCATTGAAGAGCCCGTGAAGACGAAGGAGGAACTTATCAACAGGATCCAGGAGCAGTGCCAGCTTATGAGAACTCAAAGACAAGACGTCCTCCCTAATCCAATGGATTCAGTTAGACGTTAAGCTTATATTCGTAGACATTTTGAAAATCGAATGAAAAAATAGTTATTAGCCCACAGAAACCATTTTTCTCTCACCCATAGATTTCTATCAATTTTTTCTAGGAAAACTAGGTAACATACTAAAGCAACTTTTGAAGGGGGCCTTTCATTTCAATGTATTTTTTTTCGCTTTTTATTTTTTGAGAGTTTTTCAAATTCAAATGATTGTAATGTATAACTCAGTGAACCTATTTGAAGAAATTTTATTAAATGAAATAGAATTAATATTACAAATAAAATAAAATAAGAACCTCGAGGCATTATCATTTAATACTTGTATTCATTGTGTTTACAATAATGATAATTCTATCCAAAATGTTTCAAAGGTCGTGAGTTCCCACTATGGGGTGGTGGCTTTCCTTTACAAAAAAGAAAAGGCGTCAGGCCTATCCTGCCTACAAAAAGGGTGGTAACCTATAGAGAACCCGTCCCAAAATTCTTAGTTAATGATAATGGACGTTAAAATTTAAATAAATTCATCATTGATTCCGAAGTGCCTCCCTACCCTTATCAGAGCAAAAACTATGTTTACGTACTTAGGGAACGGTTAGGGAATTCACTCTTCAGCCATTCCGTCACCACTCTTCCATTATCAGCTGGGCAACCAACCATTTGATTCCAGAGTAAGTTAATATTTGGTAGATGGGCTTTTGTAATAAACGTTATGTAGTGTGGGAAGGATGGGACATCACCATCATCATGTGAATTTAAAGAATTTGTTCAGAATGGCTCCTTCATGCTAAAGCACATTTATTGGGTTTTACTTAGAAATCAGAAAAATATTGTTTGAAATAGAACTTTTTCTTAAACTACGAGATACCATTTTGAAGCTTATTAAATAATGCAACTTTTGAGGCGGATGCAAACCTCTAAGTCTAATAATAGCCGAGTAACAAAATATTGAATAATTTAATAAAACACTAATATTAAACATTCTCATCTATATGGCTTTTAATATAGCTCTTAATTTACATGGTAATATTTCAATAACGGGTGTTTCTTATTGGAAATTTAATGTAGATTCTAAAAATGTCGTCGTTATTTACGATACATCGCTCAAAAATCCCGAAAACACAGTTTTTCTATTAAAAAAAACAGTAGTTTTTAAAATACACAAACGCTTGTGCAGCTCTACTACATTTTCAGATAGAACGTTCATTTTTGTGCCCATGAACTACAAATGAAGTGCAGAATAAACCCCTAAATTTATGACACCTCAATGCGGGACACCCTATATATATATGACTATTACCTCGTTGTCGCACGTATTCCCTCGCATCAATATTTCACTCTTTAAAGCTCGACAACCGGAATTCAGGACTGATTTTTCGCAGACAACCCTATACGACCGTGTTCGTAATGAAATGATCTTTATTTTAACCTAATTTTAATTCATTAATCAGACCGATGCAAGTTACTCATTTCGAGTTGCCTGTTTACACTCGACAACCCATGGTTGTGACTGGATAAAAATAGACAACCTATCGTTTGCATATTCTATAGGCTTCATACTTTCGATTGGCATGGAATTTGTCTATTAATCAAAACGAAGCAATTTTGAAAAAAAATTAAATTGTAAATTAATCATATTCTGGACTGATTTTTTTTAGACAACCCATTTGCAGTATCTTTATTGACCAAATTAATTTGATATAACATCATTTTCATCCATTAATCAGCTCGATGATGGTCGAGGTGTATCGGGATCTTAGACCATAATAGAAGTATTCTTCTTTTCGAAAGCTTGGTGTTTTTCAGACTTAACATGGTCTAGTGAATTATCCGACTTAGTTTTATGTGCTTCAGGACATGCATTTGCTAAATGATGACCTTTGCATATAAAACAGCTGACTTTTTAAGAACTAAAGAATATTTTCCAAGGTTTTCCTTCAACTGTGATAACCATCGATGAAGGTAGCTTTTCAACGGAACACTGAGGCCAGCTCTTAAACATATGACGGGCGACACTACTTCAATTCCTAACTTCTTCAAAGCTTCTTCGATGGCTTCATTAGGGAAGCCATCGAAGAAGCTGCCATTCTAATGAACAACCCAGGTCCAGAATATAATGGCGTAATTTATGAGAGTTGATGTGAGCAGAAAACATGAAGGAATACAGATGTTCCGATGAATTCAGTTACTAGTACTGTAGCCGACTGGAAGGAATCTATCTACGGAGAAAGTGAATGATCTCATAGCACTTCATCAGTATATTCCTCCAGTATATCTTTCCTTCTTCCAAAACCTAATGAACAACCCAGGTCCAGAATATAATGGCTTCAGCTCATATACCGAAGGAGAGAACAGCAACTAATAAGAAGCTCTTGGACTAGAATGACTATGTTTACGTTGTATCTGCATTTTTTTAGTTATGTTAAATCATAGAAATATTTTGATAGAAATCTAATGAAAAATAATTGAGAGGAGATCGTTGACCGTAGATGATGCAAGGTAGGGATTGTCGGGGTTCGGTCACTGCTATTTAATAAAACTACATTTTATCATAAAAATGGTTTTATTGTGCCGACGTTTCGGCTTGAATTTCAAGCCTTCATCAGGGCTGTAAAAAACAAGTAGGACGGATGTAATACTGAAATATACATATATATATATATATATATATATATATATATATATGCCTACATACACAAATACACATACATATATGGAAAAAGACAAAACTTAAAATACTAGAATATAATATATAGAAGAACAATGTGCCCTAGAAGTGTTTGGATTATTAGGAAAACAGATATAAGAATAACAGATTACATATTAGATTAGATATAAGAATAACAATATGGGCTTACCGATGGGAAGATAGAGAACTATTCCTCACAAATGCGGGATCATTTCTGACAGTTAATACAGGGAAACATAGGAAGAAAGGAGTTGGTGCGGGGGGGGGGGGGGGGGTTCTGGACCACCCAATGGACAGAGTTTTGAGGAGGGGGAGTTTATATTAGAAATGATGGGACGTAAGGGATTATTTTCTTTATGGATTTTCGGGAGGCCATAGCATCTGGGGGCTTGGGAGTTATGTGAGATGAGGTGTGAGCGGGTCCGTTAGTCAATCTCTTTGTTGTCATGTAGTTTTCGTATGTGTTTGTTAAAGGATTGTGTAAGGGAGGGGGTGGGATTTCTGTTATGGGGGGTCGGTAAGTAAGTGGTGTTGTCAGAAAGGAGTGTGATCATTTTTTCCGTGTATTCAGTCCTGTCCATGATGACGGTTTTGTTCCCTTTGTCAGCCCGGGTAACGATTAATTCGTTATGGGATTTAAGGAAGGAGCGGGTGGTTCTTATGTCTTTGTAGAGTAGGGGAGAAATTTTGGGGGATTTAAGGGGAGGATGGTGTAGGTGGTTTGTAATACCGTTGGAAATGCGTATTCGGGATAGTTCTCTCTCTTCATCATTTACAATAACTCCCAAGCCCCCAGATGCTATGGCCTCCCGAAAATCCATAAAGAAAATAATCCCTTACGTCCCATCATTTCTAATATAAACTCCCCCTCCTCAAAACTAAGCAAATTTCTCCTTACTTCCCTCCAGACCTTAAGTCACAATAACCCCTATGACGTTCAGAATGCACACGACCTCAAAAAACAACTACACTCCCTTCTCATCCCCCCTAATTTCATTTTAGGCTCTCTAGATGCCCAGTCCCTCTTCACAAACATTCCCATAGATAAAACCCTAGAAATTATTGACAAGAATTGGACCACCCTCGAACCACACACCAAGCTATCTCGATCCTCCTATCTTGAATCCCTATCCCTCTGCTGCAAATCCGGATACCTCCTATTCCAAGATAAATTGTTCAACCAGATCTCTGGCCTCGCCATGGGTAAATGCCTCGCTCCTGACCTTTCCAATATTACCCTTAATGACCTCCTTGACCAAATCCTCCCCATGTTCCCCGACGATATTATTTTCCTTAAAAAATATGTTGACGACCTCTTCCTCATAATTAATCCTGATAAGATTCCAGAAATTCTAACAGCCTTTAACTCCTACCACCCCCGGTTAATATTCACCATCGAGACCGAAACTAACAACTCCCTTCCTTTCCTTGACATACTCCTTATAAGAAATACAGACGGCTCTATATCCACTGATTGGTATACCAGACCCACTTACTCGGGACGACTTCTCCATTACCTTTCCTCACACCCCAAACACCAAATCCTCAATACTGCCAGCAACCTAATAAATCGACCCCTCTCCCTATCCGACACCAAATTTCACCCTGCCAACAAATCCCGACTCCTCGATATTCTTACTACCAATGGATTTCCTACCAACATTATCACCCGTCTCATAAATTCTTTTAATAACCCTAAACCCATCCCCACTACCCAAGACAATATTGTCCCTCAATTCAGAGGCCTCCCATATATCCCAAACCTCACAGAAAAAATCCAAAAATCCCTACGCGATACATTCCCCACTCTAAAACTAGGACTATAGACACAGAACAAACTGAAAAACTTACATACGACTCTTAAAGACCCTATCCCACAAAAAGACAGGACCAATGTAGTCTACAGAATCCCTTGCATCACACCCAACTGCAATAGTGCGTACATTGGACAGACTAAAAACCCAGTAAGAAAACATATCAACAACCACCAAAACGATGTACGGAATAAAGACATAAAGACAGCTTTAACTAGACATGCCATCACAGACGGACATGACTTTGGTTTTGACCTATACTCCATCCTTTCCACTGAATCCAACGAAGACAAACGCATCCTTTCCGAATCAATTTTTATCCACCTAGAAAATAACCCAGTTAATGACAAAATTGACAAAGAAGTCATCTCCTCTACCTACTCCAACATCTTCCATTTATTAAAAACTCCATCCTAATCCCCTATACCGCCTCCAATATAGCCCTTTATACCTGCCTCCTTTATACCCCCCCCCCTCACCAACTTCTTTCTTCCTATGTTTCCCTGTATTAACTGTCAGAAATGATCCCGCATTTGTGAGGAATAGTTCTCTATCTTCCCATCGGTAAGCCCATATTGTTATTCTTATATCTAATCTAATATGTAATCTGTTATTCTTATATCTGTTTTCCTAATAATCCAAACACTTCTAGAGCACATTGTTCTTCTATATATTTATGTTCTAGTATTTTATGTTTTGTCTTTTTCCATATATGTATGTATATATGTATGTGTATTTGTGTATGTAGGCATATATATATATATATATATATATATATATATATATATATATGTATATTTCAGTATTACATCCGTCCTACTTGTTTTTTACAGCCCTGATGAAGGCTTGAAGTTCAAGCCGAAACGTCGGCACAATAAAACCATTTTTATGATAAAATGTAGTTTTATTAAATAGCAGTGACCGAACCTCGACAATCCCTACCTTGTAATGAAAAATAAGTTTTCATTAATTATAATTAGTGGAAAATTATTTTTCATTACATTTCTATCATTATGTATCTATGATCCGGGGATTAATAATTATTAATCTCCGGATATGTGACCACTATTCTTCAAGAATAAGTTATTTTTTATTTATACGAGAGCCAAACATGACTATACTTTTTGTTTTTCATTATCGGGACTAACTCTAAACGTTTTATTATTATTGTATATTCATAACAATTTTGTGTATCTAATGAATAAAGACACATTAAAATCATTTCCGTCACCAACACTAATTTTTTCCAAAAAATTGTAAACTTTAACCTTAATTTTCTCAGTTTGATCTAAATGTGGGTTAGTCACCTTTGGCACTGAGCCCTTCAATTATACGTCCAATTATTCAATATCATAAATACATCCAATCAAACAATTCATTAATTGATATTTAAACTCAATATAAGCGAAGGGGGGTGGCCCCCTCAGCCCCCCCTTATATACGCCAATAAACTGATTTCGTATTTAAGAAAACTATATACAGTCAATTCATTATAGTCTCTTTGGTGAAGCTCAAGATAGATGGAAGACAGTGTTTTCTTGATAAGAAGTAATTTCTCTGCGAATGTCAGGCCATTTTTAGCAATTTAAGAAGAGAAATGCGCTTTTAGCAACGACTCCATGAAGCAATTCGGAAATATTGGCAAGAAAAGTTGGCCTTGATTTATTGGGTTGTCCGGAATTTTGGCGTCGTGTATCTAAATTCATTCAGAAATATAAAGGCTATTTTTGATTATATACATTTAATCCTCATTGTATCTGAATTAAAGTTTTGTAAACAAAAATGCCTTTGTATTCATTATAATTTGAAAAAATTAAGTTAAAACTTTATTTTCGAAAACTCTTCGAAATTTCCGGACAACCCAATATATTTAGCCCATTTATTTCATATGCCGAAATAAACAATAATATCTTACAACATTATATTTCCTTATCGTTTTCGTAAAAATTTATGAATATGTTTTTATCAATAAGAATTGTGTATTAAACCTAAATTGTACTAGGTTATTGCTTATGATAAGGATAGTACTGAGACCACACAAACATAGTAAATCACACAATTCAACCTAATTTTAAATGAGGAAATTCATAAATACTCAAGCTTATCCATAAATAAATATAAATACTGACACGTATGTTTTGCGTGTTGCCTACTTACGGAATGTAGGCACTTTCTACCCCGGCCCAATGTGCATTTCACTCACAGTAACATGTCATGTCATAAAATAAACACGTAAATAATCACTCTAGCAAGCTTTCGGGGTAATAATTCTATTTCTATATTCAGCTTTAATAGTTTTTGAAAAAAACTTAAAAATAATAGAATTTGGTTTCGGATACTCAAAAACGACGGAGCAAAATTTGAAAATTTATAACATGTTCCACATTTACGCAAACTTAGAAGTAGCCTCCATAAAACCTGTCTCGAAAATTTGTGTTATTTAAAAAGAGACGTTAAAATTGAAGTAAATAATTTTCCCTGTGATCTTGAGGTCTTCCTGAGAGGGAGACAAAGGCACATGAAGTTTTGGAAGCTTAGTTTTCATTTAATTTAAATTAAAAAGTTAAGAAGTATTGTAACAATTCAAAATCACTCCTGATACAACCATTATACGGGGACACGCTGCTTTCCTTGCCAGTCATGTATTTGTTTATTAAGCATTTTTAAAATAAAAATATATAATCCAATGGGAAATATAACCGTCAGCTTGTGACGAATATTCTTAGTTCAAGCAGCTGCTTCCGGATGGACTTTATTATTGCAGAACCGGTCGGAAGACTTTTTTCTTTTTTTTTTAATTTTTCACACCACATATGAGATTATAATAATTATTATTACGGTTATTTAATTTACATGAATGACGTTACAATAATCTTCTGTTACATTGCTTCATGGATGTTATTGACCTCATCGATAATTGTGGCGTTTGTTCCATAAGTTTGAAGACTAATTAAATTGATAATGGTATTTTCGGGTCATTTTGGTGACTAGTAAATGCTATCTTCATAGCCCTCTAAACGAAGTTTCAAGTTTTTTCTGTTAATTAACTCTAGATTTACCAGACCAGTCATTTTGACTGGTCGTGCAATTTGAATTCAAAATTCCCACTACATATAACATTTGCTTGATGAATAATGATGTTATGACTTTTGTAGCTATAAGTAAAGAATAGTATTTGAATGAACTTAATGTTACTTTATATATATTACTAACAAATATATTTTTTGCTATTGAAATTTATACCAGTACCAGATATTCAGTCAATATGGGATGCGAGCTCACCACGTGCGGGGATGTATTGGCCCCTGAGGAGGTGGCATTAAGGCCACGAAACATGTAGGGAAATGAACAAATAAAATGGCACGAAAAGAAAAAAGGAAGTAATATTTTTTTAGACCTACACCACATAAGTCCCCAAAAAAAGAATTTTCAATTATGTTTATTGAAGAAGCTCTTTAAATCGCAGCGTGAATAAAGCACTTCATTTAACTTTTTTTTATTTAAATTTTAACCCCCTCAAAAGTGTCTGCCTTATTTATTATTCATTGTAAAATTGCCTTAATTTGCATTTTTTTGTTACATTATTGATAGTTGGCTTCTGAATAAAACACTATTTTTGGGCACTATGTTTTTGTACCTTTCCCCTATGCGTAGTACCTGATGTTCCACGGAAAGTATAGCCAACACATATTTACCTTCTTATTTACCCAAGAGATTCATTATAGCAAAATTTCAAGATGCATAAAACACTTCATGAAACGTGCGGTTACCGACTCTCCGATTAAGAAGGGTTCCTCTGTTAAGAAACGAGGAGGTTTGACTGAAAGGAGCATGAAAAGAGCAGATAATAAATACATGGTTGTGGAGTGAGACATTTAAAATAACATGGGTATGAAACCAAACAGCTATGGATCGTTCATGCAAGAAACTGTGTAAGGGAAGACCTTAAATATACAACAGACTATTTAAGGATCACAACATGTATCCGAGTGATAGAGTATGTTTTGTTTTTTTTGTTTTGTTTTTTCGTTTTTAACGGCGCATCAACTATTTAGCTATTAGTGCCAGGCTATCTACAGGTTACCACCCTTTTCTACTGCCAACAGCACGTGGTCGGTCACCCATTCAGGTACTGACCACGCCCGACGTTGCTTAACTTCGGTGAACTACGTGAACCGGTGCATTCAACGTCTATGGCCGTTGGCGGTAGAGTATGTTGTTTGTTGTATCAAGACAGGATGTCCACCTGACCTATAATAGTGAGATACTGGACGTTGTGCAGGAATCTAGCAATACAGGAATGGCTGGTCAAGAAGTCTCAAATAGGATATCGAAAGCCAACCAGATCTATTACCCAATTCGCAACATCATTGTAGGACTCGTAGATGTTAGTAAAGAAACTGAAGGACACTTATGAATATCTGTAAACCTCAGAAACTTCTCTTATGGGTGTGAAAGCTGGCCGGGTGACAAGTATCGGAATTTCTAAAGAGAGGCTCTGGAAAGACGGTATCAGGAATGAACGGATAAGAGAAGGGCTGGAGTTGAAACCCGACAGTTACAAAGGTTTTGTCGACTGGAAATAATAAACTGTGGCTCGTAAAAACCAAAGAAAGTAATAAAAATTCTACCTATTGGGAGGAGACTAGGAGACCTTTGCAGAATTTCCTATCAGCAGTACATATTCAGAATCCGTGTCAAGGGACGTGGTTTCGATTCACAAGAGGGGTGGTGGTTTTTCTTTTGTCAAAGAAAATGTGCCTGTCCTGTCCTCCTTAGAAAAAGGCGATGACCGTCCCAAATATTTGTGTGATTTATAAGTTAAAATTTACATACGTAAATCACTATAAAGCCGATAGAGGGGGAGAGTAAAAAACTTCCAAGAATTATTTGTGTGTATTTGACGTCAACTTAAGTCGGAATTATTGAGCCATTTTAGTAGGGACCGCGGAGCAAGGTTGCATTGGATTTAGGCACCTCATTGCTAGGAATGGAACGAAGGGGAATAATAAAGAAGTAGAGAGTTTCGGCAAAGACTTCTAGATATTTTTTTTTTTTTTTTTTTGTGTTTAACGGCGTATAAAGACTTGGGCTATTAACGCTGGGCTATCTATGCGTTGCTGCCCTTTTATAATACCAACAGCACGTGGTCGGTCACCCATTCAGGTACTGGCCACGCCCAACGTTGCTTAACTTCGGTGATCAACGGGAACCGGTGCACTCTACGTGGATATGGCCGTCTTCTAGATTTATCATTGTTTGATTTGCAATGATGATGCAATGATTTGGTATTAGATTATTGGCAATCAGCGTAAATTAGATCAGTTTACTTCTTCAGACTAATTAAGAGAAAATCATCAAGAATATATAATTATCGAGTATAAGGAATTCTTATTCTTAACGTTCCAAATCACACCTTAGACAAGTATTATAATGACGGAGCAGTTCGTGAGATGTTGACACTTCTTAATAGACGCTTTGAAAGCAGTTGAAAAATCTTAGTATATTCAATAACACTATTCGAAAGCTTAATAAATTTCAGGCTTAAATGTCAAAACGACCACCTCAGTAGGGGGGGCTTGAGGGTTCGGTAGATTTGGTTCCATACTTCACGTTTTATTCACTTTTCTCGCGACTTTTAAAATACTTTTAGCCGTAAAAAGAATTAGCCAATATAATTAGACACCAACAATGAGGAAGACTTCGGCTTTGTGTTTGTAATAACTATGGGCGTATATAGGAAATAATTTCGGAAGGGGCTGGGAAAATTTCTGGGGGGGGGCTGAGACCATTTCCGGTGTATGGAATACTAACTATTTAGATCTTGGAAGAGTTTTAGCCAACTAAAACGCCATTAAACCCAAAATAGATTATTTTTTATGAACTAAATGATCTTATTTAACTTATTTTTAAGGGTTTTATAAAATGTTTACCGATCAAATCAAAATTGCGGGGGAGGGGCTGCAGCCCCCTCAGCCCAACCCCCTTATATACGCCCTTGGTAATAACCCGTTCCTTCCTAACTGTCGTTCCTAATGACAATCCGCATTGTCGCTTTGTCAGGAGTATTCATTCCAAATTGGTGTTTTTAAATTGCTCAATAGAAAAATGGGTTTATTTCAAACAAAAAAGGAAGATGTTTGAGCACGAAAAAGAAATTAAGATTTTTTTCCTAAGCTTTCCAAATCATTTTAGGCACCAGTGAAAAACACTATATTTATATACGTTAAGATGCCAAAGTTCCTGTGAAAGGATATTATTATCATCCTTCACCACCACGTTCTATAAGTATTTAAGTGAAAACTGGCACCTTTCTGTACTAAGACCTAATGAGATACCAATACATCTAGGTCGAAAGATATGAACGCTATTTTTGTTTTGCTTGTCTACAATATATAAACTCATTTCGGTTCTATGTAGTTATTCTATGAGCTGAATATATTTTTGTTTTGCTTGTCTACAATATATAAACTCATTTCGGTTCTATGTAGTTATTCTATGAGCTGAATATATTTTTGTTTTGCTTGTCTACAATATATAAACTCATTTCGGTTCTATGTAGTTATTCTATGAGCTGAATATATTTTTGTTTTGCTTGTCTACAATATATAAACTCATTTCGGTTCTATGTAGTTGTTCTATGAGCTGAATATATTTTTGTTTTGCTTGTCTACAATATATAAACTCATTTCGGTTCTATGTAGTTATTCTATGAGCTGAATATATTTTTGTTTTGCTTGTCTACAATATATAAACTCATTTCGGTTCTATGTAGTTATTCTATGAGCTGAATATATTTTTGTTTTGCTTGTCTACAATATATAAACTTATTTCGGTTCTATGTAGTTGTTCTATGAGCTGAATATATTTTTAAAACGTATACAATCCAAACAAATAATTTGATTTTCTATAAAATTGATTGTTTTATTTCCTAATGAAGTTGTTTTTCTCTTCCTCGGATATTTCCTGTAGTGTAGGACTAATGTTGTAGCTTATTAAATTATCTTTAAGATTAGACCAAGTTAGTTTGAATATTTTGAGATAATGGTGTTTGAATAACCCATCGGATGGACGTTTTGTTCCATAGAGAGTTAGACATTTTTTGATCCGGGGAACCGTCTGCGCCTGGAACGCAAAAACTGGACAAAAAAAAATAATCTCGGTACACTTTTTTTATTCTTTTCTTTTATTATATTTTTCGTTAAATTTAAAATATCACGAGATGCAAATATTGTTCTTCGTTAATTTATCGTCTCGCGTCTAATTGAGGCGTTCAATTTAGATTGTCTACTAATTTGCATGGTGAACCTAGATTATTTTTTCCAGTTTTTGTGTTCCGCGCGCAGACGGTTCCAAAAAATGTCTAACTCTCTATGGTACAAAATGTCCATCCGATGGGTTATTCAAATGCGATTATCTCAAAATATTCAAGCTAAGACGCTGGTCTTATGTTAAAGATAATTTAATAAGCTACAACTTTTGTATTGAGGTTTTTTTTCGTACAACGCTTCGTATCGTCAATCGGGATTAGTCCAAAAAAAAACCAGTAAAACAAAACAAAAAAAACACGGTTTTTGCGTTTTTTTCGAAAACGAAGCGAAAAAGGGAAAATCTCCAAAGGACTTTTTGACTTAGTTTTTCGATTCCCCATCGATATACGAAGTCTGTCGGTTTAAGACTAGGACACCCTGTATATTTACAGAATTTAAATTACCTATATATCTACTTCTACAAATAAGAATACTTCTAATTTTAAACACATTTAAAAGAATTTGGATTGACTTTCATACGTTTCATACTAAATAAAATTTATATAATATTGTTGTTATTTTTCTCAAAAACAATATCTACATGTATTCTAGAGTTCTATTTTATAATTTGCTGTATATTGGCCAACAACAACTAACTATAGTGTTCTAACTATAGTGTTCTAACTATAGTGTTTCCAGTCGATATCAAAGGAAATGTCATATCTATCATAATTAACTTGATCGATTTCCATTTCCCTAAGCCAGTTAGTCAGAAGAGGATTGATAAATGTGTTCTTATTCAGTTATTTTTAATAATATTTAATTGTTAGGTAAAATAAATAAATTGGCTAAATATTTCATAATGAGCAAATCGTGGATACAAATGCAAAGTATCGAATGTGAAAAAACGCATTTTTCGTTTTCAATCTATACTGATTGCTGTTGGACTGATGTACGGCAAACTCTAGAATCTAAGCTCACTCAGTGAAAGGGGGAAGTAACCACTATCAAAAGGACGAATCTGCCGACTATTTGACTGTTCAAAAGCAAAGTAATGAATACATTTTTTTTTTTTTTTCTCTGGAAAGTCGTGATTTTCACTTTCGATACTTTGCATTTGTATCGAAGATTTGATCAGTATGAAAAGCGGGTAAAACTACTTTTCAATAATTATAACAGTCTCTACTATTTAGCCAATTTATTTTATTTGCTTGAAGAGCTTCGCAACAAGGGTGATCTGCTCAAAGAAAATTAATAATAGAAATAAAAATAATAAGGAAATACTTTCAAATTTACATTCATAATTAACATTGGTTGTTCATATTTATTATATATATATATATATATATATATATATATATATATATATATATACAAAACCAAATAATAAGTAATAAAATAATGGTACAATTAAAATCATAATAAAAATTTCTAAAATAATAAGTAGGGTCTAACCTAAAGAAAATAAAAACACAAAAAATAGACAAATTGCTCTAAAATTATTTTGAGATCAGAAGTTTTGACTTTGATTTTAATTGTGCGTTGTTTGTAATAAAGCTATATTTCGTTGTACCCGTTTCCAAACGTTCCACTCCAAATTGTCTTACCATCCTAATCCTGAAGGTCAATCCTTATCTTCCCAATCCCATCCAGACAATCCCCCGGGCGGCTCAAGAGACAGTGGCCCCGAGACAATTTACTTGCCTGATCTATTCATGATCAATAAAATATTTATTGAGACACCTCTGGAAGTGCCAACAATGGTTGGCTTCTTCCAAATTTTGTATTTTTTTTCATTTTATTTTACTTTTGCCAGTTTTGTCAACTTGTACATAAAATATCTGCATCAACATACTTGACCATTGTACTGTTAACCTGTACAGATTTCAAATAAATAAATAAAAAATATATTTCGTATAATATATTCGTGGTCTTTAAGAATGTCAGTATGGTTGTTAAATGGGCTCTTATCTGATAAGAGCTCGCAAAGGTCACGTGGTGCCTGTAGGTTGCCTCTTTTCATGCAGCCTGTATTAGATGTCTCACAGTCAAAGGAACGTTGCATGCCTCGCACCTTGGCTTGTCTTATTTCGTAAATAGGTGTGAGTGAGTGAGGCGTGCATGCCAATTTATTTATTTTATCTAACAATTATTTGTATCGACGAAATAGAAGGTCAAATAATAGACTGAATTAATAAATCGTCATGTCCATTATTTAAAAAGTTGTACTCGAATTAACGCTCACAATTAATTATTTCATGAGTGCAGCCTCAAAAGCTTCATTGGAATGTGCTAAATCGACATGTGGTTGAGAAACTGATCAAGTAAGCACCATGGACTGAAACACTGATAACACTGAAATGTGTTGTTTTGCAGTAAGATATCCTGATATATGGATCTGCTTACCAAACACTAGACAAATAATGAGATGTTTATACTCCAAGGCCTCCAACAAGTGTCTGCAAACATCCCTATGTTGTTTGTTCATATATCGGTTTAAAAATGACAGATTGTTAATTCTAGGTACACAATGATTCTTCATTTCTAGGTAAAAAAAGGTTAGGAAACTAGAGTTTTTAACACAGGGAAAATTAACACATCCATGATTTAGGGGTATTATCTTTTAAACTTCGTACCTGGATGATTTCATCTCATCTTACACCCTGGCGTATATCACTAGCGGTGGGGTTTTATAAACCACAAATTTTCTTCGACATTACAGCCGACTTCTTCAGGTGGTAAATGACACTCGTTCTTTAGCTGAAATCAAAATGTCCCACACAACCCGAGGAAGCCGGATGTAATGCCGGAGAAAATATGTGGCACTGCTGTTGATATACGCCGAGTAGTAGTTGTTGATTCAGAGGTAGTTACTGTGTTTACAAATACTTTCAGATTCATATTATCATAGTGTAAGACAACTCTTCTTTGGTTAATAGTACAATTAAATATGTAGTACTGCATAATTTTGTTCAGAAAAGGAAAATAAAGAACATATCAACAAAAAAGAATAAACCAAATGTATTTGTCAAATACCACTCACTCACTCACTGACCTAAAATCGCCCAGCCAAAAACACTTGAAAGAAAATTTTGAAATTTTGCATGGACACTCCCTTTAGAACGTGAATACTCGCTAAGGAAGTATTTTTTTGATATTCAAATTTTTAAGTATTTTAGAGGGGTTTGAACTTTTAGTTGGTTAGAGCAGGCCAGCCTAGGCAGCATGCGTTGCTAGTACGATAACAGAACAGCTGTTTGTATTATGTTTGTATAACAGTTGTACTGTATCTATTTGTATCTGTTTGCGGTATCATTTCAACTATGATGGCAGACCTTGAATTACCAGAAATTAGCTGTGATTTTGTCCCTCATCGAGTTTACGCTATACCTGGTGACGGTCCATCCGAGGTAATAATATCTCGAACCCCAGCCTACATCCCCAGTCAGAGCACTTCTTGGTAATGCTCACAAATATAATGGGTGTTTTCAAATGACGTCATGGAAACATAAATTTTAACGTACATTTATTATTGACAAAGAATTTTAACCTTTACTGGTTAACCTGCTAACCTATAGATAACGGGTTATCTCTATGTTATCTGTTTCTTGACACTGGTCCGGAGCGCCCCAATGTCAAGAAACATTATACTTTGATTACTTATCAATTGATGAATAACTTATAGTATGACGGGCAACCGTGCTATAATAAACTGCACATAATTATGTAGTAGCATTAATTAGGATGAAACATTATTTAACGCAATAAAATAACTATTAATCAGCCGTGACGAACGACAGCTAGTGTGTTATAAAACTTGTAATAAAATAATAACTACAGATAAATTATATTAAAACAAATGTTGTAGCACTTTTAAGAGACAGGGTTGTTCTATTTATGATGAGGTTGAAATAATCTATTTACCATATTACATAATCATGAATTAATTTGGTCTTATTTAATTTGTTAATAACTGTTGTATTAACGTTGTTCTGCTTTCAGTGTTTATTTTCCAATGATTTTCATTATGGTTATCTCAACTATTCTATTTTTTTTTTTTTTTTTTTTTTTTTTATGGTGCATCGGGATCTCCGGCAATCAGCGCCGACATCCTGGTGGAGCGACAGATTTTCTCAACGAGCCATGAGGTGAGAATATTCCTGCCACTGGAGGGACTAGAACCCACCATCTCCCGCGCTCCTATTCAGTCAGAAGAAAACATCCCACATAATATTATAGGGCGGATCAGCTGGTCAGCGCTCCTAGTGGTAGCTTTGCCATCCTACGGTTGTCGGCTTAATTCAATTTAAACATTTACAAAGAACCCACCCCCTTTCCGATGAAACGATTTAGTTAATTTTTTCAACACATCTTTCTCTTTAAATACCCACGATGTACACCATTCGTTACAATACAACAGTAATTTCGGCTGATAATGGCAAATTGGTAATGCGGGTCCGTGGTATCAGGGTGAGCGTCCTCCTAATTAACCACCGATATAGTTTATTTTCACAACACACTTTTCCCCTTAGTTGATGTTTCGTTACAATATATCAAAGATTATATGATTTTTGTGTAAGGTGGTTCCTAGGATTTCTATTGAGATAAGGATGAAGAAATTTTTTGTTCGTATTTCAAATGCTGACTCCGAATTCGAAGTTTGCTCTGTTCCATTCCTTGAAAATGATGAGCGTGAGAAAATGTTTTATGATTTGGGTTAAGTATGGTTGCAAATCGTGGAAGAAAAAATCGTGATTAAAAATTTATGATAACAAAAATGTATTACTACGAAATAAATTCGACTACACTGAATCCGGTTTTCTTCTCTGTATGCATAAAAATATGAAGATAAAACAAGACTCGTACGGCCCTCTTTCCTTTTAGAGAACTATATTTCGTTATAATGGTTTGTGAAACGAGTTTCAGATTATTTTATTTTTTCTCTTTAGTGTCGACTACAAATCTGCCAACATTATGACATCACATCTAACTTGCTTTCATTTTCCATTTCACTTCTATCTCCTTGTAATCGTTCGGCTTATTCTTCACTGCCTCCGAGATTTTAGGATACCATTCAAGGTTCAAGTGTACGAAGAGCCAATTTGATATTCATAACTGATTGGATTTTTCCAATAACTCTTTATCAAACATCTACCTCTCCCCGCTCTTCTGTATTCCTTAAACAATCTCAGATATATCCATGAAACTTCGCTACGCTGCATTTTCAGTGTCATTCATCGCAGTAATAACATTTCAGAGTACAAGTTTGGGGTGCATCGAAAATACTCTTTTCGCATAACCTTTTGTGGAAAAGCTCTGACTTGAATTTTCGAAGGAGTTACCATCATTTTCGAATTATTCGACGCAATGCTTCATGAAACCAAGTAAATATTCTGAAGGATCAATCAATGGCATACGCAATTTTCGTCGGCCCTGGAACAAACTCCGTTGCCCTTGGCAATTTATTTTAAGATAATATTTTATGTTGACCGTCATATCCGATAAACATAAAAACCTTACCAAGATTTTCAACCTTTTTCGAGATATTAAGGAAAGTAAACAAAGTTACTAAAACTTTTTATGTCTGTTAATAAAATATTTTATTCTAACCCTTCCTTAACTCCAAACGTAACCAAAATTTCAACATATTAGTTTTGATGAAAGTAGAACATGCAGAAAATGTTTCAACTGAATCCCATGATTCTAAGTACCCAAACCAAAAACGGTATTCAAAAAATATTTTTCCAATTTTCTCGAAAACGGTTAAAGCTATCGCCTTGAAAATGGTTTCATTCGTTTTCCTAGCCCAGGAATCATATAAAACGAGAACTTAGAAGCTTATGAACTCAAAAACGTAAGCGTTACGATTTTTTTTGCGCGAATTTCGCCCCAAACGCCATCTTCCAGTGGGCGGATTTTGCTGGTTAACGAACTTGACCTTTCAAATTGGACGACAGATTTTTGTACCAAATTTCATCAAAATCGGACCATCAGGGAAGCCAGAAATGAGCGAACAGACAAATATATATATACATACAAATTTGAACCACCGTTATTTTCGGTCTCTAGGGGATCTGAAACGCGAAATTTTCTAGTCGGCACTTCCGGATTGTTTCATTGTATCAACCCTATAAGCGGGGTTCCTCCCTATGGGGGAGGGAGGAACCGCGCTAAAACCAGGGATGTTTTACCTAACCGGTCTTCACCTAATCGAATTTCGTAAAAAAGAATTGCGTAAAATGATAACAATCAGCGAGAGAAAATTCCGACAAATTTATTTAGATCTGGATCAATTACGTCCAGCTCAGAAAACGATTTCTGAATTGTGATCATTAATTTAGTGCGATTAATTAAAATGATTGTGTAATTATGACAGATACCAAATACCTATAGAATCTCAAGACGAAACGTTTATTAGCGCGTTTCTTAACTACATCCATAGGGAGTAAACCCGCTTATGAGGTTTTGAGCTCAGGACACTATCCGGAACAATTGCCTAGAAAATGTTACGTTTCAGAACCCCTAGAGAACGAAAATAACGGTTGTTCAAAGTTGAATATATATATTTGTCTGTTTGCTCTCTAGGTCCCAGACGAATGGTCTGAATTTGATGAAATTTGGTATAAAATCTATCGTCTAATTTGAAAGGTCAAGTTCGCGAACCAGCAGAATCCGTCCACCGGAACATGGTTCTTTTGGCGAAATTCGCGCGAACAAAATAGTTGCGCTTACTTCATATGCTTGGAAGTAGTCGTTTTATAGGTTTGTTGGCATTGAATACCGAATGGAACCATTTTTAAGGCGATAGATTTATCCGTTTTCGATAAAAGTGGCAAAATAGTTGTTGAATCAAGTTTATGATTTGGGTACTTAGAATCATCAGATTCAGTTAAAATATTTTCTGAATTTTTGAAATTCATATAAGCAAAGATGTTTAAATTTTGGTTACGTTTGGAGTTAAGGAAGGATTAGAATAAAAGATTTTATTAATAGACATGAAAGGTTTTAAGAACTTCGTATATTTTCCCGAATATCTCAAAAACGGTTGGAAATCTTGGTAAGCGGAAGGTTACCATTCGAAAGCATACTAAATGCTCTACAAAAAAGATTGTGAAGCAATTTTCGATTAGGCGATGGCCATCGGAGAAATAAGTGCTTAAAACTTCAAATGTCATTGTTTTGTTCTTTAGGACGGGTTTTTGTCTTTTCTTAAATCACTTTTTAATTGATCTTTTTTTTAATTGTATTTATCTGTAAAATTAGTATTATGGTAAAAGAAGATAAGAAAGAGTAATTTATGAGTATGAGATTGAACACAGAAAATAAAACGTTGTATAATAAACAGAGTTTCTTTAAATCTAAATGAGTAATGTTGTGCCATTTTTTTTAATAGGAAATACCTTGTCTTTCAGATTCCATATATGCAATATACTCCTGTTAGTCCACTCCGCCCAGATGTTGCATTCTTTAGAATAAAGTCAAGGCCGACTAGTATCATTTATTATCAAAAGGAAATGACCTGTTATTACACATTTGCAAATGTGTAGGCGATTTAAATCCTTTTCAACCGAATTCAGCCTCAAAACGAAATGTTATTAATACATTTCTCTTGGGGGGCTTGTAGCTTACAAGGTTTCTCAATAGAAAGGCATTATACAATCAGATTAGTTGGTCTAATGTTAATCCTTTTACAAGCTTAAATTATTCTAATTACAGGTAGTAGTTAAGTCCATAGTAGATGCATTTATACTTATTATTTTATTTTATTTAATAAACGATGAATTATTTTTATTTATTTTCCGTTTATATACCCTTTGTCCATGATTTAGCCAAATCCCGATTCCTGATTTGTTGTCTCTAAACTCCCAGCCCACCCCAATCCTCTTGGCAGATCCCTCTCTTCCAATGTTATTCCTGATAATCCTCCTCGCCGCCTTCGTCGCCATGGCCACGAGACAACTTATTGCATGAAATTCTGTAAATATTGTAAATAGTGTACATAGTTCAACCAATTTTACATTAAATTAAGATAAGAACATAACTGTCATTGGGAGTAGCAGTAATGTCTGCCTTCTCCCCTCATCTCATCAAGTGTGTTGCCATTGCTTGATCAAATTTACTTATTGTACATATTTGTACAGATTGTAAATATCAATAAAGGAGAAAAAAAAAAAAAAAAAAAAAAAAAAAAAAAACCGTTTCATACATCAAATACCCAAAAACCTCACTTCAAACCGTTTCTGTTAGTTTTTTTAGAACAGTAATGGCGAAAAATTGGCTTTTTAGCACGGTTCCTCCCTCCCCCATAGGGAGGAACCCCGCTTATAAGGTTGATACGATGAAACAATTCGGAAGTGCCAACTAGAAAATTTCGCGTTTCAGAACCCCTAGAGGCCGAAAATAACGGTGGTTCAAATTTGTATATATATATATATATATATATATATATATATATATATATATATATATATATATATATATATATTGTCTGTTCGCGGATTTTTGGCCTCCCTAATGGTCGGATTTTGATGAAATTTGGTACAAAAATCTGTCGTCCAATTTGAAAGGTCAAGTTCGTTAACCAGCAAAATCCGCCCACTGGAAGATGGCGTTTGCGGCGAAATTCGCGCAGAAAAAATCGTAACGCTTACATTTTTGAGTTCATAAGCTTGTAAGTACTCTTTTTATAGGCTTCTTGGGCTAGGAAAACGAATGAAACCATTTTCAAGGCGATAGCTTTAACCGTTTTCGAGAAAATTGGAAAAATAGTTTTTGAATATCATTTTTGGTTTGGGTACTTAGAATCACGGGATTCAGTTGAAACATTATCTGCATGTTCTACTTTCATTAAAACTAAGTTTTGTTACGTTTGGAGTTAAGGAAGGGTTAGAATAAAATATTTTATGAACAGACATGAAAAGTTTTGGGAACTTCGTATACTTTCATTGATATCTCGAACACGGTTGGGAAATCGTTGTAAGTGGATAGAAACTATTTGAAAGCTTACTAAATTCTCTACAAAAAAGATTCTAAAACTATTTTTGATTAGGTTATGTCAATCGGAGAAATAAGTGCTTAAAACTTCAAATACGTCTGTTTTGTTCTTATGAACGGGGTTTTGTCGTTCCTTTTGTAATTTTTGTCGCTTTCCCTTGGTTTTTTATTGCTTTTTATTTTTGTAATTTCTTATGTTAGGAAAATGTATTTGTGTGTAAAACAGGATAGGCAAAATGAGACCAATTTTCTGTTGCTAGAAATAATGAAAATTTTGGGAACTTCGTATACTTTCATTAATATCTCGAAAACGGTTGAAAATCTTGGGAAGCGAAAGCTTACCATTCGAAAGCTTACTAAATGGTCTAAAAAAAAGGTTCTAAAGAAAGTTTTGAATAAGCGATGTCAATCGGAGAAATAAGTGCATAAACTTTGAAGTAATTGATTTCGTTTATTCGAACGGTTTTTTGTCTGTTTTTATTACTATTTTTTCATTGCTTATAGTTGGATAATGTATTTGACAATAAAATAGATTAATTAAAACAAGAAAAACAATTCGAACAGGTAGATATCGAAAATAGCTGTGCTTCAAATTAGAATCTATTGTTGAAATATATCAGGCTGTACCGTATGAAATGTCAGTTTTGGATTTGCCGATTTCCTTCAAATGTCTTGAAACTGTCGAGGCTCCTAATCCGAGTTATTTTTGTAATTTCTTATAACAGTCAAATGTAATTGTCAGTAAACAGGATACGTATAATTAGAAGAAATATTTTGTTTGTTAGAATTCGAAGATGCCTTATGAATATCTAGATTACAGTACTGGCGTTGATTTCGTTCTTTATAATTGTTCTTGGTATTCCCTATTTTCATCTGTTACCCATAGTTTTTTATTGCTAGTAGTTTTTTCTTATTGATTATAGAATATAAATCTATTTGTTTATAAAACAGGATACGTAAAATTAGTAAGAATATTTCGGAGATTTCTGAGGGAAATGCCTTGTAAGATTGCCTACCACCACGAACGGCGTTTTCCCTCTATTTACCTCACCTTTTAATTGGTTGCTGTTTTTAACTCGTTTCCTGCTTCACTCCACAGATAGGAAACACGCTTCTGACGTCGACCCAATGACGTCATCCGAAGTGCCTAATAAATGATTTCACGTTTTGGAACAGGTAGATATCGAAAATAGCTGTGCTTCAAATTAGAATCTATTGTTGAGTAATTATATGAATCTTTGGATAATAATTCCAATAGTTGAAATTATAACTACATTAGAAAATATGTATTTAATAGAACTCATTAAACCTTTTACAGAGAACTCTATTTTTTATTTTAATTTTCTTGATCAACAGGTCTTTGCATATATTTAAAAACTCTGTTGATATAACCTCTATATCGTTTTTGTTTGATTCAATAATAAGAAATCCTTTTTTCAATGATTTTATGTTTGTAGGCCAATCTATAATTCCTGTGGGTTAATATGTTTTTTAAATTGAAGCTTTAAAGCCTCAACAGGAATATTTGTGTAATCACCCTTCACAGTTAATTTATTAGAATCATGAGTGACCGTTTTTGTGTTACAACTAACAATCTTCGAAAACGAAGTTTGACTATCCTTGTTATTGTTATTTTCCTTCTGTTTGGCTGAGATTTTCTATTCATGATCTAATGCTCCTCTAATTTTTTGACTAGATCAAGAACCTATTTTAAGCACTCTTAAATTCCTTAATTTAATTCAGGAAGTTTATCAAGCTTGATATAATCACTTTTGGGTTAATACGGGTGGTCTATACCGAGTCCTTTGTTTGTAAAATCAAAGAGCTTTCTGAGTAACGGTAAAGGGCAGTAAAAGTATATGACTTTACCTGGAAGCAGACCCTGCATACAGAGAATTACAATACGAGACCTTCTCATTCTTTCTTTCACCAGCTACCGTGTAACACCTTAGATCTGTTTATATTGTTAGCGGGGTTCCTCCCTCCCTTCATAGGGAGGAACCCCGCTTATTAGGTTGATCTCATGAAACAATCCGGAAGTGCCGACTAGAAAATTTCGCGTTTCAGAACCCCTAGAGACCGAAAATAACGGTGGTTCAAATTTGTATATATATATACATATATATATTTATATATATAAATATATATATATATAAATATATATATATATATATAAATATATATATATATATATATATATAAATATATATATATATATATACATATATATATATATATATATATATATATATATATATATAAATATATATATATATATATATACATATATATATATATATATATATATATATATATATATATATATATCAAGTTCATATCATTTCAAAAAAAATCGTAACGCTTACATTTTTGAGTTCATATGCTTGTAAGTACTCGTTTTGTAGGCTTCTTGGCCTAGGAAAACGAATGAAACCATTTTTAAGGCGATAGCTTTAACCGTTTTTGAGAAAATTGGGAACATAGTTGCTGAATAACGTTTTTGGTTTTGGTACATAAAATCATGGGATTCAGTTGAAACATTTTTTGCATGTTCAAATTTTATCAAAACTAATATCTTAAACTTTTGGTTACGTTTGGAGTTAAGGAAGGGTTAGAATAAAATATTTTATGAACAGACATGAAAAGTTTTGGGAACTTCGTATATTTTCATTAATATCTCGAACACGGTTGGGAAATTTTCATAAGTGGATAGAAACTATTTGAAAGCTTTCTAAATTCTGTACAGAAAAGATTCTGAAACAAGTTTTGATTAGGTGATGTCAGTCGAAGAAATAAGTGCTTAAAACTTAAAATACGTCTGTTTAGTTCTTATGAACGGGTGTTTGTCGTTCTTTTTGTAATTTTTGTCTCTTTCCCTTAGTTTTTTATTTTTGTAATTTCTTATGTTAGGAAAATGTATTTGTGTGTAAAACAGGATAGGTAAAATGAGACCAATTTTCTATTGCTAGAAATAATGAAAAGTTTTGGGAACTTCGTATAATTTCATTAATATCTCGAAAACGGTTGAAAATCTTGGGAAGCGAAAGGTTACCATTCGAAAGCTTACTAAATGCTCTACAAAAAATGTTCTGACGAAAGTTTTAATTAGGCGATGTCAATCGGAGAAATAAGTGCTTAAAACATTAAAGTAATTGATTTCGTTTATTCGAACGGTTTTTTTGTCTGTTTTTATTCCTTGTTATTTCTTAATTGCTTATAGTTGGATAATATATTTTACAATAAAACAGGTTAAGTAAAATAACAAAACAATTTATTGTTAGAAATATAGATTTCCAAGATCCCAAGACCTTATAACTAGCGGGACCCTTTCTAGTGTTGACCGACCCTTCCAGGTAAGATCGTAAATCAAGACCTTTCAAGACTGGTTGAACCAAAATAATAACTGCTTCTATTTTAATCTTCAGGTGATTCGCCAAAGTTGCGCAGCCTTATCAATAAATAAACATTTTAATCTTTCCAAATTAGACTAGGGATAAGAACGGAACCGCGCTAAGAAGATGCAGTTCCTGCGAGTCGGACTTTTCTTAGTACCAGTCATGTCAGGATTTTTCAATAAATTTATTTATACCTATTTATTTTTTCAATATTTTTTTGTTTAGATTTTTTTTTGTTTGTTAAATATTACTATTATTTTTCTGAATTTATTTATCCCCCCTAAACCATATGCAAACTCGTCCCTCCCTACACTTTTATATTGCACTAGTATTTCTAAAGTGACACAACTAAAATGAAACTCAACTGAAAGTGTGTTACTCTTGCCTATGTAAGTATTAAGACTCGAAGGGTGACACAAGTGCCCTCTGGTGTACAAGCTCTGAAGCTAGGTGCATACAGTTTTGATGGTTGATAAAGATATAGGTATTTACCATGTCTTTCACAGTCATAACTATGACGGTGTGAATAAAACCGATTCTTGAGTTGTGTCACTTTAGAAATACCAGTGGGATGTAACATCTACCGGTATAGCCGCTTACTAGCTTTCAATATAAAATTTAGGTAAAAACGAAGTCTAACTGCGAACAAGTCTAATTTGTGTTTATTTGTAAATCTTACGAGATTTTGTCCGCCTTAGGCTCAACCGAACTTAATAATAGAATTTCTAAATTTGTTAGCTGTTCTAACATTAAAACTTGTGATTCAGTCAAAACAACAAATCGAGTAGAATCAAAGTCACAAATGCTTGAGTAAACAAACAATTATAAGTCAGCTTCAATCAGCTTTTCATTACAAGTAAATAACAGCAAAACTATATATATATATATATATATATATATATATATATATATATATATATATATATATATATATATCCGACCCCAGAGGGAGTACATGGTAACGAGAGGACTTCCAAGCAAGAAGTGCCCCTGAAGAGGTGCGAAAAAAAAAATATGCACGAAACATGTCGGGCCTATTACATAAAGTACTATGAAGACAAGATGGCTGCTTTAACGACCCCATGCCTCCTAATATCAAAAAGAATTCAGATATTTTGGGTTATCTACATGAATAAATTATATATATATATATATATATATATATATATATATATATATATATATATATATATATATATAGAGGTTATTTTGAGCAAATTCTTCAGGAATACAGCGTTCGCTATCCACCTTGCTTAGTTATGCAACTCCCGCGTGACGGTAAACCTCTTGCCTCACTCCTGACCGATTGTTCTGAGTAGCGAACTCGTCCATTCGCTTGTTATGGAAATTCTATGTATCACGTTTCGTAACGAAAAAACAAAACAAATGTCGTTATACATACAAACATATATATATATATATATATATATATATATATATATATATATATATATACATATATATTAGCATCTGTTTGGTAGGATCGATGAAGTTTTGAAGCAATTTTCTAGACCTGTTTCATATATACTTCTTGAAGAGCTAAATTCCCTCGGACAGAACTAGACTGCATACAAAATGTCCTGTTCTATATGTATAATACCTTTAGTTGCAGAAAGTGTTCTGTGAGCACATGCTAATTAATGACTGCCTGCTTTCTCGCCGGTAGTATTCTTGATTAAGGAAGGAGGTGAACGGAGGATGTCAAGAACACCCTTCAGTAAGAATGCAAATACGACCCGTAAAGGTAAACTTGCATAATAACACTCTAACGGTATTACTGTCTACCTCCGCCATGTTGCTTCATTAACGAACAAACCTCTCTATGAAGATATATAACTTTTACTGTGTCATAAAGTCCCACTTCAAAATTACGGGTAATAAATATTCAAATGGTCGCCCCGTGGTCTAGTGGCTAAAGCCTTAGATTCTCATGCGGGAGAAGGTGGATTCGAGTCCAACAGGCGGCAGGAATTTTCTTATTACATAGCTCGTTGAGAAAATCTCTCGCTGCACCAGGGATGTCGGTGCTAAAGCCCCGGAAGTCCGTGCGCCGTAAAAAAAATAAATAAATCTTCAACCACTCATTCCTATCCTTCTACCTTTTCTGTCTTTCACATATTCTGGTTTATTGTTACTGCTATAGTACTTTAACATTACTTGATCCTACAGAGTAGTGACCGTTGGTCTCCCTATGTTTACCTGGCGAACCTACAAATTATCTGTGATTTCGTTAGTTAGAAGACATTATAAGAGTCTTTCATTGGTTCTCAAATTTAAAAATGGGTCCACTAGGAATGTAAATATTAATATCAGTTGCTTGTTCCCTACACGTAGACCTGAAAATAAACTGGAAAATTTTAAATTTACTCTACTCAGTAGAATTTTAAAGCGTTTGAGAATGTGTATAAAGAAAATGCAAATGTAGAGAACTAACTTGAAACTTTACTTCCAACATCTGTCAGGTTTGCACTTACATAAAATACATGAGCAACACTGTTTATTTAGAGGCCTATAGAATTATCTCTCATTGCATGGGCGTATATAAGGGGGGGGGGGCTGAGGGGGCTGCAGCCCCCCCCCCGAAATTTTGTTTTGAGCGGTAAAAATTTCATAAAACCCTTAAAAATAAATTAAATAAGATCATTTAATTCATAAAATATATTCTATTTTGGGTGTAATGGTGTTTAAGTTGGCTAAAACTCTTCCAAGATCTAAATTGTTAGTATTCCATACACCGGAAATGGTCTCAGCCCCCCCCCCCCGAAAGTTTCCCAGCCCCTCCGAAATTATTTCTATATACGCCCATGTCTCATTGGAAGGCAATCTGGAATATTAATATAGCGTGTTCGGTTCACTTCTACTGACATTATATCAATAAAAACCCGCCTCCAATCACTTAGTGTTCGTGTTGAATTATCTTTACTATTATTTCCTATAATTAAATTAAGAAAACATCATTAAATATGCACTAGAATTTATACATTTCTTCTACAAATGCGTCTTTGGATCGACGTCATGAGTGGGTTACCTCCCTATTGAAGGAGGGAATTCAATACCGAGGAAACCCAATCATGACGTCGCACAGTGCGGCGTTCTTATGAAGGAAGTCGACAAAAGTCTTTCTTGACGGACATTTAAAGAGTAAACTAATTTGATCATTAAAGAACACATGTATTTTAAGGGCCTTGACTAAAAACTAAGTTTTTTTTTTTTTTTTTAATTATATTTACAAAAATTTATTTGAAGTAGTTTATCGACCACCAAAATTTAATCAAAGAAAAAAGAAATTATTAGTATACAAAAAATTAGAAATAATTATACAAAAATGTACAAAGAATTAAAATCAATTATTCGCTGTCCGAAAAACTATCTTCGGATGGCGATAAGTTGTCCAGTTCAACTTGGAGAGAGTTTAAATTCGTGTTGTTGCGGTCTTTAAGCTTTGAATTCGAATGGTTTATTTTCCCGCTTAAAGAAATTGAAGGGTACGAAGATATTAAAAGACGATTTAAAAGGTGAGCATTCGAATTGATCCTATTGTTTCTAAAATGTCAACATTTTTTGGGTTTATGTTTTCTAAAAGAGAAAAATAAACACAGAATCATTCAAAGCAGTTCAAAGCAAGAAAAATGGTATATACATGAAGTATAACTGGTATTAAAGCAAAATAATTCAGAAACTCAGGATGTTTTGAATTGAAATTGAAAACAGTGTATCTGAAGTTATTTTAAAATTTTAATTAAAAATATTTACGAAAAATGTTAAAAACAAAGACAGTGGGCATTTTCTTGCCTTCGCATCGAAGAAGGCAAGAAACTAATAGATAGATACTGAAAATTCGAAAAGACTTTTGTATGGAAATTGTTTCGTTTAGAAAGATAAGCGAACTACCACTTGTTCAAACGTGGTTTGAATCCTTTGTGTTAATAATATTCGAATAAAAGCTCCCATTCCATGTCTCTGAGGTCAGTCTAAAAGGATTAGTAAAGCAAAACAAGTTGGAAAATATAGTTGCATTTTCGACTTTTGTCCACAAGCTGCCGCACTGTGCGTCGACCCGATGACGCATTTGTAGAAGAAATGTATAAATTCTAGTGCATATTTAATTTCTGGGCTATTTTCAGCTACTTATGAATTATTATTATTTTTAATAAGCTCTTCTTAATTTAATTATAAAAAATAATAGTAAAGATGTTTCAGCACGAACTCTAAGTGAAAGGAGGCGGGTTGTTATTGAGATAATGTCAGTAGAACCGAACACGCAATGTTTATATTCCAGATTGCCTTCCAATGAGAGATAATTCTATAGGCCTCTAGATAAACATTGTTGCTCATGAATTTTATGTAAGTGCAAACATGACGGGCGTTTGAAGTAAGTTCTCCAAGTTACTCTACATTTGCATTTGCTTTATAAACGTTCTGTTTGCTACTTGTGACTTGCATAATATATATGTAATACTGGAGAGGAAAGAAAAGGTCTCTACTAATGTCCCAAGGTGTGTAACCCGGCATCCAGGAAAAATATCCACATTTTCAGTGAATTTTGCAACAATAATAAAAGATTAATCTACTTAATATATATACTTAAATGTGGCAGAAGGTCAATAATAAAAAATGCAGAGCAGGAAATAAGAGAGTTGGATTAGATGCGTATTTTATATTATTGACCCTATAGGTAAATATTGCCACTTTTAAGTAAATATAGTAATATTAACGGTCACAATAATCATTACGTATATATGTATACGTTTGTTTGTATATGTTGCCGGCAAAGTATAGAATCCAGGCATTCTATAGAATGCCTGAGTGGTTTAGGCAAAGTGTAGAATGTATTAGTTTCTACATCATATTACACACATTGCCTAGGCATTCTATACAATGGCTAGGTATTCTATAGAATGCCTGTTGGTTATTTGGCATTGTATAAAATTAAAAAGATTTTGAGTATACTACATATACTTTACTTAGGTACTTGAAAGAAATGACAACAGGTAGAATTTGAGTGTTCAGAATCAATGCAAATCAGTAAAATAAAATTCAATGAAGAGAGAGGTATAACCGAAGGAGAGTGTCCTCAGCACAGATTTTCTTCAAAGTTTGCACTATAACGTATTTTGATGCACTAAACACGAATCCGTTAAAAAAAATTTGCTCTCAACTAGGAAAGAAGTTATTAAGCACTAAAGTTCACTGTTATGGAGATTATAAAAGACGGCGTAAACAGCGTATTTGTAAATATGCGCATGCACAATAATCCTTAATGCGCAGGCGAATGTTCTATAGAATGCCTAGGCAAAGTATGAAATAAGCATTTTTTCATACATTGCCGGCTGGATTTAGGCATTCTATAGAATGCCTAATTATATACTTTGCCGGTAACATATACACAAACAAATATAATATAATATTTGTAATTTAACACCCAAAAAATTATTACAATGAAACGAAACACTGTTTTCGAACCAAATTGTAGCGTTTGAAATTTCTATCGATCAGCCTCAGACGGTAAAAATGGTGCTTTGATTTTTGTAAGTGTGCGACTTGTTGATTTTTTGCCGAAATTTTATGAGCTTTTCAAATAACGCCTAGCATTGCCATTATTTGGAAACCCATTAACAAGAAGCAGTTCCAGGGAGACGGACTTCTTCTTTCGACGATTTGTTGTTTTTTTCGCCATGCACTGATAGTTACACATTTTGATTCATTTTGGTTGTCCGTAAAAAGAGATAAGAGAATCTCGGAAGGGGAGGGAGGCTTTGAATCATTCATAATCCGCTTCTATTTATATCACGGGTATTAACCGGTGAATAATATTCTTAGCTACATCAAAATGGATCAATAAAATTCAATGACGCCCATTTCGTCTCATAGCCCCCTTACGCCCTAGAAGTTCAAGATAATATTTGGTACATTTCTTAAAAAACTACTTATACCCAGAACGGCATACTCTGAAATCCGTAGGTTGGTGCAAACAGAGTTTCATGAAACTTTAGTTTCCCCGATTTCATGAAATTCGTTAAATCGGTTTCATGAAACTCGTTAAACAGGGTTTCATGAAATTCGTTAAATCTTCAGTGTTCATCGGACCTAAAGTTTCATGAAACTCCGGGTCCACCAACCTGTGGTTTTCTATCTATGCGTTGAGAGCAGCTTGAGTTTCACGAAACCAGTTAATTCAGTGTGCACCGGGCCTAAGTGTTTTCGGGCAAAGTCGAAACACAATACTTATTAGAATTTTCGAATATTTTCTTAAATATCTCGAAACAGGTTAGAACATTTTGATCAATAAAGTGTCTATTCAAAAGTATAAAAAACACTTCCGACAAAAACGGTTCTTAGGCAATTTTTTAACCGAGAGTCAACCCCGAGTAATCGGTGTTTAAAATGCGAAAGTGCCGATTTCGTTATTTTTGTCACTGCTTCTGCATCTGTGTTTTACTTAATTTATTCTTTTGTTGGTATTTTTAATTGTATTTAACAGTAAAATGAGTGTTTTAGTCAAACAAGGTAAGTAAATGAGAAACGTATTTGCAATAGTGTTTTCCTAGAATGCAAGTTGAGAGGGCGGAGTAAGTAATTTCTGCATAGGATACTGGCAGTTTTATGAGCAATGTGGCACCTAAAGTGAGGTTTCTCTTGAGGCGGTGTTTACATTTTTCAGAAAAGGTCTAATAAAAAATATTAATTCTTTTGACCCCGAGCTTTCCAAATGGTACCAGGGATAAGAACGGAAACGATAGTTCCTGTGAGATGGTTTTTTTTTTGGATGGAAAATTTGGTGCACATTCTTTAAAGCTGTTTTTTTATTTATGGCAGTGTTGGAATTTTTAATTATGTAAATATTTTCTTTGATTTTTCTTTTTAACGTGTTCCTCTCTTTATTTAAAATGTGATCGTCCTTAAAGTTAAAGTTATGTTTTAAAGTTAGTGCGTGTTCTGTCAATGTCGTCCTGTTTTCGTTTGACTTTAAAACATAACTTTAACTTTAAGGACGTTCACATTTTAAAAAAAGAGAGGAACACGTTAAAAAGAAAAATCAAAGAAAATATTTACATAATTAAAAATGCCAACACTGCCATAAATAAAAAAACATATTTAAAGAATGTGCACCAAATTTTCCATAGTATAATAAATTAAACCTCACAAAACAAATTTCACCAATAATCGATACCATGAAAATAGCTAAAGAATCGATACAAACAGCCATATTAATTACCACAGATGACTTTTCAGTACTACGCCTGACTCAAGCTAGACAAGATGACGAGAGGACTTCTTGATAAGGTAGGATTAAGATTAAGTTTAAATATTGTATGTTGAAATGTAAATTATTTAGGGACAGGATATGTATATTAGTGTAAACAATTTAAAGTTTTATTTTACAAAAAATATTGTTACATAGGAAAGCCCCTGAAGAGGTGCGAAAAGGCACGAAACATGTCGGGCGAAACATAACAAATAAAGCAGTTAATTTGAACAAAGAGTGTACTGCTTTATCGACCCCCTGCCAGAAAAACAAACAAGAAAAAGTGGAAAATATATATCGGGTCATCTTTCACAAAAATTAATATATATATATATATATATATATATATATATATATATATATATATATATATATATATATAAATTTACTTCCTTACCTTTGCACTTTAAAATCATTTAGTTGATATTTTTCATTTGTTATTCATTATTCATTGATAATCTCCCTTATGTGCTTAGACTGTTTGTAAATTATTACTAGAGCCCGGAAGTTAGGCAAAATGCCTTTTTTATCTGAATTGATATATTGAAGAATCAGATAGAAATAAATATGTTTCCGTGCATTTAGGAAGTGTAGAGACCATTTTTAATCTGCCTTTTTTGCCTATTTTGGCTATTTTAAGATTTAAAGCCTCTTTTTTTGTCTTTTTTGCACGTTATGCAGTTTTGTTTTTTTTAAACATTTTAAAAAGCACATACGAATTTCGAATTTCAGTTCGTCGAAAACAAAAAAGGTTTCACAAATTAAATTACATTTTGCCGTCACAAATATCAATTCGAAAGTTTATTTTCCCAACCCGTGGATTGACCCTCTGTAAATAACAGAGCCTTCCTTGGCAGAAGGAATGCACAGGCATAATGAATAGGAGGAAAGAGAGAGGATGAGAGAAGTACGTCTCCTTCCTCACACCCTTTTTGCTGTGACAATGGTATAGTTACCTGGTATTCCGGATTTAGAAATGATAAGATAATGCAGAGGAAGTTTTTCCATAATGAAAAACATTTTTTCTTAGAAGGTCTATGAGAGTTGATACTTTGAAAAAGCATCTTGTTGTTGCTTGTAAGAAGGGAAAGTAAGAGTAAGTACACTAATTCTGTGATAAATTGATAATAAAGAAATGAATGAGTATTTAAAATACATATTTTCATTAATAATGAGTGAGATTCCTCTTTGCCTTCACTCCTAATAAATGCCTATTTTAATTACAATACTGCCTATTTTCAGTATTTCAAGTGCCTTTTTGCCTGCCTATTTTAACCAATAATAAATGCCTATCTTCCGGGCTCTAATTATTACAGTTATGAAACCAATATTAAGTAACGTTCCGCCATTTCTATAAATAATTAACGTCCTCATTATCACTCTATAGAAACTGATTCCTTATCTATAATTAGCCAAGCCAAAACTAATTAACGAGTTACAGATACAAAGACATCGAGGTCATAATGTAACCTCAATGGTTTTAATGTTTCTTTGATCCCCTCCTGCAGTTTACGCATGAATTGAGACAGTTATTATTCGCTATTATAACCTGACAATAGATATTACACAGGTTCTTCGACCTAACGTAACCTTGTTAGGTCTAAAATGTTTAATAACAACATAATTATAACAAATATGAAAATATAAAGAAACTAGCTGAATACCCGTGCTTCGTCACGGCAGATAAGTAGTTATTTAATTGCGTTAAATAATGTATTGTCAGAATTAACGCTACTATATAATTTTGTGCAGTTTATTATATAGAGGGCCATACTATACATTATTCATCAATTGATAAGCAATCAAAGTATAATGTTTCTTGACATTGGGGTACTCCGGACCAGTGTCAAGAAACAGGTAACGCAGAGATAACTCGTTATCTAGAGGTTAGGAGTGACAGCAGTTTAACCAGTACAGGTTTAAATTCGTTGACAATATTAAATGTACGTTAAAATTTAAAAATTTATGATTCCAAGATGTCATTTGGAAACACTCATTATATTTGCGAGCGTTACCAAGAAGTGTTCTAATTGGGGATGCTGATGGGTAAGGAGGCTGTGCGAGGGTTCGGGGCTATTATTACCTCGGATGGATTATCACCAGGTATAGCATAAACTCTATGAGGGACAAAATCACAGTTAATTTCTAGTATTTAAGGTCTGCCATTATTGTTAAAATTAACCGAAAAATAAAAATAACTTTATGAAATAGATAATGTACGGTAAAAGCTGACTTGTTATCGTCCTAGCACCGCATGCTGCCTAGGCTTGCCTGATCTAACCAACTAAAACTTCAAACCCTTCTAAGAATACTTAAAAATTTGAATAACAAAAAATCCTTTCTTAGCGAGCGTTTACGACCCCCCCCCCGTTATAAAGGGAGTGTCAATGCAGAATTTCAAAATTTTCTGTCAAGTGGTTAGGGCTGGGCGATGATAGGTCAGTGAATGAGTGAGTGGTATTTGACAAATATATAGTAGATTAAATCATTTAAATATCACAGTCACGCTTTTCCTATAATTCATAACATATTATTTTAATTAATAATATTAAACAGTAAACTTATTAATATATTTATATTAGTATTTATATTCGTTTCGAATATCTTTTAATTAGCTTTTTAGCACTTTCCTCCGAAGGAAAGTAGCTATTGAGGTTGCACTCGTGACGGAATTTTTGAAAAATGTCTTCGAATCTTTATCGATCCTACCTAGTAGACACCGAAAATGACCCCCGTTAAAATTTATATATATCTATATATATCTATATATATATATATATATATATATATATATGCATATACATATATATATATATATATATATATATATATATATATATATATATATATATATATATATATATATATATATATATATATATGTGTGTGTGTGTCTGTTAACACGATAGCGGCCAGAGTTTTTGTTTTTTCGTCACGAAACTTGGTATATAGCATTCAATTAGCAAACGATTGAACGAGTTCGTTAACCACCAAAGTCGGTCCACCGGAAGGGGGGGTTTACCCCGAACCCAAAACACTAATTTGACTATGTCAGCCGTAATATTTGTTATATTTCAACGAAACTTGGTATTCGTAGTGGTAATATAGAGAGAAAAGTGAGATATAAAAATGAACTAAATCGGTTCATTAGAAGGGGGGGTTTACTCCGGACCCACAATACCCATTCGCCACTACCAGCCGTGATTTATGGTATATTTCGACGAAACTCGGTATTTGTAGTGGTAATCCACAGGTAAATATGTGTTTTAAAAATAAACTAAATAGGTTCATTAGGAGGGGGGGTTTACTCCGGACCCACAATACCAATTCGCCACTACCAGCCGTGATTTTTGGTATATTTCGACGAAACTCGGTATTCGTAGTGGTAATCTACAGTTAAATATGTGTTGTAAAAATAAACTAAATCGCTTCATTAGAAGGGGGGGGGGGGTTTACTCCGGACCCAAATTCCGAATATACTCATACCGGTCGTAATTTCTGCTGTATTGTAACGAAACGCGGTATACGTCATGGGTAACTCATGAGAAAGAAGTGTTGTAAAAATGAGCTGAATCGGGCAATCGTAAAGCGGGGGTTTAATTTGTAATATATTTCAATAGAAAAGCCCGCCAAACGTAGGTTCACAAAGCCGCCGCAAGGAGCGCTTTCTACCACTAGAGTGACTGTATCCTGTTCCTGCGTTAGATCAAAATACGATAATATGAGGTTTTTTGTATTTATTACATAGCTTAGTAGGTACCATGTGTAAATATAACTCTGGAAGCAAATTAATAATTGATCAGTTACTCATTACAAATTTAAAAGAGAACTATTCATGTTTTTATTTTATTTATGTAGGATATTTTAAGCAAATTGTTCTGGAAAGCAGTCTACACTACCCAAATTCTGAGGAAAGTGCTTTATTTATTCGTATTAAGATGATATTACGAAAGTTATTGAAGGTGATTTTTTTTTTTTTTTTTTTTTTTTTTTTTTTTTTTTTTTTTTAAGGCGTTTAACGTCTAGGTTATTAGCGCCTAGATTTTTTGTTTACACCGAGTCCGCCGCGGGACCACCAGCCAAGCTGCAGGGACACAGTCTGTCATCTGTACCTCCATAAAAAAAAAAAAAAAAAAAAAAAAAAAAAAAACCTTCAATAACTTTCGTAATATCATCTTAATACGAATAAATTCATAATTTATTTGCGAATTTTATTGTGAATACATTTTTATTCACAAATTATAATGTGAATAAATTTTTATTCGTATATTTTAATGTGATTTTTTTTGTAATCACTTGATTTTTTGTAAATATTCACATTTTTTGTGATTATTTACAATTTTTTCTGTGAATTTATTTTTATTCGCAGAAAAATTTGCGAATAAAATTTTATTTGTATTTTTATATTTAATATATGTGAATAAAAATAAATTCGTATTCACACTTATGAATACGAATTTATTTATATTTGTATTCACAAATATATGAAGTACGAATTTATTTATATTCGTATTCACAAATATATGAAGTACGAATAAATTCATATTTTTATTTATAAATAAAATTATGCCCATCTCTGATTGACATGTATACTTAGACCAACACAATTAATTATTGTACTTATAATTGTACAGATTTTAAATAAAATGAAAAAAAAAATGAATAATTAATTAATTAATTAATTTCTTTAGAGGCAAGGTCCTTCGCAGGATCTTGTAGCTTTAGCACTTGACAAGATCCCATTTCATTACTGCCGCATTCTGCGGAAAGTTCAAAGGTGAAGGATTGCTTTGTAATCTCTCAGATTGCCGTGTTATTAATGGAATTTTAATTGCAAATGCACTTGGATCTTTTGTTGAACGTTAAGGCATTAAAATGAAAATCTATTCAGGCTTTCTATCAAGGAAGCATTAAAACATAACCGTTTATAGAGCTTACGTGATCCTTAAGAACCTATAAATCGTAACCGATGAACGGATGGTGTATAAGTACTAAGTACGGTAATAACGTATATTATGGATTGAAACTCACTTCAACAGATGTAACGACGAGACTGAAATACAATAATTCGCAAGTTTTCATACAGTCCGAGAGCTGGCAACGCACTTTTCATGAAGTGTTTTATGCACCCTGAAATTTTTCCATAATGTACCTCTTAGGTAGATAAGAAGATAAATATGTGTTTCCTGGACCAGGGCCGCCACATCTCAGAGCCGGGCCCGGGACCAGATCACGGGCCCCCACTTTTCTCAGCCGGGCCCCCACTTCTCAGAGCCAGAATGAAAATTCTAGTACTTTTCTATTGGACTTTGAGCATTTTAAAATTATTTTTATCTTGAGTTTTGAGCAAAATGAGAATAACAGCCGACAATCGGTGCAGCAAAGGTCACTTTCGGTACTTGGCAAAATAGTAGCGCGTTTTGTTTTTAGTCTCCAAATCTCACGCAAATTTAAATATGTGTGTTTTAATGCGCTTAAATCAAAACTGCCTTCCGTTTTGACATCCTAACTTGTTCTTAACATTAAACAACACATTTCCAGTCAATTCCAAAACATAAAAAAAAATTTCTAAGGAGCTGATTTTTCTCTATTTCCTCATACTAAGCGACGAAGTGACTCCGGATTTGCTATTAACTCCTCAAAACACACCTATATTGAAAATTCCAGGCAATTCTGAAACAAAAAAAAATATGCTGAAAATTTGCCAAGGCTATAGCCTTGGCAAAATTGTAGCGCGTTTTCTTTTTAGTCTCCAAATCTCACGCAAATTTGAATATAAGTGTGTTTTAATGCGCTTAAATCAAAACTGCTTTCCGTTTTGACATCCTAACTTGTTCTTAACATTAAACAACACATTTCCAGTCGATTCCAAAACATAAACAAATTTTTTCAAGGAGCTGATTTTTCTCTATTTCCTCATACTAAGCGACGAAATGACACCGGATTTGCTATTAACTCCTCAGAACACACCTATATTGAGAATTCCGGGCAATTCTGAAACAAGAAAAAAATATGCTGAAAATTTGCCAAGGCTATATAGCCTTGGCAAAATAGTAGCGCGTTTTGTTTTTAGTCTCCAAATCTCACGCAAATTTGAATATAAGTGTGTTTTAATGCGCTTTATTCAAAACGGCCTTCTTTTTTGACATCCTAACTTGTTCTTAACATTAAACAACACATTTCCAGTCGATTCCAAAACATAAAATTTTTTTTCTAAGGAGCTGATTTTTCTCTATTTCCTCATACTAAGCGACGAAATGACACCGGATTTGCTATTAACTCCTCAGAACACACCTATATTGAGAATTCCGGGCAATTCTGGAACAAAAAAAAATATGCTGAAAATTTGCCCAGGACCCCCACGGCGCCCCGGTACAAGTGTACCCGGTTGTCCCCCCCCCCCCCCATGTGGCGGCTCTGTCCTGGACATACCTTGATGCACCAGGTACTGCGTATAGGCCCTATACTATAGGGGAAAGGTGCAAAACAATATTGCCCAAAACCAGAGTTTTAATCAGAAGCCAACTAACTATCTTTAATCTAAAATTATGACAATTTTAATTAGCCAACTATTATTAATGACACAAATTGAAAATTAAGGCAATTTTAAAATTAATAATAAATAAGGCAGGCACTTTTAAGGGGGTTAAAATATAAATTTAAAAAAACAACAAAGTACCTAGTTTTTATTTTTAATATTAAATGAAGTGCTTTATTCACGCTGCGATTTAAACAGCGTCTTCAATAAACATGTTTGGAAATAATTACAAAAGTGCAGACACTTTTGTAGGGTATAATTATCAGGAAACATAAAAATAAATGTTGCCTATGATAGACTTCAATATACTGCGCGTAACCGTAAGAATGAATGACAGCACCGCACAGTTGTGGTTATTCTCTGCGCTCTCATTGGTTCTTGCTCATATGATATTGTACAGCTGATCCGAATTAAATGGCAGCGTGTATAAAACTCTCATTTTATATGAGAATGATTTTTTTTTTACGTGTTAGGGTGGGTTTGCACTTGCTAGGTATTGCAGGATATTTCTATCAGAGAGAAATTGCGACTATTGAAACCCCATGTAAAATGTATGTCGGCAATAAATTGCTCATGGTAGAATTTATTGCAGACATACATTTTACATGGGTTTTCAATAGTCACAATTTCTCTCTGATATAAATATCCTGCAATAACTAGCAAGTGTAAACCCACCTTTATACCCCTTAAAAGTGTCTGCTACATTTATTATTAATTGTAAAATTGTCATAATTTTAGATTAAAGATAGTTGGCTTCTGATTAAAACTCTGATTTTGGGAAATATTTTTTTGCAACTTTCGCCTGTGCGCAGTACCTGACGCATCAGGTATGGAAACTTATATTTACCTTCTTATCTACCCAAGAGGTATATTATAGCAAAATTTCATGGTACATAAAACACTTCATGAACCGTGCGGTTACTAGCTCTCGCACTAATAGTTTACTCTTCTTAAGTACATTAGAAAAGTCAATTGAACCTCTTTTAGTCAACCTTTTTAGCGTAGCCCCCGCCCTATCGTTAGAAAAATCAGTTTGACAGCCATCCTACGGCGGAATATGGAAGCGCTAACGACAAATGTTGAAACTTCTCAACCAAAAGATCACGAAAATAGGTCGTGTACATTTATAGTCATAAGAAGATTTATATATCATAATTTCGTTGAATTTAGGACATGTAATTTTCCCGTAAGTCGGTGCGACGTCTTTCAATGATTGAACCAAAGAATATAATTTTTCCACCATATTTAGAAAAGAAAATGTTAAACATGTCGCCTTGGAGGTTGTTTCTTTCGATTTTCCACGTCAGAATACAAATTATATACTTAGCGGCTGTCTTTGCGCTATCTAACGACATTGAAAATGCTCGTCGCACTGGAAATGTTAACAGTTTAGAGTGAAATAGCATGTCGTTCAGAATCAAAGACATCCATTGAAGTCTTTATCTTCATATTGCCCGTTCAAAATTGTAGCTTCGGTGATGTTGACATTACAAAGGCGTGGCTGGTTTATATTCTGCAAGATAATTATTATATATCCGAAATCCGGGCAATTCCAGCGACATTAGGAATTCCGTTGGATAGTTGACAACATAAAATAATACTTTTTTCCTCTCCGGAAGAGACAAGTAGTCTCCGTCGGTATCTTTTTCCTGTCCGGAAGAGACAAGTAATCTCCGTCGGTATCTTTTTCCTCTCCGGAAGAGACAAGTAGTCTCCGTCGGTATCTTTTTCCTCTCCGGAAGAGACAAGTAGTCTCCGTCGGTATCTTTTTCCTCTCCGGAAGAGACAAGTAGTCTCCGTCGGTATCTTTTTCCTCTCCGGAAGAGACAAGTAGTCTCCGTTGGTATCTTTTGGCATTGGAGGAAAAAAGTATTATTATTTCGATGATATTTACCTTATCGAGTTTTTTGGGGTGCTGGTTTTAAATCTGCTTTTATTATTTATGAAAAAAAAAAAAATGTATAATGCTAGTTTATTTTAAACGTAAGCATATTTTTGAATTTATTTGACGCAACATAAATTATTGTTTAACGATTGTATTTGTTCTTTAATCTGCTCTCTAAAACAAACGAATTGGCGAAAGAATCATGTCGATATCATTTTCTAAAATCTATATATAAAATAAAGCATTTTCAACCTATTTTATTTTATTTCACAGCTCCTAAGGCGCATTGGACAGAACGTTGGGTCACGTGTCGGCTATTTTTCGATGTAAAATCACAAAAAAAAAAAAAAAAAAAAAAAAAAAAAAAAAAAAAAAAAAAAAAAAAAAAAAAAAAAAAAAAATTGACCCCACCACGGGGGGTCTTACACCCCTTAAACGTGCGATAGGACCGATATAAAAAATACGAATCCATTATTTTAAGGTATTTAATAAATACACAAAGTTTCATAAAAATCGGCTTCGGACACTTGGAGATGTTTCCTTGTTAGTTAGGTTCATTAACATGCCAAAAATCAACTTTGATATTCATCCCTTTATGCTAAATAATAACCCTCAAAAGTGGCCCTTTGAGAAAAGAAAACATTTATTTTTAATGGCAGTTTTCTGATATTGGACTTCAAAATATTCAGATAGTAAATAAGAAATAAAAGATAGAGCAGATTGAAAGGAATACAATGGTGTTTAAATTATTAGTCTACAGCTTACCAGTCCTGAGAAAATGAATTTTCCGTAAGAGCTTATAAACCCAAAAATCAGCATACGCGGGGAAACAAGGATGGCCGCCATTTTCGAACGGTTGACTCTAAAAGAATTTTAAAAATTGTTTCATTTTTTTCTAAGCAACCAGATTATTTTTTTTCTGGGCCATTTCAAATGGATTGACCGTTGGATGGGTGATAGTCTGTGTGGAACTAAAGTGCTGTATGCATTATAAAATAGTAGCAACTTTAGATACCCAGGTATTAGCCCAGGATTGATTTATAGCTGCAAAAAAAAATTATATTATAATCATAAATTTCTGATCAATTGAGTATATCAACTTTTTTTATATATATGTCGCGTAGTTAATATAAAAATAGTACGTCTTTTTCTTTTGTCTACTACATTATTACTGGGAAATGATAAAAGAAAGTAGTCCAAAAAATAATTATTTATATCCAAAAAAGTAATTTTATAAAAACAAGAGCTCTTATTTGGCGCAATAGTAACAAACGTTGCTACGACGTTAGATTTCACGGTGGCATTGAGTGTATCACATGTTTCTAATGAATTGCAAATGATGTTCGGTTGCATTATCTTCTCGTCAATCTCCTCCCAATCTTTTAGTGTCTACGCTTTTTTAGCCTGCGGTAAAATGTTTTCAATGTTTTCCAATTGTGGAAAATGTTTGTATACAAATTTGAACCACTTTCATTTTTGTGGCGTTTGGAGTCGACGTATTAAGCAGGTTTCCTCCCTAAGCAGGAAGGAATGAAACGCGATACAATGTATCTGAGAGGCTGTTTATGCTAAACAATTTGTTTCGTGTATATCCGGGTCATCTGAGAGTCAGTTTATGCTATTTCACATTCAACGAACTTCAGCTTTCATTTGAGCATAACTATTTTTTTGCCAAATAGCATTATGCATCCAAATAACGCATACTGACATACACGCATATATATATATATATATATATATATATATATATATATATATAACGCCAGATAAGTAGTTTTTTTATTGCGTTAAATAATGTATCATCAAAATTAACGCTGCTATATAATTTTTTAAAGTTTAATATAGCATGGTTCCCGTCATACTATATGTTATTCATTAATTGGTAAGTAATAAATTGATAAGTATAATGTTTCTTGACACTAGGGCGCTCCGGATCAGTGTCAACAAACAGATAACCTAGAGATAAACCGTTATCAATAGGTCACCAGTAACAGCGGTTTAACCAGTAGAGGTTAAAATTCGTTGTCAATAATAAATGGATGTTAAAATTTAAAAATGTATTTTTCCATGATGCCATTTGGAAACACCCATTTCATTTACGAGCAGTACCAAGAAGTATTCTGACTGGGGATGCCGATGGGTGCGGAGGCTGTGCAACCTCGGATGGAGCATCAGTAAAACTCTATGGGGGACAAGTTGAAATGAACCTCATGAGCATAAACCCTATGAAGGACAGTTTATTTCTAGTAATTCAAGGACTGCCATCATAGTTGAAATTAACCGCAACTAAAATTAATGGGGAGGCCCGCTGGCCGAAAGTGTTAAGGCGTGACCGTTTAACACTCCGTGCCAAAGGTCGTGGGTTCGATTCCCACTAGGGGTGGTGGATTTTCTTAAGAAAAAAGAAAAGGCATCGGCCCTATCCTGGCTAGAAAAGGGTGGTAACCTATAGAGAACCCGTCCCAAAACTCTCAGTTAATAATAATGGACGTTAAAATTTAAATAAATAAAAATAATACTATGAAATAGATACAGTACGGTAAGAGCTGTCCTGTTATCGTCCTAGAAACGCATTCTTAGCCACTTAGCCACTGGACCACGAGAAGACCCTCAAAAGAAGTATTGCGATTAATATGAATTTAGCTTCGTCTTTTAATGGTGTTAATTAATATATAGTGAAAACAAACAACATCGTCTTTAGAATAACCTTCTTGGCATAGTTAATAGAATTAACAGTTGTTGTCGGTGTGTTAATTTTCTCCTCACCTTCAGCAAGTATCGTAGTTCTGTTTAAATTTGCTCTGACAAATGTAAACACGCGACAATAGTATTCATCATATGTCAGTCAAGGACGGATAGTGGACGAGAAGGTCACAACTCTCGCGTAAACATAAAAACAATCACTTGGATTTGTTTTGCAGGAAATGACTTTAACTCTTTCGGTACTGAAGATTGTATAACAACAGTGTACCGTGGGAGAGGAGGGAATGAAGACTTGGCGACTGCATTGTCTCTGCCGATCAGTGGTAATAACCTTTTTATCGTCATTTCTCAATTACATAATTACAATATTCACTTATAACTCCGTGTCAAGGGTCGTGGGTTCGATTCCCACTATGGGGTGGTGGCTTTCCTTGAGAAAAACGAAAAGGCATGAGCCCTGTCCTGGCTAGAAAAGGGTGGTAACCTATAGATAACGCGTCCCAAAATTCGTAGTTAATAATAATGGACGTTAAAATTTAAATAATAGCAATATTACGTTCTATTATTATTTTCTTTAATGATGATCACTAACTTTTACAAAATACCAAGGAATCACCACCCCTAGTGGGAATCGAACCCAACACCCTTGGCGCGAAGTGGTAAGTGGTCACGCCTTAAGGGGTAATACTACCTTGTAACTTTCTTTTTTACATTTTTTTTTTTTTTATGGGCTAAACTTCTTTCTTGACTAATCAAAAATGATATCCGAAAGTGTTTATGCAAAGAAAAAGTTTTAAATGGGCAAAAAATACGATTTTTCCAGTGAAGTCCCGATGCCGATTGAACGCGATGCTGGTATTAGAGTGAGCCTTGATTGGTCCCTTTTTAATTGTTAAGTTTTTGTTGTGCTCCTTCAATAAATTTCAAAATTTAAACCCATTTTTTTATCTTTATTACAATGAAGTATGAAAAAAAAATTAAAAAGGAAAAAATAAACATTACAGAACATTAAACTCTAAATTTGTTTTCTCAAAACTATGTTTTTCAAATCGGGCAATACTCTGGCGTCTTCAATTTCAAATTTTAACTGTAGCTTCTTAATGACATTTGCTAGTAATGTTTTTGGATTTAATGTAATGATAATGGATTTTTTCTATTCATTGAAATATAGGATTTTGAATAGTAGGATTTTTTTTTAATAGAAAATGAAGAATTGTTCACCATCGTCGAAAAAATGAATATTTCTTAAAAATCCTACGTACTTTAAAACAAAATATTAACTGCTCCATGTTTAAGCATTCGAAATGACACTAGGGATAAGAACAGAAACGTGCTAAGATGAAGCGGTTCCTGAGAATCGGACTTTCTAATCTGTTTAACAACACGTTAACTATCATAGCCAACCGTAGATCCCTGAAGTTAAGCAATGTTGGGGGGCCCAACATGTTGGTATCTGAATGTGTGATCGACCACGTACTGTTGGCATTATAAAAGTATGGCAAAAAAAAAAAAAAAAAAAAAAAAAAAAAACGTTAACTACAATAGTTTTCTATATATTTATTATTCAATTACATATCAAACTCGTCGATCTACTTGCGTGATCATGAATACACATATTAAAGATTGCAGCTTAGTCTCGGGTTTCGTATCTCTTGCAAAGGAAGTTCATAGGGAGTATCAGTCGTCAAATGTGCCCGAACGGTTAACAATAATATTAAAATATCTTATATTTAATATTATTGTTAAAAATTAACATTCTCCTTGAAGTTATCTGGTTTATTGGTACAATAATGTTTAGCCCGTTTCCAGGCTCCCCGCAAAAGGGAAGAGAAGAAGTGGTCTTCTACAGACTAAGAATCGACCACAAACGATTTACCTATGGTTACCACCTTCAGATGGTTAGAGTACATTCATCTGCCCAGTATATATTAACTGAATGCTTCACCTACCAGAATGAGAACAAATTCCATAAGCAACGAAATAGATTTAATTAGGATTCTTCATTCCACTAAAGATTGTAATGAAATTTAAAGTCCAATAAGAGATTGTAAGATTCAATACGTGAATAGACCCAGCTGGGAGTGATGGGCCCACCCTGAGCTGATTGGGCTGGTGAGAGGCTTCGTGTTGCGAAATGTCCTTTGCAGTCTCACGCTTAAATAGTCTGCACTTCCTCGATGCAAGGGTTTTCCTTGTTTCCCAGCAACTTTCCTTCTATCAGCTAAAGTTTATTTAGTGGCGACAATATCCCGATGTGGTTGAAACCCTCCCCTAAAAACACCGGAATTTTCTATCAGATCCTGAGACTTTAATATCTATATCTGATATAATCTGCAGTAACACATTTCTGAGAATAGAGTTATATCGGAAATGTTTTCTCGAAATCGACTCGAGGATCACTGGCGATCGACCGTTTGAGCACCCGTGATTTAATTGATTCATTCTGAATTAATATAAAGAGAAACGTTTATTTAAAAATAAAATAAAATGGGATGACCAATTACGTTGGGTTGCGAGATACTCCGCGAGCTTATAATCCTTTCGGAAATAGAGTTCATTTACAGGCTGAAGATGTAAGGAGTTCGAAATAAGGTATAGAGAATAAACAAATATATAAAAATAATGACAATTGATTCTTATTGGAGATAATTTTTTTTTGCATTTTTCTACACAAAACTTTATTTTGTAAGTTTATATTAACCCTTTCAGCTCGGAGGATCCGGGGCGGGGGCATTTAAAATCGTTCTGCAATCTCAAGGGAACCGGAGCAGAGTTATTTAAAGTTTACTGGTAATATAAATGAAAATGCAACCAAAAAGTCAGTTAGGTCAATTTAACATGACCTTGAAAATCCCATTCATGGATATTTTAAGGTAAAATTACTTTTTTTGGTATAAATCCTTTTTTTATATCGACAAACGAAAGATCAGATAATTCAATGTCCTGATTCATTCAAATTTTGACATGATCGTTATTTCAATGTACAGTATTTTTTCCCCCTATGAAATCAAAATGTTTCATTCGAATCCCAACTCAGGTCATAAATCCATTATCAACTCAAGAGTGGTATAGTAGGATTAATTAAATTCAACTCAAATAAGTTTGCATATCCACAATTCCAACTTTGAATAATTGCAGCATGATCCGTCAGTTGATTGCTAGCCATATGTTACAAACATGGGGGTTAGTTTGAAACCTTCAAAATCCGTTAGGGCGGAAATAAAATAATACGGGTATAATGTTTATTGATGTTCTGCCTGTATACAAAGTTATATTTGATTCTTGAGTAAAACATCAAACCCCTTTTGCAGATACAAGGAGAATAACCTCCACTGAAGCTCATTCTTTGTCGTTTTAGATATCACAATAAAAAGGTGATAGATAACAGTTGCCAAAAGTTCTCTTATAATTGATTATGAAATAAGACCTTCGGCTCCCTACTTCTTTGCCTTTCTCTTCTGCATGTTTGCAGGAGGCTTCGAGGAAAAACTGAGGTTTATTCGCCTAAACACGAGAAATTCCGACAACTTTATTATCATGACATTTTTCATGACAGTTTGCCTCTGGCTAAAAGAAAAGTAGTTATTTAATCGGAGATTTAATCATAAAAAACTAACTCGCAAATAATTATTCCTGAAAGATAAGCAAATTATTGGATGAAAAATGTTCTCAAGCAACATGTTATACATAATAGTTTATAATTACAATTAATTGATAGTTCGACACAAAATATGTATTCAGCAAAATTACTTCATGTTTTACAGTCTGATTTTTGAATTATTCATTTTACAAGGCTGTTTTGAATGCTTCAAATTTAACATCTATAATCAAGGATCACGAACCTAATTTAAATCAACTATATTTTAATAAAAAATAGTTATGAATATATACATATCTTGCATCGAGCATGCCTGTTTAAGATAAGTCCACCATCCCGGGCGTTAACTACATCATATTATAAGGCTGGGTAATTGGACCCTTTCACATCCAATCCGCGTATTTATTATATAGCTTCCTTCCTCGGTCATGTAGTATTCTTGTCCCTAACTGGAGATTCGGTAGTATTTTCGCCTTGTAAGCAAGACATCTGATAGTATTTTCTAAATTCTCAAGATATCTAGTAGTAATTCCGCCATCTGGTAATATTCCAGCAATTTACTCAATATATCTGGTAGTATTCCCGCCAATTACCCAAGATATCAAAAAGTATGTCCTCAATTTACCCAAGATAGCTGGTAATGTTCCCGCAATTTACCCAAGTTAGCTGGTAGTGTTCCGGCAATTTACCCGAGATAGCTGGTAGTGAAAGCCATTTTCCATTAGGAAAGGGCGGGGTCCTTTACGGATTTGTGTTTTATGAATAATGATAACCCAAAGCGGATGAAAAGAAATGTTGTTCTATCCGAAGGTGAATATGGTCTTCCTTAATGACCGACCACCGACGATGAACCAAACCCAAGAGCAACAGGGGGCCCCAGGTTTATCAGTAAGGTAAGGAAGATCAAGACGATTCTTGCAAGTCCAGGAATTCGACCTTCACCCAACCGTAGGCAATGCCTTGCTGGTCGCTTGAAATGTATTGATATTCCACAAGCGGTCTGTGTTATTTTATTGATCTTAATCGTTAGCAGGCTGAAATGGATAGAACTAAGAAGACAGAATCTAAATAAACATTCTCAAATTTTGATCTAAGATCTAATTCGCTGTGAAAAAAATACTTCCTAAATTTATTGAAGGATGTTCAAATTCCACTGGCCAAGGGTTTTCAACAGTTTACAAACGTTCATAGCAGAATGTATTAGAAGATATTGAACAAAATATAGCAGTTGACAAAAACTACTTATGTCTTTATAGAACAATGTTTTATAGTACTATCTCTTCCCCAAACGTTACCAAGATATATGAACAAATAGTTTGGATGAATGTGTAAAAAGGTTTACAAATCAGTCTGGCAACTTGAATACTATCAACCAAAAAACAATATTCGTTCTTGTTTCTTCAAAAACAGTTAACGATAGCATAGGATCCATATTTTCTTGCCAATCGAGGAGTGTGACAGGTGGCCACTAGTACAAGCATTTACTGTGTAGGTATAACATACTTCAAATTACAGCAAACTAAAGAGATAATGCGGTCATTAAAGTACTTCGATTGCTTGCTTGTCCCTTAAATGTTAGTTGGGCCTAAGGACTGTTTGAAACCTGATCTTGCAATCCCGAAAGAAAATATTAGATGATAAAATTCATAGTGTGGACCTAAGTTTTCAGCTCCGTTTTCTATATTGCCGGACTTCATGAACAACGAATATCTGACAGGCCGAGGCAATTTCAATGTCTGCCTAAAAAGATTTGCGATAAAAGAATCGGAAGCTTGCGACTACGGAGGCGGGGCTGAAACCGGGGAGCATGCTCTGCTACAATGCGAGAAGTACTCCCCCCTCGACTCACGCTAGATCTGCGGCTACTCACCGGAAATAAAGACCCTCGTAGATAACCCGGTGATTTTGCCTTTTTTTTTACTTTCCTGAAGGAGTGGAGAAAAATAAAAGGCACACTCTAACAATCAATAAATAATAAAGTACATCTCCTGACCATCATTTTTCCAAATCCTTGAAGATATAAATGGTAATGGAGAGTTTCACTAATCCTTCCCCCCCCCCCCCCCAAATCCTTGAAGATATAAATGGTAATGGAGAGTTTCACTAATCCTTCCCCCCCCCCAAAAAAAAATATAAAAAATAAAAACTAAAAGCTTAGGTTGCGGTAGAACATTAGTCGCCTTCCGTTCCATTTGTGACACACTCGTTCCCTAATTTTTTTTTATTTTTTATTATAATTTATTTATGAGCACCCCGCATTGACAGTGTTTCGCCCAGATACACATATAAAATGGAAATACATAATAATTATAGATCCATAGTAATTAACATCTTATAAAATAATTATAAATCCTTAATAATTAACATATTACATAATATTTATAAATCCAATTACATTATAGTGTGTAAAAATAATGAACATGTGTACATTTTCGATTTTTCCCTTGCTAGAAATAACCTGCAATGATAATGCCATTTGGCTACTTTAAATGTGCGAAAAATCCACTAACTAAATGCAAAATTCAGAACACAAAAATGTTCATGAATCAAACACTTGACAAATTCATCAAATTTTGTCGTTCTTTACGTTATTACACAATACTATTAACAAATAAAATATATCAATTACCTGCATAATTATGAATGTATTAAAATGTCCAAGACACAAAGACAAAATAAATACTGAAGCTCCAATAACGATTAATGATTGAATGTAGATATTTCTGTTGTATATTAGAGCGTTTCTTCCCTACCTATGTGGACGAAACCATTAAGTTGCCATCCCCTTAGCTACACAACTGGCGGTTTGCAGTTGTAAGTATATCCCTACAACCAGTTCAGCTGGTTATATCTTCTACTCGATATTAAACCTTTGCGCTCGAGGGCTTCGAGGAGGAGCCATTTAAAATTTGTTGGTAATATAAATTAAAAAAAAAATGCAAGTGCAAATGATATATATATAAAGCTTTAATAATGCTGTCATTCGTTTTCCTATGTTAGGCAACCTATAAAACGAGTACCCGCAAGTAAATGAACTCGAAAACCTAAGCGTTCCAATAATTTTCGCGCGAATTTCACTCCAATAACCATGTTCCGGTGGACGGATTCTGCTGGGTATATACAGGGTGTCCCAAATAAGACGGCTCAAACTAATTTTGCGGCCAAACGGTTGGTCTGAGAAAGAAATGGCACAGGCAAAAGTTGTAGGGCTTGACCTAAGCTTTCAAAATATGTCGATTATTTAACATATTGACCGCGCATGTGTGCTCGGTGCTAGATGAAATGTTGGGGTTTGCAGATGACCCCTATTATTATGCACATCATTTTAAAGGGAATTAAAAATCAAACCCTTTGCTGCAAACCTCATTTCGATATTTTTAAAATCAAATGAGTTTCGTGCGATTCAAATGTTATTGTTTTAAATTAAAACGATTTTTTGTAGACACTTACAGAGGTCGGATATGCATGTGTGATACATGACTTTGAGGTATTTTTTCCTTAACTTTCTGAAAAAAATATGGCCGATCCTCTAAAAGAAATATTATTCCTAAGAACTTTAATAAAATTGAAAATAAGACATATTTTTTAAGTATTTATTCTTTAGGGATTAACTAAGCTAAATCTGATCATTCATGTTATCTATCTAATCCATTGGATCCGATATTCCTTATTGGATTATGGTTCATTATTTTGCTTTTGTTCATTATTAGTGTAATGTTCGCTTTCAACCATGAAATTCACAAGTTGTGAGATTGTGGACATGATTATTGTTTTCGGGGAGTGTATATATATATATATATATATATATATATATATATATATATATATATATATATATATATAATGAAATGAAAAAAAAAACTTTATTCTAGGACTTTGTCCCTTAAGAATAACATATAAATACACTTGTTCGAATATACAAATTTAAAAGAAAAATATAACTCTATAGGTACGTAAAGAAGAAACAACAACCACAACAAAAAAACTCCTACGTACATATTAATAAAATGAAGAGAGTGAATGTATTGTAATTGTGAGCTGCTGTACTAAAAGTAAAATAGTTTAATAAGAAATTTAAATATCACACTAGTAGCCAAATATAAAAACAATTAAAAATAAACGAAGAAATGATTCTAATAAGTAATTCTTCTAAGAACGGTTTTAGATGCTTTAATACCATATAAATCATTACATTTGTGTTTAACAAACAAACCAAAACAGTGTAAACGCTGCTATATCAATAATCTGGAGGAGGTTAATTGTAAATCTTATCTACACTTACACAAAGGCTTAAAAAGTTTGAACATTTATATATTAGCTTCCTGATAAGGTTTATTGTGGGCGAGGAGAGAGATATACTCCACAAATTGGTTTTTTTTTTATGAAAGTGTATCAACTATTCTCTTCTGTTGTATTCCAAAAAATAAAATTCTTTGGATTTATTTTGACCAAATGAACAAAATAATCATAAAAAGTCTAATTAGCAAAAACTGCACAATTTTCGCGAGTTTCTATTATTAATCTTTGTGTCATTTAGAATGCTTGGAATAGAAACAGTTAAAAGTATTCTCAGTCACAGAAAGCAAGGAAACATTCTACTATTCGGGCAAAGTGGAAGGTTCCCTTGCTTACTGTGGCTATGAATAATTTAATTATAGCTAATATAAAATATGTGAATTTTATTTATTCACATATTTTATATGTTGACCTTTCGCCGTGGATATGAATAAATTAACCAACATATACTAACTCACTCCTCCAAGTTTCTCAGTCAGAAAATTGAACCACCGTTAGTTTTTTTGGCAAAATAAAAATAAAATAAAATGAATGACTTAATAATTGAACCTGCTGGTTATAAGAAATATAAAGGACCAAGATTTTTTTTTTTAACATTTATTGCAGCGGTTTCCTTGCTGAGAAAATTTCTTATGTGTCCCCCTTAGAACAATGCAAATTTATGCCATCTCATACATCATCAATCTATTCCCCAAGCTCTTTTAATTGTTGTAAGTGCTTTCACATCATGATGGTATACTCTATCACTGAAGGACTTGCTCTGGGATCTTAGAAAGGGAGCCCCAGTCCATGACATTAGATACACCGTAAATATGCAAAAAAAAAAAAAAAAAAAAAAATCTATATAATGAGGATAAAAGTTCAGCGAAATATCCGTAATTGAAACCACTCTTTTGTCTAAACTAAATAGTTTATGCCCTAAATGGTCCACGCCTATTTTTTTGCATTTTCAGAGGAATTAATGCAGTACCTCACAAAACTCCATAAATGGAGTGTAACCATATACCGGTAGGGCAACGGCAGAATTGTCTACAAGGTGGAAGAATTAAGATTCCTCCTTTATTCCATCTTATACCGATAGCACTATGGCGGAACAGTGTATAAGGTGGATTAAAGGCTCCTCCATTTCAACTTACACGGATAGGGCCACGGCGGAATCGTGTATAAGGTGGATAAAGCTTCCTCCTTTATTTAAACTTACACGATAGGACTATGGCGGAACAGTGTATAAGGTGGATTAAAGGTTCCTCCTTCATTTCAACTTACACGGATAGGGCCGCGGCGGAATCGTGTATAAGGTGGATAAAGCTTCCTCCTTTATTTCAACTTACACGATAGGACTATGGCGGAGTAATGTATAAGGTGGATTAAAGGTTCCTCCTTCATTTCAACTTACACGATAGGACTATGGCGGAATAATGTATAAGGTGGATTAAAGCTTCCTCCTTAATTTAAACTTACATGGATAAGGCCACGGCGGAATTGATTGGTGGAATAAAACTTCCTTCTATATTTCTACTTATATAGATAGGGCCACGGCGGAATTGCGTATATGGTGGAATAAAGCTTGCTCATTTATTTCAAATTATACGGATAGCGACACGGCCTACTACTTAGTATTCATTCCATCTTCAATAAGTCTGCATCATTAATTTAATAAATTGCCTAATTCTTCTGATTTGATTCAACAAAGGATTCTTGGCATTCGAGACGACATCATATGCGGGTTTCTTAAAGGGAAGCAGTAAGCACACAAAAATATCAAACATCAGTTATTCGACAATAATTTGTGAAAAAGATAAAATAATGGTAAGCTCCTTCAAGTTCAAAACACCGTCCATTTTAATGAACTAGAGAGGGCTTAAATACATTTCAACAGCGCAAAACAGTTGATGTGGAGATGATTCAAAGCTGCTCTAGATCCGCGCAACCTTGAATACTAAAACAGCTGTGGCGAATTGTATGAAAGTGTATCCCACGTGTTCGTGAACCGTGATCCAGACTCGTAGTGAATGGTCTTGCATTACTCAAGGTGTATGAGAGCGAAGCCCACGCGGAGCCTTCAGCAGGACAGAATGCTTCGTGCTGTCGCTCCATTAAGCTCGTGTCTGTTGTAGTATTTTACCGATATGGGGTTATAAAGTAAGCTTTAGTACTAAAAAGTATTTCACACATGAAAGGAAATATATTCCAGTCTAACAGTTCAGAGGTTTTGTTTCTTCGCTCTCTTTTCCTCGTTATTTTAAACTTCAAGTGTGCCATTAGCCTGTCATTTGCTGCCAAATTACCAGTCTCACTTCCATCCTGGCTGTTAAACATTGTACATCTCTGGGTCAATTCACGTAAAATCGCCCACTTTTAATATATGTTCGTGCCATCATATCTCAGATATTTTTCAAAATTTTTTCATGAATAGAGATGTATGAGATAATGTCAAATTAATTTTTTCAGATATTTTTATCAAAAATTGAACCAGGGGTAATTTTTTGAAATTCTTGTTTTTTGCATGATTTAGGTTACTGCCTTTCTGATAACAGTTTTGAAAAACATTTGTGTTTTACTTGTTTTTCAAAAAATCCAGCTGTTCTTGGTATCAAATTAAAGCTAATGCTTTTCTCTATCAAAATAAGCTATAATAGTGATACTATAGGCAATAGGGTCATGCCACTAATCGCGCAAAGTTATTTTTTATACTTTTTCACTAGGTAGGTTCAGTAAGTCATACCTCAGAAATCACAATTACCACATGCATCATAATTCTTTTGTAGAATGATCAAACAATGTGATAGTTATGTTCAAAAAATAAAAATTGTGTTTTTCGCGGTTATGAAAAAAAAAATTCTTAGGAAAAAGTTCACTTAAAATGTCAACTTCGTAAAATGTAAATTTAAAGTTTTTCTGAGCTCAAAGTAACTCAACACATTTATTACAACTGATAAAACTATAACCTATCATATTACAAGGACATTTGACATTAATTTCAGATTATTCACTTGTTACCTAATTTTTATAGTGGAAAGTCATATCGTAGTTGCTGTACATTTCGGATTCAGTTAATTGTGAACCTTTTTATCTATTTTGTATGTCTTTCCTGATTCAGATGATGATAAAGCAACTGGAATATGCTTAAGTAGCATTCCTTGCCATATTTTGGAATCTGTTTATAATTTGTTCAGCTTTATTTTCCAATCTAGCTGGCCCGCGACTTCGTCCGCGTCGAGAATGAACCGATTTATTTTATTTTCATAACATTGTTTTTCTATTAACATGTCCACAACGAATTCCGAGTTTCGTTGCAACATAATTCCAACAATAATTGTGGTCGGTATGGGCGAATAACTACTTTGTGTCTGGAGATGAACCAATTTTGGTGGTTAACGAACTCGTTCAATCATTTGCTAGGGGAATACTATATACCAAGTTTCGTGACGAAAAAACAAAAAACTCTGGTGTGTAGACTGCGTTTCTACAAGAAACACATATTTCTGTACCTAAATCAAACTTTTTTTATTTATTTATTTTTTTAATAGAAGAGAAACAGTGGTTTTAAGACCTTTACACACATTCTTTTTGTGTTTCATAACTGGATCACAGCATATAACTGGATCCGAAATGTACAGCAACTACGATATGACTTTCCACTATAAAAATTAGGTAACAAGTGAATAATCTGAAATTAATGTCAAATGTCCTTGTAATATAATAGGTTATAGTTTTATTGGTTGTAATAAATGTGTTGAGTTACTTTGAGCTCAGAAAACCTTTAAATTTACATTTTACGAAGTTGACATTTTAAGTGAACTTTTTCCTAAGAAAAAGAAAATTTTTTTTTTTCATAACCGCGAAAAACACAATTTTTATTTTTTGAACATAACTAGTACATTGTTTGATCATTCTGTAAAACAATTATGATGCATGTGGTAATTGTTATTTCTGAGGTATGACTTACTGAACCTACCTAATGAAAAAGTATAAAAAATAACTTTGCGCGATTAGTGGCATGACCCTATTGCCTATAGTAACACTATTATAGCTTATTTTGATAAAGAAAAGCATTAGCTTTAATTTGATACCAAGAACAGCCGGATTTGTTGAAAAACAAGTAAAACACAAATGTTTTTCAAAACTGTTATCAGAAAGGCAGTAACCTAAATCATGCAAAAAACAAGAATTTCAAAAAATTCCCCCTGGTTCAATCTTTGTTAAAAAAATCTGAAAAAATTAATTTGACATTATCTCATACATCTTTATTCATGAAAAAATTTTGAAAAATATCTGAGACATGACGGCATATAGCACTGGTTGATTTGACATGAAATGACCCCTCTCTCTCTCTCTTTTTTTTTCTCTCTCTCTCTCGCCATTTAGGGTAATTTATTATACATAATTAAAACTTTCTCACCCTATAAGAATTGAGTTGCCAGTACGAGTTCTTTTATTTGTATATTATACACATTACTCTAATATCAATGTTTGCATAACGTTTTCCTCGGTGAAGGAAAAACATAAAAATGCTCAACAGTAATTAGTAGCAGAAATGTTTTCATAACAGATATTCGTTCATGCATACGTCATTTTGACAAGAAATAATAAAAACTAGTGTACTGTTCATTACACTAATAGTCCTATTTTGGGAGAACATGTTAACACTGCATATCTACATGTTAACACTGCATTAGGCTGTATAGTTATAAATATAAGAACGAAATACTATCTGGTACTCATCTCAAGTACCAAATTGGTAATACCAATATAATGAATGATTTATGAGCCTTGTGTGCAGACTAATGCATAGTTTAATGCTCACGGCCGCATAAACATGTGGAAATATGTTCAAAACTCAATGAAGGCACAGCAACACAATACTTAACGCCAACAACCCGTCACATATTGGCAACAGCACGTAATATTTTTCATAATGTTTTTTGAATGAAACAGTTCACAGTGACTCAAAACGTCAAAGAACATCAACGCCAAGAAGCAGTCAATAGAATAATTTGACGTGACTCTCCTTATCAGGACTTGTATTTTCGAATAGTTTGAATCTGAAACCGGATCGTCACAATCAATTTTAGTTTGTGAATCTAGTTATATGGCAAGTTTCTTGTGTATAACAGGAAATTAAATGCCAATACGTTATAAATATAAAACAACTTACAGCCTAAACTTAAGGAAAAGAACCTTCCAGACGTAGGGTCGCGTCCAAACTCTGTCTCTAATTTGGACGTTGCCCAACTAGTTGAAAGTAAATAATTTATAATACAGTAAACCTCCTCTAATCCGGCATCCTATCGTCCGGTACGCTTGATAATCCGGCACGGCAAGGGTGGGATTTCTTAGTTGTAACCCGATTCATCAATTAGCAATCAATAGTTTTCAACAAAGGTTATATACTAAATATTGATAAAAAGTATTTAATTAGAAAAAAACAAGATTCCTCAAGACTTGTTTTTGGTCCATTTTTATCTACTCCTTAGACTTAATTAGGTGTATTATTCTATATCTTGACTTGTTATTCGTCAAGACTTGTTATTTGTCCTTCTGTATCTACTAGATAGGCTTTAATCGGCATATTATTCTATATAGGCTATATTAGGCAGGGTATTCTACTCAATCTTTCTTTTACTTCTTCTTGATCCTTTTGTATCCACTAGAAAGGCTTTATTAGGCATATTAGGCATTGATTTATAGAGCTTTGCTTTAGAAAGAGAGCCGTATTGTGTAATTTCCGCTTCTGTGTGTAAGTTAACTACCGTCGGTGTCCCTGACGCCTTAATATCACTTTTATTGGAGATGTTCGAGAGGATTTTGACAATTTTCACGATATATATAAAAAAATAAGTTTATTTCTTTTCTGAGCTTTTCAAATGACACTAGGGATATGAACGGAACCGCGCTAAGATGATGCAGTTCCTCAGAGTATGACTATTTTTTAAATTGATGGCGGTCCACTTCTTCTAAGTCTGAAATTAATGCAACCTTCTGCTGTACATTTCGGCAAACCTACAAATGGCTAAACTAACACTGATGAACAGCAAAGGAATGGAGTGTAGACAAATTGGCAATTTGCTAATTGGCAAATCTTTCTATGGCTTTATCTTCCAGTTCGGTTCATTTCAAGATTTAGTTGACTTGACGGGTCGTTGACGTTAAGTATAGTGTGGATCAGACTTATTATGACATAAATCTCCAGTTCTCACATCAAAAATGACTTGCAGTCACAGACAGTATATTGTCTCAAGTGAAGGTCATTCTTGTGAGCCTTCTTAGGAATGGAAAGTGTGCAGTGAAAACCGGTCAGGACTAACAAAGACGGGAGGGAGGCAATCTTAGCGAGAGTGCAACTTTCAGCGGAGCTTTTTCTACATTTAACACTGAGTCTTCAGTCTAGCTGACAAAGAGATTTTTTCATCAACAAATAGTTTATTTTGGCAGAAAACCGTACCTTTCGAGGCATCTACGTCTTATTTTGAACAACCTTTTAGATATTTATATAATAGAACAACGCAGTAGATGTGATCAGATCTGCAAATTGCTAAAAAAAACGCTCACTTCTAAGCCATTTCAAAATAAAATCCCGGCAGGAACTGCGTTATCTTAGCCCGAATCCATAAAGTTTTTATCCCTACCCAGTCAATTAGGAAGCTTGAGATACATATCAACATCGGCCCAAATTTGTAGATACTATACTGCGAACAGACAAATATTTCTTCACATCTGAACTATGAGTTATGAAACGTACACCATTGGGGATTGTCCAGGTAGAAAATTTTAATCTATAATAAACAAATATACCTAACCCGATCCACTTTGTGTGGTAATTGAATGCTCTTATGTATGTATTATTATTATATCACTAGCTGTTACCCGGCGTGCCATGCTACACCTACTTTCTGCCTATGACTCTACCCGTATCAAGATCTACCAGTATACCCAGTTACGTCAAAATCGGTCAAACGGTGTGAATTTGTTTATATCAGTCTAGTAATTCATAGAGCAACCGACAGAGGCCAGTACCAGAGCCTGCGAGTAAATAGCTCTTATCAAAGAAAGGTTAGACAGTGACTGTTGATATAAAATTGAAATAAACTGCATTACATGATTATATAATGATGTAAAGCCATCAATGAGTTCGAGTTATTCTAATTATCGAGAACATCGACAGATACATTTGAGACATTATTCAAAATGGCTGCCGATTGAAAATGGCCGTCAGAATCTGAATGGTTCAATGTAGCCAATTTTTCTTGAACAAAACTTTGACATTTTGACCAAATTTTGAAATTTGACTATTTTGACCTAACCTGGGAGATTTCCGGTATCATGCCCGTATCAAAAGGGCATACCTACCCGTATGCCAAGTTTGGTCAAAATCAGTCAAACGAGGTAGATTTGTATGAGGAACAAACAAACAAACAGACATACGGACAAACAGACAGACACGTGATTTTTATATATATAGATAGATTATTGAATTGGTGCAAAAATAATGCAGGTTAACAATATTATTTTTGTTCAGGCAAGAGCTTGCCAAGTATACAAAGATAATCTAAAGTCTTGTTAATAGATTATAAACATTGATTACACAGGTCTACAACCAAAAATTTGATTTGATGATTTTGGCTAATCTCTGTGTTTCTCGGTGTGCTGAGGCCGAGAATGAAGTCCGTTTTTCTCTATCACGTACAGATTTTTTTCAAATCCATAGAACATAATATACTTGCTATACACATAAATTTGGTAAGAAGTAGTTTTTTTTTTTTTTTTTCCAAACGATTTCTCTTTTTATAAACAGACATCTTTCACTAGGTGGTGTAGGCAATGACTCCCTCAGTAGATGTTGTAGGCCTGAGGGTGTCTAGGCACGACCTGTTCAGACAGGAACGTACTTGTTTGGTCTCAGATGTCACCGTCTGAAGCTAAACGAGATTGAACCTGTTGTATCAGGAACTTGGAGCTAAATTTCTGTTCATTCTCTCAGTTCATTAGTATCAACTGAAGTGAACACATTCACTGAGGTCTCTTAGTTGTGTCAAAGTGATTAAGAACGTATTTTAAGGTTTGAAAGTGCATTTAGACAAAATGTCTCATCGTCGTTGTGTTACCAGTCCAGACTACTTCTGTTTTATCTGTGGTGAGTACACAGTTAAGAAATACCAACGAAATATAACAGGTTTTGTCAAAAATGTATATTATGCATATTTTGGCTTGAGAATAGGAGATCAAGATAAAGTGTGGGCTCCTCACAAAGTATGCCATAGCTGCGTAGAAAAACTTCGCTTATGGTACAAAGGAGAGTTAAAATCTTGGGATTTGCTATCCCAATGATGTGGAGGGAGCAAAAAAACCTCGTTAATGACTGTTACTTTTGTAATTGTCATGTTCAAGGCTATAATTCCAAAAATCATAAGCTCATTAACTACCCTAATGTGGAATCTGCTAGTCGTCCGGTACCACACGGTCCTGGATTGACAGTTCCTCAGCCCCCTCGTGACTTGGGCAGTATAGATAGGGAAGCTAATAGAGAAGACTGTATGTCGGAGAGCGATGAAGTACACAGTTAGTTCAAAGCAAGCAGTTCAGAAGATGAACCTCAGCCTATTTCTCAACAGGAGTTGAACGACTTAGTGAGAGATCTTGGACTTCCAAAAGATGCAGCTCAGTTACTTGGCTCCCGTCTTAAAAACAAAAATTTATTACAGCCAGGCACTTCTTTTTCATGGTATCGACACCGTGAAGCAGTTTTTGTTCCTTACTTTGCTCTGGATGAGAATCTTATTTATTGCAAAGACATTCTTGGTCTGATGGGTCAATTTGGTATACAATATGACCCAATTCATTGGCGTCTATTCATAGACTCATCAAAGCGAAGTCTAAAGGCTGTTTTGTTGCACAATGGCAATACTTATGCTTCAGTTCCAGTTGGCCATTCGGTACATTTAAAAGAAACATACGAAAATTTGTCATTAGTTCTCGAACGAATTCATTATAATGAGCATAACTGGTTGATATGTGGAGACTTGAAAGTACTTACTATGCTCTTAGGTCAGCAATCAGGGTACACCAAGTTCCCTTGTTTTTTATGTTTATGGGATAGCCGAGACAGAAATTCCCATTGGAACAACAAAGACTGGCCATCACGAGGAGCTCTGTCACCAGGCCAAAAAAATGTAATTAGGAGAAGTTTGGTTCCTTCTGACAAAATACTGCTACCTCCTCTACACATAAAGCTAGGGCTGATAAAACAATTCGTAAAGTCTCTCAATAAAGAAGGTGAATGTTTTAAGTACTTATGCTCCAAGTTCCCACGATTAAGTGATGCAAAGCTAAAAGAGGGGATCTTTGTAGGCCCAGATATTCGGAAACTTTTCACAGATCCACATTTCACTCAGACCATGAATGAGGAGGAGAAGGAAGCTTGGAATTCTTTTAAAGATGTTGTTGAGAAGTTCCTTGGAACGTGAAGGATCCCAACTACAGAAGTATCGTGGAACGCATGTTGAAGGCATTTCAATTACAAGGTTGCAACATGAGTTTGAAGATTCACTTCTTACATTCGCATGTGGACTATTTTCCGGAAAACTTAGGGGAAGTAAGTGAAGAACAAGGGGAAAGGTTCCATCAGGACATCCAGGAAATGGAACGTAGGTATCAGGGCAAATGGAACGTAAACATGATGGCTGACTGTTGTTGGATGCTGCAGCGTGAATCACCTGAAGAGTCCTACAGCCGGAAACGAACACGGAGAAATTTTCAAGAGAAAAAAATACGTTTTCATAAAAATAATAACTAAATATGCCACTGTTAATTCTGAAGCTGTTATTTCTACACATTTATGTATTTTGTACAGTAAACAACATTGAAATAACTAAAAGATCATGGAAATAAATGAAAACTCTTATTCGCCAATTCTGTTTTCTTTTAATGGTAGTACCTCTGCCCTTACTTGAGATTGAACAATTTCCTTACGTGATAGAGAGGGACTGACCTCATGTTCGGCTTCAGCACGCCAAGGAGCATAGAGATTGACCAAAATCATCAAATCAAATTTCAGAAAGATTATTTTTGTAGACCTGTGTAATTAATGTTGTTTTTCCCCAAAGTTTAGTTTAGTTTGTATGTTCATGGTCAATGATCGGATCAAATTGTGCTTAACATCAGTGTTGTTTGGGGTGACGGAAGCATCAGTGAATCGACAGTGCAGCGAAGGTTCTAAAAATTTTGTCTTGGAGATTTTTATCTCGAAGACGTGGAAGGTCGCGGTAGGCCATCTTTTGTTGATCAGGACAAGCTGATGGCTTTGGTAGAAGAAAACCCTCGCAAAACTACACGGGACATTGAAGGAGAAGTTGGCGTTGCCTACTCAACAGTTGTTCGCCATCTGGAAGGAATTGGTCATACACACACACACTCACAAACATATATACATATGCATATACATATAAATATATATATATATATATATATATATATATATATATATATATATATATATATATATATATGGTTGTGTTCTTTTCTAATGGAACGTCCAAACAGCCCTGTATGCGCATGTAGTATCGAGACACAGTTAAAGAAATTCTTACTGACTACAAATAACGAGTTCTCCTACCAGTTCAACGTGACTTTCACGACTTACTGGCTGAAAATAGCCAATACATTAACATAATATTAACATAACTAAAGTCAATTAACTTGTATTCAAAAATATAGGTCTCTCTCGATATACCTACTCTTTTTTTTCTTCTTTGACGTTTTGTAAAATGTACTCACGTAATGTACAGGGTGTCCCAAAAATAATGGCCATCCTTTGGCCAGAATATTCTCCAATGCGAGATCGGAAAAAATAACCCCCATATTAACCCCCGCAAAATTGACCTACTACTAGCATTGCCTTACCCAAAAATACCTCGTTTGACTTTTTTTAAAAGCATCTTCTAGCATAAAAAAAAAATTATAAGTATATTGAAAAACGTGCCTCTCAGAGGCATTAATTGGAGGACTATAACTCATAGTCCTCCAATTAAGCTGTAACATTGTTTTCAAATTCCTCCTCACTCGGACCTGGAGAGAATTTCTCATAATTCTTTCAAACGCCCATGTTATTCTCGTCCATTTTGCCAGCAGTGGACGATGCGCTGGGAAACGAACTTTCGTCAGTCCACAATATTCGCTGGAGGACGTCCCAACATGTCCAGCACCCACATTCAAAACAATGCTCTCTGCTCCTGATCCACGGGCCTCAACTCCTGAACTTGCTATAATCTGAAGGGAGACGTTATTCCCGAAGGATCCGGCGGACCGTCATACTCGAGACTCCCGTAGCTTGTGCCAATCTTCTCAGGTGCATAGTAGGCCTGGATCAGGCGAGGGCAATTATTCTATCCTCTATTCTGGGAGGGACTCGATTGTTCATGAAATTCCTACATAACCTGTGAAATACCTAATGAGTAATTTCAGTGATTGAAAGCTTCAGGCAAAGAGCTCTTGATTAGCTTCTAGAATAACTACATGCAGGCATTCCTGTCTATTGTAAAATATGAGTTATAGTCCTCCAATTAATGCCTCTGAGAGGCACGTTTTTCAATATACTTATAATTTTTTTTATGCTAGAAGATGCTTTTAAAAAAAGTCAAACGAGGTATTTTTGGGTAAGGCAATGCTAGTAGAACATGTAAAAAAGAAAAATGAACAAAATCGGCCACCATTTGTCGATTGGAATGGAATGGCCCAATTAAACGCTGTTAATGGTCATTTTGAGCATAAGGAGTCATTTCTGGCCCATGGTGCCGTTGACTTTTTTCTTCCTCATGTAGATTCGAAATATGCAATAAAATTTTTTGACCTTGAATAACATTTCAAGTTCAAAAATATGGGGGTTATTTTTTCCGATCTCGCATTGGAGAATATTCTGGCCAAAGGATGACCATTATTTTTAGGACACCCTGTACATCACGTTTTTTTCTTTCTCTCAAATAAGCGCTCAGCGACTAGGCTATCAGCGCCTACGATTCCACGTACCAATTATTTGTAGTACCTGGGAAAAACTGAGACGGTAGGGATGGGAGCCCCAAGCGGTGCCCCTAGCCCGCCTCGGAACCACCAGCCGCACTGCAGGGACTAGGGTTGCCATCTATACCTTTATGGTCCATCTAAGCTTTGGGTGCCGTGCCTTAGGCTGAGGATGAGCTCGGTTGGACCAGGCCGTCCACATCCTACAGGTCCGCTTCCGAGTCCCAACAGCGCAGACCAGCCGCCCAGCAAGGGAAAATTTCATTAGTTCTAAAATATGTTTATATACACGATTTGTAAAAAGTATTTTGTGTGGTTCCCATCCGCAGCAGAGTTTTTTTTCATTCACGGCTCGTAGAGGAAATTCTCAGATGCACAAAAAAAAAAAAAAAAAAAATAATAATAAAAATAATTGTGTTTTTCAGAGGATTCGCTCTTTATTTCATATTATCTAATCATATAATTCGTTTAGAGCCTTCTGCTCAAATTCAGGAACATGAAAATGCTTTAGGTCCACCCGAGAAACCTATGTAATGTACCGTACAACATATAGTCTTCTTTTTCGTACATGGCCACCGCGCATTCACGGACACTTTTTTGTAAGTTTTTTTTTTTTTTAGTTTAGTCATCACTAAAGCATATTTATGCTAATAAATAAATAAAAAAAAATAACATATCTAGGCGCACGATAGTGCACCAGGCCAAGTACCGGCCTAAGCATACTGTGTGTATATTACAGGCGGTTTTGGAGCCGATTTTTACCCTCTCATAACAGATAACCAGGTAAAGATAAAGTTATGAAATTTTACACAGGCATTATACTACTAGATGTGAGTAAAACTCGAAATTTTCATAATTCTACATTGAATAGTTTCTGAGATACAAGCGATCGAAAATCGGGATTTATAGGACTCACTCACTCATCAAAATTATTAGGCACTTCCCATGATGCTAGAGACTTGAAATTTTGCCTGAAGATAGATATGAAGACGTTATTAAAGGAAAAAATCGAAAAATCGCGAAAAGTTGTGTTTGACTCCGCTTCCGGGGCGGAGGCGTGTCAGTTTTGTACTTCCTTCGGAAACCCATCATTCCGTCCGAAACCCATGATGTGGGGTATCAAATGAATTGTCTCGGTATGAAGAACGTATATTTGATGTTTTAAGAAACAATTAGACGCACATAGGCTCGGTAAAAATCCTATACCAGCTGTCTGTCTGTACGTTTGTTCCTCTTACAAATCTGTACCGTTTGACCGATTTTTACCAAACTTGGGACACAGATGGGTCCGCGGGGTTGATACGGGGAAAATCATAGACTAGGTTAAATTGTCTGTCAGCTGTCTGTCTGTTTGTTCCTTATACAAATACACACCGTTTGACCGATTTCTCACAAAATTTGACACACATGTCGGTCTTTATCCAGGTAGTGTCATAGGCTAGTCAAAATCGTCTGTCTGCATGTTAGTTCCTTAAACAAATTCACACAATTTGACCGATTTTGACCAAACTTGGCACACAGGAAGGCCTTGGTCCGGGGAATGCACTAGGCTAGGTAAAAAAGGTCTTTCAGCTGTCTGTCTGTATGTTTGTTCCTTATACAAATTCACACCGTTTGGCCTATTTTGACTAAACTTGGCACGCAGGTAGGTCTTGATACGGGAGTGTCATATTACCTATGACGTTTTCTACTTTTCGTTCCATAGAAATGCCATCATTCCTTCTGAAACCCATCATGTGGGGTATCAAATGAATCGTCTTGGTAAGGAGAACCTATATTTGATGTTTTAAAAAACATTTCGACCCATCTTAACAAAAACAGTTGTGACTTCTTTCTTAAATGTAGTAAATAAAGTCGTAGGGGTTCACTGCATAATATACTTCAAAGCAGATACTAAGTTTTTCAATGTCGAGCCATCTAAATTACAAAGTTTAGGATCACAAACCCACAATGTATCGTATTTGTTCATATATTTTTCTTGAAGGCCTTCTGCACTTTCCCTATTGTGATCTTTATCCTCGGGATAAGGTTCCTGTGTTTTACAGTGTAATAGTTTAGTTAAGAGAGCAATCAATTTGTCCTCTAGAATAATGTCATCTGGAAGAGCTTCTAACTTTTAGCTTCTAACTAGTCTAGTGATTAGATGTATGTAGGTTGATTATTGGTATCAAATATTAAGCAGTAAGGAGAACCTTATGCAGATTCCAAAGACCCTGGTTTTATATGAAGTACAAAAGCCAGTAGGTATGCGGCAACTAAATTCTATTTAATACTTAGAAAAAAGTAATGAGACCCCTAAAAAAACATAAATGTGAAATAGAGGCCAAGTTCCTGCCCCCACAAAGAAACACTCCCTTCCTCAAAAATATCCCCTCCTAAAACCCCCCAAAAACGCCTTACCATTCTACACTCCAAAAACGTAGTATGAGTTGGTTTATTAATTCAACCAAAAATATTTGCCAATGCAAGAGATGATACAAGAAAGAAATGTCCAAGTTCATTACTTGGAAGACCTCATAGTTACTTACTAAGAACAGTAAAGACACTTCAACTGACCTTTAAAAACAACAATAAAAATACTTATATCCAGTTACTAAAATATCACTTTCCTCAACCAGGTATATTCTTAAACTTGGCAATGTTTAGTTTTTCTCTAAAGATAATTTCGGCACAAAAAAAACATTGCCAAGGTTAAGAATATACCTGGTTGAGGAAAGTGATATTTTAGTAACTGGATATAAGTACTTTTATTGTTGTTTTTAAAGGTCAGTTGAAGTGTCTTTACTGTTCTTAGTAAGTAACTAGTAGGTCTTCCAAGTAATGAACTTGGACATTTCTTTCTTGTATCATCTCTTGTATTGGCAAATATTTTTGGTTGAATTAATAAACCAACTAATACTACGTTTTTGGAGTGTAGAATGGTAAGGCGTTTTTGTCGGGTTTTAGGAGGGGCTATTTTTGAGGAAGGGAGTGTTTCTTTGTGGGGGCAGGAACATGGCCTCTATTTCACATTTATGTTTTTTAGGGATGATATATTATTGTGCAGTAAATCGCCAAAAATTGCAACATAAATAACAACTAAATAAATACATGTGTATCGGTGTGTATACATACACATATAAACTGAGAGATAGATAATAAAATATTTTTTGAGGAGGATTTCTAGCAATAATACGTGGTTTAGATACAATTTTTATATTAAAATAAGTGGGTAAATTTTAGCATTTTCTTTTTTCGAATAGTTAACACAATTATGAGAAATCATTTAAACTAAATGAATAAAGAGATATATTACAGTACTTCTCCAGTTATATGTAAAATAATAAATGGAATTTATAAAACTAACACTTGCGCGGGTGCGATTAATTGGGGAAATTGCATAAACTACATTTATTAGGTAATATTGCATAATGATTGTATAAGAGCCATATATACAATATTTTCCAGAATATGGCCTCCTATAATCGAATGTTTTGTGCGTATTTTATTGATAAGAAATATCCAGATAAAAATAGTAGCCTTGACCTTCTTCGGCGGAGCGAAACCCCGGATTGGCGCGTTTATGATGCTACGAATGATTTTTTCTCCCCTGTTTATGATCTAAATCGATATTTTTATGATACCGACCTCGCACTTGGTTAGAGTTACGAAATGAGGTTATATCTAACTGTTTCCAGGTCAATTGATAAATTTATATTCGACCGGTTTACAATATTAAGCACTTTAGCGGCCTAATCCTTGTCACAAAATTTCCATATAATGCCCATAAAAATCCGTCATGCTAAAGCTTACATCAGTCATAAATAAAATATATTTTTCGATGCCATTAATAAAATCCAACCTACCCTCATTCTATCAGTCTATCCCATAAGAAATGTCGGTGAGCTGTAGAATTTATTGATCCAAATATTTCTGCAAATTCTTCGACTGCTACAACAGAATTTTCTTCAACAGTAGCCTGCAGGAGTTCGTCATCAAGCTATATTGCTCGACCTGTACTAGGCTCAAAGGGTGTAGATTTGTATAAGGAACAAGCAGACACACAGACGGTTGATTGACGATTTTGGCCTAGTCTATGACACTCCCCGAATCAAGACCTACCTGTGTGCCAAGTTTGGTCAAACTCGGTGTAGATTTGTATATGGAACAAACACACAAACAAACAGCGAAGAAATAAGTGCTCAAAACTTCGAAAGTGTTAGTTTTGTTTTGTAAACGGGTTTTTGGCTCTTTTTACCTAACTTTTTAATAAGTTTGTTGTGTTTTTATTGCATTTAACAGTAAAATGAGTATTACTAATTTTATATTTTTTACGAAAGATCAAATCGTACTAATAACAGCTTCTATTCCTTTACTAATGGAACTAGGGATATGAACGGAACCGCGCTAAGATGGCGCAGTTCCTGCGAGTCGGACTTTTAGTTATAAACTGTAGTTTTATTTAATAAATGACCAAACCCAAAAGGAAGGATCTCAAAACTCAGCCGCTGAGATTTGAGATCCTTCCGTTCTGAGCTCGGGTGAATTTCCAAACAGGCTACCAAAATCTTCGTCGTTTAATTCCAAGGCACCAATATTTCAGCGAAACGATATAGCATCGTGTTTATCTCAAGCCCGACTATGCTTCTTTTTTTTTGTGAACGGGCTCCTAACGCCAGATTGTTATTGATATTAAAACGTCGATTGTTATTGGCTTAGAGTAAGTCCAATAAGCATTTAAATATTTATCAAACCGGCGTATAATATAGGACGGTATTGACCGTCAGGAACTTTCAAATGTTTCTAAATCAATTAGGATTGGTGAATTAAGACTGTAAAGGTGTACCTACCTAACAAGTGGTTTATGAAAAAACAAAAACAATGTTTTGTGAATGTGGATTAGTAATTATTGACAATATTAATTTTGTCATATTTCAAAGAGAAATTAGTTTAAATATTTTTAACGTTTAAAAAATATTTATTTCTTGTTTTTTTATGCCTTAACTCCAGGATTAATTATAGATCTTTTTGGAGAGATTTGAAATAATGCCTGTTTCATTTCTTAAATTTCGAAAAATACATTATATTATATATATATATATATATATATATATATATATATATATATATATATATATATAATACACATATAACATTTGTGTTGAAAGGCCTAGTGCAAAATAAAGAGAAAATTTGTGGGAAGACTGAATTTTGATTCACCCTCAGGAATTAAGCAACTCCACTACCGGAAAACATCAATAAAATGAATACAGCTTGTCGAGCTTCTGCCGGAACAGCATTATGCTGTAACAACATAAATGAACACGCATGCCAGCACCTGATGATGGCACATTTGTGTTGAAAGGCCTAGTGCAAAATAAAGAGAAAATTTGTGGGAAGACTGAATTTTGATTCACCCTCAGGAATTAAGCAACCCCACTACCGGAAAACATCAATAAAATGAATACAGCTTGTCGAGCTTCTGCCGGAACAGCATTATGCTGTAACAACATAAATGAACATGCATGCCAGCACCTGATGATGGCACATTTGTGTTGAAAGGCCTAGTGCAAAATAAAGAGAAAATTTGTAGGAAGACTGAATTTTGATTCACCCTCTGGAATAAAGCAACCCCACTACCGGAAAAAAAAATATATACATATATATATATATATATATATATATATATATATAATACACATATAACATTTGTGTTGAAAGGCCTAGTGCAAAATAAAGAGAAAATTTGTGGGAAGACTGAATTTTGATTCACCCTCAGGAATTAAGCAACCCCACTACCGGAAAACATCAATAAAATGAATACAGCTTGTCGAGCTTCTGCCGGAACAGCATTATGCTGTAACAACATAAATGAACATGCATGCCAGCACCTGATGATGGCACATTTGTGTTGAAAGGCCTAGTGCAAAATAAAGAGAAAATTTGTGGGAAGACTGAATTTTGATTCACCCTCAGGAATTAAGCAACCCCACTACCGGAAAACATCAATAAAATGAATACAGCTTGTCGAGCTTCTGCCGGAACAGCATTATGCTGTAACAACATAAATGAACATGCATGCCAGCACCTGATGATGGCACATTTGTGTTGAAAGGCCTAGTGCAAAATAAAGAGAACATTTGTGGGAAGACTGAATTTTGATTCACCCTCAGGAATTAAGCAACCCCACTACCGGAAAACATCAATAAAATGAATACAGCTTGTCGAGCTTCTGCCGGAACAGCATTATGCTGTAACAACATAAATGAACATGCATGCCAGCACCTGATGATGGCACATTTGTGTTGAAAGGCCTAGTGCAAAATAAAGAGAACATTTGTGGGAAGACTGAATTTTGATTCACCCTCTGGAATTAAGCAACCCCACTACCGGAAAACATCAATAAAATGAATACAGCTTGTCGAGCTTCTGCCGGAACAGCATTATGCTGTAACAACATAAATGAACATGCATGCCAGCACCTGATGATGGCACATTTGTGTTGAAAGGCCTAGTGCAAAATAAAGAGAAAATTTGTGGGAAGACTGAATTTTGATTCACCCTCTGGAATAAAGCAACCCCACTACCGGAAAACAAAAAAAAAAAAAAATATATATATATATATATATATATATATATATAGGAAGCTAATGACCTCTGCAATTGAAATTAAAAAAGAAAATCATCTATTTGGACTTGCAAATCCTTCCAGCTCAAGACAAACCGCAGAATCAGTTGAAGGTATATTTTATTTTAATATTATTGATTATACCCTGTGTTATTTTCAATACTCTCTTATTAGAGTATTGTTTTAATTAGGATACAATGAACTATCAGGTTCAAATGTCCGTTATATTATAATTTTTTTTAAAATTATTATTAGATCAACAATCCAATCTATCATATGTAGATATTTAAAGTAATAATCATTTCATGATGAGAAGCCGGTAGTTAGCCGTCGAAAATTTGTTAAAAACACACATTTTTCCGGAAATCTGGCCGAATCATTTATCATAGCCGAATCCCATTTATTCCTAGACTTCTCGTAATCATTTCGTGTAATATACCAGATAAGGCAATGGAACCTGTTTTCAAAATAATTTTACTCATATATATATATATATATATATATATATATATATATATATATATATATATATATATATATACAGGGTGTCCCGTAAATGTCTAGTCATATTATGGGAGGTGATAAAGGAACCTTAGGGGAACAAAAAATGTTCTATGACGATTTTCCGAATTCTCACCCATAAGGGAGAAAACGACATTTTATTTTTTTTTCGAGACAAACGTGGTTTTTAGAAGAATAATCGTTGTAGCTCCGTCCCAGGTGGTTCTACTAGAAAGGAAGTGAAACCAATCGAAAGCTGAGTAAATTTACTATAAGACTAGTTGATATTAAACGTAAAAATGAATGAATGTAAGTACGTCTCTCTTATCAAAAGAAAGCTATTCTAAATTTCCTGACATTTTCTTGATATTTCTTTCCAGCGTTACTCCTCAATGGGCAGGATCTGAGATTTCCGGGTTTTAGAAAAACTTTCACATTTAACTAGCTTTCCATTCATGTATCACAACCCTGTATTATTGAAGTATGTGAACGATTTAAGAACAAAAGTTTAAAAAAAAAAACATAGATCTGTGAAAAGAAAATTATATTTTTTTCTTCAGTTTATTCAAAATGCTGAAGAAAAATATTATATATATATATATATATATATATATATATATATATATATATATATATATATATATATATATATATATAGGTACCTACCTACCTGTGCATATTTAAGACAAGTGTCTATTTTAATTGAATGCTAAAAATTGCCCGTTTCCTTCCATGGAGATGGTAATTGGCTTGAATAGGCAGTAGACGTAGAATCGTGCTTAAATTCAAAATAATATAAAATTCTTGAGATATGTGGATAAATACGTAGGCAGCTTACCGAGGTGAGACATAAGGCTGTCTAAAGGGTCCTCGTTCGCCGGCATCATGGGGCAGACTGATACTACACTCTACGACACTTTCCATGTTAGTCCAACCCCCACTCTCCTCTTTCACCCTCTCAGAATGTCGGCATACGCGGGCTGTTAGGGGATGCCGTGGATACGAGTACAACTCCACGGTGCACAGTGGTGAAGAATCCTCAAACAATTTGAAGTATTTTTCCACATCATGTCCGTCTCAAATAAGTGTTTATAACCTCACGAGGAAGTTAATCCTTATGTTTCAAGCGCCAGCAATAATTTGATGTCCGATATAATTATAAAAACAGTGCAAATATCAAAATTTCTCATCTACGAAATACATTCTTATCATTCCAAGGACAATTAGTGCATAAATGTGCTTAGCGATGGCTAAACTGAAAAAAAAAAAGTTACAAAAAAAGCGTTACAAAAAAGTGTCGGGCATTCACGCATACGGGGTGGCCATCTACTAAAAAGGGGACTGTGTGTTATACAGTATATTACAGAGGTTTGTCGGGTGGACCTAAAGCATATTTATATCCCTGAATTTGAGCAGAACGCTCTAAACGATTTTTTTTTTTTTTTTTTTTTTTTTTTTTTTTTTTCGCTCACAAATTATTCGTCTTGGGATGATAATAAGCTTCCGGCCTATGTATAAGCCATCAATTGGTTTCATGAAATTTAATTTGTTTTATTAATTTTTGTAATTCCTATTTATTCCTTTCTTCGGCCGGATGAAACGTGCGAGCGATTTGTAGTCGCTTTTTATATTATGTTTTTTTAAATACATAGGATACATGCCTCCTACCCAGTGGCGGCTAAAGGGGTGGGCTTGGGGGGAGGGCTTAGCCCCCCCAGAATGAAAGTTCACAATATTTTTCGATTAAGTTAGAAAAATAAATTGTTTAGGCAAATTAATAGTAATAGGTTCTCATTAATGTATGTTCTTAGTTTATCAAATACTTCCTTAATGTTTTCCCGGTGCCTGGTTACAAAAATACGGCCGTAAGCCCATACTAAATTAGCCCCCCAGAAATGTTTGTCTAGAGCCACCTATGCATTTACCCCAAAGAGAAGACCAATTCCCTCCAGTTTTTGGATATTACGTGTAATTTCGTATAATGTCTACGGAAATAGGGATTACACTTTTCATAAATGGATTTATTTTCTTCGTCAACTGATAAGGACTGATTCTTTACTTTACATTTTTGTTCTTTAATTTCCAACCTAATTTAATTACCGAGGTAATTGGAGGAAATTTCCCTGAAAATTTTCATCAATTTGAAGTCGTTACAAGAAAAGGGATCAATGAAAAATTGAAACATTTTCAGGTGCCAGGTACCTTTTTTACTTGCAGTTTTTGTGCATCCATGTGCAACGCAAATCGAAATTAGCTACGACCTTCGGACCCAGAGCTCAATGAACTAGGAAATCGTGGTCTTCGATGAAGGCCAAAATGAGGTCGATGATGTCAATGACAATGATTAAGTTGTCATGAAGTGTTCAACCATCATTGACAACCTGACGAGAATCTGTCGAACCATGGCAATTGGTATGTCCTATCTTGTGTTGAAAAGAAAATTAGAGCTCACATTAATTTTACATTTTCTGTCAAATATAAATAGGCCCATCATTTTATTGACCCGTTATTCTTTATCAGGCACGCCTACAGAAACATTACTAAATGCGACTGTGTACCCCATCTGTAGGAACACACATTTTTCCTTAGGTGAATAATTTGAGTTGGCACGGATTGCAGGACACAATTAATCATATTTTTCGAAACGCTGAAGAATAGGCTACACTTTCTAGGCGACGGAAACAGGTGCAATGCATTGGGCAAAGTATATGACGCTCCTCAATTAAAAATATGTAATACTCCAATTTTCATGAAGGTGGACCACAAGTTTCTCTGAGTTATTCTTGACTCACAGCTAAGGTGGAAAGCTTACATTCAGTACCAGATTGAGAGGCACAGAAAAGTAAATACTTGACTATGAATGCCCTCTATATGGCTCGGCGCGAAGAGCTTGGTTGCTTCGGCTGGAGTTGACAAACTCTGCTTACCATAGGAGCTTTCCGTACGAGCACAATTGAAGCTATCTACGTGGAATCAGGCCATCTACATCCTAACCTAAGACGAGAGCAAATAACACATGCCTACTTACAAGTATTTTGACGAAAAGAGATCATTTCTTCAATACCTGCATTAGTGATAAAGTTAAAATAGAAAAATTTCAACAAATGAGATCAAGAACGAGACCATTGGCCGTCTGTTATAAAGAAATATGCGAATAATATGAATACATAATTCAAGAAATAATATAAACCGCAAATCCATCTATAAGCCCATGGACGTTAAAAAAAAAAAAAAAAAAAAAAAAAAAAAAAAAAAAAAAAAAACGCAGAAAATTCTAGAAGCTATCATCAAATATACAGTGATGGCACAAAGACAGAATGGCGCTTTGGTTTTGGGGTCCTCATGCCTGATGGAACCGATGGAACTGTTGGCAATAAAGGAGGCTATAAATCAGTGTATGAATCTTCAGGGGCACGTTATAATCTGTAGTGATTCAAATAGTGCTCTCTTGGCGATTCATGACTAAGTTCACTAGGGACCCACTCCTTCGAGCTGTTCATGATTCGCAAGGAGCATTACAGCTACAGAGGAAATAAGTTTCATTCTTAAGGACTCCAGGCCATGGAGGAATTCTGGGAAATTAAAAAGATGATATCCTAGCTTAGGAAGTGCCTTTAATGGCCCAGCCGGGGAATGCTTGCTCACGACCACGAGACTTGTAAAGCCAAATAAAAGAAATTATCTTGGAACAGTGGCAAAGAAGATGTGAGAGAACCACAACCCACCTGAAAACAGTTTTTCCCTCAGTTCGCTCTACTTTTTTCATTAGCAAACTCCAGTTGCGTGACAGTTTTTGACGACCCCCACCCCGCAAAACTGTCTTTAGGGCCTCCCTCCCTTCACTTAAGGTCACACATGTCACAGCACATAGATCCCTTTCTTCCACGTTACCAAATTCGCTAGCCCCTTTTCTGAACCCTTTTAATTTTTTTGTTTTTTTGGTTAACGGCATATTAACATTTGGGCTATTAATTCCTTTTAATCTTTTCATTTTCCACTAATGAGACATTATACTGACATGAAGCTTATGTGTAGCTTTATTTATTTATTTTTCTTAATTGAATCGATCCACGCAAAAAGAACTTCAGTCCATTTTTTCCCAATATGAGTTCGGATAATATTTTCGTTAGTATGAGTGATGAATTCTTTTTATCTAAAGGTAACATCACATTTCTATGTTAAAAGGACTTCAATCCAATACATAGGTGCCATAGAAACATAGTCCTAATTTTATTATTCCATGCAGAAGGGGTTTCAGTCTAGTTTTCTCAAAACTACTGATTTTGGACTGAAGCTCTTTTTGCATGGATCGATTCAATTCAATCAACTCTGTTTTGTATAGGGGGACTTTTTTTTTAAAGAAAAGAATAATAATGGGAAAACAGTTATTTCAAACAATTTCTTTACAACTACAGAAAGTAAATAAGCTAAAACAATAAGATTTCAAAAATTTGTATCTGATAATAGATTGAAAAAATCAAAATATTGAAAACTCGTTTGGCTACAAACGAGTCTTATCACTTTCTGAATGTCGATTGCTCTGGTAACAACATTTTCCACACTTGAAACACTTAGTCCGCTAAGTCTCTCTTGACTAATAAAAGTTACGTTACGTTAATTTGACATTGATCGACAATTCAAAAAATTCACCAAAGTTTTGGTTGGGGCTCCCCCGCACCGCAGGCCCTGCTGCTACGCCACTGGCAATCTGGGTATATAGTATTTCCATAACAAACGATTGGATTGGAAATTTATTAACGTACTAAGTTCACTTGGGTTCAAATTATTAGTATATCCCTAGTGGTCGAAAGTTTAGTAATATTGCTTGGACATTCGAGGTAGATCGTACTCATCTAAAGAGAAAGATGCGATGTAAAAAAAAAAAAAAATAATGAAAAATAAATAATTCAAATATAATACCAATAATTTGGGTTAAATATTTTTCCATTTTTAAAAATAGTTGGCTACGTTTTGTTTGTCTTATTTGTTATTCACTACAGACTTTATCCGTACCGTACATTCCTGGGATGAATTCAATTCAAGTCAATGAAAGTGAAGAAACCCTAAAAGTCTTTGAACATTCCCAATTACAAGCTTGTAGCTATTTAGAGGCCATTCTTAGAGAAGAGTATTGTTCCGACGATATCCATAGATATATCAATGTCGTCACAGATATCAGGGTCAACTCTTTGTTTGATCAAATCTCTTTGCTCAGAAACACACTCTACTTTCAACAGAGACTTTCCTTTCATGGCTTGATAAATTCTCATGGAAAAATATCAAATAACAATTACACAACTGATGAACATGCGTTCCATATAACGTTTAGTCGTTTCCACAGTGGCCATATTTAAAAGTCCGACTTCGCAGTCATCTCAGCGCAGTTTCATAATGTCCAATTATTATTTAATGTCGCAAAACATTTTAACGGTATTTATTTTAAACTTTTCATTGTTATAAAAGAACTTGTACTATAAACTTCAATTAAATCAATTTCTATGAACAAAATTTCGTTAAAACTTGTTCTAATATATGAAAGATTTCCACTATATGTAACAAAAGCTCCGACTCGCAGGAACTGCGACATCTTAGCGCTTTTCCAATCTTATCCCTAGTATCATTAGGAAGGAGTAGTAGCCTAAGAGGAATGAAGGAGGAGAGGTTGCAGAAGAGGATGTTGGACATAGCAATCCTAGGAAAAAAGAGAAAACGGTCTTCCAAGAAGCCTTTGGAAAGCCGAAGTAGCAAGGGATGCTGCTAAACTGGGCGTGTAAAAAATTGTAGGAACCCTGCTATGGACTGCGACGGATGGAAGGGCATAGTCCAGAAGGCCAAGGGTCATAAAGACCTGTAGTGCCAGGGAGTAAGTATGTGAGTAGCCTAAGAGGAAATTTATCCTTCCAATCTTCACTTTCGCTTTAGGAAAAAATATTACAAATATGTTTCTTAATGGAGGCCGGTGACCGTGAGTGCTAAGGTGTATGTACTCCGTGCCTACGGGAAAAATATTCTATTTTCTTTTGTAGAAAATTTAGTAAGCTTTCAAAAGGTTACTTTTCCCTTACCAAGATTTTCCAACCGTTTTCGAGATATTTACAGAAATAATCTAAGATTATTCGCATGCATAATACAGGGAAAATTTACTTTACCAAATGGAAGTGTTGAATTGTCCTGGGATTTAAGAGGTTGCTAAATTATTGCATTAGATACTACAGCTGACCAAGCACTATTATTTACAATAAGGAGTGTTTTCATGCTTCAAAAATCTTGTAAAGATTTCTATTGTTATTAACACTTGTGGCAACGATGCCTTATATTCAGTTTTTTTTTTCTAACAGTATTTTTTATTTAAAATTTTTGTGTTATGTTCAAATTGATCAATTAAAAACTCTTTCAAGTTCCTATGGGTTGTGAAAATAGAATCAAAGACTAATTATTTTTGATAATTTTGAAGTATTTTCATATAAGCAGCAATTGAAGGGCCTCCAGGGTGGTCTAGGGCTAATACCTTGGATTTTCTTGCAGGAGATGGGGTTCGAGCCCAGACTCCAGCAGGGATTTTTCTCATTTCAGGGCCCGTTGAGATTCCCTGCTGCATCATGGATGTCGATGACAATGGCCTACAAGTCATAACTGAAAAATGTGACAAAGTTCTTGTTGTCCGTTCGGTCGACGGACAAATTTCAAAAGCATGTATGAAGTTGATATCTGGTCCCTTTAAGAATCAAAACAGAATGGGGTTCATTCAAGGCATTCAAAAATAATAATATTATTTCATCAAACTAATTCATTTAATGACAATATCCCATCAAATAATATTATCTAAAGGAATACGACAACATTGATAACATACAATATTCAACAAATTCACAGCTCTTAAATAATAATGAATGAAAAATTTATTTTATTATATGAATAGAATTGGTTGTTTGGTAAATGTATTTTTTTAAACGTATTATGAGTGAATTTATTAACCATTAAAATACTTTGTGTAATACACTTCATCAGTGCAGGAATTTATCCATGAAAATATTTCTATATTATTGAATAAAAAGAATATCAAAATCCGTGCTATATGATGTTGAAGATACATTGAATATACAACAGGCTTTTTTTAGGGGTTAAGTGCTAAATTATGTTACATTGTATGAATAAATGAATGATTAAAAGACCAGACCAAGAAATTAGAACTGTTAAAAGAAGAAGCAAATAATCAGAAGCTTTTTTAAAATCTCAAAACTGTTTTTAGACTAAATAAATTTAATGATCAAATGCACAGTAAAAAACAAAATGTAAATAATTTTTCAAGCCATTGATCCTGGCATAAGTAAATAAATAATATTGTTAAGACAGTAATCTTATCTTCATTAAGTCAGAAAAAAGAAATAATGAGAACAAGTGCGAATTGAAAATGATGGTAATTTTTAAATATTGAATGACATATTTTGTAGGTCTTATTATTATTATGTTCCTGACTTCTAAATATTTAAGAAATATATGATAAAAATGTTTATTGCATTATTTATCAAAATCTACACATTTAGTAATCACAATCTATAATAAACAATTTGTTTAAAAATAATTTTTTTCATGTAACAACTATATAACAGAAAGCCCTTTATAAGTACTACTTAATAAGCTATAAAAACCCGTATTTTTGTCTAAAATATATTTAAATTTTTACACTACGTCTGTCTTTCACATATAATTTTAAAAAATGCATATTGATCCACCCAAAAAAACTTTTCCTTAACCTGATTTAATAAAGTATAACACAAAACGTAAGTAATAAGGAAGGGGAGGAGTAAAAATTATTTACCAGGGAACAATTATATAAGATCGTTCGTTTGCTCAGAATGAGCCAAGACAAAATGTTTGTTCAGAACAAATTAAAAAATTCTTGCATGAGTATGTGATGTTCCACAAAACTCAAGGCAATAATTATTTATTGACGAGGCTTTGAAAATATAAAAATAAATCATTCATTCAAGACAGCATAATTTAATAATGGAAGCATTTTTATCTGATAATATCCATAAATCCAGTGACATAATGACACTATTTCATAGAACTATGTGTAACATTAACAAATGATTTCAAGGTGAAAGTAGGTACAACTAATTATTTTTATGTTTACATAAACTGCTACATATAAAAACTGCTGATGAAATTATTATGTCCATATATAATTATATCTTCAAAAAATGTTACAGGAAAATAAGATTATTATGCTTAATATATCAAAATAAATTTATTAATATTTGTCAGTGCTAATGGTCTTGGCAGTCGATGCACCATAAAAAAAATCAACAATAATTTGTATCTATCTATTAAATGCTTCTTTGTCATCAATTGTATTTTGCATGATTTTTTTTTAAAGAATAAAATCTCACTAAGACAGTTTAGAATTTAGTAAAAGTCCTTTTTTTCTCCAGAAACTGGAATCATATCCATTTTAAATAATAAAAACATCGTAAAATATGAAATGTAATTCATTTTTAAATACTCCATTGTATACATGAGTCAACTCACTGAATAACATTTTAAATATATAAATGAGATTGAAAGCAATGTAATATAATAAAAAATGTAATAATGAAATTAGACTGTATTAACAAAGATTGACAAGCTGCCTATAGCCCGTTCAGTTAGATGGAATAGTTCTAATCACGCATACGCAAAATTCTGAGGGAAATATTACCAACGTTTCCGCCATTTTCATTTCCATTACAATGAACAATACTCTACTTTAAACTCAATAAAAACTGATTATTCTCAAGTTGGATAGAAAAATAGTTCATCATTGTGTGATTATGAAAACTCAAATAGAAGAGAAGAAAATAAAGGCATTTTATTTTAGTTTCTTTCTTCTAATAATATTTGTATAATCTAATCTTGGTGCTAATGGCCTTGGCAGTCGTTGCACTACAAAAAGGAAAAAAAAAATACCAATAGTTCGCAATTTGTTTGATAAATAAATTATCACACAAACACAGCAAAATATTAAGCATTTCATACACTTACATTAAAGCAATGTCTTTAAGTAAATTAATAATTATGCAAAATCAATGCTGTCAAACAATGAAAAAGTATAATAAAACAGACATCAATACAATTTATTTATTGATATTGGCTCGATAAAGCTAACACAGCCAAATAAAAAATTATTTCCTTTTTGACTAACGACTAAGAACAAAAAGAAACACATTCAATCGCAAATCTTAGAGCAGTATCAATTAAATTGTAATGAAACAAGTAAATAAGGATCCACACAAATTCGAGGAATGAGTATTTATGCCACTGGTTATATTCTGAATTTAGGCAATAACAGAAAAATAACAATTAATAAGTACATTTCTTTTCTTTTACATAATATACATAATATTTAAGAACAATTTATATACATAAAGGCAGAATATGTGCAAATATTAATAAAATGTTCACTATCACCCTTCTATGTCTAATTCATTTATTCGATACACAATACTTGTTTATGACATGTCATATAAAGATAATAACTAGTCAGACAAAACCTTTTAATTTTCCATAATTTCATTGATTGCATATCTTCAATTGTTTTAACGTCAGAATTTTTTTGACAGAGCCGTTATGTAAACAAGAATTGTGTATTAAAATTTAAAATATATATGACATAAACCTCTCACATTACGTAACAATATAATACAAATCCTCGATGAGTAAATAACAAGATATATAAACAATGTCATGACACCAATATACATAGTTATATCACTAAATAATACTATACAAAAAAAATATTAAAAAAACAAAACAAAAACAAACCAATAAACCTTTCAGCTCTGTTAACTAACTGCCACCCAAGCTAAAGAGGATGGAGTGGAGAACAGGAGAACCTGAGATTTAATTTTTTCAAAATATATATAAAGTTGTGAGAATAACATCTAGCTACAGATGGACATACATTTTGTATAACTTTTCAATTAAAAGATATTCTTTTTAATTTTTCATAAATTATCAGAGAAATGATCCTCCAATCAAGTGAGAGTTTGAGTGAGTGTGTTTTTGTGAAAAAAAATTCTGCAGTTCTCCTAATTTTCTTTTCTATTTATAAATTGATAGCATGTATAATCTGGCTAATTAACATAAAAACACTCACACCTATGGCTGGCCATATAGGGAATCCTTTGGCACATCAACTTAATAGACAAATAATGTCACTTCTTCAAGCCAATCTTTAAAGTTATGAAATTGTTATAGTTTTCAATTTCTTCATTACGTTTCAAATATATTTTTAGGCACAAATAACCCAATGCTTTGTACTAGTTAAAATAAATGTATGATGGCTATTCAGCCTGGGATCTTTTATAGTTATAAATAATATACATTAAAGCTGATGTACTTAAGTAAATCCTCATAATAAATACTAAAATTATATATTATTCAGATTATTTAACATGTTGCCTTCAGCAATTTTCAGTGGTTAGTCTTAGGCTCGGTATAGGACAAATGTGTAAATTCTGGAGGTTATTGCTTAATATTTTTGTTACTGAAGGCTATATGATGACTATTTTGAAGCAGGAGTAGGATTAGATAAACAAATGATTACTTGATAATGCAAAATACGTATCTACGTTATATTCTCAAACTTTACAAATGGTATATTCAGAAATTGTAAGAATCAAATTAAATATAAAAAAAAATCGTTTGAACAAGTTTCAGCTTTTAACAAAGAGTAACAAATTCATGAAACAAAGCAAAAATTATGATTCAAATATTTTTTTTTTTTAATACATGACTTAATTATTCAATTGGATTTCATGGTCTATATTAAAACAATTTAGGCAGTAACATGGATTCCGTTCACACTCTGCACAAAGTGTATACACCTTTTTATCAGGCTTGGTACGGGACACTAGTGTCCCGTATGCTGATTTTATTCATTAGTGTACGTTACGGGACATATCTTTCCCGTACTTTCTAATAATTTGTTTAATTTCTGTGTACCTATTGGACTATGAGTTTTTTATATTTTTATTACTTTTTTTGGCAAGTTACAGCCATCATCAGTCAAGGGAGTTGGACTATTTTGTCCACCGTACCTCAGTGAAAGTTAGTACGGGACATATATGTACCATACCAAAGCCAACGTGTTAAACAAAAGTTGCATGATTTTGATACCCAAAATGAATTTGAAAGTACAAAGGCTATCTCTTTTATAATTTGCTGTAATAATTTTCAGTATTGCTTTTTAACTAAAACAATGAAACAACGCCATAATGTAACATGAAAAATTCTTGAGATAAAAATGGTTATTTAGCTCAAGTAAATCAGCCATAAAAAATATGTAATATTAATGTCGGACTTTAGGAAATGAAGGCTAAAAGGTATGGATAATACAAGAAACAAAATAATTTCAGTTATAAAAATATAAAACTTCAATAAATAACTCTTACAGGAGGGGCAACAAATGTTTCACTTTATTCATGGGCCTTCAAAATGGAAGGCATAAAATAGAGACAAATATTCTTCACAATAATCGAAGTTAAACTAATCAAGAACTACTGGTAACATTTTACATTTTACTATATATTAATATTATTTTAATTAGTAATACTTTCTTTTAAGATAATGAATAAATCTAAATTGCTAGTTAAAATTGTTCATTTCATTATTATTCATTAATGTTGTTTACCAAATTATTTATTGTATTAGTTAGGCCATCAGCATATTTCTATAATTAAATTATGATTTGGCCAGCAGATGACTCAAATATATTTGTCATTCTTATCTGTTAAATATAAGGTTTGAAAATTAATTATAATTCATATTGATAATCTGAATAAATTGAAAGTTGAAACACAGAATCAATCGCGGTAGTGTTATATTGACTAAGTAATATCTTCAAAAAATATTTCGTTCGGAGGTGTAATTATTGTGAAGCCACATTATTAGCATTTTAGCAGCATTGGTCATGTATTGAATGCTAATGGCAGCAGCTACGCCTCAAATATTCACTGAAAAATAACAATAAAATATGAATAAGAAAATATTAAAAAATGTTCGTATAGAAGTGTGCAAGGTACATGCAAGCTATCGCAAACAGTATAAAATATTTAATCTCGAGGGTGCAGAGAACTTACAAGTCTTTTCACAACCATCGATTCATGCACGTTTAATAGATGCATGCAGATACTGGATGGGTGTTGTTACAGGGTATTTAGTACTCGGGTTTCATAAGATTTTATATTTACATGACGCAGAAATCAATTAAAGCAATAATTCACTAACTTTTAATCATTCATTAGTTAATTGAGTCAGTGCAATTTAGGAAAATATATTTAAAAATACAAATTCTACAGGATGAGTTACTAAGGACAAGTTTAAATAACAAATAAACTGAAAAAATACAGTGTTCAAAAATTAATGCTGATGCCATGATAAATACTGATGACATAAATTTTGTTTTCTAAATGTGGTCAGAAATTCTATTTTCAATTTTTATTTTTGATATTTTCACTGAGATTGATTTTATAAATATTAACATTGCAATTGTTGACTAATCAATTATGTACAACCGACAAAACTGAAAAATATGACAATTACTGGACAGATAAGAAAATTGAAAACTTAGCTATAGCACGGATTACTTGGGAAGGGAAGTGTAACGTATATTGAAAAAGTAATAGCTAAATTTGTTTGAGTTCTTTTATATGTATATATATGGAAGAGAACAAGTGTAGATATTTGGCAAATTAATCTAACAATTCAGAGAACAAAAATTTATTTAGACTAAACAAACAATTGGGAAAAATTAACCCTAAGCTAATGGAGTTTCGACTATAGCAAAATAAATGTGCATTGGAAAGATGATAAGAGCTCATTTAGATCATAATAACAATTAAAACAAAGAGCAATTAAACAAATAGAGCTAAGTTCTTCCTGAATTCATGAAAACCTTAAGTGAAGCAATACCCCCCAAAAAAACAAATGTTGCCAATGTCAACAGTTTGCCAATGAAATTTATGATGTCATAGTATTGGGCCAAGTATTAGACCCTTAATATCGTGTCAAGCACACTTGACTCTATCTCTCCTTCTGACATTAGCGATGCTTCTTTCTAATGAGTTTTGCCAAACCCTGATTTTGGCAAGTGTGCTGACATTAGGAAGAGAACTGGGTTGAAGGACTTAACCAAGTTAATTAAAAAATCAAAATGGAAATGGGCAGGACACCTCTTGAGATGCAGGGATGACCGATGGTCATATTATGTGACTGAATGGACTCCATACGATTGTACTCGAAGTAGAGGCAGACAAATCAGGAGATGGAGTGATTCTTTCAAGAAGACAGAAGACCCGACATGGTGGAGAAAAGCACGGGACAAGAAGCTATGGTGGGAATCATGGAAGGAACTCACAGATCCCGCTTCCCGTTAAGGCTGGTCCCCCTGGGAAGTGTAGACCATTACTCCTCAAAATAGGAAGGCTTTTACTAGCAAACATTATTAATCAGTTATTTAAGTTTTTAGAAAAATGTAAAAAATTAGTTATGAGTTTGATTTTATAGGAAAATATCAAAGATGTTTATTTTTTGTTTGTATAATAAAGGCTATTTCATTTCATTTCATTTCATCTTGTCAAGAACCTAATAAAAAATGGATACCCCTGTAGGAGCGGTGCCAATCACAACTTTTCAGGAATTCAATTGTTGCCTTTAATAACACCCTAATGTCTATCATCCTCCAAAAAGTCTCTAGCTTTTCGGGAAATGCCTAATAATTTTGATGAGTGAATCATATAAATTTTGATTTTCCATTGCTTATATCTCAGCCCTTCTGGGCCCAAGTGTAGTTAATGGAATGTATATTTTTTTTTTCTTTTGATAATTTTTCTTGATATGGACATAATCATATTTTAGGATTGATAAATAATCAAGTGATATATCACCCACCGATCATATTGCATATTTTAGTCTTGACTCAGCCCAAGAGGATGTCCACAAATTTTAATGATATAACCAGGGATAGTAATAAGCTTCTGATGAGGCACCAGATCGGGCATGAAACATGGAGAGCAGGAAAACGCTTTGAGGAGGAGAGTTGATTTTGTTTTTGCTTACTGATCTTCTACGGTGTTCGGATAATTTGAGTCAAATTTGAACACACAATTTTGATGATACGTAAAATAAGGTGCTATGGAGATTCTGCTGAACCTAAGACCAATAGAGATTTTCATTGAAGAAACAGCCAGACATACAGGTTCAAAATATTGGGACATAAATCGTGCCCAACGTTTAGTGCACATTGTGATATCATCCGAAAAAATCTGCAGGAGCCAATTCTCTGCATGCCTTTGGACTATCTCTGGCATACCTGGAAATGAGAGAGCTGATGAGTTGGCTAACATTGGGGCACCCATGATACCTTTTTCACCAGAGTCACTATGTGGAATTGCACCGGCAGTTGCCAGATTGAACATTCGTAGATGGGCTGAAGCTGAACATGAGAAGAAGTGCCAGAGACAGGCAAAGCATATGGTATTTGCGAAGAAGAAGTGAACGGATACACTGCTCAATCTTTGCAGAAGCAAGGTGAAATTACTGACAGCCCTACTCACAGGGCACTGTAAACTACGGAGACACCTCTACTCTATGGGACTCACCAATAGAACATGGTGCCGTTTATGCTCCGAAGATGACGAAACCCCTTACCACATCGTATGTAGAAGCACTACACTGGCAGCCTAGAGGTACCTGCACTTCGGAGCTGCGATAATTGATGATCCAAGGAGGATACCGGAACTGAACCTTACAACTTTAAGAAGGTTCATCTCTGTCACGGGTCTGGTATTACAACAGAATGACATGTCGGCTGGCACAATAGGTCTTGCAGGCCTCAGTGCGGTTCCTCGGTTATCCAGGCACCTGTTGTCTAATCTAATCTAAATCAAGTGCTGAACATACAGTTGGTGTGGAATTTGATTTTTACAGGGATGAAATATGAGAAGAAACATAGGCTATATACTGAATAGGCTATAGGGATAGCAAATTTCATACATTCTTAATAAACATATGAATTTGGCATAAAAAAATTATAGCGTAATAAGAAGAACGTCAAATATAAATAAAAGTATGGCAGTAATGAAAATTTTAAAAAATATATATATTGATGGGATCTTTTAATTCAACCTGTACCTTAAGATTAAAATCAGGCTAACTTATTGAACCCTAATATTGAGATGACTCCAACCAAAGTTTTTTGTGATTTAAGATATTAAATAAATTGATCTAATCTTGATTTTTTAAAGTAATAGATATCAACAAAATCAAAAATAATACTTACTCATTAAACAGAGCTCACTTGCATAGTTCTAACTTGCTCTATTATTTCATCGCCAGCACCACCACCAATTTCTGAGTTAAGCTCTTCGCCCTGAAGCTGCTGTTGGTCATCACCTCCATTGACCAGACGAGATTTGGTAGTTTTTAAACGTTCTCTTGTTTTCTTTCCGAACGAGACAGCCATTTTAGGTAACGACCTCCTAGGAGGAGCATCACCACTTCCCTCTTTCGGAACTACTGGAGCATCTTTATTCGCTTCTTTCAAAGCGCCATTTCCAGTTTCTTCTTTCTCTTCCGTTATCGAACCGAGTGCATTATCACCATCAGGTCCTCGGCTTACTTGGATAGGAATGTCGTCTACAAAGGAAGAGCAAGGACAAAATATACCACATTATAAATTAATAAGTAAAATATTTTGATTGAACAAATTAAAGAGCTAGCCAATATACTTCTGAAATTAAACAACAATATCTATAATAAAGAAACTACTAACTATTAGTTCCTCCTTTAATGATTGATTATATTAATATTAAAAAAAAAAAAAAAAAAAATGAAAATAACTATGATCAGATAAAGTCCGACTTGCAGGAGCTGTGTAATCTTAACAATTTTCCGTTCATGTCCCTAGTGCCATTAATAAAGGAATAGAAGCAATTATTGGTAGGTTTAGATCTGTTGTGAAAATATAAAATAAACTCTCAAAAAGTAGAAAGATTTTAAGTACCAGAACATTTTGAGATATTTAAGAAAATATACAAAGATCCCAAAACTTCAACGTTTGTTAATATTATTTATTTATTTTTGTAATACTTCCTTAACTCCAAATGGAATAAAAGTTTAAATATGTTAGTTTCGATGAATGTGAAACATCTGGAACAATTTTAAACAGAATCAATCGTTTCTGAATACCCAAACTGAGGATTAGTTAGGAAAACTAGTTGTATCAACTTTTCACCTAATCGGTTACAGATATCGCTTTAAAAATTATTTCATATGTTTTCCTATGCTAGAAAACCTATAGAAAGTGTACCTGCATGAATATTAACACGATAACGTAAGCAATACAATTTTTTCGAGGGCGAATTTTGCTCCAAAAACTGTGTTCTGGTGGATGGATTCCGCTGGTTAACAAACTTGACCTTTCAAATTAGACGAGGATTTTTTTTAACCAAATTTCATCAATGTTTGACCATTTTTGAGTCTGTGAGGGAGCGAACAGACTTATATATACAAATTTGAACCACCGTTATTTTCATGATCTATGGAAATTCTATTAGAAAGTCAATCAAATTAAATAATACAGAGATCATAGGCTATTTTTTTTTATAAACACAAAATCTATCAATAGCTACAACTAATTGGTTTTTTGAATAATACGAAATAATTTTTTCATTCCACATTTAAATATACCACAGTTAAATATAGTTCTTTTTGAACTAATTCGTGAAACTATTTTGCAGACATCTACCTCAAAATAAATATTATAATATACTACGTCATCAAGCCAGTTTAAGAGAGTTATGAATACATCAAATTGTAGTTAAATTATTTTGTTTAAATCCCATTTTCCCACATTCCTGATTTATGAGGTGATGATATTTTGCAGAGTATTCAAAGAAGAGGAGTTGATAACAGATAACAGCTGAGGAAGGACCCTCCTTCCAGGTGAATCCTTATTCTGGTATTTAACTTAATGGGCCTTTTTCTGTTTCCCATTTCTTCTTAGCCTCACTCCCTCCTTTCTTTATTTTTTACCAGGACAGTGTCTTTCCAGATTTTTGCGATTGTTTATAAGGTGATAACACCTCTACTTAATTGGAGCAAAGATCCTCCTAAAGGTATTGGTTGTTTCCTTTGGGGGTCCTCAAATAGCGCTCTCCTCAGTCATATACTTTAGATCATTGAAAAATATGTAGGAGGCAGTGGAGTAATAGCTAGTGATCTATATCCTTAGTTCCTAAAGTGGTCAAGGTGGACCCCAAGGGGTACACAGGAGACTACGTCGGAGTGACAAAAAAATTGGGGCACAAAATTTGTAAGCGGGGAGGGGGGGGGGTCCGAATTTGCTTTTGATAGTAAAGAACAAAAATGTTGGCTCGGCTTCACCCATCAATGTAGACAGATGAAAACCTACCTGGCTATCAATGTAGCTCAGTGCCTATTACTTGTAAAAACTTGCATATATCATATTCAGTACAACGTGTCGACACTTCCAAAGCGCCTCTGCTGCCGCCGCCGTCCGCAAGGCTTGTTGACACGTGCAAAGGGACAAAATATAACTTGCGGTGCGTGTGCTTGCAATCTTCCATGAACCTATTTGACTCTTCACTAATATAAATACGAATGCCAAGGATAAACGTTGCTCATTTGTATCCGGAAATGAACAAGAAAAGTAAAGTGAGTGGTGGTAGTGTTTGCCAGAGTCGGAAAATGTAAGAATTTACTTATTTCTAAATGAAATAAGTGAGAATTGATTGGTTCCTCGTGCTGTGAGTAGATGTCAAGAAAGTAAAGTTGGATGGAATAACTTTTTTGATTGGCCAACTTCACTTTTTTGGGTACTTGTGTATTAGTTCCACCACATCAGCGCCAGATCAGAGATCAGCAGCGCAGGCGCGGAAGTCAATTGAAGTTTTGCCAATATGGCCAAGGAAAGACCATTTATGTATATAAATATATTTATGTATATATTATCAGTGAGTTTGGTTGACTACGAGATTTGATACAACCTTGAGCGAGCTGAAATGTGTAGCAATTATGTTAATGGCATAATTGCTATGCGTGTCTGCTCGCTTCGCTCTCTCAAGGTCCTATCGGGACTCTAGACAATCCAACTCCTTGATAGCATAGATCACTGGTATTTCGGCCATATTGCCAAAATTTTCTAATGAATTACGCACCTACACTGATTACTCAGTTCTCTGACCTAGATGTGGTGGAGCTAATCTGGAAGTACCCTTTTTTGACATTCACACACTCAATTAATTAATCACTTCTTTTTTTTCTCAAATTCTATTAATTTGGGGTTGGAAATCAGCTGCAACGCAAATTTTCAAACTTAGATCTAATCTTCACATTTTTTGTCAAGTTTTTGGAATATGGTAAAAATGTAGCTGCAGGGGGTCCACCAGAACCAGCTAAATTTTGGTAGTGGTCTAGGAGAAAACAAGTCTGGAAACTTCTGATCTATATGATCTACTACAGAAAAATACATACCACAGTTAAATAAATATTACATACTTTATGAGTAAAAAGATAGGCTGAAGGTTAAAAGTATTGATACTACCTATTCAAATAATAATGCCCAACAAAATATATTATTATCTAAAATGCTTTTACTATTCTTTATAAAATAACAAACGCATACGTACTAACTCTTATTCAATCTTAAATAATTCTTCATGAAAAAATATCCATTACTTTCTTCTAAGAGGCTTTATGTCATCTGGAAATAAGGATGGGAAAAGGAAGGAATGAGAGGGAACATGGAAAATAATATAAATTTCCTAATATAAAAATAATATCAACAGAAGAAATTAATCAAGATATCTTTGAATCATATGAATCCTGTTAGTGTATAGCCATAATTATATTTTCCTCACTTTTACTTACTCTTGAAGAATAAATATAAAATAAAACACAAACATGTTGTTTTACATTTCAGTTTTTAAGCCCAAACCAGTAACACAGGTAATGTCTGGAAAAGTGACCCCAATCGTGATGATTTATGTTCATCATAGTCTTATTTAGTTGATATTTAATAACTTAAATTTGAATTTCTAGTTGTTTTTAATTGATCCATCTGAAGTTCAGTTACTTCATACTACTTACATCATAATCTATTTTCTTTAACGGCCACTAGCACTGGGCTAATTCTCAATGAAGTAAAATAAAAATGTATTGTTTTCAGGAAAGATATCCCTTCTTAAAGTATATACTTTCTGTTTCAATAGTATAGTATCGAGCTCTTTCAAGCCTATCACATAAAAAGGTATACCTATCCTGGGCTGCATTCGAACCAGTTATATTCGCTAAGGTAGATGGCCTATAGGCTAACCACACAGTAACTATAAGACAGGTTAATAAATGAGACATACAGAGCCAAGACCAGGTTTAATAAAAAAACAAAAATGAGATTTTAGTTGCTTTAAGATCTTGTTTGCCAACAAAAATATTTATTCTCAACCGACGGGTGCAGAACTATAGTCTATTCACATCCAAATGCATGAAATTTGAGGGGAATATTCCCGATGGTTCCACGATACGTGAAACATTATAAAAACTGATTATGTCTCTTTTAAGACTAGGGAATGCTTTGAGAGGTCAGACAAAGGAAATAGCATCTAATATTTATCAATACTTAGTCAAAACTAAGACTAAAAATATCCTAGTGATAAGGTTATAACAGAGAGAATTTTTACCACCAATTTCATGGACATGGAATAGAGGCCACGCCTTTTTCCCTCCAACTGAACCATCTATTGAAACAGGCTATATGTTAAATTGTTTTTAGCCTTGGCTTTGGCTAAGTATTGATATATATTAAACACTATCTCTCTTGCCTGACCTCTCTAAGCCTTCCCTGGTCCTAAATAAGACATAATCAGTACTCATTGAGTTTAAAGTAGCGTGTTGCTCATTGTAATAGAAATGCAAATGGCAGAACTGTTGGGAATATTTCCCTCAGCATTTCACATACACAGGATTAGAAATCTACCATCCAACTGAACATGCTATAGTTATGTGAATTTTATTTGTTGGAATACACTGGTCTTTGGTTTCTTAACATTCTACTGATTAATAAAATTCAACAACATGAATTTATTACAGTTTTTTTTTTTTTTTTTTTTTTAACATGATACAATACAATGATTCAGCGTTGCAATATTACTAATATTTTTTAATACTAAACTGATCATTTACTCAAATCTTTGAAATTTTTTTATATGCGGAAGGTCAAAAATTAAAACATCACTAAATAGTGCTTACTTACCAAATATTTAAATTATTGGAGTAACATATACCTCTATAATAATTATATTTGTCACAATGCTGTACATAGAAATCGGTTTGAACTATTTCTAAAGTGTGTCGCTTTTCTAATTACGAAGATTTTTCCTAGAGTAGAGTGGCAAAATTAAAACCTCTTAATGACTATTTGACCACAAAATTCAGTGAGATATGCACTCCCAGGGAAATCGTCTGCATTGACGAATCAATGATTCTGTTCCGCAGGAGACTAAATTTAAGGTTCATTGCCTCAAAATGTTTATAAATCCATGCTTATATTTAAAATAAAAACGTAGCCTTGTAAATTGATCAAGACGATTTTCGAAGATTTCTGATTTTAAAATATTTTTAAAAGTATAAGTTTTTTGTAAGCTTAAAACGCCAAGAAATTTCTTTTCTTGGCAAGAAAACTTGTAGAAAGATTATTTAGTTTATTAATCCCCTTATTTTTATTTTTAATATTCAACAATATTATACATTTTAGAAACAAAAAAAGTAAATATGCTCATGAAAATTCAAATAATTAATAAATAGTTAAATTTAATTGTAATAAACAAAATACCCAAGAACATAAACACATGAGGGGGAGAAGGTATAAAACCAGACAATATTACTGTAATAGTTGCAGAAGGCTTCATGTCACATCTAGAAGCATTGTTTGGGAGCAGAGATTAACAATTTTGATCCGTGCTTCTAATACATTAAATAGACTATTTAGGTTAAATAAAGAAGACAAAAAAACACTAGTTTCTACGGTTAAATGGGTACAAATAAGGACTGGATCATTCACAATCAAGGATTTGTATTTTATGAAATATAAAATTTGTGTATAAATAAATGTATAAATACCTGGCAGTTTCTTTGTTCTGAAAGAAGCATTTGTGATCATCGATTTGGACATCACATTCGTTGTTGTTTGTGGTGAAATGGCGAGGCTTATGCCCATCGGATTATCAGTCAGCAAGCCTATAAAAGTAGGTATAACCATTTCTTAATTAATTTAATTATATTTATATAATAATCAACTAATTAATAATAAAAAATTAAATGTTCCAAAATATAATAAATAAAATGTAGTATTGTTACCAGAATGTATATGAGGAGTTGAATTTTTAATGGCATTGGTAACTAAGAGTACATCACTAAAACCTTGGTAACAAGCCCGATTATGTACATCTTCAACTGCTTGGAGAGCCAGTGTACAATCTCCATTAAATCTGTAACATGTAGTTCTTGTTTAAAATTGTGATCAGAATATAGTCATTAACAAATCTCAAGTCAAGTATCTAGTAATGCAAGTAAAAAGAAATTACATAGTTTCAGGAAACAAGGCAGTAGACAATGTGGATTTCTTAGAAGATTGAATAGCTTTTTCCAATGGTATCTAATAATAATAATAGCCATCCAAGATAAAGTCATAGAAACAAGATCTTACCGTCGACATGCTTTAAAGGAAAAGAGCATCTGGCAAGAAGGTCCCTTATTACTGTAACTACAGAAAGACTTTTTTGAAAGGTACAAATGAAATTTATTGAGATGAAGCAATATTAATAAGCCAAACTATCCATCACAATAAACTGCATTTTATTATTATTGACAAGGAGAATAAAGGACTGTGTCGGGTCCAGGACGGGACAAGGTAAAGCAATCACACACGCAAAAAACAGGGACTCGGCCCGGTGTAGCGTGAACAAGTCCATTGAAAATGGTGGTGTGATTGTTTAACCCTGTCCCGGCCGGGCCCCGGCCCGGATCTGACACGGTCTAGCGTGAATTGGCCTTAAAACAGGCAATATTGACATCAAAGCCCTCAATGGTGAGAACGTCCGGTAAACATATGCCAAAAAATTGCACAAATATCGAGAGTTAGAAGATTTGTATAAATTAGATTCCACAAACTGCTGTTATTGTTCCAACAAATGGGCTCATTCACAAGACGGATACAATGACAAGATATTTCAAAGGTTCGGAAGAATTAATTAAAGATATCCAACAAGCAATACTACCCGATACCAAAACAATTGTTCAAATTTTTTTTAAATTTGTTAAGGATTACAGATTTCTGCATAGTCTAATAAAGTATTCAAATACAGTAGACTCTCCCTATTCCGGTGTCGTCGGGGCCGGTGTACAGTCGGATTAGAGAATTCAGTTAGAAGCGGTCACTTATGTATTTGAAAAACCTTATTATTTGAGGATATAATATGTTATCCCCCCCTAAAGCCCTTTATCGAGTTTTTCAAGAGCTCTTAACTTCTGTACATACTGAATCGACAGAGTTACCTTCTTCCTTTTTGTGGCCATAACAGAGTAAATTTAAAAAAAAAATTACTTTTAAAACTAGCACTCCGCTCGCAATTAATGTTGAACTAGACTGGCTAAAATCAGGCTGTTCCAGCCACAGGAGCCTTAGTAGAAACATTTATTTTCTTAGTAGAAACACAAGTTCCTGCCTCTAAAACGAAACATATGTGCCTTCTTCGGCTTCCATTCAAAGAAATACCATGAAACAAATGTTTGGCTAGCTAAGAAGGGAAGGTTTTCTAGGAAACCTCGAGCCAGTCTAGTCCAGCGAGTTCAGAGATCCATCATACATTCCTCTCGGAGACCATCAGATTAGAGAGAGCGACGGATAAGAGAACATCGGATAAGGGAGAGTCTACTGTACCTTATTATATTAACAGGAACTGTGTCATCTTAGCGCGGTTCCGTTCTTATCTTTAGTGTTTATGAAGGCATAAAATAGAAACAGTTATTACTTTGTTTCGATGAATAGCAAAACACCTATCCAAATGAAATCTCAAACAAACCAGTCTTGAAAGGTCTTGATTTACAATCTTACCTGTATGGGTCAGCTATCCCATAAGTCGGGCAGAAAGGCCTCTGCTCAGAGGCATTTGGAAAGCCTTGGGATCTCTCTCTTTGAACGCTACAGTTTTAACAATAAATTGATCTTCTTATTTTACTTAATCTGTTTTATTGTCAAATACATTATCCGACTATAAGCAATTTAAAAATAACAAGGAATAAAACAGACAAAAAGAACAGTTCGAATAAGCGAAATCAATTACTTTAAAGTTTTAAGCACTTATTTCTCCGATTGACATCGCCTAATCAAAACTTTCATCAGAACAATTTTTGTAGAGCATTTAGTGAGCTTTCTAATGGTCATCTTCCGTTTCCCAAGATTCTCAATCTTTTTCGAGATATTAAGGAAAGTATACAAAGTTACCAAAACTTTTTATGTCTGTTAATAAAATATTTTATTTTAACCCTTCCTAAACTCCAAACGTAACAAAAATTTCAACATATTAGTTTTAATGAAAGTAGAACATGCAGAAAATGTTTCAACTGAATCCCATGATTCTAAGTACCCAAACCAAAAACGGTATTCAAAAACTATTTTTTCAGTTTTCTCGAAAACGGTTAAAGCTATCGCCTTGAAAATGGTTCCATTCATTTTCCTAGCCCAAGAAGCCTATAAAAAGAGTACTTACAAGCTTGTGAACTCAAAAACGTAAGCGTTACGATTTTTTTTTGCGCGAATTTCGCCCCAAATGCCATCTTCCAGTGGGCGGATTTTGCTGGTTAACGAACTTGACTTTTGTACCAAATTCGGACCATCAGGGAAGCCAGAAATGAGCGAACAGACAAAAATATATATATATATATATATATAAATTTGAACCACCGTTATTTTTGGTCTCTAGGGGTTCTGAAACGCGAAATTTTCTTGTCGGCACTTCCGGATTGTTTCATTGTATCAACCTTATAAGCGGGGTTCCTCCCTATGGGGGAGGGAGGAACCGCGCTAAAAACTTTATATGTGTATGCAAACGCACATTATATACACATACTTAATAATAATACAAAATAAAATGCATATTTTTTAGACATTAATATTAGGATGTAGGTAAAATTAAAGGCTTTTTCAACACTAATGTGATGGGTTATAAGGCAAAACCGCATTTTTCAAACAAAGTTCCATCATCAGTACCTTATTGAAACATAAAGCAAAATTTTAATTCAAAATTCTTAATTTTTGACAGGAAGTATATACCTATTAAAAAGATATTTAATTATACTTTAAAATTAATGTGGGGGGGGGGAGGTTAGGAAATATTCAATATACGTTTCATAAAACATTCTGAAAATGTGCTGGCGTTTATTAAAATATAATATTAGTTTTATTAATTAGTCAAATTGTAAATAAATAACAGCATTTTATCTACATCCTAGTCATGTTTACACTAAATCCAAAGTATCCCAAAATATATTATTATTATTCAAGCTTATTCAAAGAATCCAAGTTTTTTAAACTTTCTCTAAAACCGAAGTGATTATAAGAAAAATGTGTTTAAGCGTAAACACAAAATATATTCATGTTAAAATGTTCTCAATTATAAAATAAATAGAAGAACGCAAGTAGAAATATACTCACACAGAATAATAAAGAGACTGAATAATCTCGAGCAGAAATTTAGGACATGTAGGAATCCTAGGCAAAATCCTTATCATGTCACTGCTATAGGAAACACGTTTTCCAGCTTTGCTAAAACCTTGAGTTACAAGTCTGGAAAAAATAAATTATTGTGACATACCATTGTTAAAAATAATCAAAAAAGAAGAGGTCAGCCTTAAAACTAATATTCTTCAGCACAAGTGTTTTCAATGAATCTAATATATATATATATATATATATATATATATATATATATATATATATATATATATATACATGCACACACAATTTAATATTTTACATTAATACTAAATTTCAGGGCAAAACGACTGAATAAAGACAAATGATTCCAAGATGTTAATGTTAGTAGCCATGTTTTACAGTAAAAAACTCAAATTTTCTAATTTAAACTAATTACAGATTTTATGTAATTGAAATAAAAGAAAAGTTTTACATAAGATTCTGTTTATATTTTTTAATATCTAGTTCAAGATATGAAAATATAAGGGATATTTTACAAAATCCAATTTGATTTCACATCAAAACTGTCCCTAAGAACATTTTTACCGTGCACACGTCTCAAAGACACATGTTACTTATAGCATCCAAAATTTATATGTTACCAGTTAAGGGTTAAATCAGAAATTATCCCCCATTCCTGCTACAGCACTCTGTACATGCTCAAGGCTAAGGAGGGCTCGCAATCAAGAGATATAGCTGTGGCAAGAATACTCGAGCATTGCATCGAATGGGTTAAAGTGGCACAAGGGAATGACAACTAGGGGGGTTTTAGAAAAAATATAGAGAATTAATATGATGGGTATACTGAATAAAACCAATCTGCTTTAATAAAAAAAAAAAAAAAAAAAAATGTTTCATTACTTACTGAGCCCTCTTGTAAAATAATATTGCTATTAATAGGAGAATAAAAGATTTATTTCTTTTTTTAAGTGAAACAAGTATACTTACTTTGAGATAGTTCTACAAAGTTGATCAAGGCAATGTTTTTCAAGAGAGCTAATATGCTGATTGTAAATGAAAAGTAATGCTGTCATGACTGATGCTCTATTTTGAGAGAGAATCTTCTCTACTTGTGATAGAGGGCCCCATCTCACAAGCTTCGTATTACATTCTTCGAGCCTTCTTAGTGCATTTTCTGTGAGAGAAGCAGGAGCAAGGCTCATAGGCTGGAAGAAAATTCAAATAGTTTAATAGAATAGTAATTAAATCAAAGAAAAAGAGCACAGTGGGAATTACGTTTCAATATTTGGTATATCCAAAGGGGGGGGGGGGATTAAAACACTCTTTGGATTAATGGAAAAATATATATTAGAATAATTAGCATAATTATATTAAATGTGTCATTGTTTTTGTTTGAAATTATATAAAAGATATTTTTTGGATCTTGAAGGAACTAAATAATAAACTTGAGTAATAAAACAAACATATTTTTTTCCCTCCAAGAAAATTATTGACCGTTCCAATAGATGAAATAGTTGGCGGGAATGAATATGACCTAGATTCCCATAAGCCAGTCAAATCATGGGAAAAATTCTTGCGGTTATAAGCTTAAAACTCGAAGCCTTTCACTTGTTTACTATAGTATAACTTTATTTTTATTATGTTTTAATATGAAGTCTCATTTATATTTTGGTATGTGAATAAATGTAAATATTTCAGACTGAATATTTATTGCGAGTCAATGCTTATTTTACTATTATCAGTACTTGGATCCTCACTTAAATGAATAATCAGCCTATATATGTCAGGATCAATAATACAATCTTTAACTTTATATTCCTTTTCAATGTTTCCCACATGATCATAGCATTTCGTCCATTTTTCTGTAGAATATTCTTTAAAACGCTTTTGAACAAATGTTAATTTTTTTATTAAGTTAGAATTTAAAAATGTCTTTGTTATTTCTCCTTGTATATCCCGGCACACAAGTTCTATAATACAACCCACTATTTGTAAAATTTGATGCAAATATCCCGAACTAAATTGCAAAATATTTTCTTTTGATAGTTGCTTCTGTAGAATGCGAATAGTTGGGAAGATTTTTTAAATAGCATACATTTAATTTATTTTCCTTCGTATAACACATTTTATGAAGCCGTCCATGAGAATTTTCCTTTTTCTATCTACCCATTAGCGCTGTGCGTTACCTTATGGTAACACCAATATCTAAGCGATGATAGAAAAATTATATTACATACTAAGTTCATAAACTGATTTATTTGTATTTAAAATTTTTGAAAAAAAAAAAAAAAAAAAAATAAAAAATAAAAAAAAAGAAACTCCAGCGCTAATGGGTTAAAGAAGTTGAAAACAGTGCTTCACCTATAGTTAGCTTTGGTTAAGTATTGATAAACATTAAACACTTTCCCCCTTTTCAAAGTCTTACCTGGTCATAAACGAGGTGTAATCAGTTTTTATAGTGTTTTACGGTTTTATTCATTAAATGGCTTCTTAAATGGTTGAACAAAAGGGAGAGTTAAATGGATAAATTCCCTACAAGTTCGCACACGTGCAATTGAACTTTTCCGCCTACCTGAATGGGCATTTGGAACTTTTTTATTTTTTTTATCTAACTCTACAAACTCTCCTAAATCTTAAAACTGCTAATATTATTGAGCGGAAACTAGCACATTTTTTTTAACCTGAATTTTAAAGATTGTTAAACTACATTAATCATCTCTAGCTAAAACCATCCCAGGCAGTTGTATGTGTTGGCGCATGACATCATAACATCTTAACTTAGCCGTCATCACCTGATTCTGGTCTATTAACAATGTGTTAATCAGAATCATTTATGTGCATTAGTTTATAAGTAACGACTTAAATAAACTAAAACCGAAATTAATGGGTGTTATACTAAGTTCTTAAACTTTTTTTAAAAAAAGTACTTAAACTTTAAAAAACCATAATTATAATGATTATCTGAAAAACAAAAAGCATAACTGATTTTTAAACTAGGCCAATAATAAATAACTCACACAGTAAGCATCGAGTGTGCAATTTGAATTTAATTGATGCGAAGTTAAAAAAGAAAATCAATAATTCAAAAATTTCTTATAATTAAGTTATTAAAAAATCAATTTATAAAATATATATGTATATGTATATATATATATATATATATATATATATATATATATATATATATATATATATATATATATATATATATATATATATATATTATAGAATAGAAAAAAAACATGCAATATTAATTTCAAATGGAAAATTAACAGAAACTTATTGCTTGGTGATAACCTATAAATTCAAGGCTGTAGCATAAGATTAGGAGTGCAATTATTTTTCATTGTTTTAATACAAAGACAAAACAGAAGACGCTTTGGACACACTACAGTATTCATCGAACATACCTTCAAAAGTAGCAATTCTTGTAAAATGGCAAATGGAGGAGCCTCTACGGACCTCAAACTCGACGCCTAGAACATTTTTATATCTTATACAATTCCAAAGACGATCCCCTCTAATGGGAAACACAACAAAATAAACTAAGGAAATTCAACTGTTAAAAACAGCCAGGATTATATTCAAATTACCAAACAAATGCCTTTCCTGGTCCACACTTTTTTCTAAAAGCTAATCCGGGGGAATAATTAGGAACCGAATATAACAAGAACAAAAAATTAGGATCCTAATAAGAAAATCAAAATATGTTAATTTCTGTCTTGTTTTAATTAATATCTAAGACCTATGCTAAAAAACACTAATCTGTGCTTTTACTCCAGAAGTTAATATTAATAATACTCGTAATAAAAGAAAATAATTGATTGAGGAAAAGATATTTGGCAGCAAGCCCGTTTTGGAAGTCACTCTCATTAATCCTAAATAGAGAAATAATTTAAGGTAGGCTGCATACTTTTAACATCGAAGTTTAATAAAATTGTAGTAATAAAAGTAAAGAACTGCATTGACCACACTTGGCATTCTTGCAATGAGTTTGTCTAATGTCTCAAATTATCCCAAGAATTTTTGAAAAGTTTCCAAAGGTATTCCTTCATATTTCTTCATCTTCCTTTTGTCATAATACTCACTACAATGTTTTGAAGAATGTTTCGGATCATTATCCTGCTGCACTGACTAAACAAAGACCAGAAGAAATAGCATGGTCTTGCAAAATGTTTTTATATCCCTTCTGGTTAACAATTATGATAATTTGTTCATCTCTTTGCTCAAAGCCTGACAAACATCTCCTAACAAGAACTAAACCTCCTCCATACCCCACAGTTTGGACTAAACATTGGTGGTTCACATTTTCTGATGGTGACCAACGTATCCTAATCGTGAAACTAGATCCAAATACCTAATACTTCATCTGTACCAAGTACTTCTCTCGGGTCCAACACTGTTATGTCCTTATGAGCAACAATCCACTGATACTTTTTTTTCTTATTAGGAAGTCTTAAAAGTGGTTTTAGGGTACCTACTCATCCCAGTAAATGGCCCTCCTTGCAACAGACACATCTTTTTTGGCAACACTATTGACTTCAAGAGTCTCCCCGAAGTCTAGTGGCTAACGCCTCACATTTCTGAGAGAATATTTTTTTTATATACAATGGAAAGAGGTGAGCCTGACAATTAAGTAGCTGTTTTGAATGTTTACTTGGCACCGAGAGTGGAAGAACTGATCGATACGGACAGTGCAGGCAAGCTCGAAGGAGGATAAACCACTGACAGTTATTCTCAAATGCTGATCATGGTTGAGGCAACAAAAAAAAGAAATAAATTTAACATTGTAATGCGTATTTCACTAATAAGATGAAAAATTGATGGTTGAAATAACATAGTCTTCTTTTATCCTTGGATCTTCATCTTCGCCTTGCTTTCTGCATTTACAATAAGGGACATGGAATTTATCATTTCATAGACAAACAAGAGGACTGTCAGTATTTCAACCTAACAGTTAACCCTTTACTGGGTATGATTCCCGTATGGGGATACAGTTGAAAAAGTCTCCTACAAGTTCGATGTTGGCGTTAAGAAGTTCCAATCAGTTCTCATAGATAGAGTAAACGACCTAATAATAACTATATCCCTTCAAGCCCACCCTGTACTGGGGAATTCCACCAACTGCTATCCCTGTACGGGGATTATACCCACCCGGACGTCCCTTCCTACTTCAGTTACTTGGTGACACCTTCAGCATTAGCACTCCTTGTGATTCTCATTTTCCAGACTTCAATTTAACTGTACGTATATTTTTATAGTGGACTTAAGATATGTTTTTGATAATAATAAGCCAAGTTTGACTTGTTCCTATGATAATATTTGTCTTTTACAGTGTTCAATTTGTACATGGAATAAGTGTACAGACATGTTTTGCACTTTTGATGCTATAAAATGAAATTTTTAATTATGTTTATAAAAATGTAATATTTTAAAACAAATATATTCTGTGCATTATTCAAGTGGTATTTGTACACATTATAAAGTGAACTGTTATGCAGGTTTAGTATAATTTTTAGTGTCCTATAATTTTTACAGGCCCCCTATGGAGAGTATGACCCTTGCTCCGTAGGGGGATATATTGGAAACCAGAAATAACATTTATCATTGGCTAATCGAACATAACAGGCGTTCTTAGAAGAGAAAATATGCATCATTTGTAACACTAATGTCTTTTAACCCCTTAACGGGCAAGGGCCGCTTAAGTGGCCACTGCTCGCTGAAATTAAAAAATAACACGAGCGAGACGGAATTGGTTCCAATGCTTCCTGCTAGATGCCGGGGTATACCAAAAAATAGTATTTGGAGGTCCTGGGCCCGACGAACCGAGATATGACGAAGTTGACCGCTATAGCGGTCCTTGCCCATTCCCGCACTCCTCTTGTGTCAGTGTTGGTCGTGCATTATTGGTTCTCTGAATCACTCATCTTATACGGAAATCGCTTCAAAGTATGTAATAATTCTTTTATACATTCTAGATTAGGAATTAATTGATTTTAATTGGAATGAATATATCGCTTACACGTTATTCATTGATTCGTCTCATCAGACTTCCTCAATAGACTGGAAAGAAAAAATACTTTTTTTGGCATTGCTAATGAAATGTTTTCCTCAATTCTGTTTCAAATGATATTGTGGGCTAGCATTAAACTATTATTATAATTTTATTTTTTATTTTTTTTTTTTATTATTTTTTTTTTTAAAGCCTGCCAATCTTAGGGTAACGCCATCGAATGAACCATTTTCATTTTCGGGATCTTAGCAACTTGGAATCGGCTTTACAAAGTATCGCAGGCATTGCATATCGGGGATTCTCGATGCCTGGAATGGGCAAGGGCCGCTCAAGCGGCCAACCCCGTATTTATGGATACTATTTTTTTTTTAATAACCTGGGTTCATATTTAGTAAATGGATGCCTCCCAGACTCCCAAATATAAATTTAAAAAATTCCAACATAGCTAGCGAAATGTGCCCGTTAAAGGGTTAACTTAACTAGCAAATTTTTCCCTATAAAGGGTTAATAAAAGTCTTTATATCTTTGTTGATATATTAACATTTGTTAAAGGAAACAATTATGCAAAATTTAAAAAAAAATGTCCTCCTACATTTCCATGGCTGAAAAAAATGCATATTTTTAATGTTAATCACATTTTTCCAGAAAAAAATGGCATTGTATCCTGTTAGTAACATGAATATTGCTGTGGGATAAAAATGACTAAGGAGATTCTTACAGATATTTTCATGCTCTTGGTAACTCAAATCTGAATTCATATGTAATGTGTAAGGTTTTCATATTACATTTAACAATGTGTAAGGTTTTCATATGTACATGTGATAAATCTATTACTACATATTTAAGTAAAGACTGTTGCAAACAATTTTAAAAGATATTTCCAAACAAATAGGGCATAAGTTTTGATATTTTAATTCGAACAAATTTAAATAAAATAATGAACAAACATTGCAATAAATACCTCATGATAAACAGAGGACTGGGCCAGGGATGGAAGACGGAATGATATATTCTGGGCCTGCCCATTTTCGTCGACTGCTTCTAAGTTGTAAAGACTCAAAAGAAGTGCTTCAACTCCACGACAGCTCTAGAATCATATATAAAAATTGTCATTAAAGCTTAGGATGGATAATTCTTAAACTAAATTGATTATAAAAAGGAAGTCAAAAGTAGCATTTTGTAGAAAAACATGGAATTCACAATCTAAAAACGTGGAATTTTGGGAAAGAAGTCTAAGAGTAGGATTGATGATGAGATCTGTAGTCTCTTTCATGTTTGTTTTTTGATTTTTTGGGGGGGTTGTTTTGTTTTCTGCAGGCTTCTTTACATCAGATGTATTCCTGATACTCAGTGGGAAGAAGAACTGATTCACAGCTGAAGAAATAGGCAGAGCAAAGGAAGATACTGGGGGGAGGGGGGGGTGAGTTTGGCTTAATGATAGTGCACTCGACTCATGTTCTAGAGCAGGGGAGCCCAACCCAAATTGGTTGGTTGGCCAAGTAAACATTTACTAAATTAAGGTGGGCTGCAAATATAAGAATAAAAGAAAAAATTATCTGAAATATTTTATTATTGCACAACATTCAAAATATGTTATTACCTTACAATTAATGTTAAACTTGTTTTTGTATATTATTAGAGATTCTTTTAATATCAACGGAAAATTTAGTCTACACACATTTTTGTTTCAAACGTCTATAGACTAAATGTCTAAAATAATATAGTCAGTTAGAAACTTCAATTGGACCGCAAAAAAGCTTCAAATGGGCCGCATGCAGCCAATGAGCCGTGGGTTGGGTATGCCTGTTCTAGGGGACCAGAGTTTGAAATTGTGTGCGAAAGATAATATATTTTCCTGTCAAAGTTCAGTAGATTCGGGGTTGCAGAAGGCACATAGGTCCACAAAGCCTTTAAAAAAATGACATCAGATTTAATGGGTACTTACAAAGAGGGAAATTAGGTGGCCGGAGCATAGTGCTGACCATAATATCTTCCTAATAGGCCGCAATTGGATATCACGGCTGAATTTGTTATTTCAGCTAAAAAAATGTGTTAATAGAAGAATAAGAAAATCTTGAGAACCAAAAATGTTCTGAGAGTTTCGAGAAAGATAGGAAAAAAATCTATAACCCTTCATTATTCTCAGTTGGGTTACCATGACCTTCGCTAACGTAATTAAAAAATAATATGCTATATTCTCATAATAGTATGTAATTCTGCACCGCTAGCAAGGTATTTGGGAGAGAATGGTAAAATAGATGAATTTCAAAATTTAAAAGACTAAATCTTTCAAGGCTATTAATATCATAATACATTTAGTAAATGTATTTTGCTAAATATATACATTAAAAAAATAATGTAAAAAAACATTCATAAACAGGTTTTTATTACGCAACATACAAACAATATCCATAATAAAATGGTTGTCATGATAGAAAGAACAATGATACATTTTTAAGTGGTATCATAATACAATTTTTCTTTCTTAAACAATTCCATACTCTCACATAGGTTGTCTTACATACGTCATCGGTTTTATTTCATTTATTCAAAGCTCATTGTGTATTCCAGTCATACGATATTTCATTTAGGAGGCAAGGTGGCCGTGTGTGTTAAGGCGTGAGCACTTAACACTCCGTGCAAAAGTGTCGTGGGTTCGATTCCTACTAGGGGTGGTGGCTTTTCTTTAGAAAAAAGAAAAGGCATCAGCCCTATCCTGGCTAAAAGAGGGTGGTAACCTATAGATAACCCGTCCTAAAATTCGTAGTTAATAATAAATGGACGTTAAAATTTAAATTAAAAAAATTATTTCATTTATTTAATATTTAGTAGAACCACCAACTGCTGTGGCCATTAGCATCTTACGGATTATTAATTTGAGATACACCAATAAAAAAATCAATTAGGTAATAATTTGTTTATATTCCAAATTAATTTAATTATAAATCTAAAATCATTTAAAAACACAAATTCAATATTAGGATTTATGCTACATCGTATATTTTATTTTATAATAAAAATTAAAAACACGTCATTTTTATTTGTAGACGTTCTCGTAAAAACCAAACATAAGTTGAATACATAAATACTTGTTACTTTTTTTATAGCCATCATATCTGATTATCTCTGATTGTTTTATGCAAATAGGCAAGTCAGGAAATTGCCTGTCAAAAAATGAGAACAATTTACAACTTTATTATTGTTAATTTTTTTTTATACAAGGTCGAGTTCAAAGAATATTAATAAAAGGAAAAAATGTGGGAATTAGTTGTGGAGGAAAAAATGTCCAACCATTGGAAAAACATAATTAAAATGCAATGCATTTATATATTTAAATCACTTTGATTTTCCTTTTTTATGAAATCAAGTGAAAATTGAAAAATTGAGAGCAAAAAAATATTAGCTAACAATTCATTGTTTTAAAAAGTTGAAATTTATTTATGTAATAAAAAGTGCTATATTAAATTACTTTGTACGGCAAAAAATCAACAATTTTTTTAGGAAAAAAAAAACATGATATTTATTAACTCATGGCTTCAACAAAGCCGCCAAAAAAAAAAAAAAAACACGAACAAGCCAAAAGCAATACACAATAGTCATTGAGGGGATCGTGGACTTCAAGAAATACATACATATTCTCAGAGAGTGCCTTTAAAGCAGTCCCTAAAAACTAGGATTGACAACCAACTACATACTCACAAGGGGAGTAGTATACAGCGATGGGGTCACCGATCTGGACCAATCTGGACTTTTAATGGAGTTTTCATTCATTTTGGAGTATTATATTGTAACACACCTTGATTTGCAAGCTTTTGTTTCAGATCTGATCTGATAGCATATATGCAAAAATCATATAGCAGATATGTAAAACTCTGATCTGATCTGATAAAGATCAAGAGGAGTATACAGCGATGGGGTCACCGATATGGACCAATTTTTTTCTGGTGATTCAACATAGAAAAATGGTCGACACGTGTCCAAGCGTTCTGTCCATCCAATGCGCCTTAGAAGCCGAGAAATAAAATAAAATAGGTTGAAAGTGCTTTATTTTTTATATCGAGTTTAGAAAATGATATCAACATGATTCTTTCCCCAATTCATTTGTTTTATAGAGTAGATTAAAAGACAAATATAATCGTTAAACAATAATTTATATTTCGTCAACTATATTCATATTTTTGAATATATTTGACAAAATATAAATTATTGTTTAACGATTATATTTGTCTTTTAATCTACTCTATAAAACAAATGAATTGGTGAAAGAATCATGTTGATATCATTTTCTAAACTCGATATAAAAAATAAAGCACTTTTGTCAAAAATATGCTACGTTTTCAAGTAAACTAGTAATATACATTTTTTTACACCAAAAATAATAGCAGATTTAAAATCAGCACCCCCAAGAAACCCTAATGCGGTGAATATCATTGAAAACAAAAAATAAAGATTTTTCCCTACAGGGAAAAATCTTTATTTTTTGTTTTCCAGACAGGTCTGGAAGAGACTAAAAATTTGTAAGCGAAAAAGTAATGTGACGTTTTGAAATTCAATATCTCCCCTTGAGATAATCCGATTTTTACGTCATTGAAATCTTTCAAAAGAAGAAAGACTCCTTTTTCTAACCATATAAATGACGATTGTATGTATTATCTCAAAAGGTACTTGCAAAAAATGGTTCTCAAAATAAAAATATAATGTAAACTTTTTTGCATATAACGTCAACCCCAGAAAACGTAGAAATACCCCGATTGGAAGGCAATGTGTCACATTAGGGTTTGGTTTGAATTGGGTAAATATTCTTTGAAATATGGCCGGATGGTTTAATCTTTAACAAAATTTTTAGAGTCCCCCCTTAGCGAAATTTAAAATACATTTTTATTTATTCTTGTAATGTTCCCAAAATTTGAATTTAGGGGTTTTTCAATGTGCTAAAAACGAATCTGACATCCGTTTTTAAATCATTTTTTTTTTTTTTAACGATAACTTTTTAGATGTAGGTATATGGAATATTTTGGCAGAATAATGACTTCTATAGAGTCGAGTGTGCAAAACAATTTTTGATTTAAAAACGGATGTCAGATTCAATATATTCATATTTGATTTTCAATGAATATTTATAATACAGATTGTGACCATGTTATTGATGCCTTCTATTTATCTAAATCAATCATTTTAGGGTAAAACTGAAGGAGAGCGTCCTCAGCACCGATTTTTTTTCTTCAAATTTTGCATTATAACTTATTTTCAACAAATCTGTTAAAAAAAAAAAAAGTTGCTCTCAACTAGAAAAGAAGTTATTAAGCAATAAAGTTCACTGTTATGGAGGTTTTAAAACAGCACATTAATAAACATGCATATTAAGAAGAATGTCTAGGAAGACTTTTGGGCAGACATGCTATGCGTTTCCGCTCGCTCAAGAAGGTATCAAAACTCTAGCCAATCCAACTCGCTGTTATGGATAGAATTCCGATGTTATGGAGGTTATAAATAGTTAATCAACATTTCAAATAAGAGTTCTTTGTTTCCCAATATTCGATGTCTGCGCATGTGCATGTTTACAAATACGCTGTTTACGCCACCTTTAACCTCAATAACAGTGAAATTTAGTGCTTAGTAACTTCTTTCCTAGTTGAGAGCAACTTTTTTTTTAACGGATTCGTGTTTAGTGCATCAAAATACGTTATAGTACAAAATTTGAAAAAAGTCGGTGCTGAGGACGCTCACCTTGAGTTTTACCCATTTTAGTTGCAATTTTTATTGTTATTGATGCCTTCTATTTACCTAAATCAATCATTTTAGTCGCAATTGTTAAAAAATTAAAACATTTATGGTTGCTCCTATACTTTATACACTAGCTCTATTTATACGTAGTTAATAATAAATGGACGTTAAAATTTAAATAAATAAATAAATATTTATACGAATTTGATCCACCGTTATTTTTATGCACAAATGAAAACAGTATAAATATCCAAAATTGTTTTCATCCCCAAAAATACAGGTTCATATTTTTCACAACTATAAGTTCTAAATTATCATTCATTGCCAGAAAATAGTTTAAACTGATGTATATAGATAGAATCAGGCCCACCTAAGGGAAAAGCAACTCGACCAAAAAGATCTATTGCGCCCTAAACTGTTGTAACTCAGTGTAGACATTATAAAAGTTATATAGACTTGATAGAGAGATGAAATCAAGAGTTTTATGGCAAAAAGCCTAATAACTATAAAACCATAAACGTCAACTTTTAGAAATTAGACACATTGCTGAAAGCTGAAAAGTTGCATGGGAATAGTTTAAATGTTAATAATCAAAATGACAACTCGTTTATACAAAGATCTTAATGATATACTATTAACTGAGGTTAAAAATGAATACCTTCTTCTCTCCATGAGCAACTGCATTTAGGTACACATAAATTAGAGTTGGAAGAAATATCAATGTGAATCTTTTTAACTCCTCTCTACTAGAGCGGTAAAACTCAAACAGGGTCGTACAAACAGGATCAATAAGCTGAAATAACATGTTCTCATAATGTAAACATAATGTTTAAATATGATTTATAGCTTCTGTTAATTATCTAATCAGTAAAATTTCAATAGTGTGTACATACCTCATTATACTTCTGGCGATCTTCTAGCACAATGTAAATTGCGTTAATCAAATCAAGATGATGATTAACTGAATTGGCATAAGAAGGAAACTCATCTGAACTTAGAGCTGCATACTCGGCAAGCCAGTATTTCACTGTCTCTTCAGTCATATCACATAACTGAGAATTTCTTACATTGACGTTCCCGAGAAATGTTAAGATATGAAAACTCAAAAAAAAACTAGCATGTAAAACGAATCTTAAAGTTCGACATCCACATAACCTTGTGTGACTGAAGAGAGAAAACTTTTTCACCTTGTGAGAATATCATTAGGATCTCGGAACACGACTATCAGTTGTAATAAGTGCTGAGCCACGGATCCCAATTAACCCATTACGTAAACAAGACCTTCTGAGTCCAGTGCCAATTTGACAAGAAGCAGACATAAGCCACAAAGAGCCATATCAATTCGCAATCTGGGTCAATGTCACTAAAAAAAATGTTTCCTTCAAATGATGTTTTTTGAAAAAAAAAACTTAATTAATTTAAAAGATTTTGTATTAAAGTTAGCAAAATGGGGGAAAAGTTCAATGTAATTAATAATTGCAAACAATTGTTCCAAGATAAGTTTAAATTAACCGGAGGAAATAATAATATAATATTAAATAAAATGTTTTATTTGAAAACTTTGGCTAAATAAAACTCAAAAGAACTCTTCTAATGTGGAAAGAAAAATAATAGTAACCTTGCTGATTAAATATTTTACTTTTGTTGAGAGGGGGGAAATTGACTCAAGTAAATAAAAATTACTTTTCCAAATATTCCAGTATTGACATGGAATTTTTCTTCTCCCTCTCCAACCTGCATCATAAAAGAGAAATTGCATACATATAGGGTTCAATACGACACCTATTTCTATAATAAAAATACACTTAAAAATTAAAATTAAATTGTCAATTTGGATTTGCATTGCTCGCACTAGGAAGGATTTTTTTTCTGCAATAACTAATTTAAGGACCTCTAAAGTCTTCTTTGCCACTATGGGGCTGATGCCTTTTCTTATTTCTAAAGAAAAGCCACCACCTAATCTCGCTAGAAAAGGATGGTAACCTATAGATAACCGGTCCTAAAATTCTTAGTTAATAATAATAGTTTAAAATTCTTAGTTAAATTTTAACGTCCATTTATTATTAACTACGAATTTTAGGACTGGTTATCAATAGGTTACCACCCTTTTCTATCCAGGAAAGGGCTGATGCCTTTTCTTTTTTTCTAAAGAAAATCCACCACCCTTAGTTGGATTCGAACCCACAACCCTTTGGCACGGTGCCCACACCTTAACACTCACGGCCACCGGGCCTCCCCGTTGAAATTTAAATAAATAAAGTATTCTAATTTTGTCATTTACTTTCCTCTGTAGAGGTGACTTTAAAAAAATTATTACTCAAGTAGTCCAAATTGTGTTTTACGCAGAGAGGCTCTTCCAGGGACGTTGACTTATTTTTAAGCAACGGTGCAATTTGTCTTGTCAAGAAATGCTTAAAACTGTACGCAAACAAGTAACATGCGATTTGTATGCCAAACTGGCTTCCCTTGCAATTCTCGAGCAACTCTACAATGATGGACTGGGTACAGAAAAAACGCAGTTTATGGAAGAGTATCTGAATTTGGGAAAATAAATGTTTAATAAAACATATGTTAATCATTTAAATAAGTCGATTGCATAGTTTCTAGAACCCTGCAGTTAAGCAGCCCCCCAAAATTGTTATTAAATCGGTAAAAATATTTAATAAAACCTTAAAAATAAATTAAATATGATCACCTAGTCCAGAAAAAATATATTTTTTGGGTGTAATAGTGTTTTAGATGGCTAACTATTCCTCTATTTTGAATGGTACAACCCTTCGATTTTTGTGTTTTAATCAGCCTCTTTGCACTTTGAAGCTTAGATCTTTGGTTTGAGTTTTAAAGGTTCCAAAATTCAAAGATAACTTCAAGACTGTTATCCATTGAATTCTAAAGTTAAATAGCTCTTTATCTTTGTTATCATTGTCACAGCTTCTTTGGATGGACATATAATTTTGTATTATTAGTTCTTTTGCGGTTTGGTGAATACAATTATTCTGAATCGTTTAAAAGGAATGTGGTGAAACCAAAAAAAAAAAAAAAAAAATGTCAAGAAAACTAAATAAATTACTTGGAGCTCTTCAGAATAGAACTGTGTGCCCTTTGAGAAATAATTATTCATCAGTGGCGGAAATTGAAATACCCAAAAGGATACCTCGCAGTGATACAGATATTTTGAAAGTATAAATACATTTATTTAATTCTAAACTCAACTATATCATACACAAGTTTATGAAGAGCCTAAGTTTTCCATATTCAGATGATTTTAGGAGATTATTATTTGAGTTTTTCTGTTTCTTTATGTTATATATGTAATGTTTGTTTGTTTTTTTTTAGTATTTTCGAAGAGATGTTAGTTTTTGGTATCCCTAAAAGTTATTGTATTTTTATTCTTGGCTGTCTGCCTCCCCCTCCCTCCTACGATTTTAGTATCCACTTATAGGTAATACACGGAAATAGGATTAGGATCAGGATTTAGTGGCGATTAACATTTTATCATGTTTTTACTCCAGCACCTACATTGTTTTATATAATTAGCATATCTATCCATTCTCTTAGGTGGTATTATTCTATACAGAATAAAAAGGACAAGGAAATACCTGTACAATAATAATAATATTAGTGGGGAGGATTAACAGAGAGCTACCTTTTTTTTTTTTTTTTTTTTTTTTTTTTTTTTTTTTTTTTTTTTTTTTTTTTTTTTTTTTTTTTAAATATTTGAGTACTTTTTAGTATTGAACAAAATTAGCTAAAAAGAACCAAAATGTTAGTAAATTCATTCTTTAATTTTCGTATCATATGAATTCACTCTAACTTACATATTTGTCTTGAAAAAAAAAACCCAAAAACATAAGAGATCATTTTTATTTTTGACCAATGCAAAATTAATCTTTACATGCTTACTTATACATTTTTGCTGGAAACACTGAAGAAATTGATCATGTTCACTATTAACAGGGAAGGAGGTCTTATTTATTTATTGGATTTTGATATTTGCGCGTACATGTCTGAATATAAATAGATAAAATGATAGTGTGGTCAGTACTATTTCCCGCCTACTATTTTGCCAGTTACTATTTTGCCGCCTGATTTTTCCCTTTCCAGGTACCCATTAATTAATTAATTAAAGGCTGGACCCCAAATCCAACCCTCGAACGATCGCACTAGAAGATAAAATCTTTGGTGTACGCTCGGGTTTTGAACCTGGGTCCTCCAGTTCATTAGTCGAGTGCTCTACCACTGAGCTAACCTCACCCCCACACAAGTAATATACCATTGCCATAATAGTTAGATGGAACAAGGGTCTGTTTTGTTCAACAAAGCAAAAAGGTGTTACCTAATTAGGGGCTGGCTTTGATTAATCTTCTACAAATTGAAACAATCATTTGGCCAAACTCTTAAATATCATAAATAAATTATTGTCACCCAGATATTCCCCATAATGATTTGAATGATTGCCACACTTTTTTAAAATAAATATTCTCTGCGAGTTTTATTTAACAGCAATATATTAAATTATACTTCTTTTTCCAGGCCATTGCTAGTACTTATCAAAGAGATCCGACTGCATCTCATTACAAGTACCATGACGATCCTTATTTAATACCGTACTCAAATTTTACCAAGAGGTCGTATGCATTATCTCAAGAATCAGGAAGGAAAGCTGCTCAATGGATCAGGCAACAGCATGCAGATCTATTCCAACATAAAGTTGCTGAGCCACTCATTGAGGTATTTTAATGTTAGACTTTTAATTTTACTGTACTTTATTCTTAAATTTCATCCCTTGTATCCTAGACCTTTCTACCTAATGTTCTTAAAAATCTCAAGCTTCTTAAGTTAGGAAATCCTAGGCCCTTTGAAAATGAATTCTTAGGCCAATTTGAGAAATCAAGTCCTTAGAAAGAAAATTAGGTAATTGACTCTGTTTTTCAAAATTTTCTACTGAAGAAACAATGGCCATTGTTTCATAGTCTTTAGGGTTCCTTTGCTAGAGACATTTTGGTGCTGGGAATTGAATGAAATGGAGTTAAAATTAGCATCTTTAACTTTCTCAAAGTTCTGAAGAAGATGTTGAAAATTTCCTCAAATGTTCATAAATTGTATCTACTAGATACCACAAGAGACCCCCTAAGAAGATTTATATATAATTTTATATGTGTGTCTGTTATCACAATAGCAGCCTCTCTGTATATAATGATTGAATGAGCCCAATCCTTGCAAAATTGGATTGTTAGAAGTGGGAGTTTATCAGAAACCCTACTAGTGCAGACAACTTATTTCTGTGCTCCTAACATAATTTTTGTTCGCTTTCTATAAAAATTTGCTAAGTAAAATTCATAGCTAATGACAGATGAATTATGAATATAAGCTAAATCTGGGTCTCCCCATGGTCTAGTGGCTAGCTGGTTCGATTCCCACCGGCAGCAGGAATTTTCTCATCTCATGGCTCGATGGGAAAATTCCTCGCTTCACCCTGGATGTAGGCACTAATGGCCTAGATGTTGATGCGCCATAATATATATATATATATATATATATATATATATATATATATATATATATATATAAGCTAAATCTGTCTGTTAGGAGTGAAGTTTTCATGAAGGCCTTTATCAGAACACATCACTTCACTAGTATTTTATCCTAGTCTCACTGACAAGGGGAGTATACAGTGATGGGGTCACCGATCTGGACCATTTTTTTTCTGGTGACTCTACATCAAAAAATAGTCGACACGTGTCCGAGCGTTCTGTCCAATGTGCCTTAGGAGCCGAGAAATAAAATAAAATAGGTTGAAAGTGCTTTATTTTTTATATCGGGTTTAGAAAATGATATCGACATGATTCTTTCACCAATTCATTTGTTTTATAGAGTAGATTAAAATAAAAATATAATCGTTAAACAATAATGTATACTTCGTCAAATATATTCAAAAATATGCTTACATTTTCAAGTAAACTCGTATTATACATTTTTTCACACCAAAAATAATAGCAGATTTAAAATCAGCATTCCAAGAAACACTAATGTGGTGAATATCATTGAAAACAAAAAATAATGATTTTTCCCAATCTGGAAGAGACTAAAAATTTGAAAGCGAAAAAGTAATGTGACTTTTGAAATTCAATATCTCCCCTTGAGATAATCTGATTTTTACGGCATTGAAATCTTTCAAAGGAAGAATATTTTATTTTATTTTCAAAAAAAAGTTTACATTTTATTTTTATTTTGAGAACTACTTTTTGCAAGTACCTTTTGAGATACTACAATAGTCATTTATATGGTTAGAAAAAGGAGTCTTTCTTCCTTTGAAAGATTTCAATGCCGTAAAAATCGGATTATCTCAAGGGGAGATATTGAATTTCAAAACGTCACATTACTTTTTCGCTTACACATTTTTAGTCTCTTCCAGACTGGGAAAATCATTATTTTTTGTAACTGGCGAATAAGGGGGAAGGTCAATAAAATATCGCCACACACTTTTACACTTTTTATTTATCTTCCCTACATGTTTCGCACCCTTTTTGGTGCCTCTTCAGGGGAACACTCTTAAACATTAAATTCAGCCTCAACCAGAGGAATGGAACCTTCCACTAGCAGGGCCTCGTCTAGACTGGTCATTGACTGAACGAATCCAATATGGTGTCAAATAGTCAGCTGATCGATAATCGATCCGACATCAATTTAAAATTGATTTTAATTTCCAGATGAAATATAGTCCGATAATACCAATTTTCCTATTTTTTATCAAATAAATTAATGAAAATATTATTGAGATGGTGTATTTCCGTTTTTTTAATTTATCACTTTTTTCCTGTTCTTAATGATGTGTATGTTTTCTTTAATCTTTCTTTTCATTCTATTTCTTTCTTTCCCTAATATTCTGATGTTTTCAAAATCAAATTCATGACCATATTTTATAGCATGATAAGCCAACGCCGTTTTGTTTTCTCGCCGTTTTGTCAATATTTTGAGCATGTTGACGGATCGATTATCGATCAGCTGACTATTTGACACCATATTGGATTCATTCAGTCAATGACCAGTCTAGATGAGGCCCTGCTAGTGGAATGTTCCATTCCTCAGGTTGAGGCTGAATTTAATGTTTAAGAGTGTTCCCCTGAAGAGGCACCAAAAAGGGTGCGAAACATGTAGGGAAGATAAATAAAAAGTGTAAAAGTGTGTGGCGATATTTTATTGACCTTCCGCCTTATTCGCCAGTTATATATATTTGAGCTAAAGGTCATTTAATGAATCATTATTTTTTGTTTTCAATGATATTCACCACATTAGGGTTTCTTGGGGTGTTGATTTTAAATCTGCTATTATTTTTGGTATAAAAAAATGTATTTTCTTTTAATCTACTCTATAAAACAAATGAATTGGTGAAAGAATCATGTCGATATCATTTTTTAAACTCGATATAAAAAATAAAGCACTTTCAACCTATTTTATTTTATTTCTCGGCTCCTAAGGCACATTGGACGGAACGCTCATACAGGTGTCGACTATTTTTTTATGTAGAATCACCAGAAAAAAATTGGTCCTGATCGGTGACCCCATCACTGTATACTCCCCTTGTGAGAGTAGCTACTGCAGACGTTTTTGTAAATCTCAAGTTTTTTAAATCACTTTATTTGGGGAGCGAGGTTAGCTCAGTGGTGGAGCACTGGAATAATATGCTCAAGGACCTGAGTTCAAAGTTCGAGCACACCAAATATTTTATCTTCTGGTGTCTTCGTTCTTGAGTTGGTTCGTGATCCCAGACTGTCCCTGGGCCTACCCAACTCTTAATTAATTTATTATTTGGTATCTGCAAAGGGGAAAATCAGGCAGCTGGAGTATAGTACTGACCTTACTATCTCCCTAGTGTGCTGTATGGTCAACAATTCAAAAATCAGATACCTCTAGAGCATCTGCCCCTATGGGCCCTCGCTGCCTGTTACAGGACTGATTTTTTTTTTAAAGTATTTTATTTATTTTTTTATATTAAATTAGTGGGTTAGTTTGAATGCATTGCTTTGCTTCATCCTTGAAAACATGAGGATTGCAACACTAATCCATAGCTCTCTTATTATCTTGTGACGGGCAATGACAATAATTTTACTTTGATCACCTAATATCACACATCAAAACACCATCATCATGATATTCTATTCCTTTTATCCCCTTGATTTGAGGATGCCTGGAACAAGTGTCCCTCTTTTTTGCAAACTTTCTGAACACTTCAGAAAACTCATGTTTCAAAAGTCCTCCTAGTTCTTTTTTTTTCATCCTGAGGACAAACTCAAACCGTCTTAATTTGTTCTCCTGTACAATGGTTTCTAAAGGGCTTTACCTCGAGTTTTACTCTTATATTTGTGCTGCATTTCTTGCCTATTCTCACGTTGTCTTCCTATTCTCACGCATTTTATTCTAACTAAAAAATTTAACCTGTTAGCCAGGGAAAATATTTGACTGTTTGTATAAATGTAAACAATTCACTCAAATATAACCACAGTAGGATTAAATACTAAATAAAACTTGATCTGCTCAAAATATAATAGTATATTTTCATTATGGAAAATGTTGTCATATACATTGCAGTAGAGGTTTTTGTATGGAAAAATATGTTGTCGAATCCAGTGTACAGGTTAAATAATAATCTTCCTTCTTACATTTTTTGGGGGGTTTTACTCTTTTTTAATCTTGTTGTTTCAAAAGTAAAATGTCAATTTTTTTTTTTTTTTTTTTTTTTTTTTTTTTTTTTTTTTTTTTTTTTTAGGCATTTATACCAAAACCAGTGTATACAGAGGACAGTGAAGTTAATGAGGAAGTATTGTTAAACTTGATTAAGAATGCCTTAGTTTCTGATGCTATCACTGTTTATAATATTTTAAATAAGAATGGAATTGGTAAGCATAAAATGAATATTTTTTTTATTGAGGTACTTCGACTGCTAGGGTTATTAGCTCCTCATAAAATGAATCATTAAAAAAAAAAAAAAAAAAATGTATTTCCCTATATTTGTATTTTCTATCTACCTTTATTTCCTTGCTAACTCGTAACTTTGAGTAGTGGATAAAAAAGGTAAATACACGATAGCCATTGGGAACCTCTATATCAAGTAGAGTTGAGGTGTGTTCAAGACTTGTGAAAACCTGGATCAAAAATACATAAGGAAGAGGGCGGAGAGAATTAAAAAAGAAGCCGGGGAGAACAACTTGATCTTCCTATCAGCTAAAGGAAAAAAAGTCAATAAATATAGCAAACTAAATAGTTAAAACCTTAATTTTCTTGTGTACCAGGCCTAGTATTTACTTGAAGGAGTGGCTTTCGAGTGTGGCAATTAATAACTCCTCTTTTCCTAATACTCTGCAATCTTAAATTACCTTATCATTCATGAGTGGGGGAGGGGGTTACAAAAATGAACATTTACCCCATATGACTGAAGCCAAAATAATATAGGGTGGAGGTGAGAGAATCTGGAGGGGGCGTGGCAGGCTTGCTAGGCCAGCCTGACAGGAGTCACCTAATTGATATTTGTTGAGACACCATTCAAAACACCCACGTGAAAAAGCTATGGGGAGATAAAATAATGGAAGATAAAATATAAAAGAAGCACTGATGAAGAAGTTATGATAGAGGCGAGTATCAGTTCTCAGTTACTTTTCTCTCTACTGGAGGATAGCTGCAGACTAAGATCGTCTCAACAAAAGATTCAATAGTTGCTATCTTTGATAGGAAAAACTGAATTAATGCCTCCTCTTAAATTTGTGTAATATAGAAATGTATATATTTTTAAATTTTAATATTTAAATGATAACATTATGAAAATTTCATAATTATTTTTTTTCAGAATTAAAACCTTCAACAAAGAAAAGCCTTTTAGAATTTTTGTGCTACTATAATTCAGAAGACCCTATTTCAGAAGAATGGATTGAAGAGAGATGGTTCCGATCAAGTACTACTTCTGAGAAGAACAAAAATATTTGGAGGTTAGACACAATTAACATACTTTTCTAATTTTTTCTTATTTACTTTTTTTTTCATCTGGCAAGGTCATTAGACACCCTTTTGCATGATCAGCCCACATCTGGTCATTAAAACTTGATTTGATCTCTACACCGTTTATGTGCCAATTTTCTAAACTTAAATGATTTTAAGTGTGTTGAGTTAAATAATTTCAAGTAATTAGTAAGTGAACTAATTTCATGTAACTAACACGAGTTCACATTAGATGCTAATCACAGCGGAGCTTATATTTATGAGATAGATTTATAATAGATTTCTATGTTTTTAAAATAAATACATTGTGTGTAATTTAAAAATATATCACCAAGGAGTGTTTTTTCGATCGTTCACATCTCTTCTATATAATATTTTAACACAATTTTTGTTCAATTTCCAGACTGTTAAATTCACTTTTATGCATTTAAAAACTCAAACTTTCATTTTTATTTATTAGAACAAGATCGAATTCTAAGGATGATGGTCTCCGAAGAATGGCTAGGAAATAAACTTATTTGATGAGGAAATTTAATTATTATTATTTAATTTTATGAACCTTTTATTAAAAACACATTAGGGATTTTTTGGGACAGGCTATCTAAATGTAGCCTCCCTTTTCCAACCAGGATAGAGGCTGTGCTTTTTCTTTTTTGTAAAGAAAAGCCACCAGCCCTCATGGGAATTCGAACCCACAAACTTAGGCGCGGAGTGCTGGAATGCCATAACATTCATGGCCATCGGCCCTCCAAATTTGTATTTATAATTCTCTCCATTAACACCTCGACTGTGACGTGGCGCCACTTGTGTGTCATCACAAACCACCCCGCTGTGATGGCATGACACCGCATGTGTGTCATGGAGGATCGGCTACAAACCTCCAGGCTGGTTTATTCGTTCCTCTGCCATCTCAGAGAGTGTTTTGAGCGCCTTATTCTGGAATGTTTCCGGGCTCAGACCTTCCTGTGAATTTTTGGGAGTTTCTTCACCACATTTGCGTCATGGTAAAAAAACATGTTTCTGAAGGAAACAAATGAAATCATAACACGGGGAAAAAAATTTACAATTTTTTGGGTGATTTGGGGTTTAGCCCTCCCGCAGTCAACTTGTAAAGAGTAACAACTTCATAGTAATTTAAACTTGAATACTACAATTATACTATATGTTGTATGATAAATTTATATTATACAACTAATTTGGACATTCTAAAATAATTTTAAATTTATTTAAAATATTTACTATGTATTTGGTATATAGGAAGAACTAATTTATAGTAGAATAAACCCAATTATTTGTTTTTCTTTAGGACAAACACTCTAGTTGATGAATTATTCAAAGAACTAAAGGAGTCTACTCCAGCTAGTTATTCTGCTGTCATCTGTGGTATGAGCACTCATGGAGAGTTACAGAAAGCTTGGGAGGTAAAAACTAATTTTACAATTTATACATTGTATAATTTAATTACGCATGTATTACTTGAAATGAAAACATGCTTTTAATATCTCAGTAATATTTTTTTGGGAACAGTTAAAAAAATGTGTAAATGTAAACAAATATTATTGAAAATACGCTTATTGATCTCGTGGTTTGATGCTAATGGTTTAGGCGCCTCTTGCTCGTTATCAGATTTTCTAAAGAAAATAGAAAACAGTACGTCGCCCATAAATTAAATATTAAAATAAAAATTTAGGTCCAAAACTTCTTTTGTAACTTTTGGTTTAATAACTAAGTGCAACTTTTTAGTTTTGTTTTATTACAATCTATGTTTGTTGCTGTATCTGAAATATTAAGAAACTGGGTTTGGTGGATCCCTCACAGATGCAATTGAGAGACCACAGCACATGTGCTTGAAAAGTGTCAAAATAATATGCTCCTTATCACAAGGCGATATCATAATGTAAAGCACAAAATGATTTCTCTTCACAAAGAAAAATAGAAAGAGAATAGAACGAGGTTTATCGCATTGATGATGACAGTTTTAAGTAGAAATCCAAAACAGCTTATATTATTGATCCTACAGTGATGTATGAGACAAATGATCCACAGCAGGCGGAAGAAGTTAATGCAGAAAAAAAAGGAATTTATACCAAATGCACGGAATTTTATCAAGGAAAATTTCAAGAGAAATTCGTACAAAGATAATATTTAAGGCCTTTTATTTGGAGTAAGAAGGACCATTCCAAAATGGACATAAAATCTCCTACAAGACCTAGGTATAGACCCTGACAAGCTACCTATCAATTTTAATTGATTCCCTGAACAATCATTTAAAATACTAAAAAAAAATTGTTTAATATCAAAATCAATAAAAACTCATATAAAAATTTATTTTTCAACCATTCCCAAATTAATACAAAAACCTTTTTTACCAACTAAAATGAATTTTCTAAAGATTGATAGTATGGTGTTTTCATAGCAACCTAACGCATTTGGGCAGCAAACTTTCTTTCTAAGTAAAGAATTTCTCTCTGTAAAATGTATTCTATAAAATAGAATACCAAAATAAATAACAATTGTGTCTTGTGTAGGGAGGAAGTCAACGAATAATAGTACAAATTAACATAATCGTCAATTCATTCAAATGGCTCTACATGTAGATGCGTCTTCAGGAGCAACTACTAGATACAGCCAAATGGAGTGTAGATGAACTTTCCGCTCCAAAAACCACATAGTAACTGAAGATCATCTAAATAGCTGGTTGTTGCTATGCAGAGCCATTTTAATAAATTGACAATTACAGTAGACTCTCCCTTATCTGGCATTCTCTTATTCGTCGCTCTCTCTAATCCGGAGGTCTCTGAGAGGAATGAATGACGAGTCTTCAAGAGGTTCAAGAGTTCCTAGAAAACCTTCCCTTCCTAGCTAGCCAAACATTTGTTTCGTGGTATTTCATTGAATGGAAGTCAAAGAGGGCATATATTTTTCGTTTTAGTGGCAGAAACTTGTGTTCCAAAAACTAAGAAAATCCATGTTTTCACAAAGGAACTCATGTGGAAACCATGTTTTCCATGTAACTAGTTTTTATATTTATATATAATTATATAATATATTTATATATTATATAACATTATATGTTAAAAGCATACATACGTGATTTAATTAGTAATTAAATATTTTTTATTTAGTTTAACTGTCTACATATGTTTATGCCTTGAAACTTTTACATGCATATGCATTTGTAAATAATACACCAGCAAGGATTTACATACTTTTACATATTTATTTTAAAATTCGATTCCTAAATTTTACTTAAATATGCAATATTAAAAATTATGCATATTATTATATCCTCAAATAATAAGGTTTTTTCAAATACATAAGTGACCGCTTCTAACTGAATTCTCTAATCCGGCGTTTTCTCTAATCCGATTGCACCCCGGTCCCGACGATTCCGGATTAGGGAGAGTCTACTGTATGTTAATTTGGACTTTAATTCTGCCTACACAAGATACAATAGAATAATTTGTACAGAAACCACTTTTTTTTTAAATACAATAAAAAAAAATTTCAGACGTTCCAGGAAACAATTGATAAAGGTATCCCCCTCAGTGTTGATGTGTATAACTGCTTGCTGAGAAAAGCTCATATGATGAAAGAAAATCATGAAAAAATTTGGGAACTTATTCAAGTAAGAATATTATCTAACTACCTTTGTAAATATTCTTGTATGTTTCAATTATACTGTGAATAAACTTCATTCAATACTCTATAACTATAAATGCAGGAACTTTTAATCTTATATTTCATTTATTTATAAATTCTTCATTCTTTTTAGTACCTTCTTACAGAAATGAATACAAGGAAAGTTCAACCTAATGTTAGAACGCTAAATGGAGCTCTTGAATCTTTGTCAAAAATTAATACATTTAGAATGGCCAAAAAGAATTCAATGCAGATGTTAGCAGAATTTAAAGCACTCCAGATAGAACCAAGTTTTGCGACTTTTCTTTATTTATTAGAAGTTCACTTGAAGGACAGTAAGTTAGACATATTTTTACTTCTTGAATAATAATGTTTGTCAATTAAATGTGTAAAGTAAAAAAAAAAAATGTAATTCCTGAAAATTCAGAAATCAAAGTTATCTATATATTTTTTATAATCAAAATAAATAGAAAGTAAATAAAAAACTTAAGCGTATTATATCAATGTCTAATAAGAAAGAAATGTGTGTGTTATCAATGTGTTTTTGAATCATCTCTGCCTTCCTTCTCTTCATTTCCTTTAACAAGGTCTATAGTTTTGTCATCTTTAGCCCGTTCAGTTAAAAGGAAGTTCAAATCCCGCATGCGCGAAATTTTGAGGAAAATATTCCCGACAGTTCTGCCATTTGCATTAACATTTCAATGACCAACACTCTCCCTGGAACTCAATAACAACTGATTATTTCTCGTTAGGGACCAGGGAAGGCTTTGAGATATCAGGCAATGGAGATAGTGCTTAATGTTTATCAATATTTATATGTTTATATATGTTTAGCCAAAGCTAAAGCTAAAAACAACTTAAACTATAGCCTGTTCAAATAGATGGAGGGGATGGGCCGGGCCTATATTCCCGATAAATAGCAGGAAGAACTCCCTTTTATAACCTTATCAGTTTTCAACCCCATTCACCTCGCTTGTGGAATCGGAAACATTATAGTTTAAATTGTTTTCAGCCTTAGCTTTAGCTAAGTATTGATAAATATTAAACACTACCTCCCTTGCCTGTCGCCTCAAAGACTTTCCTGCTCCTAAATAAGACATAATCAGTTTTATAGTGATTCACGTGGTGTTTGATCATTAAAAAGCTTTGCAAATGGCAGAACAGAAGAGAGAGGGCAGGAGGAAATTCCCGCGCTTGCACAATTATATCATGGGTTTATCTGGACAGGCTATAACACTTGTTTAACATCATATATATATATATATATATATATATATATATATATATATATATATATAATTCAATTAAAATTCATTAACTAATACAGTTCTTTTTTTTTAGGCCAAAAATTATACAGCATAATGTCAGCAATTTTGGAACTTATAGAACAAAACACTTACAAAATTGTTGATCCAAAGGATGTTCAATTCTACATGAGAGCAATGGAAATTTGTTGTATTCAACTTCAAGACAAAGATCTAGCCTATAGATTGCATAATACTCTGTTAAAAGATAATAATTACAATTTCATTGGAGATTCTTACAAAGAATCACTTTATTAGTATGTATCACTTAATTTATTTAAATTTTATTATACCTTTTTTTTACAACATTGATTTTTTGGGATCGGTTATCGGTTGGTTCTAGCAAGGTTAAGGGTGATGAAGTTACAAACTTATTATGATAATCTAGTCTGAAATAGTCAGTTTAAATAAAAATGCAGGTTTACTGCTGTTATGGCAAGGCTAGACTACCTCTGTCTTGGTATTCTCCATGTTCAACAATATCTTCTGAGTTTTTGTGATAATGAATTGAATAAAAGTCCGTCACGCAGGAGCTGCATAACTAAGCACTTTCCTCAGAATTTGGGTAGTGTAGACTGCTTTCCAGAACAATTTGCTTAAAATATCCTACATAAATAAAATAAAAACATGAATAGTTCTCTTTTAATTTTGTAATGAGCAACTGATAAATTATTAATTTGCTTCCAGAGTTATGTTTACACATGATACCTACTGCACTATGTAATAAATACAAAATCCTCATATTATCGTATTTTGATTTGACGCAGGAACCGGATACAGTCCCTCCAGCGCTCCTTGCGGCGCCTTTGTGAACCTATGTCTGGCTGGCTTTTCTATTGAAATATATTACAAAGTAAACCCCCCTTTCCGATTGACCGATTCAGCTCATTTTTACAACACTTCTTTCTCCTGAGTTACCCACGACGTATACCGCGTTTCGTTACAATACAGCAGAAATTACGACCAGTATGAGTCTATTAGTAATTTGGGTCCGGAGTAACCCCCCCCCCCCCTCCTAATGAACCGATTTAGTTTATTTTTACAACACATATTTACCTGTAGATTACCACTATGAATACCGAGTTTCGTCGAAATACACCTAAAATCACGGCTGGTAGTGGCGAATTGGTATTGTCGGTCCGGAGTAAACCCCCCCCCCCCTCCTTATGAACCGATTTAGTTTATTTTTACAACACATATTTACCTGTGGATTACCACTACGAATACAGAGTTTCGTCAAAATATACCAAAAATCACGGCTGGTAGTGGCGAATTGGTATTGTGGGTCCGGAGTAAACCCCCCTCCTAATGAACCGATTTAGTTTATTTTTACAACACATATTTACCAGTGGATTACCACTACGAATACCGAGTTTCGTCGAAATATACCAAAAATCACGGCTGGTAGTGGCGAATTGGTATTGTGGGTCCGGAGTAAACCCCCCCTTCTAATGAACCGATTTAGTTCATTTTTATATCTCACTTTTCTCTCTATATTACCACTACGAATACAAAGTTACGTTGAAATATAACAAATATTACGGCTGACATAGTCAAATTAGTGTTTTGGGTTGGGGGTAAACCCCCCCTTCCGGTGGACCGACTTTGGTGGTTAACGAACTCGTTCAATCGTTTGCTAATTGAATGCTATATACCAAGTTTCGTGACGAAAAAACAAAAACTCTGGCCGCTATCGTGTTAACAGACACACACACATATATATATATATATATATATATATATAGATATATATGCATATATATATATATATATATATATATATATATATATATATATATATATATATATATAGATATATAAATTTTAACGGGGGTCATTTTCGGTGTCTACTTGGTAGGATCGATAAAGATTTGAAGAAATTTTTCAAAAATTCCGTCATGAGTCCAACCTCAATAGCTACTTTCCTTCGGAGGAAAGTGCTAAAAAAATGGGGTTGGATATTGTTATAAACCTATAACTTATTTACTACATATTTATAAGTGGAACTTCAGTGGCTGCACAATAGTACTTTAAGGCAGAGTTGGGCAAACGTTAGGGGTCGCTAATATCTAATACCTTCTCGCTAATTTAGTGGTACTGATAAGAGCCTGCGCTAATGATTAGCTCATAGCGACGGCAGAGCGCCAATCGCTAATTTATTCATGAAATGTTTAATCATCGTGATAGCCAATAGCTTTAGCTATAGTTACAACATTTTGTCATCTCAAAGTTCACTTCCGGCCTGCCCTGAGCCGGGGGCATGCACTGCATATAACTTTAGGTAAAACTGAAGTTTAGCGTCCTCCAAACCGATTTCTTTCAAATTTTGTACAATAACGTATTTTGATGCACTAAACACGAATCCGCTAAAAAAAAAAGTTCGCATACTTAAAGTTAGGTAAAACTGCAGTTTAGCGTCCTCCAAACCGATTTCTTTCAAATTTAGTACAATAACGTATTTTAGTGCACTAAACACGAATCCGTTAAAAAAAAAGTTCGCATTCAACTAGGAAAGAAGTTATTAAGCACTGAAGTTCGCTGTTATGGGGGATATAAGAGCTAATGTAAACAACTAAATTTGTCAACATGCGCGCTTATGGAAAAGTTTGTAATAAAGAAATTTAATTGAAATTTACCATCAATTATTTAAATTCATCAGCAGTTATTTATTCACAACCATTTTTTTAAAATAATGAAACACTCTTCACATTTCTTGTTTCGTTCATGAAAAGTATTATATAACAGAAATCCCTAAATTAGCTATTGCCTTTATAATTATTAGTTCGTTCTAATTCGCGCCTGCTGAACTTTAATTGTCAACATACTCTTATTTTATAAAAAAATAGCAATAAAGTTGCACGAATTTATTATTCTCTTCAAACGTGCTCATAAATATGAAGAGCGCTTAAAGGTATTTTTCTGTGCGATTGGGGATTTGTGTCCACAGAACATCGCGTCTCAAGAAGAAGAAGAAAGCTAAGAAGGATGTCTAGGAAGATAAGAAGAATATCTAGGACGACGCTTTTAGGCATACATGCTATGCGTTTCCTCTCGCTACGCTCGCTCAAGAAGATATCAAAACCCAGGGGTGAAAATGCCCTTAAAATCTATATATATAAAAATCACCTGTAAGTTTGTCTGTCTGTTTGTTCTTTATACAAATCCACACAGTTTGACCAAACTTGGCACACATGTACTTCTTGATACGGGAAATCTCCTAGGCTAGCTCAAAATCTTTTAGGCTTCACAGTTCGGGAGTAACGAGTTTGAAACTGTCAAATATAGAAGAGTGAATTGTCAGAAATAGCCATTTTCTTTCCAGTGTTGCCTAGGTGGAGATTAGCAAGCCAACAAAACATTCTTCTTTTATTGCGAACAAATTTTCTTTTGGAAACAAAACTTTTCAGTTTAAACCTTTGTATGTTTGCCTAAATTATAGCCTTATTTTCTCAGAATTTGGGCAAATATTATCATATAAGATCAATTTTATTAATTTCTGATGAAGATGTATGTAGGACAACACTGGGCTTCTAGAAGCCATTAGGATGTGTTTATCTAAATTATAGCCTTATATTCTCAGATTTTGGATTAATTTGCTTAACATAAACTATGTCTTCAACATTAACCCATGGATTTGTACAGAACTTTAATAATTTAAATACTTTTAGTTCTTTACCGTACCACCTAAAGTCATCTATATGTAACATAGAAAAATGTTGTGTTTATCTAAATTATAACCTTATATTCTCAGATTTTGGATTAATATCATATATTAGTAAGTAATTTGAAATATTAAGTATTTGATCTGTTGATTTGGAGTTTCCCGTTTGTTTTCCATAGTTATTTTTTTTGTATTTGTGAATTGCATCTCATGCATTTGCTTAACGTAAACTATGTCTTCAACATTAACCCATGGATCTGTACAGAACTTTAATAATTTAAATACTTTTAGTTCTTTAACGTACCACCTAAAATCATCTATGTGTTACATGATATTTAAATATTTGGGTCATTCCATGTCAAATCAACCCAAAAAAAATAGGATCTGACACCCATGATCTCAGATTTTAATGAAACTTGGCATTTTCATTCTTTTCATGGATATAAGTAAGAATATAAAATAGTTTTTCTCAATCTCAAATAGTTTAATTTCATGCCCTGCTAAAGTATTTAAAATTTTGCAGTTACCATCGATTGGACAAAGGAAGTGCACTTAGTTCTAGAATATAAATCATACCTATCGACCAATGTTGATGACATTTTCCATGACAATACTTCAATAAATATGGAAGCCAGAAAAAAAAAATAATATAAGCATAAAGTAATTACAAATGTTCTGAAAAAATCCTGAAGTGTTAAAATGCATTTTGTAAAAATTAAATATGGCGTTCCACACTGAGTGGAATATCATCAAACAGTAAAAAGAAAATCTCTAAAATATTTTTTTTATTATTATTCTAAAAGGTATACACTACCACATGAAAAAATAAAATGTTTGGTTTCTTTCACTCTAATTTTTTTCCCCCGTTAAATACAAAAAATTGTTCAATTAAAATGTTAGCTAACAATATATTATTTTTTATAGTATAGCGATTTAATTAACATATACAAAACATTCATTACTTCAGTGAAGGGTTTGCTGGGCAATATAAAATGAAATACAACTTAATTTTATCACATGTAACTGCACACCAGTAACATTAAAATTTGAAATATTAAGTTTTTAATCTGTTAACTTGCTGGTTTCAGTTTGTTTTCCATAGTTGAATTTTTGATTTGGGAATTGCATTTTATCACATGCATTTGCTTAATAAAAAATATGTCTCTAACAGTAACCCATGGACTGTCCGAACTTATAGCAGGCTCAATATCTACTTGCTTCATGCGGAGAATTGTAGTGTTTGTCATTAAACTAGATGCAACATTAGCAAACTCTACTGAGTTTTTTTACATTTTTAGTTTCAGATTTGCTCATAACTTCCATTAGAGACCAAGGATTTTAATCTTTCTTCCACCCTATCTACTACACGTTTGTCGTGAGCTGTAGTAAAATATTTCTGCTAAAACTTTTTGTGAAATTTTTCTGAATGTATGTAAAGCAATCTTGACATATATTTATTTTTAAACTGAGACGATGGATTATCACTGTAAATAATTTCATTTTGACAAATCATAATTTTTTATTATTTTATCATATAATCTTATCAAAAGTGCGTATACAGAATTCATACCTTTATGTTTAGTATCGGAACAAATGAGAAAAGTAGTGTATTTGTTTTTCAAAAAATAATGCTGCTGTAAATAATTGAGCAATTTCTCATGACCACAATCCTGATGGAATTTTGTTTTAACAATCGCAAGAATAAGCCATTGCAAGAACGGACGTTTTCTTTTCATTAATCAGTTATTTTATTTTATTTGAATTATTTATATTCATTCTTTTTTTTTTTTTTTTTTTTTTTTTTTTTTGTATTTCTTTCAATTAATTTATAATTTTAATATTGTAATTTGTTTCTTTTTCAATATTATTGTTACTATTTTTATTTGTATTATTATTATAGTTGTTATCATTACGCTACCATATTTCTCTATTTTAATATTATTATTATTATACTTTTAAAACTCAGAAAAAAATTATAAAAAAAAATGTATATTACTTTGATTGTAATGCAGGCAGTATTGGAAGATGGAACCTGCAGAACCTAAATGAACTCCCACAGCATAGGGATACTTTATTGTGGAACAAAAAAAAAAAAAAAAAGCCATTCAATTTGTTCCTCATATAAATCCACAGCTTTTGAGCGATTTTGACGAAACTTGGCACACAGGTAGGGGTTGATACGGGGAGTGTCAAAGGCTAGGTCAAAATCATCTGTCAGCTTTCTGTCTGTCTGTTTTTTCCTTATACAAATCCACACCGTTTGACCGATGTTGACCAAACTTGGCACACAGGTAGGCCTTGATACGGGAAGTGTCATAGGCAAGGTGAAAAAAATCGACCAGCTGTATGTTTGTTCCTTACAACTATATAATATAAAGTTGGTGTAGCATGGCACACTGGGTAACAGCTAGTTAACAATATTTTTGAATAAATGGTTTATGAACATTTCAAACGAGAGTTCTCTGTTTCCCAATGTTACTTATCTGCGCATGCGCCTGTTTACAAATACACTGTTTAATCTACTTTTATAACCTTCCTAACAGTGAACTTTAGTGCTTAATAACTTCTTTCCTAGTTGAATGCGAACTTTTTTTTTTTAGCGGATTCGTGTTTAGTGCATCAAAATACGTTATTGTACAAAATTTGAAGGAAATCGGTTTGGAGGACGCTAAACTTCAGTTTTACCTAAAGTTATATGCGGTGCATGCCCCCGGCTCAGGGCAGGCCGGAAGTGAACGTTGAGATGACAAAATGTTGTAACTATAGCTAAAGGTATTAGCTATCACGATATTTAAACATTTCATGAATAAATTAGCGATTAGCGCACTGCCGTCGCTATGCGCTAATCGTTAGCGCAGGCTCTTATCAGTACCGCTAAATTAGCAAGAAGGTATTAGATATTAGCGACCGCTAACGTTTGCCCAACTCTGCTTTAAGGCCACTGTGCTCCACTTGAATGTTAAGACTGAGAACCAAAGTATTGTAATGTGGTGAAATTTTTGAGTGTGGATCAATAAGATTACAGATTGGGGAGGGTGGAATCAACCAAGAACACTTCTAAAATACATTCAGGTAAAATAATGGGCAAAATCGGAAGATTCAGATAAAGTAGTTCACATGGAAATGTGATCTACTTTATTCAATGTTAAGCTCAAAGCACATTTTGTATCAAGCACCAATATAAGTACCTTTTAGGGATTATTCACGCTAGACCGTGCCGCGTCCGGGACGGGCCCCGGACGGGGCACGGACGGGACCCGGTTGCCAAGGCAGCATGCATGCTATAACCTATTCACGCTAGACCGTGCCGGGTCCGGGCCGGGCCCCGGACGGGGCACTACGGGACACGGTGAAACAATCACACCACTGTTTTTAATGGACTAGTTCACGCTAGACCGGGCCGGGGCCGTGCCGAGCCCGTGCCCCGGCCGGGCCCCGTTGAGAAAGGGAAGTAGATATTCTTTCCCGTCCGGGCCCGGCCCGGGCCGGCTCCCTCTCTTGTTTGTTTATTTATGTATTTAACTAGCTGAATCCGCGAACTTCGTACCGCCTAAATAGCTACGCATCTTTGGAAATAACTAATAAATAAATTACATAAAATAAAGAAAAATCGTTTAGAGCTTCTGCTCAAATTCAGGAAAATAAATATGCTGCAGCTTCAGTTGATACTACAGTATAAATTACAGTCTTATTTTTCTTACATGGCTACTGCACATGCGCGAACACCAGCGGACACGTTTGTGTAATTTTTTTTTAGTTTAGTCATCGGTTAAAGCATATTTATGCTAATATAAACTATATGATATGAGAATGTCTCTTCCAGAATGACCTGGACGGTGGGGGTCCTCCCTCCCTCCATAGGGAAAAAATCCGCTTATAAGGTTGACCTCACGACGCAATCCGGGAGGGCCGAATACAAAATTTTGCATTTCATAACCCCTAGAGACCGAAAATAACTGTGGTTCAAATTTGTGTGTGCATATATATATATATATATATATATATATATATATATACATATATAAAATCAGCCCCGTAACAGGCCACGAGGGCCCTGAGGGGCAGACACTATAGAGGTATCTGATTCATGACCATACGGCATACTTGGGAGATAGTGTGGTTAGTACTATGCTCTGGCTACCTAATTTTCTTCTTAGGTGCTTCGACTGCTAGAGTCATTAGCACCAACCAAGGTACCTATTTTTAAATTAATTAAATGCTGTGTTGGACTAGGGACGGTCAGGGAGGCCGAATTCAACCCATGAACGAACACATTAGAAGAAAAAATCTTTAGTGCTTGCTCGAGATTTGAACTCAGGCCTCCAGCTTATTAGTCCAGTACTCTACCACTGAGCTAACCTCGCCCCCATATATCTCTGTCTGTCTGTCATTTTGTTTGTTTGTTTGTTACTTATACAAATCCACACCGTTTGACCGATTTTGATCAAACTTAGAATGATGATAGGTCTTGATTCGAGAAATCTCCTAGACTAGGTCAAATAAAATTCCAGCTGTCTGTCTGTACGTTTGTGCCTTATACAAATCCACACCGTTAGATCGATATTTACCAAAGTTGGCATACATGTATGTCTTGATACGTGGGTGTGATAGGGTAGGTCAAAGTCGTCTAGGAATCACAGTTGAGAGGTCACGGGCTCAAAACAATTACAGATCCGTGTTATTATATTTTAATAATACTTATTTTGTTCCTAATTTATTTTGGCTGTTCTATATAAAGAAAGCAGGTGTAGCATGGCACGCCGGGTAACAGCTAGTATATGTATATATATATATTTATATATAAATAGGGGAAGGTGTTGTACCTCTGACCGTCTTGTACCTTTGACCACCGGGGATGTCGCGGCACGTAGCAACATTTTATAAATTTTGGTGTGATTAGTGTTTAGCTCCTTCACTAGAGGGCTTGTGTAACGTACTTTGGATAGTTCAAGTCAAAGAATATTCTTGCAAAAAATACTTATCCATTTTTATTATAAAAATGTAAGTTATTTATTGATAACGGTTTGCCTAATAATTTTTTTTGTATTACTTCTTTTTAGATGGAAATCATTTGACAAAGGAGCTATTACAATAAGAAACATGGTGTAGTTTCTGAAATTGATTTATCTTAACCCTAACATTTTTAGCATGCTTTATAATTTGCGCTACCGGTGTGTTGTACCTCTGACCACGACTAGGTGTTGTATCTTTGACCAGGTCAAAGGTACAACACACCTGAGCGATTTTTACATAATTCATTTTTTTTGTTCTTCTGCTACAATATCTTTTAAATTAATATTGGTTGCTTCAATTTTTCAAAGAACTTAAAAAATAATAAATTAATAAGTTCAAGCTGGCTTTATTAATCCTCAGTGTAGCAGTTCAATCCTATCGCCCCTTATCGTTCCACTTGAAGTTGTAATACGCCATCGAAAAGTGCAGACTAGGAAAATGTCAAATAGGGGCCGGCCTAAAGGGAAAACTCGTATTCCGACAGATATTCCTGTAAAGGTAACTATTGAAATTGAAAAAACAAAACAAAAGCCACACTCTAAACGTAAGAAACCATAAACAAATGAACCCCTTCCTTAAAAAGTGGTAAATAAAAAGAAAATTATTCTAATAACAATTCAGATTTTGATACTGACACCGAAATTTCTCCAGGAGAAAGTGACGTTTATCTGTCTAATGAATGTCCTGAATTAAGTCAGCAACAATTTGAAAAAAAGGAGTTAAAAATAAAAGTAAAAAGACTATTACATATTTAGTCGCAGAGATCTGTGGTATTAAATGTCCAATGTTTAAGATCCAATATTTGAAAAAACAAACTTTAAGTGACAAGTTTACGAGAGAAGATGAAAATTTGTTTGATATAGATGTTGAAGACATTGTGGCTAAACTTCCATACCCTACTATTGCTTGTGGATCTGCTTGACAGTTACAACGTTTATCGATTGGACTGGATTTTTCAGCATATTAAGCATAACATAATATCAATAATAGCTTTTTATTATGGTTACACCCATGTCCTGTATTTATTAAACTTACAATTATTTATAATATTACTCAATACAATTTTTTTTCTGCACTGCTGTGTTGTTTTTAGGTGGTCAGTGGTACAACACCCCGTGGTCAAAGGTACAACTACATGTTGTACCTTTGACCATTGTACGATTATTTTTTAAGAATTAATAAAAAAAATTAAATGTAAAGTTAGAACCTTGAAAAAATTATATATGATAAACAATATAATACTAATTACAACCAAAAAAAAAAAAATGAATTTACCATTAATATTCAAGCTGAAAAAAATTCAATTGTGCAAAATGGTCAAAGGTACAACACCTTCCCCTATATATATATATATATATATATATATATATATATATATATATGTCTGTTCGCGGTTTCCTTGTCTTAAATGATCTGATTTTCATGAAATTTGGTATAAATATCGTTCGTCTAATTTGAAAGATCAAGTTTGTTAACGAACAGAACATGGTTTTTGAAGCGAAATTCGCGCGAAAAAAATTTACGCTTACATCACATGCATGTAAGTACTCGTTTTATAGGCTTCTTGAGCTAGTAAATGACTGGAACCGGATAAAGCAATAGCATTAACCGTTTCCAAGAAAATCGGAAAAATAGTTGTTACATCAAGTTTTTGGTTTGGTTACATAGAATCATGGTACTAGACTAAAATATTTACTGCATGTTTGAATTTCTTTTATTTATTTCTTATTCTGTTATTCGGGACACACTGTCTACTAGTAAGATAAAAAAAGAAAGTTGATAAGTCAACGATTAAATTATGTAAAATAAATAGAAATTGTAAAACACTTAAAATTCTTTTAATAGTCAATAAAAAATCACAATGAAAATTACGATTACTTATTATTATATCTACTTGTTATATTACATTTTACTTTTACTTGCCTATTCTAAATTAAGTTTCATTTGTATTGTAGTTTATTATGGTACGCGATAATTTTTCTTTGATTGCAGATGGTTTTTCCACCACGGGAAAAGGCGACATAAAATTGACCATGCGAGAAACATGGGTTTTCTAAATGAATACCACAAACACATAATGACTGCCCCTGGAATTTGTTTATAGTCAAACTGAGTTCATAGGTCCAATAGCAACACAGCTGCAGGCACTGTAATGAATTCACAGCAGCTCGATTCAAACTTGCACCATTATTAGTCGAATGTCGCGCTTCTTGAGTCTGTCTTAACCGAATTCTTTCACGTTTATTGCGATCTTCACGTTCCTGGGCAGTAAAATAACATTGATATTTAATTTGATTCTTTGCATTTCGGGTTCATCTGCCTACATTTGTCCGACGCCTTATAGGAGGCATATTTAGTAAGTCACAAACACACAACACTTTAGTAATTTTATAGAAACTTGTGGCTTTTAGATTTACTAATATTATAGATGCACAGCAAAGAGATGTTTACATTTCAAGTGACATTTTACCACAGACAATTTATATTTAATTATAGACAATTTCTTTCTGGCTAATGTTACCATCGTATAAATGAAGGGCTGAGTGCCAAAAACTAGTAATAACTAAAAAAATATGAAAAACATTACTGTTAATGACTTAATTGACTTAAATTCCTCCAATTGAAATCATTTTTGTCACCAACACAATGTATTTTAGATTCTATTTACTTTAAATTCGATTTTTTAAGTATTTTCTAATTTCGGGATAGTCACCTTTGGCAATGAGCCCTTCAAATATTGACATATTTACAATTGAGTACACTAACGTCACTCAATTGTTTTGCTTTCCCTGAACCTCTCCACTAACACTAAAACTTTGTGGTATGGTATTAAATTTGAAATTGACTTTTAAGTATTATTGCGAATCTTTTGTATGGGAATATAGAAAAGTGGGTTCTTTTTTTTTCCTCGTTAACGCAAATATTAATTTAAATTGCATTATTACCTTTTTGACCTAGCCAGTGCATTCCCCGGACCATGACCTACCTGTGTGCCAAGTTTGATCAAAAACGGTCATTTTTTGTGTAGAACGAAATGCAGACAGACAGCTGATAGGCGATGTTTACCTAGTCTATGCCATTTCCCTGATATATATACCTACATGTGAACCAATTTTGGTAAAAATCGATGAAATGTTGTGAATTTGTGTAAGGAATAAAAATGCAGCCAGACAGCTGATTGACGATGTTGACCTAGTCCATGCCATTTCCTGGAAGAATATATCTACCTGTCTATCAATTTTGGTCATAATTGTTGAAGTGGTATGAACTTGTGTAAGGAATAAAAATACAGAGAGACAGCTGATAGACTATGTTGACCTAGTCTATGCCATTTCCCGGATATATATACCTACATGTGAACCAATTTTGTTAAAAATCGATGAAATGTTGTGAATTTGTGTAAGGAATAAAAATGCAGACAGACAGCTGATAGACTATGTTGACCTAGTCTATGCCATTTCCCTGATATATATACCTACATGTGAACCAATTTTGGTAAAAATCGATGAAATGTTGTGAATTTGTGTAAGGAATAAAAATGCAGCCAGACAGCTGATTGACGATGTTGACCTAGTCCATGCCATTTCCTGGAAGAATATATCTACCTGTCTTATCAATTTTGGTCATAATTGTTGAAGTGGTATGAACTTGTGTAAGGAATAAAAATACAGAGAGACAGCTGATAGACGATGTTGACCTAGTCTAGGCCACTTCCCCGACTATGACCTACCTGTGTGCCAAGTTTGATCAAAAACGGTCAAATATTGTCAATTTTTGAACAAAATGCAGAAAGGCAGCTGATGGACTATTTGGACCTAGCCTGTGATACTTCCCGGAAATATACTTACCTGTGTGCCAATGATGGTCGAAATCGATCAAATGGTGTGAATTTTTTGTAAGACACAAAAATGCAGAGAGACAGCTGATAGACGATGTTGACATAGTCTATGCCATTTCCCGGACCAAGACCTACCTGTCCCGTGTGCCAAGTTTGATCATAAACTGTCAAATCATGTGGATTTGTTTAAGGAATAAACAGTTAGGCAAACAGCCGATAGACGATTTTGAACTAGCCTAACATTCTTCAAGTATAAAGACCCATCTGTGTCTCTAGTTTAGTCACAATTGGTCAAACGGTGTACATTCCTATAATGAACAAACAGACATACAGACAGCTGATTGAAGATTTTGACCTAGTCTAAGCCACTTTCCGGTTAAAAACCTACCTTTGTGCAAAGTTTAGTCAAAATTGGCCAAACTGTGTGTATTTGTATAAGGAAAAAACAGACAGACAGACATCTGATAGACGATTTTAAACCATCCTGTGACACTCCCCGAATAAACACGTAGTTATTTCCGAAGATTCGTAGCTATTTAGGCGGTACGAAGTTCGCGGATTCAGCTAGTTAAATAAATCAATAAAAAAACCAAAGAGGGAGCCGGCCCGGGCCGGGCCCGGACGGGAAAGAATGTCTACGTGCCTTTCTCACCGGGGCCCGGACGGGACACGGGCTCGGCACGGCCCCGGCCCGGACCCGGCACGGTCTAGCGTGAACTAGTCCATTAAAAACAGTGGTGTGATTGTTTCACCGTGTCCCGTCCGGGGCCCGTCCCGGACGCGGCAAGGTCTAGCGTGAATAGGCCTTTAATGTGCCACTACGTTGTTCTAGCTTCTTCTTTTTGATCTGCAGTTTATTATGTTTGGTGAGCCCCCTCTCCAGCCAACTAATTTAGACAATAGTGTAAAAGTTGGTCTAGCTGCAGCAGGCGTAAAACATGTTCGCACAACATCTCTAAGCAATAATGATGATGCTTGACATTAAAAAATGCTTTCTGTTTATGATTGAATAAATCAGTGCTTGAGGAGGATTTTGATCCATTTTTTCTACCTAAATAAAGACGAACCCCAGTCTTTTTTTTTTTTTTTTTTTTTTTTTTTTTTTTTTTTTTTTTTTTTTTTTTTAATTTCAAGGACCTCCTTAAATGGCATGTTCGTAATATAATTTAATAAAATGAACATTTTTTTTTCCTTCAGTCGAAACTTTTTCTTTATTTTGTGTGGAACTGAAACCTTGGAAAAAGTTATGGAGTTTTATGATGATATTGTGCCAGGAATTTACATACCAGAACCTGCTGTTATGAATGTAAGTATTAATGGAGAATTTTACCATAATTTCCAGCCTATTTAATCATTTTCTTTCTAGGTCAGAATTTTTCTATTTATTATTTTTTAAGGTTAAATAATTGTAAGGTTTTAAGATATAGTTTAGTTTTTACATATTTCACAAATTGTAATATTTGTGTGTACTTATTTAAGCTTGGAATTGAAAAGCTACCCTGAGTGTACATTCAAACTTGAACGACTGGTTTTCCTGTGACCTATCAGATAAAAATAATTTTAGGGAGGTTAAATAATCATCTTATTATTAATTTATAAATTTTATGTTCTAGAACATTTTAAAAGCAGTTGAAAATAATTTAGCCTGGCATCTACTTCCAAAATTATGGTCAGATATTGTGATGTTCGACCAAGCAGAGGTCTCAGGTATATTGGAAAATATACTTTCCTGCTCGGCAAAGAATTCTGATGATACACTTCATGAAAAAATATCCACCATAGCTTGGGATATCTGGGAACGAATTGAAGGAATGAAGAGAGAAAGATCGTTGCTCCAGTATGTAAATTTATTGAAAATATATTAATAACGATAATTTTAGGATAACGATAACAAAAACTGATTTTGTTTGCTTTGCAAATAGGATTTTTTTTATTGGCCAACTCTTTCATAAGTTATATATTTGTTTTTGTTTACTAAATAATATTGGGGTCTCCCGTGGTCTTGTGGCTAGTGCGCTAGATTCATAAGCGGGAGATGGTGGGTTCGATCCCCACCAGCGCCAGAAATTTTCTCATCTCAGGGCTCGCTGAGAAAATTCCTGGCTGCACCCTGGCTCTCGGCGCTAATGGCCAAGAATTATGTCGATGCGCCGTAAAAAAAACAAAAAAAAAAAAAAAAAACTAACCAATATTATGAAAAATGTCATCAACAGATGACACTTCAATGTCAACAGAATCGACTCAATAAGAGACTTTCCAATGCTATTTTTTAGTTTCATAATCAGCAGTTTTTAGCATTTTCCGGCTCATGACAGAATTTTTAAAAGATTGCTTCAAATCTTCATCGTTCCTACCAATTAGGCATTCAAAATTACCCCCATTAAAATTGATATGTATATATATATATATATATATATATATATATATATATATTGTTAAGATTAATATTTTATTAAGTAGGGATTGAATTATTAGAATATAATTTATTATAATGTGAAATTAATCTCAGGGAGAAAAAGTTCCGAGTGAATGAATATTAAACAAATATTTATTTCCAAACAATACTAAAATACAAACACAAATACCAATGCACTATCAAACAATAAAAAGAAAATTCAATATAATTACAAATTATAATTTTTACCTTGAACAAATATTCTTCAACTAAAATTCCAAATATGATGCACTTCAATAAGTACCCAGAGAATTGCTTCTTCAGCATGAAGCACCTTCACCGTCAGTTCTCATGTTGTGGATGGACATAGACTCCTTATTCCGCTGGACTTAAACATAGACTGCAGAGACTTCTTACTCCGTGGTGGATGTAGATAAACTATAACTCTGACTCCGTACTCCGTGATGTGTGATCTTAAGACTGTATGTACTTGAGACTCCGTGCACCGTTGTTGCGAGGCTTGAGACTCTGACTCCGTACTCCGCGGAAGACATAGATGGACTGGGCTGTTAGCGGTAATAATTAGCGTCTTCTCCCACCAACTTTCACATTTTGTTGGTTTATAATTTAGATAATAATGATAATTTTGTAATTTAAAATGATTAATTTATTATTGCCTGAATGTAAATTTAATTTATATCTATTGTACATCAGCATTGTCCAGAAATATTATAAATTTAGATCGTATATAATACGATGTTATTAGTATATTAGGATTTGTAGTTTGCGCAGGCTTTTCAAAGTATCAATGGATATTTGAATTCAAAAATGTTTTTGTGAATGTAATATATCATTACAATATATGTGTGTGTGTGTGTGTGTGTGTGTGTGTGTGTGTGCGTGTGTGCGTGCGTGTGCGCGCGCGTTTGCGTGTGTGTGCGGGTGGGTGTGTGTGTGTGTGTGCGTGCGCATGTGTGTGTGTTTGGGTGCCTGTTAACACGTTGCATGGCAAAGTTTAAGAAAATGTTTTTTTCGCCACAAAACTTAGCATTCTCTTATCAAACGAGTTCATAAGCCCACCAAAATCGGTCAAACTTTTGATGACACCCAATCATAAGACATTTTCACATAAAAAAATTTATAAACAAAATAAATGTGTTTATTCATAGGATTGAAATTGTAAACACATAAATTCGTCTATACATATAATTCTAGCTAAATAACTTTTTTTGTTTAGATGGTCAGCCAGCATGCTGGGAAATATCGTGCTTATGTTATTGAAAGGAAATGAGAAGGCAAAGGCGCATCTAGTGATGGATAAATTGATTCGTCTTGGAAGTACATTAATGAATGAACCACCGGTTGAAGCAATGAAAATGTATATTGAAAACTGTATTCAAGAAAACTCTCCAGAACTGGCAATTGTAATTATTTATTTTTCAAATTTCTTTGTGTTTTGTATATTTGCTAACAGCTTAATGTGCTGAGATTAATTACAATAGATTTACCAGTAGAGCTTGTCTAAGATAAGTTTGTAAGGGGTGGGAATATGCGTAGGATTTTCCCTCTCGTAAACAAGTCTACCTTTACTAGTTGAAACAATCTTTTATTTGAAAAAACATTAGTCTTCATTTTTATGGAAAATCAACTCACCAGGCTGGGATTTGAATCCAGAATCTCTAAGGTGCATTGCCAATTAAAACCTTGGTGTTTAGACCTTATGACGTTCCCCCTGGCTGAAGTTTTTTTTTTTTTTTTTTGTAACAGAATAATAGTGATTTGTAAGAAAAAGTCGTTTGTGCGTTGACAAATCTAGTGGTAGGCCGATCAGGGTTGAAGAAAACCTCTTTATAATTGCTACGAACAAGTAAGAAGTTGTTTCAGTGTAGCGAGACAAACACAGACTGAATTGAGGGAGCACTATCAGGTGTGGAAGACCTTATTTGAACTCAGATATTTTCTTTACACTACTTGGGTGCCTTGTCAATAGGGCACTGTGCTTTGTATCCCAGGATGGCATCTAAAGGATCCAAGGTTCCGAGGTGCTCACAGAACACATCTCTGGGACGCATATGCCACAACGCTGGGCCCAAACGTGTTAAGGGTGTGCTCAGCTTTGTATAAATATTCTTACAGCTTTGTTGTTTCTCCTACGCCTAGATAGGGAAAAATTATAGTAATTTTTTGCCCTCTGCCAAATAGTATCAAAACTTAGGTAATTTTCTTTAGAAATAAAACAACTTATGTTTATGCTTTATTTTTTCAGAAAACTATTCAATATTGTGACAGTATTGGTTTCATGGAAACAGCGCAATTTGCTAAGCTTTTGAGTACATCATTGGAGTTAACAGATAGGCAGTACGAGAGACTTGCACAGATTGTTGGAGAGGAATGTCTCAAAAAACCTGAAAAATCCTCATCTTCAGAACAATCGGAAGCAAAATAAATTAATATGTACATTAGTTGTTTTTAATAAAGAGTTTCTTTTATTTGTTGCAGGTTTTCTAAAGAAATTATAAACTTTTTATACACAACATGATTTATATGTTTCTAAAATAATGTATGCTGGCCTGATTCACCAAGTTATTCATAAGAGCTTAGTCTCTTTGATGAATCTGATGATCTTTTGGGTTGTCAAATCAGGGTTTGGGACTCAGATCTGATATTTCCACTCATCAAATTTGCTGGAATCTTCTTGCTAGTTCCATGCTATAACTGATTATAAGAGGAGTTTCCTCCTCAACTCTTCATTCCAGCAAGGGAGGAGGTTATCAGTCCCAAGATGTACAAATGCCTATTCATACTAGCCAGGAGTGAATAGAGGAAATAATTTTGGGTGATTGGGGGGTATGGAATACCCCTCTAGATAGAGGGGGGTCCAGGAAAATTTTAAATATTTTAGTGTAAATTATTTTGAGTTTTGAGGTCCTGTGACACCTAGTAAATGTTGAAGACATTTTTCGTTTTTTATTGACTTTTTTTTACACAATTTTGCAGAATGAACTTATAATATTTTATTTTTAACTAAATAATTTGTAATTTTTGTTCCATTTCCATGATTTGTAAAATTGTTACGTTACTGTTTGTATTACACTGAATAGTTTTATATATTACTATATACACACACATTAAGAACTTATCATCTCACTCGCAGCCATCCATACAATCGAATTGCCATTGAAAGCTAAAAAACTAGAACTTGTTGCAGCAATAGACTGGAAGAGCTTAGTGGCTAGGGAGCTTCCTTTGAAAAGCACTTAGCAAACAGCTGTTAAAAACAATGAATCTGTAGAGTTGATTGTAGTTTTGTTTGACGATGGCATGTGTGCTGTACATATTGTTAAAAGAGAGCAATGAACTGAGTGAGTCTGAAAATAATTGGATCTTTGAGCAATTTATTGTATCAACGTTTGATAAAGCTAATAGGATTGCTTGTAATTCTGCCGTATAAATGCTTGCAGTGTTTGGGAGCTTTTGTTTAAATGTTTGTGAACCTATTACTGCAGCAGATCCAGTACCAGATTTTGTTTTGGACCCATCGGTAAACATGTTTAAATTGTCTGCGTTTTGTCTTTTTATTGATGTGAATAATGTCTTGTAGAAAGTCGTTGATAGTGGATCAGTCTTTTTCATTTTTGATAGTGATAAATTTATACTGAAGTTCTTAAGTTCCCAAGGTGGGAACGTCAAGATTTAAGATAGGCCCAAGGAACCTTCATATCCCGTGAGGCAAAATTGTTTGGTGCAGAATTTAGTGACACACAACTTTCATGCGAAGCTTCCTTTTCTAACGCCAGTAGTTGCCGAGAATGTTTTCGGCATTTAAAGCTTGAAAAATATGATTTCAAGAGGTTTTAAAGCCCCAACGCCCCTAGGAATCATTTCAGACGCGTGTTGATTGGACCATTTTTGTTCAGAATCAAATTTTCTGTAAGTACTCTGAAGCCTACACACTACTTTGGGCCAGCCTGTATATATCGCACTAGTATTTCTAAAGTGACACAACTCAAAAATCGGTGTTTTTCAGTTATGAGTGTGAATGACATAGTAAATATTTCTTTGTCAACCACCAAAACTGTACGTACCCAGCTTCAGAGCTTTTACACCAGAGGGCACTTGTGTAACCCTTCCTGTTTTAATGCTATTCCCTCTACATAGGTATGAGTGACACATTTTCAGTTGTGTCACTTAAGAAATACCAGTGCGATATATAAACTGGAGTTGAGCAGAGGCAAACCCCAGTTACAGAACGGGTAACGTGACCAAACACACCACTCCCATGGCATAAACCACCTTGGTCAGAATGTGTCTAGGGACGCCGCTTCTTTGTGACGACCTTTTATTTATGAAACATCCTCAATTATTTGTTATTTGATCTATTCTCATGAATTATTAATATTTTGTTAAAATTTTATCGATTTAAATACTAAAGAATAGACTCAGCCCTGGTTGGTTTTCCAATTAATTCCTTTAAAATATTCCTGAGCGAGAATGAGGTTTTGCAGAAAAGGTGGGGGGGGGGCGTTGGGTTGCTGAGTAGAATAAAAACAAGCCACGTTTAGGAATTTATAGGGTTTAGGGTTTGTCCACAACAAAGCATGGCCATCTCTAAAGGCACACCAAGTATTTCAGCAACAATAATAAATAATGGATTATTTATGTACATTTTAAATTTATTAATGCTAAAAGGAAATTTATATTAGACCAATGAATATTTTAGTTTTTATTTTATTTATTTAGCAATAACACTCCGTCGGCTAGAAACTGATTTGTCGGTGAAAATCCTCCGTAACCTGTTCCCTATTCAAAGACTCCAATTGCAAAATGGTCTGATTTCCATAACTAGATGGACAAAACTCAAGTAAACAGATCATAAACCTAGATTGTATTACTAGAGATACTACAGATAAGGTGAATTTGCAATATTATCTAATTATCTTTGGTTACTGGAAAGTTGGGGAAAATATTAATGGAATACAAAAAAATATGGTCTTTGAAACAAAGATTTTTTTTTAAAGAGAAATAAAAAAAGTTACTTTTCTCTGGACAAAAACTTTATGATAGCCAAAGAAGGCTAGAGTGACTTTTTTTTCATATGATAGTTCAAAATGTGTAGTTTCAAACACCATCAACCGTTTTTAGCGATTTTTTGGGCTAACACTTTTATAAATTGTTTTCCAGTAGTGGAACATAGTTTGCCAAGAAAATAATTCTACTATAAATAGCACGTTTGCAGCAAACGAAGCCGTACTGACCTACTGTTTCAGTTTCTGATTTAATAGTTTATTTTAATGAAAATAGTTAATAGTTATTAGTTATCAAAAATAAAAAAATATATATTTTCTAACTTACGAAAAAAAGACCGACTCGCAGGAACTGAGCGTAGTTCCGTTCATATCTCTATTGCTATTAGTAAAGGAATAGAATCAGTTATTGGTAGGGTTTGATCATTCATGAAAAATATAAAATAAAATCTCTAACAGAAAATAAATTGAAGGCGCCAGGACAGGAAACTGACAGTATCATGGCGACTCCCCCCACCTTCTCAACGTTCGCTCTTGGACACACTATAACAATGTTTCACATTTTCTTACCTTGTCAAATACTCGTAAACTGTTAAATGCAATTAAAACAACTAGTTAAAACTTTAGGTCAAAACCCCCGCTCAACAAGTACAAAAACCTGTTCAAAAGAGCATTGCAAATTACAAAGCCCTTATTTGTCCGATTGACATCGCCCAATCGAAAATTACATCAGATCCTTTTATGTAGGGAATTTAGTAAGCCGAAATGGCGGGAAGACTCGACCAATCAGAAGTCTCGAAAGGCTGCCTACGACTCCTCCCAGGACCCGGACAGGAAACAGTCTTCATTAGCCGAGGAAGCCGTCGGAATGTCTAGCGAAAAATCAATTATTACCAGATTGACACTTCTAGTTCAATTCTTGTTATGTAACTATAATGTGATCATATGAAAATTATCTAAGGTTTAATTATAAAAATAGATTAAACTAAACAGCTGATATCTAGATTATTGTACTAATAATATAAGGAAATGATGAAATAACAAGGACTGGATCTTGTGAAAATTAACAAGATCTAAGTAGACAGAACCACAAGCCCGTGGTAATTAATGCAGAGCTCCCTGGTGGTGAAATAATGAACCACAGCCTTCAAGGAGTACAGATTACAGGGCGATGTCTAACCACAACCCGATCATGATAAACAGCTCTAGAGCACTTTATGTTGGAAGTAACGATGAAAATAGCAGTTAGCGCGTTTCCACCATAGGGGATAAACCTGGTTATGATGGAGACTCCATGATGCAATCATGCGGAAGTCCGAATAGAAAAGTTCACTTTTCTGGACAACATTTTTAAATCAGCATTAAATTTGATATAACGCTCAATGTTCACAAGTGCCTTTTTCGGACTACAATAATTATTGAAAAACCTTCTATTAATAAAGTCTAAGTAACGAAAACCCTTCAAGAATCACTAATTCTCCAAACTGCTGAATCTCACCAAAGTTGTAAAAAGTAATAACCTTTCTAAGATCTACCAGAACTGAGATTATCTCTCAATTTCATAATGTAATTTTCAATTTAGGGGAAAACAACAGCAAAATATAACTGATATCGTATTTATGTTGGTGATCTTATCAGAAATTAATGAAATTTAATGTTATCACTAAGTATTTCATTAAAGTTGAGTAAAGAAGAAAAATAATTACTTCGAAAATTATAAAAGTTGCTTGAACTCTGGCTTCCTTCTTGCAGAATTCGCACATCATCGTGAGCTAGCAAAATATTTTTTGGATGAGTAGTGATTCTCCCAATATTTGTCAGTAACTAAATTTTTTTAATAATAGATCTTTGAACAGTAATTGCGGATTGAAAAAAGCACTTTTTATCATTGAAAGTTCTTTAGCCTAAATAAAATTTGATATTGTTTCAAAAAAGTAATGTATATTTTTTTTTTTTTTTTTTACGGCGCATCTACTTCTAGGTCATTAGCGCCGACATCCAGGGTGCAGCGAGGAATTTTCCCAGCGAGCCTTGAGATGAGAAAATTCCTGCCGGAGGTGGGAATCGAACCCACCATCTCCCGCTTATGAATCCAGCGCGCTAGCCACTAGACTACGGGAGACCCCAGTAATGTATATTGTTAAAAATATTGTATGCAAGTAGAGAATTTTGGAGTTGTTATGCCAAAAATATGACTTTTTCTAAATTAAATTTAGAACTGTGTATGGTGTCAACAAAATACTTATAGAAATTTTCGATAGGTAGCGTTTCACTACAATTTTAGTCAATTTAACTCGTAGACGGATTGTATCCTGGAGCTGGACTTAATGCTAAACCTATTCTATGCTTACGTACTAGAAGGGGGATGTATTTACAATCGGGAGACTTAGGCATACGTAGTCTAAAATACTAAATCTAGAGGGAGTCAGGGTTGTCTAAAGAGTTTGTCGACTTCCATCGTCCAAGTCATCACAAATATTATAGTCTTCTGGTTTAGACCTTGTAAACGTTTTCTCCACGTTTGTAAACGTTGACATTCCGCTAGTCATACTGCCAGCATCCTCAGGGCTTAGTCTGAGGATGAAGATGTTCTTCTAGTTCTCCTGTATAAATATCTGTCCACGTGCGCTTACGAGGGCGTTCTGTTCTCTCATTGGTATTTGATTGGTTGCACAGTGCTCCAAAATGCAACATTGACCAGAAACTGTAGATTGAAAATGTATGTAGATATATTTTATATTTCCTTTTTTTTCAGGAGCGATGATAGAAGAAAATTTGCTGCCGCTCGAGTAGCGGCTGATTCCTGTTGGAGAATCTAAAAAAAAAAAAAAATGTTAATTAAGTCTATATGCATAGGTCTGAAAGTTTGGAAACTTTTGCATTTAAAGTTACACCAATTTATTACAGTTAGAGTAATAATTTTCCACAGAAACTTGAAACTCGGCACATCATTTTTTTTTTAAGGTCAAAAGAATATTATATCCAAAAACTAATCACCTAATAAAGCATCTTCCATACCTAAAATGTATTAAAAAAAAATTGTTGTTGATTGAGTGAATTTCCTTTCTTCTTTTAGCACTTTCCTCCGAAGGAAAGTAGCTATTGAGGTTGGACTCATGACGGAATTTTTGAAAAATTTCTTCAAATCTTTATCGATCCTACCTAGTAGACACCGAAAATGACCCCCGTTAAAATTTATATATATCTATATATATATATATATATATATATGCATATATATATATACATATATATGTGTCTGTTAACACGATAGCGGCCAGAGTTTTTGTTTTTTCGTCACGAAACTTGGTATATAGCATTCAATTAGCAAACGATTGAACGAGTTCGTTAACCACCAAAGTCGGTCCACCGGAAGGGGGGGTTTACCTTGAACCCAAAACACTAATTTGACTATGTCAGCCGTAATATTTGTTATATTTCAACGAAACTTGGTATCCGTAGTGGTAATATAGAGAGAAAAGTGAGATATAAAAATGAACTAAATCGGTTCATTAGAAGGGGGGGTTTACTCCTGACCCACAATACCAATTCGCCACTACCAGCCGTGATTTTTGGTATATTTCAACGGAACTCGGTATTCGTAGTGGTAATCCACAGGTAAATAACTGTTGTAAAAATAAACTAAATAGGTTCATTAGGAGGGGGGGGGGGTTTACTCCGGACCCACAATACCAATTCGCCACTACCAGCAGTGATTTTTGGTATATTTCGACGAAACTCGGCATTCGTAGTGGTAATCTACAGGTAAATATGTGTTGTAAAAATAAACTAAATCGGATCATTAGAAGGGGGGGTTTACTCCTGACCCAAATTCTTAATATACTCATACCGGTCGTAATTTCTGCTGTATTGTAACGAAACGCGGTATACGTCGTGGGTAACTCATGAGAAAGAAGTGTTGTAGAAATGAGCTGAATCGGTCAATCGGAAAGCGGGGGTTTAATTTGTAATATATTTCAATAGAAAAGCCCGTCAGACGTAGGTTCACAAAGCCGCCGCAAGGAGCGCTTTCTACCACTAGAGTGACTGTATCCTGTTCCTGCGTTAGATCAAAATAGGATAATATGAGGTTTTTTGTATTTATTACGAAGTGTAATAGGTACCATGTGTAAACATAACTCTGGAAGCAAATTATTAATTGATCAGTTACTCATTACAAATTTAAAAGAGAACTATTTATGTTTTTATTTTATTTATGTAGGATATTTTAAGCAAATGGTTCTGGAAAGCAATCTACACTACTCAAATTCTGAGGAAAGTGCTTAGTTATGCAGCTCCTGCGTGACGGACTTTTTTCTCTAGGTTTGATCCCTGGATACGATAATTTGCTAAGGTTCTATCCATCTTGCTTATTGAAATTCTCCGGCTGTCATACCAGCAAGAACGGGTATTTAGAGAAGCCATAGACCACCGGAGAATTTCTTCAAATAAGATTGATAAAATCTTAGCAGATTATGGCATCCAGTGATCAAACCTAGAGAAAAAACGTCGCAGGCTTGGTCAGCAAGGTGTTCGGTCATAACCACTTATTGCTGCTGGCACTTGGACTACAGACAATCTGAGAACTTCCGAACTAGTACATCAGTACATTAAAAGCATGGATTCTTCCTGTTTTGTATATTGTACCAACATCTACATTTTGTTTTCCGTTAGAGTCTTTACCCAACCCCTTGAGACTACTGGACGTTTGCCGAGCTCCGGTCTAGTAAAACACACCCTAGGCAATAAATAGCCGAATGCCGTGAGAGAGAGTGGAAAGCAAAGAAGAGCAAAAGTAGAAAGCGCGGGAGTAGAAAAGTATAACCTTTTTGGGCGGGAGTTGCCAAGTCAACACTGTTTAGTTTCAAACTAGAGCCAACAACACGCACAAACTATTCTTTTACTTTTGGACTCTTCCACATGTCACATGTTGTTCTTTGTTTAGCACCCGCTTTGTTGTTGTTTGTGTAGCTCGCTTTAGCCAAGAAGGCTCTATTATCCAGCCTTTTACAGCAATGGCGTCTCCTACAAGGCTAACGGCTTATGTGTTTTACCACTTTCCGAAGGTATTTCACTGAAGGTTCCACTAGTAAAAGAATTTTTGAAAAATGTACTCAAATCTTCATCGATCATATATAGACTAGATATCACAACTCATCCCCGTTAAAATGTGTGTGTGTATATTTATATATATATATATATATATATATATATATATATATATATATATATATATATATATATATATATAGATGTATTTATTTATTAGGAGATATAAAGAACTCCATACATTTTATCAATATCACATACATATATACATATGAGTAAGTTTTACAATTGGGCGTCTCCTTCACCCTTGTTATTAAGGCTTGCAAACCCAAGCCTATTTGTTGTGAGTCCTTAAATTAGTTAAATATGACCACACAATAAAGAACTTATGAAAGAAGATTTATTTCTATTTCTATCCCATCACCGATAATAGATATAAATCATTTTTTCTCCCTATTAAATATTTTCCGGGCTAGTTAGTGAAAATGCTTTCCTCCATTTCTGCAACTTACCGTCCAATCAATGGAATATAATACACGGACTAATAGAAACATTGACCTAAATCCTCTCCAATAGATATATGAGCAATATTTCAATCAACCTTCCTTCCGGTTCATGTCCGCTAGTCAATGTTTTCCCTGTTGATTGACCTCAACAGCACATAGACGGGAAAATTCACTTCTATTCAACCATCAATATTACTATATATTTTACTAAAATTCACAAAAGCGATTCTAATTTAAAAAATTCCGTCACGCAGGAGCTGCATAACTAAGCACTTTCCTCAGAATTGGGTAGAGTCGAGTGCATTCCTAAAAAACATTAATAGTTGTGCTCTTTTGCTTTTATGAGCAGCTCTTTCAATTATTAATTTTGTAATTAATTTTTTTGCACAGTTTTGTGTATGCGTGGTACTACACTACGTACTAAATACAAAAAGCTTCACATTTCATCTATTGATCTTGATGAGTTTCGCGAACCTACGTTTGGCGGAAGAATTGAATTCAAACAAAGTACAAAGTAACACCCCCCTCCCCTTCCAATAGACCGAATAGCTCATTTTCACAACACTTCTTTCTTATTAGATAGCCAGAACGTATAAAGAGTTTCGTAACAATACAACAGAAATTACGACCGGTATAAAGAAATTAGTAATTTCTGTCCAGAGTAAACCCTCTCTTCTAGTCAACCGATTTAGTTTATTTTTACAACACATTTTTCTCTTCAGTTGAACACAAAAAATGCCGAGTTTCGTTGAAATATAACAAAATTTACGACTGGTATTGGCGAATAACTACTTTGGCTCCGAAGTAAACCCACCCCTCGGATGGACCGATTTTGTTGGTTAACGAACTCGTTCAATCGTTTGATCGGGGAATACTATATACCAAGTTTTGTGGCGAAAAAACAAAAACTCTGGCCTGTATCGTGTTAACGGACACATATATAACTATATATATATATATATATATATATATATATATATATATATATATATATATATATATATTTTAACTGGGGTCATTTTTGGTGTCTACTAGGTAGGATCGATAAAGATTCGAAGAAATTTTTCAAAAATTCCGTCATGAGTGCAACCTCAATAGCTACTTTCCTTTGGAGGAAAGTGCTAAAAATTAAAAGAAATTCATATTCACTTAATTGGTTCTCTTTGTAGTAATTACAATTTTTAAAACTTACTACTGGTAATAATTTTTATTCCTTTGATGATATTTGTTGCTTTTTTTCACCTTAATTATGAGCAAATAATTGGTGCCAAAAGGGCCCAAAAATGCAAATAATGTTTCTGATTCTTGCCCATAAGGCACATTAGGGTGGTAGTGTGGTGAGTTCAATGCTCTGGCTTCCAGATTTTTCTCTGTGCATGATATCGGGGGGGGGGAGAGGAAACTCTCTAAGATGACGCTGTTGTAGGGAGTCGGGCGTATTTAAATAATTATGTACACTTTTTTTTTTAAATGCTTTAAAATCACTGTCCAGAATTATCGTTTCCCTTTACATTTTATTATCCACAAATGGAAAGCTGGAGATATTATCGATGCAGCCACGTACTCTGCCGAATCTTAATTGGTTTTCCGGAAAGGAATTATTAATTTCAGCCCAATTCGTGCGTCGCGTGCTGATTTCGTTAGAGAATGTTTTCAATATTGTATTCATTAGCGTAATAGGTCGAAAATCGTTCGTACCTTCTTCGCCACGATTCTTCTTCATCACTTTCACCGGTGTGGGCGTCCTGTTGATAGGGAAGGTTTGGAATTGTCTATCGAGTATCTAATGATCTAACGAATACGCAGACGTTTAAAAAAAGTCCGTCATGCAGGAGCTGCATAACTAAGCACTTTCGTCAGAATTGGGTAGGGTCGAGTGCAGTCCTGAATAATTTGCTAAAAATAACATATATAGATAAATAAAATAAAATCATAAATTGTTCTGCTCTTTTGCATTTGTTATGAGCAGCTGTTGCAATTATTAATTTTGTAATTAATTTCCTTCCATAGTTTTGCGTATGTGGGGTACTACACTACACACTTTAGTTTTTAGCGCGGTTCCTCCCTCCCCCATAGGGAGGAACCCCGCTTATAAGGTTGATACAATGAAACAATCCGGAAGTGTCGACTAGAAAATTTCGCGTTTCAGAACCCCTAGAGACCGAAAATAACGGTGGTTAAAATTTGTATATATATATATATGTATATATTTATTTATATATATATATATATTTGTCTGTTCGCGGATTTCTGGCTTCCCTGATGGTCCGATTTTGATGAAATTTGGTACAAAAATCTGTCGTCCAATTTGAAAGGTCAAGTTCGATAACCAGCAAAATCCGCCCACTGGAAGATGGCGTTTGGGGCGAAATTCGCGCAAAAAAAAATCGTAACGCTTACGTTTTTGAGTTCATAAGCTTGTAAGTACTCGTTTTATAGGCTTCTTTGGCTATTAAAACGAATGAAACCATTTTCAAGGCGATAGCTTTAACCGTTTTTGAGAAAATTGGAAAAATACTTTTTGAATACCGTTTTTGGTTTGGGTACTTAGAATCATGGGATTCAGTTGAAACATTTTCTGGATGTTTTACTATCATTAAAACTAATATGTTGAAATTTTGGTTACGTTTGGAGTTAAGGAAGGGTTAGAATAAAATATTTTATTAACAGACATAAAAAGTTTTGGTAACTCTGTATATTTTCCTTAATATCTCGAAAAAGGTTGAGAATCTTGGCAAACGAAAGAATACCATTAGAAAGCTTACTAAATGCTCTACAAAAAAGGTTCTGATGAAAGTTTTGATTAGGCGATGTCAATCGGAGAAATAACTGCTTAAAACATTAAAGTAATGGATTTTGCTTATTCGAACTGTTCTTTTTCTCTGTTTTTATTCCTTGTTATTCTTTAATTGCTTATATTTGGATAATGTATTTTACAATAAAACAGATTAGGCAAAATAAGAAAAACAATTCATTGTTAGAAACATAGCTTGCCAAGAGAAAAAGATTCGATGACGTCTTTTGAATATTTTCAATTGCCTTTATGCTGTTGGTTTTTTTTATTTTATTTTTTAATTGATTTTATCTGTAGAATTATTACTATAGTAAAAGAACACAGGAATATGTGAACATTTTTGATATTTTCCAATTCATTGAAACGTATGAAATGAAGTATCGCTAGAAGAGGTTTCTAGGGTCTTGCGGACCCGACCCTAACCCCAGGTATAGCCATAAAACCCTTTGAACAAAGGCCGAGGAAAATATTATCTGTTTCTATTCTATGCTTTTCAAATGAGAATAGGGATATGAACAAGAACCGGGGTCTCCCGTGGTCTAATGGCTAGCGCCTTGGATTCATAAGCGGGAGATGGTGGGTTCGATTCCCAACCTCCGGCAGGAATTTTATCATCCCACGGCTCGCTGGTAAAATTCCTCGCTAAACCCTAGATGTCGGCGCTAATGACCTAGATGTAGATAAACCGTAAAAAAAAAAAAAAAAAAAAAAAAAAAAAAAAAAAAAAAAAAAAAAAAAAAGGAACTGGAACCGCGCTAAGATGACGCAGTTCCTGCGAGTCGGACTTTTTTTCTACATTAAGGATTCCACTCAACACTTTGGCCATTTTTGTGGGATGCCTCAGCTTATTGGAAGTTATTTTTACTAGGGTATAGGGTAAATGACCCGATCGTTGTCACTGCTCCTTAAGTTGACACTTCAAATTTAAATTTGAAAAATAACAATTAGATTCAAGAGAATTCAATAAGTTTGCATTCAAATGAAAGAACAGTTGTTGAAGAATAATGTCGACAGACCCGATCAACTATGCAACTCCGTTAATAACATCTGCAGCCATTTTAGTATGAAAAATCCTCGAGTCAACTCCTGCTGCTCTCTTTGCTTAGTGAATTTGATAAGAGATTAAGAATATTTCTTAAGAATTTTTTTTTTGTAATGCGTGCATTAAATTGTATTTTTGTGATTTCTATGAACTCTATGATACTTAAATTATGGACTGTAAAAGGTTTGACTCAAGTTAAATAAAAAAATCTTGAGATTATGGTAGTGTCAACAATGGGAACCCAATAAACAACCAGGGCTCCTTTTCTTGACACTAATGTCAACTTTAGGAAAACGGTTGTAAGTGATGAATACTAAAACATTTAGTTGAGATTTTCATTAGAAATTCATGTATCCTGATTTTATTAATTTCTTATGACTGGAACCTTAAGTTGACAACATGTTTTCCTAATTTCGACATTCTGTTCCTAATGTTGACAGGCAACTTTTTATAATAGTTTTCTGCAATTTGAAAAGTCACACAACTTCTTAATCTATTTGTGGTACAGTGGTTATAACAGGCGGTACCTCCAAATGCTTCTCACATTAACCAACCTATGGATTTATCAGGTTTCCGAACGTTTAAAGAAGGTTGGAAGCTAAAATTTCATGAATAGAGCAAGTCCTGCATTAAAAATAAATAAAAAAATAAAAACACAGCAGAAATCGCCAAGAAAAAAGAGCGAAGGCTAGATTGAACAAAAAAGAAGAAAAATCCCTTACAAGAAATAACTTTTAAATTCTTCTCGTCGGAAAAATAAGGTGAGAAACTCCATGACTGAGGAAGATGGTGACTCCTCCATTCAGCCTGAAGAAGGAAGGACATCACTAGCATGAACTGTGTAGAATCAACAGGTGTAAGTAAACCATCATCAATGAGTTACACAAAAAGTTAAAGAAGAAGAGCGATTGTTCAAAAATGACCAAGCGATGAATAATGAAAATGGCTGTAATAAGCAAGTTATAAACAAAGTTAACGTTATTAGAGTAGGTGATTATTGTATAGTTCAAGTTAAAGGAAAAACAGCATGATTTCAATCCAATTTGGTTGTTTGTTTAAAGAATGAAGTTGTATTATTTTCATTTTCCCTCACTGTCATCCTTAGGAACAGAAAAGTCAAACTTAGGCACCGACCTACTAAAGACGTGTCAACATTAGGACCAGAGTAAGGCAGCATTTAATGATTTATTTTACTTGAAATACTTAATGTATCTAAAATTGGTTTATGTGAATTTCATAGAGAATGAGCTGATGAATAATTTGATATATTCAAAGTTTATTATTTTCAAAAACTAAGTGAAGAATTATTTTAAGTAAAATAATCCTTCCTTAAAGTGTCAACTATTGGGTCACTTACCCTAGTTCCGACCAGTAAAAGTTAATATTTTTATATTTAAAATTCGATTTATTTATTTAATATTTGTTGGCATTTAAAAACTGTCTTACAATTCGAGCAGTGTCGGGGAGTAAGCCATTAATAAATGATATTATTAGTTGCCTGGCAATTTCAGATAATTAGCCGACCAGAAGTCAACTAAGCTACCGACAACGCCGTCTGCACCTCCGAATCAAATAAGTGATTGTAATATTGCCTTGCAATTCTTTCAATTGCCAGCCAGGAAGGCGATCAGAACCTGTCCTTAGATTTGATCCTTTAATTATCTTCAACTTCAAGGTCGTATAATTCTCGTCCAATTTTACGATTTCTTTGAAAAAGGTGGCTCTCACTCGATGTCATATAATGCCTCAGATTACTGTCTTGAGATCTACATAAATGTTCAATATTGAGGAGGCCAAGGACGGATGAGGACACTGAAGATGTTGGATGGTGCATGCATGCCTTAGTCATTTCAGTTCGAATGAGTCCATCCAAATCCCGTAGTGACGAATCCAACCTTTTTATCACACCGAAACTATTCGGTCCGAAACTATTGAAGGTTCTGTCCAGGTTTTAATAGCTTTGACCTACCTCCCATGAGTACCTTCAATACAAATACCTTTTTAATACTAATCGCAGCCGTTTTAAAAACTTATTTTTAAGCTCCTTAATATTTTTGAGGAAGATCTCTAGGTGCTGTTGGATTCCCAGGTATTTATACGTTTCAGATTCCCTCAGTTCACGTACATGGTTCCCATTATGACAATTATTTTTATCATTGTTCCCTGTGACCCACTTCATATGCGTTTAACACAACGACCAGGATCCTCTGAACCTCTGAGGAAGACTGGGTGAAGAGTATACGGATAAATTGTACAATATATCATTTGAATAGGCGGAAGGTCATGTATATATACGTATAAAACTCGTCAACTTCACTTCATATGCTTTATTTTTATGCTCTACATGTTTCGCGTCTTTTGACGCCTCTTCAAGAGCAACTTAATCCTATATACATAGGTTTAGCCTTAGGTACGGAAGACCTTCCACTGGTAGGGTGTCATCCATACTAATACAATGACGTTAAAATGGCTGTTATCCATCAGCTGATTCAGATCGATCATGGCTTATATCGATTTCAGAGAAAGCTTTTGTCATAGATCCTAAAGTTAAAATAAAAATAACACGAATGATATTAATATTCCTAATTACCGTCGAGTATATTAAAAAAATATATTGTTTAAATATTTTATCTCCGTTTTTTTTTCTTCTTATCGGGTTCTTTTCTATATCCAAAACTTTTATACTCTCAAAATCAAATTTGTGTCTATGTTTTATTGCATGGTCTACTAATGCTGTTTGGTTGTCATTCTCGTCTATATTTTTAACGTGCTTTCTCTGGAATCGATATAAGCCATGATCGATCTGAATCAGCTGATGGATAACAGCCATTTTAACGTCATTGTATTAGTATGGACGTGGCCCTACCTGTGGAAGGTCTTCCGTAGCTAAGGCTAAATGAATGTAAATAGATTAAGTTGCTCCTGAAGAGGCGTCAAGAGACGCGAAACATGTAGAGCATAAAAATAAAGCATATTAAGTGAAGTTGACGAGTTTATATTATATATATATATATATATATTATATACATGACCTTCCGCCTATTCAAATAATATATTGAAAGAGAAAGGGTCACAATTTTATAATATAAATTGTACGTTGAATTTTTGGAAGTATAATATTTGTTTTGAAGTCAACAAATAAGATTATACAGGCCTGTGTTCTTGGAGAAGGATAGTCTAGTGTACAAGCACCTGCAATCGTGCCTAAATGTTCTTGCATATCAGTGGGGTGTTAAAATTGCTTCGTCTCTGGCGTTCAGTGTAAAATATACATTAATGCATAATGGTTAATGTCGTCAAGTCGTAAGATACTCCTGGGTCAGTCAATTATGGCCAATCCTTAGTCTTGAATGAATTGTTTCTTGTCTCGATGACCAGATGACTAGTTGTGTCCATTTTTAGTTCTATCGTTTTTTTAGTTTTTTGATAGTAGTCAAGTATTTATAGGTTATTTGTTGTATTTCAGAAGTAACATGTTTTACAGCATTTTTGCATGATAATCAGCGATAAAAATTTTCCCGAAATCTTCATGGCCAGGTAGCCAGTACAAGGTTATGTTTCTGTTCAGAGTTTGTCTCTTATTCAGAATTTCTTTAATTAATGGACGGCTTGTATATCTGTCTGTAAGAGTTTTAACATCCCTTAAAGTGTCAGTATATAGTACTATGTCTCTGTAGTCAGTTTCGGGTATATTATTCAGACCGATGAGGATGCTATGGAGTTCAGCTGTAAAGATACTAGAGATATCGTTAATTTTCTTGCTTACGATTTGTCACCTATTACACCTGCTGATTTCAAACCTTCAGTATAAAGATTTTTCAAACATTTTTAATAACGTAGAACTCATAATTCTTTTTACAATTTCTACTAGAAAAAAGGTGAGAAATACACAAAATATACCAATTTATAACTGTTTATTATACTTTGAAAAATAAAAATAAATATTTTGTTCTGCACCATTAATTGTATATTCAAGTGATCGGCCATGCAGAATGAACTCATAATAGTCCGTTGGCCCGTGTTCATTTCATGCAACGATTTTTAAGATTCTTCATTTTTTCACTATTGATTGTACAAGTCTTAACTAGAACAGTGCCCCTTGTCAGCGGGCTAGGTAGCGGTGGGTTTGGCTGCGGGGGCGTTGCAAACTTCGGAAAAATATGAAAATGTGAAACGATTTTAAGATTCATGAAATTTTTTGGAGAAACACCTTTCATTATACAATAATCATTGGCACTTGTCAGCTGGCCGGCCAGCGGTGGACTGCTTGTCAGCTGGGGGTCTAAACTTGGCAAAAATACGAAATTCTGAAACGATTTTAAGATTGCTGAAATTTTGGTGGTTTCTAGTATTTGTAGTGAGATTAACGAAAAACATTGTCAGCTGCTCATATCTTGGTGGAAAACTTGTCAGTTGCTGTGTATAAGCAGCTGACAATTTGTTTCGTCAATCTTATTACAAATACTACCTACTATCAAAATTTCAGGAACCTTAATATAGTTTTTGACTATTTAATAGAGAAAGCATGCTTATATTGATTACAACTTCTGAATATATTGATTGTAAATTAATATTTTTATTATCAACGTTAAAATATATTATGTATTTGCAATAAGGTATGATGAAAAAATATGTCATTTATTTGTTTAAAATACTGTATTGGTAATAAAAAAAGTATTATACAATTAATCATAATAATAATAATAGTATACTAATAACACTTTGTAATAAAAAGAAAGTCAATCGTTTTCTGATTCTGACTCTGCACCTTCAGAATCATCAATCCCCGCATCCGCACTAATTGTGCGGTACATCCTCTTCTTGCTGTCTTTCATCTGAAAATACTAATTATTGCTATTGAAAAAGTGATTAAACATTAATAAAGCATAGAAATAAATAGTTTTAATACCTTCAGTGAATTGCTGATCTCGAAAAATCATATTAACTACTCGACGGAATTGTTCGCCGTCAAACCATTTACATGTTTATATATTATCTTCAACATCCCATCCGTAATCCAGAGGAGTTAAACATGAAGGTTCTTGTTTGTTTATTTTAGATTATAAATATCGTCGTATAGGTATTTTTTTTCGACTACTTCTAGTACTATCTGTGTATTTATTTATCTACTTTACAGTAGATTTATACCTACTCGATATTAGGCGTATAGCCATCGGGGATCAAACATACAGGCTGCTAGGATTGCTAAAACGAGACGAAGCTCTAGACCCCTCAAGGATTGTTTAACTGTAGCGCGTATAGAGTGTCTGACACAGCAGACATACAGACAACAATTCTATAAATCATTGTTTTGGGTACAATTGCGTTGATAAAGACCCCCAATAGTATTTTTACTCATATAACTTGCATTTACGAACAGCGATCCGTTAGAATTTTATTATATGTGAAGATAGATTACGGCTAGTAGTGGTAAGTTGGTAAATCGGGTCCAGAATAAACCCCCCTCCTAATAAACCGATTTACTTTATTTTTACAACATATTTTTCTATTAATAATTCTACAAACAAATATCGAGTTTCGTCCGAGCGACTTTGGGTCCAGAGTAAACCTTTCCTCCAGATGAACCAATTTTGCTGGTTAAAGAACTCGTTAAATCATTTGCTAAGGGAATACTATATACAAAGTTTCGTGACGAAAAAAACCTCTGGTGTGTATCGAATTAACGATAGTTCATGAAATGTTGGACGTGATTCTTTAATTGGCATAACTTTTTTATTTATGTACCGATTCGCATGAAACAAACACTAAATGTTAAGTGAAACGTACCACACTATATTAGTGAATACTGCAACTAAATCGGATAAGCCGTTTCTGTGGTTAGCGAGCACAGACAAACAGATAAACAGGCTAGCAGGCAAAAATTTTAAAAATCATTGTTTTGGGTACTATTGCATAGATAAAGGTCCCCAATAGTATTTTTCCCCATCTTCCAGATACAGACAGCGATCCGTTAGGATTGTATTATTTGTATAGATTTGTATTAAGGTATGATGAAAAAATATATTACTTATTTGTATAAAATACTGCAAAAATTATTATATAATTTATTTATAATAATCATAGGTACCTAATAAAACGTTTTAATAAAAAGAAAGTCTGACTCTTCACCTTCAGAATCATTACTTTCGATATTTTTAGTGTTTGTGAGGTCATCCTGCTGTCTCTCATGTGAAAATACTAATTATTGGTATTAAAAAAATGATGAAACATTAATAAAGCAAAGAAAATGAATAATTTTAATATCTTCAGTGAATTACTGATCTCGAACAATCATTTCAACTACTGGAGGTAATTGTTTGCCATCAAACCATTTACATGCGTAGTACACATTGTGTTCATTTTATTCATGTTATTATTAGATGTTAAAATTTGGATGAATATGGGAACGTGAACAAACCAAACTTTTTAGATAATAATAAGTTATTTTTAACGCTAGGCGAAACACTTTGCCAGGCGTTGCCTGATTTTCACGCATTCACAGGCGAAAATTTTGTATGTGCTATGTATTTTATACAAATAAATGATATATTTTTTCAAAATACATTACCTTAATGCAAATACATAATATATTTTAACGTTGATATTAAAAATATTCATTTACAATCAATATATTCAGAAGTTGTAATCAATATAAGCATGCTTTCGCTATTAAATAGTCAAAAACTATATTAAGATTCCTTAAATTTTGATAGTAGGTAGTATTCGTAATAAGATTGACGAAACAAATTGTCAGCTGCTTATATGTGGGTGGAAAAGTTGTCAGCTGGCGGTATAAAGCGGAGCGCGCGCCATGCGCTCAGCGCTTATACACCCCCAGCTGACAAGTTTTCCACCAAGATATGAGCAGCTGACAATGTTTTTCGTTAATCTCACTACAAATACTAGAAACCACCAAAATTTCAGCAATCTTAAAATCGTTTCAGAATTTCGTATTTTTGCCAAGTTTAGATCCCCAGCTGACAAGCAGTCCACTGCTGGCCGGCCAGCTGACAAGTGCCAATGATTATTGTATAATGAAAGGTGTTTCTCCAAAAAATTTCATGAATCTTAAAATCGTTTCACATTTTCATATTTTTCCGAAGTTTGCAACGCCCCCGAAGCCAAACCCACCGCTAGCTAGCCAGCTGACAAGTGGCACTGTTCTAGTTAAGACTTGTACAATCAATAGTGAAAAAATGAAGAATCTTAAAATTCGTTGCATGAAATGTACACGGGCCGACGGACTATAATGTTGAAGTGTACGGGTCTTGTTAATCTGAAAACATATATCATTTTATAAAAAAGGAATTGTTTTTTGTTGAGGTGCAAAAAGTGTCAGCTTATCACTCATAATCTCTCTCTCTCTCTCCCACTCTCTCTCTCTCTTTCACTCTCTTTCTCTCTCTCTCTAAAATAAATGTAAACGCTAAACTGAAATTAATGACTTACAAAAGTCATCGAGCTGGAGTGTGTGGGTATATATTTCTTCAGCTTACAATATCAGATTGCCTTACAACATTCGCCATTTTGTACATAGTAGATAGCAGCTGGGATAAAACAATAACAAAAATATAAATAAAATAATTAAACACGTCCTATTGTCCTCATAATGAATTACATAAGTTTTAAATTACAAAATGTCTTACAGTCCCATAAGAGTCAATAGACGCAGGAACTCCGATGTATGAAGCCTGTATCTGCACAGGTTTCATAGCATTCGTCATCATGATGTGCAGGATTTGGTTAAACTCCTTTCCATAATCACACCACGTTATGCTGTAGAGGGTGTGGAATATCTGGCCGCTCTGTTGGTCGGAATACAACACAATGTCAACAAGAAAAGCAGTAAAAAGGAAAATAAATGCAGATAAATAACTTAATACACGTGGTAAATAAATTATTGAAGTTGAAGAAACATAACTTATAACAAGGTGGATAGTGGCGTTTTTCGGTTTTATAATTTACACTAAAATACTGTTAAATATTAAACAGACAAGCCGAATACCCGTGCTTCGTCACGGCAGATCAGTAGTTATTTTACCCCAAAATTTCCCATGCCCCCCGAAATTATTTCCTATATACGCCCATGGTTACCATAAAATTTATTAATTTATACTTCTCATGTCATTTGGAAACACCCATTATATTTGCGAGCATGCTGATGGGATGCTGATGGATGAGGAGACTGTGCAAGGGCTCGGGAAATGTTATTACCTCGGATAGACCATTACCAGGTATAGCGAAAACACTGCGGGGACAATTTGAAATGAACCGCAATTAATTTTTTTTTTATTTATTTATTGTTTAACGCTAAAAGGTGATAACACAATTAAAATGTTCTTTAAAGGAAATAAAAAACAATAATAAAATCAGTCGTGATGAATTAAGAAGTTGTAAAGTGTATCTGTACTGTTTATGTTAATATTTAGTTTTACATGTAGTCAGTGAGTTTGAGTAGTATATGATTGTATAAATCTTAATAGAGTATATTACTCAATTTCAGATAGTTACAATGAAGAATTAATCAATATTATATTGTCGTCATATTCGGTCAAATAAGTTTCTGTATTTTAAGTAATTGTAAATCTTGTCTATATATTGGCTCCCATCAGAGAGTAACTCAGTCATGTTGTCCGGTAAGTCATAGTTCTGTCTTAGTAAACATTCTGTCAATATGTGTTTGATAGTTAAAGGAGTGTTACACACTTCGCATGTCGGTCTGTCCTGTCTCGTCATGAGGTGTAAGCGTGTCAGCCGGGAATGACCTATTCTTAAGCGGCATAAGACAACTTCTTCTCTTCTAGTTTGCCTTATGCTTGATGGCCATTCTTCGACTGTTTGTTTAATTTCTCTTAGTTTGTCGTCCGTAGTCGTACGCCAAGATCTGTGCCACTTTTCGATGATGGTCTTTTTGGCTTCTTTTTGCATGTCTTGGTATGTAGTATTGTATATGTCCTGGTAATGTTGTCTTGTTGCATTTTTAGCAATTTTGTCAACTTTTGTATTTTGTTCTGACCTCATGTCCTGGGAGCCAATATATTGTTATCCGTTTATTTGTCCGGTAAATCTGTTCTAGTATTTGTATGTGAAGTGGGTTCAAGTTGTACGGGTTCTGTAGTCTTAGTATTGCGCTAAGTGAGTCAGTACAAATTGTTATCTTAGTCTGTGTTACGTCCTGTATATTGTCTAAGGCAAGCGAGATAGCATGTAGTTCCGCTGAATAGCTGCTTGTGATTCTTGGCAATTTAATACTAACAATATTATTATCAACCACAGCTGCTGCGCCAGTGCCTTGTGAGGTCTTAGACCCGTCCGTGAAAATGAATAGTGTAGCTTTATTTTGTTTAAGGTGTGCTTTGAAAATGTGTTTGTACGTAAGTGTAGATAAGGGTTCCGATTTTGTAAATTGTGTTAGTCCCAAGTCAATTCTTAAATTGTGCATTGTCCATGGTATGTAAGTTGGTGAACGTCTTGCGTATACTTCATTTCGATGTACATTGGTATTTTGTGCGTAACTGATGCATCTTACAAATAATGGCCGTTGCCTAGATGGTTGCGTCTGATATTTGCGTAGCATTATTTCGTCAACAGATCTACGAACGCAGGCGCAGTTCATGTATGTGGCTTTTAATGCAAATTTTAAGCTGTTGAGCATACGTCTGAACTCCAGTGGAGGTTCTCCGCACTCAACGTGCAGGCTGTTGGCTGGGCTTGATCTAAACGCTCCACTTGCAATGCGTAAACCTGTATTCTGTATCGAGTCTAGCATTTTAAGAACACTGGGCTTGGCAGATGAGTACACAACACTCAGAAGGACCTGGTAGTCCAGAAGGGACCGTAGTCCAGAACCTCAATTAAAATGGCGATTTTGTCCCTCATAGCGTAAACTACATGAGGGACAGTTTATTTCTAGTAATTCAAGGACTGCCATCATAGTTGAAATTAACCTCAATTAAAAATAATACTATGAAATAGATACAGTGCGGCAACAGCTGTACTTTTATCTTCCTAGCAACGCATACTGCCTAGGCTTGCCTGTTCTAACAAACTAAAATGTTAAACCCCTCTAAAAATACTTAATAATTCGAATATCAAAAAATCCTTTCTTAGCGAGTGTCTGCGTTCTATAGGGAGTGTCCATGCAAAATTTCAAGTTTTTCTGTCGAGTGGTTTAGGCTGGGCGATGATAGGTCAGTGAGTCAGTCATTCAGTCAGTGGTACTCGACAAATATATCTATATATATAAAAGTCGGACTCGCAGGAACTGCATCATCTTAGCGCGGTTCCATTCATATCCCTGGTGTCATTTTGTATACTTAGAATAGAAACAGTTATTACTTTGTTTAGATCATTCTTAATGTAAACACATATTCCAAAGAAAAGCAAGATTGTCGGCAAGGCACAAGAAACTATTCTAAGCGAAAATTACTCTTTCCGCCGTCCCAAGTTTCTCTCTACGAAGACTGTACTACGAATTTGTTTCTAATTGACTTTACTTGCTTTACTAACATATACATTTTAGTGTTAAATGCAATTAAAAACACTAAACTACTCATTTTACTGTTAAATGCAATTAAACAAAATAAAATTGTACAAGAAAATGGGAAAGTATTATTATGTTATTTTTTAATGTACTACGCCACATACAACCACAAAATATAATTATATTTCTACTATAGCATTTGGCTTTATGACTTCCTACAGGTACAATATCTGTCATCTCTCCTAGGATGCATCTTGATTTATGAAGTGCAATAAAACCTACCTGAAGCCTGCCTAGTAGCTCGACCCGGGCAAATGTCTGACCCTACACAGAGTCTAAACATTCTCTTTCTGCAGGAACTGCGTCATTTTAAGACGTATCCATTCTCATCCATATTGTCATTTCGAAAGTTTAAAATAGAACTAATCTTTTTTTTTTTTTATTATTATTATTTCATGAAAACTGTTAACACCCACAGAAGCGGAAATTCCTCAATCTAAAGCAAGACTCTCAAAGTCAATTCAAAATACAAACACGCTTCTCAATTACTTTTCATGTTTTATTGAAAAAAAAATGCAATCAAAATAACAGCAAGATATTAAAAACTAAGGCAAACCGAGAAAAAAAAAACAATTAAGAACAAAGGTAAACAGAGATAAAAAAAATCTCTTTCTCTTGGCAAGCTATATTTCTAACAATGAATTGTTTTTCTTATTTTACTTAAACTGTTTTATTGTCAAATACATTATCAAACTATAAGCAATTTAAAAAAAACAACAAGGAATAAAAACAGGCAAAAAGAACCGTTTGAATAAACGAAATCAATTACTTCAAAGTTTAAGCACTTATTTATCCGATTGCCATCGCTTATTCAAAACTTTCTTTAGAACCTTTTTTGTAGACCATTTAGTAAGCTTTCGAATGGTAACCTTTCGCTTCCCAAGATTGTCAATGGTTTTCGAGATACTAACGAAAGTATAAAAGGTTACCAAAACTTTTCTTGTCTGTTAATAAAATATTTTATTCTAACCCTTCCTTTACTCCAAACGTAACCAAAATTTCAACATATTAGTGTTGATAAAATTCGAACATGCAGAAAATGTTTCAACTGAATCCCATAATTGTAAGTACCAAAATCAAAGACAAAAATAACAGTTCGAATAAGCGAAATCAATTACTTTAAAGTTTTAAGCACTTATTTCTCCGATTGACATCGCCTAATCAAAACTTTTATCAGAACCATTTTTGTAGAGCATTTAGTGATCTTTCTAATGGTCATCTTCTGTTCCCCAAGATTCTCAACCTTTTTCGAGATATTAAGGAAAGTATACAAAGTTACCAAAACTTTTTATGCCTGTTAATAAAATATTTTATTCTAACCCTTCCTAAACTCCAAACAAACAACAACAAAAACAAAAATTTGAACATATTAGTTTTAATGAAAGTAGAACATGCAGAAAATGTTTCAACTGAATCCCATGATTCTAAGTACCCAAACCAAAAACGGTATTCAAAAACTATTTTTCCAATTTTCTCGAAAACTGTTAAAGCTATCGCCTTGAAAATGGTTTCATTCGTTTTCCTAGCCCAAGAAGCCTATAAAACGAGTACTTACAAGCTTATGAACTCAAAAACGTAAGCGTTACGATTTTTTTGCGCGAATTTCGCCCCAAACGCCATCTTCCAGTGGGCGGATTCTGCTGGTTAACGAACTTGACCTTTTAAATTGGACGACGGATTTGTGTACCAAATTTCATCACAATCGGACAATTAGGGAAGCCAGAAATGAGCGAACAGACAAATATATATATAAATATATACATATATATATATATATATATATATATATATATATATATATATATATATATATATATATATACAAATTTGAACCACCGTTATTTTCGGTCTCTAGGGGTTCTGTAACGCGAAATTTTCTATTCGGCACTTCCGGATTGTTTCATTGTATCAACCTTACTTATAAGCGGGGTTCCTCCCTATGGGGGAGGGAGGAACCGCGCTAAAAATCACCTGTAAGTTTGTCTGTGTGTTTGTTCTTTATACAAATCCACACCGTTTGACCAATTTGGACCAAACTTGGCACACATGTACTTCTTGATACGGGAAATCTCCTAGGCTAGGTCAAAATAGTCAAATTTCGAAATTTGGTCAAAAGGTCAAAAGTTTTGTTCAAGAAAAATTGGCTACACTAAACCATTCATATTCTGGAAGCCATTTTGAATAATGTCTCAAATTTATTTGTTGATATTCTTGATAATTAGAATAACTCGAACTCATTGATGACTTTACATCATTATATATATATATATATATATATATATATATATATATATATATATATATATGTATATATATATATATATATATATATATATATATATATATATATAAAACCTTTTAGGCTTCACAGTTCGGAAGTAACGAGTTCCAAACTGTCAATTAAAGAAGAGTGAATTGTTCAGAAATAGTAATTTTCTTTCCAGTGTTGCCTAGGTGGAGATTAGTAAGCTAAAAAAACTTTCTTCTTTTTTTGCGAAAAGTTTTTCTTTTGCGAACAAAACTTTTCAGTTTTAACCTTTGTATGTTTATCTAAATTATAGCCGTATATTCTCAAGATTTGGACAAGTAATATCATATAAGTTCAATTTTATTAATTTCTGATGAAAATGTAGAGCAGCACTGAGCTCCTAGAAGCCATTAACCATTATCCTTTTTAGCGCGGTTCCTCCCTCCCCCATAGGGAGGAACCCCGCTTATAAGGTTGATACAATGAAACAATCCGGAAGTGCCGACTAGAAAATTTTGCGTTTCAGAACCCCTAGAAACCAAAAATAACGGTGGTTCAAATTTGTATATATATATATATATATATGTATATATTTATATATATATATATATATATATATATATATATATATATATATATATATATATATATTTGTCTGTTCGCTCTCTAAATAGAAGACGAATGGTCCGATTTTGATGAAATTTGGTACAAAAATCTGTCGTCCAATTTGAAAGGTCAAGTTCGTTAACCAGCAAAATCCGCCCACTGGAAGATGGCGTTTGGGGCGAAATTCGCGCAAAAAAAATCGTAACGCTTACGTTTTTGAGTTCATAAGCTTGTAAGTACTCTTTTTATAGGCTTCTTGGGCAAGGAAAACGAATGAAACCATTTTCAAGGCGATAGCTTTAACCGTTTTCGAGAAAATTGGAAAAATAGTTTTTGAATACCGTTTTTGGTTTGGGTACTTAGAATCACGGGATTCAGTTGAAACATTATCTGCATGTTCTACTTTCATTAAAACTAATATGTTGAAAGTTATGTTACGTTTGGAGTTAAGGAAGGGTTAGAATAAAATATTTAATGAACAGACATGAAAAGTTTTGGGAACTTCGTATACTTTCATTAATATCTTGAACACGGTTGGGAAATCGTGGTAAGTGGATAGAAACTATTTGAAAGCTTAATAAATTCTCTACAAAAATGATTCTAAAACTATTTTTGATTAGGTTATGTCAATCGGAGAAATAAGTGCTTAAAACTTCAAATACGTCTGTTTTGTTCTTATGAACGGGTTTTTGTCGTTCTTTTTGTAATTTTTGTCTCTTTCCCTTGGTTTTTTATTGCTTTTTATTTTTTTAATTTCTTATGTTGTATTTGTAAGGAAAATGTATGTGTGTGTAAAACAGGATAGGTAAAATGAGACCTATTTTCTGTTGTCAGAAATAATGAAAAGTTTTGGGAACTTCGTATAATTTCTTAATATCTCGAAAACGGTTGAAAATCTTGGGAAGCGAAAGGTTACCATTCGAAAGCTTACTAAATGGTCTACAAGAAAGGTTCTAAAGAAAGTTTTGAATAAGCGATGTCAATCGGAGAAATAAGTGCTTAAAATTTGAAGTAATTGATTTCGTTTATTCGAACAATTCTTTTTGTCTGTTTTTATTCCTATTTTTACATTGCTTATAGTTGGATAATGTATTTGACAATAAAATAGATTAATTAAAATAAGAAAAACAATTCATTGTTAGAAATATATCAGGCTGTACCGTATGAAATGTCAGTTTTGGATTTGCCGATTTCTTTCAAATGTCTTGAAACTGTCGAGGCTCCTAATCCGAGTTCTTTGGCATATTCCCTATTGTTTGCAATTGCTTATAGTAGTCAAATGTATTTGCCAATAAAACAGGATACGTATAATTAGAATATTTTATTTTTGCGGTATCTTGGGGTTCTCAGATCCCTTATGAATATCTATTAGGCCCCCTTCGTATTTTTTCCTTAATATCTCGAAAAGGGTTAGGAGATCGTGGCAATTGAAATGTAACAGTTCGAAAGCTTACTAAATTCTCTACAAAAAATGTTTTACAGAAATGTTTGATGGGGTCGTCACATTAGGAGAAATAAGTGCTTAAAACTTAGTTAGTTTCCTTTATTTAAACGGATCTATTTATGTGTTTCCCGAAGTTTTTTTTTTCACTGCTCGTTATTTTTGTACTTGCTTATAGTAGTCTAATGTATTTTTCATTAAATAGGATATGTATAATTAAAAGCATTATTTTGTTTGTTAGAATTCGAAGATGCCGTATGAATATCTAGATTACAGTACTGGTTTTGATTTCGTATTTTAGAATTGTTCTTGGTATTCCCTATTTTCATGTATTACCCTTAGTTCTTTATTGCTAGTAGTTTTTTTTTTTTTTTTTTTATTGATTATAGAATATAAATCTATTTGGCAATAAAATAGGATACGTAAAATTAGAAACAATATTTCGGGTATTTCTGAGCGAAATGCCTTGTAAGATTGTCTACCACCACGAACGGCGTTTTTCCTCTATTTACCTCACATTTTAATTGGTTGCTGTTTTTAGCTTGTTTCCTGCTTCACTTCACAGATAGGAAACACGCTTCTGACGTCGACCCAATGACGTAATCCGAAGTGCCTAATAAATGATTTAACGTTTTAGAACAGGTAGATATCGAAAATAGCTGTTTTTAAATTAGAATCTATTGTTGAGTAATTATATGAATCTTTATACGGCTTTATTAGCCGTATTATTCTATATAGGCTTTATAAGGCAGGAGATACTACTTAATCTTGAAGACTTGTTCTTAGTCCTTCTTTATCAACTAGATAGGCTTTATTAGACATATTATTCTTCATAGGCTTTATTAGACAGGGAATTCTGATAAAATGTCGTGTTGTCGCAGCAAATTGTAATTACGATTTATCTAAGGTCAGGTAACATTAGCGAGTCTACATTGTTAAGATCACCGACAGCGAAGGTAGACAATTGCTATGATTTAGTCTACATATGTATATTAATTCCTAAATGTAGAAAATAAACTTTACAACGGTTAGATACTATGAACGAATAGACAGTCGGTTCAGTCCCAAACAAACAGAGGGTTTACTAGAAATTTACCTGCTAGGAGTTAATCCTCAAGAGAAGTAACCCTTGTAGGGTAATATAACCCAGGTATCTGCCGACACAAATACAAAGCCTTGCAAGAGTAGGTAGAGCAACTTTAAGATTTCGTTCACTAAAATTTCTTAAACTGACCTAGATTCAGACATAACATAACATAAATTATATTGTAAATATTGATAAAGATTAATTAGTTGTCAACATATACATAAATTAGCAATCAACAGTTTTCTTTGTACGACTATTATTAACGACTATTTAGTTATGAGACAATCCATAAATTAGCGATCAAAAGTTGCAGGTGATTCCGTATTAGATATTTATTAAATATTCATAAAGACTATTTGGTTGTAAACCGATTCATCAATAAGCAATCAATATTTTTAAACACTGGATATATACTAACCAATTATAACGACTGTTTAGTTATGAACCGATTCATAAATTAGCGATTAAAAAACACAGGTTTATTGACTAAATATTGATAAAAGTATTTAAATAGAAGAAAAAAAGGTTTCCTCAAGACTTGCTCTTGTTCAATTTGTATTTACTCTATTGACTTTATTAGGCATATTCTTCTATATAGGCTTCATTAGGCAGTGGTATCTACTCAATTTTGGGAACTTGTTCTTGATCCTTCTGTATCCACTAGATTGGCTTTATTTGGCATATTATTCTATATAGGCTTTATTAGGGAGTGGTATCTACTCAATTTTGAGAACTTGTTCTTGATCCTTCTGTATTCACTAGATTGGCTTTATTAGGCATATTATTCTATATAGGCGTTATTAGGGAGTGGTATCTACTCAATTTTGAGAACTTGTTCTTGATCCTTCTGTATCCACTAGATTGGCTTTATTTGGCATATTATTCTATACAGGCTTTATTAGGGAGTGGTATCTACTCAATTTTGAGAACTTGTTCTTGATCCTTCTGTATCCACTAGATTGGCTCGCTGGGAAAATTCCTCGCTGCACCCTGGATGTCGGAACTAATGACCTAGATGTAAATGCGCGGTTAAAAAAAAAAAAATAAAAAAAAAAAAATAAAAAAAATAAATAAATAAATAATATTGTATATATGTGTACATAATTTAACTAATTAAGAATATCCATACGTATTTGTTTTTATGTATTCTAAGTGAACTTGGGCACTGTGTGCGCCTCCTCGTGGCAGAATACGGGCAACTGATTGGTGGCTCTCGAGGCGGACCTGACATTCAGGTCTCCGGTTGGGGAGAAGGAATTGAGTAAGGTTTGATTGTTTTAATAGCCAAACCTTGTTCAGTTCTGTGGCAATCAGGCTAAGCACCTTAAATTCCAGGCAAGTTAGACGTAAAGAGATAATTTTAGCGCGGTTCCTCCCTCTCTCCATATGGAGGACCCCGCCCTCCAAATGGAGGCCTCATGACGCAATCCAGAAGTCCCGACAAAAAAGTTTGCGTTTAAGAACCCCTGAGAGACCGAAAATAACGGTGTTTCAAATTGGTATATATATATATATATGTGTGTGTGTGTGTGTGTGTGTGTTTGATCGCTCTCTGGACACCCTTAAAAAGTTTTGGGTACTTTGTATATTTTCCTTAATTTTATTTTTTTAAATTATTTTCCTTATATCTCGAAAACGGTTTGAAATCTTCATAAGCGGATCCTTACCATTCGAAAGCTTACTAAATGCTAATAATTCTGAAGCAATTATCGATTCATCGGAGAAATGAGTGCTTAAAAAAATAGTTTTTGAATACCGTTTTTGGTTTGGGTACTTAGAATCATGGGATTCAGTTGAAACATTTTCTGCATGTTCTACTTTCATTAAAACTAATATGTTGAAATTTTTGTTACGTTTAATATTTTATGTATAATGTATTTGACAATAAAACTGGTTAAGTAAAATAACAAAAACAATTTATTGTTAGAAATATAGATTTCCAAGATTCATAGACCTTGCCACTAGCGGGTCCGTTTCTAGTGTAGCCGACCCTTCCAGGTAAGATTGTAAATCATGACCTCTCAAGACTTTACTACTCACAGGAATGGCATTAGTGACCTTAAGGGTTGACACGCCATTATAATAATTAATTAAAAAAAAAGACTGGTGGAACCAAAATAATAACTGCTTCTATTTTAATCTTTCAAAATTAGACTAGGGATATGAACGGAACCGCGCTAAGATGATGCAGTTCCTGCGAGACGGACTTTTTTTAAGTTTGGTTTGTTTATCTAATTTCCAAAACTTTTTAGTTTTAGTAAAATACCTAAATTATAGCCTTATATTCTTAGAATTTTGACTAATATATATTAATAAGTAATTTAAAATATTAAGTTCTTGATCTGTTGACTTTACAGTCGCCATTTTCTTTTCAGTGTTGCCTAGGTGGAGATTAGCAAGCCAACAAAACTTTTTTTTTTTTTTGTTAAAAGTTGTTCTTTTGCGAACAAAACTTTTCAGGTATAACCTTTGTATGTTTATCTAAATTATAGCCTTATATTCTCAGAATTTGGACTAATGTCATATATTAGTAAGTAATTTGAAATATTAAGTTATTGATCTGTGGACTTGCAGGTTCCCGTTTGTTTTCCATAGCTGATTTTTTTTATTTGCAAATTGCATTTTATCTCATGCATTTGCTTAACATAAACTATGCCTTCAACATTAACCCATGGATCTGTACAGAACTTTAATAATCTAAATACTTTTAGTTCTTTAAATTTACCACCTAAAACCTTATATTCTCAGGTTTTGGATTATTATCATATATTAGTAAGTAATTTGAAATATTAAGTATTTGATCTGTTGAGTTGGAGTTTCCCGTTTGTTTATATATAAATATATAAGCATAAAGTAATTGCAAATGTTCTGAAAAAATCCTGAAGTGTTAAAATGCATTTTGTAAAAATTAAATATGGCGTTCGACACTAAGTGGAATATCATCAAACGATAAAAAGAAAATCACTAAAATATTTTTTTATTATTATTCTAAAAGATATAAACTATCACATGAAAAAATAAAATGCATGGTTTTTTTCACTCTTTAATTTTTTTCCCCGTTAAATACAAAAAATTGTTCAATTAAAATTTTAGCTAACAATATATTATTTTTTGTAGTACAGCGATTTAATTTTAAAAACTATAAAAAATAACCTAAAGCTATTCAGAATGAAAACTACCTACATGTACAAAACATTCATTACTTCAGTGAAGGGTTTGCTGGGCAATATAAAATGAAATACAACTTAATTTTTATCACATGTAACTGCACACCAGTAACTAACATTAAAATTTGAAACATTATTGAAATATTAAGTGTTTGATCTGTTAACTTGCTGGTTTCAGTTTGTTTTCCATAGTTGAATTTTTGATTTGGGAATTGCATTTTATCACATGCATTTGCTTAATAAAAAATATGTCTCTAACAGTAACCCATGGACTGTCCGAACTTATAGCAGGCTCAATATCTACTTGGCTCATACGGAGAATTGTAGTGTTTGTCATTAAACTAGATGCAACATTAGCAAACTCTACTGAGTTTTTTACATTTTTAGTTTCAGATTTGCTCATAACTTCCTTTAGAGACCAAGGATTTTAATCTTTCTTCCACCCTATCTACTACACGTTTGTCGTGAGCTGTAGTAAAATATTTCTGCTAAAACTTTTTGTGAAATTTTTCTGAATGTATGTAAAGCAATCTTGACATATATTTATTTTTAAACTGAGACGATGGATTATCACTGTAAATAATTTCATTTTGACAAATCATAATTTTTTATTATTTTATCATATAATCTTATCAAAAGTGCGTATACAGAATTCATACCTTTATGTTTAGTATCGGAACAAATGAGAAAAGTAGTGCATTTGTTTTTGAAAAATAATGCTGCTGTAAATAATTGAACAGTTTCTCATGACCACAATCCTGATTGAATTTTGTTTTAACAATCGCAAGAATAAGCCATTGCAAGAACGGACGTTTTCTTTTCATTAATCAGTTATTTTATTTGATTCATTTACATTCATTCTTTTTTTTGTATTTCTTTCAATTAATTTATAATTTTGATATTATAATTTGTTTCTTTTTCAATATTATTGTTACTATTTGTATTTGTATTATTATTATAGTTGTTATCATTACGCTATCATATTTCTCTGTTTTAATATTATTATTATTATTATACTTAAAAAAAATTATAAAAAAAAAAAATGTATATTACTTTGATTGTAATGCAGGCAGTATTGGAAGATGGAACCTGCAGAACCTAAATAAACTCCCACAGTATAAGGATACTATATTGTGGAACAAAAAAAGAAAAAGCCATTCAATTTGTTCCTCATATAAATCCACAGCTTTTTAGCGATGTTGACCAAACTTGGCACACAGGTAAGATTGATACGGCAGGTGTCATAGGCTAGGTCAAAATCATCTGTCAGCTTTCTGTCTATCTGTTTTTTCCTTAAGCAAATCCACACCGTTTGACCGATGTTGACCAAACTTGGCACACAGGTAGGTCTTGATACGAGAAGTGTCATAGGCAAGGTGAAAAAAATCTACCAGCTGTATGTTTGTTCCTTACAACTATATAATATAAAGTTGGTGTAGCGTGGCACACTGGGTAACAACTAGTAGTAGATATAAAATGATATATTATTGTGAAATAGAATGATCTAGATGAAGCAACAGCTGGTGAATGGAGGTTAAAGAAATATGGCGGGAAAATCCATCCATTATAGAAATATTGAGGAATGATCCATGCAATGAACGATATCATCACTACCATGTGAAACTATCGAATATGCGGATCGTAGCAAACTAGAGAACGAACATATTCTATCCATTGACCAAGTAATATATTGAAAAATGGTCTTATTCGATACTTTATTTAAGGCATTAAAGGCTATTCTAAATGGGTTAGAGTTGGGACAAGCCGTATCTAACACAATCCAAGAGCAAAGTCTGAAATCTGAAAAACGAGATTTTGCATATTCGATAATTTCACTTGGTAGTGACGATATGATCAATGCAATGTAATATGAAAAAAGACATGTAGAAACTCAAAATAATACAAAACGGCACGAATACAGCTAGCGTATATAAGGGCCACAGGTAATGGTGACCTTAATCTTTATGAATGTATTTGAAGACGCGAAGTTAATGCATGCCCATGTATTGCTGTGGGTTTTGCAGCGATAGTAGCAAAGGTAAGACTACTGTCAATCAGAGATTGTGAAAAAGTGGAAGAAACGTGAGTCAATCTTGTGCTAATTGTTACGGTGCCGTACATGGTTGCTGTGCTTATTCTTATTGGCCGACTAAAATGCACTATGTTCTTATACGTGTACTTGTCTCTACGTCCTTGTCACCACCTTAGTCGACCCTATAGTGTGTTGTCGTTAAAGAAGAGATTTTCGTGATGTTTCAGTCTGTCAAAGAATTTCATTAAGCGTCGTCTAATGAATTTTTTGGGATTATCTGGGGGATGTGCAGCGTGTGATTGTTTTGAGTATTAGGTTTTTAAAGGCGGATTGATTTCAGTTGGATTGGTTCATGGATAATCGAGTGATTGTTCATATGATTTGTAGAAAACATTGAACGTGCAGGCTTGATTGCTATGAATGTCGCTGTTTTTTCAGTTTTTTCTTGGTTAATGATTCTTTTTCTTTTTTTTTTTTATTATTCTCTTCAGCAGTATTCGATTTTCCCAATAAAAGCAGGGAGCTAAAATGAGAAGTGTCCGACAAGTAGAAACTTCATCATTTTCGGGCGTATTCAATTTTTATATCCTTAGTGTCATTCGAAAAGCTTCTAATGGAAACGGGTTTTCGTTCAAACATTCAGCCTTTTTGCAATTTTTGCGGCGAAGGTTATTTTATTTGCTGTTTGTCATCGAGCTTTTCTTATTTACGAGCAGAAGACTATTAGTATTGAGTAGTTCCCGCTTCCAGTTGGGTTTTGACAACGATTTCTGGCCACTTACACGTCTAAATGTTTTCTGTTCTAAACGCTTTTCTTGTCATTTAAATAAGAATAGGCATTTACATTGTTTTAACAATGGAACTTTCCTGCACGAAGTTTAAAAAAAAATGTATTAACAGTTTTTCTTAGGTCTGCCCGTAGGCTACCGCCTTGGATTCTGATGGGAGATGGGGGTTCGAGTCTCGCCTTCTGGAGTTTGAGTTCTAGTGCATTTACTCCCTTCCTTCATAATGAAATGAAATGAAAAAAAAAAACTTTATTCTGGGACTTCGTCCCATAAGAATAAAAATAAGTACAAAATAAACAATAAAGAAATTTAACCTAAAAATATAAATATGAATAAAGAAAAACAAAAGTATAAAAGAACAAAACAAAAAAAGCAACGAATACAAATATTATATGTGAAGCCTTAAATAATAAAATTAAATATAAGTAAATATGTACATTCATTGGAATGGGGCAATGATGATACAATGTTCAGAGGGGGATGGGAATAAACAAATAAATATTAAAAAGTTTAATAAATATTAAAGGAATGGGGGCTATAAAAAGATATAAACTAGGAAAATGCATAAACACGAGAAAAAAACAGCAATACAATTTACAAAGGTAATCAGGTCTTCCTGGTGGTGAAATTTTAAGAATATATGGAAAGGAAACCTCACATGATGTCGGCCTTATGACATATGACACAACCCGGAAGTGCCGAATAGAAAATTTGACCTTTTAGAATCCATAGATCACGAAAATCGGAGGTTATATATATATATATATATATATATATATATATATATATATATATATATATATATATATTCTTTTTTATCCTAGGAGGCATGGGGTCATTAAAGCAGTCTTCCTTTATTACACCACTTTATTTATTGGGCCCGACATGTTTCGGGCTAAATAAACTCCCCATTTTTACAATGTTCAAACTCGAGTACCGTGCGGTAATTAAATTATTTTGTAAAGAGGGTCTTACTCCTGTTTGGAGCGCTTGGATTGTGTATACGGGCAGTCCTCCCCCTCAGTGCAAATGGGCAAAATTGGCCCCGCAGTGAAAGAATGGGCAAAATTATTTAAGTTAGGGAGAGAAAGTCTAGAAGATGACCCACGTCCTGGTCGCCCATTGGAAGCTGTCACTTCTGAAACAATCCAACTTGTAGAATCTGAATTGCTGTCTAACCGGCGACTAAAAACCAAGGAAACAGCAGCGAGGTTAGGGCTTTCAAAAACAAGTGTTTTGAGGATCATCAAAGAACATTTGCATATGAACAAGGTTAGTGCAAGAAGGGTTCCAAAAATTCTTTCAGCTGCTCGAAAACATGAACGAGTTCACTGCTGCAATGAATTTTTACGCGAGTATAATGCCGACCCAAGGAATTTTTTGGACTCAATTGTAACTGGGATGAGACAATGGTTCTATATTACGACCCACTCAGCAAAAGAGAGTCCATGGAATGGAGAAGACCAGAAGAAGCGCCTCCTTTAAAGGCAAAAGTCACGCAGTCAACAAAAAAGGTATTGGCCACAATTTTTTGGGACTGTAAAGGAATACTACTGATAGATTTTAAAGAAAGGAATACCACAATGAATGGTGAGTATTATGCAGCCCTACTTCACCGGTTACGAGACGCCATTAAAGAGAAGAGGCAAGGGAAGTTAAGCAGATGTGTCCGCCTCCTTCACGACAATGCCTCTCAAGCATTGATTTCCAAGGCCGCTTTGATGGACAGTGGATTCCAAGAAATCTCTCATCCACCCTACAGCCCAGACTTGGCCCCTAGCGATTTCTACCTTTTCTCAAAGTTAAACCTTCGTGGAAGGCGATTTAACGCCGACGAAGAGCTCCAAGCAGCACTTGAAGAACATTTTTTTAAGAAAAAAGGAAATTATTTTTTTCATGGTATAGAAATGCTGCCAAAGCGTTGTATTAAGTGTGTTGAACTTAGAGGAGAATATATTGAAAAACAGTAAAACCAGTTTTTTTCTTTCACCTTTCCTTCTATCCCAGGCCGGAAACTTTTGGACCTTACCTCGTAAGTGGAAGGTAACCATTCGAAAGCTTACTAAATTCCCTACAAGAAAAGGTTCAGATGTAATTTTCGATGGGGCGATGTCAATCCTAGAAATACGTGCTGGTAATTGGTTATTCTTTTTTTAATTGCAGTTAATAGTAAAATTAGTATTTTAATAAAATAAGGTATGAAAATGAGAAACGTAATAGTGTTGGCGAACGTTGAGAAGGTGGGGGTAGTAATTTCCGCTTAGAATACTATCAGCTTCCTTTTGTGGCGCCTTAAATCTTTCTTCTCATTGAAATGTCATTTTATATTTTTAACGAAAGATGAAAACCTTCCAATAACTGCTTCTACTCCTTTAGTAATGACACTAATGATATGAATGGAATCGCTCTAAGATGACGCAGTTCCTGCGAGTCGGACTTTTCCGTTTTCTAACATATGACAATAAAGTAACCGTTTTCGAATAAAGTGGATTATACTAGTTTTTTAAAACTAACTTCCGGTTTGTGTTTTCAGAAACAATTGATTGAAAGTAACAAATTAAAAATTGAGGTTAAGGAAGCATTGGAAAAAAATATTTTCTTTACAGATAAGATCATTTTTGGAACTGTTTGTGGATTTTCTTAAATATTTCTATAACGGATAGGAAATCGTTGTAAGTGGAAAGTTGCCATTTGAAAAGTTACTAACTTTCCTAAAAAAAAAAAAAAAAAAAAAAAAAAAAAAAAAAAAAAAAAAAAAAAAAAAAAAAAAAAAAAAACGATTCAGAAGCAATTTTCGTTGGGAAGATTTCAGTCAGAGAAATAAGTGCTTAAAACTTAGGAAGTGTTGGTTTCAGTGTTTTAATTTTATCCCTCAAAAATGACCAAACGTTTCTGAAGATTTCCGAGCGGAAGTCGAAAAGAATGAATGTGTAATTTCCGATACTGTAAGTATTCTTTGCACAATGGCGAGTAAATACTCAATTTTACTCAAGATTTAATTGGAATAGGCGTTTAAATTTATGACAAAATATAAATTAAAGTCATTCCAGGTTTTTTATATGACACTGCGGAAAAGAACGTTACAGAAATTTAAGGATGTTTAAACGATGCAAGGGGATGAAATGCATTAAAAGCCATAAGATGAAGCAGTTCCTGCGTGTTTGACCTGTATTTTATGTGTGTGTGTGTGTATATATATATATATATATATATATATATATATATATATATATATATGTATATATATACCTGTTGAATGACTTCTTCTCCACGGATGCATATTTGGTAGGCTACCATCCAGTCCGCAGCCAATGACAAAACGTAATTAATCAGTAGATTTATTTTCTCTTCCTGAAAAATATGTTACAGTATTTATATAATTACAAATTTATTATACTTTTATACTATATAGTCTTAGTATTATATAACATATAGAGGAAAAGGTGGATATACGGGCCCTTGCAGGTATTTTGGGCCTGTACTATATTTGAAAAGGTTTGCATACGATTAAACTGATAGATCTAGGTCTCGAACATAACCGTAGACTGCGCTGATGCTGTAGCTTTCACGGGTTACCCCCCGCACTAAAGTATCAATGGTAACTCTTTAACTAAATATTACTGTAACATAAACAAGGAATAAATTCTTATTCAATAAATATGTATTTAAATGCTTATTACATAGAAAATGTATTGTATTATGCCCTGCTCTGCAAGATAGACCGTGTCTTGTCGTTCCTAAGGCGGGTGTAGCAACTGAGTGTGTTCGGGTGCTGCTGAGAGGACGGAGGCTTGTACAAGTTGTACGAGAGAAAGAAGGGACAAGTGGGTTCTGGACATGAGTGTATATAAGGGGGGGGGGCTGAGGGGGCTCTAGCCCCCCCCCAAAAAAGTGTATAAAAACCTTTAAAATCAATTACATAAGATCAAGTATCTCAGAAAAAATAATTTTTTTGGGGCGTAATAGCGTTCAACTATTCCAGGTTCTAGATTGTTAGTATTCCATACCCCCTAAATCCTCTCAGCCCCCCAAAATTCTCTCCCCTCCCCCTGAAAAAAATGGATGTCAAACTTAACCTAATTTACAGTTTTTTAAATGCGCCATGATCTATAAGAACCAACTTATAGACAATGGCGCCGCTTCCGTCTCTTCTAGAAGATCCACGCTTGACAAATATTTACTACTTTCCAGTAATTAGACTTGCTAAGTAGAAGACCTGATCGTGTAAGGGAGGAGTCAGCCGTGGAGTTGAGGTGGTGAGCGCCAACAAGAGGAGGGTGTCACAACGAAGATATGTTTTGAAGTGGAGAGAGGTGCGCAGTTGTACTAACTTCATCAGACTATGTTCAAGTTTTCTCGTTTACCATGGCTTTTAGCGCGGTTCCTCCCTATCTCCATAGGGAGAACCCGCTTATGAGGTTGACCTCACGGCGCGATCCGGACGTGCCGACCAGAAACTTTCTCGTTTCAGACGCCATAGATCACGAAAATATAGGTGGTTCAAATTTATATATATATATATATATATATATATATATATATATATATATATATATATATATATATATATATATGCTTGTCTGTTAAAGCTCTAGCAAGCTCAAAAATGGTCCGATTTTGATGAAGTTTGGTACAAAAATCTTTCTTCTTATTGAGGTCAAGTTCGTTAGCTAGCAGAATCCGCCCAATGGAAGATGGCGTTTGGGGCGAAATTCGCGCAAAAAAAATCGTAACGCTTACGTTTTTGAGTTCGTATGATTCCAGGTACTTCTTTTATAGGTTTCTTAACATAGGAAAACGAATGAAACTATTTTTAAGGCGATATCTGAAACCGTTTTTGAGAAAAATGGAATCAATGTTTTCGCATGTCATTATTTTATTGTGGGTACTTAAAATCGCGAGATTCAATTGAAAATTTTTCTACATCTTGGATATTAATCCCAACTGAGATGTTTAAATTTTGGTTATATTTGGAGTTAAGGAAGTATGCGAAAAAATATATTTTATTAATAGACATGAAAGGTTTTCGGATCTGCATACATTTTTCGTAAATATCTCGATAACGGTTTGGAAATCGTGGTAAGTGGGCCATTCGAATGCTTACTAAATTCTCTACAAAAAAGGTTCTGAAGCATTATTCGATGGGACAACGTCAATCAGAGATATAAGCGCTTAACACTTAAAAAGTGTTTGTTTTGTTGTTTTGAAAGGGGTTTTCTATTTGTTTATCTCGCTTTTTAATTGGTTGTTTTTTATTTTAAATTGCATTTATCAGTAAAATTAGTATTGTAGTAAAATAAGCTAAGAAACGGTAAAAGGTATAGGTAATACGTTTGGAATAGCTGTGGAAATCAAGATGGCTGTGACTAACCATGATGGCATATACATAAGTTTCTTTTGAATTCTCCTATCTATATTAACCTTCCTCCTGCTACAACTGAAGTTATCATTATTTCTTATTTTATAGAAAGATTTAACCCACGAGAGAATGAACTTTTATTTGCCATGAAGCACATATTTACAGTAATGACGCAGTTCCTGCGAGTCGGACTTTTTTAATTCTTTATAATTAAACCAAGAAGTATTTTCGAGTGCCTCACACAAATATTAGAAAAGATATATTAATAAAGTAGAATATGCTTTGCTTCTGTATAAGATTGTTACACTAATTGGAAATTGGGTGTTGACTTTGCCCTACTGGGCAAAGTCTACGTAGACGGACCTTAGAAAAATTAAGTTTAATTCTTCGGATTAAATTGATCTGTTTATTATCAGCGGGCTCATAAGACGTTAAATAGAAGAAAAATCGTGTTAAAATAGAATCGTGGGTATGTTAAGTTATGAACAAACATTTTTTATGGTTATAAAATTGTCCAAGGTATTGAAAGATTGTTTCTTTTTATGATTTAAATATTTTTTTACCGTCGTTATGGAAATGGGTAATTTCTTCACAAATATGTTAATGCCTAGATATTTATTATACAATTTGAATAAGCGACAATTACCTGTAGTATTAAATATATGCTAGAGGCGTAAACCATCGCAGCTACTGTAAAGGTGAACATCATCAGATGGCCAATGTACGGATGAACCTGCTTCTGGAATCTAAAATAGAGCAAAGATTAAATAACGCAAAGGCCATTCCATTAAAAACATTTTTATTTCGACTTGTTTTAACACTTTGGCTCCGGGCGTGATTATGGAAGGACACCCTACCCGCTTACGAGTGTCCTTTCGGAAGGACACTCCTCCATTACTTATCCCTTTAGATGCAAAAGGCGGATTTCGTATCCTCGTCCATTCGTAAATGGAGGGAATTCACTTTTACAGCTCCAGGTAAAGACAGTTGCCTTCGGTATTGTTTCGGCTTTCCAACAGTGTTTTTAGTTTTCAAATCGGCTGACTGGAAGATTTTTTATGAAAGAAAAATGCCTAAAAGAAAAATTCAAACAAAAAATGCACCTGATACTGAGGTATTCCAAAACAATGACAGCCGCAGCGAAAGTGTTAAGAGTTCGTTTTGCACTTGAGCTATTATTGGAATCGACTGGAGGACTATGATCCGCCCCAGGCAAGAGCTGACCGCGCAAATTCTGACACTCATAGGTTTATGGTGACAAACGGAAGTCCTCAGAATTAATATTAGCCAAGACTGGCACTTACTGTACGGTACATGGGCGTTACGCGGAAAACATTCGACCACTGGTGGACGCCTTACGCGGAGCTAATGTCGTAGTTCTCTTCGTCCTTTTATTCATTAGTAGGTCTACTTCTAGTAGAGGAGAAAGAAGTAAGTTTTACATCAGGTACTATTTCGCGGCGGACTAATAAAACAACAAGAAAAAGCTTCTAAGTAGCGTGCAATTTATTTTATTGAGAAAACCTAATGGTATTCTCAGCCCACACCAGTTCGGAAAGCGTATTTAACGAGTGCGGGAGTATCGTGGTGAGAGCTTCTTTGACAGCCCTCGTCAGTGCGGGATTATCCTGGGGAGAGCTTCTATGACAGCCCTCGTCAGTGCGGGATTATCCTGGGGAGAGCTTCTATGACAGCCCTCGTCAGTGCGGGATTATCCTGGGGAGAGCTTCTATGACAGCCCTCGTCAGTGCGGGATTATCCTGGGGAGAGCTTCTATGACAGCCCTCACCAGTGCGGGAGGATCGTGATCAGAGTGTCTATGACAGCCCACACCAGTGCAGTAGTATCGTGGTCAGAGTGTCTATGACAGCCCTCACCAGTGTGGAAGTATCGTGGGAAGAGCGTCTATGACAGCCCTCGTCAGTGCGGGAGTATCGTGAGGAGAGCGTCTGTGATAGCTCTCACCAGTGCGGGCGTCTCGTGGTGAGACGGTCTAGAACAGCCCTCACCAGTGTGGGAGTAGCAGGAGGAGAGCATCTATGACAGCCATCACCAGTGCGGGAGTATCGTGGTCAGAGCGTCTTTGCAATCACGGACCAGTGTGTGAGTAGCAGTCAATGGGATAAACACATTGTCACAGAATTCATGCTAAGACAAAACACTATTTTAACAAAACCTTTACCTTAATATAGCTTGGTGGTGTTTTACATTGGATTTCAAGCATTCTATCAGGCACCGCTGGAATTCCAGTTTTCTAAACAATTCGCTGATCTCGTTGTCTGTTGCATTGGTCGTTCTGTACAATTGATAAGCTCTCCTTTGGATGTTCGTGACGGAGTGATGGAGAACTTTGAAATGGATCTTTATGTGAATCGTGACGTTCACATAAATAAGGAGGAAACAGTAAGTTATTAGATAGGCAGAGAAAGATCCAATCCAGTCGATGAAATATGCGGTCCAATATCCAAGACTGGTTTTGGTGCTGAATGGTATGTAGAAGATGTGAGGAAGATACGGGTTCAACCAATCTTCTTTGAAGTTTTCCAAATCCTCTTCGGTCACAAAGACTAATTGTGCCAAGGGGAATATGACCAGATTGACGAAGACACCGCAGAAGGAGAAGATGATGAAGAAACGGACAATTCTTCTGATTTCCACGGGGATGTCTTCCTTGATCCTTTCTTCTTCTGGGTCTGGTTCTTCTGGGTAATTGTAGATTCCAGATAGGATGATCAAATTACCGCCATTCAAATTCCTAAAAGAACATATTTCTATATACTGCCTGTATTAAGGAAATATAACATTTATATATGATATTTATCTTCAACTGAACTTGACTAGAATAAACCTATAGGGTGTCTCGCATTGAGATGTAATAATTTTAGGTGTTTATTCTGCACCTCATTTTTAGTTCAGTGACTGAGAAATGAGCGTCGTGTCTGACAAGGGGAGTATACAGCGATGGGGTCACCGATCTGGGCCAATTTTTTTATGGTGATTTTACATCGAAAAATAGTTGACACGTGTCCGAGCGTTCAGTCCAATGCGGCTTAGGAGCCGAGAAATAAAATAAAATATGTTGAAAGTGCTTTATTTTTTATATCGAGTTTAGAAAATGATATCGACACGATTCTTTCACCAATTCATTTGTGTTTTAGAGTAGATTAAAAGAAAAATATAATCGTTAAACAATAATTTGTATTTCGTCAAATAAATTCAAAAATATGCTTATGTTTTCAAGTAAACTAGTATTATACATTTTTTTACACCAAAAATAATAGCATATTTGAAATCAGCACCCCAAGAAACCCTAATCTGGTGAATAACATCGAAAGTCTAGAAGAGACTAAAAATTTGTAAGGGAAAAAGTAATGTATCGTTTTGGAATTCAATATCTCCCCTTGAGATAATCCGATTTTTACATCATTGAAATCTTTCGAAAGAAGAAAGACTCCTTTTTCTAACCATATAAATGACTATTGTATTATCTCAAAAGGTACTTGCGAAAAATGGTTCTCAAAATAAAAATAAAATGTAAACGTTTTTCATATAACTTCAATCCCATAACACGTAGAAATACTCTGGTTGGAGGGAAATGTGTCACATTAGGGCCTTTATCGACCCTCCAAGTTTGGTTTGAATCGGGTAAATATTCTTTGAAATATGGCCGGATTGTTTAATCTTTAAAACAATTTTGAGGGCCCCCTTAGCGAAATTTAAAATAATTTTATTTTTTATTTTTGTAATATTCCCAAAATTTGAATTTAGGGGTTTTTCAATGTGCTAAAAACGAATCTGACATCCGTTTTTAAATCAAAATGTTTTTTATAATCGATAACTTTTTAAATGTAGGTATATGGAATATTTTTATGTTTACTTAAAAACGTAAGCATATTTTTGAATATATTTGACGAAATATAAATTATTGTTTAACGATTATATTTTTCTTTTAATCTATTCTAAAAAACAAATGAATTGTTGAAAGAATCATGTCGATATCATTTTCTAAACTCGATATAAAAAATAAAGCAATTTCAACCAATTTTATTTTATTTCTGGGCTCCTATGGCGCTTTGGACGGACACGTGTCGACTATTTTTCGATGTAGAATAACCAGAAAAAAATTGGTCCAGATCGGTGACCCCATCGCTGTATACTCCCCTTGTCAGCATTTGGCAGAGCTACTCAAAATGTTGACTATTTTTTTATTATTTAAAACTGTTTTCGGAATTTCTGGTTAATGTATAGTAAATAACGATCACATTATTAGAATCACCCGTTATTAAAATATTACCATGTAAATTAAGAACTAAATATATTAGAAGCCATATAAATGAGAATGCATGGAGGCCCGGTGGCCGTATTATTAATATTTTCTTAATCAGCTATTTGTAGACTTAGAGGGTTGCCTCCGCCTCAAAAGTTGCATTATTTAAGAAGCTTTAAAATGGTAACTCGTTATTTTAGAAAAAAAAAATCTATTTGAATCTAATTTTTTTTTTATTTCTAAGTCAAAACCAATAAATGTGCTTTAGCATGAAGGAGCCATTCTGAACACTTTCTTTAATTTCACACGATAATGGTGACCTTCCATCCCCATAAAACAAGCCCATCTACCAAATATTAACTCATTCTGGTTTCAAATGGTTGGTTGCCCAGCTCATAATGGACGAGTGGTGACAGAATGGCTGAACAGTGAATTTCCTAACTATTGGATCGGCCGCTATGGACCAGTTCGTTAATTAAAATTATTGTAAACATAATGTATGCATGTATTATAGTGTTAAGTCTTAATTTAAAGAGTAAAATAAGTTACATACTTAGGTCAAACCACGTCATTTCAATCTGCACAACGAATAACAATACTCAAAACCACCATGGCCTAGAGCTTAAAATAAGCCATGAAAATCAACACCGACAATGAAAACCTTGGAATTCAACAGCCGTATCCTCCCCGTGCTCCTATAAGGCTACCGAACATACACTACTAAGAGCCTAGAACATAGAATATCTGTTTGGGATGAAAGGATAATGTTTGGAAAATAAGCCAAGCCAAGAAAGTCACTCAACTTCCTTGATCCAAAACCTTTGTGCAGCCTTAGAAACTGTATCAGCTTACTACAGGATAATTCGAGTGTTACCCTAGCGTTGGTGCTGTGTGGTCTCCTCTTTAAAGGCTCAGCCACACAGGAGGCGATCTGTATCGCGGCGGGCAGCCATATCTGACCGAGGTTGCCGGGCGATCTACTTGTATTACACAGTATACCTTTATTATCGATTTGCAGGGCGTTACAGTTGTAAACTATTACAGATTTATCGTGCGATAAAATGAGTGAAGAAACTGTGAACTGTATTGCTCACAAAGATATCGCGTCTCATAAGATGTCCCCCTATCGACGATCGTTGGATCGCTGCCCGCCGCGATACAGATCGCATCCTATGTGCCCGAGCCTTAAGCTACTAAAGAGAGGCAGAATGCTATATTAGTTTTCTTAGCGCTCCTTGTTCTCTGAGAAGTCCTGACATTCCTTCTTAGCTTATGCACTGGCTAGACGGAGGTAATATTTTTTCTCTTCCTTCGACAAACTGACAAGTAGTTTTTCTTGTCTCCTGTCTGACCTAGTATTCCACTGCTTGATTAATTAAAACAGTTATATCTCTCGGTCTTTAATTGTTTGTTATTTTCATTAAAAGTAATTATTATGAGGATTAATTATTCTTAGAAATTATTATTCTTAGAATTAATTATTATTAGAGTTAATGATATTTTCTCAGAGGCATCCAAATACTTTAAATTTTGGGACACTCATTATAAGAGTCGTGGGTATTTTTATTTAGGAACCATCGGTCCTATAATCTATGAGATACGCCCTAGCCCGCCATTCCTGACTGCTAGGAGAGAGGTTCTAGCTTGCCGCTGTGCAAATGTGCTTACTGCTCCCGGTACAGTATATTCGGTGATTCTTATGCCAGTAGGTTCTCTCACGGTCTATGGTAATCCGCTGTCCTTGGAGTTATCAAGTTGTCTTTTTCGGAGCATATTCTATACCTGGTTCTAGCTTTTATTCTGCAGGCTCCCCTCTCGGCGAATGGTGAGATTTTCCTATAATTCCCTCAATCCTCTCCTTAAACCACTTCCTTTTTTCTCGCCCTTCAATGCCGTGTACCTGGAGGTGAATGTGGTGCACACACATGTGGCGCATGTGTTCAGCCATGTGTTCAATGACTGACGTGTTCAATGGCGCATGTGTTCAATGACTGAAAAGGGTTAACCCTTTTCTTGGCAAAGTGTCACACATGACACCTTGACTTTTGCAATGTTTTCATAAATGAGGGTAGGGTAGAACTATTTTTTTCTTTTCTGATCTCTCAGGAGAATTCGGCTATACAGTAGGTAGCATTTTGTGGCAGTTGGAAGACTATCGACTTGTTGTATCAGCAATTATGTTTGGTAAACCACGAAAAAATGCAAACCTTCTTGCCAAGATAAGGGTTAAATCTTCCTTATCTTTGTGATTTTATTTTATATTTTCATCAAAACCTACGAATAACTGATTCTATTTCTCTTCTAAATTAACGGAGAGGAACTATGCACGATATGCAATACGCTGGAAAAAGAAGATTTTAAACACTTCCTTCTCTAGTGCCCTATGTACAATGATCCCCGAAACGCTTTTATCAAGCAGTACTTGGACCCTACAATGCAGGATGAGCAGAAAATCAAGGCAATACTGTCAATAGACTCAATACAAAAACTAAACAACATTTATTACTATATTACAAACTCACTAAAAACAAGAGATTTTGTTAGAAATGAATGGTATCGAAAAAAATGAGGTTCGCCAAAGATGCGGTGCGATAAATAAATATAATATAATATAAATGAATAATGAAAACAGGCTATTTAGAAATAAAGGAGGCATAAAACTGAATAAATAATTATTGTTTGGTGTAAACCCTCATTGCAGCATCTGTGACGTCATCACTTGGCTCACCATGGAGGTTGCCTCCATAGATTTCCTTGCTACCTCCATGCAGTTCAAACGCTGGAGACCGTTAAAGAGACCAGGACTCCATTAGAACTTTTGATTGAGATATATGCTATGTGCACCATGTGCATCCTTGTACTACATACCATAGATTTTGGCCATGGTTGGGTAAAAAACAAGCAACCCAGAGAGCATCATGGAGGAGGATGAAGAGAAGAAGAAAGGACAGGCCCCGCAGTGAGTAACACAGCTATCTCAAAACCGGAGACTAATCCTGCTACAGCAGACCATATGGAACCAGTCATAAATTTATTGAACTACAAACTCCCTTTAATAAACCACAAAATTTCACTAATACATTAACCACTATTATAACCCTTTTCGGCCACCCCTAACTCATAGAAACATGTAACATAATCTGTAACATAACGGCGCATCTACATCTAGGTCATTAGCGCCGAATAATTATAAATATTTTAGTTTAAAAACGTATTTGTTTTATATAAGAAGAATGTCCTTTATTATTAACTGATTATTGTTTATTAATAAAAAAAAAAAAAAAATCAGTCCCGTAACAGGCCACGAGGGCCCTGAGGGGCAGATACTAATGAGGTATCTGATTCATGACCATACGGCACACTAGGGAGATTGTGTGGTCAGTACTATGCTCCGGCCGCCTGATTTTCCCCTTTGCTGTTTCGACTGCTAGAGTCATTAGCACCAAGGTACCCATTAATAATTTAATTAAAGGCTGGGTTGGCCTAGGGACGGTCATGGAGGCCGAATTGAACCCCTGAACGAAGACACTAGAAGAAAAAATCTTTAATGGTTGCTCGGGATTTGAACTCAGGTCCTGTAGCATTTAAGTCCAGTGCTCTACCACTGAGCTAACCACGACCCCTGTTTATTTATAATTTCCTATATATTAAGAATTAATTTTTATTTAAAGACATTGTAACCTCCAATATGTAATGTCAAACATTCACTAAGACAATTGTTTCTTCTTCTTCTTCTTCTATACCTTTTCTAATGACACAATGGATATGAACAGAAACGCGAAAATGTGACGCAGCTCCTGCGTGTGGGGCTTTTTATAGTAGTAGAATAGATGAAGACGTGTAGACATTTTTCCTTTGAAAAATGCTTAACCATAATGAAATTAAAACTTGTAGACAATATTGAAATTCGGAAATAGTAAATAATTTTGTAATACCTACTGTTCATTGTAAAACCTGAGCAGAGTGGAACAGGTCGTATGCAAACCGATCAATGCGATTCGCAAAGCTGTGATTTTCAACTTCTTTACAGGAACCAAGACGAGACCGCAGACCGTAAGTAAAGCAAAACTGAAGAGTTGGAGGGTAAAGAAGATTTTGTATACGATGTAAGTAGGTTTTCTTGAAGGGATGTGAGCACCGAAGAACAGCAACCATGTCTTGATGCTGTAGAAGTCGTAATACTTTCTATCGTTGTCATTATTAACTTTTGATAACATTTTCGCAGGTTATGGGGAGATTCACATTTCCAGCAATTGCTGGGAGATGTAACCTAAAACGAAAAAAACAAAATCATAAAAACAGGAGAAATGTACCACAGTTATTATATTAAATTTTCATTTTAGTTTAAAAATGTGTTTAAAGAATGCGGTAAAATATGTCATCTGTTTATTTTTTTCCTCAGCGAATTATCATAAATTAAAGGGGTAAAATTTTTGAAAATAATTTTTCAGCATTTAAGATTAACTATGTTTGTTAGGAGATACGATGAGGATAGGCCAGATGCTTTGTTCTATTTGTCCGCTGCTGGAAATGTAGGTGGCACATAGTCACCCCACCTTAGGGCCCCCCCTTTCATAGATAGAATTTTTTGAGAGAAGATCGTTTTTGTTTTTTTCATGTATGTATGTATATCTATGTGTATGTGGGTATATATGTATATATGTATATATATATATATATATATATATATATATTTATATATATATATATATATATGTGTATATATAAATATATTTATATGTTAGTATTAAATCTGTCCTGTTTGTTTTTACAGCCCTAAGGCGAAGGCGTCAATTTCAAGCCGAAACGTCGGCAACAATAAAACCATTTTCACTGTAAAATGTAGTTTTATTAAGAAGCAATGACCGAACCCCGACAATTCCTACCTTCGATAGAATTTTTTGCTTCACAGAACTTGAAATTTGAGACTTGTGGCAGAATTACATACCAATTTCATCTCAATACTCATATTAGGTAAGGACTTATGGTTAAAAAACCTAAACATCTTTTCGATAAGAGTCTTTCATAATTTTTCCTCCGTCGCACAGTGGGGCCAAACAAAATTTCGTGTTTCAAAAAACGCTACAGCCTCTAAATCTTAACCAATTTCAATGCATTTAAATGAAAGCTAATTAAATTTAGAACAATTTCGTCATGCCGGTTTTTTCGTTTCACCTGTTTATTAAATTACGTGTAAATAATTCACAAACGTTTACAATTTAACATAAAATAATATTTTAGTTATGATCTAACTTAATTTCAGCACTGATAGCGTTGAAAATATTCATTCGAATCCTTATTGGACTTGGGAAAATCAGACTAACATCTTCAAAACGTAAATTTATTCTACTTCAACAATGAGATTAATTGAAATAATATGTTTTTTGTAAATAGATTTTGATTTTGTCTAACTCTAATCAAGATTGGAATGTATTTCAACGATATCAGTGCTGATATTAAGTTAGATAAAAAATGAAACATTATTTTATGTTCAACTAGCTGAATACCCGTGCTTCGTCACGGCAGATAAGTAGTCATTTTATTGCGTTAAATAAGGTTTTATTAAAATTACATTACTATACAATTTTGTGCAGTTTATTATAGCACGGTTCCCGTCATACTATATGTTATTCAATGGGCGTTAAAATTTAAAAGTTTATGTTTCCAAAAAGTTATTTGGAAACACCCATTATATTTGCGAGCATTACCAAGGATATAGGCGAGGAGGCTGTGCAAGGGTTCCGGAGATAATTACCTCACCTAGAAAACTCTAAGGATAGGCTCGCCATACATCACGGTTTGACCGGGACTGTCCCGGTATTTTGCAATTGTTTCGGTGTCCCGCCCGGTTTCATCAATGTCCCGGAAAAGGCTGTAAGATGTAAAAAGTAATGAATTCGTGTTTATAAGAATCTTTTATAAATCGGTTACTTTTCTACAATCAACATTTTTACTCCTGCTCACAGTGTCAAAGAAATGAGAAGTAATCTAACTGTAAAACGCTGGAACTACCTGCACAGCGCTGCCAGCTGCCAGACACTACTGTTTGGCTGAGAGATTTTTTTAAGAAAATCAAGTAGCAAAAAAAGTTCCGTTCTTATTTTTAAGGTTTGGGTAGAATAACAGTTCAGGATTCCACCTTCCCGTTACTTGCTAGGCTTAAAACTCACCATTTTGCTTATAATTTGTACTGTTTTTATTCCCCACCCCTCCTGGTATGCCCATCCCATATTAATGTGTCTCGGTTTAACTCTCCAAAAATATGGCAAGCCTACCTGACGGGGGCAGGCAGAAAAGAAATGCAATTAAAACTCTATGAGGGACAGTTTATTTCTAGTAATTCAAAGACTGCCATCATAGTGCAAATTAAACTCAATTAAAAATAATACTATAAAATAGATAATGTACGGTAACAGCTGTTCTGCCTTGGCTTGCCTGCTCTAACCAACTCAAACTTTAAACCCCTCTAAAAATACTTAAAAATTCGAATATCAAAAAATCCTTTCTTAGTGAGTGCCTACGTTATATAGGGAGTTTCCATGCAAAATTTTCTGCCGAGCGGTTTGGGCTGGGGGATGATAGATGAGTGAGTGAGTGGTATTTGACAAATATATAGTAGATTCTAATAGTTCGTGTATTATTAACACTCCGTCGACCACGTGAGAGAGAGTTAAACCGTCGCCCACGTGGTGTCCACCAGGACCCCACTTACATTTATGGTAGTAACGTGCTAATAGCCCACAATACTACCTTCAAAAAATATTCAATCAATTTGTAGGTGTCTGTAAAGATACCCTCCAAATATGGAGTATCAGAATCCAAAATTGTGGTTGTAGGATTTGAAATTGCATTACAGAAAGACAATAAAACAGGAAAATGGAATCCTTTCGTCAGATTGTAAAATTTAACGAATTCGGTTTTATCTTGATATCAGATACTACCATGATGCAAACTAATTGAATCGGAAAAATAAAATACATGTAAATATCCTAAAAAAAATGTATGACAGACGCCAACGGTCAGACCCCAAACCCGTTTTTCAATAAAAAATAATCAATTTGAGGGGGACTATTCTTTATGGCCGATTTGACACTGCCGTTCTTTGAACCACTACTGATTAGGAAGCTACTCAAAGAGCAGGAAGGTAAAGATACGGGGGCTATAAGGGAGGGAAGAAATACTGTGCGTGGGGTCCATACACAAATAAATACATTTTTGCAACACAGGAATGGTTATTATTCCAATTTACGTGTTTTATATTCATATTTTATATACACATCTTATATCTTATTGGCAAGGAATGTAAAGCTGGTCATAATATTGCTCTGGGCAGCAATGAAGAGTCAGACAGCTCCTAAAGTTATTATTTTTACATACATTATGTTATACGGCGCTAATAGCGTAGATGCCGATGCGCCGTAAAAAAATTTTTAAATGTCAATAAAGTTTATATTTTGATGTTTACTACTATATCTCTTAAATGTCAATGTAATTCTGTTGCCGAGGCCAATGTTTTGGCGCGAAATAGGGTTTGCACCTGTGAGATGCAGCGCCACTATGGACGTCCCAAAAAGGGGCGCCACTACTGGAAGGTTAATCCGGGATAACTCGCTGACTAGGATTTTCGCTAACACTCGGAATAAAATCCTAAAGCCAGGATAGCTTATTTAGGTTGAAAGATCTCAACTAGTCAAGCTGGAGCTAGAAGGTTTGGTAACATCTTACTATCCTATAAATTTAGTTTGGGTAACATCATACTGTCATATACAGGTTGTATCGCAAGTTGATGATAATACTCCTAATAGATTAAATAAGATAAAAAATGTAGTTCAAAACCACCAACCACACATTTCTATCTCACTCCGTTCCAGAAATATGCCGTTGTAAAGGTGCTCGAGAAAAAAAAAAAACATGTTTTCAGCGCGGTTCCTCCCTCCCTCCATAGGTAGGAACCCCGCTTACAGGACTGACCTCATGACCCAATCCGGAAGTGCCGACTAGAAAATGTTAAGTTTCAGACCCCCTAGAGAACGAAAATAACGGTGGTTCAAATTTGTATATATGTATATATATTTATATATATATATATATATATATATATATATATATATATATATATTTATATATATATGTATATATTTATATATACATATATATACATATATATATATATATATATATATATATATATATATATATATATATATATATTTGGATGGAACGGCATTTTTCCCCAGCGGTGGTACTCCTCACTTCTTCCTGGAATATTTCGATGGATTCATCTCCATCTTCTTCAGCCAGGTACTTGTTTCTTCCTCGGTGGTAGCCAAGGGAATGACATTTTTCTCGATCTGGGCGCCTTTTCTCCCCTCTAGCCACAGTATCGGCGGACGAATGGTGTTGAACCTCCCTGGTGTAGTTGGGATTCTGACCGTTAGTAGCGCTTTGCGTGTTTTTTTCCTGCTTCTATTTTCCTCGCCGTGAGGTTTTATATGTTTGATGTTATTTTTCGTCGCTGGGATAGTGAGGAGGAGTACCACCGCTGGAGTTCCATCCAAAAAAACTATCCCAGCGACGAAAAATAACATCAAACATATATATATATATATATATATATATATATATATATATATATATATATATTTGTCTGTTCACGCTTTCCTGGCCTCAATAATGGTCCGATTTTGATGAAATTTGGTACAAAAATTGTTGGTATAATTTCAAAGGTCAAGTTCGTTAACCAGCAGAATCCGCCCACCGGAACATGGTTTTTGGAGCGAATGTCACGCGAAAAAAATCGTTCCGCTTACTTCATATGGATGCAAGTACTTGTTTTTTAGGCTTCTTGGCCAAGGAAAACGAATTAAACCATTTTAAAGGTGATAGCTTTAACCGAGAAAATTTTAAAAATAGTTCTTGAATAACATTTTTGGTTTGGGTACTTAGAATCATGGGGCTCAGTTGAAATATTTTCTGCATCTTCGAATTTCATCAAAACTAATATGTTGAAATTTTAATTAAGTTTGGAGTTAAGGAAAGGTTAGAAAAAAATATTACATTAACAGACATGAAAAGTTTTGCTAACTTTGTATACTTTCCTTAATACCTTGAAAACGGTTGAGAAATTTGGTAAGCGGAAGGTTACCATTCGAAAGCTTACTAAATGATCTACAAAAAAGGTTATGAAGAAAGTTTTGATTAGGTGATGTCAATCGGAGAAATAAGTGCTTAAAACTTTAATGTAATTGATTCCGTTTATTCGAACGGTTCGTTTTGTTTGTTTTTATTCCTTTTTATTTGTTAATTGCTTATAGCTGGATAATGTATTTGACAATAAAACAGATTAAGTAAAATAAGATCAATTTATTGTTAGAAATATAGTGTTTCAAGAGAGAGATCCGAAGGCTTTCCAACGGCCTCTGAGCGGGGGCCTTTCTGTCGTTGGCCGACCCATCCAGGTAAGATCATAAATCAAGACCTTTGAAGAAAGTTGGAATCAAAATAATAATTTTTTCTATTTTAATCTTTCCAAATGAGACTAGGGATAAGAACGGAACCGCGCTAAGATGATGCAGTTCCTGCGAGTCGGACTTTTTTCTTTTATAAATTCTTTATTGTGTGGTCATATTTAACTAATCTAAGGACTCACAATAAATAGGCTTGGGCTTGCAAGCCTTAATAACGTGGGTGAAGGAGACGCCCAATTGTAAACTGACTCATATGTGTATATGCAATACGGATAAAGTGTATGAAAGTGCTCTGCATCTCCTAATAAATAAATATAAAAATAAATATTTGTCTGTTCGCTCTCTAGGTCCCAGACGCATGGTCTGATTTTGATGAAATATCGTACAAAAATGTATCGTCTAATTTGAAAGGTCAAGTTCGTTAACTAGCAGAATCCGTCCACCGGAACATAGTTTATTGGGCGAAATTTGCGCAACAAAAATAGTAGCGCTTACTTCATATGCTTGCAAGTACTTGTTTTACAGGTTTACTAGCTGTTACCCGGCATGCCATGCTACACCTACTTTCTGCATATAGAAAAGCCTAAAAAAATTAGAAACCAAATAAGTATTATTAAATCTAATAACACGAATCTGTAACTGTTTCGAACCCGAGACCTCCCAACTGTGAGTCCTAGACGATTTTGACATAACCTATAACACCCCCCGTATCAAGACCATCATGTATGCCAAGTTTGGTAAAAATCGGTCTAACGGTGTGGATTTTTATTAAAAAAACAAAACAACATACACACAGCAGCTGGTAGACGTTTTTGACCTGGCTTATGACAATCCCCTGATCAAGACCAACCTGTGTGCCCAAATTGATCAAAATCTGTCAAATGGTGTGGGTTTGTATAAAGAACAAACATACAGACAGACAGATGGTAGCCGTTTTGACCTAGCCTATGGCAATCGCCGTATCAAGATCTACCTGTGTTCCAACTTAGGTCAAAATCGGTGTGGATTTTTATAGGGAACAAACATACAGGCAGACAGCTGGTAGAGGTTTTTGACCTAGCCTACGACACTCCCCAGATTAAGATCTACATGTGTACCGAGTTTAGTCAAAATCGGACGAACGGTGTGGATTTGTATAAGGGACAAACATACAGACAGACAGCTGGTCGATTTTTTTGACCTAGCCTAGGAGATTTCTCGTATCAAGACCTACCATTATTCCAAGTTTGGTCAAAATCGGTCGAACGGTGTGGATTTGTATAAGGAACAAACAAAAAAGACAGACAGGTGATTTTTATATATATATAGATTGGCCTACAAAAACGATTGGAACCATTTTTAAGGCCATAGCTTTAACCGTTTTCGAGAAGTGGCAAAATAGTTGTTGAATCGAGTTTATGGTTTGGGTATTTACAATCATCGGATTCAGTTAAAATATTTTCTGAATGTTTGAAATTCACAAAGATTTTTAAAGTTTTGTTACGTTTGGAGGAAGGATTAGAATAAAATATTTTATTTATAGACATGAAAGGTATCAGGAACTTCTTATATTTTCCTTAATTTTTTTTTTTTTTACGGCGCATCTACATCTAGCTCATTAGCGCCGACATCCAGGGTGATGCAAGGAATTTTCCCAGCGAGCCCTGAGATGAGAAAATTCCTGCCGGAGGTGGGAATCGAACCCACCATCTCCAGCTTATGAATCCAAGGCGCTAGCCACTAGACCACGGGAGACCCCTATTTTCCTTAATGTCTCGAAAACGATTGGACATTTTGGTAAGCGGAAGGTTACCATTCGAAAGCAAACTAAATGCTCTACAAAAAAGATTCTGAAGCAATTTTCGATTAGGCGATGTCAATTGGTGAAATAAGTGCTTAAAACTTCAAATGTGTTTGTTTTGTTCTTTTCGACTGGTTTTTGTTTTCTTTTTCAATCAATTTTTAATTGATTTTTAGCGCGGTTCCTCCCTCCCTTCATAGGGAGGAACCCCGCTTATAAGGTTGATCTCATGAAACAATCCGGAAGTGCCGACTAGAAAATTTTGCGTTTCAGAACCCCTAGAGACCGAAAATAACAGTGGTTAAAATTTGTATATATATATATATATATATATATATATATATATATATATATATGTATATATATATATATATATATATATATATATATATATTTGTCTTTTCGCTCATTTCTGGCTTCCCTAATGGTCCGATTCTGATGAAATTTGGTACAAAAATCGTTCGTCTAATTTGAAAGGTCAAGTTCGTTAACCAGCAAAATCCGGTCACTGGAAGATGGCATTTGGGGCGAAATTCGCGCAAAAAAATCGTAACGCTTACGTTTTTGAGTTCATATGCTTGTAAGTAATCGTTTTATAGGCTTCTTGGGCTAGTAAAACGAATGAAACCATTTAAGGCGATAGCTTTAACCGTTTCCGATAAAATCGGAAAAATAGTTGTTAAATGAAGTTTTTGGTTTAGTTGGTTAGAATCATGGGATTCCGTTAAAATATTTTCTGCATGTTTAAAATTCATACATACAAAGATGTGTAAATTTTGGTTACGTTTGGAGTTAAGGAAGGATTAAAATAAAATATTTTATTAACAGACATGAAAAGTTTTGGGAACTTCGTATACTTTCCCTAATACCTCGAAGACGGTTTGAAATATTGGTAAACGGAGGGTCACCATGCGAAAGCTTATTACATTTTCTACAAAAAAGATTCTGAAACAATTTTTGATTAGGCGATGTCAATCGGAGATATATGTGCTTAAACTTTGAAGTAATTGATTTCGTTTATTTAAACGGTTCTTTTTGTTTGTTTTTATTCCTTGTTATTTTTCCATTGCTCATAGTTGGATAATGTATTTGACAATAAAACAGATTAATTAAAATAAGATCAATTTATTGTTAGAAATATAGTGTTTAAAGAGAGAGATCCGAAGGCTTTCCAACTGCCTCTGAGCGGGGGCCTTTCTGTCGTTGGCCGACCCATCCGGTTGAAAATCTTGGGAAGCGAAAGGTTACCATTTGAAAGCTTACTAAATGGTCTACAAAAAAAAAATTCTGAACAAAGTTTTGAATAAGCGATGTCAATTGGAGAAATAAGTGCTTAAACTTTGAAGTAATTGATTTCGTTTATTTAAACGTTTTTTTTTTTTTTTTGTTTTATTCCTTGTTCTTTTTTCATTTCTAATAGTAGGATAATGTATTTGATAATAAAACAGATTAATTAAAATAAGAAAAAAAATTCATTGCTAGAAATATATCAGGCTGTACCGTATGAAATGTCAGTTTTGGATTTGCCGATTTCCTTCAAATGACTTGAAACTGTCGAGGCTCCTACACCGAGTTTTTTGGCATGTTCCCTAGTGTTTGTAATTGCTTATAGTAGTCAAATGTATTTGTCAATAAAACAGGATACGTATTATTAGAAACAATATTCAACTTCACACAGGTTAGATACTATGAAGGAATAGAGAGTCCGTTCACTGCCTGTAGAAACAGAAGGTCCACAAAAAATGTACCTGCTTGGAGTTAATGCTCAAGAGTTGTAAATATACCCCAGGTTTGGGTACTTAGAATCATGGGATTCAGTTGAAACATTTTCTGCATGTTCGAATTTCATCAAAACTAATATGTTGAAATTTTGGTTACGTTTGGAGTTAAGGAAGGGTTAGAATAAAATATTTTATGAGCAGACATGAAAAGTTTTGGGAACTTGGTTACTTTCATTAATATCTCGAACGCGGTTGGGAAATTATGATAAGTGGATAGAATCTATTTGAAAGCTTTCTAAATTCTCTACAAAAAAGATTCTGAAACAATTTTTGATTAGGTGATTTCGATCGAAGAAATAAGTGCTTAAAACTTCAAATACGTCTGTTTAGCTCTTATGATCGGTTTTTTGTCGTTCTTTTTGTCATTTTTGTCTCTTTCCCTTAGTTTTTTATTGCTTTTTATTTTTGTAATTTCTTATGTTAGGAAAATGTATTTGTGTGTAAAACAGGATAGGTGAAATGAGACCAATTTTCTGTTGCTAGAAATAATGAAAAGTTTTGGGACTTTTGGTTACGTTTGGAGTTAAGGAAGGGCTAGAATAAAATATTTTATGAACAGACATGAAAAGTTTTGGGAACTTCGTTTACTTTCATTAATATCTCGAAAACGGTTGAAAATCTTGGGAAGCGAAAGGTTACCATTCGAAGGCTTACTAAATGGTCTACAAAAAAAGGTTCTGAAGAAAGTTATGAATAAGCGATGTCAATCGGAGAAATAAGTGCTTAAACTTTGAAGTAATTGATTTAATTTATTCGAACGGTTCTTTTTATCTGTTTTTATTCCTTGTTATTTTTTAATTGCTTAAAGTTGGATAATGTATTTGACAATAAAACAGATTAAGTAGAATAAGAAAAACAATTCATTGTTTGAAATATAGCTTGCCAAGAGAAAGAGATTCGATGACGTCTTTTGAATATTTTCAATTGACTTTATTCTGTTGGTTTTTTATTTTAATTTTTAATTGATTTTATTTGTAGAATTATTACTATAGTAGACGAACACAAGAAAATGTGAAAAATTTTGATATTTTTCAATGCATTGAAACTTACTAAATAGGTATCTCTAGAAGAGGATTCTGGGGTCTGGCGGACCCGACCAGGTAAAGTCATAAAGCCCTTTGAACAAAGGCCGAACCTTATATTATGTGTTTCTATTCCAAGCTTTTCAAATGACAAAAGGGATATGAACGGAACCGCGCTAAGATGATGCAGTTCCTGCGAGTCGACTTTTTTTAGTTGCAGTTATCTGTAAAATTATTATTATGGTAAAAGAAAATAAGAAATAGTAAGCAGTGTGCTTTTAGAGCAAACCTTGACAAGTCCAGGGAGTTATTTTTCTATCAGGTAGGGGCGAGGGTCTGGGCGGACCCTTGCAACCGTGATCTATTTGAGGTCATAAATTATTTCAGGAAAGGTCTAAGCAAAATTATAACTTTTTCTATTTCAACCTTTCCAAATGACATGAAGGATAAGAACGGAACCGCGGTTAGATTACGCAGTTCCTGCGATTCGGACTTTTTGTGGTATAACTCCAATTTTCTCAGGGTTTGTGCCCTGCCAAAGCACAGGGCCAAATCCCCCAATGCACACTGAGTGCCGTACATATATCGTTCTGAAGAAGTTTATAAAACGGTCTTGAATTTTACCGTCAATGTATGTTAACTGGCTGTGTCATATACTACACACAGATTCCTAACCACACATTCACACTGGACTGATACTGGGAGTGGTGTTCCATCATGCCATGTGGATTATCTTATTATTCATAACGAACTGGCTCAATGAATATTATCCTGGAAGATGGATACACGCCAAAATGTACGTACATCTCTATATATCTTGGTTCCCCAATGCCGGTTCATAGAGCACGCCAAACTGTAAATACATCTATATACATCTTGGTTCCTCAACGCCGGTTCATAGAGCACGCCAAACTGTAAATACATCTCTATATATCTTGGTTCCTCAACGCCGTTTCATAGGGCACGCCCAACTGTAAATACATCTCTATATATCTTGGTTCTTCAATGCCGTTTCATAGAGCACGCCCAACTGCAAATACATCTCTATATATCTTGGTTCCTCAACGCCGTTTCATAGAGCACGCCAAACTGTAAATACATCTCTATATATCTTGGTTCCTCAACGCCGTTTCATAGAGCACGCCAAACTGTAAATACATCTCTATTTATCTTGGTTCCTCAATGCCGTTTCATAGAGCACGCTAAACTTTAAATACATCTTCATATATCTTGGTTCCTCAATTCCGTTTTATAGAGCACGCCCAACTGCAAATACATCTCTATATATCTTGGTTCCTCAATGCCGTTTCATATCGCACTCCATACTGTAAATACATCTCTATATATCTTGGTTCCTCAATGCCGTTTCTATCGCACGCCAAACTGTAAATATATCTCTATATATCTTGGTTCCTCAACGCTGTTTCATAGACCACGCCAAACAGTAAATAAATCTCTATATATCTTGGTTCCTCAATGCCGTTTCATAGAGCACGCCAAACAGTAAATACATCTCTATATATCTTGGTTCCTCAACGCTGTTTCATAGACCACGCCAAACAGTAAATAAATCTCTATATATCTTGGTTCCTCAATCAATCGTACTTGTCGGGGCCGGGCGGGGAAGGTTCAATGGTTTCTAGAATGTGGTGGGAGCTTCTCCGTAAAATTAGTTTATATTGGCGATGTTTCGAACCTATTTAGGTTCATCATCAGGCATCTTATTTAAATTATGTTAAGGTCTATTGTGATATTAATTTTTTTTTTCGGTTCGATTGAAAACAGTGTGTTGTTTAGCTCCCGATCTAATCCGTTTTAAAGTGTTTTTTTAGTGATATATTTGCTTAAAAAAGTTCGTATAAAGAGGTATTCTTAAGCTGCAAGCTACCTTTAGAATTGTATCGGGTTTAACTGCCTAATAAAGCAGTTATATATAGTTTAGTGTCAGTGCTATCAAGACGAACTGTTCCTGACTTCATCTAACAGTATTTTATTTAATTTTCATGAACTTTTGGTATTGTTTCTTTCGAAATACTTTGGTAAGGTGAAATAGTTAAATAAATCCGAATTTGATAGTAATAATTACTTCCAATAAGGAAAAATAGTATTTATAACCTGTAGACGGGCAACAACGTGGAGAATCCGGGTTTCTCCGAAGATTACCGAGTTCAGCCGAAATTCATTCAAGCTCTAGAACGGAAGCTAAGCTACCTGGTCGGAGTGATATCAGAGAACTCACACCCAGCTAAGAATAAAGAATATCTTATTATTATTTAACTATACCTTGTCTATACCCGATCATCACTTCACTACTACGCCGGCTGTAAAAATACTCAAGACTTTTAATCATCTCGGTCCAGTACCGGCTCAAAGGCTCAGTACTGGACTTCGAACCAAAGGAGCGCCGGTTCGATACTGCGGTTGGACTATAATTTTATTTTATTTTTTTTTTATTAATGTTTTTTCGTTTTCATTGACATTAAATTATTATTTTTATTTTTTCGTTAATAATTTTTTTTTTAAAATACATACATGAAGACATGGGGAAGAGAAAAGTCACCAGTGGAATGCGGGCAAGACGCTCACATGAAAATTCCCCCAAACACTCCCCACAACAAAGAAAATCAGTGATCCTACGGTCTACCCCACAGTCATCTCCAGCCACATCTTTACCATCGCCAGCCACTGTCTGTGAAACTAATGTACCTTCCACATCCAACGCATTAACGCCAAGAACCTCAACCAACCATTCTTTGCAAAAAGAAGTTACAAATCACATTCCACAACCTCCACCCATTTACGTAAAGGGAGTTACAAATTTTATCAATTTTGCAAAAGAATTAGAACTTGAACTTGGACCAGCCGAGTTCAGTTGTCGATCAAACCTAGATGTAATCACCGTCAAACCAACTACTCCAAAGGCTTATAGAAAAGCAATCCAACATCTCAAAAGCAAAGATTTCCAGTTTCACACATACCAACTACAAGAAGAAAAATCATTTCGAATTGTAATCAGGCATTTACACCCAACCACGCCAGAAGAAGAAATATTACATGCCCTGGACGAAATTGGTTTCAAAGCAAGAAATGCTAGGAATGTCTTGCATCCAACAAAACAAACAAAAGCCCCGCTGCCCCTGTTTCTCGTGGACTTAGAGCCAGCTTCAAACTCTAAGGATATATTCAAACTTACAAGACTACTCTATACGAGTGTTAGAGTAGAAGAGCCCCACAGAAAAGAAGGGCTGATACAGTGCCAAAGATGTCAAGGCTTCAATCCCACAAAATGTTTTTGCAGATTGAACCCTGCGTGCGTAAAATGTGCCGGTTCACATCTCACAGCTGACTGCCCGAAAAAATCAAGAGAACAGAAGGCAAAATGTGGTCATTGTCAAGGAGATCATCTGGCTAACTACAAGGGCTTTCAAACGTACCAAGAGCTACTCCGGATACGACGCCAGCTCTATAAACAGCCTATTACGACAGATAGCTCTCCCAAAACTGAAGAACAGCGGATATCAAGAAATCCCTCCCAGCAAAGGTCAACATCACAGCCGATTCCACATCAGCCTGCAGCAAAGGTTTCCAGCGTTCCACCACCCTGCCAACAATCAGAAACTACTCATCAGCCCGAAACACCAGACGATTCAGCAGCTCCAGGTCTTTCTTTACACACTTCTGCTTCAGCTACCAAACCTCCATCTCCATCTCCTGATATTTCATCACCTTCCTATTCCTCATCCCTAGCAGAATTACACTCTATACCTTCCTCCCTTAATGTATTCCTCGTCGAAATAAGATCCCTCCTAATGCCATTGATTCTTCTACTAGAAAAACTCACTCACCTCCCGCTCCAATCTTCTCAAATATGACCCATCCCCAATTTAGCCCACTCACTGTCCTCCTGTGGAACTCGAACGGATTACTTAACCACACTGACGAACTAACTGTGTTTCTTAAAAACAAAAACATTGACGTAGCTTTACTGACTGAAACACACTTAACTCCACGCAACACATTTTACATTTCTGGATACAAAACGTACAGGACTGATCACCCTGACGGGACTGCCCACGGAGGATCTGCAATAATTATCCACGCAACACTTTCTCATTTCCCTTTTCCAAACCAATTTCCCTTAGAACCTTTCCAAAGTACAACTATCTCTCTCCAATCTTCCCAATTCCCCATCACAATTTCAGCCGTATACTGCCCTCCTGATAAATCTGTTTCCTCTTCCACTTTCCACTCATTCTTCCAATTCCTTGGTCCCCGTTTTCTCTCCGGTGGCGATTTTAATTCAAAACACCCTGCGTTCGGTTGTAGAACAGCAAACCCTCGAGGAAGAGCTCTTCTCCAAACCCTTTCCTTCATCCCATCGAAAGTCATTGCTCCTTCGTCCCCTACTTACTGGCCAACCTCCCGATCTAAACTTCCCGATATTATCGACTTCTTTATAACTTCCGGTATCTCCCAAATTCCTTCCGATGTCCAAACAGTAGATGACTTATCCTTTGATCACAGCCCTGTTATACTTTCTCTGAATTCTAATGTTGACCTTTATTCTATCCCTTCCTATCCTACGCTCACTCTTGGACCAGTTGACTGGAAATCCTTTCAAGACACCCTAGGAGAAACCCTCAACCTCAATATTCCACTAAAAACAAATACTGAAATAGATGACGCTGTACAAAACTTCACACATGCAATTCAACAAAGCTTACATAGGGCCACTCTCTACAAAACACCTCGACGACCTGAAACAAATGATTACTTACCTACATACATACACAACTTACTGAATGAAAAGAGAAGAGCAAGAGGGATATGGCAGAACACAAGGTATCCCACGGACAAAACTCGACTAAATCAACTTACAAGGGAATTAAAAAATGAACTCAGAAAACACAGAAACGACAAATTTGAATCTTACACTAAAGAACTAACTACATCTAATAAAACACTCTGGCAAGCTACGAGAAACATTCTGTCCATTAAATCCTCCCCGTCATCCCCTTCGCCGACAAGATGGTTCCTGGGCGAAAACTGATGAAGAAATATCCCATACCTTTGCACTACACCTCACCCAAGTCTTTACTCCTCACCCTGATATCAATGATCCTGACCATACACTCCTTGTCTCTAGTCAACTGGACTCTCCTCTTCAACTATCACTCCCACCAAAAGCCTTTAATCCTAAAGAAGTCCTGTTTGCAATCCAACATCTTCCTCCAAAAAAATCCCATGGATATGACCTTATCACTTCGAAAATCCTTAATAAACTCCCGAAAAATGCCATCCTCTTCCTAACTTACATATATAATGCTGTACTCAGAACGACATATTTCCCTATCCTCTGGAAATTTTCAGTTATCCGGATGATCCCAAAGCCTGGTAAGCCTATTCATCAACCTTCGTCCTATCGTCCTATATCACTCCTTCCAATAATGGGTAAAATCCTTGAAAAACTCCTTCTCAAACGCCTTTATCCACTCCTGGATCCCATTATCCCATCTTCCCAGTTTGGTTTTCGCCACTCCCACTCCACTATTCACCAATGCCACCGTATCGTCGACAGCATATCCTCATCCTTTGAGAATAAGCAGTATTGCTCTGGCGTTTTTCTTAACGTAGCTCAGGCTTTCGATCGCGTGTGGCACCAGGGCTTGCAGTTTAAACGCAAAGAAACCCTACCTTCAACATATTATCTACTAATAAAGTCCTACCTCTCTGGCCGTTTTTCCCAGACATCTTATGGTACCTCATTATCTCCAAGCTTCCCCCAATGTGCCGGTGGAATTCTCAGTCCCGTATTGTTCCTGGCTTATACGGCTGATATCCCTTCCCATCCCCAAACATCCATTCACATGTTTGCTGACGATACCGCTATCCTCACTGTTAACCAAAACCCAATTCTTGCCTCCAATTCCCTTCAAGAACACCTGTGTCTACTTCAACCTTGGCTAACTAAATGGAAAATCAAAGTAAATGCAGAAAAATCTAGACATGCAACATTCACACTTCGTAAGTCAAGCTGCCCACCAATAACCCTCCAAAACATTCAAATTCCACAGAAATCGCAAGTAAGGTACTTAGGACTGATACTAGACAAACGTTTAACTTGGAAGCCACACATAACACAGAAAAGACAGGAACTAAGCAGACGTTTTAGACTTTTATCACGCTTACTTGACAAACGCTCGAATCTTTCATTGACTAACAAACGACTTATATACAATATCCACCCGACCAATATGGACCTACGGACTAGAACTATGGGGTTCCACTAAATTCCTACAGAATACAAACAATGCAGTCCAAAATCCTTCGAAAAATATCTAATGCTCCTTACTACGTCTCCAACCTAACCCTGCATAATGATTTTAATATCCCCTTTATCCAATCCCTGGCCAAATCAGTCTATCTGAAGTTTCATTCCAATCTCCCTGGCCATCCGAATCCTTTGATAAACTCTATCCTCCTTCCATAATCCACAAAATCCTCATAGAAGGCTAAAAGCGGCGGTGGCCTAGAGACAACTTGTTATAACATGCCATCTACAATGCTCAAAATTTATTATTCTAGTGGGTTGTGTAATTGACCTCTGTGAACTTGGCAACCCACTTTCGAAAAAAAATATGACAATAGACTCAAAAAATTGCAAATCGTTTGTAGTTATTTGTAGTGAAAAAAAATTCGTTTGAAGTTGCCCCGTTTTTGAGAACCGGGGGTCAAAAAATACCCCGCACCCGACTTGAACCGATTGGAACCAAACATTTTTTATTCGACGTAAAATCGTTTGTAGCAGTTTGTAGTGAACGAATTTTCGTTTGTAGTTGCCCGGAAAAAAGTTACAGCCGTTTTTTGAATTTTCAAAATCGCAACTTTTTTATTTTTAGGGGTGCGTGTTTTTTTATGGTCCCAATTCATTCGAAATCATTTGTAGTTGTTTGTAGTGAAAGATTTTTCGTTTGTAGTTGCTCAGAAAAAAAGATACAACCGTTTTTTGAATTTTCAAAATCGCAACTTTTTCATTTTTAGGGATGCGTGTTTTGTTTTGGTCCCAATTCATTCGAAATCGTTTGTAGTGAACGAATTTTCGATTGTAGTTAACCAGAAAAAAAGTTACAGCCGTTTTTTGAATTTTCTAAATCGCAACTTTTTCAGTTTTAGGGGTGCGTGTTTTTTTTTTTTTTGGTCCCAATTCATTCGAAATCGTTTGTAGTGAAAGAATTTTCGTTTGTAGTTGCCTAGAAAAAAAGTTACAGCCGTATTTTTATTTGAACGAAAATTCTTTCACTACAAACAACTACAAACGATTTCGAATACATTGGGACCATAAAAAATTCTTTCACTACAAACTACTACAAACGATTTTACGTCGAATAAAAATGGTTTGGTTCCAATCGGTTGAAATCGGGTGTGGGGTATTTTTTGACCCCCCTTTCTCAAAAACGGGGCAACTACAAACGACATTTTTTTCACTACAAATAACTGCAAACGATTTGCAATTTTTTAAGTCTATTGTCATATTTTTTTTTCGAAAGTGGGGTGCCAAGTTCACAGAGGTACCTAAGGCGCTAGCCACTTGACCACGGGGGAATAATTTTACTGTTAAATGCAATTTTAACAAAAAGTCCGTGATTTGTGATTAATGTATCGTAAATAACGACCAAATTTGTAGAATCTACATTAAATTTAAAAAAGTCCGACTCGCAGGAACTGCGTCATCTTAGCGCGGTTCCGTACATCTCGAAGAAGTGGAGTAGAATAGGAACCACAAATAACAGGAAACTGACAGTAGCCAACTTCCACATAAGCGGATAATTCTTAATCCTCATTCTTGAGGAAGGCTAAATAAGTCAATACAAATATGTACTGAAAAAGTACTCACTGTACGACTACTGCTGAGAAGGCTCTATTCCAACAACCGAAAATTCGTTGTCATTTTAAGTTCCTTGTTTTACTAGTAAATTCGTTTTACTGCTATAATCAACTGTAAATATGTGCTTCATGGCGAATAAAATTCCATTCTGTCATGGGTTAAATCTTTCTATAAAATAAGAAATAACAATAACTTCAGTTGGAAGCTATGAGGAAGGTTATATAGATAGGAGAATTGAAAACAAATCTATGTATACGTCATCATGATTACCACAGCCACTCCAAACTAATGACCAATACCTTTCACTGTTTCTTGGCTTATTTTACTACAGTACTAATTTTACTGATAAATGTAATTTGAAACAAAAAAACAACCAATTAAAAAGTGAGATAAACAAAGAGAAAACCCCTTTCTAAACAACAAAACTAACACTTTTTTAAGTTTTAAGCGCTTATATCTCTGATTGACGTTGCCCTATCGAATATTGCTTCAGAACCTTTTTTGTAGAGAATTTAGTAAGCATTCGAATGGTTACCTTCCACTTACCACGATTTCCCAACCGTTATCGAGATATTAACGAAAAAAGTCCGACTCGCAGGAACTGCATCATCTTAGCGCGGTTCCGTTCTTATCCCTAGACTCATTTAGAATGATTAAAATAGAAGCTGTTATTATTTTGGGTCCACATTTCTAGAAAGGTCTTATTTACGATCTTACCTGGATAGGTCGGCCAACCCTCCCTAGGCAGGACCTCGCTAGGCAGTTGAAAAGCTATATCTTGGAAATCCATATCTCTAACATTAAATTGTTTTTCTCATTTTTCTTAACCTGATTTATTGTCAAATACATTATCCAACTATAAGCAATTAAAAAATAACAAGGACTAAAACCAGACAAAAAGAACAGTTCGAATAAGCGAAATCAATTACTTTAAAGATTTAAGCACTTATTTCTCCAATTGACATCGCCTAATCAAAAATTGATTCAGAATCATTTTTGTAGAACATTTAGTAAGCTTTCGCTTGGTAACCCCCCGTTTGCTAATATTTTAAACAGTTTTCGAGATATTAAGGAAAGTATACAAAGTTACCAAAACTTTTTATGTCTGTTAATAAAATATTTTATTCTAACCCTTCCTTAACTCCAAACGTAACCAAAATTTCAACATATTAGTTTTAATGAAAGTAGGACATGCAGACAATGTTTCAACTGAATCCCATGATTCTAAGTACCCAAACCAAAAACGGTATTCAAAAACTATTTTTCCATTTTTCTCGAAAACGGTTAAAGCTATCGCCTTGAAAATGGGTTCATTCGTTTTCCTAGCCCAAGAAGCCTATAAAACGAGTACTTACAAGCTTATGAACTCAAAAAAGTAAGCGTAACGATTTTTTTGCGCGAATTTCGCCCCAAACGCCATCTTCCAGTGGGCGGATTCTGCTGGTTAACGAACTTGACCTTTCAAATTAGACGAAAGATTTTTGCACCAAATTTTATCAAAATCAAACCATTCGTCTTCGACCTAGAGAGCGAACAGACAAATATATATATATATATATATGTATATATATATATAAATATGTATATATATATATAAATATATACATATATATATATACATATATATATATATACATATATATATATATATATATATATATATATATATATATATATATATATATATACTTATATATATACAAATTTTAACCACCATCATTTTCGGTCTCTAGGGGTTCTGAAACGCAAAATTGTCTATTCTGAACTTCCGGATTGCGTCATGAGATCAACCTTATAAGCGGGGTTCCTCCCTATGGGGGCGGGAGGAACCGCGCTAAAACTATAGTAATAATTCTACAAAGAAAATCAATTAAAAAATAAAATAAAAAACCAACAGAATAAAGTCAATTGAAAATATTCAATGACGTCATCGAATCTCTTTCTCTTGGCAAGCTATATTTCTAACAATGAATTGTTTTTCTTATTTTACTTAATCTGTTTTATTGTCAAATACATTATCCAACTTTAAGCAAATAAAAAATAACAAGGAATAAAAACAGACAAAAAGAACCGTTCGGATAAACGAAATCAATTACTTCAAAGTTTAAGCACTTATTTCTCCAATTGACATCGCTTATTCAAAACTTTATTCAGAATTTTTTTTTTTTGTAGACCATTTAGTAAGCTTTCAAATGGTAACCTTTTGCTTCCCAAGATTTTCAACCGTTTTCGAGATATTAATGAAAGTAAACGAAGTTCCCAAAACTTTTCATGTCTGTTCATAAAATATTTTATTCTAGCCCTTCCTTAACTCCAAACGTAACCAAAAGTTTAACATGTTAATTTTGATGAAATTCCAACATGCAAAAAATGTTTTAACTGAATCCCATGATTGTAAGTACCAAAACCAAACTAGGCTTTGTATTTGTGTCGGCAGACACCTGGGGTATATTTACAACTCTTGAGGATTAACTCGTAGCAGGTACATTTTTTGTGGACCCACAGGCAGTGAACGGACTCTCTATTCCCTCATAGTATCTAACTGTGTGAAGTTGAATATTGTTTCTAATTATACGTGTCCTGTTTTATTGACAAATACATTTGACCACTATAAGCAATTACAAATACTAGGGAACATGCCAAAGAACTCGGAGTAGGAGCCTCGACAGTTTCAAGTCATTTGAAGGAAATCGGCAAATCCAAAACTGACATTTCATACGGTACAGCCTGATATATTTCTAGCAATGAATTGTTTTTCTTATTTTAATTAATCTGTTTTATTGTCAAATACATTATCCTACTATAAGAAATGAAAAAAGAACAAGGAATAAAACAAACAAAAAAAAACGTTTAAATAAACGAAATCAATTACTTCAAAGTTTAAGCACTTATTTCTCCAATTGACATCGCTTATTCAAAACTTTGTTCAGATTTTTTTTTTTTTGTAGACCATTTAGTAAGCTTTCAAATGGTAACCTTTCGCTTCCCAAGATTTTCAACCGTTTTCGAGATATTAATGAAAGTAAACGAAGTTCCCAAAACTTTTCATGTCTGTTCATAAAATATTTTATTTTAATCCTTCCTTAACTCCAAACGTAACCAAAATTTCAACATATTAGTTTTAATGAAAGTAGAACATGTAGAAAATGTAAAAAAAACGGTATAAATGTGAAAACGGTATTCAAAAACTATTTTTCCAATTTGTTCGAAAACGGTTAAAGCTATCGCCTTGAAAATGGTTTCATTCGTTTTCCTAGCCCATGAAGTATATAAAACGAGTACTTACAAGCTTATGAACTCAAAAACGTAAGCGTTACGATTTTTTTTGCGCGAATTTTGCCCCAAACGCCATCTTCCAGTGGGCGGATTTTTCTGGGTAACGAACTTGACTTTTCAAATTGGACGACAGATTTTTGTACCAAATTTCATCAAAATCGGACCATTACTCTCTGAGCTATGCCGCAAACAGACAAATATATATATATATATATATATATATATATATATATATATATATACAAATTTTAACCACTATCATTTTCGGTCTCTAGGGGTTCTGAAACGCAAAATTTTCTAGTCGGCACTTCCTATGGGGGAGAGAGGGACCGCGCTAAAATGTATGAAGATCCGAAAACTTTTCACGTCTATTAATAAAATTTGTTTTTCGCATACTTCATTAACTCAAAATATAACCAAAATTTAAACATCTTAGTTGGGATAAATTATTAAGATGTAGAAAACATTTCAATTAAATACCGCGATTCTAAGTACCCACAAAAAATAATGACATGCGAAAACATTGATTCCACTTTTCCCAAAAACGGTTACAGATATCGCCTTAAAAATGGTTTCATTCGTTTTCCTATGTTAAGAAACCTATAAAAGAAGTACCTGCAAGCATATGAACTCAAAAAAATAAGCGTTACGATTTTTTTTTGCGCGAATTTCGCCCCAAACACCATCTTCCATTGGGCAGATTCTGCTGGTTAACGAACTTGACCTTTCAAATTTAAAGACAGATTTTTGTACCAAATTTCATCAAAATCGGACCATTTTTGAGCCGTCAGGAGCGCGAGCAGACAAGCATATATATAAATATATACAAACATATATATATATATATATATATATATATATATATATATATATATACAAATTTGAACCACCTATATTTATCTATAGGGTCTGAAACGAGAAAGTTTCTAGTCGGCACTTCCGGATTGCGTCATGAGGTCAACCTCATAAGCGGGTTCTCCCTAAGGAGATAGGGAGTAACCGCGCTAAAAAGAAACTCTCGTATTTGAAATATTACCGTGTAAATTAAGAGTAATACTAAACGCCATATAGATGTGAACTATTTTTATTAGTGTTTTCTTAAATTATTCAATATTTTCATATTTCTCATTGTGCGACAATTAACTACAAATGACGTGCAGAATAAACCATTTCAATTCGGGCCACCCTATATATATATATATATATATATATATATATATATATATATATATATATATATATATATATATATAAAATGTAGAGATTAAGTCGCCCTCCAAAAAATGCGTACAAGTACATAGATTGAATTCAATATTTCAATAAAAAATACTGTCCAAATCCAGGCAAAACGTTTATAGCAAATTCATGCTAAACCCCATTCTCTCTAATAGCAGCTCTGGGATTGTCATTATTTCTTCGGTTAACAAGTCCTTCTCTTCGAAATATAGTTTCATCGGTCCATATTAATTTCAATGTAAATAAATTGTCACTGCGAATTGTTTCAAGAAACCAATGACTAAAATTAGGAATATGGCGGCAGGTAATATGGCGAACATTGAAAGGTGATAATCGTTCATGCTATTTACTCCAAAATATTTGATTAACCACAGAGTCATAGAAGAAACCGAAAACCCAAACAAACAAAAGAATAATAACAAGTATTTACATATCAAGCTGCTTTAAGAATATCGCGGCAGGCAATATCAGTGCCTTGGAAGAGTAAGGGCGAATCACGAATTTCGGATGTTGGGAAATTGAACCGAACGAAGGCGAACCAGAGAAACAAGGCGAAGCGTCATGTTACCTACATCATACTGAATCAGAAAATAAAATTTAAAAAATACGATTTTAAGCGCGGTTCCTCCCTCTCTCTCTATAGGGTGGAACCCCGCTTACAGGGCTGACGTCATGACGAAATCCGGAAGTGCCGAAAAATTTTGCATTTCAGAACCCCTAGAGAACGAAAATAACGGTGGTTCAAATTTGTATATATATATTTGTCTGTTCGCTGTCTAGCCCAGCAAATAATGGTCCGACTTTGATGAAATTTGGTAAAAAAATCTTTCGTCTAATTTGAAAGGCCAAGTTCGTTAGCCAGCAACGTGGTTTTTGGAACGAAAACAATCGTTACGCTTACTTCACATTTTTCCAAGTACTCGTTTTATAGGTTTCTTGGCCTAGAAAAACGAATGAAACCATTTTTAAGGCGATAGCTTTAACCGTTTTCGAGAAAATTGGAAAAATAGTTGTTGAATAAAGTTTTTCGTTTGGGTCCTTAGAATCAAGTGATTCAGTTGAAACATTTTCTGCGTGTTCAAATTTCATTAAAACTAATATGTTGAAATTTAGGTTACGTTCGGAGTTAAGGAAGGGTTAGAATAAAATATTCTATTAAAAGGCATGTAAAGTTTCGAGAACTTCATATATTTTCCTTAATATCTCGAAAATGGTTGGAAATCATGTTAAGCGGAAGGTTACCATTCAAAAGCTTACTAAGTGCTCTACAAGAAAGGTTCTAAGGGAAGTTTTGATTAGGCGATGCCAATCGGAGAAATAAGTCCTTAAAACTTTGAAGTAATTGATCTCGTTTATTCAAACGATTCTTTTTCTCTGTTTTTATTTCTTGTTATTTTTTAATTGCTTATAGTAGGTGAATGTATTTGACAATAAAACAGAATAAGTAAAATAAGAAAAAAAAAATTGTTAGAAATATCGCTTTTCAAGAGAGAAATTCGATGGCCCCTTTTGAATATTTTCAACTGCCTTTATACTGTTGTGTTTTTATTTTATTTATTTTATTTATTATTATTTATTTTTTTGATTGCATTCATTTGTAGAATTATTACTATAGTAGAAGAACACAAGAAAATGTAAAATGTTTTGATAATTCTCAATGCATTGAAACGTATGAAATAAGTATCTCTAGAAGTGGGATACTAGGGTCTGGCTGACCCGGCCAGGTAAAGCCATAAACCCCTTTCAAGAAAGGTCGAACCAAAATATTATCTGTTTCTATTCCAAGCTTTTCAAATGACAAGAGATATGAACGGAACCGCGCTAAGATGATGCAGTTCCTGCGAGTCGGACTTTTTTTGATTCGCCCTTACTCTTCCAAGGTGATAAACGCTACCCAAGGAAATTGGAGAATTTATTACTTCAAGATTATGTCAAGAGATAGAACTTTAATTATTGTTTTCTTGAAACAATTCGCTTAGACAATTTATTTCTGTTGAAAATGTAAATAAATAAATAAAAAAATGAAAACTTTTTTGGCGATTTTCTCCAAAAAGAAAGCAAAAACGATCAAATCCCTAAATTACTTATTGTCCTTGATTTTCGGTCCCCTACAAGCTCCTGAAGTTTTGCCATTTAAATTCGGGACTACCTGTGTAGAGGGTGTCCCAAATAAGACGGCTCAAACTAATTTTGCGGCCAAACGGTTGGTCTGAGAAAAAAATGTCAGAGGAAACAGTTGTAGGTCTTGACCTAAGCTTTCTAAATATGTGGATTATTTAACATATTTACATGCGCATGTGCGCTCGGTGCTAGATGAAATGTTGGGGTGTGCAAATGACCTCTATTATTATGCACATCATTTTAAAGGGAATTAAAAAACAAACCCTTTTCTGCAAACCGCACTTCGATATCTTTAAAATCAAATGAGTTTCGTGCGATTCAAATTTTATTGTTTTAAACTAAAAAGATTTTTTGGAAGCACTTACAGAGGTCGGTTATGAATGTGTGATAGATGATTTTGAGGTATTTATTCCTCAACTTTCTGAAAAAAAATATGGCCGATCCTCTAAAAGAAATATTTTTCCTAATAACTTTAATAAAATTAAAAATAAGGCACCTTTTTTAAGCATTTAGTGTGATTTTTCGTTGAGACGTTCAATTGAAGTGATAACCCTATTTCATTGATAGATTAAATAATAAATTTTAAAGATGATTCTTGCAGTTTCAAAGCTTCCATTTTACTGTATTTTTATTCCGTCAAAAATGAATAATGTCTTCAAAGATACCACCTTCAACATCCAGACACCTTTGAAGTCTAGAACATATGCTGTATCCCGATTTTAAATGGCAAAACTTCGGGAGCTTGTAGGGGACCGAAAAACTAAGACATAAAGTTTTTTAGACATTTGCTTATTTTTGCTTCGTTTTGGAGAAAATCGCAAAACAAGAAACAAGACAAGTTTTCATTTTTGTACTTATTTAAATTTTCAATGGAAAAAAATTGACATTGCGATAGTTTCAATAAACCAATTACTAAAATTCAATCTCTTGATGCTGATATAGTTTTCGTGTACGGTTTCTGCAACGATAATGCTTTAGGAGCGGTGCGAGAGTATGCGCGCCGATTCACAAATAGAAGAGTGCTTAATCTACGAGTCTTTCTGTTAACTTTTGCTGTGAGTGTTAAGGCGCTAGCAATTAACACTCAGTGCCAAAGATCGTGTGCTCGATTCCCACTAGGGGTGGTGGCTTTTCTTTCGAAAAAAGAACAGGCATTAGCCATATCCTCGCTAGAAAAGGGTGGTTACCTATAGACAACCTGTCCTGAAATTCTTAGTTAATAATAATGGACGTCAAAAAATTTAAATAAAAGTCCCCATACATTTTAAAATCAAAAACCATATCTATTATCTTATTACAATAAATTATGAAAAAAATTAAAAAGAAAAAAAAACTGAACTTTTCGGAACATTAAACTTTAAAGACGATTTTCTAAATACTACGTTTTTCAAATCTGGTGATACACTAGTGCTTTGAATTTTCAACTGCAGATTCATAATGATATCTTCTAGTAAAGTACGAAGGGATTTTTCCATTCATTGAATTATAACAATTTTATGACCAATTTTCGACGGATGTTTTAATAGGAAATAAAGCAAATTGTTCGCCATTTTTAAATAAATTAATATTTCTTAAAAATCCTACCTACTTTACTACATTTAACCTTCTTCTTCCAAAATAACTTTCCAATTTTTTTTTTGTTCTTAATAAACAATTTGTTCTAAGTTAAAATTCGCTGTCAATAATAAATGTACATTCAAATTGAAAAATTTATGTTTCCAAGATGTCATTTGGAAACACTCATTATATTTGCGAGCATTACCAAGAGCTGTTATGACTGGCGCTTTAGTTGGCTAAAACTATTCCAAGTTCTAAATTGTTAGTATTCCATACCCTGGAAATGGTCTCAGCCCCCCCCCCCGAATTTTTTGTTGCCGGAAAGTGATGAAAATGACCCTTCTGAAATTTATTGTTCTTAAACGAGGTGAAGCAAAACTTTTTTTTTTTTTTTTTTAACAAAGTTACGGTTAATTTCTTATTTTCTATAGGATAAAATTCTATTCACTATCTGTTAAAATAGTTGTAATATAAATGTCATAAAATGTCCTTCACCCTTAGCCGAAGACACAAGTGGATGAGTATAGAAGGGTTGCTTGCAAGGATGCTTCACAAATGCCCAAGTCAGTTCCACAGATGCTAATGGAGAATTGATGAACCAAGAGGGAATCCAGGTGTATTTGGGATTTTAGAGAGTATAATTTACCTTATGTTAAATATGTACTGGCTCTCTCTCCACTGAAACCAATAATTTTCATTTATTATTGTTTGAAATTTTGAATTTCTCCTTTTAATTCGACTTCGGTGCTATAATTTTCTTAATTCAATTGATCCGACCAAAAAAAGAAAAATAAATTTGTAGAATAAGTAAAGTTGTTTGGCCCCAAGGTATTTTTTATTCATAAGTTATTATTGATGCAAGAACACAATCTGATCCTCATATTTCGAGGAATAACTCCTTGAATTCATGGCCAATGGAAGACTAGATGGTCTGGTATTTTTTTGACATTTTCTTATATCTCTATTTTTTTTAAAAGTAAAATAATAAAGCTACCTCTCGCACGCATTATTCAAACAAGTAAAGTGAATGGTTTTAGCACTTTCCTCCGAAGGAAAGTAGCTACTGAGGTTGGACTCATGACGGAATTTTTGAAAAATGTCTTCAAATCTTTATCGATCCTACCTAGTAGACACCGAAAATGACCCCCGTTAAAATTTATATATATCTATATCTACATATATATATATATATATATATATATATATATATATATATATATATATATATATATATAAGTAAAGATGGAATGGTTGGGATTCGGCTAAATAAACCTCAATATGATTTTTGTTTTAAAAAAATCTATATTTCGGACGTTTCGGCTACTCATTGGTAGCCTTCGTCAGCTAAAATGACTTAGTCCCTTGCCAAACCCCTTCCTGTAATGGTGTATACATAGGAGAAACCATAAATGACATTCACTCACGTCTTACACAACATAAACGAACCATCACTAATAAAGAAATAGATAAATCTGCACTTGCAAAACACGCCATTACACAAAAACACACTTTTAACTTCGACGACACGAAAATTCTTTCTACACAACGAAACAAAAAAAGACTACAGATCTCGGAATGTGTACACATAAACTTAAACAAAAACAATATAAATTACAAAACTGACCAACAAGGCATTTCTCCTATGTACGCTAATATTTTCCAAATACTCTCCCGACCACCTACCTAGATTTTTACCTTGCCCCTTGGGTATCCTTCCATTAACACCTTTTTCTCCTTTCCTGTCATAAAATGTCATAAACATCTGTTTGATCCTTACCGCTCGTTTCCCCCACCTCTTGCTGTTTCCAGTTACATATACCCCTTGCAGATTCCTTTTTTCCTTAGACACTTTCACAATGGTTACTTAATTGCCAACCTTGGTCTTCCTCTGCCGCTCGGCATTTCCATTGGTATGTAGTATCTTATTTCTTTGTAAAATTAATTAATGTTACTATTAGCTACTATATTTGTCATTAATATATAGTTTTCTTATCTGTTTGTAAAATCAATTCATGTTACTAATTACTATTAAAATCAATTACTGTACCTATTTTCTTTTTCATTCTACTCATTCTAAGAATTTAAGACGATATGTTCTGTTATAAGTTAAATTGTATCTATAGTTCTGTTACCTATCACAATTATAAATTTTTCTTGTTTGTTTCTGTATTAATTTCTTTTAGCACTTTCCTCCGAAGGAAAGTAGCTATTGAGGTTGGACTCATGACGGAATTTTTGAAAAATTTCTTCAAATCTTTATCGATCCTACCTAGTAGACACCGAAAATGACCCCCGTTAAAATTTATATATATCTATATATATATATATATATATATATATGCATATATATATACAGGGTGTCCCGTAAATGTCTAGTCATATTGAGAGGGGTGATAGAGGACCTTTAGGGGAACAAAAAATGTTCTATGACGATTTCCCGAATTCTCGCCCATAAGGGAGAAAACGTCGTTTTATTGTTTTATCGAGACAAACGTGGTTTTTAGAAACATAATCGTTGTAGCTCCGTCCCAGGTGGTACTACTAGAAAGGGAGTGAAACCAATCGAAAGCTGAGTAAATTTACTATAAGACTAGTTGGGAGTAAACGTAAAAATGAATGAATGTAAGTATGTATATCTTACAAAAAGAAGGCAATTCTAAATTTCCTGACATTTTATTGATATTTCTTTCCAGCGTTACTCCTCAATGGGCACGATCTGAGATTTCCGGGTTTCAGAAAAACTTCCTCATTTAACCAGCTTTCCATTCATATGTCACAACCCTGTGTTATTGAAGTATTTGAACGGTTTAAGTACAAAAGTTTTTAAAAAAACATGGATCTGTGAAAAGAAAATTATATTTTTTTCTTCAGTTTATTCAAAAAGCTGAAGGGAAATATTTATTTTTATAAATGTTTAAATAAATATTAAGTAAGTATTTACTTAAAACAATAAAAAAAAATTACTTCCACGAATATAAAAAAAAATCCTAAAACAGTAAATAAATAAAATACACATTTATTTTGAATTTGTTAATTCAGGTAACTACTACAGGGTCCAGGAGGCGGCCATTAAGGAACCTCAACCATACATTAACCTCAAAAATTATTTTTTTTACCTAGATCACGCATTTGAACACATTTTTACAGGTACTTATATTTAGAAAACAAATGCTTTACCTTAAATTAATACTGATGGCTACGCTTGTGAAACTCACTGGGTTTCTGAGCCCATGCGTTTTTGTTGTGGTAATTACAAATTCTATCCCTCATAAATAATGTGTACATAGTCCTGTAAAAATGTGTTCAAATGCCTGATTTAGGTAAAAATAGTAATTTTTGAGGTTAATGTATGGTTGGGGTTCCTTAATGGCCACCTCCTGGACCCAGTATTAGTTACCTGAATTAATAAATTCAAAATAAATGTGTATTTTATTTATTTACTGTTTTAAGATTTTTTTTATATCCGTGGAAGTAATTTTTGTTATTCTTTTAAGTAAATATTTACTTAATATTTATGTAAACATTTATAAAAAAAATATTTCCCTTCAGTTTTTTGAATAAATTGAAGAAACAAATATAATTTTTTTTTCACAGATCCATGTTTTTTTTAAAACTTTTGTTCTTAAATCGTTCAAATACTTCAATAACACAGGGTTGTGATACATGAATGGAAAGCTGGTTAAATGGGGAAGTTTTTCTGAAACCCGGAAATCTCAGATCCTGCTTATTGAGGAGTAACGCTGGAAAGAAATATCAATAAAATGTCAGGAAATTTAGAATTGCCTTCTTTTGGTAAGATATACATACTTAAATTCATTAATTTGTACGTTTACTCTCAACTAGTCTTATAGTAAATTTACTCAGCTTTCGATTGGTTTCACACCCTTTTTAGTAGTACCACCTGGGACGGAGCTACAACGATTATTCTTCTAAAAAGTACGTTTGTCTCGAAAAAACAATAAAACGACGTTTTCTCCCTTATGGGCGAGAATTCTGGAAATCGTCATAGAACATTTTTTGTTCCCCTAAGGGTCCTTTATCACCCCTCACAATATGACTAGACATTTACGGGACACCCTGTATATATATATGTGTCTGTTAACACGATAGCGGCCAGAGTTTTTGTTTTTTCGTCACAAAACTTGGTATATAGCATTCAATTTGCAAACGATTGAACGAGTTCGTTAACCACCAAAGTCGGTCCACCGGAAGGGGGGGTTTACCCCGAACCCAAAACACTTATTTGACTATGTCAGCCGTAATATTTGTTATATTTCAACGAAACTTGGTATTCGTAGTGTTAATATAGAGAGAAAAGTGAGATATAAAAATGAACTAAATCGGTTCATTAGAAGGGGGGGTTTACTCCGGACCCACAATACCAATTCGCCACTACCAGCCGTGATTTTTGGTATATTTCGACGAAACTCGGTATTCGTAGTGCTAATCCACAGGTAAATATATGTTGTAAAAATAAACGAAATCGGTTCATTAGGAGGGGGGGTTTACTCCAGACCCACAATACCAATTCGCCACTACCAGCCGTGATTTTTAGTATATTTCGACGAAACTCGGTATTCGTAGTGGTAATCTACAGGTAAATATGTGTTTTAAAAATAAACTAAATCGGTTCATTAGAAGGGGGGGTTTACTCCGGACCCAAATTCCTAATATACTCATACCGGTCGTAATTTCTGCTGTATTGTAACGAAACGCGGTATACGTCGTGGGTAACTTATGAGAAAGAAGTGTTGTAAAAAAGAGCTGAATCGGTCAATCGGAAAGCGGGGGTTTAATTTGTAATATATTTGAATAGAAAAGCCGGCAGACGTAGGTTCACAAAGCCGCCGCAAGGAGCGCTTTCTACCACTAGAGGGACTGTATCCTGTTCCTGCGTTAGATCAAAATACGATAATATGAGGATTTTTGTATTTATTACGTAGTGTAGTAGGTACCATGTGTAAACATAACTCTGGAAGCAAATTAATAATTGATCAGTTACTCATTACAAAATTAGAACTATTCACGTTTTTATTTTATTTATGTAGGATATTTTAAGCAAATTGTTCTGGAAAGCAGTCTACACTACCCAAATTCTGAGGAAAGTGCTTAGTTATGCAGCTCCTGCGTGACGGACTTTTTGTCATTTTAGCTGACGAAGGCTACCAATGAGTAGCCGAAACGTCCGAAATATAGATTTTTTTAAAACAAAAATCATATTGAGGTTTATTTAGCCGAATCCCAACCATTCCATCTTTACTTATCACCTCGACGGCTAACTATCTAATCATCATGATATATATATATATATATATATATATATATATATATATATATATGTATATATATATATATATATATATATATATATATAAACATAGACATATATATGTCTGTTAACACGATAGCGGCCAGAGTTTTTGTTTTTTCGTCACGAAACTTGGTATATAGCATTCAATTAGCAAACGATTGAACGAGTTCGTTAACCACCAAAGTCGGTCCACCGGAAGAGGGGGTTTACCCCGAACCCAAAACACTAATTTGACTATGTCAGCCGTAATATTTGTTATATTTCAACGAAACTTGGTATTCGTAGTGGTAATATAGATAGAAAAGTGAGATATAAAAATGAACTAAATCGGTTCATTAGAAGGGGTGGGGGGTTTACTCCGGACCCACAATACCAATTCGCCACTACCAGCCGTGATTTTTGGTATATTCCGACGAAACGTAGTGGTAATCTACAGGTAAATATGTGTTGTAAAAATAAACTAAATCTGTTCATTAGAAGGGGGGGTTTACTCCGGACCCAAATTCCTAATATACTCATACCGGCCGTAATTTCTGCTGTATTGTAACGAAACGCGGTATACGTCCTGGGTAACTCATGAGAAAGAAGTGTTGTAAAAATGAGCTGAATCGGTCAATCGGAAAGCGGGGGTTTAATTTGTAATATATTTCAATAGAAAAGCCCGCCAGACGTAGGTTCACAAAGCCGCCGCAAGGAGCGCTTTCTACCACTAGAGTGACTGTATCCTGTTCCTGCGTTAAGTCAAAATACGATAATATGAGGTTTTTTGTATTTATTACGTAGTGTAATAGGTACCTTGTATAAACATAACTCTGGAAGCAAATTAATAATTGATCAGTTACTCATTACAAATTTAAAAGAGAACTATTCATGTTTTTATTTTATTTATGTAGGATATTTTAAGCAAATTGTTCTGGAAAGCAGTCTACACTACCCAAATTCTGAGGAAAGTGCTTAGTTATGCAGCTCCTGCGTGACGGACTTTTTAATTATATAGGGGATCGGGTTCCATTCCCACTAGTGGTACTGGCACTTCTTTAGAGAGAATAAAATGCAGCAGCTCAATCCTGACTAGAAAAAGTCCGACTCGCAGGAACTGCATCATCTTAGCTCGGTTCCATTCATATCCCTAGTGTCATTTTGTATAGTTAGAATAGAAACAGTTATTACTTTTCTTAGATCATTATTAATGTAAACACATATTCCAAAGAAATGCAAGATTGTCGGCAAGGCACAAGAAACTATTCTAAGCGGAAATTACTCTTTCCGCCGTCCCAAGTTTCGCTCTACGAAGACTCTATTAAGAATATAACTTGCTAATAGCTTATTGCTTGTCTAATTGACTTAACTTGCTTTACTAACATATCCATTTTAGTGTTAAATGCAATTAAAAACACTAAACTACTCATTTTACTGTTAAATGCAATTAAACAAACTAAAATTGTACAAGAAAATTAGAAAGTAGTGTTATTTTTAATGTACTACGCCACATACAACCACAAAATATAATTATATTTCTACTTTAGCATTTGGCAGCATGACTTCCTGCAGGTAAAATATCTGTCAGCTCTCCTAGGATGCATCTTGATTTATGAAGTGCAATAAAAGCCCACCTGAAGCCTGCCTAGTACCTGGCCCGGGCGGATGTCTGACTCTACACGGAGAATCATGAAGAATAGATAGTTAGCCGTCGAGGTGATAAGCAAAGATGGACTAGTTGGGATTCGGCTAAAGAAACCTGAATACGATTTTTGTTTAAAAAAATCTATATTTAGGACGTTTCGGCTACTTATTGGTAGCCTTCGTCAGCTAAAATGACAAGAAAAAACAGAAATTAATACAGAAAACAATTTTATAATTAAGATAAGTAACAGATCTATAAATAAATTCAACTTATTATAAAAGAACAATTTTGTGTTGAATTATTAGAATGAGTTCTAGAAAATCAACAGACAGATAACAAAAAAAAAAAAGAAGAAAAAAGGCTATTTTATTAAAGTGTCTATAAGTATATAGGTGCTAATAATAATATTGATTAATTTTAACAAGGAAATAAGATACTACATACCAATGAAAATGCCAGGAGGCAGAGGAAGACCAAAGTTAACAGTTAAGGAACCATTGTGGAAGTGTCTAAGAAAAATGAGATCTACTAGGGTATATGCAACTGTAAACAAACCTGGTGGTGGGAGGAGGTCGGTAGGGATCAAAAGCCTTTATGACATTTTATGGCAGGAAAGGAGAAAAAGGTGTTAATGGAGGGATACACAAGGGGCATGGGAAAATACTAGTTGGGAGGTCGGGAGAGTTTTTGAAAAATATTAGCGTAAATAGGAGAAATGCCTTGTTTGTCTGTTTTGTAGTTTATATGGTTTTTGTTTAGGTTAATGTGTACACATTCAGAGATCTGTAGTCTTTTTTTGTTTCGTTCTGTAGAAAGAATTTTCGTGTCGTCGAAGTTAAAAGTGTGTTTTTTCGTAATGGCGTGTTTAGCAAGGGCTGATTTATCTATTTCTTATATCTAAATCTTTTTTAGATATAAGAAATAGACCTTTTTCTCCTTTCCTGTCAAAAAATGTCATAAAGGCTTTTTATCCCTACTGACCTCCTCCCACCACCTGGTTTGTTTACAGTTGCATATACCCTAGTAGATCCGAGAAAACGTGGCTGTGCTAGCGTAATATTACGCCAGCACAGCCACCCCCGTAACTTTTGATCTAATTGTCTGACGAAATTCATACTGGTGCCATAATTTGTTGCTAATTTGTTGCTCTAGAATGACACCAATCACGAATTTGTCGCTCCAGCCGTTTCCGAGAAAACGTGGCTGTGCTAGCGTAATATTACGCCAGCACAGCCACCCCCGTAACTTTTGAACTAATTGTCTGACGAAATTCAGACTGGTACCATAATTTGTTGCTCTAGAATGACACCAATCACGAATTTGTCGCTCCAGCCGTTTCCGAGAAAACGTGGCTGTGCTAGCATAATATTACGCCAGCACAGCCACCCCCGTAACTTTTGATCTAATTGTCTGACGAAATTCAGACTGGTACCATAATTTGGTGCTAATTTGTTGCTCTAGAATGACACCAATCACGAATTGGTCGCTCCAGCCGTTTCCGAGAAAACGTGGCTGTGCTACCGTAATATTACGCCAGCACAGCCACCCCCGTAACTTTTAATCTAATTGTCTCACGAAATTGAGACTGGTGCCATAATTTGTTGCTCTAGATTGACACCAATGACGAATTTGTCGCTCCAGCCGTTTCCGAGAAAACGTGGCTGTGCTAGCATAATATTTCGCCAGCACAGCCACCCCCGTAACTTTTGATCTAATTGTCTCACGAAATTGAGACTGGTACCATAATTTGTTACTAATTTGTTGCTCTAGATTGACACAAATCACGAATTTGTCGTTCCAGCCGTTTCCGAGAAAACGTGGCTGTGCTAGCGTAATATTACGCCAGCACAACCACCCCCGTAACTTTTGATCTAATTGTCCGACGAAATTTTGACTGGTGCCATAATTTGTTGCTCTGGATTGAGAACAATCACGAATTTGTTGCTCCAGTCGTTTCCAAAAATCGTTGCTACAATAGCCTCAAGATACTACATAAGTTTTTTTTTTTTTAAAATATCCTTCACCTACGTAGAACTGACGAAAAATTGATATCTTACAAATGAAGGTCTCTAGGTATTTGCCTTCACTTTTGCGAAATAAACTATGTAACAAGACGGATTAACCTTTTAAAATTCAAACTAACGCAAAACTGATGTTTCTACCATTTTTTACGTTCAAACATACATCGAAAAGGTATTTTTCTGATATTATTTTACGACCTGTGTATTATTATGATGTGTCTTTTAGCACTTTTATAAGGAACGTTTTAATTAAGATTCTTCTCGTGAAAGACGTTTTTAAAAAGTTCTTCAAATCTGCATCGATCCTTTCTACCAGATAATAAAAATAAACCCGGTCCGATTATTATTTTTTTTTTTCACACATCTGTCTCTTTATGCAGGGTGTCCCGCATTGAGATGTCATACCTTTAGGGGTTTATTCTGTACCTCATTTGTAGTTCAGAGGAGCAGAAATGAACGTTCCATCTGAATATTTTGTCTATCTTAAAAACAAAAAAACACGGATTTCTGGTTATCTTATCGTAAATAAAAACCACATTTTTAGGATTTACATTATATTTTCCTAATAAGAAACACCCGTTAGTGAAATATTGACTTGTAAATTAGAAGCTATACTAAGAGCCATATAGATGTGAACTATTGATTTTAGTGTTTTCTTCAATTATTCAATATTTTCTTGATCAGCTATTTGTTAGACTTACAGGTTTTATCTCCGTCTCAATGGTTGCCTTATTTAATAAGCTTAAATGTGCTATCTCGTTGTTTCAGAAAAAAAGTTATTTGAATCTAATTTTTACTGATTCGTATGTCAAAACCAGTAAATGAGCTTTAGCGTGAAGGAGCCATTCTAAGCACATTCTCTAAATTTACACGATAATTGTGGTGTCTCATCCTTCCCACACTACGTTCGCACTCTTTTTGCTCTGATTAAGGGTGGAGAAATATGAAAGAAGAACATATTGAAAATAATTACAATAATTATTCTAAACATAATTGAAATCATCAATAGGATCCATAAGCAGCGCCAGCTCATGAAGACCCAGAGACAAGACGTCCTCCGTATAGCCCTGGATTCTGATAGTCGTCGAGCTTATATTTGTAGGCAACAGAAAGGAGGACATTTTGAAAATCCTAATTTACATGGCAATATTTCAAGAACGGGTGTTTCTAATCGGAAATTTAATATAGATTTTAGAATCATATTTAGATTTGTCAAAAAAACAATCGACGTCGGTCGATATATATTCATATATATATATATATTCATATATATATATATATATATATATATATATATATATATATATATATATATATATATTGTTAATATACAAATGCAAGTGGGATATTTATTTCATGAGACTTGCAGACAAAAATAAACTCCCTTCTTGCAGGGTTACTGTAAGGAGGAAACAAATATATATATATATATATATATATATATATATATATATATATATATATATATATATATAAGCATGGACAACTGTCTGAAAAAGCAGAATGGGATTTATGCGAAATAGCACACAATCGACCGTTAATTCTCCCCAGCGAAAAACTCTAAAAAATAATATATGTGTATATATATATATATATATATATATATATATATATACCATATATACACAGGTCTGTTATACATGAGGTATAAAGTTAATGTAAATACCTAATATGAAGATAGGTAGTTGAAGTATGCAAATCCCTGAATGTGTGAATTCCCTTACCAGCTTTGAAACTAAACCTCCGGGTATCATAAGGTTTTCTAATGTTAAGAACAAGTTAGGATGTCAAAACGGAAGGCCGTTGTGATTTAAGCGCATTAAAACACACTTATATTCAAATTTGCGTGAGATTTGGAGACTAAAAACAAAACGCGCTACTATTTTGCCAAGGCTATAGCCTTGGCAAATTTTCAGCATATTTTTTTTTTTTGTTTCAGAATTGCCCGGAATTTTCAATATAGGTGTGTTTTGAGGAGTTAATAGGAAATCCGGTGTCATTTCGTCGCTTAGTATGAGGAAATAGAGAAAAATCAGCTCCTGGAAAAATTTGTTTATGTTTTGGAATCGACTGGAAATGTGTTGTTTAATTATAAAAACAAGTTAGGATGTCAAAACGGAAGGCAGTTGTGATTTAAGCGCATTAAAACACACTTATATTCAAATTTGCGTGAGATTTGGAGACTAAAAACAAAACGTGCTACTATTTTGCCGAGGCTATAGCCTTGGCTTTTTTGTTTCAGAATAGGAGTTGAGCATTTCAGAGACTGTCCTAAAAGTAACAAATTTATTTACAATAAATCTGTTTTATTATGTTCCGAATGGACGAATGCTCTGAAACTGAACACTAACTACACGCCATTGAGAGGTGTACCCGGTGTTTCAGGAACATCAAACGATGGACCCCTCTGCCGCAGATGCGGTAGGGAGACCGAACTCTAGCACAAGTGCTTGGGAAGTGTCCAATGAATATGCTCCTGGTCACACGGAGACATCATAATGTCAAGCACAAAATTATTAATATCCTTCAAAAAAGGGAATTTACGTGCTTTGAAGAGGTTTATGGCTTCGATGATGACGGATGTCCTAGGTATGCCGACATAATTGCCTTCAAAGATAAATCGAATGAAGCATACATTATCGACCCCACTGTGCGATACGAGACAAACAATCCACACCAAGCAGAAGAAATTAATTTGGAAAAAAGAGAAATCTATACCAAGTGCATAGAATTCTACCAATAAAATTCGAAGAAAAATTCGGGCGAAGAAAATACATAGTTGAAGGCCTTTGGTTTGGAGCAAGAGGGGCGATTCCGAAAAAGACGCAAGACTTTTTGCAAGATTTAGGCGTGGACTCAAAGGAACTATCTATCCTCGCGGAATCTATTTTGATAGATTCTCTGGGGATACTCCACAATCACATATACGGGAGCTAACCAGCCGCTTGTCAATCTTTTGAAAATCATTTCACCAAATTTTGCCAAACTTGTCTTTATTATTCTTTGCATTTAAAATATTATCAAAATTCGTTTAATATTAAAATTAATTATTTATTTAAAACAGATCTTCAAAATTCATATTTTCCAAATTAATATGATAAACTTTTTTTAACCAACTGAAATGAATTTTCGTAAGATTGATAAGTACGCTGTGTTTATAGCATCCCAAAACATTTGGGCAGCACACTTTATAATTATAGCCACACGTTGATGTGCCAAAATGTTATAATATTAATAAAAAGTTTTATTTTTAATAAGTTTATTTACGATACGCCTCTACGTTGGGAGCCAATATGTTATAATTTAAATAAAAATTTTATAATATTTAATTTTAAAAACTCTTTATCTCAGGGGTCGGGTTTGAGTCCAGTAAAGTAAAACAAAGATAATTTTAAATAATAAAAAACAAAAAACTCATGGATAAGCTACATCCAGGCATACGGATAAACAAGCATTACCTGATATAAAGCCAGCTTCGTATTAACTGCATAGGACAGGATCTCTTTACAACTATATCTTCATTAACAGACTGAGCCTAGGCTTCATGAAAACTGATGACCATCTGAGACTAGCTGTGCACTGAACTAGAGCTGCATTAGGAATGACGTTGTTTCTTTTAAACTGCACTATATGTGACTGTATCTTCTTTTTAACTGAAATGCACTCATGAGATTGTATCTTGTTGTGAACTGACTGCTTTTAACAGACTGACATGTATGTGACTGTTTCTTCCATTACAACTCAACAGACTGGCATATGAGACTGGAGCCACCTTTTCACAGACTGAACTCAACTTTCATGGCGGGAGCGTCCTACCGGTATCCAATGCTACCTGTATCCACTGCTAGACAAATATAACAAATGGTATTTGTTTATCCCAATGAATTTAACATATCAATGAGCTTTTGATTTTTCAGAATTTTCTGTGTTAATTTTAAAACTTTTAAATATGTAATGTAAAATATCATTACAATATATATATATATATATATATATATATATATATATATATATATATATATATATATATATTTGGTTGGTGCCTGATTCACCAAGTTATTCATAAGAGCTTAGTCTCTTTGACGAATCTGATGATCTTTTGGGTTGTCAAATCAGCATTCCGCACTCAGATCTGATATTACCACTCATCAAATTTGCTGGAATCTTCTTGCTAGTTCCATGCTATAACTGATTATAAGAGGGGTTTCCTCCTCAACTCTTCATTCCCGCAAGGGAGGAGGTTATCAGTCCCAAGATGTACAAATGCCTATTCATACTAGCCAGGAGTGAATAGAGGAAATAATTTTGGGTGATTGGGGGGTATGGAATACCCCTCTAGATAGAGGGGGGTCCAGGAAAATTTTAAATATTTTAGTGTAAATTATTTTGAGTTTTGAGGTCCTGTGACACCTAGTAAATGTTGAAGACATTTTTTGTTTTTTATTGACTTTTTTTTACACAATTTTGCAGAATGAACTTATAATATTTTATTTTTAACTAAATAATTTGTAATTTTTGTTCCATTTCCATGATTTGTAAAATTGTTACGCTACTGTTTGTATTACACTGAATAGTTTTATATATTACTATATACACACACACTAAGAACTTATCATCTCACTCACAGCCATCCATACAATCGAATTGCCATTGAAAGCTAAAAAACTAGAACTTTTTTTTTTTTTTTTTTTATGGCGCATCTACAACTTGCCCATTAGCGCCAGGCTATCTATAGGTTGCCACCCTTTTATAATGCCAACAGCACGTGGTCGGTCACCCATTCAGGTACTGACCATGCCCGACGTTGCTTAACTTCGGTGATCTACTGGAACCGGTGTATTCAACGTGGCTATGGCCGTTGGCAACTAGAACTTGTTGCAGCAATAGACTGGAAGAGCTTAGTGGCTAGGGAGCTTCCTTTGAAAAGCACTTAGCAAACAGCTGATAAAAACAATGAATTTACTTGTTTTTTACAGTGTGTACAAAGTTGCCTAATAATCCAGTAGTGTTTAATTTGTTTTGTGTAATATGGGCACTTTTGACTATTTAGTGAGAGACCAGGTGTAAATATGTGAGCTGTAAATATTTATTTTTTCATAAAATAAGTGTTCAGTTTTATTTTTGTTTGTTCATTAATATTTTGTGTGAGAACTCACAGTATGATGGAACCTTTTGATATATAAGAAAAACTCATATTTCTTGGAAGTCATCAAAAACTTATAGTTGTTAGCCAACTAAAACGTTGTTACAAAAACAAAACAACACTTTTTCAGAACTAAGTGATCTTATTTAATTTATTTTTGAGTTTTTTCTGACAAATTTGTACCGATTAAATCACAATTTCAGGGGAGGCTGTAGCCCCTTCAGCCCGATCCTAGGCATGGCATGAGTAATGGCAATTATTCCTTTCATTGCTTCCCTTCCTTTGTTTTCGGAAAGCCCTTGGAATGTTTCTTTGTTTGGATTTTTTTCACCAGATTTCGTTAGCTGAACTCAGTCAATATGGCCAGTGATATTCCGCCTGCAAGGTAAAGACAACAAAAAGATCTTTGGGCTTCTTGTCCAGCCAGGTAATATGCCTGAGTGGGCAGGAACCCTGTGGATTTCAACCAGATTGTGATCATACTTTCCTCTCATACTTTGACTCCCTCCGCTGATGTAGGCATAAAAATAATGAAACTGTAAAAGAACAATTGACCCAGAGTAGGTCCTAAAATCATTATTAGAAGTCAGAAAACGGTTGAAAAGACATAATTTATTTAAACAAATGCTCTAATAACATTATTTTATTTTTAAAATTAACATTAAATTATCTTCCTTGAAACAGTCGAGCTTATCTCCTGTAGATTTATTGTAGGCTTTACCCCTTAGTCCTCCAAGAAAGTTTTTTTTAGCATCTTATCTTATAATATGTTAAATTTGATTATCCCTTTGATAAAATACTAAGAAATTATATTTCATTTTTGTTTGCTGTTTTCAATTTACTCCATGCCATAAACTTAAAGATATTTTAGAAAAACAGAGGGCCAGAATCATTTTTTTTTTTTTTTTTTTTTTTTTTTTTTTTTTTTTACGGTGCATCGACATCTCAGCCATTAGCGCTGGCATCCTGGTGCAGCGGGAATTTTCCCAATGAGCCATGAGAAGAGAAAATTCCTGCCGCCAGTGGGAATAGAACCCACCATCTCCCGCATGAGAATCTAAGGCGTTATCCACCAGACCACGGGGAGACCCCCATAATATTAATAATTTAAATTGTATTCGTTTTATTTTTTGAACTTCCTCGCTGGTTGATTTTATCTCCTCTTACTTCCTGGCATATATCACCAGCAGTGCAGTTTTTTTTTCCTTTTTTTTATTACAATAAACGTCCATCATTAAAACTAGGTTCATAAATGCAAGAAAAATAATGTAGGCTGAAGTTGAATGTCAAGATGTTTAAGGAAGAATTTATTTCGGTTAGTAAAAGTAAAACCTCTAATCTACTAAAATTTTGTGATTTGGTATATATTTTTTTCTAAATCATTTAACCTTTTCGATGCGACTTGGGCTAGCGAGAGTAATGTCCCTGAAGGCGGAGAGCACGCGCTGCCTATTCCCTCCACAGGCGGACCAAACTACCTCTCCTAGGACGGCCATACACACCCATAATTTTTTTTTTACTTAGGCGATTGTTACTAATCATCATTTTCATGTTTATCTTACGTGAAGGACAATGTGTATTACTTGAAACGATTTATTTACTACAATTTAGGCACACAGCAAACCTACAATAACCATTTAAAACAAAATTTACTTACTTTTCTTCCCTATATTTCTCTTTCTATTTCATTCCGAAACCACTGTTTGTTTTTAGAAGTAAATTTTAAATGCAGCAATGAAATTTAAAAAAATAAATTATTTTAATAAGCTACTCCTTTATTATTTACAGTTTCACTAAAAAAATGCCTCTAAGAACATTTTTACCGTGCACACCTCTCACAGACGCATGTTAATTATAACGTTCACAATTTGTATGTTACCAGTTAAGGGTTAAACCAGCAATTATCACCCATTCCTACTAGAGCACTCTGTACAAGCTCAATTCTAAAGAGGGCTCACAATCAAGAGATACAGCTGTAGCGAGAATAATTGGGAGTCGCCCCTGGGGAACATCTTTCTCCGGTGAGTATTCTCAGGCGTCGCATCGAACGGGTTAAATAACATTCAGTTGTAGTAGTCTATAACTTTTTGAAGTCATATATGTTATAGGGCCACTTGGTGGGCTTAGAAGTCTACGTAATGTAAATAATATATAAGGATAACCTTATCTTTTGGAACAGGTATTATTTTTTAAATTACAATATGATTTATGAATAGCAGGTGTAGTAATAAGCTGATTTTTAAAACAAATTATGTAAAATATGTTATTTATTCCTAAAAAAGTTTAATAACATTTAAGAATTAATTTCACAGAAATAAGTGTCATTAAATTTGTTATGTACAGGAATATAATTATTATCACAAGAGTCATGAATGAAATCTAGGTACAGAAAAAGATAAAACTGTTAAGGTACTTTTACTGCTTTGTCGCAAAGTGAATAAGGAATTAAATAAGGTTAGGAAGCCAATTAAGAAAAAAAAAAGAAAGAATTATAAATAAATTTTTCTTATTAAAAAAAAGTAAACAAGAGAAGTACATGACCATTACAGCAAATATACATTATTAATTTTCCTTTCCTAGAAAAATATAATGGTTTTGCACTTATTTATTAGAAATAACTAAAGAGGGTGCAGAAGAAGTAATTTTGAAAAACGACTTTACAAATAACGCAATAAGAGCAAATATATATATATATATTTCCATCTGAATAAAAGTACAGCTCTGAAAATTGTTGAAGAATATATTGTTTTCTTTTAACTTAATAAATGAATAATAAGGAATGTTTACTGTAATAAATGTTTTAATGAAGGCATGGTCATTTTAACAGAAAACATTTCATTAGGGTGCCGGAAATATCCTATTTCGCACCTGTAAATGCTGAAAGGTACTAAACACGTTTACCACATAAATAAGTAAAATTAACACTATATAACTACAAAATAGTATTTTTTAAAAATGTACACCAGGCTGTGCTAACATTTGACAAACTCTTTAAGAACAGGTAGAGTCGCACATATAAATTACTTCAAACACTTATACACTTTTAAGTGTGGTAACAGTACCGAAGAGTTCAGAATCCTTTTGGAAATACATTGAACATTTTTTTACATCATGTTATTATCGTTAACATTAAATACAAAGAATAAAAGTGGACAAATTAAATTATTTATGTACAAAACACAGAATGTGGAGAGGCTGATTTAAATTCACATTCTCTTCAAAGCTCATTGTTGGCAGCTTTCAGAAAAATTAGCATCAACAATATTTCATGAATCATTATTCAAATACAACATATAACTCCCAGCAGATAATACAGCGAATGTTAGGATTGACATTCTTATTCTTGTTCAAATTATTTTCTGAAAAAAAGAAGACAAAAATTGCTTAAATGTTGAACAACAGAGATTATTGAATTATGTTTAGGTATAAAAATCATTGAGAATTTGTAAAAATATTAAAAAAAAAGTAAAAAAAGTCAGTCACGCAGGACCTGCATAACTAAGCACTTTCCTCAGAATTTGGGTAGTGTAGACTGCTTTCCAGAACAATTTGCTTAAAATATCCTACATAAATAAAATAAAAACATGAATAGATCTCTTTTAATTTTGTAATGAGTAACTGATCAATTATTAATTTGCTTCCAGAGTTATGTTTACACATGGTACCTACTACACTACGAGAAAAATACAAAAAACCTCACATTATCGTATTTTGATCTAACACAGGAACAGGATATAGTCCCTCTAGTGGTAGAAAGCGCTCCTTGCGACGGCTTTGTGAACCTACGTCTGAAAAGCCCGCCAGACGTAGGTTCACAAACTACGTCTGGCAGGCTTTTCTATTGAAATATATTACAAAGTAAACCCCCCCTTTCCGATTGACCGATTCAGCTCATTTTTACAACACTTTTTTCTCATGAGTTACCCACGACGTATACCGCGTTTCGTTACAATAAAGCAGAAATTACGACCGGTATGAGTATATTAGTAATTTGGGCCCGGAGTAAACCCCCCCTCCTACTGAGCCGATTTAGTTTACTTTTACAACACATATTTACTTGTAGATTACCACTACGAATACCGAGTTTCGTCGAAATATACCAAAAATCACGGCTGGTAGTGGCGAATTGGTATTGTGGGTCCGGAGTAAACCCCCCCTCCTAATGAACCGATTTAGTTTATTTTTATATCTCACTTTTCTCTCTATATTACCACTACGAATGCCAAGTTTCGTTGAAATATAACAAATATTACGGCTGACATGGTCAAATTAGTGTTTTGGGTTCGGGGTAAACCCCCCCTTCCGATGGGCCGACTTTGGTGGTTAACGAACTCATTCAATCGTTTGCTAATTGAATGCTATATACCAAGTTTCGTGACGAATAAACAAAAACTCTGGCCGCTATCGTGTTAACAGACACACACCTATATATATATATATATATATATATATATATATATATATATATATATATATATAAATTTTAACGGGGGTCATTTTCGGCGTCTACTAGGTAGGATCGATAAAGATTTGAAGACATTTTTCAAAAATTCCGTCATGAGTCCAACCTCAATAGCTACTTTCCTTCGGAGGAAAGTGCTAAAAGGTAAGAACTCCGCAGGAATAGTCAAAAACATCTTTCATGGAACAAAACCAACACTTAAAAAAATGCAAGGACGATTTTCTCCAATGGGAATGGTCCTATGCAAATTGACGTATAAAAATTTATTAAATGTTTGAATGGTAACCTTCTAATCAACATGATTTCTCGAGATCACTCATGTGTGTTCATAAAATGATTTCAATTTTTTCAAACATTACCAAAATGTACAGAACTTAGTTGGGATGAATATGAAAACATTTTGAAGTTAGTCTACCATTTTTTAAGAAACTAAAACAAAAAATTTAGTTTTTTTTTTTAGTTTTCTCAGAGGCGTTTAAAGATATCACCTTGAAAGTGGCTTCAATATATTTCCCACATATCGTCGATACAAATACAAAGTATCGAATGTGAAAAAACGCATTTTTCTGATTGCTGTTGTACTGATGTACATTGTGGCAAACTCTCAAAAATTAAAGAAAAATAATTATCAATTACCAGGGTGTCTACTACTTTTGTGAAAGCCAATTTTGGGACTTTTTCGTGACATTTTAATGATTTGAAAAGCAAATTTCATGCTCATTAAAAAAAAAAATAATTTCCATCAAAATGAAAAAGCTTTAACTATTGGCTTAAAATTGGCCCTGGGTATAGAATTTCAATATTTAAGTCTGCATATATTTAAAAAATGAATAATTGATTTGTAAATGCATACAAAAACGGCGACAATTACGAATGCGCTGAAGTACCGGGATTACGTTACACTCCAGAGAACTGAAATTTCATGACTTTGTTTCAAAATTCATGACTTTTTCGTGTCCTATTTTCAATTTCGTGACATTTTCATGACTTTCGTGACATTTTTGTATAGTAGACACCCTGATTACAGAAAATCAAACTAACAAATGTGCATTAAGTCTAATTAAAATATACATTGGGATAAATACCAGTATAATTGATAAAAATACATTTATAATTAACTAGCTGCTTACCCATGCTTTGTAAGCAGATAAGTAGTTATTTTATTGTGTTAAATAATGTATCATCAAAATTAACGCTACTACATTATTTTGTGCAGTTTATTATAGCACGGTTCCCATCATACTATGTTATTTATCATTTGATAAGTAATCAAAGTATAATGTTTCTGGACACTGGGGCGCTCCGGACCAGTGTGAACAAACAGATAACCTAGAGATAACCCGTTATAGGTTACCAGTAACAGGAGTTTAACCAGTACAGCTTAAAATTCATTGTCAATAATAAATGGACATTAAAATTTAAAAATGTATGTTTCCAAGAAGTCATTAGGAAACACCCATTATATTTGTGAGCATTACCAATAAGTGTTCTGACTGGGGATGCTGAAGGGTTCGGGATATTATTATCTCGGATAGACCATCACCAGGTATAGCATAAACTCTATGAGGGACAAAATCAGAATTTGTTTAATCTAGTAATTTAAGGTCTGCCATCATAGTTGAAATGAACCGAAATAAAAATAATATAATGAAATAGATAGAATACGGTAACAGCTGTCCTGTTATCTTCCTAGCAACACATGCTGCCTAGGCTTGCAGGCTCTCTTTGTAACCAACTGAAAATTCAAACCCCTCTAAAAATATGAATATCAAAAAAAACTTTCTTAGGAGAGTTTACATTCTAAAGGGAGTGTCCATGCAAAATTTCAAATTTTTCTGTCAAGTGGTTTGGGCTGGGCGATGATAGGTCAGAGAGTGAGTGAGTGGTATTTGACAAATATATAATAGATGTACAAAATGATCTAGAGTAAGGTGATAAAATTACTTTGGTTTTTTGGGAGAACTTCTATCTTTACTACTGCTGCTGCTGCTGTGATGCCTTTTCTTATCACTGCTGCTGCTGTGCTTGTTGTGGTGGGACGATTTATGATTGCTAGACGAACTATGTTTCTTATCTTTACTACTACTGTGGTGGCTCGATGATTTGCTTCTCTCTTTTTCTCTGTCCTTATCCTTATGCTTTGAAGGACTGGAAATAAATTACAAAACACTATTACAATACATATAAAATAGTATTTTCAATAGGTTCCACAAAAAAGCATGAAGTGAAACAAGTCTTAAAGCACATAGTAACTATTGTGAGAGGATTTTTTTAACCCTAAAAATGCACAGCTCTCTAGACATGAACGGGAGTAGGGAGGGAGAAACTAATTAAGTAAATACATACAACAATAAAAGGAAAACTAACTTAAGGAACTAACAGCCAGTAGATAAATATTATAAAAGTAAATACATAGACAGCACAATATTCAAGTTTATTCAATTTTAAGGGACACCAGAGGATCCTTTTATTTTCTGTTCTATTAGATTGTTCCTCAAAGCCAAAAAGTTAAAAATATTAAGAAGTTAGGATTTGGCTAAAGAAAGACATAAATTTTTCCAGAAATCAGTGTTTTTCTTTAGCTGAATATAAATTATCTATTGCTTTGTATTGTGCAGACAACATACTATTTGTAGTTTGATTAAATATACTAATTCTATTTTTATCAAAAAAAGTAAAAGAAAATTACAGGACAGGATGGCACAGGATATCGAATAAAGAGAGCCTTATTAACTCACAAAGAATATTTTTATTGAATTATTACACTGTGGTAGCTTTTGGAGGACTAAAAAAAAGGGAATGAATGAGGGATCAAGTTTTAATACAATGCTTAAGGGGTAATAATACCGCATTCGATCAAAATCAAAGTCATTTTCTTGAATTTTTAAATAACAAATAAATCAATATTTTTCAATTCTTTATATCTAACGTTTTACATGGGATTTTAAAGTATCCAAAAAAAAAAATTTCAATTTTTCGGAAAAAATGGTGGTGCTGTGTCTGACAAATGGAAACCCTTTTTTTTCTCGGCGATAGTCTGCAGGCGGCATTTTTTAATCTAGAACGAAAAACTAAAATTATTTTGAAAGGAGAAGGTTAAATCTAGTATATTATGCAGGATTTTTAAAAAATAATAATTTTTTCAAAAATGGTGAACAATTATTCATTTTTGGGAGGAGATCGTTGACCATAGATGATGCAAGGTAGGGATTGTCGGGGTTCGGTCACTGCTACTTAATAAAACTACATTTTATCATAAAAATGGTTTTATTGTGCCGACGTTTCGGCTTGAACTTCAAGCCGAAACGTCGGCACAAGAAAACCATTTTTACGATAAAATGTAGTTTTATTAAGTAGCAGTGACCGAACCCCAACAATCCCTACCTTGAATTATTCATTTTATATTAAAAAGTCTGTAAAAAATCGGTCATAAAATCATTATAATCCAATGAATAAAAAAAAAAAAAAAAAAAAAAAAAAAAAAAAAAAAAAAAAAAAAGAACCCCTACGTACTTTACTAGCAAATGTCATTAGAGAGCTGCAGTTAAAATTTGAAGTTGATCGGGCCAAAATTAAGACACCAGAGTATCACCCGATTTGAAAAACATAGTTTTGGGAAAACAAATTTAAAGTTCAATGTTCTGAAATGTTCATTTTTTTCCTATTTATTTTTTTCATACTTTCTTGTAATAAAGATAAAAAAAAAAAAAAGTTTCAATTTTCAACAAAAAAAAAACTTGACAATTAAAAACGGGACCAATCAAAGCTCGCTCAAAAAATTATCTTCAAATCATCAGCATCACGTTCACTTGGCATCGGGACTTCACACGGAAAATCGTTTGCCCATTTAAAAAATTTGTCTTCTCATAAACACTCTTGGATATCAATTTTGATTAGTAAAGGAAGAATTTTAGCCCATAAAAAAAAAGTTACAAGGTAGTGTTACCCCTTAAATCAAACGTTCTTAAACAACTACGTTATTACTAATTTTCTTTTATTTAGGATTTAGAAAGAGAGGAGAGTATGGAGAGAGAGAGTGTGTGTGTGTGTGTGAGAGAGCGAGGGAGTGAGTGAGGGGGAGAGGGTGAAGCGAATTAAAGCAGTGTTTAATTATGTGTGTGTAATATTTATAATTTAAAAGCATCTAAAGTCATTTTATTGTTAATGCTTTCACTGGCAGTAGTATTTTCGGTTCAAACATAACTAGAAGGGATAAAACCACCACTCAGACAGAAAAGCCATTCATGAAATGAAAAAAATAAGAAGAAGTCATTTCTTTCGTTCATGCTTCAAAAACAACTGTATCATCCAAACCTGTGATGTTTCCCCGATGAATCTTTCTTTTTGTGATCATGTGAAGAAACTTTCTTGTTTGGAGAGTGTCTAATTCCAAGGCAACAAACAGAAAACAATCAATGTACACAGAATAAAGGCAAACTATCTGTGTCAAAAACACACCTGGTAAGACACAATGTGATTCAAATGAAAAAATAACTTTTTTCTTCCTTCTGAACAAAAGCCAGTTGTTTAATGAGAGTGGATGACATCATCTTAATTTTTTTCTGACTATATATGTTTTTGAATATGTTTGATAAAATGTTGATGACACTAACAAAACAAGTATTGTACAAATTGTTACAATCATTTTGGTTCATGGTAGTCAGTTATGTTGTGGTTTTTAAGTTAATAGATTTATTATTTATTAGACTTATTTAATTTTAAAAATTTGGAGTCAATAAGTATTAATTGTAAAACTGAAATAAATTTCACAAGGTGAGCTTTCCTAGACTAATTATAGGTGCTTTCAATAAAAATTCTTTCTCAGTCACATGTTAAGATCATGGTAGGCATTGAAACAAATTAAGAATATTGAACAAAAACTCACTTGGGTGTAAATAATTCAATGGAAATTTGTAATCAGCTATTTTTTTATGAACATTAGCTTTAAGAATGCATTGCTTATAAAAAAAAACCCTACCACTCTGAGCTCATAGGCTAAAATAGAAAAATGTGGAACATTCTTAATGTGTATTTTGATTCAATAACGAGTGTTTGTCAAATTTGATGAGAATGTGTGGTGTTGAAACAAACAGCCTTCCTTTTCACACACGGTGACACCATCAGCTCTAGTAACACACCGGTAGCCCCCGAGTTAAACCTTTATGTCATTATTTGACCAGGTTTCGGTGACTTTTGTTTCTGATAGGATGGAATCGGAGATCAAATCTTCGATGATCTCCGAATCCGAATGATATTCGGGACTACACATCGATGTAACAGATTTTTCTAACATTAGCTGAGACAATTTTTGTTAGTTGAACCCGAATAACAAAAGTGTGTTCAACGCTAAAAATATATATATCTAAATTTGGTTAATAAAGAGAGATGTAAGTATAGGAATAATAACATTTTATAAGAACTAACATTACTCAGATTTCATATACAATATTATTATTCTTGCACTTGCATCTCTATTTGTTAACCCTTAGAATGCTAGCGGATCTGAGAGGGACCGACCGCCGGGTGCTACGAGCTTTGAGAGCTGATCCTACCCCCAGTGCTAGCCTATTTTCCACCCTCCGCGTGCGACTTTGGTTTGGAACAAGACTATACTCAGACAGAGCTCCCGCCTTGGGTCGCTCTTATTACGTAGATATATAACAGGGGACATGCAAAATTGCTTGTTTTGTTGTAATTTAAGATGCTAATTTCATTAATTGTGTGTACTTTAGTGTGACCTTTTCAATTATTATAACAAGTTTCTTATTAAAATTAATAAATAAACAGTTTCTAAAATAATATTTCAATTGTTTCCGAAATATTTTAGTTTTAAATTTAGCACTATTAGCCCTGTTAGTATGAATGCACCCTTTTATCAAAATATTCATGAAACCACTTTCTCGTCTCTTCATTTTACCCATTTTATGATTTATATCATTGTTATGATTCTTCAATTTATTTAGTAATTTTTTTAAAATATTGATTGATCTTTATTGATAATTTACAATCTGTACAGTTATCTACAATAAGTAATTATTTAGTAAATAACTGGGTCTTTTTTTACTAAAAACTAATCATTTTATTTTTATATGCAACTCATAAAACTGGTTACGTCCAATAATTACTTGCTGGAAAAAAAACAACACTTTTTTAAAATTTGTGTTTTGTATTTATTTTAAAAACAAATTTATTTAAAATAAGTAGTATAGGCGCTAATGACCTACATGTAGATGCGCCGTAAAAAAATAATAATAAAAAAAATAAGTAGTATATTAATTACTATTAATTAATAAATAGTAATATAATAATAAAGTAATGAATTAGAAATAAATAGTAGGTATATAACAAAAATATTAATAATAAACTTATAAATATAAAAATAAATAATAAACCAAAACTAGTACTGAGAAATATTTGTTAGGGTCATATTTCCCCACACCTAATTTAGCCTAAAGGTGGGAAAAGGTTTAGCAAATTTTAGTAAAGTGTCTGCAAACAGTAGAAATAACAACCCAACCCCTGCAGGTAGCCGCCTTGCTACAGTCTGAATTGGTGGTAATGGACCTTTCAGGTGGTCTAGGACACTCCGCTCGAGATAAAGTTAGCTTCCACTCACAATAAAACCGGGAAAAACACACGTAAAGACATTCTTCTGCTATCTAACGGATAGCTAAGTAACTAGACTAGTTGTACAGCCTGATACAAGAGATCTCTGGCCTTTCTGGAAGCAGAGATTATACAACGAATATGAAAACGAATATATTCGTATGTCGCACTCTGAGGAAAGTCCCGGCTGCACGAATATATTCGTGCTTCGCACTCAGAGCATTTTTTTAGAGAACGAATATATTCGTTTATAGCACGGAAAGGGTTAAACTGTCATTTGTTTAGCCTCCAAATTAGGGAAATTTTTATTTTTTGGGTCTTTAGAAATCCCTACAGGAGGCCATATCCTCTAAAGAATAACAGGTAATAGGTAGTTGGTAACAGCTTATTAAGTCTTCAATAGTTTTGTATTTTATATTACATTTTTGTTGTGGAAACGTTTCGGCTATAAGCCATTTTCAATCCAATTGTCTGTGAAATACAATTAATTATACTGGTTAGGATATTAAGTTAAAATATAAACAAATATTGTTTATATTTTAACTTAATATCCTAACCAGTATAATTAATTGTATTTCACAGACAATTGGATTGAAAATGGCTTGTAGCCGAAACGTTTCCACAACAAAAATGTAACATAAAATACAAAACTATTGAAGACTTAATAAGCTGTTACCAACTACCTAGAACATCTTAGTTTCCAACTTAGGATCTACAACATATAACAGGTAATAGTCCGAGAGCCAGTAACTGCACGTTTCATGAAGTGTTTTATGGACCTTGAAATTTTGCTATAATGTACCTCTTGGGTAGATAAGAAGGTATATGTGTGTTGGCCAGACTTACCGTGGAACAACAGGTACTGCGCATTGGGGAAAGGTGCAAAAAAATATTTCCCAAAAATTTATTCAGAAGCCAACTATCTAATGAATAATAAATAAGGCAGACACTTTAAGGGGTAAAAAAAAAATAAAAATAAATAAAAAATAAACTATTGTTTTTATTCTAATATTAAATGAGAGTTTTATTCACGCTGCCATTTAAACCAGGACAGCTGTACAAGATCATGTGAGCAAGTACCAATGAGAGGGCAGAGAACAACCACAACTGCACGGAGCTCTCATTCACTCTTACGGTTACACGCAGTGTACTGCAGTCTATCATAGGCAACATTTATGATCATGTTTCCTGATAATTAAACCCCACAAAAGTGTCTGCCCCTTTGTAATTATTTTCAAATATGTTTATTGAAGACGCTGTTTAAATCGCAGCGTGAATAAAGAACTTCATTTAATATTAAAAATAAAAACATAATAATAATGTTTTTTTTTTATTTACATTTTAACTCCCTCAAAAGTGTCCGCCTTATTTATTATTCATTGTAAAATTGCCTTAATTTGCTATTTTTTTACATTAATGATAGTTGGCTTCTGAATAAAACACTATTTTTGTACAATATTGTTTGGCATCTTTCCCCTATGCGCAGTACCTGGTGTTCTAAGGTATGTCCAGGAAACACATACTTACCTTTTTATCTACCCAAGAGGTACATTATAGCAAAATTTCAAGGTGCATAAAACACTTCATGAAAAGTGCCTTACCAGCTCTGCGACTATAACCTTTGCAATGGAGTTTCAGTTCGATATGTCCCTCAATGCCTTCATGATCAATACCGATGGCTCTTATTCTTCCAAGTACCACACATTTACTGAGAACGTGCCAGTTGATTTTCACATCAACATCAATCTAAGACAGTAGTGCATGTGCTTCATGGAATAGTAGAGCCTATTCTCCAACATTCTTGCAGATCCCTTTCTAACACGTCTAGTGATCTTGCCTTTGGGATCAGGAGTGAGCCCCGCAGAAGGGATGTGGTCCAATTGGAGAAATGCTTCCTCAATCTGCGGCCAACTAATCTGTCTTCTTCCCTTGAATGCCTCTATTGCTAGGCATCCAATGTATGTTGGCTCTGTTGTTTGCTGAGATATCTTCAAGACTAATTTTGACTTTGTAGAAAACAATTCAGCAGAGCATTATATGCTGCTTGACTTAACAGTTAGGACATTTATTTCCTTATTCTTAACTGGCTATTTGTGCAGAGCCACTATAATGGCTCGGACCCAGCCATCTATTGGCACACAGAGGAAATTTGTGGCGGATATCTCACCTTATAAAACTTATTTTAATCTTTCATGAGTACGGCAGTCTTCTGTATCTCTCAAATGAAATAATAATTTTTCTATAATATGCAAGTGATGAAAAAGCAAGGACATTTTTTACAATAATTAGATAAATTCATTCAATTTCCTTCCCGACACTTGCACCTCTGGTCAGATCTTATCTGTAGAATGTTAATTATCCTATCTTTTTCTTCACATACGACATAACTCACCTCTGGTCAGATCTTATCTGTAGAATGTTAATTATCCTATCTTTTTCTTCACATACAACATAACTCACAGATTTAATTCAATTTGCAATAAACTTAATTAACAAATTTTCGAAAGGGGGGAAAATTAAAAAAAAAAGAAATAAGCAATACCTGGAATGAGACGATTTGTGACTCGAGCTACTTTTATGTTTTTTGTCAGGAGATCTGTGCCTATAAACAGCAGAAGTATGTTAACTCACAAGATTAAATTTATTCCTAAAGAAAATTAAAAAAATCAGACGATTGAAATTATTTGTAATACATTTATGCTAGAAATACAAAATACATTACAGATAGCCTCCATTTGCCAATTACTATGCTTAGAAAATCTCGGGTAAAGCAGCAAGTTCGTAGAAAATTACTCTAATATTATAGAATAAAAAAAAAAAAATATATATATTTTCACTTCTTTCTTATCTAGGTGAGCAGTGCATGAGTAAATTCCATATGGAAAAGATAATTCCATACGGACGAAAGAATTGGCATGCGGATAAGGCAGCCAACAAAATTAAATTTTTGCTTTGGTACTGAAATGAATAACTGATTTTGGATATATTTGATGTATATGACCGATGAAACATCGGTTATCAACATATCCCACAGTCATAAAAAGACAACCTTGAAACAATGTATTAACATGGAACTTGAAAGTCTATGAAAATTACTTTGAAACATTTCATGTCATTATTATTTTGCATTTTTAGAAAAAATAATAAGCAGAAATTATGATAATAATGTACAATAGGCCCTTGAAAAAATAACACTGGTCTACAAAATTTAACTTTTTGTGCCTTTCAATTGAATACTTGATTTTTATACTGCTTTGAGGTTACTGAATACGAACACATGAATACATTTTTTAATTAGCTCTTATTTTGAAAATATACCTAATATACAAAAATTTGACTTTTAGTAACTTGTTAAAGTACAAAACAATTTATGAAAAAAAAAAAATGTATTTATTTATTATTATATTTTACTTATTATACAAATGTTCCCACCACATCATTGGAACACCAAAAGGCAATGAACGTGCTTTAACAGTATATATAGTTTTTAAAGTTTAAGATTTATCTTACTTGGATTTGTCGTGCTTGTCACTTTTGCTCCTCTTAGGACTAGGGTAGTCACCTCTTCCTCCATCCTTTCCACGTTTACGTTTGCTCTTGGAATATTCATCATCAAAGGTAACATCTTCTTTCTTTTTATCCTCTTCAGCTGCCTCCCTTTCCAGATCTGACCAGTCTTTCCCTGACTCATCAGAACTGCCGAGTTCATCTACTAAATTAATAAGCCAGTATTATATAGGTGGAGCAATCGTTAACATATAATTATGTGGCAAAAAAAAATTAAAAATGCATAAATTATAAATAACTGTAAATTAAAATAATAATTATTATTATAACTACGATTAAGGAAATCCCTAATAAGGTTCAAAGTGGAGGAGAGTGTGGCACGACTTATGTTCTGGAGGAGTTCGAATTTCAAATGCACACTAAAGATTTGCTCTCCAAGTGTCGCAGTTTGGGGGGTTGATTTGGGATATCGACTGTCTCCAGACCTGCCCAGTCCTTACATGAGTCTTTATGCAAAGGAGAAAATCGGGGAAAAGAGCACATTACTGACCCCACTATCTCCTTAGTGCTATCAGATACCTGTATAATGCCTTGGGGCCTCTTTGCTCTTGCAGCCTGTTCTGGGATTGATTCTTTTCTTTTTCTTAGTCTGAAAGATGCTTCAAAGTACCTCTTGAAGGGACCAAAGCACACACAAATGAATGGAACAAAAAGAAATTTAAGAACAGATTTTAAAAAAACAAATCTACCACTAATTCCTCCTTGATTTAGCATAAATGTTGAACTATCAAGAAACCTTTAACACGTTAACTGCGGTGCATGCCCCCGGGGGCATGCACCGCATATAACGTAAGTGCGGTGCCATTTTCAAAAGATCATTACCTCAGTGCGGCTGATATTTTTCGTGTTTTTATGAATAATTTTAATAATAATGAAAAATGGAACCACTAGCGCGTTTTTTTTTGCGAAGTGACAAAAGGAAATCATGCATTTTATCATACATGCCCCCAGGGACATATGCCACACTGGAGACATAACTTCTTTCATCCAGTGCGGTGCTTGCCTGTAATCCATGCAAAATTTAATTAATAATAATAATCATAATCAAAAGATAATGGACAATTATACATTAAAAAGTTCGACTCGCAGGAACTGCATCATCTTTGCGGGGTTCCGTTCATATCCCTAGTGCAATAATAAAGGAATAGAAGCAGTTATTTGGTAGGATTTGATCTTTTGTTAAAAATATAAAATAAAATGTCAAAGAGAAGGAAGTTTAAGGCAACATACATTTACAAAACCGGATGGGCCTGAAGGAAAAAAAGAAGAGTGTGTATTGGGTGTTACCAAAATTTACGAAAAAGTATGTCCAGCAGACAGGTTACGAAAAACGTCAGGCGTGCTATAAGTTATTGTGACTCGTGCTCCAATAATCCTTGGTTTTGCTTAGACTGTTTCAAAATAATCATAATAATTAGTGCCTTTCTTAGGATGAATATTGAGAATTCGGGATCGATTTATTTGAACTAAATTAAAATAATTTTTGAATATTGAACTTTTTGTATTGTATTGTTGTATAATGTATATTGTAATAATGTTGTCCAAAGTGGTTCTAATTTATTTACCTATTTTAGAACAATAGAATATTCCCTACATTTGTCAAATACATTTTTTTAATTATTTAGAATTTTTTATTTGATCATATTTCCAGAACCTCCTCCTGTTTTTAATGTATACTTACTGATGTTAGATGCAATGATTCTGCAAAAAATCAGTGAATTATCTCTTTCCTTCTGATTGCTAGAGGTCGTTAAATAAGAGCATACAGATAGGAAGGTTACATGCCCTCGGGGGCATGCACCGCATATGTCGAATAATGCTGTACATGCCCCCGGGGGCATGCACCGCACATAGCGAAAGTATGGCCAAACAGCAGCCGCACTTAACGTGTTAACAAGTAAAACTCTTACATTATCACATTCAAAAAAATATAAATACAATTTTGTCCACTTTCTAGAAGTGCAAAGAACATTGATAAAATATTTTCAGCCTAGTGAACATAACTAAGTTTGTTTAGTGAAATGTAATTGCCTTTTACTTAGTTTTTTGGTAATTTTTTATAGTAAAACTACTACTACCAGACAAACACACACACACAAAAAACTAATCATTTACATATATATATATATATATAAATTTTACAATACTTTAGAAATTTGATATCTCGATTCCTTATTTGATTTCAACAGTTAATCAGATTTTTTTCTTTTTCATTTTTCTGAATGAGCAGTATAGTTTTATAAGATAAACTTTCTTGCATTGCTAAGAACACATACTTTTTCATTTAATATATATAATTCACAAAATTTAACATTTAACTCAAAATAAAAATTTACCTTCTGTTTCACTGTCTTCTGATGCCTCAGAATAGTCAGAGTCATCTTCACTTTCTTCCTCCCCTCCACTATCAGTAGGCTTGAAAAAAGGAAAAGAAAGTTATTTTTACTATTAGTTGAGTCAAATTTATTTTAAGTTCATTCAAAGAAATGGATCATAAAGGAACCTTCTATTTAATTTTACAATTTTTAGATGCATTTTTATAATTTATTCATCAATATTTCACAATAAGTTAAGCTGAAATCTAAAGGCAGTTATAGCAGTTATTTAGTCATCGAAAAAATAAATGTAAATGTACTACCTGGGGAACATATCGCACACTGGGAAGAATACTCAAATATATCTCCATTAACAGGACTATTGGGAAATTGAATTTTTCTAACGCTTAGTATCAACAGTGCGCGGCTGCTAGCATTGAGCATGCCTCACCACATCTGCCTCAGATTGAGGCATACGCTGTTCTATGTTAACTAGCCCGATTTCTCAATGCGAGCGGACAAACCACCAACAGCGACACATGGATCGAAAGGTATTTAATAACATAGAAATTTCTAGTGACAAAGCGTGCAATATACAGAGGCTGCTTATATTGTGATGTCAACAATTAATTAGAACAAACAAAAACGAGGTAAGCCACGTTGGTGGGTCAAAAAAATATATTAAAAGTGTTCAGAATATGGAAACACATTGCTACAAGACGACCTAACTGTTCTTTCTGAACTCTTTAACAGGAGCATTTAATGCTATGGACATTCAACAACACATATCTTCTCTTTTGTTTTTGTTCTAATATTTCAGGATGTTTAGAATCACATAAAACGTTGTCATTCATACAATTTCACAATTTGGAGTAAGTTTTCATTTTCAATGATGCAAAAACTTTCGGCTATACAAAACGTGGCAACAAATACCCGTCTCCATGCAACGAAAAGCTAGGACTGCGGAGTCTTTGCATGACCGTTGTACCGACAAGAACATGGATCGGGTCACACAGAGTAACGCGAGCAACCCCGGTATCGACATCCCATGAATACATCCTGAGGCATTAGAAGTGAGCTGCCTGTCGATACTAGGCTTAAGGCACGGTAGTCCAGACATTTAAAAGTATAGAGATTTTTTTATTCCCTGTCATAGAAAATATTCCCATTTTTAGAAATATTCTTAAACCATTACTACCTTTAAGTAAACGAGCTGTTCTAAATAGTATTAATTTGTCTAAAACGCATTCACAGAGTGTGATTTTTAGAATAAATGATCTTACCTGATATGCATCATCTTCCTCGTCGTCTTCTTCATCTTCGCCCACTTCATCATCACTCTCTGGATCTAAAAATGTCCAACCTCCACTTTCGAAGAAACCTTCAGGATCGTCAGTAATTGTTTTCATAATCTTTGTCCAATTAAGGGATTGAATACCTTCTGAATATCGAATATCACATGAGCTAAAAATTAAGACAACATAATTGATAATGTAAACCTACGGTACATATGCCATCAATATAACACAGACATCTTAAATAGTTTATAACAAGTATCTCTATTCTATCTTGTAATGGATAGAGAAAGGCTTAATTAAAAATTACTGTTAAAGAAAAGCAAAACGCTCACTTAATTTATTTATCGCGTTTTAATGAAAATTTTTCAACTAAAGAACAACAAGCAATTAATAACTGAGGCAAACAGAGTCAAGAAACGTTATTGAAAATTGCATAAGAACTGTTTTTGTAAGAACTTTATTAAGCTTTTAAACAGATGCCTTACACTTTTCAAGATTTCCAAAGCAGTTATGAGATATTTAAGATGATACACATTTAAAAAAAAACAAAAAAAAAAAACGGTTCATCATTGAAAATGTTTTCAAATGATTTCTCACATCAAGTCACCTCTAAAAAGTGTACCTTAAAACCTACGATTTTTTTCATGCAATTTTCGCCAAAATAATAATGGTGGATTCAGCTGGTTAAAGAATTTGAACCACCATTATTTTTGCGATGTATGAGTTGTGAAACATGAAATTTTCAGGGTTTCTGGATTGCATCATCAGGTCGACATCATAAGCAAGTTTCCTCCCTATGGAAAGAGGGAGGAAACGCATAAAAGTGGGGGGGGGGATATAATAAGGCAAAAATTATTTAATATTACATCCAACAAATGACTAGGTATTACTTACTTTAACCATTCTTTGACGTGATCTAATAAATTCATAGGAATTGCATTAACCATTGCAACTTTCCTATGGTAGTCTTTGAAAACGAATATCATATCAAAATTCTTTAAGTGAAACTGGACTCTTTCAAAGTGAACTAATTCGATATCCTCGAGTGTTATCACAAATGGAGGCTGAAACAAACAGAATTATGTCACTTCGGCAAAAATTAAATTGCAAAATATGTAAGCAGAGTAAATCTGATGCCTCACCCATTCCGTGAGATTGACTAGACATCCTGAGGTGGGCTGTAAGAGGACAGTACTTCTGAAGGGAGCTCCAGCAAAACCCAATTCTCTAAATGGAGTGTCAAATTCAATTTCTTGTTTAGTCATAGATTCAACCTAGAAAAAATATTACTGTTATTTATTGATTTCTCAGCTTCAAAGGAAAAGTAAGCATTAGAAAATATAAAAATTGACCTAGGAAAATCTACAAAACCAATTTGTAAAGAACAACTAGTTTAGAAAAAGATTCCAATTAGTTTTCAGAATACTGTGTAGTGGATTAGTTGTGCAAATTATTCATATAATAATCATACTATACATAAAACCTATTAAATATAGATACGTTATATGTATAAGAACCAACCGGCAACCCGCACGACCTTAGATGCCCAAGGTGCGGAGCCCGTTTCATCGTCCTGGTTCCATGGGACGGCATTAAAACAGCTGAGCCTCCTATGCTGATTTCTTCTAATACACTTTCGTTATTTATTTATTTATTTTTTTTTTTTTTTTAAGTTTTTTAAAATAACATCAAGCCAAATATCTTGGGATTGGTATAATAGTTACAGAACATGATCTCCATGTACAAACCAACAGAACAGATGTTTCTGCTAAAACAGAAATAAGGATTTCAGAGGGACCCAAACTACGGGGAGGGATCGGAACTTCCATTCAATAGGCTCAAACTGCATTTTTAATGAACTCTAGCGGACACAAGAGAGACTAGAGCTTACAATACTTACAGCTAGATATCGCAAAAAGCAGTCACAGTGTGGCTTTCAAGCCTGTTGTCACAAAAGTGGTTATCAGTTTCCAATGGATTAATTGATGCTATCAGGCTTCATATCAAAACATGGAAAGTTAACACATAACCATTCCGAGAACGTCTTGCTTGATTAACCACTGACTAGCTAGTGATCATAGCAATGATTAAATTATAATAAATAAATTGAAGGCACCTATTTAAGAATTAATAATAAGACAAACATGATCAAAGCCTTTCAGGCAAGGGACGCAAATGACAAAATATTTCATGTTACCCGGGTTAGTATATACAAGACAGTGCACAGAGCAGGAACATACCTCTCCCTGAGTCATGACTGAAATTATTTGGCTCTGGCTTATTTAAACCAATAACTACTCCACGCTCAATGTGCTAAGAAATATAATAGAGTTAAGAGTTTTTTTTTTTTGTTTTTTTTTTATAATGGCGCATTGACAAATCTGGGCCATTAACGCCGACATCCAGGGTACAGTGAGGAATTTTCTCAACGAGCCCAGAGATGAGAAAATTCCTGCCGCCGGGGTGGGGATCAACCCCACCATCTCCCGCTTATGAATCTAAGGCGGCACTAGACCACGGGACACCCCTCTCCCAGTGTCATGACTGAAATTATTCGTCTCTGGCTTCTTTAAACCAATACCACTCAGCACTCAATGTGTTAACAAATATAATAGAGTCAAGACTCCAGATAGACAACACATTGTTATATCTAACTGAACCAGAAGATGTGTCTGTCTATAAGGCTCTAGAATAGGTATTTAGGTACAAACCCCTACTAGGATTTTAATTTATTAGACCACTATATGCACAGAAAATATCGTCTGGCTTCTCTCAATTAGAGCAGCCTGTCAATCTAGAATCATTCACTAACATCATTTAGAAATATATCTTTAGACTCTACAATTCATATGTATATATAATCTCAAACTAAGAGGGTTATAAAAAATAATGGAAAATCAATCAATCCTGAAAAACACAAGAAACAAACCTTTTCACAGAAACTTTTGAAAGCTGTTTTCAGTTTATGCCTCAATTCTCTTTCAGATTGTTCGGCCGCTAGATCATCACGATCATGCATATGTTGGTGTTTACCAAGGTCAGTCGTAATTTCACCCACTTCAGTGTAAAACTGAACATCTAAATGCTTCTTCTTTCCAAACATAATGGCATGCTAAAATCAAAGATTAAATTAGGATCATAAAACAATCATTTTAATGGAGAAATGAGTAAATGATACAAGCTTATTTTTTTAATTATAAACAATTTACTAAATATAAAGCTTAGAGCATATTCTTAGAAATATAAACCTATTAATAAGGGTTCAAAAAGTAATTAAGCTATTGCTTCATCGCTTTTCCTGTTTTGCTCCAGATTCGTCATTATATCCTTTGAGGATATACGTCTGCTAGTAAAAACTTATCCTGGAATGTATTGGCGATTTGACTAAACTTCATAAATTACAATAATTATGAATATTCTAATGTTTATATTATTGTTTAAAAAATATTTATATTTTGCCATATATAAAAATATAATTAAGAATACTTTACATACAGCTATAATAATGCAGAGATTGACAATGGCGTGAGTTGAAAAGTCTCAATAAAAAATAAATTAAGATTTGAAGACCCCTTGGAGCTGGCATAAGCTTATAGAACCCTCAGTCTTCAACCATTAAACTAAAGAACAATATGAGAAAAAATGCCTTACTCGTAAATGAAAATGAAGAAGAATGATCATTTCTCCATCACATGGTTGAAAGAAAGCATTTTTGATATTGTTATAAAGTATATCAACTTTGTCTCCTCTAACTGAAGTGTAACGAAAGCCGTTATTGTGTGCTTCCAGTGATCCTGCAAGGATAACAAATTAAAGCATTGATTGAAGCAATAAGAGATTAGAGTTCTTAGCAGTTGATTAAGAAGACTACATATTATACATTCTAAACTTTTTGTAGGAAGTTTAATTTTCTGTTTAGCCATTAGCAATGCACAAGCAATAGATTTTATTACAAATCGAGTTGGAGGTGATGGTACGGTAAAATGCAACGCTACCTCTCGGACTATTGCAGGGTGTCTACTACTTTCGTGAAAGCCAATTTCGTGACTTGAAGTGCAAATTCCGCCCCCCATTAAAAAGAAAATAATTTCACTTAAAAAGAGAAGGCCTTAAGTTTTAGCTTAAAATCATTTGTAACTTAAACTTTCGCGCGAATTTCGCTCCAAAAACCATGTTCCGGTGGGCGGATTCTGCTGGTTAACGAACTTGACCTTTCAAATTAGACAAAAGATTTGTGTACCAAATTTTATCAAAATCGGACCATTATTCGCTGACGTATGCCGCAAACAGACAAATATATATATATATTCGGTCTCTACGGGTTCCGAAACGCAAAATTTTCTAGTCGGCACTTCCGGATTGCGTCATGAGATCAACCTTATAAGGGGGGTTCCTCCCTATGGAGGGGGGGGAGGAACCGCGCTAAAAGAATGGAACTTTTTCTCAGAAATGTCAGTGATCCAAGACGTCAAGAGGTTAACCTCATAAGCGGGGTTCCTCCCTACCGAAAAAGGAAACGCTCTTATGAGGTTGACATCATGACGCAATCCGGAAATGGCGACACGAAAATTTCACGTTTCAGATCCCATAGATCACGAATATGACAGTTGTTGAAATTTGTATTGGTGTATATATATATTTATATTTCTTTTCTCTCTCCCATCAGCTCAAAAATGGTCTGATTATGATGAAATTTCGTACAATAATAGTTCGTCTAATTTGAAAGGTCAAGTTCGTTAACCAGCAGAATCCGTCCACCGGAACATGGTTACTCAAAGATGGTTCTGCACAATTGTGGAATTCACACTAACTGGATGATCATCAATAGTATTCTCTATACATAACTTTAAGGCAGGTATCATCGCATGAGCCCTTGCTAATACCTGCGAGTTTTCAGTCCACCGGATTGCACAGAGTTTTAGTGGAAAAAGATAAATTCCAGAATCTTCTCTTTGAATTGAAAAATTTCGTGACATGGCTTCCAAATTGATGACTTTTTCGTGCCCTATTTTTCATTTCGTGACATTTTCGTGCAGTAGACACCCTGTATTACTGAACCCAGAATCTCCCAATTTATGCCTGGGTGCAATGTAAATTCCACTAATTAATTTATGTATTAGGCAAGTTAATTCATCAAATGGAGCCAAAGGTTCAGATGAAGTTCCATCATATTTATTTGAAGCTAGACAATGTTATTGACATATAAGGCGCAAAGTAAAAAATTAATGTAGGTACACAGTTTAATAATGTTGGATGGATGTTTTTAAACAACAATAAAAATGTATTCTTTAACACAATTTGAAGTCTACATTTATATTTTAAAATCCACCTCCAATACAAAAAATTAAGCAATAGATAAATATAAGCATAAAAATACCTGTCATTCTCTTGTTGACAATATTTGGCCTAATGTAGAGATCCTTGAGCTTGGGATTTCCTTTATTTTGAGACAAAATAAGAACATCTTGCTTAACAAGATCTTCCTTCTCTTTCTCTTCTGCTTCCCGAGATTTAAACTTTTTCTGGACCTCTTTTATAATACGGAAAGCATTATTTAAATTGGCTGATGGTGCAACAGTTTCTCCAGGTTCTTTTGTATTTGTACTCCGGTAAGTTCTGAAATAAATAGGAAAAGTGAATGAAAGTGCTCTTATAGTTTATAAAAATCATTCAGAGTTTTGAACAGAAATTTGTGAGAGCTTTCTATGATTTACTAAAAAAATGTAACCCTTAGCGGTCTGAGTCTTTATTTCTTGAATATTTCCATATGGTTCCACCAAATAAAGAAAGCAGGACCGTCTGCCAAGCAGGGACTGGCATAAACAGCCCCCGCCATTAGTCCGTGTTCTTTTTTTTACCTCAAACCCGGGTGGTCTGCGTAGTATTCTACGGAATCGCAAATTTTGTTTTAGTTGTCATAAAAATATGTATTTTGGTTCAAAAATTTATTTTTAATAACAAGAAAAAGTAATTTATACAAATATTCGGATAAATATGTCGAAAGTTAACTATACTTTTTGAGGGAATGACACTTTTCCAATGTAATAAGATGGATTCCTTTTTGTGTAATTCTTGTAAAATTTTTAAAATATCTTCGCACTCCATTTCAAAATACACTAGTTACAATAAAATGGTAGATGAATAGGAAAGCTGAGGATAAAACAGCAGCCAAAATCGTTGCGAAGACTAACAAACAATTAGGCATCACTTCTAGAGTTTGTGATTCATACGACGTCTATCTCTTTTCGTCTATCTCTTTTCGAGACGATTCCTTCCTCTCTGGAATTAAAATGTACGGCTGATCATCAAGAATAGCATGCCATGTTAAAAATATACCTAGAAGCTCAAGGCAAAGGAATAGAGAGGCAGGAATTCGATGACGAGCAGGGACTGGTATAGGATTTGGATTCAAATCCCGATCTGGCAAGCTGAAATTTCTAAAAAATAAAGATTTAAAATGCAAGATATTGACAGAATATATCTGTGTATTAATGAAGTGGTTCATTAAAGTTACTTACACTTCTTTCACATAAGTGGCATCAGGTTGAGAAAATGCTGCTCCTTCATTACGAGCCATAGTAGCACCAGGGTGAAAAAAGTTTATCCTGAGGTAGGTGTAGTCTCCTTCTACACTCTGCGAGATGTTCTTAATGGTAGATATATGGAAGGGTGTAGGAATTCCAAAAATTGGAAGAATTACAGTTTCATACTTTCGATCTAAAATAAAGAAAAATGAACACTTATGTTTAATGAATTAATTAAAGCTTATGCTAAAAGAACTTTACTACTGCTCTGAAGGAATTAGAGAAGAAAACTTAGTTAATCAAAATTAAATAATAAAATATGCTATCCAATTTTATTGTGATGCTTATCATTCTGCTTTGAATTCAATAATCATTACATATAGTATTTATTTAGTTCTAAGTTTAACCATTTTGATGCAACGACCGAGAATACTCGCCGGAGAATGCTGTGCTTCAGACGTGACGCTCGAGTATTCTCGCAGGAGAATGGCGTGTGTCAAAGGCGACGCCCGAGTATTCTTGCCACAGCTGTATGTTTTCGATGCGAGCCCTCTTTAGCCTTGAGCGATCACAGAGTGCTCTAGCGGGAATGGGGGATAATTTCTAGTTGAATATTTCACTAGAAATATATATAACAGCGTTAGATGTTTAGAGATAGATAGAGATTTTACCTGCGCCCGTACCTTGTCCTCTCTACTGGCCCTTGTAGAGACTTCAATACTGGCTGGTTGTTTTGTTTCATAGTCAAAATGGCAGATCGTAAGAGAATGAGATTATGGTAAGACGACGAGCTTTTGAAAGTGCAATTTCGTCTGATTCCACGGGAGAAGTATCCGACGATTTACCGGAAGAATTGGCGTTAGAAGACGAATCTGCGCTCCCTATAACCCCACTATCGAAGTTGCAAAGCCCTTATGAAAAAGGAGGATGGGAACAATTGTCAAAATGCTTGAAATTAAAGTCTAAGAAACAAAAAAAAAAAAAAAAAAAAAAGATTATGCGTATGGCCGCTCTAGGAGAGGGAGTAGGTAGCAGATGCACACCGCCTTCAGGGACATTATCTCTCTAGCCCGTGTCGCATCGAAAAGGTTAATAATTTGCTCTTAAAAATTAAAGGAATAAAAGTTGTAGGCATAGTCTATATTTATATAAAGACATAAGTACAAAAGAATAAACTTACCAACATATATTTTAAGATCTTTAACTTCAGATTCATTGGGCATTTGAGACCTGCTTTTATAAGAAACGTTGCTCTTTCTAACCTTCTCCTCCTGCCTACCACTTCCCTGAGCGGCAAGTCGTTTCTTGGCAGCTTCATTTAACTGTGCTGCTAGTTCCTTTTGATGCTGCTTACGCTTTTCTTCAGCAGACGAATCTTGCTGAAAAATGTGTTAACGGATCAAAGTAAAGTGCATTTATAACAACCTTTGAAAACATATTAATACATATTAGTATTAAAACTACTTACACGAAGCTTTGAATCAAGTACAGCACTTCTTTTCCCTCGACCCATAATTGGTTCATTAACTGGCTCATTTTCCTTTTCTTCTTCATCCTCATCTTCCTCGCCATCTTTCAGGAAAACTCCTATATTCTTCATTTTTTTCCTTGCAGGTGTTAATATGGTTGCAGGAGATCCCTTAAAATTAAGTTAAAATTAGAAATAAAATGTTAAAAAAAAAAAAGTCTTTCGAGGATAAAAAATTAAAACCTTAGTTTTAACTTTGTATCGCACTTTAACACTGTCATATCTTAAAATTGACCAATTTTGAGTAAAACCCCTTTAACACATTCAGGCTTCGAAAACCATTTTCCTCAGGCCCAAGTCTTCCTTTTGTATAGTTATTTAGGCAAATGTATAAAAAAAAAAAAAAGTGAAGAAACTTTTGAAATTATGTACTTTTAGTGGATTAATTACAATTTAGTCAAGCGTCAAATACGCCACAACAGCAGGCCCACTGAAGGAATTGTTCATACGATACCAGACCTAACGGGGAATAACGTAATGACTTCCCAAACCAAATACAAAGGATATAGTACAAGGCCTGGAGTAGTGGGGATAGAAAGAAAGCCAAGCTATCTGCTGACGCATTAACTCTGTAGATTAATAAGCTCGTTTCGATGAAGAATACTGTTCTAATTGTAGGTCCTTATATTATAGTTGAAAGTTGCTTGTGATGGTTTAAAGTCGAAAAGTATTTTATAATGAAATAAATGAAATACTTCAGATAAAATAATGACTATTCTTTTTTAAATTAGAAGTGCTCATCACAGAACAAGAATATCAATCAATGTGTAAGTTCCTTCTTTAAAAAAATTCGAATCTTAGAATTGATTTCCATAACGTTCAGATATTAGATTGGTAACAGAGTTCCCGAAAATGTAAAAGAATTATTATTTTAAAAACTTACTTCATTCACTATTACTGCATCACCAATAAATAAAGCATACGTTTTTCCCTCTTTTTCTTTGGCATCAGAATTAGTTAAACCAGAAAGACCAACGTTCAAGTTGTAGACTTGGTTTTTCAGGGCAACAATTTGGGTTTTAGGTCCGATAAGTAGAGAACTTTCTCGGAATTCAATCCCCATAGCAAACCTGCATCACAAATAGGTTAAATATATTTATTAAATAATATAACTGCTAGGAAATGAAAAGAATAATGAACATTGTTAGGTACCCGAAATTTTTAGTAAGGTGCTCAACAAGCTCAGGTTTGTTCTTCTTCGTGAAGTCAATTCCTGTATTGTAAACATCACTAAGTTTTGTACCTGCTTGCAACTTTTTTAAAAGTTCTTCATAAAGATCCAAGAGAAACCCATAATATTCCTGGAATAATAATAGTAATAGTAAACATTTTTCCAAAGAAATAAAAAGTTTTTAGAAATTTAATAATAATTTATAAAGTACTTTAAAAAAAAAATTGAAGCTCCAGAAAAGCTACGACTACAAAATAAAAAAAAAGTCATTCTTTTTTAAACTAGTATAATAATAGATTAGCTTTAATACTAGTGTAAAAATATAATGTTATTAGCTATTTTCAATTAATTGTAACTTTTATTTTATAGAATGTAGCTCTATTAAATTAATGGAAGAAGGAAAACAGTTTAAGGGAGAGAGAAAACAAATAACTTAGAAAAGGCAATTTTCTAATTTTCACCGCCAATTTTCTACCGGGAATATATGCCATGCCCTTTTCCCTCCATCTAACCATCTATTTGAACAGGCAACGTTATAGTCTAAATTGTTTTCAGCCTTAGCTTTGGCTAAGTATTGATAAACATTGAACTACCTCCTTTGCTTGACTTCTCATAGCCTTCCCTAGTCCTACACGATACATAATCTGTTTTTTTTATTGAGTTCCACGTAGGATGTTGTTCATTGAAATAGCAATGCAAATGGCGGACCCATCAGGAATAATTCGCGCGGAATTCCACCCATTCAGGATTTTAACTATTCCATCTAACTGAACGGACTATAGTCTTGCTTTGCCATCTGAACATATAATTTTTAATTAAAAATACTCTGGTTTGTAAGAATTCAGTAGACCAGAGGGTAGATAAGAATAAGTCTAAAGGAGTCTGGAAGGTGAAAAGAAACATTTATACCAGAAGGTCTCTATAGTACAATACTAGTTTAAAGGGGAGGGATGTTAGTTGCATAAAAAATAATACGTTAACAATTAAACCCTTATTTTAAAAATCATATTACTATTATGGATAAAATACAAGTATTTTATATGCCATATAAGTAATTTTTACCTAAATAATATGAATTTTATAGAATATTTAAAATGTGTACATTATCGGGGTTCGGTCATGTGATTGAATAAAAACTACATTTTATAACTAAAATGGGTTTTATTTAGATCTATAATATACACATTTAATTTCTCAACGGTCGACTCTCTCTTCTCAATTAAATATAATATTTGGAATTAATGTACCAATAATAATTGTTTTTAGAGCAATAAATTTATGAATCTTAAATCCACATGTGTGGTCTGCCTTATCACTAATACAAAAAAAATAAATAAATAAATAAATAAAATATATTAACATCAGGAAATAAAATTACCTGAATTTTGTCAGTAGGATCTACAAGAAACGTTCGAACAATATTAGAACAGTAAGATTTGTACCGTGCACCCAGGGAGCAGACAATGGCCCCGAAATGAAGATTATTTTTATCACTGAAAATAATAAAATGGTAATAATATAATTTTTTTTTTTAGAAAATTCTTCAGATATTTGTTTACACAAACACATATATAAACAAAATAAAGAATGATGAATATTTATTTGGAACAAGTAAATACTACCTACTTTTTTTAGATATAAAAAATAAAAATAAAATTATTTCTTCGACTGTGTTGTGACTGCCATATATATATATATATATATATATATATATATATATATATATATATATACACACATACGTACATATATAATACATACTTTCTTCTTATTGAAGATCTTTGTTCTCTGCCAGCAACCTCATACTTTGAAAGTTATATTAACATATTAAAGAAAAAAGATTTGTGCAAAAACCTCTTTATTCACCCAGCTTACTTTTAAAGCTTACAAATTTATTGCTACATATTAAAAAAAATATATGTAACTTCAAGGAACATTTTCAGTGTAAATTCCAATTTATAAGCTTTTAGCTTTCCATAAGCAATCAAGAGAAAGTATAAGCTTGCCTTTGACTGATACATTGTAAATAAAAATGTATTTAATTATCTGCATATATACAAATTCATAAACATAATCTTACCTGACTGCACTGAATTTCAAGTTATAATTTCCACCACTCTGAATGATAGGGGGATAACACATGTCAACATTAGATGGATCAACATTACTGATATATTTTTTGTCAGTAAGAGAACTTTCAATCCCTTCAACCAACTTGCTATGTTTTACTTTCTGTAAAAGTTAATAACTAAATAAATATCGTGAAAAATGGTAATGAAATATAGTTTCAATTAAAAAAGGGCTGTTAGAAACTATCTAAATGCAAAAGTATTACCTTATCAGAATCAATAATGTCCATAATTTGTTCTTTTAAATACTTTGAAAATATATCAACGGTTACTTGACTGGCTTTGCGAACCAAACTGAGCTCAGATTCTTCCTTTGTTGACATAATAAGTCCTACTGCACTACTGACATCCACCTAAAGAAAAGGAACAATAATGAGAAGTGTTGCCTTCATGTTTAAAAACAACGGAGTTATATAACCAAACTCCATTTCTCTTACAATTGAGTTTTCTTAAATAAGACCAAAAAAAATACATATCAATTTTTACTTTTTCTTCCCTTGAGCATAGCTAGAGCAAGTGGGGAAAACATTTTAATGTTTTACAATTTATCAGAGAAGAAGCGGAATCCAAATTAACCCTTTTATTGCACATTATTATGAATATTGTTGATGGTTGTAGCTCAACACAACCATCAACCATCAACAATAATGTTGTTGGTACGGCTCAACACCTATTTGCAGGGTTATACACAGAGTAGTAGGGGAGTCACAATTTGGATCACCTCATATTATAGAGGGGTGAGGTTAGCTCAGTGGTAGAGCACTGGACTAATAAGCTGGAGGACCTGAGTTCAAATCCCGAGCAAGTACTAAAGATTTTTTCTTCTAGTGTCTTCGTTCATGGGTTGAATTCCTCCCTGACCATCCCTAGGCCAACCCAGCCTTTAATTAATGTATTAATGGGTACCTTGGCGCTAATGAACCTATAAGTCGAAGCAGCAAGGGGAAAATCAGGCGGTCGGAGCATAGTACTGACCGCATGTATGGTCATGAATCAGATACCTCTATAGTATCTGTCCCTCAGGGCCTGTAGCGGGACTGATTTTTTCTCTCTTCATAATATTATATGATATCAATCACTATCAATTATATTGCCATTTCTTATCTGAGTGACTTTCTTTTCCATGATAGAAAATTTCATTTAGTTTAGTATAAAATTACCACTGTAAAAGACATTTGACATTATAAGTTAATAATTCTAAATATATAACATGTGATGCTGAGAGAGACGAAAGAGTCGGTAAAGAGTAAGGAATAAGAGGGAAGAAATAAAAAAAAAAGTACCCCTTTCTTTGCTGGCGAATGAAGAGACACGCAGCCCCCGGTATGGCTCTGGGTGTTGTTAATGTGCACGTCTCCTATTTTTAAACTGAAGCAAAGTTCATAATAGTGAAGTCTTTATTGGGTGCTAAAGATCAATAGCAACATTTTCATATTTTCAAAAGAAATTTATTGTGACCATCCTTACAATACTTACTGATAGAAATTAAGCTATTCCAAATGAAGTGGCAGTTTCTATTCTTCAATGGCTCCTATAAAAAGCACTATAAAATTTAAACTCCCCTCTGTAAACAGATGCTCAGCAGACCATCACTGATAAGGACAATGCCTCTTTTAACAAACACATAATCTATAGAACAATAAACAAATAAATGACTAATTTTGAAAGAATAATATGACTCATTACTATGTGAATCAGCTCTTCTGAAAATATAATGGAGGATGTAGTTTATTGTCATCACGCTACAAAATATATCTTATGGACTAGATTTATCACTATATTTCAATTATTAAAAACAGAAATGACTGGATACCAACAAATTATCCATCCTCGAGAATCAATTATAGCAGTGAAGATATAGAAACTACCACATAAAAGGGGGCTAAGCAATTGCTAATCAATCTTTCTAAAATCGTTTCACCACATTTATGTTTATACCTACACAAATAATTGAATTAAAATGTATTTATTATTAAACTTGTCATCAAAATTTATTTTCTTAGCAAGTTCCAAATTATTACTCATATAAAATCCAATAACCAATATAAAAATAATAGTAGTAATAAGATCACGGATATTTAAGAAGTATACAATCAAGCACTGACTTGAGCTTGGAGAAGAGTGATTCTTTAACCACTTCTGTCTGACATTGTGTACGTTGAAGGAGGTAGGAAACAATGAGAGATGTGCCCTGTGTTCCAAGCCTCGAACAATCTCTCACGTATCCATCCTCCCACAGACACAAAGGTGCGGATGTCCCCGCACGTATGCCTCTTCTCATGTGACACAAGCTTGCGGAAACATCCCCAGAAAGGAATATCTACGTCTCCAGCTTCCATGCCTAGTCATAGAACTGGGCAAACTGACCCAGAGCTTCTAACACACACCACTGTGACTGTAACCAGCGAACCTGAAGGGCCCCTGAAACCAACCCATCCCGTAGTACAGTTTTTGGACTATGTCCATCAAGGCCTTGAATGGTCACAGGCCTGGAGAAAGATCTCTCCTATGGTTTCCCTTTGCCCAGGTACCAGGGGGGACTTACCCTGGTTCACCAGGGAGAGGGAGGGATCCGTACCCTCCGTCTGACAGTCACCAAGAACACAAATGCATGAAATGGACTGGATATATACATAGTGCAGTCATGAAAGTGTAATTCCTGGCCAATGGATGCAATGAGACTTGACCAATACTTTTTAAATATCCAGTAGACAAATGTATAAGTACATATATAAATTAATCATTTCAATTGGATATAAACCCCCGAAGTAAATTGAAACCCCAGAAAACGGAGAAAACACACTCATCATAATAATAGGAATAAAAAATTACATTTTGGAAGTTTTCACTTTTTAATGATTTCTTCCAAGCCTCGACAAAAGGTCCTGAAAAACTATCCTTTGCAAATACTCCGATCGTTTTGCCATCTTTGCTACTTTTGATAGCTTCAATAAGTTTCTTGAAATTTCCTGAGTCATCATTCTGAAAATGAAATTGAACTATTAAACAGAGAACTGGTTATAAAAACATGTATGTTTAACAGAGAAAAAAAAAAGTCCGTCACGCAGGAGCTGCATAACTAAGCACTTTCCTCAGAATTTGGGTAGTGTAGACTGCTTTCCAGAACAATTTGCTTAAAATATCCTACATAAATAAAATAAAAACATGAATAGTTCTCTTTTAAATTTGTAATGAGTAACTGATCAATTATTAATTTGCTTCCAGAGTTATGTTTACACATAGTACCTACTACACTACGTAATAAATACAAAAAACCTCATATTATCGTATTTTGATCTAACGCAGGAACAGGATACAGTCACTCTAGTGGTAGAAAGCCCTCCTTGCGGCGGCTTTGTGAACCTACGTTTGGCGGGCTTTTCTATTGAAATATATTACAAATTAAACCCCCGCTTTACGATTGACCGATTCAGATAATTTTTACAACACTTCTTTCTCATGAGTTACCCACGACGTATACCGCGTTTCGTTACAATCCAGCAGAAATTACGACCAGTATGAGTATATTAGGAATTTGGGTCCGGAGTAAACCCCCCCTTCTAATGAACCGATTTAGTTTATTTTTACAACACATATTTAACTGTAGATTAACACTACGAATACCGAGTTTCGTCGAAATATACCAAAAATCACGGCTGGTAGTGGTGAATTGGTATTGTGGGTCTGGAGTAACCCCCCCCCCCATCCTAATGAACCGATTTAATTTATTTTTACAACACATATTTACCTGTGGATTACCACTACGAATACCGAGTTTCGTCGAAATATACCAAAAATCACGGCTGGTAGTGGCGAATTGGTATTGTGGGTCCGGAGTAAACCCCCCCCTTCTAATGAACCGATTTAGTTCATTTTTATATCTCACTTTTCTCTCTATATTACCACTACGAATACCAAGTTTCGTTGAAATATAACAAATATTACGGCTGACATAGTGAAATTAGTGTTTTGGGTTCGGGGTAAACCCCCCCTTCCGGTGGACCGACTTTGGTGGTTAACGAACTCGTTCAATCGTTTGCTAATTGAATGCTATATACCAAGTTTCGTGACGAAAAAACAAAAACTCTGGCCGCTATCGTGTTAACAGACACATATATATATATATATGCATATATATATATATATAGATATATATAAATTTTAACGGGGGTCATTTTCGGTGTCTACTAGGTAGGATCGATAAAGATTTGAAGAAATTTTTCAAAAATTCCGTCATGAGTCCAACCTCAATAGCTACTTTCCTTCGGAGGAAAGTGCTAAAACATGTGTAAAATTTGTTAAACAACACAAAACCAAAATAATTCAATTCGTGTGTTAGGTCTTGGAATAATGAAGAGAAAACATAATAACCTTATTGTTAATAAAACAGTTTCATGCTGATGAAAAACATTGCTCTGTATAACACAGTTTCATTGTACCAATACTAACAAAAGAAACCAGCCAGAATAAAAATGAACCTATACTACATATTTCACTTAAACATGGCAAATGACCAGCTTTCCTGAACCATAACTCAAACTCTGATTCAATGAGTAAAAATAAATCACCTAAAGATGCATACTATTATCAAATTCTTTTCAGGCTCAATTTTGTTTAAAATCTAAATAAGGAGTATAGTTATTCCAAAAACGCATTAACTTTAAGTATTTTTTATGTGATGTATCAAATGTATATCAGCTTGGGAAACAGTTTATCAGTTTTTGCACGAACTAAGCTAGCTAATTAACTATATTTTATTAAACTATATGGTAAAACTAACAATGATTGAAAGAATATAATTATGCCGACTTACTAAATCAGCATATGTACGTCAGATTTCAAAATATTACAAGTGATATCTCTTCTAATTCATTACTTGGATCCAATTATATTTACTGGCCTTTCTAGTAATTTATTCCCATGGTCTGTATATGCAAGCCATCTTTAATGAGCATTAAATTAAAAAATACTTTCGAATACATGAAGTTTACAATAACTAATAGAATGAACAAAAAAAATAGTCTACAAAAGAATAAATTTAAAAACAGAAAAAACAAGCAACAATTAAAACCAAACTATACTACCTTTTTTCAAAAATGCCTTTAGAACAACAAAAAATGTTGTAACCTCCACCTGCTCTTAATCTTAAAAAATTAATTCTTCCAAGAAGGGGTACACAAGTTATCATTCATATTAATAGAAATATTTTTTAATTATGAAACTAAGATCAATAAAATACATTTTCTCAATTAAAAGTAAATCTTGTTCAGTGGATTTGATTTAGGTTACTTTTGAAATAATTAATCATCGATAAGTACATTTACATGTAAATGTGATAAAAACGTTTGACGATATATTTAGGGCAATTTCAGGTTGAGACTCAATGCTCGGCCTGACATTTTTTGTATTTAATAGCAAGCACCACTGAAAAAGAGGGTTTTCAAAGAATATCTGATAACCAAGGAAGCACACAATAGATTACTTTTAGGTAATGTAAACACAAAAAAAAATCTGATCTATAAAATTAAGATATTTCTGTACCAAAATACACTAGTTAAGAGCTATACTATGCTTTGCTAGTCTCAAAGATTTACATACCCGATCACGAACATGCAGTTTAACTGATGGCAAACCATTTTCTTCTTTCAGTTCTTCTATTTGTTTCAAAAAATCTATCTTTTTCTTGGATGCAAGGAAATGAATACCTTCAAAAGTCAATACCATAATTGTGTCCATCAATTCATACCCCAGAAGCCATGTCTGAAATAAAAAGAAGTTTGAAGATGAGAGCTTGATGCCATTTTACAATGGTTCACTGAGAAAACAAAGTGAAGAAATATATCAATAAAGAGAAAATTAGCTCTAAGTACCTGGAGGGCGGTAGATTTACTATAAACCACATCATCATCAGCACCAGTTGCTGTAACAAGTGCATCAACTTTTGGGAACTCATCACTCTTTTCACTCTGTAAAAAAAATAAGTAAAATCAAAGATCATGTAAATCGAGAATGTGAGTGACAAAAACTGAATTGATGAAAGAAATGAATGAATTCTGAACCTACAAATAAACAACTAACTTATATTTCTACTTTATTGTTAGTAAAAATTACCTTTAAAGCGGCATATAAACGGCTCATTCGCCGATGAAATGCTTCTTTGTCGAGTGTAAGATTTGCCATCTTTAAAGTTCCTTAAAACTAATTGTACTTATAATTTCGTACGAAAGTACGTAGAGAAACATAAAGAAAACTTAAACCTCCCCCAACCTAGCCTAAAGGAAACAAGCAAGCTGCCCTCTATCTCGAGTAGTCAGATTTAATATGGCGGGAATAGCTATCGAGATATTGAGATCAAGAAACTCTAGTAGAAAATATGGCCGACTGCTGATCAGGTGATTAAGTTCTTTAACTTTGGTGTTGTCTTTCAAAGGGCGACAATGTCTTCACTCGTTAGTTTGAATCTATTTAGGAATATTTCAAGATTAAGACCTTTGACACTAAAACCATCTTATATCCGATGCATTTCGACTTCCAAGAAGAATCGTGATACTGCTACCATCTCTAGTGAAGTTAAAGATAATCAAGTATGTGAGGTAAATAAGAAGAAAAACTGGATCAGTTATGGATTTTCAGTTGACGACTACGACGAAGATAGACATTTCACTCATTTAATATTATTCTGTGGCGTCACTGTGGTTTTTTGCTTTGGAGGTTTCCTTTTAGCCTACAGGCCTGATGATTTATCTAGGGATTGGGCCCAAAGAGAAGCATTTTTGGAACTGAGAAGAAGAGAAAAGCTGGGCTTACCCCTTGTAGATCCTAATTATATCGCTGAGGACAAAATAATATTGCCTTCTGATGAAGAACTTGGAGACACTGAAATAGTCATTTAAGGTGCCTAATATTATAGTTTTTCAAAAGTTGCTTGGACATTCAGGTAAATTATTTATAATGTATAGATTGTAAATAAAGTTGTTAAATTCTTTTTACAACTTTCTATTTCATTCTTACAGGATATATAGCCCGAACTCTACCTTACCTTATCCTAATTTCTGTGTCATTTATTAATTGGATTTGTTTTGACATTTTATTTGATTTGTTATGGTGTACTGACATCTGGGCCATTAGCGCCAACGTCCATGGTGCAACAATGGTCATTTACCAACTACTGTTGTGAGGTATTTAAATTGGCATAGTTCTCTTGAGGGGCCCTCAGGCTGGCAAAAATGATGCTCAAAACTTTGATGAAGTCGGTTTTGTGCAAAAATATTGTGTTTGTGGAGAAATATTGTGTTTGTGGAGAAATATTGTGCCAAAAAAGGTTTATTCAATATTTTGTGGGACATCCAAAGTTTTCTGAAAGTTTAGTAAATTTTTGTGGACCTGTCAATATTTTGTAGCATGTGAATATGAAAGTGCAGTGTGAGGGGACTGACAAAATATTGACAGGTCCACATAAATTTTCTAAACTTTTGAACGTCCCACAAAATATTGAATGCTCCTTTTTTTTTGTACAATATTTTTGCACAAAACAGTGTGAGGGCCCCTTTAGTAGACCTGTACTAAGCCTACAGTGCTGTGTGTAACGAATGAAGTACTCGTGCTGGTAGTGCTAGCCCGGTTCTCTATTTGTAATGCTGCAATTTTCATGAAGGAGAGATGTTTGGGATTTGTTCCTATTAACTGAGAAATTTGATAGAATATTTTATCGACTTTTGGTTCATTTTTTTTTCTTCTTTTTTGTAAGGAGAATGTTCTACGTCATGTCAATAGAAAATTTGATGGACTGTTTGCAACAGAATCCAAAAAAAAACAAATTTTAAAAAACAAGTATTTGAGGGATATGAAATCCTGAATTTTGTATTAATTTTGGAGGTAATTAATAACAAAGGACCCATTGCAGTTTTGTAAGGTAGATATAGTCCCCATAGCAGAACTACGGTCGACATTGTCGCAGAAAGACGACAAGGGCTGCAGAAAGGTCAGCCTGACCGACCTGTTGTTTTTTAAATAGTGGCTGCAGGAAAAGTCAATAAAATTATTTTTTGCAGAAAGATATGCTGTAGAAAGTCAAAAAAACTATTTCTGCAGTATTATTAAATTTACTTTAATTATATTTCAAGCACTTATTTATTTCCGATTATTCTTCAAGATTATCTCGCTCACAGTTCATATTACACGCAACTAGAACCGCATGGGACTGCAGAAAATTTTTGGGTTTCTCAAACTCCTTTGCAGAAAGATTAAAAAGGTTCTGCTTTGGGGGATATAGTCAGGATTCGGTCTTGGTATCTTAATAAAACTGCATTTTTTATAATAAAATGTGTTTTATTTCTGCTGATGTTTTGGCTTGAAATTCAAGCCTTCATCAAGGCAATGGGAAGAACTATGCCTCACAGATGTGCAATCATTTGTGGAGAAATTGGGTTTTAAGAGAGACCATACTGCCTTATAGCTCATTACGCATCAGTGAGAGATCATACTGCCTTATAGCTCATCACGCACCAGTGAGAGATCAGCGTGGGGAGAGCATCTTTGTCAGATCACAGCAGTGATAGGGCTAAAACCAATAAGTTTTTAAGAACGGAAAAATTTGATCTTTTTACGTAATATATTGACAATAATTGAAACATCAGGCCAAGGGAAATTTAAAAAAAAGGTCATAAAATTTAATTTCAAGGAAATGATGATAGATTGATCTTATCCAAACATTAATCGAATCAATATTTGTTCTTGGGCAGCTCCATGATGATTTTTTAAAACTTCAAAGGGCATTAACTTTTGATTAACTATCAGAAATATAGTAATTTTGCAAACATACCATTTATTAAATGGCCTATGTAAACAATTTCAAGAAGGATAAAATACCTAAATATTATAGACAATAGGTGTACCGCCAAAAAAAATCATCCATCTAAAAGAAGGACCAAACACCAAATAATAAAAAGACAATAGATTTTCATAAGCGATGTATACAAAGTGTGATTCAATAGTTTTTTTTCTTTACGACGCAACGACCGTATATATATATATATATATATATATATATATATATATATATAATAATGAATAAATATGATTTGGTCATATGCACTACTGTTATACAAGCTTAGAACAATTTAGCTTGGAATACTGACGAGTGTGCCTTTTTGAAAGACATGTTAGTCCCTAGAAATTTCCATTTCCAATAATAACATTTGGTTTCAAGGGTGGACATTTTAAGGAGGGTCCACATGCTCAAGCAGTTTGAGCAAACTGGCTTGTGCAAGTAAGTTAGCACAAGTAAATTGTTGCATGTGAACACAAAGATTTGGATAGCCGAAGCTAAAAAGTTTGGCTGTGTGAAATTCTTGCTGGAAAATCGGCTTGAGGTTGGTGTATTGGCATGAGCGTCTGATAACATTTGACCCATTGTTCCTGATCCTGTATCAGTTTAATGTTTCTATTCAATTTCGTGTTTATTTGTTCAGAATATCGAAAGGAAAATAATTTATTGAAAAATGCAAGTCACCGGAAAATCAGGAGTGTAGAATCCACCGAACGCAATGCTAAATCTCATACGTATAACTATTTAATGAAGAGGACCAGAATGCCAACAAGAAAAGTGTAGTATAAAAAATTAAATTCTCTAAATCAGCTGCTGTAGAAGAACTCATTTATGGTACTTTGAACAATTGTTCAAACCAAACTGAACGTGTCACTGGTTAATTTTCTGTCAATTTATTTGCACAATCCAGTTTGGACAAAATTGTTTGAGCTTTTGAACCTTGTCTTATACATGAGCATTGTGCACTATTCAGATGTACATTGATTAAAGGAAATTTGATATTGTAATATAAAATTGTTTCCCATACAGAATATTTATATTATATTTAAACATAAATATATGTTATAGTAAGCTCATAAAATCTATTTATATTCTATCCTATCAGCTACTGGTTAATCTGCAATCCTGATTCCCGACGCTGCAGTGAATGAAAACCCTATCTTCTATTTTATGTTATTTTTAATAATAAAAATTTGGTTTGTATTCTTCTAATTCACCTTAAAAAACACTCCAGTAAAATATATAGTACTTCAAAATAGCTAAAAATATTTGTCCACAATATCCTAAGAAATGAACAATACTTCTATTCTAAATGGAATGGAAGCATTTGCCTTAATTGGCCCTAACAGAAACATCGAACATTTAGACTGTAAAGATCCTGAATCAGGATGAACAGAAGAAATCTATAGCAATCCAGAAAGTAGATTAATCCAAAATAAAATAATGAAGATTGTAACATAATCCCAAAGAAAATCTGAAACAGCGAGTCTTTATCAGACCAGCACAACATCATTTCAAGGTTGTGAAGTTTGGGAGGTGATAGAAAGAAAATTAAATTATATAAAATTTATGGTTTCTTTGATAAATAAACAATATCATTACAATCAAAATGTAAAACAACCGTATAATTTGTTACAATTAGATTGCACTTTAAAGACTTTTATTCTGTCTTAAAAAAGAAAGCATGGACAGCTAGAGACAATATGTGAACTCTTTTCTTAGCTATTACAAAAAAAAAAAAAAAAGATTGAACATAACAGGATCAATAAAAGATGGTATATTTTAACAAAACTGATAACTAAATTAGGCAACTATGGAATAAAAAAATATACATTGTGTAAAATATTCCCTAGAATAAATATTTAACATCAAATGAATAAAAACCATTCAGTTTATATTAGCAAGTCATACCCAGAAAAAAACTGTAAACTCAAAAATATGCTCTAGGCTAAATTAAAAGAAATAATACAGAAATACATTTTCCTTGAGTTTGAACAAAAAAACATAAATAATTAATGTAAAATCACTGTGTAGCAATTAAATTTATGGACATAAAGAAAGCGTAGAAAACAGAAACTTTAAACAAAAAATTAAGATTAGCTTAAATTTTCAGACAAATCAATGTTACACTACATGTAGATATTCACAGGTGCAACATAATGCTCGTTCAATTGTATTCAACTTTACAATAGTAACTGTGTCTACTGCTAGATAAATTGGTTTAAAAAATAAAATGCAACATTTTTAAGAAATTCAAAAGCATTTTTTTTTTTTTAATCTAATAGATAATAATCATAATTTTGAAAGTAAAGCATCTAGTTACATGCTGGGTATGAGCTTCCAATAAAAATTCCCAAAGAAGAAAAATAAATTTTGGAACAGACATTTTCAATACAATGTTCAGTAATCAATGCGACACAGTAACTGTTGTAGAGGCTTTCTTTTCATTTTGAATAGCTTCGATTGTATTCAATGGCAGTGTTGCGCTAACTGTAATTGGTGGCATCCCAGGAAGAGATATCGGGGTTGTAACAGCTTTACCAGCAAATGATGTATCTATAATACCTGAAAAAGAAGAAAAAATTAATTCAGAATGAAGAAAATACAAATCTAATATATATATATATATATATATATATATATATATATATATCAGAATGGTGAAGATGAGTAGTTTTCAGTAAAGCAAACAGTAAGGCTATAGGTGTTAATGACCTTAAAGGTTGACACATTAAAAAAAAAAATAAAGAAAACGAAGACTTTGTAATTTAGGTTCCAAGGAAATTCAGACCTGGGGAGAGCCATCGCTTTAACTTGGTCCATTTTTGCTAGTTTTCAAAATTTAAAAAGGTAATTGTTACATATGGTATCACCACTAGTTATAAATGAAATTACTTAAAACAAGATAATAAGAACACATGTGTTTATGCAAACAAAACTATTGATCTTATAGCATCCGCGAATGTCATTGTATTAAAATGATATATATGGTTTACTGATGTTTGCAGCCCATTTTATATACATTTATGTATCATTTCCATGTATCTGGTACAACTACACAATACGGTTGTATTTTTCTTTCAGTAACTTCTATCAAAGTTGATCCTGATCTGTCCTCAACTAATTCCAAAAAAACAGAATAGAATTCTATTAATTTTAGCGAATGTTGTGGTACTGTTTTGTTTTGTTTTTGTTCTTCTTTTTCTTGACGTGTCACTAACTTTATCATGAGCTCATCGCTATCATTACGAAGCTCATCATAAAATAAATAAATTTTAGCGAGGAATTGGATTGACTAGAGTTTGATGTATTCTTCATGTTATCCTTCATAACCTGCAAAAAAAGTTAACTTTAATGCTTAATAACTTTTTTCGTAGTTGAGAGAATTGATTTTGATCACATTAACCTTTTTATTAATAAATATTGCTTGTCATAATCTAATATGGGTTATAACCGTAGATTAGGAGTCAAGTAGTAATAGATAACCAGCAAAGAACCTATAAGCTAATCAGTAAGGTTATCAGCGAGCATGAGTAACTTATAAATCACTACTGCTACTTCAAAAGTAACTGGATGTGGTCTTCCCAAAAAGACCCGCTAGGATATTTTCATTCAACTGATACCAAAGGGTGGAAATTTGCCCTAGAAGTGCGGACGTACAAATATATACCTATATATTAGTCTGTTTGCTCTCAGACAAATATATAAGCAGTATAGGTTTGTAACAATTTCACCACACTGCACTAATGTGACCCTATTTTACGGTACACTAATTTCCTGATAAAGGAAAGAGATAAATAGCTCTTTTTTTTTCTTTTTTTAATGTGAAGTTTGTATTTCAAAAAAAGCCAACATTTAAACAACATTTCAAGTATAAATAAAATTACTTGAAGGCACAGCAGAACTTGTAGGGAAAACTGTAGATGCGACTACTGGAGCTATAGCACCCTGAGGAGGTTGAGGAAAGAGGTGTTGAGTCGTACCTATTTGAGTAGTGCCTTGTTTCCATGGTTCCTAAAATTAATAAAAAAAAAAGGATTAATATACAGTGAAACCTCCCTATAGCGGACACCTCTGGGAGAACCAAAGTTGTCCACTATAGAGAGGTGTCCGCTATACAGAGGGGTTGGTTGAGATGGATACGTACCGAATTTGTACATTTAATTCATGTTTTAATTAACCATTTAATAATTACCCATAACAAGTTTTTTTATAAGTATATAGAAAGAAGTTCAATAAGTATAAACTTAAAAAAAAGTTTTTATTCTAAAAAGTTTAAAGCATAAAGAAGTTCTTAGTTCTCGGACAACATTTTTGTCACAATTTCCGTCCATTTCTTCAAAATTTAATCTTCCTTTTTCGATATTTCTGCTGCTTGTGTTTTCCCTATCTTAAAAAAACTCAGCAACTTTACGCACACCACATTCTTCGCGATTGGAAAATGTTATCCCGTCAATTTTTTCTTTCAAGAGATTTTCGATCTTGAAGAGAAAGCACGATACTTACTCAACAAGAGCTAAAAACCAACTGAAAAGTGAAGTTCTGAGGAAGGAATGTGAACCGAACAGAGTTTTGGAATATTCCCGGAACCGTGATACCGCGTAGGCAAAGCAATAGTAATCTGCCAGCGGGAAAATCATATGCTTCTGCTGAAAAGAAAAGGGGTTCCTGTTGTGAAATTCCTAGGAAGATATTACTTGTCACTATTCTATATATATATCTTATTCTTACAAAGAGTTTGTTATTGTTAATGCATTTTTCTGGAAACCTACACGGATGGGAACCCTTCTATAAATAACATTAGCTGTAATTGTCCCTAGTAAGGAGGTAAAAAATCAGGTTTTTCTGTCCATGTCCTATTTACAGAGGTGTCCGCAATATAGAGGTTTATTTTACCTATAGAAAAATTCGGGACTGTGAGAAAATGTCCGTTAATAGAGGTGTACGCTGCAGGGAGGTGTCCGTTAAGGGAGGTTTCACTGTACATAGTAAATAGTTTGAAAAGAGTTTCAGCATTAAAAATTAGCATTCAAAAAATATAGAAGAGTAAATTTTAATGAATTTGCAATTAAAGTCTGTGCTTTTACAAAAACCTCTTTTTTAGAAAAAAAATCAGATCACTTAAATTACCTGGATTATGACATTTGTAGGCGGGTATTCCGGTAAATACGATCCTGGAGGTATTTGATTGTTCTGGAACTGCCCGGGTATGTAATGATTATCAGGATTTTTACTCAAATGTTCAGAAGTTTGATAATTAGGATCAGCATAGGCATTCTGTGTTCCTGAAACAACATCAACAGAATGAGAAGGGTAAAGTCAAATAAGCATATTTTATTTATTTTTATACATAAATATTTTCCTGTTTTGGAGCCATAGCTAAGCTTTTTTCTTCCCACTATATTTTAAGCCTTCACTCTTTAGTCTTGTTTACATTGGTATTAATAGTAGTAGAGTACGCTTCTAACAAAATGTAAGGAGTGCCTGCTAGTAATGGTAGAGTACTAAAGATAGTCCAGAGTAAAGCAGAATGGATACCACACGTGGAATAAAACACTATACTACCCCCAACCCCACAATTTTACTCTAATCAACCGGTTTGATAGTTTCCTCTACCAATGTAAACAGGGTGGCTTCAGTAAAGGAGAGTATTTGCACGTGGCTTGAACTTACAATTAGTTGTTTTCAATAATTCAAACATTTTAAGATTTTGAGTGTGTGTGTCAAAGAAAATTAAATGGACAGAAGACGAAACTATGACATTAGTGTTATTATACAAGAATTACGAGTACACATGGAATATCAGTAGCCCTAATTTTCTTTTCATCAATTTCATTTAATAAAATTGCTGCAGCTTACACTAGGCATTTTTTAACCCTTGGCGGTCCTATGCCGGCAAGGGACTGGCATAAACAAGTTGTATATATAGTCTTGTTGATTTATCCACTGCCTGTCCTACTGGTCCTAGCAGGGACCGGCAAGCATAGTTAGCACTAGAGGTCCTATGCCGGTCCCTGCTCGGCATCGAATTCTTGCCTCTCTAGTCCTTTGTCTTGAGCTTCTAGGTATATTTTTAATTCAGCGTGCTATTTCATTCTAAAGAGAAGGGAATCATCACGAAAAGAGATAGGCGCCGTGTGAATCATAGATTCTAGAAGTGACGTTTAGTTGTTTGTGCTAGTCATCGCAACAATTTTGGCTGTTGTTTTGTCCTCAGCTTTCCTATTCTTCTACCATTTCATTGTACAGATATTAACTATAGTATTGTGAAATGAGTGCAAAGATTTTGCCAGAATTACACGAAAAGGAATCCTTCTTATTACATTGGGAAAGCGTCATTCCCTCAAAAAATATAGCAAACTTTCGACATATTTATCCGAATATTTGTATAAATTACTTTTTCTTGTTATTAAAAATAAAATTTTGAAAGAAAATACATATTTATCGTATTTTTTTTACAACTAAAACAAAATGTGCAATTCCGTATAATACTATGTGGACCACCCAGGCTTGATGTAAACAAAAGGACACGGACTAATGGCAGCCGGTGTTTATGCTGGTCCCTGCTTGGCATAGGACCGTATGGACAGTTCAAGAAATAAAGACCAAGACCGCTAAGGGTTAACAACTGTTCGGTACTTCTGTCTAGCCTGCTTATTCATTGTCACATAACATTCAGCACTACTATTTAAAGTAAACTAAGCTCTACTCTCTTTTTATATTACTGGGGAAGTGTAAACAGTTACTCTACCAAAATAGATAGAGTGGAGTAGTTGGGCAAAATAGTATGCTAGTCAACTCTACTACTATTAATACCAATGTAAACAAGGCTTTAAGCATGGGACACTATAATAGGCGATATTTTTTTATTTTTTTTATCTAAAATACTTGTTATAATTTTTACAATTAATAAGTAACATCATTAACATTACTAATCTCTGAGTATCACTTAATCATATATATATATATATATATATAATAAAAATATATATATATTTAATAAAAATATATATATTTTTAATTTACACCGAGCTCTAAAAACAATGTGGAGGCCTGGTGGCCATGGGCGTTAAGGCGTGAGCACTTAACGCTCCGTGCCAAAGGGTCGTGGGTTCGATTCTTACTAGGGATGGTGGCTTTGCTTTAGAAAAAAGAAAAGGCATCAGCCCTGTCCTGGCTAGAATAGGGTGGTAACCTATAGATAACCCCCCCTAAAATTCGGAGTTAATAATAACTGGACGTTAAAATTTAATTTAATAATAATAAAAACAATGTTACTAAATAAAACATACCTGAGGTATAATGAGGTGGAGGTTGTGCATTATAGGCAGCATTAGGGTAGACCATTCCTTGATTTGCTCCAGCGTACAGAGGTACGGTTGTTTTTGCACCTGCAAGAGCTGGATGAGGCTGTGTGGTATCTATTCCTATATCAATCGGCACACCACTTAGATCGTTGTTTACAGTTGGATTTGCCTAGGAGAAAAGCAAATAATAAGTACATGAAGTGTTTGAGGTGCTCAGTATCAATTGGTTTAAATGTTAGAAAATCCAAAAAATAGTAATATGGCATAAATTAATGTATATTTTCCAAACCTGTAATTCTAAATTTATTCTGGAGTGTGGATAATCCAAAAATCCTTCTTTCAACAATATTGCAGAGGTTTATAATTGGAGAAACAAATTTCAAGCAGTTTATACTACTTATCAAAAAATATAAACCAGGCTAAACATGATTCAGGCAGGCCTGTCAGTAAGACCTGAACAGTCTGCCAGAAAGCAGGTCGCATGAACTTGTGTACATACTCCGGCTGCCTGAAAAGTCTTAACTGACAGACCGGCCGGAACATATACACGTTCAGGCTTCCGGCTTTCAGACCTAACTGACAGGCCTGCCTGACCATGTGTAGCCTGCTTAAGATATATTTGTGCTGGGAAATTGCAATAAAATAAGGAGCTCATTTTACTTTTTTTTTAAATTGGAAAGTATAAATTTTAGAGTACATATTTCACAAAATAATTCTGTCGAAAAAAATCCAGTTTATTCTACTTTATCACATATATTTCACAACAGATCAAAAATTACAAGGACCATTTTTAAGCATATGATCCCATGATAGATAGTAGACATTTTTGAGAAGGTATATATTGTTGGGTTTCGCTTGTGTGGTTCATAAAACTAAATTTTAAAGATTAAAAAATGTGTTATATTTTTCCTGACGTTTCAGCTAGAGATTCAAACCTTCATCGGGACTGTAAAAGGGACAGACAGAGTAAATATTAATATTATATATCGTATGAATAAAAAAGAGAAAAAATATACATACAGGAAGATTAATGCTGACAGATGGTAAATATATGTTACAGTTAGAGATTAAATTAAAGGCAGATGGATACGGATTTAATGGATACCATCTGTCAGCATAAATCTTCCTTTAGGTACTTTTTTTCTTTTATTCATTTTTTTTATAAAATAACTATTAGTATTAACACTGGCCACCCTTGCTTATAGCCCTGATGAAGGCTTGAATATAAATTCGAAACATTGGCAAAAATAAAACATTTTTTTTTATCTAGAAAATGTAGTTTTATTAACCACACCAACAAACCCCGACAATATATACCTTTGCAATCTCAACGGTCAACAATCCCCTTTCAATGTAGAACTTTTTGTAACAGGTGTTACTAATATTAAAAGTTGAATAATGCATTAGTTGAATTACACAGGTCAACATTTGATCTAAAAAAAAAACACTCGTAGCCTTTTATGGGGGTTTTTGGGGTCGCTGATTACGATGTGCGGGTTGGTTAACCTTCATCACGTCAGATTCGAGGTAATTTGAAGGTCAAATAGAGAAAAAAAAACGTAGGAAAAATCTGAAACAATTTATGCGTATGTTTTTGAGGCCCTTGAGTCCAATTCCGTAGTTTGTTTCATTCCTGGGAGTCAAACGATGTACGGGTTTCGACTCAGGCACCTCAAAAACATAAAAAGCATCAAGGTCAAACAAATGATGGATTCGAAGTCAGGGACCTCAAACAAATATGCATGAATTGTTTCAGATTTTTCCTACAGTTTTTTCTCTATTTGACCTTCAAATGGTCTTGAATCAGATGTGATGAAGGTTAACCAACTCGATCATCGTAATCAGCCCAAAAACCCCACAAGGACCACATCGCTCTGAGTATTTATGAGGACTCTGAAGTTCATGTTTTTGTTAATTAACATGAGCAAAAAGATAACTAATTTTTCAGCTTCTATAGAATAATTAAGGAAGCCACTAAAAATTCTCCAAATATAGGCCTGGATTATTTATTTTCAACATCCAGTTGTAAGGGGGGGGAGTCATTCAGCAATCCCATATAATAGGGATATTCAACATATTCATCTATGCATGATCTAAACGATAAAGCAAAGAATCTTAAAGTTTTAAAAAAAGGAATGATGTTTGGGTTATAAAATATTTAGCTATGTTAATCCCAGCAATCTGTTTATTTGCATAATTGAGAACTAAAACTATTTTAGGAATAAAAAATATTTTCATACTTGCGAAGATATAAAATCTTGGCTATGTGGTGCTGATGGAATAGGCTGTTTCTCAGTAAGAATAGACTCTGAAGGTGTCTGCTTGCTGGGAGGAAGAAGTAATTTTTTCTCAGGTTCAATACTTCGGATAGGTATTCGATGAAGGTATCCATACCCTATTCCACACCCCAGGCTGAAAGGATATAGCACATGCAATAAATAAAAAAAAGGAAGACTTAAAGATAACTTTCATCGAGTATATTAAAAAAGCCTGACTCGCAGGATCTGCGTCATCTTAGCATAAATAGCGTATATCTGGTGTGATTAGGAAAGCTTAAAATGGAACAAAACCAACTTTTGAAACTTTAAGTACCGTTATCTCCTACTGACATGGCTATATAGAAATTTACACTCCACTCTTTTTTGTAGGAAAGTTACTAGGTGTTCGAATATTCATCTTCAAATTAACAATTTGGCAACCATTTCGAAAAGATTTAATTCAAAACTGGTTGAGGCTGTTGATAAAATATATTTTTTGTAGTACTTCTACTTCAAATGTATAATATACTTTAAATATCTCTAGTTTTGATGGTTTGGCATGTGAACAAGTTCAGTCTGACGTTTTTGAGTGACCGAAACAAAAAATCTAGTTATTCTTCAACTGACCCTTTTCTCAATATTCTTATCTTCGTGGACGGCGGAAGGTCAACAAATAAAATCTTCAACACTCAGTATCACCAACTTTATTTCATCCCTACATGTTTCACACCTTTATTGGTGCCTCTTCAGGGGGAAAAAAATTACAAAAATAAAACTTACAGCCTACACCTGAGGAGGATAACCTTCCACCAGTACGGCCACGTCTAGAATGATCATGGTCTGAAAGAATTCAATATGGCGAAAAATAAACAGCTGATCGATAATCGATATGTCATACCTTTAAAAATGAATTTCCAGAAGAAATATAGTCCTAACAATTAAAACCATCTTCCCACCTTCAAAATAAAAACATAATTTTACTTTTTGTCAAATAAGATAATAAAAATAGTATTTAAATGTAGTATTTCCGTTTTTTTATTTACCACTTTTTTCCTATTTTTTATAAGGAATTCATCACCAAGCCACTAATTGACACCGATATGTGATTCCCCATTTGAACGCCAAATCTCTGTTTGTAAATTCTGTTATTAAATCTAACATATCCATCTTTAGTGCACAGCTTTATACCCTCAATAAATAAATTCTTATCCTTAATTTTTGTATTAGCAACTATTTCCTCCCATTTATTGTTAATGATTCTGATAGTAGTATCTACGGATGTATTTGGAAACATATTTATTACATCAAATGAAACTAATTTATATCCAGGTTTTATTGTAACATTTTCAAGTAATCTAATCAGCCCCACCCCGTTCTCTACGTCAAAAGGATTATTTGTAACAAATGGTTTCAGTTCTTTATCAAATTGTTTTGCTAATTTATGAGTAGGAGAATCGGTAGCACTTATGATCGGTCGTAATGGATGATTGTCTTTGTGTAATTTTATCAAGCCATACGCAAGTGGAATACAGCTATTATGATTGATATATTTTAGTCTATCTGTTTTGTTTATGAACTTTTTCTTTACCAAAATGTCCACAAATTTAATAACTTTATTTGTTAACCCATTAGTAGGATCGTTCCGTGCCTTGCTCAGAACAAGTCCAAAATATTTTCCAGAAATTAAAAATAGATTAAGGTCTACATTCAGAAAAAATTGTTATCCTAGTGAGATAATAGAGAATGAAATTAAACGAGCAGAGAAAAAGGTATAATATGGAAGGAATACGCAGAGGGTTGATAGCAACAAAGATAATTCTAAATTTGACACACAGGTTTTTAAATTTTCAGATGAATTCTTTTTGGAGGATAAGAAAAATGTTTTAAAGAGGAAAAGGGATGACGATGAACAAAAGGCACGGAAATGCATAAAATTAGAAAATATATCTACTACTGAAAGTCCAAATTTGAATTGTGGCAATAGTTTAAAAAGAAAAAGAGAATCAAGTGGTGGATCGGATGAAAAAACTAATTACATAAAAAGAACTAAAATAATGCAAGCAAAAATTGATGATTTTTTCAGCAAGGGAATTCGAATGGAGAAGGACAAAGATATATTGAGGGAAAGCACAACGCCATATAATAATCATATTTATGAACAATTAGGCAGAAAAGGATGTAAGTTTTTAAAAGATCAGAATACAGAACAATGCCGTTATTTTGGCTTCAATTATAACCCAATAATTTCCAACAAAATAAGACATATATGTAAAGATATAGGCAGGATATCTTGGAAATATGACAACAGAATAAAAAATAGCTTTAGTCATATTAAAGATAAATTAAAATTAAAAGAAACTAAATACAATATCTACAAAATTAACTGCAATAGTTGCAATAAATCATATATAGGGGAATCGGAACAGTTACTTAGAAAACGAATTAAACAGCATGCGCAAAGTATTGATAAAGGAGAGAATAAAACAGCGTTGGCTTATCATGCTATAAAATATAAACATAGTTTTGATTTTGAAAATATTAGCACATTAGGTAAAGAAAGAAATAGATTGAAAAGAAGAATAAAGGAAAAAATCCATATCATAAAAAAAAGGAAAAAAGTGGTAAATAAAAAAACGGAAATACTACATTTAAATACTATTTTTATTAACTTATTTGACAAAAAGTAAAATTATGTTTTTATTTTGAAGGTGGGAAGATGGTTTTAATTGTTAGGACTATATTTCTTCTGGAAATTCATTTTTAAAGGTATGACATATCGATTATCGATCAGCTGTTTATTTTTCGCCATATTGAATTCTTTCAGACCATGATCATTCTAGACGTGGCCGTACTGGTGGAAGGTTATCCTCCTCAGGTGTAGGCTGTAAGTTTTATTTTTGTAATTTTTTTCCCCCTGAAGAGGCACCAATAAAGGTGTGAAACATGTAGGGATGAAATAAAGTTGGTGATACTGAGTGTTGAAGATTTTATTTGTTGACCTTCCGCCGTCCACAAAGATACAAAAAATCTAGTTTTCTTCCTCCTTTTGTCACAAATGGGTAAGTTGTAGGGCCTTGAAAGTGGGTTCATTCAATTCCCCACGTCAAGATATCTAGAAAGCCCCAAACTTAGAAGCCTATCTATATAAAACAGTAATATAATATTTTAACACAAATTTTGGCAAAAAAAAAAACAAAAACAGTGTTCTGGTATACCAGAACCACATACATGTGGATGGTTAATGAACCAGCTGTTTTTTTGTTTTAGACCAAGTATTTTGTGCCAAATTAACTCAAAATCAATTTGGATCATTCTTGAAGATGCAAAACAGTTTACCTTCCTTCTCCAGGCCAATTGGAGTTTGGTGTAATAGTGACTTCCCTGCAAGTATCTTCGTCTATATTATAAACATACAACTTCAGACATCGTCCTTCGTGAGCCTCTATCAGTGTGAATAAATCCTCACTTTCATGAAGCACCGAGTCTGCACCAATAATATAATCTGAAAATGGTTTTAGCCCAGCCAATTCAGCTGGTGAAGATGGATGAACTTCCTAAAAATAAAAAGGAAATTATGGTTTTACTGTATTTTTGTAAACACTTCATAAAAGGAGAAAATTATTACTACTTTTAAAAACGACTGACTTGAAGGAACTAGGTCATCTAAGCGTTTTTCGTGTAACACTTATATTTATTGTGATATAGAAAGCTTTGAATAGAAATTCCTACTATTTTACCTTCATTGGAATGGAAAAAAAAAAAAAAAAAAAAAAAAAAAAAAATGCTTCCAAATTTTCAAGCTCGTCCTATCGTAGTTTATGCTTGAATCTATTTTTTAGTGAATTTATTCGAATTTTGAAAGATTGCTTTCAATATAGAGCAATATCTCAACTGTTTATGGGATATTTAAAAATGATAAAACTGCTAGTCTGTTAATAATATATACATTTTTTAATATATTTCTACCCCATATTGTAATCAAAATTGAAACATATTAGTTATGTAGAATGTCAACCCAATCTGTTATCCTGGAGTACCTGAAACCAATATTCTAGTTTTTCCCTTCAAAAACCAGTAAAATAAACTAATGAATAACAGTCATTCTCCAGCTATCGATTTTAATTTATGGACTCTTTTGAGTTAAATAGCTGATGCTCAGCTATGTAAATTATTTAAGTTTTAGCCGTTGTTGCGTGAGGCTAACATAACAGGAACAAGGTCCATAGCACAACGGAGTCGTATGCACGTGGTCACTGCCTGGGAACGGAGCATGTCAGGTACCCAGGCAGAGGCTAGACACAGACTGGCTTAAATGGCATTAGATCCGGCTGCAGTGTTGTTCAGTAGCCTAGCTGTAGCAACTCCAGTGTTGCCACGAAATAAAACTGAGAAGTTAGGGGGGCGCCGCTACATCACTTCCCCCCAATGACATCGACACAGAAGCAGGAGAGAGACTCTTCTTCGATGAGTCCTGATGTCCGTTGATGGCTGGTCGGCTTCTGTGACGGGGGCATTTTCAGTTGCCGTAGTCTGTTCTGATGGATGGTGGCTTGGCGGTGTCCTGCTGATCATGGATACTGGCCGATCATGTACGGGTGATTATGATCATGTACGGGTGATTATGATCACGTACGGGTGATTGATGATCACGTACGGGTGATTGATGATCACGTACGGGTGATTATGATCACGTAAGGGTGATTGATGATCACGTACGGGTGATTCGTGTAGGTTTCGTTGCACTTGGTAAAGGTTGCGTGGCGCTTGGTGAAAATTCGTGGTGCAGATTACGGAGAGGGGAGAGCTGACCTTGTTTGACAGTGAAAAACGTCTGCCGGTCCATTCAGGGTCACCCGCGAGTCCTGTGATCCGGGGTGAGTAGGGACAGGAAGAACGTATGTCCCCCTCGGGATCAGGTAGTAATCTGGAAATTCACCGGTTTTATCACGTCGGGGTCACCACTTTAGCCGTTGTTGCGTGAGGCTAACATAACAGGAACAAGGTCCATAGCACAACGGAGTCGTATGGGCAGTCGTCACTGCCTGGGAACGGAGCATTTCAGGTACCCAGGCAGAGGCTAGACACAGACTGGCTTAAATGGCGTTAGATCCGGCTGCAGTGTTGTTCAGTAGCCTAGCTGTAGCAACTCCAGTGTTGCCACCAAATAAAACTGAGAAGTTAGGGGGGCGCCGCAACAAAGTCTTGAAGTAACCCCTAGCTTTAGAAGGTTCAACATCCTATTGCTAAACTCCACAACTAGTTTTAAGTAGTTTCATGCTCCTGAAGAAGCATTGATGTGAAATAGATATAGCAGTTTCAATAAAATTTGTAACAAGTTTTAATTATTGACCTGTAAAATACTTAATTTTAATGTCCCTTTATAAGCAATATAGAATTTCAAGGGTCTATCTAATGATATAAAAGAAATGTGGAGACATTGGATCACCTTTTGAAAGCATTAATAAAAGATGAGTCTATTTTATTTATTTGTGATTTATTATTTTTTAAGAAAGACAACTCATTCCTATTGCAAAGCAAAATATGCATCTAATATAAAACTAAACAAAATGAATTATAAATACATACCAATACATGCCAAACATTTTCATTTGCACCTTCGAATGAACAGAAACGGATACTAACACCCAGCAAACCTTGTCCTCCCCATGAGTTGCTGGGTGTAATTTTAACGTTTCTTACAGATTGGGTTTTACTGCTGTAAACTGTCATTGTAAGCTCCTTGTCTATACCAGCTTTCAATAAATCTTTTAGAGTATCATTATCTTGATCCTACATAACAAAAAAAATAATAAAAAAAAAATCGGTACATTTTATGGCCAGCAGGATTAGAATTATTATTTCCCTTTACATATAACTTACAAGTCGAGTATTATCAATAGCAACTATAAAATCAAAGAAAGCCTCAAGACCTGCGTGTTCCCCAGGCGAATTGTCTTGAACCTACAACAAATTTAATAGTTATTCTGAGTTTTTAAAGGAGCTACACTAGCAAAAACACAATAAACATATGAGATGGGTAGTGTGCATTGCATTCCTGGATAATTTCCTTAAAATAAACTACATGTAAAAATAATAATAATAATAATAATAATAAAAGAGAATAGTTTTGCTCTTTTAAAATTGTAATGACAGCAGAAGCCGGATACAGCACCCCTGATGGTAGAAGTAACAACCAACACCCGAGCCGGTTTGGCGGATTATTTTTAAAACATACCTTTGTCTTTAGAAACCCATGAGATATATCAAGTTTTGTTTCAATACAACAGAAATTATGACTGGTATGAGCAAATTGGTAATTTGGGTCTGAGTAAACCCCCATTTCAGATTGACCGATTTAGTTTATTTTTATAATACATTTTTCTCTTTAGATGCCCAAAACGTTTACCGAGTTTCGTTACAATATAACAATACTTATGGCCGGTATGGGCAAATTAGTAATTTGGGTTTGGAGTAAACTCCCCCTCCAGATAGGCCAATTTTGCTGGTTAACAAACTCAATAGCTACATTCTTTCGGAAAGTCCTAAAACTAAATTATCAAATATTATTCATAAATTACTGTAATTAGGAAGATGGGAAAAATATTTTTGCTCAACAATTGGCATTCAATCTCCTCCAAATGAAGAAAGAGGATTTGAAAGGCCAAAGTCAAGTTTAATCACTGTTTAACTGTTACTCAATTACTCAATACGGTTATGTCTACAAAAATCATAATATTTGTTCAACTTATTTTTGCATCCACGAAAAAACAATTACCCATCAAAACATGTACAATGATTACCACTTTTTTTTATTAGTATGTATTTGTTCATGCATTAAATGGAACAGCTTTGGTCTATACCACCTAAGGTTGCATAAGTCGAAGTATATTTCAAAATTAAAATTTTATGAATAATACTCATTAAATAAATTAAAAATGAACAATTTTTACAGATTTCCCTGAAATCAGAAACTCCTCCTCAGCAAAAATCCACCGACAATACATTTCACCAACTAATATGCCTAGAACTACGAGAACTCATGTATAATAAAATATGTAAAATAACGTTATTTACTAATGTAAATAAAATAAATTTTTGCCCATTACAATGCATAAAATCAACCTTTTTCAAGATTTCTTTCACACACCAAATTCACTCTTATAAATTTCTGTCAGTATATCCAACAAAATTGTGTTCACTATAGGCTAGGCTGTGGCAAATGGTAGACCTTTCTAAGCATCCTTGACTTAATAAATAGGCTTTATTTATTATTTATTTTTTTAAATAAAAAGAAAATATAGAATAGAATTAATTTTTCAAATAGTCGTATAATTTGAAATGACAAACTTGCTTTGTGATAATTGATAAGGAGACTGAGGAGATTAGAGAGTAGATAGAAAACACAGTCCACCCTTAAGTGTCCAGTCTGCTCAGTCTACTACGTGCCTTGATTACAATATACCCGGCCTCTTTACGAGTAGTATAGAATAGATGGATTTTGCTGAATATAAGAAATACAGAAAGTGGGTTAATCTGTTTCTTGAAGTACTGATACGTTGGTCAGAATCTACTTGTCAACAAATAAAATTGAGATGATCTAAGATAAAAAATCAAAAAAAAAAAAAAATCATTTAAATATTTATTCTAATTGAAATCATTATCTTCAAATGTGTAAACCTTTTTTCAGTTTTTTTCCTGTTGTTGGTTTTTTAAAACAAATTAGTATTCACTCATTTTTGTATTTCTATTCAAAATTGATAACAACATAGCTTTATATAAATTAAATTACATATTCATTGACTTAAGAGCCATTGAGATTCCTAACATCTTAAAAAACAGGAATTGATTTATATTTACTCCAATAAAAATAGAGGGGAATTACATGAAATAAGCATATTTAAATATGAGAGACTAAATGACCCGCTTAAAATAGGAAAAAGGAAGTTTACTGCAGTAAAACAACCCAAAATAAATAAATTAATGCCATTTGTAAATAAAAGTCAACAGGTTTTATCAGACATTTGTATAAGAATTATTTATTTTAGGCCTGACGATGGAATTAGACATAAAACAAATAGCCTTTACAATAATAAATTATTCATTTAAAAAACACATTCATTTCATATTTTAATTAATGGTGATACATTTTAAAAAATATGGTATTATTAATCAATATTGTGACTTAATAAATGTATTATTTATAATTAATCCTACGAAAATAATGCTTCCAAAAAATTAAAAGAACACCAACTGTATTTCTAATATTTAATAAAGAAAACCAAATCCCTCTTAGAAGTTCATTCATTAAAACTCACGTATGGTTTAAAGGAAAAATAACACGCTTAAAATATCATAAGCTTCTGAGAAGTATGCTAATGACCGGTAATTGTTAAATTCACATATTCTTTATTACCTTTAAAACATGGTATCCTTCGGTCCCTCCGCCTGGTATAGGAATACTTTGCCCACCGCCCATGTTAATTTATTATTAAAAAATGATAATGAAAGTTTTCCTTTTAATAAAAACAAAATAACTAGTATTTAACACATAGGGATCATCCCATGACAGATATAGGTTTACGCTGTCTACGTATCACAAAATCAGCTGAAAATTAAATACTGCCTTATTAATAGTTATCAGTAAGAGTACCACGTATGTAAACCTTGGCGCCCCGTTATTAATCAAATTGTATCTGCTTCTGTCAATTATTATTTATTTATTACACATTAAATATTTATTTATTTCCACCTCCTAGTAAACAAAGATGATAACAGTGATACGAAGAATTTATTGTAACCTGTTCCTAAGATAGCAATAACGAACCTACGCTTGGGAGATTTATTCAAACTTCAAACCCCTTTAAAAAAATGTTAAGTTTTTAATAATTTCGTTCAAAGTCGACATCATGGAATTACTGGGAGAACTTATAGCTTTAGGCATCGATGCCATTATTTTTGGTGTCTGTACGAAACTGTATTTGAACTGCAGCTTTTCAATAGGACTTGTTGAAGTAAGATTGCCCTATTACTTTTCTGTAAAATAGATAAGCTTGATTTTTTTTTCAAATATTATTATTTCACAGAGAGCACAACGCTTAGGGATCAACCCTGACATCAGTAAATTAAGTACTGAGGAAAGAAAGTATACCATTTACCAAGGAGAAGTAAAAGCTATTGAAACAACTGTGAAAAGCTCTAATAATGAATACACAGGTGTCATCCTAAGGAAAACTATAAGAGAACATGCAATTGCTAGAAATGCATCAGGATTTTGGTTATTTAACTTCTTTAACATTTATTATTCATTCTTATTGTGGTATTTATTCATTCTTATTGTGGTATATGAGACACTATATTTATTTCAGGGCAGACCAGAAAAATGTTATTCATGTTTCTCACAATGTTGTGCCATTTATTTTGGGAAGGGGAAACATTAAAATAGAGATTCTTGATGCTGTTTCAGCAGAACTGCTAGATTTAGATACTGTATATAACCAATTCGAAAATAGCTCCCTAAGTGTTATGGATCATATAATTGGTTTCTTTAATGGCGTAAGACAAAGAGGGATTGAAACGACTGAAGAGCTCCTAAAAGAAGGGACCTCATTGACAGGTATTTTTGACAATACAAATTTCGATCTTACTTTGTATTCAGTTTAATGTTTGTGTATGCGTATATTTGTATATATATATATATATATATATACATATATATATATATATGCACACACACACACACACACACACACACATACATACATTCATAATAACCTTAGATGGAAGAAATTATCTATGATGCGAATAAGGCTATCACAACCATTCGCCAGTGGCTTTCAACTGTAGGTCTCCAGCTTGCAGATCATAAAACTGAGGCACTATTAATTACAAGCCGGAAAGTCTTAGAGACCATAACGCTGACAGTCGGAGAAATCGACACCCCTTCAAAGTCATCCATCAGATACCTCGGCGTACAGATCGATGCAAGATTACGGTTTGCTGAACATCTGAAAGTAATCAGTTCTAAAGCAGCACATGCAACAGAGGCCCTGGCTCGGATAATGCCAAACATCGGTGGACCAGGTCAGAATCGAAGAAGACTGCTGGCAACAATTACTAGCTCTACCTTGCTGTATGCAGCTCCCGTTTGGTCGAGCGCAATGGAAGTAAAGGCATACGCCCGCTCTTGCAAGAGTGTTAATCGTCGAAGTGCTTTACGTGTCGTTCGAGCTTTCCGTACTGTATCATATGATGCAGTGTGCGTTTTAGCAGACATGCCTCCAATTGTACTCTTGGCAGAGGAACGTAATAGGATCTACCGAAGGAAAAGAGATCCAGACGCTCACTGGAAGACGATTGCAAAAGAGGAGAAGAACGTGACAATGGAGAGCTGGCTAAGACATTGGGATAGGACAAGATCAAGAAGGTGGAAACACAGACTATTACCCAACATCAAGACATGGTCAGACCGGAATCATGGAGATGTTGATTATTATCTGACACAATTGCTCACTGGGCATGGTTACTTCAGGACATATCAATGTTGGTTTAAGCTAGATAATGAGGCTTCATGCCCTATATGTGCCCCGGTAGACGAAACAGCGCATCGTGTATTCGATATGCCCAAGATTTTCCATAGGAACGGCCGAATTAGGAAGAAAACTAGGAGAGGCACTGAAACCAGAAAACCTAGTCAGCCTAATCCTAGCTAAAGTTGAGAACTGGAAGGATGTAGCGGAATACGCTGCTTTCATCGGCAAGAAGCTCCGTTTATTGGAACGGCAGAGAAAAGGCCAGACTGCGGCCTTATGTAGTCCAATAAGAAGAAGGCATAAGGCCAACACTCCCCCTACGAAGTAGTGCCTGAGGGCGGTTCCTAGGGTGGTTGAGGTGGAAAGGGAGGTGGGGTTTTAGTGAGTAGGAATCTCCCACTGTTGTGGCATAGCCCACTTCGTCTAATGAAAGATTTTTCCCCTGACCTAAAAAAAAAATAAAAAAAAAAAAATAAAATACATACATTCATTCATACGTATGTACTGGGTGTCCCATATGTTAATTTCACACATAGATGCCCCTGAGGAGACAAGCTGTATCTCATGAAGTGTAAATAGTCAGTGATGAGGATTTATAAGGCCATAATTCATTTCAGTAAACTTTGATGTTTTTATTTATTTTTGAAAATCCTTAAAGAATTTACTTGCATATTCATTCATTAATATATAAATATTCTCAATAGCAATGATTAACTCTAGTTTTTCAAAGGACTTTGTTGTATTTTATTTTATTTTATTTTTTTTTTTTAAATCCTGAATAGGTTTTTTTTTTTAATTGGAATTAAGGGTGCATTCAACCGCGGGAGGTCATGGGCACCCAACTGAATAGGTTTGTTTTCTGCTTTTTGTCTTCACTGCTGGAACAGAAGCTATGATATTGGATTTGACATTTTAAGGATTTAAAATAATAGAAATAAATCAAACTAAATTAGTTTAAATAGTTGGTTTTTGTTGATTTGTTTAGGAATAATAAATACACAATATTTACTTTACAGCTATTGGAGAAGTTTCATTGAGCCCCAAGGGAATTCTTCAGATGTCTCCTCCATCAACAGGTTATCCATACTACCTCACCACTATGCCCATGTCTTCCTTAATACGTAAACTAGAAGAACAGAAGACGACTTATAAGTAAGTTGATTTCATTCTACTCAGCCAGACAAAAAAAAAAAAAAAACATGTATTTTATTTGAAAACTGAAGCCAAAAGAAATATTCTTGGGACTGATAAATGACAGGCGTTAGGCAGGTTAGGAAGCATAACCCTGCACTAATTCTTTCCCTGAATTCTCTCTAGAATGATCAACAAATTCATTAAGATAAAACATTAGCTATACATCAATATGTGTCTGGTTGTATTTTAATGTGCACTGAATTTTGTTTTGTGTTTCTTTTCACTGGAAAACACTGTTATAAAAGATCATTTTTGAAGAGTTAAAATGGTTTTGGGTGCTGTTGTAATTGCTCAGGTTGTTGTTTTAATAGAGGACGGCTGGAGCCAGCGCTACGCTGCCTGAGCCCTAGGGCTGCCTGAAGGAACGGTTCAGCGTGCAGTCCAAAGGTACCAGGAGTCAGGAAGCTACGAGAGAAGGCCTGGATCAGGGCACCCGAGGACAGGCCCAGCTGATGACTGCTTTATTATTTTTCAGGCCCTCAGAAACTGCTCCCACCAGTTCCCCCAGTTGAAGTCTCTCACGGGCTTCGTGACACTCAGGAGACGATTGTCAGCTCACGAAAACAGTATGCAGAAGGCTCTCTGAAGCTTGTCTGAATGCTATGGTCCCTGCTTCCGGTCCTCTCCTGACCCCAGCACACCGAGCGGCCCGCCTCCAATTTTGAAGAGAACGTGCCGTATGGACTAAAGATGATTGCCCATAGGAATAATGTTAATGATTTATGCGCCTGCGCTGGTGATCCAGATCACTCAACGAGACCCACTTCTCTAATCTGAGGTGAAGCTTATATGTAGGTACCGGGAATAATTTTTGTTTAGTAAACAAAAACTATTATCCTTGGAATGATTAGAAAGCTGCCAGTTAGACATTAGTGGTACCAGCTCTGTTGATAAAAGTCATTGAAATATAAAATGAAAGATTCAATGCAAGCTGAATGGTGGAAAAATGAGAATTCGCTACACTAAAGTGGATAAGTTCCATTTTTCTTGAATTTTATCTTGTTTTAAATGTGTTGAAAATATCCCAAGAGTGGCCTTAGCCTAAGATTACATTCAAAGTTCTAACAAGAATGTCCATTTTTTTTTTAGGTGGTTAACTTTTCTGTTTGGAAGTATTGGAATAGGTCTTTCATATTATGTCTTCAAAAGATGGTGGTCTCTGAAGAAAATAAAGCAGGAAACAGAAGAACGTAAAAGGCGTTTAGAAGAAACAAGAAAAGAGAGGAGAAGGAATGTCAGAAATATTAGCGAATTATCAGAAAATGAGATATGTGTTGCTTGCAAGTAAGTTAATTCTTTCTTTAAAAGTGTTTTATTGTAGCCAAACTATTTATTACCAAATGCTAATTTAGTAGTTGACTTTTTCTATTTAAATAAAGAAATACCAATTTGTTTTTGTCAGGTTGATAGTAAATAAGCTGTTAATATGACAGGAATTCAACAGCTTCAAAATACCATGTTTGAGTTCAATTTAATTAAAAGATTCTTCTGGATATTTGCATGTTGCTTTCTTTTAGAAAATATGAAAATAGCTGGCCTCATTCACTTCCATGGCTTGTTTAACTTTTTTTTTTCTTTTGTATGTGTTTAACGGTGTATCAACAATTAGGCTATTAAAGCTAGGCTGTCTACAGGTTGCCACCCTTTTTTTATAATGCCAACAGCACGTTGTCGGTTACTCATTTAGGTGCTGGCCACACTCGACATTGCTTAACTTTGGTGATCAACGGGAACCGGTGCATTAAACGTGGTGGCTACGGCCGTTGGCTGTGTTTCATTAACCAGAATTTTATTAACCAGAATTTTTCAAATTTGTTATTTATAAAGACTTTTAAACTCTATGCTTTCTGGAAAATTATATGTATGATTTTTCAAACTACATAATGTGTTTGGTGCTAAAGCCGTTAGCAGTCGGAGCACATATAATATATAAATAAATAAAAAATTCTAAATGTGTAAACTAATCTCATATCATTATTTTGAAATACTTCCAAATTTTTCTTTACTTGATAATTCAACTAGAAATTAATTTTTTTAAGTATCTTATGTTTTTATGTTATTCTGTTCCATTAAACATAAACACGCTAATGTCACAGATCTCATTATAAGATAGTAATTCTGCTGTTTGTCCCTTTACAGGGACACACTGTAGTCAATTTTAGCATATTTCCCATCACCTGGCTTTTTTATTTATTTTTCATTTAATCTTTATTTATACTGAACCTTCTTATTTATTTTCAGAGAGAATCCAAAGGAAATAATTATTCTACCTTGTGGACATGTATGTCTCTGTGAAGATTGTGCTGAGCAAATAACTGACCTTTGTCCTGTTTGTAGGGTGCCTATAGAAAATAAAGCAGCAGCATTTATTACATAAGGAATAAAATACTCCATGAATTAAAATATCCTCCTCTTCCTTGCTAAATATATTTAAGACAGTATGGCAAATGAATTTTAAATAAAAAAAAAAAAAAAAAAAAAAAAAAAAAAAAAAAAAAAAAAAAAAAAGTGTAATATTATAGTATTAGTCCTCAAATTTGAGCGTTAATTTTATTTTTAGGTTTTTGTTATTGAGAATTGGAACTATTCGTTAACTTTGCAGAAGAAATATTTATTTACATAAGTTTGTAACTGTAATAAGTACAAGCTTTAGCACCATAATGAATATATTTATTTATCATATGCAATTCTATTAACCTTTCGAACCACCTGTTAACCAGGTTAGTTCTATCTGATGTATGTAAGACAAGCCAACCATTACACCCTTTCTTCTCTCAAAGATTGAGACAGCTTGGCTGTCTGATTCTCCTTCCACTCCTAGTCCTAACTCCTTCTTCTCTTCCTTCATTATCTTGTCTTCTATTCCCTTCTTCCTGGCTCTCCTTCTCTTCTGATCTTCTTTGTACCTCTTTAGATCCACTATTTACATCAATTTTTTCACTCCTTTCCTTTGCATCTTCCTGTCTCGGACGATCCAAAGTCGAAAATCGTGATTCACAGGGTACTATAAACACCCGGTTTCTCCTAAAAATTCGCCCAGAAACATCTATGAGATATTCTCTTTCATTAAGGCCTTGGTCTAAAATGGTCCCATATTTCTTTAAATTTTTCACCCATACCTTCTCACCCTTCCTTAAGTGTCGAAGGTTACAGGCTCGATGTCTGTTATCAAAATTTTCCTTCTGGCGGGCTTTTGAATTCTCCCACCATTTTCTATACCAGTCCAAATCTGGCCAAGCAGGGATCAATTGTTCCTCTATGATTGGTAAGGTTGTCCTTATCCTCCGCCCAAATAAAAGCTGAGCAGGACTAAAGCCACACTCCAGCGGTGTTGATCTATATGCCAATAAGCCATCGCTGAAATCGTTATTCTTTTTAAGAATATCTTTAGCGATCCGTACAGCACGTTCTGCCTGACCATTCAAAGACGGATACCTTGGGCTTGATGTAATTATCTCAAAGTTATATTCCTTTGCAAAATTGTTTAGTTCCTTGCTGTTGAAAGGGCTGTTGTCTGCTCTAACTGTAGATGGAATACCATGCCGAGAAAATATTAATTTGAAGGCTCCTATAATGGCGCTAGAATCAGTTCTACTCAACTGCAATAATTCTATGTATTTTGAAAAATAGTCTTGCATGAAAAGGTAGTTTTTACCTTTAAAGTTCAAAAGGTCAACCGCAACCTTTTCCCATGGTCTCTTAGGCATATCACTTGGTATCAGTGGCTCACGAAGATTAACGGAATTTTCAATACACAGTCAACAGTTTTCTATCTTCTTCTTTATGTCCACCAATTCCCGGCCACCAACCAGTGTTCTGTGAAAGAGCGATGCATTTTGTAACTCCTTGGTGTCCTGAATGTAAGCTGTCCAGGACTTCTTTTTTCTGAGATTTCGGCACAAAAACTCTAGTATTGTACAGAATTAACCCCTCTTGGTAGACTAAAGATCCTCTTTCTTTGTAGAATGGGCTATTCTCTAATCTAGTCCAGTCACCGGAGAGTATCCCTTCTTTTAAAAGTTGGCTTATTGCGTCTTCTTCTTGAGCTTTCATGAGTCTTGAATCCCTAATTCGTAAAGACGAAACAAGTTCTGAAACATGAAGTTCGATTTCGTCTAGAACATCTTTATCCCCAGGCCCTTCTAACGGATTTCTAGAAAGCAAATCAGGAGTTGTAAATTCTTTTCCATTTATATATTGAACACGGAAGGTAAATGGTAACAACCTCATTCTAAATCTCTGTAGTCGTGCCGACAAGCTTGCAATAGGTTTCTGACCTAGAATTTCAACCAGAGGTTTGTGGTCTGTCAACAAATCAAATTTCATTCCTAAAATGAACTGCGAGAACCTTTCGCAGGCCCAAGTTAGTGCTAAAGCTTCTTTTTCAATTTGAGCATAGCGCGTCTCGACTGAACCTAAAGTTCGCGATATGAATTGAACTGGCATCCAGCCCTTAGCAAACTTCTGTTCTAGAGTTCCCCCGATTCCAAAGCTGGATGCATCAGCGCAAACACGCGTTTCCCTCTGTGGGTCAAATGTCGCTAAAGAGACGGCATCACTAACAAGTGATTTTAATATTAAAATTCGCATCGTGTATGTTGGTCCACATCCAAGTATTTTTGCTACTCAATAATTCTCTCAAGGGTTTGGCATGATCGGAAAGGTGAGGGATGAATTTCATCAAATAATTAATCATACCTAGAAAAGACCTTAAGTCTTTCTGATCCTTAGGTGTTGGCATTGCCGAGATTGCTTTAACCTTTTCTGGATCGGGTTTAATGCTGCCATTTTCCAAAACATGTCCTAGAAAGTTTAGCTTATTAACTTTAAAAATACACTTTTCTCTATTAAGTGTGATCCCATGCTCTTCTAGGCGATGTAAAAACTTGGTGAACCTATTATCATGTTCAGCTTCAGTTTCACCATAAACCAGAAAATCATCCGCTAAGTTAATAACACCTTCTAGGCCTTCAATTGCCTCAGACATTCTCCTTTGGAAGTGTTCAGGAGCAGATGATATACCAAATGGTAAACGTTTAAAATAATATCTGCCGAATGGTGTAATAAATGTAGTCAACTTTTGACTTCTTTCGTCCAAAGGGATCTGCCAGAAACCGCTATTGGCATCTAATTTAGAAAGAAATTTAGCAGAATTAAGCTTACACAGTAACTCATCAACAGACGGTAATATAACCTTTTCTCTTCCAACGAATTTGTTTAATTCAGTAAAGTCTACACAGAGCCGTATCGTGCCGTTTTTCTTAGGCACATCTACTATCGGCGAGCACCATTCTGTTGCTGCCGAAATAGGAACGATGATGTTTCACTTGACCATTCGGTCTAATTCAATTTGTAACTTCCTCTTGAGAGGAATCGGAACTCGCCGGGGACATGAAACAGAAAAAGGTTTAGCCTTTGGAGCAAGCCGGATTAAATATGGGTCACCTTTGACCTCCCCAAGGCTTTGGAAAACTTTTGGAAATTCGTTTAAAATCTTATAATCATTTGGATGATTTGTTACTTCATCTACCATAAGCTTGAGTAGTTTAAAATTTGCTATGGCAGCCTTCCCTAGAAGTGGTTCTTTTTGTCCTTTTACAACATACATAGTTTCTGTATGGTCTATTCCATTTTTAGACATCACAACTTTAACTTTACCAAGCACTTTTAGTTGGCTACTGCCTGCCCCATGAAGCTTTCTAGACGTTTTGTGCAGCTCCAAACGCAGTTGTTCGATCATATTTGGACCACAGATGCATACGTCAGCTCCTGAATCGATTTTGAATCTGATGTCTTTCCCATTGACTTTTATATTTGTATAAAATAAATCATCTACCTGAGATGTTGCTGTAAAATGTACAACCCCAAGACTTCCGCAGCTGGAACTGGAACTCCTTCTGTCCACCTCGTCGACCTTCGGTAATACTGAAGGAGAGTGTCCTCAGCACCGATTTTCTTCAAAATTTGCACTATAACGTATTTTGATGCACTAAACACGAATCCGTTGAAAAAAATTGTTGTTCTCAACCAGGAAAGAAGTTATTTAAAAAAAAAGTTCACTGTTAGCGGGTTACAAACGACCAAAGGTGCTGAGGACACTTTCCTCAGCACCGATTTTCTTCAAAATTTGCACTATAACGTATTTTGATACACTAAACACGAATCCGTTGAAAAAAAAAGTTGCTCGCAACTAGGAAAGAAGTTATTAAGCACTAAAGTTCACTGTTATGGAGGTTATAAAAGACGGGGTAAACAGGTTATATGTAAACACGCGCCTGCGCAATAGTCCTTAATGACGAAGTGTAATTGAAATTTAGACTCACCTGTGGTAGCTGACTTGGTCGTAAACTGTCGCTTTTGGGCATACGTGCTATGCGTTTCCGCTCGCTCCGCTACGCTCCGCTCGCTCAAGAAAACATCAAAACCCCTAGTCAATCCAACTCGCAGAAATGAAAAGAATTCTATGGCCCAAAAGTCGTCCAAGGCAATCTTCCCTAACCTTCATAACAGTGAACTTTTTTTTAAATAACTTCTTTCCTAGTTGCGAGCAACTTTTTTTTTCAACGGATTCGTGTTTAGTGCATCAAAATACGTTATAGTGCAAACTTTGAAGAAAATCGGTGCTGAGGACACTCTCCTTCAGTTTTACCCGACCTTCTTGGCAAAACGACAGGCTGACTTCCAATGGCCCCTCATCTTGCATGAAAAACAAATAGAGTCCTTAGCTGGACATTTCTGACGATGCTCATCACTGTAAGCTGCTCCGCATCTGTAACAAGATCTATTAAAATCTTTTCTTTGGCTCTTTACTCGTTCTGGTCCCTTAGAACGACGGCAATCTTTATTAGGATATTTCCTAGAAATAGCATCACACTCTACGATTCCAGGAGTGTTATTTGATTGGCCACGGATCATGTCTTGTTGCGCCTCTATGACAGAAGCTAAACGGATGCGTTCAACAGCCTCATCTATCTTCAACTCTTGACGTAACTGTAGTTCAGTAGAAAGATGTCTATCGGCTAGGCCCGTTACTAATTTCAGCAATAACAAGTCTTTTCCGAAATTACAATGTTCACAAGTCCAGTCACATTTGGCTGCTAATTTGTACAAGTCCTGTATATAATTGTCTACCTGTTCAGTCGGTGCCTGTGATCTCAAAAGAAATTTTGAACGTTCGTAAAATAAAGGTTTTTTCTTAACCTGAAATGATCGTCAATATGTTTCTTCACTTGGGCATAAGTGTTTCTTTTATCCGGAGGTAAACCAATAGAGGTTAGAAATTCATCTCCCTCCAAACCCAAAGAATAAATAAAAAAATTAATTTGTTGGCATTCACCTTTGTTACTGAGACCGCTAGCTGACCTGTAAATTTCAAACCTTCGTATCCATTGCGGCCATTTCGAACAATCTTGGAAGTTAAATTCTTCAGGAGGCTTAACTTCAAAGCCAGTAGTTCCTTCCTCTCTTGAAGACTTCAAAGCTTCCAAAAAAGCTTTTGTAATTTCCTCAATTGAAGTCATTTATTTTAGTTTTTTAATTTACCGCTGCCACCATGTAATAAGTACAAGCTTTAGCACCATAATGAATATATTTATTTATCATATGCAATTCTATTAACCTTCAGAACCACCTGTTAACCAGGTTAGTTCTATCTGATGCATGTAAGACAAGCCAACCATTACAGTAACCATTGGGATATATATTTTTGTAATTAAAAAAAAAAGTACTAACAAACAAAGATTTATCGCTGAGATGTGCAATTCTTTACATTCTTATTACAGAAACTTAAAACCGATGACTGCTATGATGATAGAAATGCCACCATTTCCAAAAATTATGCTTACCATTGCTGAATAATATGCATAATAATCTTTCGTGCAAAGTCCTGGCCGTCTCTTACGTTAGTCATCTTAAAAATAAGGTACAGCTTTTTTTTAATTGTTGTCTGGTTTTTTAAACTTCTGATTATAATAGAAGCCCTGAAAAAATGTCCTTGCCTTTGAAACGGCACATTTGCAGACACTCCTGAAACGATTAACCTTTTCTAATGTTGATTGATAGATTTGTGTGGTTATTCACTTTCTAATTTAGATCACATTGACTATCTTGGCTTTTTAGCGCGGTTCCTCCCTCCCCCATAGGGAGGAACCCCGCTTATAAGGTTGATCTCATGACGCAATCCAGAAGTGCCGACTAGAAAATTTTGCGTTTCAGAACCCCTAGAGACCGAAAATGATGGTGGTTCAAAGGACCCCGCCCTTTCCTAATGGAAAATGGCTTTCGGTCAAATTGAACGAAACTATGCTCGTTGGATACAGAAAGTCTTTCTGAACAAAAGTCTCAATGGGCACAAAACCCGAAAGTTGGAACTTTTGGGTATCCGAAGTTTTCCATTTTTGATTTTTGCAAAATCTCGAGATCTCTGTATGAAAGGTTTCCCAAGCCATTTGGCCAGTAAAAAAAATACCTATCAATTATTTTTCGATGACCTTTCGAACGACACCACATTAACTATTAACTCCAAAAAATAAACTTCACAACGGTTAGATACTATGAGCGAATAGAGAGTCGGTTTAGTGCCTATAGAAACACAAGGTCCCCAGGATATTTACCTGCTAGGAGTTAATCCTCAAGAGTTGTAAATATACCCCAGGCATCTGCCGACACAAATACAAAGCATAGGCAGGGTACAGAGAGCAATTTAATGATTTCATTCACCAAAATTTCTTAAACTATACTAGATTCTGAAATAACACAGTACCAAACATAGGTTATATACTAAATATTCATAAAGACTACTTAGTTGTAATCCGATTCATCAATTAGCAATCAATTTCAACACAGGTTATATACTAAATATTCATAAAGACTACTTAGTTGTAACCCGATTCATCAATTAGCAATCAATTTCAACACAGGTTATATACTAAATATTGATAAAAAGTATTTAAGTAGAAAAAAAAACAAGATTCCTCAAGACTTGTTTTTGGTCCATTTGTAACTACTCCATAGATTAATTAGGTTTATTATTCTATATATTGACTTGTTATTCGTCAAGACTTGCTATTTGTCCTTCTGTATCTACTAGATAGGCTTTATTCGGCATATTATTCTATATAGGCTATATTAGGCATGGTATTCTTCTTAATCTTGATTACTTCTTCTTGATCCTTCTGTATCCACTAGAAAAGGCTTTATTAGGCATATTTTGTAAAGATTTATAGTGCTTTGCTTTCTAATTAGAGCCGGATTGTGTAATTTCCGCTTCTGTGTATAAGTTAGCTACTGTCGGTGTCCTTGACGCCTTAATATCACTTTTATTCAAGATGTTCGAGAGGATTTTGACAATTTTCACGAGATATATATAAAGTTTATTTCTTTTCTAAGCTTTTCAAATGACACTAGGGATATGAACGGAACCGCGCTAAGATGATGCAGTTCTTGTGAGTCGGACTTTTTTGCTTGTTTGTCTATTGGTTCCGTTTCTAAGCTTCAAGAGTTAAGTAACGATTCTTCAGTAAATACAATGCTGGAAATAGACATCACACCCTGACTGATTTAGACCCTGCGTATCTGTAGAGGTAGACTGAGACCCTAACTCTCCACCAGCCATCACAATAGCCTGATCATTTTTGACAGGATCATCTGTAATTCAGTGAGTTGTATTGTGAAAATATTGGAATGCCTCATTCATTCATTTAAGGGAGCCTGACTTAATTTTGAGACACACCTCGTATCTTCATAAGACTTTTCATGTAATGTAGAAATTATTTTTTATTTACTTACCCATAAAGTGCTATTTAGTATTTTTATTATTATGCATAATCAAAACAACGATTTCACTTGGCTGAGGTTAGAACCCAGGTTTACCACTACTGCATCTGAGGAGATGAGAACATTGTGAATCAAAGCTTAGTAGCAATTTAGACTATTCTTCAATTGAACTGATTGGTGAAATGGGAAGAGGCTTTTATGAGAAATTCAAAAAAGAGTTATGGAAAGACATACCTAATGAGATAGGGAGAAACAATACACTTAAGGTTTTGGGGAGGTGTTATTTAGATATTTTATAGCAGGACTTCCCAACCAGGGGGGCGTAAAGAAATGTCAGAGGGGGCGTAATTGTTTTGTATACATTTCCGAAAAAAAAAGTATTTAACAAGTAGGTACATTTACTGTTCCGAGTTGCCATTCAATCCCTGCTATACAAGTCACAACACGACTTGTGATGCACCCCCCCCCCACCCCAGCTTCTATCCATCTATCACTCGTAAAACAATTGCGTTCCGTACTCACTTCTGTTAAAAGTTCGTTCCCATGAAAATCCAAGTTCCATTTCAAATCTATTAAGTGAGATATTTAAGTGTGAATTTGTTTCATCTCCCGAATAAAAGGTAAGTTTTTGGTACTTTGTACGTTTTTATTTTTTCAACAAAGCTACTTGCTCGTAAAATTTAGTTTTAAGTTGTTTTTATATTAGTAATTATTTATATCCTAAAAATAGTAATCATTTTTATTCAGAAGCTCGTTCAAGTTATTACAAATTAACTTGAGGGGGCATGAAAATATTATTTTTGGTTTGGGGAAGCTTGGCAAAATAAATGTTGTGAAACCCTGTTTTAGAGGAATGAAAAATAGATATCATTTTTTTTTTTTTTTTTTTTTTTTTTTGTCAGCCCATAGATAGCGAGACAATTTTAGCTTGTCTTTGTCTTCATTTTTATGTAGCTTCTATAACTGCTAGCATTTTTTATCCTCTTCGTAAAAACTAAATGTGATGTTTTCAAGTACGTCCAACATTTTATTAGCAATAAGGTATTATTAAATAATCTTTTCTTCTTAATAGATCCATAGATTTTAAATTGAAATTAATATTAATTCTCCTGCTAATTCTCAAAATCTTGTCTTTTACCGTGAGTCCATTAAGTTAGATAGAAAATGGGTTGTACAATTTAATATCAATTGTTTTGTAAATGATACATGCTTGAATGTATGATGTAAACACACTAAGATGGCACAGTTCCTGCAAGTCAGAATTTTTTATTTGATTGGATATTATTTCATTCCTGTTCCTCTCTCATCAGAGTCAATAGAATGTAGAATTCGATTAACAAAATTATTTGTTTGACAAGAATTTGCCAAAAGGTACATTTCATTAATGAAAATTAACAGAAAATTTATATAAAAATTTTATTTATAAAAGTAAGTATATTATTTACATGACTTATAAGCATAACTTATTTTACAGTTATTTATATACACACGTATATAATTAATATCAAGCAAAATTTTTAATTTCCCTGGAAATAATTCTTTGATACAAGAATCAACTCGTAATCTCAATTTCAAATCAACAGGGAGACAGTGCAGTTGATTAGTACTGCCATCTGAAAAAAAAAAAAAAAAAAAAAAATAATACTTATTTTAGTTACTATAAACTTGAAAGATTTTGAATGGTTTTTTCAAAGCTTTCTATGTTCTTAATACAATTTTAACATTTCTAAAACCCAATTATTTTTATCTTTTGAATGAGAATCAACTAAAAATAATTAATTTTATTATATGTCATTAATAAAATGATAAATACACCAAATTTACGATAATGAAAATTATTGCTCAAAAATTATGTCTATTACACTACACTAAACTGATTTAAGAAAAATAAATTTATCATAAGACTTTATAAGATATATGGCCACAATTATATTTTATGTTTCAATTAGGCATAAAATAACTGTATAATGGAAGAGTGGCAAGTCTTGTAGTCTAATGGAGGCATTAGGAAAACAGAGGACAAAGTTTACATCTTTGTCACTCTCAGAGTGAAGTTATTTTGGCCAGATTACGAATAGGTCAAACTGCGTTAGCATGCTCACTTCAAAGCTCTGACCTACCCACATGCAAGACTATCCAACCTGACAATTTCCCTCAAGAGTAGGGCAGTATAAGCTAAATAAATTATCTATAACAAAACCTACTTACATTTTTAAGAGCTTATCTTTGCCTCCAGAAGCAACTTTTCCTCCATCAACAGACCAATCAACTGCAAAAACTTGATCGACGTGACCTGGAAGGTCATTAAGAAGCTTCTTTGTTTTCATGCTCCAAACTAAAATATTCGCATTTAGTGTTTTTTCTTTCAATGAATCTTAATTGTTATAAATACGTACATACATTGGCAATCCACAAAAAGAATTTAGATCAATTATCATTTAAAGGATAATAACTAATGAAAACTAATAGATTTTTTTTTCATAGAAGTACATATATTTTTAAAGACAAAACTCTAGCAATATTTTTTTTTTATAATAGAAGAACAAAAATTAAAAAAAAAAGTTTGTGTTGCTTGAATAATTTACATGCTTTTTTAATTCCCTGTAGTAATACAAAAATTTACCTTTTAAAGTTGAATCAGCACTTGCACTGACCAGAAGTCGAGAATCAGCCGACCAGGCTAGCATGTAAACTGATTGGACATGGCCACGAAGAGTGGTAATAAACCTGGAAAAAATAAATAAAAAATAGTCAGGGTTCGTTTTTGATATATCAGTCTGAAGGGAGCAGTGCTACAGCCTGATATATCAGTCCGGAGGGAGCAGTGCCCCGGGTGCTACAGACTGATATATCTGTTTGGCTTCTTTTGCTCTTGGCTGCTACGAGCTATTATATCAGTCCTTCTACTATTGCCGTCTGTAGGCTGTTTATTGAAGCTGCAGTGCCAATAGGGGGCAAAGGATTTCACTTTTGTCACTTTAGCTTCCAACTACTCAGCCTACCTGTATGAACACCTGCTCCCTCCCTTTCTTTACTGTTGAAAACCGCTGTTTTTCTTCACCTGGAATTTACTCTGCATATTAGTCCAGTATATTTTCAGCTTTTCAAGTGACACAATTGTGTCTGTAAATATTTCTAAGAAAAATTATTATTGTTAGAACTTTTGACGGGGGTGACCGAAAGTGAAGCAGAGTTTTCTTTGGATGACGATGAGGGTTCTGATATTTTTTTTTTTTTTTTTTTTTTACGGCGCATCGACAAATCTTGGCCATTAGCGCCGGCCTCCAGGGTGCAGCCAGGAATTTTCTCAGCGAGCCCTGAGATGAGAAAATTCCTGTCGCCAGTGGGGATCGAACCAAACCATCTCCCGCTTATAAATCTAGCGCGCTAGCCACTAGACCACGGGAGACCCCGGGGTTCTGATAATGTATCCCAAAATGTTTCTGTTGGAGAAACACCTGGAGCAAGATGAATGCACAGTTAAAGAGAAACATCTTCCGACGAAACATCGTGTGGCGAAAGTATTCAGCACACGGGGCACTCCAGGCGCTAGGCCATCCCATATCATCTAGCCCTATGAGTATTACTCAGCCTAAAGGTTAATTGAGTAGAGTAACATTAGGAAAATATTGAGTAATTCAAACGTAAACAAAAGAGAAGGCGAAAAAGATCTTAGAAACCATCTTCCTCAAAGGTAAGAGTCTGGGAGCTCGGTTTTATTGTTTTAATAATTGTTCTATTTCACACTGAAATTATGTATCCCCCAAAAAACATAAATGTGAAATAGAGGCCAAGTTCCTGCCCCCACAAAGAAACACTCCCTCAAAAATATCCCCTCCTAAAACCCCCCAAAAACCATTCTACACTCCAAAAACAGACAAAAGTCCGATTCGCAGGAACTGCGTCATCTTAGCGCGGTTCCGTTCTTATCTCTAGTGTTTATGAAGGCATAGAATAGAAACAGTTATTACTTTGTTTAGATCAATAGCGAAACACCTATCCAAATGAAATCTCAAACAAACCAGTCCTGAAAGGTCTTGATTTACAATCTTACCTGTATGGGTCAGCTATCCCATAAGTCGGCCAGAAAGGCCTCCGCTCAGAGGCATTTGGAAAGCCTTGGGATCTCTCTCTTTGAACGCTACATTTTTAACAATAAATTGATCTTATTTTACTTAATCTCTTTTATTGTCAAATACACTATCCGACTATAAGCAATTTAAAAATAACAAGGAATAAAAGAAACAAAAAGAACAGTTCGAATAAACGAAATCAATTACTTTAAAGTTTTAAGCACTTATTTCTCCGATTGACATCGCCTAATTAAAACTTTCTTTAGAACCTTTTTTGTAGAGCATTTAGTAAGCTTTCGAATGGTAACCTTCTGCTTCCCAAGATTGTCAACGGTTTTCGAGATACTAACGAAAGTATACAAAGTTACCAAAACTTTTCTTGTCTGTTAATAAAATATTTTATTCTAACCCTTTCTTTACTCCAAACATAACAAAAATTTCAACATATTAGTGTTGATAAAATTCGAACATGCAGAAAATGTTTCAACTGAATCCCATAATTCTAAGTACCAAAATCAAAGACAAAAAGAACAGTTCGAATAAGCGAAATCAATTACTTTAAAGGTTTAAGCACTTATTTCTCCGATTGACATCGCCTAATCAAAACTTTCATTAGAACCATTTTTGTAGAGCATTTAGTAAGCTTTCTAATGGTAATCTCACGTTTCGCAAGATTCTCAACCTTTTTCGAAATATTAAGGAAAGTATACAAAGTTACCAAAATTTGTTATGTCTGTTAATAAAATATTTTATTCTAACCCTTCCTTAACTCCAAACGTAACAAAAATTTCAACATATTAGTTTTAATGAAAGAAGAACATGCAGAAAATGTTTCAACTGAATCCCATGATTCTAAGTACCCAAACCAAAAACGGTATTCAAAAACTATTTTTCCAATTTTCTCGAAAACGGTTAAAGCTATCGCCTTGAAAATGGTTTCATTCGTTTTCATAGCACAAGAAGCCTATGAAACGAGTACTTACAAGCTTATGAACTCAAAAATGTAAGCGTTACGATTTTTTTTGCGCGAATTTCGCCCCAAACGTCATCTTCCAGTAGGCGGATTCTGCTGGTTAACGAACTTGACCTTTCAAATTGGAAGACGGATTTTTGTACCAAATTTCATCACAATCGGACCATTAGGGAAGCCAGAAATGAGCGAACAGACAAATATATATACATACATATATATATATATATATATATATATATATATATATATATATATACAAATTTGAACCACCGTTATTTTCGGTCTCTAGGGGTTCTGAAACGCGAAATTTTCTAGTCGGCACTTCCGGATTGTTTCATTGTATCAACCTTATAAGCGGGGTTCCTCCCTATGGGGAAGGGAGGAACCGCGCTAAAAAGTAGTATGAGTTGGTGTATTAATTCAACCAAAAATATTTGCCAATACAAGAGATGATACAAGAACGAAATGTCGAAGTTCATTACGTGGAAGACCTCATAGTTACTTACTAAGAACAGTAAAGACACTTCAACTGACCTTTAAAAACAACAATAAAAATACTTACATCCAGTTACTAAAATATCACTTTCCTCAACCAGGTATATTCTTAAACTTGGCAATGTTTAGTTTTTCTCTAAAGATAATTTCGGCACTAAAGATAATTTCGGTGTTTTTGGGGTTTTAGGAGGGGATATTTTTGAGGAAGGGAGTGTTTCTTTGTGGGGGCAGGAACATGGCCTCTATTTCACATTTATGTTTTTTGGGGATCTCATTACTTTTTTCTAAGTAGAATTTAGTTGCCGCATACCTACTGGCTTTTGTACTTCATATAAAAGCAGGGTCTTTGGATTCTGCATAAGGTTCTCCTTACTGCTTGATATTTGGTACCAATAATCAACCTACATACATCTAATCACTAGACTAGAAAAGTTAGAAGCTCTTCCAGATGACATTACTCTAGAGGACAAATTGATTGCTCTCTTAACTAAACTATTACACTGTAAAACACAGGAACCTTATCCCGAGGATAAAGATCACAATAGGGAAAGTGCAGAAGGCCTTCAAGAAAAATATAAGAACAAAGACGATGATACATTTTGGGTTTGTGATCCTAAACTTTGTAATTTAGATGGCTCAACTTTGAAAAACTTAGTATCTGCTTTAAAGTATATTATGCAATGAACCCCTAGGACTTTATTTACTACATTTAAGAAAGAAGTCACAACTTTTTTTGTTAAGATGCGTCGAAATGTTTTTTAAAACATCAAATATAGGTTCTCCTTACCAAAACGATTCATTTGATACCCCTCATGATGGGTTTCAGAAGGAATGATGGCATTTCGATGGAACAAAAAGTAGAAAACATCATAGGTAATATGACACTCCCGTATCAAGACCTACCTGCGTGCCAAGTTTGGTCAAAATAGGCCAAACGGTGTTAATTTGTATAAGGAACAAACATACAGACAGAGAGCTGAAAGACCTTTTTTAACCTAGCCTAGTGCATTACCCGGACCAAGGCCTACCTGTGTGCCAAGTTTGGTCAATATCGGTCAAATGGTGTGAATTTGTGTAAGGAACAAACATGCAGACAGACAGCTGATAGACGATTTTGACTAGCCTATGATTCTCCCCATATCAAGACCCATCTGTGTCCCAAGTTTGGTCAAAATCGGTCAAACGGTACGGATTTGTAAGAGGACAACATACAGACAGACAGCTGGTATAAGATTTTTACCGAGCCTATATGCGTCTAATTGTTTCTTAAAACATCAAATATAGGTTCTTCATGCCGAGACAATTCATTTGATACCCCACATCATGGGTTTCGGACGGAATGACGGGTTTCCGAAGGAAGTACAAAACTGGCACGCCCCCGCCCCGGAAGCGGAGTCAAACACAACTTTTCGTGGTTTTTCGATTTTTTCCTTTAATAACACCTTCATATCTATCTTCATGCAAAATTTCAAGTCTTTAGCATCATGGGAAGTGCCTAATAATTTTGATGAGTGAGTGAGTCCTATAAATCCCGATTTTTGATCGCTTATATCTTAGAACCTATTCGATGTAGAATTATGAAAATTTCCAGTTTTACTCACATCTAATAGTATAATACCTGTGTAAAATTTCATAACTTTATCTTTACCTGGTTGAAAGTTATGAGAGGGTAAAAATCGGCTCTAAGACCGCCTGTAATATACACACAGAGTATGCTTAGGCCGGAACTTGGCCTGGCGCACTACCGTCCGCCTAGATTTTTTTTTTTTTTTTTTTTTTTTTTTTTTTTTTTACAGCGCTTCGACAACAGGCCATTAGCGCCGACATCCAGGGTGCAGCGAGGAATTTTCCCAACGACCCGTGGGATGAGAAAATTCCTGCCGCCGGTGGGGATCGAACCCATCATCTCCCGCTTGTGAATCTAAGGCGCTAGCCACTAGACCACGGGAGACCCCGAAATTATGTAGTAATGGACATTTTCTTAAAAATTACTACACATCCAATTAAATATTCTTAAACTACCATTGTTTATTAACAAAAAACAGTTACATTTTAAAATAAAATGTGTTTGCATTTTTATCTTAAAACAAAAAGAATAAGTTAGTTCTTCAGCTTACTTCTGAAAAAATTTAAAAACTAACATGAATGCTGAAACGCAAAATGCCAGCTCTTTAGCACATTCATTTTGTATTTTGGGTTTTTTGATGAAAAGGCGAAGAGTATTAACTAGTAGAGGTAACATTGAATTCATGTAATAAAGTTATATGAGAATTCTGAAGGGTTATTCCTCATCTTGAATTGTATTGTTAGTATATTTTTTTGTTGTTGATTTATTTATATATTATAGGTGTTCTGACTACTATCTGCTAGTAAGTGTTAGGGATGGTTAGGAAGCACATTCATTCTATTAGTTTTTTTTTTTTGTTTTTTTTTCTTTTTTTTTTTTGGTGCATCGACTGCTGAGATCATTAGCACCCGTACTATTAGTAAGAAGAATGTATTATTATTGCTGCTTGGCTGCAGTGATTGAGAAGGGATGCTACAGTGAAATCTAATTCATTGCCTGTCTGAAGAATGGCTTAAGTTTTACCCTATGTAGTAATAATTGTATAGAACAGAATAAGTAAAGAAAAATAAATATATAATTGATTTCATCAAGGAGTATTTGATTCACCACTTTAAGAACCATATTTTTAAACTTACTTTCCTGTTTTTCCGTCCCATAGCTTTACAGATTTATCAAATGACGCAGAAGCTAAAAGTCTGGTATCTGGAGAAAATTTTACATCATTGATGAGCTGCTGATGACCAGTCAGGCGAGCTGTCAAAACCAACAAGGAAAAAAAATCAAACAATTTCTAATCACTCCTTAATTTTACTAAAGAGTATATTTTTGGACTGTGATACATTTATGTTACTTTTATTAGACATTTTTAATTAGTAAACGTATTAGTATAATACAATAAACTTGTGTCCAAAAAATATGCTGACATTATACATTCTGCATATATATTTTTGTTAAAAATGGCCTCATAATTGAGAACTATTAAACTGAAATTTGAAAATTACAATAAGAGAACTAAATTACAGCTGATGTTTTTTTCTTTTAGGAAAACTGATATCGAAATATGACAGCAGTAAGAGAAGTTCTCGATTCTACTTTTGCTACAATGGTCACAAAGATAAGTTTTATTGATACAGTAAACTTCCTCTAATCTGACATCCTATGGTCCGGCTCAGTAGAGGTGTCAAGGCCAAACATGAAAAGTGCGCCTCTTCAGTTCTTATGCATCAATTCCATGGAAACCCCACCCCAACAACCCTTTGGTGCCCGACGGGGTTGTAGAAAAACTCCCGGAAACCCTCTTTCTGATCAAATACGTATTGTTGCCCGTTAATTTTATAGCTTTCGTTCAACTGAGACCATCTTCCTCAACGGGACAATTAAAATAATCAATTATGTATTTCAACAGTGTGCAATTTTATTTTAGACATTTTACATTAAATATGTACTAGTCTTATAGTCTACCTTTCGTTTAATTTTCATCTCTATCCATTTTTTTCCGACGTAAATCCGGAATATTTGATAATCCGGTATGCTTCAAGTCCTGAGCATGCCAGATGAAAGGAAGTTTACTGTATTACTTAATTAATATAATGGGAAGGATGATACTTTTCTTTAATTTCAAGAAGTTTCTGTTAAATGACTTACCAAATGATTTTTTTGCAGACTCTGGTTTCCACATGAACATAGTGAAATCATCACTTCCTGATACTAGAATTTCACCATCTCCACAAACACTCCGGTACCTTTCTAAAGCTGCAGCTTTTAATGCTGAAACTATAGAATATCCAATGCGTCAGTAAGGCAAAAGAAAACGTATATAAAAAACCCTTTCCACCAATAGTCATCAACTATAATTAACTTAAATTCTAAAAATCCCTTGAGTTTTGGAATGAATATTGTCTTCAATATCCTTCTAAAATAAGAAAAAAAAATGCCATCACACAGGAGCTGCATTACTAAGCACTTTCCTCAGAATTTGGGTTTTGTCGAGTGCATTCCTGAATAATTTGCTTGAATAACGTATATAAATAAAATAAAAACATGAAAAGTTCTGCTCTTTTACATTTCAAATGAATTTTGTAATTTATTTTCTTCCAGAGTTTTGTGTAGGCATGGTACTACTTAATAAATATACAAAAACTTAACATTTTCATCTATTGTTCTTGAAGAATAATAAAAGGAACGAGATACTGTAATAGAGCAGGAAGGAGGTACAGCACCTCCTAGTGGTAGAAATCAGAATTCAACAACTTTCTCCTAGGGGGAGCTTTTGACGGGAGAGGCAAGCATAGTACAAAATAAATTCCTCCCCCTTCCGATAGACCGATTTAGTTCATTTTTGCATAGAACACAGAATTGACCACGAATTTGCAAATGCTAAAGGTCTGTGCAAAGGTGATGACGCTATAGTAAAAAGAACTTAGACTTTTCCGTAGTGAAGAATTGTTGGAATTGATTAGAGATGATCCAGGCTTTTAAAACTGTAACCGTAGACGAATCCTGGATGTTTGAGTACGACCCAGAATTCAAAAGGCTTGTGAGTGACACACACTATCTTCTCAAGGACACCACACAATAAAAACAGTCAAGGACATCATACAATACTTTATTTCACTGATTCTATAGCCCTTGATGATTCTTTCATTCTACCTCTTCTGAAGTCCTACTTAGGTGGCTACACCCTTGGATCATGAGCAACTCTGACAAAGTGCATTCTGCATGAATCATGTTAAGGAATTGAATAAATAAGAGAGTGCTCCATTGCTCCATAACGTTCTTTGTTTGACTGCCACCATTACTTTTTTATAAGACTAGGACTCTTTGTTCTCAATAATTTATTTTATATTTTATTATGATTGTATAATATATTTATTATGTACCCATATATATTCTGATACCCAAAATTCATGATTGAAATGCCATAAGCTTTCAAGCTCCTGAGTAAAAGTATGATAGAGTATGGTTCTTGAAACGGGACTGGTCATATTCTAAGGCAATATCCTTATAATTACGTAATCCTAACTCACAACATCTAATTTCTAGATACAGCAAAATTTAAAGTTTTAATAAAATCAATAATTATTTTAGATGCTTTTGAAATAAAAGGACCATTCACTTGCAAGGTGCAAGAGTTTTTCTAATTGTGTAGCAATCATATGGGAAGTGAAACACGGATGACTGCTAACTATGAAATAGGAAAAATATATAAATATACTTACTGTCGTTCTTAGCAATGTTTTCAGAAGGTCTGAAGGATGAACCCTGGCGTATAACATAATCAGTATTGAGGGAAAGGCTGTTTACCCAATGTGCATGCCCTTCCAATGTTCTACACAAGACACCCTTAAATGAGAAGAGATTATAAGCTTGAATATTATTTTCTGACATCCGATGACCATGAGTATTAACCCTTTAGAGACCGTGAGCTACTAGAGTATCCAATGAGAGGTGAGCTCCCTGGACCGTGAGCTACTATAGTAGCTCGGTGACTTATGGGCTCCCTGGACCATGAGCTGCTATAGTATCGCAATGAGAGGTGGGCTCCCTGGAATGTGAGCTACTATAGTATCTCAATGAGAGGTGGGCTCCCTGGACCGCGAGCTACTATAGTAGCTCGGTGACATATGGGCTCCCTGGACCATGAGCTACTATAGTATCTCTGTTCCTAGAGCCATCTGTAAGTGGTTCTTATGACAAGCTGAAGTATTGCTACCTTTTTTGCAACTTTTTTTTCTAAACAAAAAAAAACAAAACTTAAATGTAAAAAAAAAATAAAAATGAAAAAAAAAAATGTCCACTTGTGTCAATTCAAAGTCCGGATCAAAATGGATGATCAGAAACTATGCATAATTAAAAAAATGAACGTAATTGCAGAATAAAAAAGTAGTCGGTTCAGTGGGCACAGATGGCATCACTAGTACTCGGCCCAGCAAGCGCACTTTAACTCCACTGTATCCGGTCTCTAAATGGTTAAGGCTTTAAAACATCATGTCTAGGGTCATGGGATCAATTCCCACTAGGGTTGGTAAAATAAATATAATAAAATAAATGGCTCTAATGGCCCAAAAGTCGATGCACCGTGCCAAAAAAAAAAAAAAAAATAAAAACAAAAAAAAAAAAAAATAAAAAAAAAAATGAATGGTAATATAAAATATGTAATCTGAAATTTCCTTGTGTTTCTAGGCATTATGTGACTTGGGTTCAGCAAAATACTTCAAATTAAGCAAATTACTTAGTAATAATATCTGTGCAGATTCCGATTCCTCTTGACTTTGATGTAAGACACAAATGAAGGCTAAAGCAAGTTAAATTGCGGCAGTTGATTAAGAGTTATAACAGATTCCAAGAGTCAAACATTCCAGCTACACAAAAATGACTAATTCTTAGCCAGCACTTATGAATCATTAGTTCTTTTCTTCTTCTCAAAATTAAGGGGACATTTAGCAGAGATTGAGGATAATAGAGGTACTATAGATAAAAATATATGTTACACAGCGTGTTTATGTATATGTATGTATATATACATTTTGGCTCAATGCGTAAGGTTGACAGTTCTATTTCTACTAGGGGCAGTGGCTTTTATTTTGAAAAGGCCAAAGCAATCAGCAATACCCTGGCTAGAAAAGAGCAGTAACCTATAGATAACCTGTCCTAAAAATCTGTTATTTATAAATGGGCATTAACATTTAAATAAAAAATGTGTGTTCTATGTACACACAAAGACAAAGAATCGATAAAACATGCTAATACATGTAAGATTAAAAATAACTGATGATGTTAACTTTATAAAATTATATCACAATAACGAATACCTACATCATGGGGACGCCAGACCTTGATGGTTCTATCTTGCGACCCTGAATAAAGAAGCGCAGATCCACCCCAAAGTAATGATGTTACACTCTTACTGTGACTGGTTAAAATTCTTAGACATTTGCCAAGAGTAGAATCCCATATCCTTATATCGCCATCTTTTGAGCTACTGGCAAAGAATCTGCATTCAGAATCTAAATAAAAACAAAATTATAATTCAATGTTAGCATTAGGACTGAAAACATCAGATATGAAGGAGCTGCATAACTAAGCAACTTTCTCAAGAAGGTGGTTAGTTTATGCCAGATTGTTATCAAACATGTTTAAACTAACCCATATTAAACAAAAATAAAGCTAAGGAAAGTTCTACCCTAAAGTTTGGGCTTCTCAACCAAAAATACAATAAATAAATTGGCGTCTTTTGAAGCGCACATTTTATTCGACGAAATAGACTCTCAGAGGGCAGAGCTAGACAGGAGAGGTAGCAGTCCAGACAGGCAATCACCCAGGTCCTGTGTCATTCCTCAGTGGCACTCTCTGCTCTACGCAGATGTTGGCTGTAAAAAATAGCCCCAGGCATTTTTAACCCCTGCCTGGGTGTTTGCTTGGTCAAAAGATCATCCTGGACAGTGTATTTTGGCCCTATTCACCCCATGTACTTCTCTGTCCCGGGCCAGGGTAGCTCTTGACCAGCTATTCGCCCAGTGTTCCTAGCCTCAGATGGAACTCTTTCTTGTAAGCACGATTACATAATTAAATATAACAGCTTGTAGTAGATAGGAATATTTATATAAAAAATGAACTCACTTAGATGAAATGGCTCCCAAACAAGAGCTGTAATCCACTGCTTATGACCACGCATTATAGGTGCTTTTTGTTTGCCAGTTTCTGGATCCCAACAAATAATAACACCATCCTTACAACCAGACACCAGCTTTTTTGAATCAGGAGACCATGAAATGCATAGGACCCAATTTGCATGGCCTGAGAACAATAATAGTGAATTTTAAATCAAGGAAGTCAGAAACAATTATTTACGTATTTATTTATTAACATTCACAGAGCCATTCAACAGCAATTTGCTCATAGAGAAAATATGAATTATGAGAAATTATACTTATATATGAAACTACTATATGACTATACAAAGAAAATCATCCTCATTCTTGAAATTTTAAAACAAAATACATTAATATTTTTGTACACATTTCTTTGGGAGGGGTTTCTATAAGCAGGTTTTATTTCCTCAACCTGACACCTATGAGTATTAGAAAACAAATACGTGGATTATGATGGCATTTCAAGAGTCAATTTTTTTTTTTGGGGGGGGGGGGGGTTTAAGAGATAAAAATACAAATGTTGAGCAATAGTTATTTAAATCATCCATTTTTTTAAACATAAGGAAGCTTTTTTTTATTATTATTTTTTTCAATTATTTAAAAACTAGTATTTTTGAGCCAAAATAGAATTGCGTAAAATGCTTTTTCATTTTTTGTACAATTTAAAAAAAAAATCAAATAAATTGTTTTTAAAATAAATCAAAATATTGTTTTGGTAGTTATGTCAAATTTCTTATTAAGGATAAAACACTCTATCAAGATCATCCTACCTTCACATTTGAACTGCGGAGTTTGCGTAGAAAGATCCCAAAAACGTACAGTAGTATCACCAGAACCACTAGCTAAATAGTTGCTATCAGGACTAAATCTAACAGATATAACAGCTTCTGCATGTCCTGGCATGGAGCTGAAATGTAAATTAAGTCAAAATAGGCACTTTAATTTTTAAAGCTGGATGGAAATTTTTATTTGTTTTAATTATTGATTTGTAAATGTTCATTCAATTTAAAATGGTAATTGCAATCAGAATGTGAGGAACATTTTTGGTAAAAGATCAATAAAACAATTAATTGCTAATAACCTTTAAAGGCTAATATTTTGTATTTGGAACATTTATTTGAAGTTAATGACAGCACCAAACAATTTCCAGAAGTCATACTTGTTAGATTAATAAACAAAAAAAAAAAACATAAAATATTAATACGCAGTTGCTATTACATTTACAAAGGAAATGGTAGATGCTAAGTCTAGAGAAATTCAATTTGCAGGCTCAGAGGAATAATTTGAAAGAATTTCAGTGATAGGCTAAAGAAACAAGAGATTTCTTATTGAAAAAGGAGGCTAAATCTGGCCGACATCCAGGGTGCAGCGAGGAATATTCCCAATGAGCCGTGGCATGAGAAAATTCCTGCCACCGGTGGGGACCGAAGCCACCATCTCCCGCTTATAAATCCAAGGCGCTAGCCACTAGACCACGGGAGACCCCATTGAGGGTGGTGTTCAGGAATGTGAAATGAAAAGCTCTGTAATAAAGTACTTGAGAGTATTTTGTTGTACATCAAACTCCAACACAGATAACAGAATATCAGTATAGGAGGACGTCCGATGAGACTCATTAAAATAAAAAAAAATACTTGGGCAAATGAAAAAATAAGAAATAATGTATAAGGAAAATATCCAAGAGTCAGTTTCAAAAATAGTACTTAAAATTGACATAACTATGTTCAAATATATCGATAAAACTCATAACAGATAAAAAAATAAACATTTATTGATAGATTCCAATTTAGTACCTTGTACATCTGGTGACTGCCCGCACTTTAAACACAGCATGCTGTTGATAAATAATATTTACTATTTCTTCGGTATTTACCTTATTTATATCAAGAACGCTGTCAAGAGATTTAATAATCTCCTGGTCATTAACAAAAAATGTGTATTCAGTAGATTCATCCTGCAAATGTTACATCAACAATTAACTACGGTTCATTTATATTTAATTAGATTAAGCATTTTTTAACTTACCTGCTCCAACAAATTGTTACAAATATATTTAAGTTGATCTACAGTAATATCGACACCTAGCTCATAAAGTGCTCCCAGTTCTTCTCCAGTTTCTGACTTGAATCTTGCGAGAATACTTCTTTCAGGAGGTCCATTTTCAGTTTCCATTGTTAATTCAAATTATAAATATAAATCCTGTCACCGGCTAATTCAATTATTTCTAAAGGTTCTAAATTAAGCCCTGCTATGAAGTAAAATATCTTTCTCCGAAAGTTAAAACATAAACACGTGAGTTTTTGACAGCCAACCACCATTCAAGAACGAAGTGTTCAGTAAAGTTGCTAACCAGCAGATAGAGGTAGGTGTGAATTGTTTAAGATTCTGATAAATTCAGAGTGAGAATTAAAAACCACAACGATTTTAACATTATGTGTGTGAACATTATGTGGGTTGTACATTACGTGTGTGACAACTATCTCAAAGAGAGTTTGATTTACCCTACCTATCAGTAGTCCTTTAGACAACAAACTGGAAAATTAAGGCAATGAGCTGTATTTTTCATCGTAATATTCGTATATCTGCGGCAAACTTAGTTTCAGTGTCGGTCACGACACCGCCTTGTGGTATACGTGACAACATTTTCATCGTCTATGTAGATCTCAAGGAGTTATTCCACATATGTAAAAATGTGTCATAAAACCCTTAAAAATAAGCTAAATAAGGTCACTTAGTTCATAAAAAATATTTCATTTTAGGTGTAATAGCGTTTTAGTTGCCTAAAACTATTCCATGTTCTAAATTTTTAGTATTCCATACCCCGGAAATGGCCCCTCCAAAAAAATAAAATTATTTTCTATATACGCCCATGTTAGTCCATGACTATTTACTGTTGTTTCACACAGCAATATGGTAAGATATCGTTTGTCAGTTACCGATAAAGAAATTCTACAAGAACAGGCCCGGTAAGAGGATCAAGGAACTGATGAAGAATTTCAAAGTGATGAAACGTGTGGGGAAACTGAAGTCTTTTTGAAGATTTGCTTTCTCTTTACTTATACCATGCATGAATGAAAGGTTGAAACATTTCCTCATTCCAAAAGCACTCCAAGATGCAGGGCCCCCACTCCTCAGAGCAGGGCCCCCACTTCTCAGAACCAGACTAAAAATTCTAGTACTTTGCTATAGGACTTGGGACATTTTAAAATTATTTTCATCTTGAGTTTTGAGCGAAATGAGAATAAAAGCCGACAATCCTTGCAGCAAAGGTCACTTTCGGTGCTTGTAGTTTTATTACGTCTCCTAATGAAATATAATATTCTAGGACTGCACTTCTTTAGTCGTTTATGTACATTAAAAAAAAATATAGATCCCTTTCCAATAAATATAGGCTACGCCCGTCTATATTTCTAAACCCCATTCTTTTTACAAACTCGTATCCTATACATTTTTTCCAATTAGTGAGGCCCGGCCCGGGCCCGAGACAACTGTACCCGGCAGCCCCCCTCCCCATGTGCCGGCCCTGGTCATGACGATTTTTTTAAGATTGAGTGGAAGTTTAGTATTGCTTTGTTTTGTATTGTATTGTTTGGTCAATTTCTAGCCATTGTAGTCTTGCCATTGTTAGTCTAAAATTTTGGTTTGGAAATTTCATTGGAGTAGGTGCTTACATTTATAGAACAGTAAAATTAGTTTATCTACGTTACGTTATCGCAAAAATAGCAAGTTCCTTGAAAACAAAATATTAACAGTTTACAATTCACGCTTTTCAAATCACACCATGAATCAGGATTATATGGAAACGCGCTTAGAATACGCCGTTCCAGACTTTTTATTCTTTGTGTAATTACAAAAATTTATTTGTGACACAGGTGCATGTTTTACTCTATATACATATATTAACTTCATATAAGGGGAATAAACTATCAGTAGATAGTCCTTACTCAATGGAATAACTTTAAGGATTAATTGATTAACTTTGCCTTAGAGGTTTCATGAGGGTTTCCTTGCTGTCAATCGATCTCTTAGACTTTTAAGTTTGTTTGCTTATTAATTTTATGACAAAAAGTTACAATAAACGACTCTTTATTTCTTCCAGACTAATTCTAAAGCTGCAATAGTTCATTGGATAATAGAAATTATTACGTAAATTGGAAAATTTAGTTTATTTACATTTTGATGCAGTTTATCAGCTGTTACTACACATTTTTCTGATGCATGTTTTGGTGCAATTTGTGCTATTATGATTGCAAGAAAACATTTTTGGCGTATAAAGTCTAGAACTATTATTAAAATAATGGTGTTGAAAATCAATATGTCTTAGCACTTCAGTTACCTTTCTTATCTTATGGTTAATTCCTGCCACTTGTTACTGTTTTACTGGATTTATAGATGGGCTGTTTACGTAATACATAATTGTCTGTGATAATTAAGTTAACCTAAGTCCAATGGAAGTTGGGATTGTGAGAGTAGCAGAAGATAGTGATTTCTTAGGGTTAAAAGATCTTTTAGACAGCCATGCAGAATGGAAACTGGATTTCAGTAAAGGAGGACTTAAAGTATGGACTAAAATGTTACCAAATACTAACTTCAAAATGATTAAGGTAAAATATTGTTTTATTTAGGAAATTATCTTTTCTCATTGTGGTCTAAATCTGTCAATTGCTTACTAACATTAATTTTAGGTTCTTGCTCTTTTTCCTGATATTTCCCCTGAAGTAATGTATGATGTTCTTCATGATCCAGAATATAGAAAAGTTTGGGATCAACACATGATTGAATCTCATGACATTGGATTTTTAAATCCTAATAATGATGTTGGATATTATTCAAGTGAGTATTAAGATTCTATAGTAAAATAAAGTATAATTATTGTTTAAAAATATTAAAACAAAAATAAGGTTGTGTAAGTAGAGGCTGCTTTCTTGGTTAGGTAATAAGTAAAATTATTATATTCTATTATTCCCAGCTCTGAGCATATGTAACTTAATGTATTTAGTCCAAAAACAATCTTTTTATATATATATATATATATATATATATATATATATATATATATATATATATATATATATATTCCACTTTTTCTTGTTTGTTTTTCTGGCAGGGGGTCGATAAAGCAGTACACTCTTTGTTCACATTAACTGCTTTATTTGCTATGTTTCGCCCGACATGTTTCGTGCCTTTTCGCACCTCTTCAGGGGCTTTCCTTATCAAGAAGTCCTCTCGTCATGTTGTCTAGCTTGAGTCAGGCGTAGTCTAACTACGCCTGACTCAAGCTAGACAACATGACGAGAGGACTTCTTGATAAGGAAAGCCCCTGAAGAGGTGCGAAAAGGCACGAAACATGTCGGGCGAAACATAGCAAATAAAGCAGTTAATGTGAACAAAGAGTGTACCGCTTTATCGACCCCCTGCCAGAAAAACAAACAAGAAAAAGTGGAAAATACATATCGGGTCATCTTTCACAAGAATTAATATATATATATATATATATATATATATATATATATATATATATATATATATATATATATATATTCTCCAGTGCTTAAAAATCTTCTTCTGATATAACTCAATTTTGGCAGTCTTGTAACATATTTAATTATAAACAGACTGACTTAATTTGTCTATTGTTGACCAGGGCCTCGGAGAGGGGGTGGCCAAGGAGGACAATTGGTCAGGGGCCCATGGTCTCAGGGGTTTTTTTTTTACTCGCATCATAATTTGAAATATCGAAGTTATATACCTACCATTTTCCACTCCGTTCAATTATATATGCATTTACTTTTATTCTCAGAGAAATGTCAGTTTTAAATAATTACATGAATAACAACATGAACATTGGTAATGTTAATGGAGGGGGGGAGTTAATAGGCCCTTGTAGTTTGGACAGGGGCCCTTTCCTGTCGGAGGCCCTGTTGTTGACAGAAGAACTATTATTTGCTCTCACTATGGCTCATTTCAGGAGCATAAGTAATAAATCTCATTTCAATTATCAATTTTATTTTCATTACTATAACTTCTTTTTGTAAATGATAAACTCTCAAGCTAGGGATACTAGCATGTCTCTAATGACACAACTTTTGGACATTGAAAAGCTGAATAACTTGTCTCAAGTTTGTTAAGAAGCATAGTGGTTATTCTATGCTCTCGAGTACCTTTAAGTATTCTTAAGCCATTATTACCCACAGCCACACTTTATTAAATTGTATAAAAAGCTAGGAAAATGTGTTTCTTGGTATTCTTCTCATCATGCAAATTCCTCCTCATTCATTTAATCATTGGCAATTTTATTGATTATTTACTTATTTAGATATGCCATTCTAAGGCATTTGGATTAATACTCTAAAGCTTATCAAAATTGAAATTCCCTTTTATTTAAAACGAATATGAAGTAATATTTCATACTTATTAGCTATTTATAACCTAACAGAAGTACTATCATTTACAGTGTCTTGCCCAAGCCCATTGGCTAACAGAGATTTTGTGCTGCAGAGGTCTTGGCTCGATCTTGGAAAGGAAAAGTATATTTTGAATCATTCCGTTTACCATGTTAACTATCCTCCTAAGAAAGGTTTTATTCGTGCTACCTCTTATTTGACAGGTAATCAATTCATACTTTCTAACACTTTTTTTTTTTGTATCCGTTGCTTTATGGTTACCAAAATATTAAAAAAATTGGAATTATTTATTTGAAGGAAGTAAAGAGTAATTTTGATTGGCCTGTATTTTCTATTTACTGATCCTTCTCAGGGTCAATTATTTGAGGCTCATTTATCATTGTAGCCAATCAGGTTCGACAATGGAAAAGTATGATAGCTCAGGTGTACAAACCATGTTGCTCAATTCTGAAAATACCCTTATACACACACCTTAAGAAGGGAAGGTCTTGGTTGAAATAATGGGCTTATCACTATAGTTGTGAAGATTTATAATGAAAATATTAACTAATTTAAGATAGATTCATTGGGCAAGGCTAGCTCAGTGGCAGAACACTCGACTAATATGCTGGAGGACCTAAGTTCTAACTCGAGTGTGCACTAAATATTTTATCTTCTATTGTAATCATTTGAGAGTTGGATTGAGGGTCCCAGACCTTCCTTAGGCCCACCCAGCATTATGATCAAGGATCAGATAGCTCTAAAGATAGATTCATATTTTGTAATTTAGCAAGTAATTGTTAATTATGAAATTTATTAATTCTCTTGAAATTTATTTTTTTATATATAGTTAAGCCATGAGTTTATAAATGTGCATTTATGATCTTAGTTTACTTGAATGAATTATATACTAATCTTTTTGGAATATTCTTCTCAGGATTCTTAGTACGAGAACTAGATGATGGAGGCTGTAATTTGGGATACATTTCTCAAACTGATCCAAGAGGGACACTTCCTCCTTGGCTTGTCAACAGAGTTACACAAATATTTGGACCAAAGGTAAGTTGTTTTTTTTTAATCACTCATTAAAGGGAGCATTTTGAATCAACATTTCAGGTCATATCTTTATGTTCTCATGCTCTATTCTCTTCCTTGTCCACATTGTCTTCATCCTCACACATCTTTCCTTCTTAAGTTGTTCGATATTGTTAGGTTCACATCTTTTCCTCTCATTTTCTTCCCTGAAGATCACTTTCTGAGCCTTTTTTGAATATTCCCTATTGTTTATAGGTAAGTTTTTATTGTGTTTTGAACTTTAAAAGAATGAAATTCTGTGAGCAAAAATATGAATTGTATTTTAACTGTTAAAAAGGAAAGTATTACATTTCTATTCGAATGGATTAATCAATTCAATTTTATAGACAGGCGACAAAAACAAATACATAAAAACATCTTGATAAATCTTTCAATGAATTCCTACACTCCCCCTCATTGAATAGATAATTATCACAGAAAAATGAACAAAATTAACACATAAGTCCAATCAGGTTAATTAAGATGTTCAATCTTGGTTTGGGAAGTGCCTTCGTAAATAGGTCTGCCAACTGACGAGATTGATTTTATCTGTATAATCTCTTCTTGGACCACTTCTCGAACAAAAAAATGTTTGATACAGATGTGCTTTGTCCGACTATGAAACTCTGGATTTTTGGCAATCTTGATGGCAGCTTCGTTGTCGACAAAAAGTGTAGGAACACTCCTTAAGCCTTCAGGAAGCAACCCTTCAAACATCCTTCGTAGCCAAATCATTTCCCGAGCAGCTTCACTGGCAGTCTACAATTCTGCCTCGGTTGTGGAAATCGCCACACAGGTTTGCCTTGAACTCATCCATGAAATTGGGCCTCCATCAAAACGACATAGAACGCTTGTGGTAGACCTTCTGGTTTTCTGAGTCATCTGATTGAATTGCTTCATTATAAGTTTCAGGAATTTGTAAATGTTGAGTCATAACTAGTGTTGCATATTCTTTAAGTCTTAACTGGTGGTTTCAAATTCTTCCTATTTCTTAATGTCATTCTTGGGTTCCCTTCAACGGATTTTTCCTCAACATCATCAAAACCATGAAAATCTTCATCTGGCTCTTCAAATGTCTCTTGAGTTCCTTCACATTTAGTTTCATTGTCAGGAATTTCTTTTGTTTGGTTTTCAGCTGGTGGGGTAATGAATGTAGAAGGCATAAGAGGAACTTCATTAAAGATCACGTCTCTGGACCGAATGAGCGTTCCTCCATCAGGAATCCAGATTCTGTAACCTCCGTAGTCATATCCAACTAGAATTCCTTTTGTTGCTTTGCGATCCATTTTTCTTCGTTTTAGTTTAGGTGCACGAACAAAGCATTTGCAACCAATAATTCTCAAGTTTTTAATATAGGGGTTTTTAGCAAACCATAATTCATAAGGTGCTTTATCTTTGTCACCACTGTTGCCTGTCCGATTTAGAATGTAAACTGCACTATTAGTTAGTTTATATCATAAACTTTGTGGAAGGTTGTCACGAGAATGCAGCATGGATCTTGCAGCTTCGACGACAGTACGATTGTCTCTCTCTATAAATCCACTCATTTCTGGGCTATATGGTGCAGTTAATAATTGTTCGATACCATATTTATTGAAAATTGGCTTCATTATTTTATTGTCAAACTCACCACCATTGTCAGATATAAAATTTTTAATTTTGTGTCCTGATCGTGATACCTCTTTTATTAATTCTTTAAATTTTTGGCTAACTTCGGACTTCCCTTTAATATAGTAGATAAACCTGTAACGGCTAAAATCATCTTTAAACAAAACGTAATAACGATAGCCTGAAAAAGATCTCTCAAATGGCCCACAAACATCTCCGTGAATAACTTCACCGGGAACTGACGCTCTTGTTTTTGTGCCAAATTTCAATCTATGAGACTTCCCATATTGACATCCCTCACAAATGCTTGTGTCCAAGGGTAATCTAATGTTTAGCTCTCTTTCAATAACTTTTCTAACATGTTGTTTGTTCTGATGAGCCAAACGCTCATGGAAAAGTTGTAAAAGATTTGGATTAGTATTAGTAAAATGAATGCTACTGGTGGAGCAATTGGTATTTATCCTGTAAAGTCCTCCATATCTGTAGCGGTGACCCATTAAGACTGTCTTTCCTTTTATGTCAAGTTTAAATTTTTCGGGGGTGGAAGAAAATCTACTATAAGGATTTTTGTCATGGACGGCAAGTACAGAAAATAAGTTTTTATGCATTCTAGGAACATACCATAAGTTAGATAGGCTTATGGTACCTGATGTACGTCCAACTGACACATTCAAAACAACATCTCCATAACCAATGGCTGGAACTTCTTCACCATTAGCAGTGGTTACTGCACGAAACTCTGAAAATTTGTTGATTGAGACAAACATATCCTCATTATAACAAATATGATTAGAAGCCCCATTGTCAATAAACCAATTAAATTTATCTTGTTCAACTGAGAAAACTTCATAATTTAATATAGAAAGCACCATATTATTAACTCCAGGTTTAGAAGTTGATTCCGAAGGAAGACGTGGTCGCCCATCCTTCTTCCACTTAATACAATTTCTAACTACATGTCCTTCCTTTTTGCAATAATGACATGTAAATAAAGGCTTCCTTTTTTCTTTGTGTCTCTTATTGACAGCTAAGACCTCCCCTTCATTATTAGATGGTACAAGAGAATTCATTTTTAAAGCCCTTTCATGAGCGTATAATTGACTAGTTAAATTTTCAACAGTGCGATCCCCTTTGGCCATCAATCGCCAGCTTGACTTAAATGCAAAATAATTTGAAGGCAGGGTGTCTAGAATTTTACATACTAATAAAATATCAGGTAAATGTGAGGTTTCATCACCTTCACTCATCTCTCGATTTAAGTTGTTCCAAATATTCTTCAATTTAGATAAATGACTGGCCATGTCATCATCATTATTATACGAGTTGGTAAAAAATTGCATGGATAAATCAATGGATTTATCCTCCTCAATACCTTCATTAGTCTATGTAATTCTAGCCATACACCCCTAGCAGAATTTAATCTCATCACTTTGGTAAGAGTTTCCTCTGACATATTACTTGTTAAATAAAGAAGAGCTTTAGTATCAGCAGTTCTAAAATTCTGTAACTCCTTATCATTATCTGATACCTGTTCCTCAGAAGCACCTGCTGCTGGCCTGTCTGGAGCAGTCAATTTTCCATGAACTTCATCTTCTCCTCGAGGAAAACTCCTCAGTAGGATAAGCATCTTAAACTTCCAAGTTGCCCAATTAACTTTCCCTTCTAAATGTCCAATGTTAATTCTTAAAATGTCCATGGTTTCGAAAAACTTCGACAATAACCCACAAAACAAAGAGAATATCACTTTTAGCGCGTTTTTAAGCTACTGTGCCCATAACCTATTGTGTTTTGAACTTTAAAAGAATGAAATTCTGTGAGCAAAAATATGAATTGTATTTTAACTGTTAAAAAGGAAAGTATTACATTTCTATTCGTATGGATTAATCAATTCAATTTTATAGACAGGTGACAAAAACAAATAAATAAATAAAAACATCTTGATAAATCTTTCAATGAATTCCTACAGTTTTCACTGTAACAGAAAATGATATTCTTGTTGTTTTAACCCAGTAGGCTTTGATGGCTCTATACGATAAAAGATGCTCTCTGTTGCGAGGTTTGCTGCTACTAAAATTACTGAACTTTACTTGACTCTAGGATACGAACCAATTTACTGCTTATTACTTCCTCCCTTTTAAGAAGAATAAAGTGAAAGGTTGATGCCTAAGGCCATCAATGTCAACTCCAGGTACAGTAGACTCTCCCTTACCCGAGGGTAATAATGAAGGTATCTATGTTTTGTCTTAGGGGCAGGAACTTATGTTTCTTCTGGCACCTGCTAGATCGCCTGATTTTGGCAAGTCTAGTTCGAACATTCATCACGAGTGGAGTGCAAGCTTTAAAAGTAATTTTAATAATATGTACCATTTTAATTATGCAATATTAAAAATGATACACATTATTTTATCCTCAAATAATAAAGTTTATCATAATAATAAAGTAATTAAGTGACCACTTCTAACTGAATTCTCTAATCCAGCATTTTCTCTATTGCGACTGTGCTCCGGTCCCGACGACACCAGATTAGGGAAAGTATACTGTAGTAAGTAAAATAATAGGTAATTTCGAGGGGGTCTCTATTTTACTTATAAGAAACTAACCTCACCTCCTTATAGCTGCAGATTATTTTGTGGAGTGTCCTTCATGACAATTTTCCAGATTTCAAATAATCAGATATCAAAAATAGCTCGTATAAGTAAAACCTTCTTTTAGTACCTCTCTATGACAACATAGCCAACATAACATTTGCCCATAATGTTTCTTTTATAACATTCTCTGTCAGGCATTTTCTCTGGGCCTATTTTCAAGGCAAAATCCTCTAAATACCCATTGCTGTGAAAGCACTCAAACTGCAGCTTTTATTAAATCAAATAAATAAATAATATTGTAGCAGCAAGAGACTAAAAGAAAGCATAGGGAGTTGCCTCAGAGAGCACTATCTAGCAACCAGCTGTTCTAAATAATTATTATACATAGTCACCGAACAATAACCTCACTCTTCTTTTTTCTGCTCTCGCGATTGCGTGTATAAAAATAAACAGCCAAACTCTGGACTGTTTCCGGTGGCCTTCTAAGTGAACACGATGGCCTCCATGAAGACCGGCCTTCTTCATGTTCAGATCCAGTGAACAAGCTCAGAACCGCAAGTACACATCTTTATTTGTCTACATATTGTCAGGCCCTGCCAGAACGTAGCAGATAGGTGCTTGCGGTGAGCAGTTCCCGTAGCGATGGCTTCGATATAGATTCTTATTATGGACAAATAAATATTTTTTTATTCACTGCCACTCACGGCAGTTTTGTACATATGTTATTTTTATTTTATGTTCAATTATATCCTGTTACTTTCTTCATGTTTATTTACAGGGTTTTTTTTTATATATATTTTATTCTTGTACACGCAAATTTTTGTTAGGATCTTCTGTTGTAAATAACCCATTCACGTGCACATTTTCCCAACAATATAACTCCAACATCATCAATTTTACCATTATTTCTCATTCCAGAAAGTTTTCTTTAGTTAAGGCTATATTTATTTATACAGTTAAGTTGCTCCAGTAGAGACATCTGAATGCGAAACATGTTGAGTACTAAAGGATAATATGAGTTTTATGCATGACCTTCCACCAATTTTAAAATAATTAACCGAAGAACAAAGGATCACAGTGTTTTAATATAAATCAACGTTAATTCATTCATTTGATTCAAAGCTAAACTTGTTACAACATAATTGAATGAATATATTATTATAATATATTCATGAATATATTATATTCATTGTATTCATTTTTTATTGTGATTTGGCGAACAAAAAATTAGTATTAAGATGCTGCTCAGAAAACCTGGGAACTAAAGATCTGTGGATGAAATTTTCTCCTACTGAGATTATAAGATTAACATGTACTCTTATCACAATAAAAAGTTATAATCATAAGTTTTGGTTTAAGTGGGACTTACATAACAATGATTTCAAGGTCATTTATTATGACTATTGATGATGTCCCCTAATCATCTAGCCCTATATCAGGTGATACTTTAATAGTCGACAAACCAAGAAAAGAAAATTCTAAAGTTCTTGGATCATAAATATTTTTTCTTTAATGAATACATTTTACCTCTTATCTAATATTTAATTAATTGCTTATTGTTCTGTTTTTAGATGGTAAAAAGTCTTCAGAAGGCTACCTTAGGTTACCTGGATTGGAAATCTAAGAACCTACCCCACCACAAACCTTGGCATTTTCCTGAGCAAATGAGGTCTTCAAGGTTAAATATTGATGAGGTATAATTTTTTTGGGGGTATTCTCTTATTTTTTTTTTTTTTTTTTTTTTTTTAACTAACTCATGCCCTGAGTGTTTTTCTCATTAGAAAAAGCTTAATAGATTTAGAAACTTTATTTATCACAAAAATCATATCTCTTGCTGCGTTAGTAAACGGCATCTGGAAAAGCCCAGATTATTTTTAATTACCAGGAAATGACCGAATTCCTATCTTAAAATTTGTGAGTTTTTAGTAAGGATAACAGAAAAATTAATCCAAGAGATTTTTCAAGGGATGAGCTCGTGCAAGAGGTTTGAAAAAGTCGGTTGGAAAATTCATGTATGAATACCCATATGAAACTTTGTTTAAGCAATCTTTTCCTATTAAACAAAGTGAATTGGCACCATGTTAAGCGTCTTTATGATGGACCTTATTTTTGGTATGATATCTTAGATAAATACCAAGAATCATGCTTGGAAATTTAGAAATGCTTCATCAAGGTTTTATATAACTAATCATTCCAGTAGTGTTTCAACCTATACTGATTCATCTTTATATGAACTTTATGCTTTTAGTGCGTTATGTCTCCTGTTGAAAAGAAGTACAAATATAGCGAAGAAGAAGAATCGTCAAAGATAAGTACTCCGTCTCCCAGCAAAACAAAAAAATCCATGAAACTTTTTAAGTCACCAAAGAATTGATCACTGCCATAGACATAGAATTTATTGAACAAAAATTGTGGCATTGAATAGAATGAGGTAAAAATAAATGTTGCTAAAAAATTTGTGTGCTCATACTTCTCGTAAATCGGAAGATCAAAAAGCTTTAAAGTTAATACTTGTAACTATCCAGGGGATCGGTGCTCTTCCTTGTGTTTTGTGAGCTTACAAATAGCTTAAGATCTTTAACTACAATCATTTGTTTAATTTATTTAAAGCAATATTGTTAATAAGCCTTTTTTGACTTCTAAGTATGTATAAATTATATCTACTTATATATACAAGAATATATAGACGTGTAAAAAATGTATACGTTCATGTAAATTTTTCTGAACTTTTTTATACTGAAAAAGCTTAATCTAAGTACCTGATAAGAAGTATTATTCTAGTGTGTTGCTTACTTTGTTTCATAGGACTTTTGATCCTGCCTTGTTGACTGATTAAATGTTTATTAAACTGTAGAATTTTGTTGTTAGTTCAATCATTTGATTTTCGGTTGTCCTAGGAAAACTGGATTTTAATGTTATCTGAATGTATTATTCTAGTCAACATCTTTAATTTATTTTTTGATGATTAAGATTGAGTATAGTAATTTATTTTTTTCTAGTTTAGTCTCGTTTTAGGTTATCTTATAGACCACTAGCTGAATACCCGTGCTTCGTCACGGCAGATAAGTAGTTATTTTATTGCGTTAAATAAGGTTTCATTAAAATTACGTTACTATACAATTTTTGCAGTTTATTATAGCACGGTTCCCGTCAGACTATATGTTATTCATTGGGCGTTAAAATTTAAAAGTTTATGTTTCCAAAAAGTTATATGGAAACACCCATTATATTTGAGGGCATTACCAAGGTTATAGGTGAGGAGGCTGTGCAAGGGTTCCGGATATTATTACCTCACCTGGAAAACTCTAAGGATAGGCTTGCCATACATCACGGTTTGACTGGGACAGTCCCGGTATTTTGCAATTGTTTCGGTGTCCCTCCCGGTTTTATCAATGTCCCGGAAAAGGCTTTAAGATGTAAAAAGTAATGAATTCATGTTTATAAGAATCTTTTATAAATCGGTTACTTTTCTACAATCAACAGTTTTACTACTGCTCACAGTGTCAAAGAAATGAGAAGTAATCTAACTGTAAAACGCTGGAACTACCTGCACAGCGCTGCCAGCTGCCAGACACTGCTATTTGGCTGAGAGATTTTTTTAAGAAAATCAAGTAGCAAAAAAAGTTCCGTTCTTATTTTTAACGTTTGGGTAGACTAACAGTTCAGGATTCCCCCTTCCCGTTAGTTGCTAGGCTAAAACTCACAATTTTGCTTATAATTTGTACTGTTTTAACTCTCCAAAAATATGGCAAGCCTATCTGACGGGGACAGGCAGATAAGAAACGCAATTAAAACTCTATGGGGGAAATTAACCTCAATTAGAAATAATACTATGAAATAGATAATGTACAGTAACAGCTGTTCTGTTATCATCCTAGCAACGCTTGCTGCCTAGGCTTGCATGCTCTAACCAACTCAAACTTTAATCCCCTCTAAAAATACTTAAAAATTCGAATATCAAAAAATCCTTTCTTAGCGAGCGCCTACGTTATATAGGGAGTGTCCATGCAAAATTTCAAAATTTTCTGTCGAGCGGTTTGGGCTGGGGGATGATAGATGAGTGAGTGAGTGAGTGAGTGAGTGAGTGAGTGAGTGAGTGAGTGAGTGGTATTTGACAAATATATAGTAGATTAATGGACCAAGAGACAGGTTAACGGGCAGTCAATGATACAGAGTACTCTTTTGACATTGACAACTTTTTTTCACTGTCAACTGAAATTGTCCACTAAAAAGACATTCTATCAATCTTGATCTCTCATCTCAGCCCTAATCCTATCAATGAAAGAAATGAAAGTGTTTGGCCGTATAACAGTCTGTGTATTTATTTCAATTTGGTCAATGAAAGTCAGTCCGTAATTAGAATAACACCTTTTTTGCTTGAAGGTAACATAGTGTCTGCCAAATGGCTGTGATTGATTAATTTACACTAGAATCATATAATATAAACGACATGGAATGTTATTCAGCAAAGGCCCAGACATTGTAAAAATGTAACATATACCCTTATTCTCATCCGAACCCTTCAATTTATAAAAATATCATCTTCTCCTCCTTTTCTCCACATTCCTTCTCATACTACATTGATTCTGGGTTATGTTTCTATTAACTTATCTTTGATCTATGCCACAATTGACCACCAACTTCTCTCAAAGAGATAGAACGACATACCTTCAGACTGACCCAACCTTGTTTCCGTTGACCATATTCTTTGATCCTGCTAGGCACAATCTTTCACTACCTAATGCCTTTAACTCATTCCATAATTGGTTCCCAAAATTCTCTCAAAATATCCATCTGCCATTATTTAGTTTTATTTCCATTTCCATTCCTGACTCGAATAATTGCATTATGTTTTACTGTTACTGTCTACTTAGGGTCTGTCTGTCCTTCACTTCTGGTCCACTCTGCTCATTTCGCACTTGCGTTCTGCTGAATAACAGGAAATGAGCAGAAAGTAATCCGAAATTGATCAGAATATACAAATTTAAGGGCTTGTATATTTTTGCTGTGTTCCTACCTCAGCTTCTTCTGTTATTCTAGCTAACCATAGTCCTGGTCATGCCTTAAATAGACACCACACTCAAATTTTTCCCTCTCCCAGTGACCTGGCAAAACAGAGCCTCGGAGTGAAAGATAGTATTATGATGAAAATTTGTTCAATAATCAAAAGAAGCTGATAACACAATATTATGTATCTATTGCCTTTGTGGACAGTTATAGACGAACAAATTATTTAACAAGCTTCAATTTATTTATTTTTGGAAACAGGGTAATAAGTTGATTAATTTTATTTTTTAAAGAAGAGATTTAGATAATTTAAATACAATTATTTCCAATTATAGTTCTTTCCTTACTTACAATTCATAATGTTATAAATAAATCGATAAATATTGTATTTATTGAGGTCTAATATTATTTCTTTGGCCTGACACCATGTAAAGTTTGTCTTCACAATCGATTTTTCTTCTGTCTAAACTAGTAGTATTATCATTCTAATTTCTCGAAATGAGTTTTTTTAGAACTTGTCTCATTTAGTTTCTATAATCCAGGATGAGTGAGTTAAAGAGACAAATGTCTGTCCCAAAAAGATTTTAAATGTGTCATATTTCTTTAGGAAGATGTTATATAAAAAATCGAAAAATATAAGATTTTCTTTCCTCTTAAAAAAGATGGTGTTGTAATAATGACTTATTAGCATTATATTTTGAAATTGTCGAGAATTTTTGTCACGACTATGTTAAAAAATGAAATAGATGAATTATTTTTTAACTATTAAAGTATTTTTTTAAGGTGTTGACTTTCTCTTCTTACTTGCTATAATTGTGATTTTTTAATGTATATATTATCTACTCTAATCAAAATATTTAGGGACAGTAGTGGTATAATGTCTAGTCAAACTATCTAGTCATAAATAGCTACGTTCTTTCAAAAAATATTAAAAAAAAAAAAAAGTAGTTCTTCTTCCTTCATTGATGTTAGTCTGCCCTTCTGGAGCAGGTACAGCCTAGGAGGTAAGGTCCTCAGGGCATTCACGATGCCTGGGTCAAATCCTAGGCAAGCAAAATGACTTTTATAAGAAAATTAATTAACATCCCAATCCATCTTAACATCATAAAGTTAAAAAGTGAATTTTATTTACAAATTAAAGTCATGCTGCTCTGCTGATGTATTTCTGTTATTATTAATTGAAATTAGATGAATCCAGTTTTCATAGGGATTTGTTCAACTGTTATTATTTATGTGCTATTGTAAAGAATGGAGTCAGGATTTCTTAGCACTGTTCACCCCCCCCCCCCCCTCCCAAAAAAAGGAACACTTACAAACATTAATCTATTTGTAAATAAATTCAGCGGAAGATAAATTTTGAAAAGCGTATTGTAATAGTTTTTACCTTTATAATAGCATTTGTGATATATAGAAATACATCTCAATCTTTTTTCGCACAAATACAATTTTTGAATGCTAAAGCTTCTATGTAAAACATATCATTAAAATAAGCCCAATATTAGTTCAAGTGACAAGAGAGTTTATTTATATCTTCTAAAAGGATGTTCAAAATGGGTAAAAAGTAAAAAGTCCGTCACGCAGGAGCTGCATAACTAAGCACTTTCCTCAGAATTTGGGTAGTGTAGACTGCTTTCCAGAACAATTTGCTTAAAATATCCTATATAAATAAAATAAAAACATGAATAGTTCTCTTATAAATTTGTAATGAGTAACTGATCAATTATTAATTTGCTTCCAGAGTTATGTTTACACATGGTACCTATTACACTACGTAATAAATACAAAAAACCTCATGTAATCGTATTTTGATCTAACGCAGGAACAGGATACAGTCACTCTAGTGGTAGAAAGCGCTCCTTGCGGAGGCTTTGTGAGCCTACGTATGGCGGGCTTTTCTATTGAAATATATTACAAATTAAACCCCCGCTTTCCGATTGACCGATTCAGCTCATTTTTACAACACTTCTTTCTCATGAGTTACCCACGACGTATACCGCGTTTCGTTACAATACAGCAGAAATTACGACCGGTATGAGTATAATAGGAATTTGGGTCCGGAGTAAACCCCCCCCCCCTTCTAATGAACCGATTCAGTTTATTTTTACAACACATATTTACCTGTAGATTACCACTACGAATACCGAGTTTCGTCGAAATATACCAAAAATCACGGCTGGTAGTGGCGAAATGGTATTGTGGGTCCGGAGTAAACCCCCCCCCCCTCCTAATGAACCGATTTAGTTTATTTTTACAACACATATTTACCTGTAGATTACCACTACGAATGCCGAGTTTCGTCTAAATATACCAAAAATCACGGCTGGTAGTGGCGAATTGGTATTGTGGGTCCTGAGTAACCCCCCCCCCCCTTCTAATGAACCAATTTAGTTCATTTTTATATCTCAATTTTCTCTCTATACTAACACAACGAATACCAAGTTTCGTTGAAATATAACAAATATTACGGCTGACATAGTCAAATTAGTGTTATGGGTTCGGGGTAAACCCCCCCTTCTGGTGGACCGACTTTGGTGGTTAACGAACTCGTTCAATCGTTTGCTAATTGAATGCTATATACCAAGTTTCGTGACGAAAAAACAAAAACTCTGGCCGCTATCGTGTTAACAGACATATATATATATATATATATATATATATATATATATATATATATATATATATATATATATATATATATATATAGATATATATAAATTTTAACGGGGGTCATTTTCGGTGTCTACTAGGTAGGATCGATAAAGATTTGAAGAAATTTTTCAAAAATTCCGTCATGAGTCCAACCTCAATAGCTACTTTCCTTCGGAGGAAAGTGCTAAAAGGGGGTCAATAAAAAGTATTTAGATAGACTAATCATTTTTTATTTCAAGAGGACTTTTGATTTATACAATTTTTAACATCTGTAATTTCAGCAACATTTACAACATTTTTTTCCATATTTTCATCAAAACTAAGTTGTGTAACCTCATGAATGTTTAGTGAAGTGGAAGTTTTAAAAACAAATTCTTATATTAACAAGCACAGTTTTGGATTTGTCCTATATTTTGAAAATCTTGGTTAGTGGTAGTCGACTATTTAGAGCTGTGCATTGAACTTCAATTAAATTAGAACCATGCAATAAGAAAGAGAAAATATTTGGGGCTAACTTTTTCTTATTAAAAAAAAAAAAAAAAAATCTGAAAGTGCTGTGATTTGCGTAAGAATATTGATTAAAAAGTTAGTGAGCATTTTTTTTTCTTATTCTCTTGTTATCATTTTAAAGAAATATTCTATTAAAAAATATATATAAATAAAATTTAAACATGGCCTAATGCTTTCTAAAACTAATGTTTCTTTGAGTCTGTTTAATAATTTATCTATTAATTGTAAAGTGTAAATTTTTATTGCAAATGTCTGTTTAGAAATATTTGTAGCATTGTATAAATGTTCAAATTTGAAAACTAATTTTAATATCCGAAAAAAATTATTATGTTAAGAATTATGTAAGCATATGCTGTTTTTTTTTTGTCTTTGTCTATGATAATGAAATTCAGATCATAATTGTCAGTAATTTGTTTATTTGTATGTTTATGGTTTATCAAATACTAAGGCCAACTTCTATTGCTGGTTACTGTCTTTGAGAAATAATAATAATAATAGTTTCATGGGAAAACACATAACACTCATAAAATGTAAGCCTATTTACTGAGCATAGTGAACATAAACATACATTCCACAATGTCACAAATGCCTTCTTTATTACGCAATGACCAACATGATCTACATTTACACTAAAGGCTTAATATTATATACAACATATTCTTATACCCTCTCTCAGTTTTAAGTCCATACATAAAACACCAAAACAGCAAATCATTTGAAATTGAAACAATATTAATTAAAGAAAAACAAGAACAATAAAAAAAAATAGTTTAAACAAAGCTTACATCTAAAAAAATGAGAACTTATAAGTTGAGAAGTTATTCTCACTTAATTGCAGGAACAGAATCTGTACACATGTAGAAGCCATGATGCCATCAATTCACTCTTGGGAATTTTAAATTATCACACTTCCTAGTACCGCTAAACTAACACTGAACCCATAATCTTTGAGAATAATAATAGTTTCATGGGAAACACATAACACTCATAAAATGTAAGTCTGTTTATTGAGCAGAGTGATCATGAATTGTGTGTATACTTCCCTCTGTCTTTGTCTTTATTTGAATTGCTCATATGCTGGACTTTTTCTCTGAAGAGTAACACATTTATGGTGCGATGCTTTAAATTTAACTGTGTGTTTTCTTGTTAACTAAATAAAAGTATTTTACTTAATTAATAAGGTTATTACAGATCTTGCTAAAATGTTTAAGATTTCTTCTCTCTTGTCACTTCAGGGCCAATAATTGATAACTTTTAATTTTATAATTATTTATAATTTATGTGATACTAGCTAGGTAATGTATTACAGTTTTTCGCATTATCTATATTAGTTTACAGTTGAATTTTGCTTATTTATAATAATTGTGATATTTTGTGATACTGCTCAATGAAAGTTTTAATTTATTTTATATGTAAACATTAATTTATAAAATTATTTTAATCTAAAAAAACCCAAAATTTATAATTGTATTTCTATAATCTATCAAATATCCCTCAAAATAATAAAATAAAAAAAATAATAATTTGTGGCCAACTCAAAGAAAAAGCATTTTCTTTCTACAGCTCAACTTAATAATTATGATTCCGTAATAAAAGATTTTGTTCACATATATTTTCTTCTTATGGCTCTAAGATATAATTGTAATTCTAAATCAGTTAATAAATTTAAATAATCGTGTAGTCTTCTGTTATTCAAATGTAATTAATGGTAGGCGAAAATGTGTGGTTATCATTCTTGTCATATTCTTCTGTGATAACTATTAATCAGGATTAAATTTAATGAACTTAAATTATTTTGTGTATTTTTATTTACATAGTTAGTATGAAAAAATACTAAATATCAAGATTTAAGGAGCACAGTAGACTCTCCCTTATCCGGTATTCTTATATCCGTTGCTCTTTCTAATCCAGCACAGCAAGACCGGCTCGAGGGTACCAAGAAAACCTTCCTTTCCTCGCTAGCCAAACATTTATTTTGTGGTATTTCATTAAATGGAAGCCAAAGAAGGCGTATATGTTTAGCTTTAGAGGCAGGAACTTGTGTTTCTACTAAGAAAATAAATGTTTCTACTACGGAACCTGCAGCTGGAACGCCTGATTTAAGCCAATCTAGTTCGAACATTCATCGTGAGTGGAGTGCAAGTTTTAAGTGTAATTTTAATAATACGTACCAGTTTAAATATGCAATATTAAAAGTGATACATATCCCCAAATAATAAGGTTTTTCAAATATTAAAGTGACCACTTTTAACTGAATTCTCTAATCTGGCGTTTTCTCTAATCTGACTGTACCCGGGTCAGACGACGCCAGATTAGGGAGAGTCTACTGTATTTATAATTTTCAAATCCTTTTCATTTTTCCTTTATGTTACCCTATTATATTTATTTATTTTTATATTTGACTAGTGTTTTTAAAATTTTGTAACCTCCTTGTTAGATTATTATCCAATACTGATAAACTGTTCACTTGTCATTGCCTTCGCCTGATTTTTAAATGAGTAAGTGTTTTTTTTTTTGTTTTTTTTTAATACTCCAGCATTTAAATATCAAACAAAACAAAAAAACATAGAACTTCTTTTTATGTATTAAAACATATCAACTATATTGTACTTCCCATAAAAATTCCTAATTTTAATGTTAAGAAATTTAATTTTTGTATTGCTAAGAGCATGAACAGCTTCAAGTGAACAGTGCGCTATCCTAATTAGCATATGGTAAAAATTTCTTGTTAGTATAAATATAATTTTCATCAATTTTAAAGGACCTTGTAAAAAAAAAAATGTTTCTTTACAATTCATGTTATCAATATTTCTTTAATGGTTATAATTCCTTCTGAAAGAAGTTGTTAACGTAATCAATAAATTTGTTTGTTATTATATTATTATTTTTAATTAATAAATCCTATTCCCCCTATACCCCCCTTTGTTTGTTGCCTCTAATGGATTTTATCTCTGCTCCTAGTGGATAAATTTGCATGGTTAATTAAGTCTCTTTTTTGTTTATTATACCGAGTTTTGTGTCCAAAGAACCAAAATTACGGTTACCATCATGTTAAGAAATATTACGTTAAATTACTTCGGATTCTTGTGCTTAATCTCCCAGAAGAGCTCTGCTTTTTGGCAGAGGCAAAGGCTTTTTAGTTTTTTAGCCTTGTTCACTCATTAGTATAGGTTAGAAGAGCATATTCTGTGTCTATGCAATCGTCTTGACCTCATCAGATTCCCTCTGCTTGGTCGAGTTATAATCAGAGAGGAAAGAATATGTCCTCCGGTTGAGCTACAAAGACCTTTGTATGTTCCTGAAAGATTTTGGACCCATTTGAGATTTCAATAGGCTTCACAATAAGACTTTTTAGCCGCAGAGCTCTTCTGGGAGATTAAGCCCAAGAATCCAAAGTAATTTAACGTAATATTTCTTCAAAAGATGTCTCGGAATAAATTAGTCTTATAATTAAATTTTCTATCAGAATTCGTCATAAAAAATACCTGAGACGCCATTAGAATATCAAGAGTTAGATGCGCTGGAGAAAAACTGGAGAATGTTACAAAGTAAACTAAACCTTTAAATGAAACCTCATGCAACATAACTAAGACCTACCAAGTTTAATTTCGAAATTCCAACAACTCTAGGAGGAAAAGGGGTTGACACTTATACTGGGACACCCTGTATATATGTATATATATACAGGGTGACCCGTAAATGTCTAGTCATATTGTGGGAGGTGATAGAGGACCTTTAGGGGAACAAAAAATGTTCAATGGAGACCCGGTAGCCGTGAGGGTTAAGGCGTTAAGCTCTTAACACTCCGTGCCAAAGGTCGTGGGTTCGATTCCCACTAGGGGCGGTGGCTTTTCTTTCGAAAAAAGAAAAGGCATCACCCCTATCCTGGCTAGAAAAGGGTGGGAACCTATAGATAACCCGTCCTAAAATTCGTAGTTAATAATAAATGGTCGTTAAAATTTAAATAAATAAATAAAATGTTCAATGACGATTTTCCGAATTCTCACACATAAGGGAGAAAATTACGTTTTATTGTTTTATCGAGACAAACGTGGTTTTTAGAAGAATAATCGCGTAGCTCCTGCCCAGGTGGTTCTTCTAGGAAGAAAGTGAAACCACTCAAAAGCTGTGTACATTTACTATAAGACTAGTTGATAGTAAACGTAAAAGTAAATGAATGTAATGATCTACCAAAAGAAAGCTATTTTAAATTTCCTGACATTTTCTTGATATTTCTTACCATCGATACTCCTCAATGGGCAGGATCCGAGGTTTCCGGGTTTCAGAAAAACTTCCTCATTTAACTAGCTTTCCATTCATGTATCACAACCTCGTGTTATTGAAGTATGTGAACGATTTAGGAACCAAAGTTTAAAAAAAAAAACATGGATCTGTGAACAGAAAATTATATTTTTTTCTTCAGTTTATTCAAAAAGCTTAAAAGAAATATTTGTTTTTATAAATATTTACTTAAATATTAAGTAAATATTTACATGAAATCATGAAAAAAGTTACTTCCACAAAAATAAAAAAGGATCCTAAAACAGTAAATAGTAAATAAAATGCACATTTATTTATTAATAAAATATACATTTATTGAATTTGTTAATTACAGTAACTAATACTGGGTCCAGGAGATGACCATTAATGAACCCCAACCATACATTTACCTCAAAAATTATCATTTTTACCTAGATCAAGTATTTGAACACATTTTTACAGGACTATCTACATCTTATTTATTAGGGATGGGATATTTAATTACCACAACAAACACACAAAGGCTCACGAGAATCCCAGGACGGTTCACAAGCTTAAAAGGAATATTTGTATCAATTCAAGGTAAAGCATTTATTTTCTAATTATAAATACCTGTAAAAATGTGTTCAAATGCGTGATCAAGGTAAAAATAATAATTTTTGAGGTTAATGTATGGTTGGGGTTCATTAATGGCCACCTCCTGGACCCATTATTAGTTACTGTAATTAACAAATTCAAAATAAATGTGTATTTTATTTACTATTTACTGTTTTAGCATATTTTTTTTATTTTCGTGGAAGTAACTTTTTTTATTGTATTAATATTATGTAAATATTTCCTTTATATTTAAGTAAATATTTATAAAAACAAACATTTCTTTTAAGCTTTTTGAATAAACTGAAGAAAAAAATATAATTTTCTTTTCACAGATCCATGTTTTTTGTTAAGCTTTTTTTCCTTAATCGTTCAAATACTTCAATAACACAGGGTTGTGATACATGAATGGAAGGCTGGTTAAATGAGGAAGTTTTTCTGAAACCCGGAAATTTCAGATCCTGCCCATTGAGGAGTATCGATGGTAAGAAATATCAAGAAAATGTCAGGAAATTTCTTCTGGTAGAGAAGAGTATATCAGGAGTAGCTTTCTTTTGGTAAGATAGACATACTTACTTTCATTCATTTTAACGTTTACTATCAACTAGTCTTATTGCAAATTTACTCAGCTTTCGATTGGTGTCTCTTCCTTTATAGTAGAACCATCTGGGCCGGAGCTACAACGATTATTCTTCTAAAAACCATGTTTGTCTCGATAAAACAATAAAACAACGTTTTCTCCCTTTTGTGTGAGAATTCGGAAAATCGTCATAGAACATTTTTTGTTCCCCTAAAGGTCCTCTATCACCTCCTATAATATGACTAGACATTTACGGGCCACCCTGTATATAGGGGGCGAGGTAACCCCCCCCCCCCTCTAGACTAACAAGTTGGAGCACTTGACTAATAAGTTGGAGGACCTGAGTTCAAATCCCGAGCAAGCACTAAAGATTTTTTCTTCTAGTGTCTTCGTTCATGGGTTGAATTCGGCCTCCCTGACCGTCCCTAGGCCAACCCAGCCTTTAATTAATTAATTAATTAATGGGTACCTTGGGTGCTAACGACTCTAGCAGTCAAAGTAGCCAAGGAAAACCTTTACATAAGTAAAAGTATTAAAAAATAATTATCAGTTAATAATAAATAAACATTCTTCTAATCTAAAACTAACAAAGACTTTTAAACTAATTTTTTATAATTATTATTTTCCCCCTTCTTTTACTAATACATTACCTACATAGGCGCCTATAAAATAATTTTTCTTTCTCCTCAATTTATTTATTTAGTTTTATTATTACTAATTGGTTTATAGCTCTTAATTTCTGTAATATGCTGATATTTATTTATTTAGTTTTATTCATTCATAAAGTTCACTTAATTCCTAAGTAAGCTATTTCCATCAATAACTCATTCATTTATATATATATATATATATGATGGAGATGGGGATGAAGAGCCGTTTTAATAAATCTAGTTTTGTGTTTATTTTGTCAATTATTTTTCAACTTTCTGCCTACTTAGGAATATCTTTTGAGACTTCATTTGTCATGATTTGTTCATTTGGTATCTTACAGAATCTGTTGTTTCATTGAGCCCCCCCCCCCTACTAAAAAACTTATGTTTTATGAATGCCTGGATACGGTGAATAGGTTTGGTTATGTTCATACATTGTTGTGTACTGTTCATATTAAAAATAAATTGTTTTTGTTAATTTTAGAATAATTTAATTTGTTCCAATAATACGATTAATTTACATTCAGGCCCAAATATTTTGTTAAGTTTTGCATTGTAAACAAATAAATAAAATATTAGTAATACAAATTATGGTATAATTATCTGTTTGTTAATAAGCTATGGAGTTGATATATCCAATTAAAATCAGAGAAAGGGTCGAGGAAAGAGGACAGTTATGGCGTTGGAACACCAATATATATAGAGTATGCTGGCCACGTTCGTCCAAGAAACAAGCCTTTTCTTATATTATTTACGCTCCCCACATAAAATATAATGCCCCTCATCCTTCCATGGAAGCCCTCTCCCTCCTGCTTCTTCTTCATCTTCTCGCTGTCTTTTATCTTTCTCTACTTCTTCTTCTTCAGCGAGAGCCAATTTCCATTTCTCGCATTTCTAAAGGGCACGGTGCGATACGGAGGGAAGCTTTTTGCCTATCAGCTATGTCATGCCATCGGATCTTCCCCTTTAAAAAGCTACTCCATAATGAAACAGGCGTGACTTGACGAAGAAAACGATGGAGGATCTGATGAATATGGACGCACCCCTTAATGAATTCTCATCAAATTAGGCTCAGGAATGATTTCTAAAAGGAAACTAACGAGGAGAAATTTACAGATTTGTTTTCTTAGAGCCTGGTATAAAACATCACTTATGAGCTTCTTTAATGTATGCTTGCATGCATCTTTAAAACCCTGTCCTCAACAGGTGTTCTTTTAGTATTCAGAATAGAAAGATAAACATATGTTCTTAATATGTATCAATAATGGTGTAGTTGGAGATACAAAGTCCGAGACTACTCAGGAGTGGTTACTTTACGTAGGAAAAAAGAAAAGGCATTAACCCTATCCTGTCTAGAAGAGAGTAAATAATGTTTTAACATAGGTTTTACAAATTATAATATATAAAAACCTTGGTTTCCTTAAGAGTAAATGAACTATTATAAAAAAGAAAAACACTCATTAATAGACAATCAGTTTCCTAATTTTTGTTCATTCTATCGAATATCTCGAAAATGGTTAATAAATCAAAATGATGGTAACCGTAATTTTGGTTCTTTGGACACAAAAGTCGGTATAATAAACAAAAACGTCTGTCACGCAGGAGCTGCATTACTAAGCACTTTCCTCAGAATTTTTGTAGTGTAGACTACTTTACTGAATAATTTGCTGTAAATAACCTATATAAATAAAATAAAAACGTGAATAGTTCTGTTCATTTACATTTCTTATGAGAACTGTTCAATTATTAATTTTGTAAATAATTTGCTTCCAGATTTATGTTAATACATGATACTGTACTACTTAATAAATACACAAAAACTTCATTTTCCGTCTTGATCTGACGCAGGAACAGGATACAGTCCCCCTAGTGGGAGATAGCGTTCCTCGCGGCGGCTTTGGGAACCTACGTCTGGTGGGCTAATTCTAATGAAACAGAGTTTAAAGTAAACCCTCCTTTCCAATAGACCGATTTACTTCATTTTTATAACACTTCTTTCTTATGAGATACCCACGACGTATACCGCGTTTCGTTTCAATACAGCAGAAATTACGACCGGTATGAGTATATTAGTACTCTAGGTCCGGAGAAACCCCCCTCCCCCCGTCCAAATAACCCGATTAGGTTTGTTTTTATAACCCATTTTTCTCTGTTGATTACCACCACGAATACCGAGTTTTGTTGAAATGTAACAAAAATTACGGCTGGTAGTGGCAAATTGGTAATGTAGGTCCAGAGTACACCCCTCTCCTAATGAACCAATTTAGTTTATTTTTACAACGTATCTTTCTCATTGGGTCAACATAACGAATACCGAGTTTCGTTGAAATATAACAAAACCTACGGCTGGCATGGTCAAATTACTGTTTTGGATTCGGGGTAAACCCCCCCTCTCGGTGGACCGATTTTGGTGGTTAACGAACTCGTTCAATCGTTTGCTAATTTAACGCTATATACCACGTTTCATGAAGAAAAAACCAAAACTCTGGCCGCTATCGTGTTAACAGACACATATATATCTATCTATCTATCTATATATATATATATATATATATATATATATATATATATATATGCATATCTATCTCTCTCTCTCTCTCTCTCTCTCTCTCTCTCTCTCTCTCTCTATATATATATATATATATATATATATATATATATATATATATATATATATAAATTTTAACGAGGGTCATTTTCGGTGTCTACTAGGTAGGATCGATAAAGATTTGAAGAAATTTTTCAAAAATTCCGTCATGAGTGCAACCTCAATAGCTACTTTCCTTCAGAGGAAAGTGCTAAAAGAGACTTAATTAACCATGCAAATTTATCCACCAGGAGTTTATATATACACACACACACACACACACACACACACACACACACACACACACACACACACACACACACACACACACACACACACACACACACACACACACACACACACACACACACACACACACACACACACACACACACACACACACACACACACACACACAAACACACACACACACACACACACACACACACACCAACGCACAAACACACAAACACACAACACACACACACACACACACACACACACACACACACACACACACACACACACACACACACACACACACACACACACACACACACACACACACACACACACACACATAAATATATCAATATACAGATCCATCATTTTATTGGCTGGTTGTTCTTTATTCGGCACACCTGTACATACACTACTAAATGCAACTTTGTTCCCCATCTGTATGGACCCAAATTTTCCTTAGATGAAATATATGAGTTGGCATCATGGACTTGACAACTTAGTGGGCTCCCTGAACAGGTTGAGTGCTGTTGAAGTCGAAAAAATCGTTGAGCCGTAGCGGTTAAAGGGGGGGGGCTAAGCCCCCCAGGATGAAAATTCACAATATTTTTCGATGAAGTTATTTATCAAAGACTTCCTTAATGATTTCCAGGTGCAAACAGGATGCAAAAACAAGACAACACACCTCCACAGTGGAGGTGTGTTGACTTGTTTTTGCCTTCACCAGCCAACCAACCACAATTGTAGGATTTCCAGGTGCCTAGTTATAAAAATTTGATTCCATACCCCCAGGCATGGCCCATACTAAATTAGACCCCCATAAATATTTGTCTAGAGCCACCAATGCGTTTGAGTGACCAACATTTCATGAAATTTAGGGTAAAATTCGACTCTGCATAAAAAATAAATAAAAATATACGGGGCTCCTATTTTTAAGGAAATGTAGTGCGCGTTTCGCGGATTTTCACGCATGTGCGAAAGTGTGCTAGTTGAATTTCTTGTAACACAGTAGAGGGCTGGGGTTAACCGCTTTAAGTTTTTTTTTTATAACTCTACAAATATCGAAGATGAAGGTGCACATCCATCATTTAAGGTATATCATGCACACATAATTGATACAAAAAAAATGTAGACTTCTTATAAAAATTGTTTTGCATGAATAGCTTTACCCTAGTCGTATGACTAGTAACTGTGGCAAATTTCTAGTTCAACAACTCAAGGATATATTGAGTTTTAAACGATTGTGGACCACTGTGGAACGGTCCGATTTTAGACGAATGGTCTCGAGCAGGCGGAGTCCATTGACTGCCAAAGAAAGGGGATATTTCTGAAATGCGTGAGATTTCTCCAAAAATAAATTCCAAGAAAATTATGTACCTATGGATTTCCTGATTAAGTGTTTTAGCGCGTTTCCTCCTTCCCTCCATCGGGAGGAAACCCGTTTATATGGAAATACGTATCATGACGTAATCCGAAAGTGCTGACTAGACACTTTCACGTTTCAGAACCCTTAGATCACGGAAATAACGGTGATTCACTGTTAGCAAGTTCGGTGAACAATATGGTAAGTCATGGTGAATAACCAGATAAGTAAAGGAGAAAACCTAAAAGGGTTCCCGTAAGTTAATTAATATTCGGACCATTAAATTCGGGAGCCCGTTGAATGTTAAAAAGAGCTGCCTTGAAAAGTTCAAATTTTGAACTAATCAAGTTATTCCCTGTGGCCGGCCTTAGGGCTGTAAGATGAATTGAAGAGATTGAAAATCTGGAGAGATACATATTTGGTTCCATTTGTATTTGGAAGTAGACCAATAGAATAGTTAGGGAGGAGAAATGATATTCAGATTGTGGGAGTGGATGTTCAGGTGAAAATAAGAAAAATAAATTCCGTAACAGGCAACAAGGGGGGGGGGGTCGGATACTGTAGAGGTATCTGATTCTTTACCATACGGCCACTAGGGAGATTGTGTGTTCAGAGCTTTCCTCTGGCCGCTTGATATCCCCCTTTGCAGGAACCAATTAATTAATTAAAGGCTTGCTCGGCCTAGGGACGGTCTCGCACCCCGAATCCATCCTTTGAATCACAATACAAGAAGATAAAATCTTTAGTGCTCATCCGAGTTTTGAATTCATATCCTCCAGCATATTATATTAGTCGAGTTCTCTGCCACTGAGCTAAACTCGCCCCTTTTGCGGCGAAAAGACCTCGAGAATTGAAGGTTCGACATCCAAATTCGAATTGTAGTATCCACCTGCAGTAAATTATGAGTCTAAAGAAGGAAAAAAGAAAGAATCGAGAGGGCGGAGGAGAGAACTGTTTTTTTGAGTTGGCAATACGCAGAAGAGAAGATGATTGGAAAATGGAAAGCGGATTCTGTAGAATATTATTTAATGGGTGGTTCTTTTGATAAAAGTGGTATGACTAGGTATTAATGACTATGATGCACTTTTAGAAGTGGCCTCAAATTTAAATTTGTCTAGGGGGAAATTATTTGTTTGGTAGTGAAAGGCATTCTGCTACTTAATAGGGAGTGTGTCTCGTCCGAGCACACTTCTGAATGTTTTCGCTAAACTATAACCTTCCATTGACTAGAAGTTTTATTAACATTATAATTACATTAATTTATTAACGTTTTTTAGATTATAATTCATAACTTCATGGAAGTGTATTTGATTTGCTTAGCGAGACAGAATTTGTATTTCAGGCTAATAAAACTTTTGAGACGTCACTACTTATTAGTTTACGCTTAATTAATACATACCTCATTCTATTGAACTAATGTATTTTTTAAATTTGTATTTTACTATTCTTTTTACAGACTGTAACCTAACGATTAGGATATAATAATTGTTTAAAATTTGAAGTTCTTATCTAGTTAGCATTGATTTGGGGCAAGGTGCAAGATGGTGTTCTCTTACTGATAAGGTTATCCCTTGTAGCGTGAGTTAGTAATTTTATCGTTTTGTAAGTTTTCGAAAATTTAATCCCATAGTAAGAGAAAATGGCACAAAGCAAATTTAATGATCTTGCTGGTCGTTTTAGCCAAGGGCCCAAAGGTTTAGGCGTAGGTTTGAAACTTTTGGCAGCGGCCGGCGCTGCGGCTTATGGTGTTAGTCAATCAATGTACACAGGTAAAATATATTTAATTTTCAATCCGTAATTATTAATCTTTATTGATTTAATGTGCCATTTATATATAATAACTATTTCAAGGGTTTAACATAGGCTTATTACCATTTTAATTCACTTTGAATTACATAATTTTGTTCGGCATATATTTCAGAGAGGAAATATTTTTATAATGATAAAATAAAATTTTATGTTTTATTATACCACCATTGAATTATTCCTAATCCTCAGACTTTGCAGGTGAACTTCTAAAAGTTGGTATATAAACTGTTACAACTGAACATGAAATACATTCTCCCTGTTGCATAATATTATAATTTTTAATTACTATTAACTATTATCAATATCAACAAGAGTTAAGACAACATGTTTAAATTGTACATATAACCTACTTTTTAAAATTATCACTGGAATTTCTTAACTTTTGTGAGGGGTCTAAAGGCAATTACTTTGTTATCTTCATCATTGCACACTAGAATTAGGACATTTTTATTAATAAATGTAGGATGTCTTTGTGCGTCTGCTGGAATACTGCATACTTAGCTCTTACCGAAGGAATGTAGCGATTAAGGTCGCACCCGTTAAAGAATTTTCGAAAAATTTCTTCATCTCTTCATCAATCCTACTTACTAGATACTCAAAATGATATATATATATATATATATATATATATATATATATATATATATATATATATATATTTATTTATTTATTTATTTTAATAATGCATTACAGGAATATCCTCATTGCATGCGGAAGGACTTATATAATATGGATTAGTCTAATATTATTAAGATTAAATATTTTCAATCCATGCTTAATCTAATAAGAATTTACAAATATAAGAAACTAATTACATTTTCTTATGTTTAATATTATAATAGCAAAAATACTAACAAAAAAATTTACTAAAAAATGTGCGTTTATTATGTTTTCTATTGCTTAATCTACATTATTCAAAAAGTGCTCTCTAGTTTTTAGTGCGTGAGACAAAAAGTTGTATATGTTCATGTATGTAGATTGGTTTTTGGAGTTGAACAATTGAAAGAAATCTTGCTCCATAAAATTTGGCCTAATCGTCAAAAATGTGTTTCTAAATTTTTCATATAACTGACAGTATAAAAAAATATGCAGAATAGTTTCTTCCAATTTACAATGTGTGCAGATTAACTTTGGGTTTATATTGTAAGAGTGATTTCTGAATGTGAATCTCATATGGTATTTTCCGGAAGTTCTAATTTGGGCAATTACTTTTATTATTGGAAATGGCAAATTTATATTCTGGTAATTTTGTGGAGACTCTGTTAAAACTATTATGTGTGTGTAAAAAGGGCTGAATGAAGAGTTTCTATTGTCTTGAAGGGTTTTGTTTATTAAATTAGATTTGTAAGCTCCAATTATGCGGTTGTTATTTATGTGAAATTCTAGCGGATTTTGATTAAACCAGATGTTCTCCTCATTTATGCTATAAAAAATATTCTTAATTTGAGTGACCCAATTAAATTTCATCTTATTTGATGGAGACTGGTCCAGTATGACTAGCCTGTTGTAGCAAATCCTAGCGAGGCGAGAATTGTTCATCAGTAGTATTTTGCTGAGCCAGTTTATCGATGCTTTCAGGATTTGCACACTAATATAGTCACTCCCGGTCTCAAGCCTTACCATGTGGTTGGGAGTTGAGCGAACCAAGCCTAGAAGCCTTTTGAAGAAAGATACTTCTGCCTGCTCTAAGTAGCTCAATATATATATATATATATATATATATATATATATATATATATATATATATATATATATATATATATAAAAATAAATAAAAATAAATAAATGCATATATGTGTATGTATGTGAGCGACTCTTAACATGATAGTGGCCACAGCTTTTGTTTTTTCGCCTCGAAACGTGGTATTTATTATCCCTATAACAAATTATTTGAAGAGTTCATTAACCAGCCAAAACTATCCATCTGAAGCATGGGGCTTACTCAGGACCGAAATTGATAATTTTCTCATACTGGGCTCTAAAAATTGTCTTGTGAGTATCTAAGAAGAAAAATGTCTTGTAAAAAGAAATTAAAACAGACTTTCTAAAGGGGGGTTTACTCTGGACCCAAATAACTAATTTTCTCATATTAGCCATAATTTTTGTTTTATTGAAATGAAACTTGGTATTCAAAACTTGAGCACATATTTCAGAAGAGATTTAATATCAAATTTCATTAGGCTGTTTTTTTTTTTAGAAATAAAAAATCTTCTGGTAACATCCGCTATGTTTAGTTAACAAAAAAAAAAAAAAAATAGGTAATTAGGATCCATTAAAGAAAAAATACAGTTTTCTAAAAGAATCTATATTGGAAGTATATCCATACTCTTTGGCAGGATTTTTTTTAGCTAAAACGTTTAATAAACGAAAAACAAATAATAAAATAATAGGCTAGTGTAACAATTGATTAAGATAATACAAACCGGTCATAAAGATACTTAATTATGATACTGATATAAATATATTAGACAAAATTGTTTGGAAAACAAGAAAAAATAATATGTAAAAAATAGAAATAATTTTGAAGATAATAGGCGATGTTTATGGAAATATTCTAATTTTTTTTTTTTTTTTTACGGCGCATCAACTATTTGGCTATTAGCGCCGGGCTATCTACAGGTTGCCACCCTTTTCTAATGCCAACAGCACGTGGTCGGTCACCCATTCAGGTACTGACCACGCCCGACGTTGCTTAACTTCGGTGATCTACGGGAACCGGTGTATTCAACGTGGCTATGGCCGTTGGCCAAATATTCTAATTATTTTTTTAATTATGTGTACTCAAGTAGAAATAAGCGATTTTAGTGCATTGTATTAAGTGTAAATTAATAATTTTTTTTTTTTTTTTTTTTAGTTACATAACAGGCTACTAGAGCCTATATTAATCGTTTGAAAGAGCTTCAAACGTATTGACAGCTTATTGATGGAAAGTTATATTGAAGTGTTTTGATGGATGCTATATTGATGTTTATGGGAAATATTGAACAATATTTTCATCAGTATTTTTAAATTTAAATTTTAACATCCATTATAATTAACTCAGAATTTTAGGACGGGTTATCTATAGGTCACCGCCCTTTTCAAGCCAGGATAGGGCTGATGCCTTTTCTTTTTTCCAAAGAAAAGCTACGGCCCTAGTGGGAATCGAACCCACGACCTATGGCACGGAGTGTTAAGTGCTCATGCCTTAACACTCACGGCCACAGAGCCTCCTTGCATCAGTATTGTTTCAAACATGGAAGTGTGACCAACTATGTGAAAATCAGAGTCCGAACGTGATTTTGTTTTGCTGTTAATTACACTTAACCGTAGTTTGCCGGGATTGTGGAAAATTAAGTCAAAGGATTATTTAAACCAAAATTAAAATTTAGTTCTGTGACACGAAGATATTTCAGCAAATGTTAGTGTGTAAAATCATCTCTGAGTATGTATCATTCCTGGGCCTTTCTCTTCTCCCCTTTCATTTTTTTCATTTCATACACAGCCAAAGTCAAAGCAAGAAAAGCTAAATAAATCCCTATGCATGACTTTTGAAAAAATATGTAATAAAAACAAAACTTGCACAACAGATCGCAAACTTTCCAAGCACAACTTGCGGTCAAAGTAAAAATCTCTAGTGATTGTATTGATATATCTCGTATATGAAGCTACATTGAAGCGTATTGATGAGACTTTCAATATAATTCATTAATGCATATTGTTCAAAAATTACCTTTTAGGGGGTACTTAATAAGCGCCCTGATCAAGATTATTAATTGAATAGCTCCTTAAAATTATCACATTAATTTGGGATTTTTTTTCTCAGTTGATGCTGGTCATCGTGCAATTATCTTTAGTAGACTGAGTGGAATTCAAAAGGATGTTTTTCCTGAGGGACTACATTTCAGGCTACCGTGGTTCCAATACCCTATTATTTTTGACATCAGGTATTTATATGTTTGTGTACACATATATTTATTACATTATTTATATATACATATATATATATATATATATATATATATATATATATATATATATATATATATATAAATATAAATGTATTTTTTTAATTTATTTATTTACTCATTTATTTATGTATGTATACCTGTTGAACGAATAGCGGTCACAACTTTTCTTTTATTACCACAAAACTTGGCATCAAGCATTCCCATAAAAAACCCCCAAAAAAACAAATAAACGAGGCTGGTCATTAACTAGCAAAATCAGCCCACCTGGTTGGGGGTTTACTCAGGACACAAATTATTAACTTGCCCACACTAGCCTTAATTTTTGGTTCCTTGCTATAGAACTCTTATGTACAATTTCCCTAAGTAACGAGAAAAATTTGGTTTAAATATAAACAAAATTGTCCCATTACCTAATGTTTACTCCTTTGGGAATTTAGTGTGAAACCGAATTATTAATTTGCCCCTAACTGCTGTAATTCCATATACATTGTGCCCAACTAACAGATTTTTTCTTCTTTTTTTTTTACGGCCCTTTGACATCTAGGCCATTAGTGCCCCCCCCCCCAAGTAATGGTAAAATAGATTGTGAAAGGAACTCGGCCCATTAGGAGTGGGGGTTTACTTACAAACCATTTTTTTTTCTAATAATAAAGTCAGCTTTTAAAATAAATGTATCTTTGTTCTCATTCATCTTATAAAGCATTCAAGGAAATAAGAAGTACCTGGTCTTAATATGGCAAGAACATTGTTTGGCTTCTGATAAATATGTTACTATACCACCTACCTTAAGTATTGGTTTTGTTGAATGAATTATCTTGACATTCAGTGGTCTGTTGTGTAATTAAAAACACACCCGAGCATAAAACGTGACGATCTGGACTTGAAGCTCAGCATGGCAATTTAATTTCTCTAAAAAAATAAGATTTAAAAATTTGGTTAAATGAGTTAATTATAGGGATAATATGTATTTTCCTACTTCCCAAAATATATAATCAGCGGTGTGTTTTTTTTAAAAAGCAAATTTCCTCCCAATGAGGAAATTTAAAAGAGAATGCTGGTAACATGGTACTTATAATAAAATAAAAAATGGTTACTCTGTTAATTATAAATAGACGTTAAAACTTAAATAAATAAAACAAAAAAAATTGTCACTCTATGGCACAGATTAACTATCACTAGTGTTTGTTAATCACTTCCATTCTCCCCTTCATCATATTGCTCTGATATTCCTAAGATGTCACTGTTATTTTTTTTTAATAGAGAAACAATAGTTTCTATGTATTTTTGAATTTGTTTTATGTTTATGTATGAATAATTTTTAAATATCAATGTTTGTAGATATTTTTTTTTTTTTTTATGCCTCCAGGTCCCGTCCACGTAAAATATCTTCTCCAACTGGTTCAAAGGACTTACAGATGGTTAATATTTCACTTAGAGTTTTGTCAAGGCCTGACTCCGTACAACTCCCATCTGTTTACAGACAGCTTGGGTTGGACTACGATGAAAAAGTACTTCCATCTATCTGCAATGAAGTTCTAAAGTCTGTTGTAGCAAAGTTCAATGCTTCTCAGCTTATTACCCAACGACAACAGGTAAGATATACATTCTTTTACGTTTTCTTTTTTGATTGTTTGCTAGGGCATAGAAACAGTTTTTATAAAATTAATGTTAAGATTGTGAAACTTGATATTGTGATTGTAATTATTTACTGTCAATGGCCATAGCCACGTTGCATGCACTGGTTCCCATTGGTCACCGAAGTTAAGCAACATCGGGTGTGGCCAGTACCTGAATGGATTACTGATCGCGTGCTGTTGGCATTATAATTGAGTGGCAATCTGTAGATAGTCCAGCGTTAATAGCCCAATTGTTGGTATGCCGTTAAATAAAAACAAAAAAAAAATTTACTTATTTGTATTTATTTTTAGTCTTTATTTATTTTACATTTTACAAATTTTTACATTATATTATATATGGGACCAGTACAAAACATGTTTTTTGTTTATCCCCAAAATTAAAAAAACAATTATAAACTTATAAGATTGTTAACATAATAAACACATACTTATGCATTTAAAATTAATTTCATTGCCATTTTGGCTAATTTCAATGTATTCCATGTTTAATTTATTACTTAATTTGAAAATAAAGAAGGTCAGAAAGGCATTCTTATTTTAAAACCCAAAATAACTTTCTGCAATGTATGAATCCTATAAGTTGAAAAAATGTTTCTGTGTCTTGATACCAAAATATTTTAGGTGCAGGGATTTACTTTGATACTTGTGCATGTATTCTTGATACTCTTGCCCTTAAAAAAAATATGCATTCTTATACTCTTTTGTTTAGGTTTCTCTGCTTATTCGGAAAGAGCTCATTGAAAGAGCCAGGGATTTTAATATAATTTTAGATGATGTGTCCATCACTGAGCTTAGCTTTGGGAAAGAGTATACTGCAGCTGTAGAAGCCAAACAAGTAAGTTTTATTATTGAATTTAAGCTATTTATTATCTTAAGAAATGGATATGGGATACTGCAGGTAACAAATATGATATCAGTTAAGTTGATTGGATTGTGTTTTTCTTCACACACTCTCTCACACTCTCACATGCATGCACGCACGTGCACACACACACATGTGTCTCAGAAACATTATTAGATACGTTATTAGATGGACCGTATTTTGGGGTGAGTTCAGACAGGTAGTACGAGTTCGGACAATAGTGCATGGCGCAGGAAATCACGTGACCCAAACTTTTTCATTAGGGTCATAATTGGCATGACAAATACTATCTATATTGTATGTTTCCCATGTAGGTAAGGCGAAATCGCCCTGAGAACACTTTGAAGTGAGTAACGAATATTTTAATGTGAGTTGAAATTTCCATGATTTTCGAAATGCTAGAAACAAACGTCTGTGTAGAGGCTCTAGAAGTAATTAAACCCTAATTTTTCATATTTTATAGTAGGTTTACATGTTGGGTAATGATACATAAATAAATATATTAATTTTTTTGGTTCAAAAGCTTTTTTTTCTTTGTTAAGTAAAAAACTCGCATACCATGGGGTGAGTTCGGACATGTATCAATTATACCCGTGTCCTTTTGGCTTAAAGGAAAACAGTATTTATTCCAAAGAGGCTTTGAAAAATTTGGTTGACGATGTCAAAACAAAGAAGAAGACTCTGAAAGAGGCAGCGTATCGATTTAGGTATTTCGATGTACAACGAAATACCTACATCGACTTTAAATAATAAAGTTAGAGGAATGCACACCAAAAAAAAGTGGCGGCCAAACAAAATTGAGTCAAGAAGAAAAAAAAAATATCAAAGGGAATTTAAGCTGCAGCTGAGTGGGACTTTTCATTAACTCGATTGAGATATTCGCCAAATCGTAAAAACATATTTGGATGGTCAGGAAAAAATTCGCAGGATTTTAAAGCAAGCTCAGACTGGAATGGTTTTAAGGCTTTATGAAAAGGAATCAGCCATAACGGAACGCCTTACACAAAGCATCAAAATGTGTAGAGCAGAAGTTGATAAGGAAAAAGTGAAAGAATATTTTGTTAATCTAAAAAATATTATAGAAAATATTTCTCTTTAGAATATCGTCAATTATGACAGAGCTCACTCCAACTATAGGTTAAGTTAAGATTTTTACAGAAATTAAAGGCTGTCCGAACTCACCCCACACGTAGGGGTGAGTTTGGACACAGTTTAGCTATAAGAAAAATTGAAAATTTTTGAGATATTCAAAAAACAAAATACACTATTCGATAGAGGAATGTTAAGGGTTCATAAATTAATTTTTCCAGATTTTTACAAAAATTCTGTCTTTTTTAATTACGAGAAAACCTCGAAAATGTGTCCGAACTCACCCCAAATGACGGGATATTATGGCTACTGAGAAAGATAAAATGTTTGATTCTTTGTGAATAGAGTCCAGCACAAGTAAGATTAAGTTTCATTGGCACTCAATAATTGTGAAAGAGGAGTTTATCCATCTAATTACATATAAAAGTTATTAACACTAGATTTACCAGACCAGTCATTTTGACTGGTCGTGCAATTTCAATTCAAAATTTTGTAGCTATAAGTAGAGATTACATTTAATGAACTTAATGTTACTTTATATATATTAGTAACAAATACATTTTTTCTTATTGACATTTATACCAGTAATAGGTCTGGTAAATCTAGTGTTAAAGTGTTTTTTGAGATACGAGATTTTCATTCTAAGCCATCACTATATAATACGTAACTAGACGTGGAAATGTATACTCAAAACATTTAATAATTAAAATTCATTTACTTATTATTAAAAAGTCCTGGACAAGAATGTGCAGTCTATAGCCTAAGTTGTATGAAAACTTTCTATATAAGAAGGAAAGCACTAAGCAAGTACTATTTGACCAAGCTAAGACCATACCCAAAGAAGACTCCAAAGGGATGCTGATCTATGAAGCAATAGATATCTTCAAAAGTCCCCCAATATACAAATATGGAGACCAATAATCAGGAAAGGAAATAACTAGTAGAGCAGATGACCAAACTAGAGCGAAGGTGAAAAGCTTGATAGCTGGACACTCATTGGTCAGCTATAATGGACTCACGAAGGACGCTGCCTATTTGAAAGAAGACCTGGACTGGACACTAACTGAGGAAGCTGAGGTGGAATCCTGGCAAAATATCGAAACTTCAAACAGGCACAGCTAGAGCCCGGAAGATAGGCATTTATTTTTGGTTAAAATAGGCAGGCAAAAAGGCACTTGAAATACTGAAAATAGGCAGTACCGTAATTCAAATAGGCATTTATTAGGAGTGAAAGCAAAGTGGAATCTCACTCATTATTAATATCATTCATATCTTTATTACCAATTTATCACATAATTAGTGTACTTTCTCTTACTTTCCCTTGTTAAAAGCAACAACAAGATGCTTTTTCAAAGTATCAAATGTCATAGACCTTCTCAGAAAATTTTTTTTTCATCATGGAAAAACTTCCTCTGCATTATCTTATCATTTCAAAATCCGGAATACCAGGTAACTACACCATTGTCACAGCAAAAGGGGTGTGAGGAAGGAGATGTACTTCCCTCATCCTCTCTCTTTCCTGCTATTCATTATGCTTGAGCATTCATTCTACAAAGGAAGGTGCTGTTATTTACAGAGGTTAAATCCATGGGTTGGGAAAACAAGCTTTCGAATAGATATTTGACGGCAATATGTAATTTAATTTACTTTTTAAAATGTTTAAATCGCAGAAAAAAAATTGCATAATGACCAAAAAAGGCAAAATACAAATTGTCTCTACACTTCCCAAATGCACGAAAACATATTTATTTCTATCTGATTCTTCAATATATCCAGTCAGATAAAAAAGGCATTTTGCCTAACTTCTGGGCTCTAGGCACAGCTAAAGAAATAATGCAAACATAGGAAGAAAAAAAAAAAAAACGAACACAACGATGGGGACAGAAACATAATAGGAATTAAACTGATAATTATATGTAGAAATTATTATTAGACCATTAAATTCCTCTAATTTAAATATTTAAAGAAGATAGTTCACTGTTGGAGATAGCAAAAAAATCAGTTTGATCACAACTAGACATCGTAACGTTTTCTAAATAATAAAAAATGGTTCTTCGGTATCTACAGTTATTTCTCCTCTCCTTCCAAGATTTTGTGCATATATTGCTTCAGTCCCTTGGAATAAATGGAGTCAATTTTAAAGAAAAACTATACCATATTTAGTTTGATGAAAGTAGAAACCATGACTCATTTGAATAGTTGATATTTTTGTTGTAACTGTTACAATTTTTTATTAATGAATCAGAATAATTCATTTGTTTTTAATTATTATTTTTTATTTTTAAGGTTGCACAACAAGAAGCCCAGAGAGCTGTATTCGTTGTAGAGCGTGCTAAACAAGAAAGACAGCAAAAAATATTGCAAGCTGAGGGTGAAGCTGAAGCTGCAAAGAAAATATCCTTTTATAATTTATTTGCTACATTTGTTAGAACACATTATTTGGGGGGACAAAACCCCTACTAGTGGAGTGCCCAGTCTTTTCTTATATTGTTTTATTATTTTAAAGTCTTTTTTTTAGGGAAACATGGTCAAATCAGTCATATGAAGCAATATTTATATCAGTATTTATTATTTATTTTCGACCCCCAACTTTGGAGACCATTTAGACTGGTAAGATTTGCATAGGGAATTATGGCTATGAAACAGTATTGCCGGGGAGAGAGTATTGAAAAAAATGATGCTAGTTCCAATCTCATAGCAGTATGCAATCCAGAGATAATCAATTTAACCCTAACATCTTCAAAGGGAAAAATCGCTGTAGCGATCACGTAGATGTGATTCGCCACATGTAAATGGTTAAAGATTAAAGTTTAAAAAAAAAATCGATTTTGAACTCCCAGTTTGTGTAGAAAAACATATCATAAAATAAAATAAATTAAAAATGGCCAAACAACCTACCTTGGACCACTTCATATGGATTGACCCATAAAGTACGAAACAAAAGGTGTCCTGAAAATTTGCAAGCATTAAATATATTAGACACTTGCATCATTGGTCTATTGGCTGAGGCAGCAGGGTGTTGATGAGATCAAACTAGGTTTGATTGCCGTCCAGTAACGACACTCTTGAGCATAAGTTGGACATGATAATGTTGCCACAAGATTCGCAAATCAGTACAACATGGATCGTTGGCTTGTGCAGATGAGTACTGTGGCTGTGAAAGCTTTTATCTGAACTGGTTCAATACTAGAAATGCAGCATACATTGTGACGCATCTTGTTCTTAAGTAACACACTATTTTACGCTGGGTTCTTGCATGGGGTTTTACTGAATTTTGGGGACTTTGTTCCATTTCTACACATCTCCACTGTGAAACCCTCCGTAAAATACAGTGTTGCTCTACAACAGGTTGCCTCTTAGTGTACGCTGTGTTTCAATTATTGTTTCAGTGCAGGTGAAAGCTTTTAGAGCCACAATCCTCATCTGCTCAGGCCAACGATCCATGGTGTACAGATTTGGGAAATTTGTGGCTGTATAATAATGTACAACTCATGCCCATGACTATACCATATTCTACAGGAATGCCATCCTAAATTAGTAGGTAGTATGTACGCCACCCTCTATTTCAGGAAACAATAAGAAATAGATAGCTTGGTTAGCTCTACTTTCTGGCCTGATTTTCCTTCCGTACTCTGTTCGGATGGACAGTAATTCTTCCTCTACTTTTAAATAGTGGACACAATAAATTGTTTGTTATTCCCATTAGTTGTACTCAGCTTCAAGTCACTATCTCTTCAATCAAATTATACTATTTGGTGCTTGCATGTATTTTGATAATTTTTTCACTTTAAAAAGGAATTTATTGATGAAAACATTATTTTGTCAAAAAGGCCTAGTTGTTGTTCTCCTGATCTTGAGAACCTTACTCCTGCCGTAGCAGAAAATAGATATCATCATATTTATTTATCAACTTTTCTTTTTGGAGAATTTCCTTAACTTAAATTTCACTTGGGAGAGGCAGTTTCTAGGAATCCTGGATATTTGAAACTAAGGAAAATTAGGGCAGCACAAAGCATATCAAGAACAGTAAGTATCATTTTTTCTCTGGTTTTCTTAAAAAGCTGTCATTTTAACATTGTTTCAAAGTTTGTTAACATGTTAGCTAGAATTTGTATGTAAGTGGTAAATTTGGGATACAATTTCTGAAAATATTTTTTCACTTTTTAATCGCCTCTGGAGACATATTGGTACATTGAAACTCAACAATTATAACTGATAACAATGTGGCGAGAACATTCATAAGTTCATTGATAGAGCCTCCTTTGATTGAAAAATCTTTGTTAAATATAGAGTTTTATAAAATAAGTAAAGCTTATAAAGTGGAACATGGATAATTCGAACTTCGATAATTCGAATATTTCTCTCGGTCCCTAGAATTTAGGGCATAAACAATGTAAAAAAATCGTGGTTAATTCGAATAACATTTTGGATAATTCGAATTTGGAACCAATAGGAAGTGGACAGAGAGGCGGTCGATCTTATATCTTGCAAAATATTCTCCCCTGTGGTAAAAAGGATAGTAAGATATGGATGTAGGGGTTCGGGACAAGAAGTGCGGCGGTCTCTTGTCTAGTTCTTGGACTCTAGGAGTTCTGCAAAGTGGTGGGTCGCGCTTCCTCCCTTCCAGGGGTTGTAGTTACATACACCATCCTGTCGTTTTATCCTAGAATTCCCTCCCATCTTCATTTGTTATTCAGTTATAAGTCAGTCAGCGCCTAGATCTGTTGTATTGTTGATATGTTTGTGCCTTGAACCGCACTGTACAGGTAGGTTCAGTGAGTTGTTGATTTAAGATGTCGAAGTTATACAACTTTAACATTGTCCGAGAAAATAGCTGCGATTAAAGAAGTTGAAAAAGGAATAAAGAAAAAATCTGAAATTTCCAGGGATTTTGGAATTCTAACATTTTATCAACTTACCTGAAAAATGAAGAATAAATTCTTCCCCATGAAAATGACTTTTTTTCAAAACAATAGACTTTTATTTTTACTTTTTTGATAAATTATTTATTACTTATGTACGTAATCATCAATTCATGAAATGTTTGTTTTTCTTTAAATAAAATGTATTTTTTAAAATTAAAAATGTGGAAATATGAAGTTCGATTTCTTAACCCTTTATTTTCGAGAACTTTTGTTATTCGAATTTTGGATAGTTCGAACTTTTCTATCGGTCCCTTGGGGCTCGAATTGTCCAAGTTCTACTGTATTGGATTTCCTGGTACTTCAAGATGTTGCCTTTAATCAAATCCAGTCTGCAGTTAATATGTTAAAGTTAATTTTTTGTTTGTTCTGTTCATTTGTCATCTTTACAGGAAATAAATGAACAAGTTAATTATATTTTTTCGTTTCTTTAGATGATATTTAAAACTGAGTTAAGGAAGGCACTACTTTAATTAAGTGCGAAAATTTGAGGTAAATATTCCCAGCAGTTCCGCCATTTGCCAAGTCCCATTTCAAGAAACAATATGATACTGATCTTATCTCGTTTTAGATTAGAGAAAGCTTTGAGACATGATACAATATTTTAATATTTCTCAATACGTAGCCAAAGCTAAGGCCTAAAACGGTTTAAACCTCCTAGTGGTAGGGTTATAACAGAGAGAATTTTTAACACCAATTTTCTACTCCAGGAATATAGGCCACACCCTTTCCCTGCCAACTATTCCATCTATTTGAACAGGCAATGTTATAGTTTGAATTGTTTTAAGCCTTAGTTTGGTTAAGTATTGATAAACAGTGAAGACTATCTCCCTTGCCTGCCTCTTAAAGCTTTCCCTGATCCTACAAGAAATAATCAGTTTTTATTGAGTTTCACGTTGTTGTGTTGTTCATTTAAATGGTAATGCAAATGGCGGAATTTTCAGGAATGTCTCCCTCAGAATTTTGTGAATGCAGGATTTGAACTTTTCTATCTAATTAAACGGCTTTTACAGAAAGTTTATAAACGGATTTTTTTAGAAAGTTTATATTCTCGGGCATTTAAGAAAAATACCTTTGGCCATCTTAATATTTTTTCTGAAAAAAAAAAAAAAATCCAAATATTAAAATTATTGGAAGTTTATATTCTCATCTTGTCAATGTTTCACTGTATTGTGTCACAATATTTTGAATTAATGATAACCTGTACACAAGATTTATGTGAGTGTAGATAATATTTATTCATGGGATAATATTAATATTTTTGTGAAAACTTGGCCCAAGCATCCACACACTATTTTTATTTTTGTGTGTGTGTGTTTAACTTAGACGATCTTTCATGGTTCTTTCATTTTATTAATAAATTGATTGTGAATTTTCAAAATTTCCTCTTAGGATGACTCATGACTCTTTGCTATTTCTGAGTCCTCATAATGCAATAATGAATTATGTTTTTGGTGGTTCATTTGCAGTCATTCCCGAGCAAGCACTAAAGATTTTTTCTTCTAGTGTCTTCGTTCATGGGTTGAATTCGGCCTCCCTGACCGTCCCTAGGCCAACCCAGCATTTAATTAATTCATTAATGACCCTAGCAGTCAAAGCAGCAAGGGGAAAATCTGTCGGGGCGGAGCATAGTGCTGACCACACTATCTCCCTAGTGTGCCGTATGGTCATGAATCAGATACCTTTATAGTATCTGCCCCTCAGGGCAGGGGGGTGTTACGGGTCTGATTTTATTTATTTTTTTTGCAGTCATTATGATTTGAGATTTTAATTATTTTTCATCACTCTTTCATATTTATTTCAGATTGCTAATTCTCAAAATAGAGTTTACCTGAGTGGTGCTTCTTTGATGCTGAATATCAATGATCCTGCCTTTGATGATTCAAGCAACAAACTTTTTAAGAGTAAGGGTGCCTAGCATTTAATAAAAGAGGATACATTAGTTGATACTGAGTATGCAAGCGGATAGTGGATTTTTTATACTTTTTCTTTTTTTATTATTTCGAGTGAGGAAAAATGATCAGGCTTGTTTGACAATACAGTAGGAACTGTATAAAAACTTTGTTCCTGCTGAAATGATTTGCTCCTACAATATTGTGCTTGTTCATTAGTATTACAGGTTGTAAATACACATGTAAATAAATAAATATACCATTTAGTGATTGTTTCATTAGTCTGTTAAATAAACAAAATTCAACACCGATTGTTGCTTTAATTCCTTTCTCCTTTTACCATTTCCCTGATCATTCTCCCTCATTCTCCTATTGCCTTCTTTAACACGTTGACTCCTGGAGGACTAAACCCCAAATCCACGGCTCGCTGGTAAAATTCCTCGCTGCACCCTGGATGTCGGCGCTAATGACCTAGATGTAGATGCGCCGTAAAAAACAAAAAAAACAAAAAAAAAAAATTCCTCCAGAAACATACAGTACAGAAGACACAATTAAACTTGGATTTACCAGAGTGCCCAGAAAATAAAAGTCAATGTAATGGTGGTATATCAGGACCTCCTCTCGAAGAATTTATGTCTCATTGCTCTTCTGGAGTGATAATAACAGTTTTTTGAGGTTTCCAGTTGATTAATTGGAAATTTGCCAACAAGAGGAGAGTATTATGCCACTGTTCTCTGAAGTCTTAGTGAAGCCATTTTGGAGAAAATTATTTGGATTAGTTGAAGGCAAATGCATCACGGGGTCAATTAGCCCAGTGCAGTAACTATCCACAAGTGCGACACGGGGTCAATCGGCCAGTGTTCTTTCCTTAGCTTAAACGTATTCAGTCTGCTGATAATTGATTAATATAGGAAAAATCATTGTTTTTCCCACTCCATAGGTTTAGGTCAGTATAAGTTTATGAAGGGTTTCAACCCTTTGAAAGGTCCAAAAAACTTTTTTTGAAACAATTTTTGAAAGTTTACCTCTTACACACTCGGCAATAGTACAAAGTTTGACATGTGGTCAATCGACCCCTTACTGCATGGAATGTGTTAGAAAAAAAGTTTTGGATTTAGCTACCCCAAAATAAACCTAGAGTAAACAAGAAATCAAAGAAGCCCGGATATTTTTTTTATTTGTTGTGACCAGTTTTATTAGTTAATTTTGATAAAAATGAATATATTAAGCTGTACGAGAAAGAGCTTAGTACTGTATGTTATCACAAGAGGATATTGCAAAATCCAGTTTTTCTCCAAGTAATAGTCTGGTGAATTATCTTTTATAAAAACAGGAACTAAAACATTCTATACTTAGACATAATTTATTAATGCTTGGCCAGAAGATATTTTGGAGCCTGCATTTCTGTACCTTGCAACAAAAAGGGCCAATATCCAAACCTCTGAAATTTGAGTGAACTGCACGAGTAGTGACATCAGGGTGAGATTAACATAATTGTTAATAGGGCCAATGTTAAAGCAAAATATTCTTTACCTCAATAACTAACAATGGGAAGGCATTGCCCCTTTTAACAATTAACGTTTACCCCACCCAGATGTCACTTGTGCAGTTCACTCAAATTTCAGAGGCTTGGACATTGGCCCTTTTTGTTCCACGGTACAGATTTAGTATCAGTTTCTCCACTGATAGATTTGATAAATCAGTGGTAAATCGGCTGCTTGCCTGAGTACATATACCAGAATATATCTATTTTGATTGTACTTGGTCATATTTCTTGGTTTTATGTTTTTATTTGCCTATTAGGAGTGTTTTTTCTTATTGTATGCTAAAGTTATAAAGAAGAATTGTTATTTACTAATGGGGAATAACATTGTTTTATTTCATATATTGTCCTTGAAAATGGTTTCTTATTGAAATATTAAAGCTCTTTCAAAATTTTAGAAAAAAATTGTTCCTATTTTACTTTATTATTAACTAGCTGTTACCCAGCGTGCTATGCTACACCTACTTTCTGCATCTATAAAAGCAAAAATAAATTAAAAACCAAATAATTAATATTAAAATCTAATAACGCAAATCTGTAACTATTTTGGTTCATTGTTTCAAATTTGTGATCTCCGAACTGTGAGTCATAGACGATTTTAACCTAGCCTATAACTCTCCCAGTGTCACGACCTACCTGTGTGCCATGGTTTGACGTTTGGTCAAAATCGGTCAAACGGTATGGATTTGTATAAGGAACAAACACAGACAGACAGCTGGTAGAGGTTTTTGACCTAGCCTATGACATTCCCCGTATCACGACCTACCTCTGGGCCTAGTTTGGTCAAAATCGGACGAAGGGTGTGGATTTGTATAAGGAACAAACAGACAGAAACGTGATTTTTATATATATATAGATTGTATGTGTGAAAGTTTGAATTATGAGGCTAATATTACATCTATTTGCTATTTCATAAATGTTTTAAATATCCAAAGGTGCTGATAGTGGCGATGCTCCTTATGCAATTCATGGGAAAGCAATTACTGGTAAATCTGGAGTCAATACCGCAGCAAGCAATGCAGCTTCAAGAATGGTATCAACAGGAAAACAGTAGATTCAGTTTATTTAACATTTTCAAGACTGTGTTAGTATATATAAATATTCATTTTTAACGCTTTGTTTTTTAAATTTGTAAATATATTTAAAATTTAAGTGGCAGGTTTGGCTAGAGTGGTACAGTATTGGATCCATGAGCTGGAGCACGTGAGTTCAAATCCCGAGCATACACTAAAGATTTTATTTTCCAGTGTTGTTGCTCAGGGGTTGGAGTCATGATGCCCTGAGAAAAGTACTGACCATGCTATCTCTTTAGTAATGAAGAATCAGATTCCTGTAAAGTATGTCTGAACCATTAATTTTTTAAAAATATATTTGAATGTTTTGAATAGACCTTTAATTTTTTAATAAATTTGTTACTTATTTGTTGATATTTTCTTTAATTTTTCACCTGCTTCAGAAGAGATCAGTCATTATTTGTTCAAACTATTGCAACTTTATTGATTTCAAAGTATAATAATGTCATAACTTGTTCTTGAAGTAACTAGCAGGAGTTGCTCCCCAAAATTGTTTAAAACATTAAGTTGTATTTGCAATGCTTCGAACCAGTTTAGTTTCATCTTTAGGCATCTTAAATTGAGCTATGTTAAGGTCTACTATAATTTTGATAATTTCATATTAAGGTCCATAATTTTGAAGTTTAAGAGTAAAACATTAAATCAGGGTAAAGAATCTCATAATTAGTTGAGTGGGCAAGTCAAATTCAGTGTGAATCTGACTTGTCCATATTTTTTTGATTGTTGGGTATATTTGTTTTACATATGAGTAATGTCTTGAAGCATAGTCGAAAAAAATGATTTTGATCTTACCATTTTCTTTGAAAAATTACGTTCTAAAAGCAAGTGGTTGTGTCTCTTCTGATGATTTTATCTCAAATTTAGTTTTTGTTTTTTTTTCAACCAAAACATTTATTTTCTATTTCCCAAATTCATTCCAAGTGATAAAGACTGATCATCAAAGTATATTTTGTTTTGTTGCCCCTTGAACTTGAAAAAAAACTTATGTCAACGCAGAGTTCTAAAGAGAAACTAAGCATTGAGTTGAAAAATGGTCATACAAGTATAAAAAAAAAAAAAAAAAATGTGACTAGAAGAACAATGGAACAAAGAACCTGGACTCCTGGAAGGGTAGGCGTATAATATGACCTCTACTATACAGGGTCTGACAAGTATATGAGGGGGGTGTACTCAAGGGTGTAAACTGGATCAAAAATGTGGTTAAATGCCGCCAACCACACATTTCTATCTGTTTTTGTTCCAGACATATGACGTGGTAAAGGTTATTAGAAAAAAACGTGGTTTTGTAGAAAAAAAAACAATTATCTCTGCTTGTACACATTATCTTTCAACGTTGCATGGCTAATGCATGTTCAATGTTGACAAGAGTCGTTTTCAAACCTCAATAACTGGTCAAAATGTTTTATCCACTATTCTCTAATTACCTATAAAAAGTAATTAATTAACTACAGAATGTGTACTACAAAGCCTCGTAAGTAATTACCTATCAACCCAAAGCCTAATCGCTACAATGTTTTTCATGCTAATTTCGTTGGAGAAACAGTGTTCCAGTTGGCAGTTTCTGCTGGATAACAAAATCGACCTTTCGTTTGAGACAAAGTACTTTTGCATCATAATCAGACAATTTTTTAGCTGCTAGAGTGCTAATACAAATTTGTATATTATAATGAACCACCATTATGTTTGTATCTATGAGATTATTTTATTTTGTTATATATTGTCACATGATTCAAAGATAAAGCTGTCACGATATGTGTTCCAATCAGAATATTGTAACATTGTTATTTTGGAACAAAGACGTCATGAAACATGGACATTAGAAGTCAAAACCTGCAATCCATAAACTCGTTTTCTCCCTTTAAAAAAGGGAACCCTGAAACATAAAGCAATGTTTTATTATATATGAAACTAACCTTGTCAACGACTCAAACTCTAATAAATTGAGGGATTAAAATTGAAATATACATACTTTGGATGCCTAAATATCGTAATACTCCAGTTAGCGTCGAAGATGATGAGGTTATGAAACTAAGAGAAATAACAGTATTTTATATCCATCACGTTTATTTACTCAGTCTTAGTTTTCAATCATCATGATATGATATGGCAATATAGAAACACAATTCTAGACCTAAGGTAATTTATAAGAATTTTCAAACCTGTTATAAACATATTTAAACACCACCTATTATTCTAATGTTTTGGTATCATTATATAAAAAAGGATAATGGAATACAGTCACAAATGGATTGAGGTTAAAAATTAAAGCTTGTTATTGATTATAATAACAACAAAAAATGAAATAAAAAGTTTGATAGCATTTATTAAATGCTAAGTGTTAACAACCAGTCATATATAAAAATATTTACATACAGTAATACAGTAAATATTACACATAGCTCTCCACTATTCCTATTAGTCACTTAATAAAATTACCCAATCATTTTAAGTACTATCCAGAAAAATTAACAGAAAAAAGAAACAATAACAATCAACTTTTATGTACAATCCAATAAGAACAATAATTCATAATATAAAGAGTGTTACATCAAATTAATGACTAAAGTAAAGAAAATAATTTAAAACAATTTCATCATTTATAAATATTTGAGAGGCTCTGAAGAAACAATAATAACAAAATGGCACTTTTCTTAAAAAAACATTACGAATAAAACTAACAAGAATATAAGATATTTCTGATTTCTCTAACAGATTATTTCATGCAACTTTAGGAGATTTAAAACCACATGGGACGACTTTTGGCTATAAAAAGAAGCCCTTTATATTCAAACAATGAAATAAAACCACTAGTAATAAATTTTAAGAATTTGGTGAAACTGAAAATCATTCCCATAAAAGATACGTGTTTTATTTTTTTAAAGTAAAACTTGACATTTTACCTTTAATATTGTTTAAAAAAATATTATATTTTTGTGATAAATCACCATTGTAACAATCAAATAATAGTATATATAAATAAAATAAATATTTAAGTATCATTTTTCTTTTAAAAATCCATGTCAGAGGTTGGGCATATGTTTAAAATTACTAAAACATAATATTCAATAATATATTTTTATGATGTTATTTATTCCGTAGACATTTTTTAGTGCGATAAACAAAAATTCTGGCTTCTCTTACATAATAATAGATTAAAAATAGAGTTGAATTATTTATTTTAAATCTCCATGAGCTGTAATAAAATAAAGAATATGAAATTGAATTTTTACATCATTAAATTCATTACTGCTGTAACCACGAGCAACCCCCCCCCCTTGTAATTCCTTGACAAAAAAATAAAATGTGTGTCCATGGGTCTAAAGAATATGGAAGCAAGCTGATAGAAAGAGACATCAAAGTCAATGACGCATGAAATAAAGACTTTGAGAGGAGATCGTTGACCGTAGATGATGCAAGGTAGGGATTGTCGGGGTTCGGTCACTGCTACTTAATAAAACTACATTTTATCGTAAAAATGATCTCAATCTTCCCATCGGTAAGCCCATCTTGTTAATTTTATATCTATTCTAATGTAATCTGTTATTCTTATATCTGTTCTCCTAATAATCTAAGCACTTCTAGAGCACATTGTTCTTCTATATATTATGTTTTTGTCTTTTTCCATATATGTAGGCATATATATATATATATATATATATATATATATATATATATATATATATGTGTATGTATATTTCAGTATTACATCCGTCCTACTTGTTTTTTACAGCCCTGATGAAGGCTTGAAGTTCAAGCCGAAACGTCGGCACAATAAAACCATCTTTACGATAAAATGTAGTTTTATTAAGTAGCAGTGACCGAACCCCGACAATTCCTACCTTGCATGAAATAAAGACTTCTCGCAGACGTCATTGTATGTCAAGGGGTTTAAAACTGTTCTTTGCTTATTTCTAATGATGCTGTATGAGTGTTTTTTTATTTAGGAGTTTAATTTGTTTGAATATTTTTGGATATATGGAATGGTTGCATATTCAGTTAGGCTCTTAAAGTTTCAATGAAAAATGAATTTAAAAATTATTCTTTATAGTTAATTTCTGCAATATAAACTCTGGAAATTCTGGAATATTATTTTGTTTTAACAGTTCTTCCTGTGCAATTATGAGGCCAAAAAAATACAATTTAAATTTAAATTAATGGAAAGAAATTGTGAATCTTCTGTATATAACATGTTTAAATACAGATTTGCATCAAGCAAGGAAATTTAGTTCATGTTCAGTTTCCATCTCTTAATTATTTTGCATGCTTTAATTATTTATATATATAAGAATAATTTATATATTATATTGGAACTTATTTTTATAGAACTAAAAAAAATGTATATTCAAGAATAGTATTCCATAATTGAGTATTTCAAAAGAGATTCCACTGGTACTCCTATTAATAACTTACCACGAATAATTTAGCTCTGGCCTTTTAAGGAAAACACAAGCTTCAGATTTAAAAAAAACAAAACAGATAAATTGTTTTATACTTTTAAGAATATTTTAACGTATATCCTCAAAAATACTTTTTTTAAAATTGTGTACAAGTTACCTCAAGGTCTACTCTATTGATTTTGTTCAAATTTAAAACGCATATTCTGTATAATATTACTTAATACGGCATATAGCAATATTTTGATTGGGTGCCTTGTTTTTAAGTTATAATTTTTCTAAACACAGTTTTAATGAAAGGAGTTTAATACAAACTGATGTCTCCTAAAAAAAATCCCCCCCGTTAGTTCTTAGATAATATAGCAAATAATATGTGTTGTAACAAAAACGGTTGAGTAAATCTTAAGATAAAAAAAAATAGTTTTGATAATATATGTTTAAAAATTTATCGAGACAAAAAAATAAAAATAAATTGGTTGAAAACCTTAATAGACTATTGTAATACCTTAAGAAAAGCTTATAATATCAGTCAAAACTAAAGAAATTATTAATGCTCTGTAAAAGCTAAATTAACATCGGAGACATTTTTAACAATTGAAGACAATTATTTAGACAGATATCTAAAATAACGGTGAATTTGTAAATATAAGTTAGGGGATGGAACATCTCGTTTTTTTATTAGGATCATTAGAGAAGTATTTTTTCTTTTAGTGAGATCATTTATTTTAGTGCTTGAAAAATCTCTTTATTGAAGATAAAGAAAAGCTTAGGTTGTAATTTCAAGGGTCTTTTGGTGGTCCAAATCTTATATTACGGTCGATTGACCTCTTTCAATAATGGGCTAATTGTTGGTCTCTATTTCAACAAGGATGTTTGGAAAGGGTGGACCCAGCAGAAAATGGCCTGGACAGTAAGTGCATCGAAAAAAAAAAAAAAAAAAAAAAATGTCTAAATTAAATAACATATAATTAAAATGAAATTAACTAATGTTTATCGTCAATTTATTTGGTGTTGGAAAATTGCTTTGTTTTTTGCATTAATGCATCAAAACCCAAACTGATTTTTCTTTTGAAACATCCGAGAATTATTTTGTTTGTTATCTCATCCTGTTAAAAAATATGAAGCAAACCATAAATGCTTATGAAAAGACTCGACTAGGAGACATTTTTTAATGTCATGTTTTGCATTGAATGCAAACTTTTTTAAGTCTAAAAATTGGAAATAAGTACAAATGTTAATGTTAATCTCAACGAGGTTTTGTCATGTAGAAAACGCTTCCTTCAAAGCCCCTCAACTTATGGCAGCAAACTGATTTAATTCACATTATGATATAAATATAATTTTACATACATAACTACTTATAATTGTAGACATTTTTCTATTTTATATTTGCATCCATTTCTCATACACAATTAATTTAACATATTTATGTATATATATATATATATATATATATATATATATATATATATATATATATATATATATGTTATATGTATGTGTGTGTATATATATATATATATATATATATATATATATATATATAAAAAACTTGCTTGTGAGTGGGTGTTGACAGTAGTCCTAATGATTCTGTCTTTTATCATGTGTATTTTATTATATAGAGGTAAAGCATTAAAATTTATATTATACTTTATAACGAATTTAAATCCTTAAAGTATATATATGTTTGTTGTTTTTCTTGCAATGGCAGGGATGGACTACAATAACCTATATTAAGACTAGAGAAACAACATGGCTTTCTATATTCCTTGCCTTGATTTTTAAAAATAACAAAATAATAAGTAAATCAGGAACTTTACTTAAAGAAGCGTACAAATAAGAGAGAAATTGCATTCTATCTAAATAAATAATGGTTTTAGAAAATTCATTAAAATCGCATTAATGGAAGACAATAATATTTATAAACAACACTTTAAATAATTTATTACAGATTTATAAAATTTCATAGCAAGCCATTATGCTGGGTAGACAAAATATGATTGAGCAAAAATGTTATATATTTAACAATTAAAAACCTGAGAGTAGGTATAACGTAATATAATATTTTTTTACGCAAACATTTCAAAATATATTCAATAATGTAAATCTCAGGATTTAAATTGTTCTGATTTTTTACTCCTAGTTTATTCTGATGCAAGGAGGGGGTGCATTTAAAAGTATTCTCTCAAATTTGATTATATGAATTTTTAAAATGTTGGTAGGAATATTGTGTCGAGAAACACCCACTTGGACGGCTGTTGTAGAATGCTAAAACAGATTCATGACAGAAATTTCCTCACCAATAACATTTATTTATTGCATTTTGAGTCATTGTTGGATTATGAGCCTTTTCTATAATATCACAAGAGGTTAATGTTGATCTTCAAAATTTTGCCATAAGCAACTCTCTCATCAATACTAAAATGACTTCTATTTAGAAAATAATAGGAATGTTTTGTTTTCCTCTTTTTTTTTTGTCTTAAATTTTATTTTTCATGACTATCTAAATTGGTAATAACAACACGTATAATATTTAATTTTTATCTTTTCGTTATTTATAATATACCTGAAAACATGATATAGGCCTTATTATTTCTAAAACCGAGGGCACTGTGAGAAGAGCCAAAGTTCATTTAAGAAACTGTTTTTTGTTTTGTTAAATTAAAACACCCTCATCAGAGTAAGAAGTAGCATAATCAAACAAATAAATAGATTTTATATACAAGTATAAAGTATACGTATATATGCAATATGTATATATATATAATATAAAGTTAACTTATAAAAATATCAATTGTAACAATTTTCATACATATGACAACAAAAGTAGAAACATATTATGGCAGCATGAGAATCTGTACTTAATACATGAGAATGTGGAACACAAATATCTACTAGCTCCCGACTCTTTCTATCTGTCTATACTTTTTTCTTAGATTCGAGACGGGATCTTTGAATAGAACCGGGTCTAGTCTTGTATTACTCCGCAGTAGAGGCATGTACCCGAATACTGCGGCGAATGTATTTAGGCATGTTTGCCGCTGGATGAAGTGATCAGGATCATTCCATGGTGACCTAAAGAATAAAATAAAATAAATGAATAAGTAAAAAAAGGCACCAAATAGAAAGTTAAAAGAAAAAATGGTTCTAGAACAGCAAATTCCTCAGCAACTCCTCACAGGGGGCCTGGCATCATTTTCTACTCGCATTATAATTTGAGAACTACCAATGGATAATTTTTTAAATTCTCTATTCCTAATTTATAGACTAGCTTTTAAATATTGTCAGAAAAAAATACGTGGCTCCAGGAAATGGCAATGTACCTTAGACAATAAGTAAATTTTCCACTCCCTTCAATTACAAATGCATTTAATTTTGTTTTCAGAGAAATGTCAGTTTTAAATAATTCCATTAATAGTTTTTGGTAATGGTAATGAAGGAGGGGGGGGGGGGGGGGGTTAAGAGGCCTGGGAAGTTATTTGGCCAGGGGCCCGTAATTCCTCTCAGAGGGCCTGCCTGGAGGACATTTTTGTTTTGGAGTTTACTTCAGTAAAATCTTATTTTCAACTCCATCGACTTTGGTTATTTCTTTGCAAGTAGGCAATAATAGTTTGGTTCCTTATTGGCAATTTTTTTTTCTTATCAGTTCATTCTTATGTGTGCATTGTATCAGGGCCGACACATGGGGGGGGGGGGGACAACCGGGTACAGTTGTCCCGGGCCCGGGCCGATCCTCGTTAATTGGAAAAAAATGTATAGGTTATGAGCTTGTAAAAAGAATGGGGTTTAGAAATATAGACGAGTGTAGCCTATATTTATTGGAAACGGGATCTATATTTTTTTTAATGTACATGAACAACAAAACAAGTGCAGTCCCAGAATAGTATATTTCATTAGAAGTCGTAATAAAACTACAAGGAAGTCGTAATAAAACTACAAGTTTCCAAAGTGACCTTTGCTGCACCGATTGTTGGCTTTTATTCTCATTTCACTCAAAACTCAAGATGAAAATAATTTTAAAATGCCCAAAGTCCTATAACAAAGAACTATAATTTTCATTCTGCCTCTGAGAGGTGGGGGCCCGGCTCTGAGAGTGGGGGCCCGTGATCTGGTCCTGGGCCCGGCTCTGAGATGTGGCGGCCTTGCATTGTATACATAGTTTCAGTGAAGGCAGCAAAAACCACGGCAGGTATATACAAATTAATACTTCAGTTCCAGAGTAAAGCCCCACTCCTAAAGGACTGATTTGGCTCATGATCATAATACATCTCTCTCATAAGCCCTGAATATTATAGAGTGATTTTATAGTAAGGGGGAAAAATTACGTCCACTATGGGTATCAGCTCAGTGGCAGGGCACTCAAATAACATTCTAGAGGACCTGCGATCAAAAATCGGGTGCACACTAAAGATTTTATCTTCTAGTGTAGTTCTTTGAGGGTTGAATTCGAGGTCCCAGACCATCTGTAGGACCACCCAGCATTTAATTAATTTAATGGAAACCTACAAAAGGCTAAATCAGGCATCTAGAGCATAGTCCTGACCACACTTTCTCTCTAGTGTGCTCCATAGTCGAAATTCAGATACCTCTACTTAGTATCTGCACCACTGAGCTCTTCTGGCCTATTACAAAACTGGTTTTTGATAAGATAGGAATGGTATAACATAGGGATTTATATTTACACATAAAATTTGCTGGTATATTGTGGAAGTGCTATTCATTATTTTCTATAGACTAGAATCAAAGGTGACTAGATTATATATCTAATAAGTGACATCCTAAAAATTCTAACTTTTTGACTAACTTATGCCAGTTGTCTATTGCACAAATTTTGCATTCAAAGACAAAACTATCAATGGAATGCAGATAACACTCCTAAAAACTCTTTATTAAGAATTAACAAGTGCCATTGCTAATGGACATTATAGTACGAGAAATAATTAGGATAATAAATTAATTTTGTTTACCTTGGGGCTCCAGTTGGAGGCGGTTGTTCCTTGTATTGCTTTCGCTGAGTCACCTTTATTGGTGGGCGGCGTGTTACATGACTAATAAGGAAGTTCATGAGGATATCCTCACAATTATGGGACTGTTCAACAGTCTTCAAAAGAAGAGGACTTAACCATTCGGTATACAAATAATTAAAATATCGGTGATAAAATGCAGCTCCAGTCAGTACAATAGAATAATCATTTGTCCACTTTGATGTGTACCCCCATGTCCCCTAAAATAAAATATTTTATTAAATTATTAATATATATATATATATATATATATATATATATATATATATAAAATTATTAAAAGGGCAAATTGCCTTCATTGTGGATGTTCAGAAATAAAATAAAAATATTAAAATGCATTTTAGGCTGTAATGTGTAGTTCAAAGAGTGAGGAAAAGATTTCTTCGGAAATCATGTTCTGTTTCTATTCTCATGAACTTCATTTGTTTAAAAACTATTTCTGACCGATTCTGTTTTGAGATACATTAAGTGTCTATAGTGATTGTGCATCGGAGAATTTAGGTGGGTATGGAATACTTACATCCTAGACTTTGGGATACTTAGCCAACTAAAATGCTATTACACCAAAAAAAAAAAAAATAAATAAATAAAATAAAATTATTTTTTCTGAACTAAGTGATCTTATTTAATTTATTTTTGAGATATTTATGACACATTTTTACCGATTAAATAAAAATTTTGAGGGGGGGGGCTCCGACCCCCACAAACCCCCCTTATATATACCCTTAGTTATGGTCATAAAAAGGTATTGATTATTTAATAGCAAAGGATCATAGTAGGGGTACGTATTCTTAGCTTAATATGACAACAACATTGTCTGGCTTAAAAAAACATTTGACACCATGCCATCTGTTTGAAAATTCAGCTCTATTAGATGAAATGACTTGCTATGTTGCGATATGAAGCCCAGTAGCATAATTGGTGACGTACGTACCCAAGCATAAAACAGTAGATCCTGGGTTCAAATCTCAGTCTGGTATGTAAAATTTACACTCTGCTTTATTTGTAACAATTTTTCTCTTTTGTCAACAGGCTGTTATTATAAACTTAGACGTATAATTTCATCCCAGAACAGGTAGAACAAAAAGTCATAGTTACAATATGTGGCTACGTTCAATTGAACATAATCATGCCTGACGCCACTTGAATGAATGAATGAAAAAAATACTTTATTCTGGGACTTCGTCCCATAAGAATTCGTCCCACTTGCATTCTCAGCCTCTCAATTTTGTTCACCTACTAATTATTTTAAATAAAACATATCTTACCTTTGCATCGTCCCAATAATGCGACCGGGCTGGATAGCCGACAATTCTGTCTGGAAAGTTTTGCCATACAGAAAACGCAAAATCCACTTCATCCGTAGTGAGGACAGTGTCTTCGTCAAGGCTGAGAAGAGCTTCAGTTTTGACTAGAGGCTGCGGAGAGAACCTCTGAGACGCACCTGGCTGGTGGACGATGTTCAAGGTAGGTCCACCTGGTGGCCACCTCCCACGTCCAGGGGGAACCTTTTCACTTGTCCACAGTACAATTATCTGCAAAAGTACAAGGATGCAAAGAAAGATTTTAATTATATTATAAAATTTTGACACATTTTTCTCAATAATTTATTTTGAAAGTGGCGGAAAATGCCTTTTATATATATTTAAACACTTAATCTTTTCATAATATACTTTAGAGCTCTATATGTTTCGTGTCTATAGACACCTCTTCAGGAGCAACTACACATAATATATACATAATTTTAGCCTAAAGTAAGGAAGACCTTTCGGAGGGAGAGCCATGTCCAGACCAATATGATAAAACAAATATGGCCGTTATCAGTCAGCTGATTACAATCGATAGTTTTTGGTTAGATCGATTCCAGTGTGTCACGTTAAAAATGAAAAAAAAAAAAAAACCTTCCCCCCCAATTTGAGGCATCCCTAGTAAGTATAAAAACCGATTCTGAGCCATGAATAAACAAAAATTATTTTTTCCATTCCATTAGAAAAGCTTCAATTCTGCCAAAAATGGTTTGTCATAATTATGTTTAAGCAAACATGTTCAAAATTGTTTTGGTCATTTTTAAATGTTCTAGATCAAGTAATGGTATCTTTAAGTTTTTTTTTTTCGGCACATCAACTTCTGGGCAATTATCGCCGACATCCCTGGTGCAGCGAGGAATTCTCTCAACAAGCCACGAGAAGAGAAAATTCCTGCCGCCTGTGGGAATTGAACCCACCATTTCCCGCTTATGAATCTAAAGCGCTAGCCACTAGACCACAGGGAGTCCCCCTTTCAACTATTTTTATTTTTTTTATTTATTAATTATAGGTGCTCCGACTGCCAGGGTCATTAGCACCTTTTTAAATTATTAATAACATTTTTATTGTCAATGTTTATTGAAACCTTTTTTAAAATAATTTAAAACAGTTTTCAAAGAATAATATTTGTTTTTCATATTACAATAATTTGCATTTCTCTAGTATATGATCAAAGTTTCCAATTACTTATAAATACTTACGGAAGCTGCAAACCGACTCTTTCCAACTGCTTTGACAAGCTTATAAAGCGGAGTGGTGGGTCCAATTGGTCCTCCTAGTTGAGCGTATATTAAGGCAGTGAAATTCCTCCCAGGATCCACACCAGACCAAGGATATGGGCCAGGATATCTTGGAAGTGACACTAGAGCACCAGGAGCAGAGTTCCAAATCCTTCCATCTCTTACCGCTTCTCCTGGCAGCCTTTCACGAATTATCTACAAACAACAATGATTTATGATTAATTTGAGAAAAAAATAATGTATTATTGATGTTCATACATTATTGTTAGGGAGTAACAACTCTAAGCCCTTTCCGAAAAATTGTAGCTAATGACATTGCACTCATGAAAAGATTTTTGAAAAATTTCTTCAAACGATCAGTGATCATAACTACTAGTTCCCAAAAACAAAACTGTGATGACTCCTGTTAAAATTAATATCTACTATGTATTTGTCAAATACCACTCCTTGACCTACTTATCATCGCCCAGCCCAAACCACTTAAGAGAAAAATTTGAAATTTTGCATGGAGACTCCCTTTAGGACGTAAACACTCCAATTTGGATATCCAAATTTTTAAGCATTATTCGAGGAGTTTGAATTTTTAGTTGGTTAGAGCAGACATGCCTAGGCAGCATTCGTTGCTAGGACAATAACAGCTCAGCTGTTACCGTACTGTATCTATTTCATAGTATTATTTTTATTTTCGGTTCATTTCAACTATGATGTTGGGCCTGGAATTACTAGAAATAGACTATGATTGTGTCCCTGATAGAGTTTACGCTATACCTGGTGATGGTCCATCCAAGGTAATATCCCGAACCCTTGCACAGCCTCCTCACCCATCAGCATCCCCAGTCAGAACACTTCTTGGTAATGCTCGCAAATATAATAGGTCTTACCAAATGTCATGTTTGATGTTATTTTTCTTTACAAAGAATCATATTATTTGGATAGAACGGCTTCTATCTCCAGTGGTGATTCTTCTCTCCTACTTCCTCCTGCGATATTTTACTGGATTCCTCTCCAGCTTCGTCAGGCTATTTGTTTTTAATACACACACACACTCAAAAGACACAAGTAAATTCACAACTTCTATGACTATAGAAATTTATGGTGAAGCAAATTTATACGTACTTGTTTTTATTTCATAAGATTTACGAAAGTTAAAGAAATCTTACCTCAAGAGTTGTAAATACAATCTTTTCAATAGACGAAAAGTATTTATCCCACAAAACCTGCGTTTGTTGCCTCAAGGAGAACAACTTAGTAGCAGGGATGGAACGAGCAGTTTCAGGAACCTGAAAAAATTAATGAGAATAGTAAATTTAAGATTGCTCCTTTTTATAACAATTAAATACTAATGATAAAATAAACTTATACTTTAAAATGAGCAGTATTGAACACTTCCGGAGAGGAAAAGACACTTTACATAGACAAAATTAATTTACTCCGCAACGATTATTCAACTTAAAATGTATTTAAGAAGGCAAGGAATGGTTGGTATTCAGCTAGGAAAACACCTGTTAGATTTTCAGAGAAAACTATTATTACCTCTTTGGGGGTAATTGTGACGTCACTTTTGGTTTTGGTTATATAAAACACGTGTTTATTTTAATATTTAATATATTAATAATTTAATCAAATAAAACAACTAGTAACATTAAAATAACTAATAACATTAAAATAACTAATAAATTATTAAAATTATACGCTAACTTAGGAACTACTTTGTACATACTATAATCTATCTTATCCTACATATATATACAATAAATACAAATGCTACTTGCGGATATCCATCGCAACGCTTCATTACACCTAAGTATGGCCATTCTGATACGTTATTATAACATAACACAACCAAGCGTAAGTATTCACAAAAACACAGGTGAGCGTCCTATATTCGGAAACTAACTGACTGGTTAACCTCCTAGGCAGGAACCTTCCAGCCATATAGTCTACCATAGAGGTAGGATCTCTAGGCGCAGTTATTAGCCTATGACGAACCGCCACTACTATATTCTGAACATTTCAGCTGCCCTTTGGCAGCCTTCGTCAGCAATGAATGCCAGGGGAAGGAGAAAGACCAAAGCTGACAGATAAGTGACTATGGTATATTTACATATACATATATATGTGTGTGTGTGTGTGTGTGCGTGTGAATGATCATTGGGTGATAAATTAAGGACTAATACTACCTTGCAACTTTTTTTTTTACCACTTTCTTTTTTTTAGGCTTAAATTTTTCCTTAACTAATCAAAAATGATATTCACTAGTGTTTAAGTGGCGGAACAGTTAAATGTGCCAAAAAATCAATTTTTCAACTAAGTCCCGATACATTTCAAAATTAAAAACCATTTTTTTAATCTTTACAAGAAATTATGAAAAAAAAAAATAACATTTTAGTACATTCAATTTTAATGAGGATTTTCTCAAATCGGGCGTTATGCTTGCCCGTTCAATTTTCACGCGATCAACTTCAAATTTAACGATAATTGCAATTAAAGTAAGCATTCATTGACCGATTTTTGGCACATGTTTTACAAGAAAATCAAGAATTAAAAAAATTAATATTTCCTAAACCTTCATCTTTCACAGTAGTTTTAGTTTTTTCTTCTAGAATAAAAACTGCCGCCTGCAGAGCATCGCCCGTGAAAAAAGCTCCGCCATTTTGTTTTCGAAGAATTAAAACATTTTTTTTATGCTTACTTTAGCAACCTATATAAAACTTATGGCATAAAGAATTGAAAAATATCGATTTATTTCTTATCCATAAATTGGAGAAAATGGCTGTGATTTTAACACTTCTCGTCAGCACTTCAGGACTGAGTCATATGGTCGAAGCCAAAAGTGGGTTTTTCTTTTAACACAGGAAGAAAGCACGGAACGAAGAAGAAAGAAACATATAATGGAAATACTGTCTAATATTTATCAATACATAGCCTAAGCTAAGACTAAAAAAGTTTTAAACCCCCTAGATATAAGGTTACAACAGAGAGAATTTCTACCAACAATTTCTTGCACGGAGAATATAGGTCAAACACTTTTCTCTCCAACTAAACTCCCTTGCCTTACCTCTCAAAGCCTTCCCTGGTCCTAAACGAGACAATCAGTTCTTATTGAAATTAAAGTAATGGAAAAGTAAATGGCGGAACCGCCGGGAATAATTCCCTCAGAATTTCGCGCACGCGGGATTAGAACTATTCCATCTAACTGAACGGGCTATAGAATATGTAATTTTGTACCAGATTTCGCCAAAAACGAACCAGAAAAACCGTAAATGGGTTTCCTCTAAGATCTTCACAACCGAACCAAATTATGAAATCTTCGTCCTTGTCAGGCTTCGGCTGGAATCTCTGAATGGCATAGTGTTACGCATGCACTGAAGATGGAGCTGTTGACTCCATAAGCGCGTTTTGTGCAAATTAAATAAATAAATAATTGTGGTGGACACCTGGAGTTTTGGTTTTCCTGTGTGTGTGTGTGTGTGTGTGTGTGTGTGTGTGTGTGTGTGTGTGTGTGTGTGTGTGTGTGTGTGTGTGTATGTATATATATACCTCCAAATACACCATCCTCCTATCGCCCTATAAGCTTACTCCCAATCATGTCCAACATTTTTGAAAAACTTTTCCTGAAGAGAATCCTTCCCATCGTTACATCCTCCAATTCCATTCCTACGCGCTTGAATGTAAAAACTACTGCACGAGTGCCTTCCTCGACGTCGCCAAAGCGTTCGATCGGGTTTGGCACCCGGGGTTGTTATACAAAGTAAAGCGTATTTTACCTCACACATACTACCTCATCCTTCAATCCTACCTCTCGAATCGTTCCTTTCAAGCAAGGTCTGGTACTGCCTTGTCCTCCTCTCGACCCATATCCTCAGGCGTCCCACAAGGCAGCATCCTACGTCCTGTCCTTTACCTCCTGTACACGGCAGATATCCCCACTCATCCGACTACCCACATTACGACCTACGCCGATGATACAGCCATCTTTTCCTCTTCCCCTGATCCCTCTACAGCTTCCCAGCAACTGCAGGAGCACCTTGAGTCTGTCGAGAAATGGTGCAACTTGTGGAAAATTAAAGTGAACCCCGAAAAATGCTTTCAAGTTACATTCACTCTTAATAGGAGCGCCTGTCCTCCTGTATTCATTTGCAGACGTCAACTCCCTGCATCGAATGAAGTACGTTACCTGGGACTTCTACTAGACAGCAGACTCACATGGAACCCACACACACGACTGAAAAGACTAGAGCTGAACAGGAGATATGGACTCCTACGACGACTACTTGGACCTACTTCAAAGCTTACGACACAAAACAAACTTACTATTTACAAAACTATAATCAGACCTATCTGGCCTTACGGACTCGAATTATGGGGAACAGCAAAACACTCAAACATACAACGAATACAAGCATTCCAATCCAAAGTCCTTCGTAGAATAGTCAATGCTCCCTTTTATGTCTCCAACAAAACCCTACACAACGACCTTAATATTCCTTTCGTAAACGACCTCGCCAAATCCCGCTTCCTGACGTTTCATTCCAAATCATCATCCCACCCAAATCCTAGAGGTCAATCCCTTTCCACTCAGATCCACCCTAAAGACCTTCCCAGGAGGCTTAAGAGACTTTGGCCCCGTGACCAGCTACGATGACAGCAGTCAAAAACAGCACAGATTGTTTTAATATATTAGGAAGTGCCGATAATGTTTGGCTCCTTCCATATACTATTCATTGACATGTATACTTAGACCAGCACAATTAATTATTGTACTAATAATTGTACAGATTTTAAATAAACATGAAAAGAAAAAAAAAAGTATATATATATATATATATATATATATATATATATATATATATATATACGCACACGCACGCGCACGCGCACGCACACGCACACGCACACGCACACACACACACACACACACACATATATAAAAGTTTTTATTGAATACTTTGGAGAAAAGAAAGTAAAAAAACAAAATGGGAGCAATGTGAATATCACGAAAAAACGTACTAAATTAATTATTTAGCAGTGTTTGCAAAAGCTTCATTACAAAGGCTTTCACAACAAGGTTCGTGTTTTGTTTGCAACGAGTAATAATAAGTGTATAGAAATGTCATAAACTCTGCAAACGAGATATGAATTAATAAATTCATTATAACATTGTTGTCTTTAAATTTGGAGATTTCAGACTAATATTAAAAAAAAAAAAAAAAAAAAAAATGCGATGAATTTTTCTCTTAATTCTTCTTATTTGTAAACAGATTGGCTCTGAAAAAGAGAGTAAACAGGTTATACACTGGACTGCCGGCAGAAGAAATGTACAGAAAAAGGTAGAAAGGAAAGAGAAGCATCTGGAACAGGTTACTATGGATGACCAAAGAACATGAAGGAAAATGTTCACAAGTTATGGTTATATATTTACAAAAAAAAAAAAAAAAAAAAAAAAAAAAAAAAAAAAAAAAAAAAAAAAAAAAAAAAAAAAAAAAAAACGCGATTAGCAGGAACTGCGTCATCTTATCGTGTTTACATATTAACCATTATCTGGAGTGATTTCGAAAGCTTAGAATGGAACATTCGAAACTTCTCCGATTGAGGTGGTCCTATCAAAATTTGGGCCTACATTTTGTTTTGTTTTAAATTTATTAGGATATCGAATAATAACTGTCCACTGGTTCGAAACTGGTCTTATTATTAAGAGCTCTTATTATTATGTCTCTTACTATTATTTTTTAAATATCATATCTACTCCAAACGCAACAAAAATTGTTACATCTTCCTTTTGATGATTCTGAAGAAATTGTCAAGTCAGTCGACTTTTTTTTTTTATGTTTCGAGGGTCCGGAACAAAAAAAATCCAGTTTTACGCGCTTTTATATAAGAAAGGTTAAATTATCGCATGGAAAGTGACTTCATTCGATTTCCCTCGCCAACAAGACCATATAAAGTATTCCTTAAAGCCTATTAGCGCAAAATCCTAAGCGCTACGATTTTCGCCGAAGGTTCGATGGGCAGGTTATGCTGATTAAACATTTTTTTTACATAAACACACACATAGGTATATTATATATACACACATACATTTCTGTATAGAAATTCGAACGACAGATGTTTTCAAGAGGCAAATTAAACTTATATTTGAAAACAATCTGAATAAAATTTAAATTACATAATAAATCGGAATATTTTTTAAATCAATAATTAATTATTATTTTTCTTTTCAATCTTACTGGAAAATCGTTTTTACGGCTTTTATTTAATTATACATCGCCTAAAAGATAAATACTTCCGAATATTTTAGAATTTTCTTTGACCATGGGCTATTTTGTAGTACAGAATACCGAGGAAATTCTTTTTCAAAGTAGAAAAAACGAAGATAATTTATTGTTTGACGTTAATATCCTGATAAAAAAAGAATATAAAAATACTAAAAAGGTAAGACAAAAGAATGAGATAAAACGCTCGAGGGGTAAGAAAGTTCGAGTAATATTTCGTCTTTGAACAATAAACCTTTACTACCGATAAAACTCCTTTTTTACTTTTATTAGTAGGAAGAAAAAAAAAAAAAAAAACTCCCAGAAAGGATTGGGAAAATTATTTATTTTTGAGTAAACATAAAGGTTTCAAACCAATCAATGATATTATGAAATATATTATTTGAAACAAGAATCATACATTCCCAGAAGATGCAAAAACAGTTTGCTTTTGAAAGTTATGATATGGTATTGGGCCAAGTTATAGGCTCTTAATACCGTCGATGCAAATACTAAGTATCGAATGTGAAAATCACTACTTTTCAGGGGAGTAAAAAAACTGTTTCGAGGTTTATTATAAATCAGTGCTTACTGTGTAACGTTTTTCATCTATGCTATTATAAGTGGTTTGGTGCCATATAGATGTCTCTACGTATATTTTGTCTTATTATATATTTTAATTAGACTTAATACACATTCGTTAGTTTGATTTTCTGTAATTGATAATTATTTTTCTTTAATTTTTAATGCAAACTAGCGAATGTGGAATTTTCGTTATTTAGCATTGTATTCGTTTAAATAATTCAATTCAATTACAATTAGTTTCAAATTAGAACACAATATTTTTCATCTTAAATGCTTTAAAATAAGTTAGGCGTGCGGTGCCAACCTGGTAGAGGCTTTGTTGTGCCCGTTTACTGACCTCTACCCGGTCTTTGTGTCCGGTTACCTTTGTTGTGCAGCTATTTAGTGTAAAATAACGGTACAATATGGAATCAGTCTCAACTAAATCGAAATGTGATCAAACAGAGAAGTGCAAGAAGAATTCTTCAGGTATAAAATCGAATTGGTTCAATGAATCAGAAATGTCTACATGTGGAAGCTCGCCTGCACCTAAATATGTTATCGTAAAAATCGTGGAAGGAGATAAGAATTTCAATACTGTAAATCCCTTCTGGATAAATAAGTGGCTAACATCTTTCTCAAATGACCTGAAGGTGAGGAAGCTCAGAAAGCACGGTTTACTCTTGATAGAAACAAATAACGCTACCGTAGCTTCAAAATTATTGGAACAAAAACAGTTCGGCACGTATAAAATCTCCGTAACTCCACACCGTACTCTAAATCAATCACAAGGAGTTTTTTACTGCCGTGATATTGCCGAGGTTTCTAATGGGAAGATACTCCAAGAACTTCGAGGCCAGCTTGTAACTAATATAAGACGAATTCCAGTAAAGAAAGAATTAGATAAATCGCCACTCTTCATAGCAACATTTGGAACTCCTTGTATTCCAGAAAAATAGTATATTGGATACTTAGCAGTAAAGGTAAGGCACTATATACCTCCTCCGAACATATGTTTCCAATGCTACAAATTAAATCATATGTCGAAATCCTGCGCAAGTGAACAAATTTGTGGCAGATGCGCCGAACCGAAACATGACGGCTTATGCAAGGCAGTTAAGTGCACTTTGTGCAGTAAGGACCATTTCTATAAAGCGTGTCCAATATACGCTAAAGAAGTTCAGATAAAAACCAAAATGGTTGTCGACATAACAAAAATCGGACCCAGAAGCCAAAAGACAATTGACCGTGGAGAAAATATCTTCCTACGCCCAAAAGACTAAGGAAGACGATAATAAAGAAATGTTAAAAAAGTTGTCTGAACATATTCAGAGAATCGAAAATAGTCTGTCTGCACTTGAAAAAAAAATCTCTAATAAAAAAGTTAACCTTGAAGAGCAACCAAAAAGTGAGCCTAAAAATGTAGTACCCCCTGTAAAAACCACAAAGGAAATTTTAAAAACCAATAACAGCCCAACCACAAAGAAACCAAGCGAAGCCACTCCTGAGAAGAGCCCACCCTCCCCCTCAAAATCCGATGGAAAAAGAGAAACAAGAACGAAAAAAAATAGAAGTAATCATTTCAGCGTGAAAATTCATTTTTTATCTACATTTCATTACTGGACGACCTACTTAATGGTATATATATATATATTTTTCTCTAATTTGCTATGTCTGTACTCCAATGGAATATTAATGGCGTTCAAAGACATTATGCCGACCTGAGGCTCCTGATGCAAGGTGAGGACCGAACTTTCAACATAATCGCTCTACAAGAGACACACACCGCTCCAGGTAAGCAAATCTCCATACACGGATATAATTCTTATTATAAAGACTATTTGCTGGGAAGTAAGGCTTGTGGCGGTGTCTGTATTTATGTAAAGGACTGTATCTACAGTGAACCTGTAAGGTTACTGACCACAGCCCAAGCTGTCGCAGTCACAGTATACATGCCTTTCAAAGTTACTGTCTGTAACATTTATCTTCCACCAAGTGAACCTATTGACATACACACACTCCAAGACATAATCACACAACTGCCTACCCCCCTCCTACTAGTAGGGGACATGAACTCAGAAAGCACTTTCTGGGGTTCTAAATCTACTAATTCACGTGGAAAAATTATCCAAACACTCCTCGAAAGAAATGACCTCATCCCATTTAACACGCACGTACCGACACACTTATGTCCCCGCACTAGAACTTACACTAACATTGATGTATCTGCCAGCTCTTCATCAATATTTACACGATTCAATTGGGAAGTAAGTCAAGATCAATTCGGGAGTGATAATTTTCCAATAATACTAACTCCTGATACAGCCCCAATAAATTTCACTTCTACCCCGCGATATGATGTCAAAAATGCAGATTGGAATAAGTTCCAAAATTCCTTTCTAGAAAAGCTTAAAGATATTAAAACGTTCGAAAACTTTTTATCAGCTATTAAATCGGCAGCAGATGCATCAATGAAAAAGACACAAGGTACATATAAAAACCGACCAGTCCCTTGGTGGAACGATGAATGTAAAACAGCAGTAGCTGAAAGAAAAAAGGCACTCCGATTATTTAAATCCTAGTCAGGATTACCTGATGGAATACAAGCGGAAAAAAGCTAAAGCCCAATATATTATAAAACAAAGCAAAAAAAAAAAAAATGCTGGGACGATTTTTTATGCTCTCTTAACAGAAACACCCCTCCAAAAACAATCTGGAATATGATTAACAAAATTAAGCACAAAAGATACAACCCTCATATTTCAGCCCTAAAGGAGAATAATCTCTTAATAACATGCCCCGAAACTATCAGCTATCTTCTAGGCCATCACTTCTCCTATGTGTCAAGTGATGACAGATTATCACCAGACTCCCGCAGACTAAAAAATACCTTAGAATCAATTCCATTATTACCGACACCAAAATTTATCCATCCGTTAAACGAACCATTAACAGTGCATGAATTGAGACTTGTACTGACCCAAGTAAAATGTACCTCACCTGGAGAAGACGGAATCGGTTATAGAATGCTGAAAAATCTTCCCCCAAGTGGGCTGTCGCTACTGTTAAAACTATACAATAATGCATATGAGACTGGTTATTACCCATCTTCGTGGAACCAAGCAATCATTATACCGATTAAAAAACCGAATACAAATGCGACATCAACTAATAGTTATAGACCAATAGCTCTGACAAGCTGTATCTTTAAGGTCTTTGAGAGAATGTTAAATAAGAGGCTTTTATGGTTCCTTGATAAAAATAAGCTTCTATCAGAGTATCAGTGTGGCTTCAGACCGAATCACTCTATAGATCACATTGTTACTTTGGAAAAAGAAATTTTGGATTCATTTATTTCTAAGGAATCTGTATTAGCCGTCTCTTTTGATATAGAAAAGGCTTATGATACAGTTTGGCGCCGAGCTGTTCTGTCAAAACTAGGCGAATGGAATATTCGGGGAAACTTTTTCAATTTTGTATTAAATTTCCTTTCGAATAGATCATTCCGAGTTAAAATGGGTACAGCTCTTTCTAATGTATTCACTCAGGAAAACGGAGTGCCACAAGGCAGTGTAATAAGCACGACGCTATTCAAAATAGCTATGGACACCGTCCGTGAGCATATTACTCCCCCAGTCAAATATTGCCTGTATGTGGATGATTTGCTTATCTATATTCGAACTAAAGATCTAGAAAATGCCGCAGAGTCCATCCAAAGGACGATAAATAGGCTACAGAATTGGAGCGCTACTTACGGACTACATTTCTCTACACAAAAGACTCAAAGCATAATTTTTACAAAAAAGCGACGTATACCACAATTTACATTGAGCTTAAATAATACTCCTATCCACTTTACAAACTACATAAAATTCTTAGGACTTCTCTTTGACTCTAAACTTACCTGGGTTCCCCACCTAAAAAATCTCGTTGATAGATGTAAAAAATCCTTACATCTCTTAATGATTTTATGCAATGCAAAGTGGGGAGCAGACAGAAGTGTAATGCTGACATTCTATCGGGCATATACCAGGTCTCTTCTGGATTATGGGAGTGTAGCGTACACATCTGCCAAGCCCAGTACTCTTAAAATCCTAGACTCAATACAAAACACTGGTTTACGCATCACAACAGGAGCCTTTAGATCCAGCCCATCTAATAGCCTCCATGCAGAATGTGGAGAATTACCATTGGAATACAGACGTATGCAGAATTGTTTGAAATACTGCCTTAAAACTAAATATTTAAATAGTAAGTGCGTCCCAAAATCTACTGACGAGGAATTGTTAAAAAAATACGAAATGCAACCATTCAGGCAACGCCCACTGCTGGTAAGATGTATGATTTATGCACAAGACACTGACCTACTACGAACCCAACTCTTACACAGACCTCCCGTAACATTCATACCATGGACTCTAAACAATTTGAAACTAGACCTAGGACTGACTAAATACAAAAAATCCAACCCGACATCTACACATTCATAAAAACACATATTCAAGTCATACATTGACAAAAATAAAGACACAATGTTTATTTACACGGACGGATCCAAGACTGGTGAGGGCACAGGCGCAGCAGCTGTAATAGGTATAAACACTTTTCAGCTGAAACTAACAAAAAGTACAAGTATTTATTCTGCTGAGCTGCACGCCATTCACCTTGCACTGGAAAATGCACACCACATTCAACAACCAAAAATAACAATTTTTACTGACTCACTCAGCTCAATACATGGACTACAAAACATGTACAACGACAATCCCATAATTATGAACATACTAGAACAGATACACCGGACGAATAAAGAAATAACAATATATTGGCTCCCAGGACATGAGGACATAGGACAAAGCAGTCAAGCTGACGTACTAGCTCGGACGACGGCAAGACAAAACCAACTAGACATACACGGAGTTACATTACAAGATATGCAAACTGAAGCCAGAAGATTTGTTACAGAGAAGTGGGAGCAAGCCTGGCACATGACGACGGATAACAAACTTCGAGAAATCAAACGAACAGTAAGTGAATGACCTTCAAGGAAAAGGGATAATAGAAGAGACGAAGTGATATTATGCCGCTTAAGAATTGGCCATTCCCGACTGACACACTCTTATCTCATGACAAGACAGGACAGACCGACATGTACACAGTGTAACACACCGCTGACTATAAAGCACATACTGACTGAATGTTTACAGCGACAAAACTATGACTTACCTTACAATATGACTGAATTACTCGGCGATGGAAGCAAATATATCGATGAGATATTGAACTACCTAAACAAGACAAACTTACTAACCAGATTATAGCATACATTTAGAAAGGAAGAAGAGTGAAAACAACCCATAGAGATTTGTTTATATATACCATTATTATTTATATAAAAAATATACCATTGTTAATTTATATGTTATATGAATGTGTGTATGCAGGTGTGTACATGTGTGCATTTTTTTTTTATTTTTTTATTTTTTTTTTTACTAATGTATTTATTCTATTATATCTTTATTAACGCTCTATTATATTATATCTTTATTTATCTTTCTCTATTATATATTTATTAATGTTCTATGATAGTATATCTTTATTAAGGTATTTATTCTATTATATCTTAATCTGAATAGTATTATCCTATGTCTAGAAGCAGAATAAACTATATAAACATAGTGTAATGTATATTTGCAGAATTTGATGTATATATATAATCATGATGATGTATATATTGTTGATGTTGATGTATATATATAATAATGTGTTTGTATGCACATATGTAATAACCAAATTGTATCTAAGTATATATGCATGTAGATGTGTATGTATGTACGTATGTGTAATGTTTGTTCTGAGCAAGTCGCTATAGTTGCGAAAAGCTCATAAAATAAATATATATATAAAAAAAATAAAAAACAAAAAATAAGTTTTAGGAGAAAATTGTTGGAGTATTTCATGGGGAAAATAATTAACTACTAAGTACTGTAATGGGGAATAGGACCGGAAGTGTAAGGAAGTGAGAAGAGCTTTTAGCGCTATTTTTTTTACATTTTTTTATTGTACCCGGAATTTAAAAGCTGAAGTAATTGTTAATTGCGACCTCCGCAATGAACAATTGATTAAGTTGAAAAATAATAGTAAAAAAAACTCCTTTAAAAAAAAGTTTAAAGCCAAAAAGTTATTTTTTAATTTTATTTTTTTAAATGGAAACAAAACTAAAAGTTTAAAAAATACTTTTTTAAAATAAAAGTTAACAATTACTTTTGACCCCTGATTTAAATTGCTAACTATTGAATATGCCACTATCGATAGTATGCATTAACAATATTTGATTTTACAATAACAAATGGCACAGCGAACACGCGAAAGTGACATATTCGGTACTCTGGCATAACGGAAATTTGATTTTCTTCTCATTCTAACAAGATCAAAAACGCGAATGTGGCACATTCGAGACTTCGAAACAGATCAATTAAAAACATTTGTTCACAGTAACGAATGGAGACTAAAGACATTTTTATTCATTACTTTGTTTTTGGACATGGTTAAATAGTCGGCACATTCGATAGTTTGACAGTGGTTACTTACACTTTCACAGAGTGGACTTAGATTCGAGATTTTGCCACAACGTACATCAGTCCAACAGCAATCAGTATAGATAGAAAATGAAAAATGCTTTTTTTCGCATTCGATACTTTGCATTTGTATCGACGATATCTTCTCAAGAACCTAATAATACCCTAGCACTTATTACTGCAATTCCAACTTGGCAAATTTCCTTTATCTTGAATACGGCCGCGGCCGCTTTAATTTACATGAAGTCTGTACAAACCCGATCGTTTTATGTCATCCAAGAGTTAATAATAATCCTTAATCGTTACTCCAAGGACCTGAATCATTGGAAGCCAGACATTTTATAATAAATCCGATCGATTTAAGTCATCCCAGAGTTAATAATAATCCTTAATCGTTACTCCAAGGACCTGAATCTTTGGAAGCCAGACATTTTATAATAAATCCGATCGTTTTAAGTGATCCCAGAGTTAATAATAATCCTTAATCGTTACTCCAAGGACCTGAATCATTGGAAGCCAGACATTTTATAATAAATCCGATCGTTTTAAGTCATCCCAGAGTTAATAATAATCCTTAATCGTTACTCCAAGGACCTGAATCTTTGGAAGCCAGACATTTTATAATAAATCCGATCGTTTTAAGTCATCCAAGAGTTAATAATAATCCTTAATCGTTACTCCAAGGACCTGAATCATTGGAAGCCAGACATTTTATAATAAATCCGATCGTTTTAAGTCATCCAAGAGTTAATAATGGACTTTCAACAAGATGGCGGATAGCTCAGTGTTATTTAAAAATGTGCTCTCTCTTTTAAATGATTTATTGGACATTAGCAACCTTCGACGGGACATGAAGAGCAGAATAAGTGATTCAGTGAATGAAATATCCGAAGCACTCTCAACAATGGAAAATACGGCCCTTGAGAATAAGAAATATGTAAGTGAAATTAAACCTAACCTTTCACATAAAACTTACTCTCAAGCAGTGTCTAGTAAGATAAAAAATACACAACAAATTCCATCTCATAAAATTATTGTTAAAAATAAAACTGAAACTTCTATTAATGAAACAAAAAAAGAATTTAAAAGATTATTAAACCCCAAAGATTTAAAAATTGGCATAACTAAAGTTATAACTACAAAACAAGCAAATATAATCATTATTACAGAGAAGGAGAAAGATAAGGATAAAATCCTATCTGAATTAAATAAATCCAATCTCTTGAAGGCAGAAGAGATCAAGAAGAAGAATCCTCGATTGATCATAAAGAATATAGAGGAAGAAATCACGACAGAAAATATTCTGGATTACTTGATAAATCAAAATCTTGACCTTCCACTCAATAAGGACTCTATAAAACCTGTTATCATCTTAAGCAACGAGAGGAATAAAAGCAGACATGCAGTAATAGAAGTAGATGCAGAGACTCGTCAGCTTCTTCTACGAAACAGGATCAAGGTTGGATATCAAGTGGTTCACATCGAAGACTATCTACGGATCTTGAGGTGTGGCAAGTGCCTGAAATTCCATCACAAGAAGAGGAACTGTGAAGGAAGAATCGCCTGTCCGAGATGTTCCGAGGATCACGAGGAACAGGTATGTCAGGCAGATATATTCAAATGCTCAAATTGTTCAAATCACAATAAATGTTCTAATAAAACCAAACTAGCTACAGACCACTATACTTTTGATAAACATTGCCCTTCTTATTTAACTGAAATAAAAAAACTTATAGCTAACACTCAATACTAATAACTTACTAATAAAAGTACTGAATAATAAAATTAGATATATTTTATTATATGAATGCAATGCTTAAAGTATTACAATTAAATGCTCATCATTCTCGAACCTGTACTCTACATTTAAAACAATATCAAATTGATGAACGTATTGATATATTTTTACTTCAAGAACCTTATATAATAAATAACAAGGTTATAGGTTACAGTACAAATGGGAGAATCTATCAATCATATGGTGGAACACCAAGAGTTGCCATAGTAACATTTAGATCTGAAATGGATGTCATCCTACTTCAACAGTTTTCAGACGCTGACTTTTGTGCTGTAAAAATCATTTATAACCAATTTAAATTTTTAGCAATTAGTGCTTATTTCGATTGTAACCGTGAAATTCATGAAGATTTAAATAAAATACATGTAATTATGTCTAATTATAAAAATCATCGGATAATTTTGGGAATTGACACAAATGCCCGTTCAAAATTTTGGTTTGATTCTCAATCAAACCCACGTGGTAATGCATTGGAATCATTTATTATTAATAACGATCTAAAAGTTATTAACAAAAAATCTTATTTGACTACTTTCCAAAGTAGTAGAGGGAAAAGTAATATAGATTTAACTATAACTAATGTTCCTTTTAATAATAATATTAACAGCTGGCATATTTCTAATCATCTTAACTTGTCAGATCACAATAGTATTGTCTATAATATCCAGACTAACCATATTCCACATAATAAAACAAACCACTTGTCAAGATTCAATTACATTACCACTAATGCTAACTGGGATAGATTTAAAAATGTTCTCACTCAACAGTTAAACAAACAATTTTTAAAAAACTCTTTTGATCCTACAACAAACAACAATTTTGAAGACGAACTCTGTACAAGCTTTACTTCACTTACGATCGAAGAAATAGTTAGCAATCTCACATTATCTCTAATAAAATCCAGTAATATATGTTTTAAAAAATCTAATAAAACAAGACACCATGTTCATAAATCTGTACCATGGTGGAATGATGACCTCGCCAATTTACGGAAAGAAACTAACAGACTTAGAAAACAGTACCAGAAGACAAAAACAGACATACAAGCCAGAGAATTAGCACGAATTCAATATGTCACTATGAGGCACAAATATCAAAGACTAATTAAAAAAAGCAAAATTAATTCCTGGAAAGAATATTGTAGTAATATAGACAAAACTTCTGCATGGTCTTGGCCGTATAAATATGCAGCAGGAAAATTAAAGTCAAACATAATGAAAACAATTAATAAATCATAACAAAATTCAACTACAGACTATGCCAACACCCTACAACACATTCTACACTCTCTTACCAATAACGATACAAGGAGTAATGATACAGACGAACATCAACAGATACGTAACCAGATCTATACTTTACCAGATACTCAACATGACAGAGAACTTGAACACTTAGAAATCCTAGAAACCATTAAACATCTTGACCCTAACAAAGCCTCGGGATGGGACAATCTAAATGCACATATTATAAAGAAATCTGCAGAATTTTTTCCTGTTTTATTTTCTAAATTATATAAAATAATATTTTCAAAATGCTATATTCCTAAACAATGGAAGAAAGCATTACTCATTCCTATTCCTAAACCAGAAAGTACCACATATAGACCCATTAGCATACTGCCTGTAATGTCAAAAGTTATTGACAAAATCATAAACTCCAGACTAATGCATTTCTTAAATGTTCATAACATAATTAATAAACACCAATATGGCTTTATGCCACAGAGATCAACATTAGATGCTTTGTCAGAAATAAAGAATATTATTCAAATTGCATTGAGTGCCAAATCTAATGTATTAATGGTTAGCCTAGACATAAAAGGAGCGTTCGACAATGCATGGTGGCCTGCAATATTAAAGAATTTAAAATCGTACAATTGCCCTCAAAATTTGTATAACATCATTTCTAATTTCTTACAGGATCGATATATTACCATACAAAGTAAAAATTATACCTACTCCAAACCTATTACTATTGGTACACCACAAGGCTGTAGTCTGTCGCCTACTCTGTGGAATATTTTCCTAAACTCTATTTTTGAATTACCAAGACCTCCTGCAACATACATAATTGCGTATGCAGATGATATCGTTTTATTAGTAGAAAATAAATGTTTTCAATTCCTTGAAACTACAACCAACAGAATACTTAACACACTAACGGACTGGACAAAACAAAACAAACTAGAATTTAATGTTGAGAAGACAAATTATATAATTTTTTCGAGAAAAAGACAAATCCCTCATTTAAATATCACACTCAACAATACAAAATTGATAAAGACTGACACTGTTAAATATCTCGGCATTCTAATGGACCGCAAATTAAATTGGAACAGACACATAGCCTTTATGTACACTAAAATTTCTAAACTTATTAATACAATAAGCATTGCTACCAGAGCTACCTGGGGCATGAAATCCGACTCGTTAAAAACAATATATGAGGGAGCAATCATTCCAAAAATGTTATATGGAATACCAATATGGTATGAAGGTTTAAGAAGGAAAAGAAACTTAAAGAAATTACATAAGCTCCAGAGATTTATAGGTATCAAAATTTCCAAAGCTTATAGAACTATTTCTTTTGAGGCTAGTTTTGTTCTAGCAGCCATAATACCTGCACAATATAAAGCTCATGAACTAGTAACATTGTATAATATCAAAAAACAACACTTAAACTATAAAGACATATTAAACAATAACATAGACAAAAACATTGACTGTTCACACTGGTTACATCCTGCACTTTTAGCAAAAATACAGACACACCTTGACGAACCGTGGGAGACAACAGTTACAAGTTCTAACCTATTTACGGACGGAAGCAAAACAGAAAACAATACACCGGGTGCAGCATTAATAATAGAGTCTACAAGCGGAGAAATCTTGGAATTTAAATATAAACTTGACATGAGATGTTCAAATAATCAGGCAGAAAAGTTTGCAGTTCTTAAAGCAATAGAATACATTAAACATTCACCTTATAACGTACACAAAAATATTACTATATATACAGACAACGCAAATCTTATCCATTCTATTCGAAACCCTTACATACATGACACACTTACAGAACAAATTAGAGAAAATATACTGGACTTGATTGACAGAAATATAAGAATACACATAGAATGGGTTAAAGCACATTCCGGAAATAAAGGGAATGAATTAGCCGATATAAAAGCCAAAGAAGCAGCACAAGATCCATCGCTGGAACCCGAAATCACCCTCGTACCTCTATCGTACATTAAAAAGGATCTGTGTAAAATGACAGTAGAAAAATGGGACAAAGACTGGACCGACTCAAATAAATCCTACAGTCTACACAAATATATCCCTCACATTACAAACACCAACTACAACTTTATCAAAAGCTCACACCATAAATTCACACAATTCCTTACAGAACATGGACCGACTGGACAATATTTGACAAGATTTAAGATACAGAATGACGATAAGTGTAAATGTGACGGACGGACTACACAAACTTTTACCCACATCTTATATTCATGTACACTATTCGACAAAAACCGATTACAATTAATAAAAGTTATTACATTAAAAGGTGGCAATTGGCCAGTACAACCAAATATTCTATTTGATAAATATAAAAAAGAATTTTCAAAATTTACCAAAAGTATAGACATGGATGTGGAAAAATAAAATTAGAATTTATGTTTTGATTTGAACAATAATGAATGTATCTCAATATATCTGCTCTTGCATATCCTTCCGGCTCAAGAGAAACCGCAGCATCGGTTGAAATAGTATTTTAGTTTAATATCTTTTTTATTATTTTTAAGTATAGTTTATTATTGTCACAATTACTCACTTATTAGAGTATCATTGTAATTAAGTTAAACAATTAATTTATTTAAACTCACATTATTTAAATTTGTTTTGTAAATCATCTTATCGAAGTTTATATCTCCATATAAAATATGTACCAAAACACATAATCACTACATGTAATATGCCAAATAAGGCATTGGCACATGTGTTCAAAATAAATGCACTCTTCATAGGGATACTATGAAGAGAAAAAAAAAAAAAAAAAAAAAAAAAAAAGAGTTAATAATAATCCTTAAACGTTACTCCAAGGACCTGAATCTTTGAAAGCCGGACATTTTATAATAAATCCGATCGTTTTAAGTCATCCAAGAGTTAATAATAATCCTTAACCGTTACTCCAAGGACCTGAATCTTTGAAAGCCAGACATTTTATAATAAATCTGATCGTTTTAAGTCATCCAAGAGTTAATAATAATCCTTAATCGTTACTCCAAGGACCTGAATCATTGAAAGCCAGACATTTTATAATAAATCCGATCGTTTTAAGTCATCCAAGAGTTAATAATAATCCTTAACCGTTACTCCAAGGACCTGAATCTTTGAAAGCCAGACATTTTATAATAAATCCGATCGTTTTAAGTCATCCAAGAGTTAATAATAATCCTTAATCGTTACTCCAAGGACCTGAATCATTGAAAGCCAGACATTTTATAATAAATCCGATCGTTTTAAGTCATCCAAGAGTTAATAATAATCCTTAACCGTTACTCCAAGGACCTGAATCTTTGAAAGCCAGACATTTTATAATAAATCTGATCGTTTTAAGTCATCCAAGAGTTAATAATAATCCTTAATCGTTACTCCAAGGACCTGAATCTTTGAAAGCCAGACATTTTACAATAAATCTGATCGTTTTAAGTCATCCAAGAGTTAATAATAATCCTTAATCGTTACTCCAAGGACCTGAATCTTTGAAAGCCAGACATTTTATAATAAATCTGATCGTTTTAAGTCATCCAAGAGTTAATAATAATCCTTAATCGTTACTCAAAGGACCTGAATCTTTGAAAGCCAGACATTTTATAATAAATCCGATCGTTTTAAGTGATCCCAGAGTTAACAATAATCCTTAATCGTTACTCCAAGGACCTGAATCATTGGAAGCCAGACATTTTATAATAAATCCGATCGTTTTAAGTCATCCCAGAGTTAATAATAATCCTTAATCGTTACTCCAAGGACCTGAATCTTTGGAAGCCAGACATTTTATAATAAATCCGATCGTTTTAAGTCATCCAAGAGTTAATAATAATCCTTAATCGTTACTCCAAGGACCTGAATCATTGGAAGCCAGACATTTTATAATAAATCCGATCGTTTTAAGTCATCCAAGAGTTAATAATAATCCTTAATCGTTACTCCAAGGACCTGAATCTTTGAAAGCCAGACATTTTATAATAAATCCGATCGTTTTAAGTCATCCAAGAGTTAATAATAATCCTTAATCGTTACTCCAAGGACCTGAATCTTTGGAAGCCAGACATTTTATAATAAATCCGATCGTTTTAAGTCATCCCAAAGTTAATAATAATCCTTAATCGTTACTCCAAGGACCTGAATCTTTGAAAGCCAGACATTTTATAATAAATCTGATCGTTTTAAGTCATCCAAGAGTTAATAATAATCCTTAATCGTTACTCCAAGGACCTGAATCTTTGAAAGCCAGACATTTTATAATAAATCTGATCGTTTTAAGTCATCCAAGGGTTAATAATAATCCTTAATCGTTACTCCAAGGACCTGAATCATTGGAAGCCAGACATTTTATAATAAATCCGATCGATTTAAGTCATCCCAGAGTTAATAATAATCCTTAATCGTTACTCCAAGGACCTGAATCTTTGGAAGCCAGACATTTTATAATAAATCCGATCGTTTTAAGTGATCCCAGAGTTAATAATAATCCTTAATCGTTACTCCAAGGACCTGAATCATTGGAAGCCAGACATTTTATAATAAATCCGATCGTTTTAAGTCATCCCAGAGTTAATAATAATCCTTAATCGTTACTCCAAGGACCTGAATCTTTGGAAGCCAGACATTTTATAATAAATCCGATCGTTTTAAGTCATCCAAGAGTTAATAATAATCCTTAATCGTTACTCCAAGGACCTGAATCATTGGAAGCCAGACATTTTATAATAAATCCGATCGTTTTAAGTCATCCAAGAGTTAATAATAATCCTTAACCGTTACTCCAAGGACCTGAATCTTTGAAAGCCGGACATTTTATAATAAATCCGATCGTTTTAAGTCATCCAAGAGTTAATAATAATCCTTAATCGTTACTCCAAGGACCTGAATCTTTGAAAGCCAGACATTTTATAATAAATCCGATCGTTTTAAGTCATCCCAGAGTTAATAATAATCCTTAATCGTTACTCCAAGGACCTGAATCATTGAAAGCCAGACATTTTATAATAAATCCGATCGTTTTAAGTCATCCCAGAGTTAATAATAATCCTTAATCGTTACTCCAAGGACCTGAATCTTTGGAAGCCGGACATTTTATAATAAATCCGATCGTTTTAAGTCATCCAAGAGTTAATAATAATCCTTAATCGTTACTCCAAGGACCTGAATCTTTGGAAGCCAGACATTTTATATTAAATCCGATCGTTTTAAGTCATCCAAGAGTTAATAATAATCCTTAATCGTTACTCCAAGGACCTGAATCTTTGGAAGCCAGACATTTTATAATAAATCCGATCGTTTTAAGTCATCCCAAAGTTAATAATAATCCTTAATCGTTACTCCAAGGACCTGAATCTTTGAAAGCCAGACATTTTATAATAAATCTGATCGTTTTAAGTCATCCAAGAGTTAATAATAATCCTTAATCGTTACTCCAAGGACCTGAATCTTTGAAAGCCAGACATTTTATAATAAATCTGATCGTTTTAAGTCATCCAAGAGTTAATAATAATCCTTAATCGTTACTCCAAGGACCTGAATCTTTGAAAGCCAGACATTTTATATTAAATCCGATCGTTTTAAGTCATCCAAGAGTTAATAATAATCCTTAATCGTTACTCCAAGGACCTGAATCTTTGAAAGCCAGACATTTTATAATAAATCCGATCGTTTTAAGTCATCCAAGAGTTAATAATAATCCTTAACCGTTACTCCAAGGACCTGAATCTTTGAAAGCCAGACATTTTATAATAAATCCGATCGTTTTAAGTCATCCAAGAGTTAATAATAATCCTTAATCGTTACTCCAAGGACCTGAATCATTGAAAGCTAGACATTTTATAATAAATCCGATCTTTTTAAGTCATCCAAGAGTTAATAATAATCCTTAATCGTTACTCCAAGGACCTGAATCTTTGAAAGCCAGACATTTTATAATAAATCTGATCGTTTTAAGTCATCCAAGAGTTAATAATAATCCTTAATCGTTACTCCAAGGACCTGAATCATTGGAAGCCAGACATTTTATAATAAATCCGATCGTTTTAAGTCATCCAAGAGTTAATAATAATCCTTAATCGTTACTCCAAGGACCTGAATCTTTGAAAGCCAGACATTTTATAATAAATCCGATCGTTTTAAGTCATCCCAGAGTTAATAATAATCCTTAATCGTTACTCCAAGGACCTGAATCATTGGAAGCCAGACATTTTATAATAAATCCGATCGTTTTAAGTCATCCCAGAGTTAATAATAATCCTTAATCGTTACTCCAAGGACCTGAATCTTTGGAAGCCAGACATTTTATAATAAATCCGATCGTTTTAAGTCATCCCAGAGTTAATAATAATCCTTAATCGTTACTCCAAGGACCTGAATCTTTGGAAGCCAGACATTTTATAATAAATCCGATCGTTTTAAGTCATCCCAGAGTTAATAATAATCCTTAATCGTTACTCCAAGGACCTGAATCATTGAAAGCCAGACATTTTATAATAAATCCGATCGTTTTAAGTCATCCAAGAGTTAATAATAATCCTTAACCGTTACTCCAAGGACCTGAATCTTTGAAAGCCGGACATTTTATAATAAATCCGATCGTTTTAAGTCATCCAAGAGTTAATAATAATCCTTAATCGTTACTCCAAGGACCTGAATCTTTGAAAGCCAGACATTTTATAATAAATCCGATCGTTTTAAGTCATCCCAGAGTTAATAATAATCCTTAATCGTTACTCCAAGGACCTGAATCATTGAAAGCCAGACATTTTATAATAAATCCGATCGTTTTAAGTCATCCCAGAGTTAATAATAATCCTTAATCGTTACTCCAAGGACCTGAATCTTTGGAAGCCGGACATTTTATAATAAATCCGATCGTTTTAAGTCATCCAAGAGTTAATAATAATCCTTAATCGTTACTCCAAGGACCTGAATCTTTGGAAGCCAGACATTTTATATTAAATCCGATCGTTTTAAGTCATCCAAGAGTTAATAATAATCCTTAATCGTTACTCCAAGGACCTGAATCTTTGGAAGCCAGACATTTTATAATAAATCCGATCGTTTTAAGTCATCCCAAAGTTAATAATAATCCTTAATCGTTACTCCAAGGACCTGAATCTTTGAAAGCCAGACATTTTATAATAAATCTGATCGTTTTAAGTCATCCAAGAGTTAATAATAATCCTTAATCGTTACTCCAAGGACCTGAATCTTTGAAAGCCAGACATTTTATAATAAATCTGATCGTTTTAAGTCATCCAAGAGTTAATAATAATCCTTAATCGTTACTCCAAGGACCTGAATCTTTGAAAGCCAGACATTTTATAATAAATCTGATCGTTTTAAGTCATCCAAGAGTTAATAATAATCCTTAATCGTTACTCCAAGGACCTGAATCTTTGAAAGCCAGACATTTTATAATAAATCTGATCGTTTTAAGTCATCCAAGAGTTAATAATAATCCTTAATCGTTACTCCAAGGACCTGAATCTTTGAAAGCCAGACATTTTATATTAAATCCGATCGTTTTAAGTCATCCAAGAGTTAATAATAATCCTTAATCGTTACTCCAAGGACCTGAATCTTTGAAAGCCAGACATTTTATAATAAATCCGATCGTTTTAAGTCATCCAAGAGTTAATAATAATCCTTAACCGTTACTCCAAGGACCTGAATCTTTGAAAGCCAGACATTTTAAAATAAATCCGATCGTTTTAAGTCATCCAAGAGTTAATAATAATCCTTAATCGTTACTCCAAGGACCTGAATCATTGAAAGCCAGACATTTTATAATAAATCCGATCTTTTTAAGTCATCCAAGAGTTAATAATAATCCTTAATCGTTACTCCAAGGACCTGAATCTTTGAAAGCCAGACATTTTATAATAAATCTGATCGTTTTAAGTCATCCAAGAGTTAATAATAATCCTTAATCGTTACTCCAAGGGCCTGAATCATTGGAAGCCAGACATTTTATAATAAATCCGATCGTTTTAAGTCATCCAAGAGTTAATAATAATCCTTAATCGTTACTCCAAGGACCTGAATCTTTGAAAGCCAGACATTTTATAATAAATCCGATCGTTTTAAGTCATCCCAGAGTTAATAATAATCCTTAATCGTTACTCCAAGGACCTGAATCATTGGAAGCCAGACATTTTATAATAAATCCGATCGTTTTAAGTCATCCCAGAGTTAATAATAATCCTTAATCGTTACTCCAAGGACCTGAATCTTTGGAAGCCAGACATTTTATAATAAATCCGATCGTTTTAAGTCATCCCAGAGTTAATAATAATCCTTAATCGTTACTCCAAGGACCTGAATCTTTGGAAGCCAGACATTTTATAATAAATCCGATCGTTTTAAGTCATCCCAGAGTTAATAATAATCCTTAATCGTTACTCCAAGGACCTGAATCATTGAAAGCCAGACATTTTATAATAAATCCGATCGTTTTAAGTCATCCAAGAGTTAATAATAATCCTTAACCGTTACTCCAAGGACCTGAATCTTTGAAAGCCGGACATTTTATAATAAATCCGATCGTTTTAAGTCATCCAAGAGTTAATAATAATCCTTAATCGTTACTCCAAGGACCTGAATCTTTGAAAGCCAGACATTTTATATTAAATCTGATCGTTTTAAGTCATCCAAGAGTTAATAATAATCCTTAATCGTTACTCCAAGGACCTGAATCTTTGAAAGCCAGACATTTTATAATAAATCCGAACGTTTTAAGTCATCCAAGAGTTAATAATAATCCTTAACCGTTACTCCAAGGACCTGAATCTTTGAAAGCCAGACATTTTATAATAAATCCGATCGTTTTAAGTCATCCAAGAGTTAATAATAATCCTTAATCGTTACTCCAAGGACCTGAATCATTGAAAGCCAGACATTTTATAATAAATCCGATCTTTTTAAGTCATCCCAGAGTTAATAATAATCCTTAATCGTTACTCCAAGGACCTGAATCTTTGAAAGCCAGACATTTTATAATAAATCTGATCGTTTTAAGTCATCCAAGAGTTAATAATAATCCTTAATCGTTACTCCAAGGACCTGAATCTTTGAAAGCCAGACATTTTATGATAAATCCGATCGTTTTAAGTCATCCAAGAGTTAATAATAATCCTTAATCGTTACTCCAAGGACCTGAATCTTTGGAAGCCAGACATTTTATAATAAATCCGATCGTTTTAAGTCATCCCAAAGTTAATAATAATCCTTAATCGTTACTCCAAGGACCTGAATCTTTGAAAGCCAGACATTTTATAATAAATCTGATCGTTTTAAGTCATCCAAGAGTTAATAATAATCCTTCATCGTTACTCCAAGGACCTGAATCTTTGAAAGCCAGACATTTTATAATAAATCCGATCGTTTTAAGTCATCCAAGAGTTAATAATAATCCTTAATCGTTACTACAAGGACCTGAATCTTTGAAAGCCAGACATTTTATAATAAATCCGATCGTTTTAAGTCATCCAAGAGTTAATAATAATCCTTAATCGTTACTCCAAGGACCTGAATCTTTGAAAGCCAGACATTTTATAATAAATCCGATCGTTTTAAGTCATCCAAGAGTTAATAATAATCTTTAATCGTTACTCCAAGGACCTGAATCTTTGAAAGCCGGACATTTTATAATAAATCCGATCGTTATAGTGGCCATCATTAAACGGAAACTGGCCAAGTTGGAATTTTACAAATAAGAGGTATTATTAGGTTCTTGACAAGGTATTAAGGGCCTAAAACTTGGCCCAATTGGACCAATACTATGATGGGGTCTTCCCGTGGTCTAAGTGGCTGACCGGGGAAACGCGCTAATAGCTAAAAGCCACGTTAAAAATAAAGTGGTTCAATTGATATAGACAACTTGCATTTTCAGCCCCTTATAAGCATAACTTACAAAACCGTTTGCATAAAAATGTTTAATTAATCTTATAAAACATTAGAACAGATGGGTAGTAATGAAAGGAATCAATTTCTCCAAAGAGGTAGAAATAAAATGAAGCAAGAAGATAGTGAAGAGCTCAGTGAGACTATTGGCCGAGCACTTTCTGATGACGCCAGTAGAGGGAGGGAAGAATTAGATCAGCGAAATATATTTAAATGAATTTAAATGGCCTTTCCACGGGCCTACCTCAATTCACTAGGGCCACCATAATTATGTAAATTTTCAAATTGAACAACTACCCATAGCCTAGTTGCTCTCTCTTCTAGCTGCTCTTCAGGCTCAGCCTTTGCTTCTATTCTATATTCAACCTTTGGGATTTCACCGCATTCACTAACTTCAAGGATAAGAGAACTCAGGATGTAAGAAAATGATGGTGTACACTTACATTTAGTTTTGCCACTGAAGTTGTGGCGGCACGTAGCAACATTTTATAAATTTTGGTGTAATTAGTGTTTAGCTCCTTCACTAGAGGGCTGGTGTAACCTACTTTGGATTATTCAAGTCAAAGACGATTCTTGCAAAAAATACTTATCCATTTCTATCATAAAAATGTAAGTTATTTATTGATGACGTTTTGCCTCATAGTATTTTTTGTATTGTGTCTTTTTAGATGAAAATCATTTGACAAAGTAGCTATTACAATAAGAAACATGGTGTACCTTCTGAAATTGAATAGGGTTATCTTAACCCTAAAATTTTTAATTTTACAACATGTAAAAGTTGTACCTTTGACCACTGTTCGATTATTTTTTTAAAAAATAATAAAAAATATTAAATTTAAAGCTAGAACCTTGAAAAAATTAAATATGATAAGCAATAGAATACTAATTACAATACAATAAAAAAAAAATAAAAATGAATTTAGCCCTAATATTCAGGCTAAAAAAAATTCAAGTGGCAAACTGGTCAAAGGTACAACACCTTCCCCTATATATATATATATAAATATATATATATATATATATATATATATATATATATATATATATATATATATATGCTTGATGTTATTTTTCGTCGCTGGGATAGTGTTTTTAGATGGAACGGCATTTTTCTCCAGCGGTGGTACTCCTCCTCACTTCTTCCCGGAATATTTCGATGGATTCATCTCCATCTTCTTCAGCCAGGTACTTGTTTCTTCTTCGGTGGTAGCCAAGGGAATGACATTTCCCTTATGTCATTCCTGGCTGAAGAAGATGGAGATGAATCCATCGAAATATTCCGGGAAGAAGTGAGGAGGAGTACCACCGCTGGAGAAAAATGCCGTTCCATCTAAATATATATATATATATATATATATATATATATATATATATATATATATATATATACTAGCTGTTACCAGGCGTGCCTTGCTACACCTACTTTCTGCAAATAGAAAAGCCTAAATAAATTAGAAACCAAATAAGTATTATTAAAATCTAATAACACGAATCTGTAACTGTTTCGAACCCGTGACCTCCCAACTGTGAGTCCTAGACGACTTTGACCTAACCTATAACACCCCCCGTATCAAGACATACATCTATGCCAAGTTTGGTCGGTCTAACGGTGTGGATTAAAAAAAAACATACAGACAGCAGCTGGTAGACGTTTTTGACCTGGCCTATGACAATCCCCTGATCAAGACCCACCTGTGTGCCCAGTTTGATCAAAATCTGTTAAACGGTGTGGATTTTTATAGGGAACAAACATACAGACAGACAGCTGGTAGACGTTTTTGACCTAGCTTACGGCACTCTCCAGTTTAGGATCTACGTGCGTACCGAGTTTAATCAAAATCGGACGAACGGTGTGGATTTGTATAAGGGACAAAATTACTGACAGACAGCTGGTAGACGTTTTTGACTTAGCCTACGACACTCCTCAGATTAAGATCTACATGTGTACCTAGTTTAGTCAAAATCGGACGAACGGTGTGGATTTGTATAAGGGACAAACATACAGACAGACAGTTATAAGACGTTTTTGACTTAGCCTACGACACTCCCCAGATTAAGATCTACATGTGTACTGAGTTTAGTCAAAATCGGACGAACGGTGTGGATTTGTATAAGGGACAAACATACAGACAGACAGCTGGTAGATTTTTTTGGCCTAGCCTAGGAGATTTCCCGTATCAAGACTTACCTGTGTGCCAAGTTTGGTCAAAATCGGTCATACGGTGTGGATTTGTATAAGGAACAAACAAACAAACAGACAGACACGTGATTTTTATATATATAGTGTCGTAGGCTAATTCAAACGCGTGTACCAGCTGTCTGTCTGTATGTTTGTTCCTTACACAAATCCACACCGTTCGACCAATTTTGACCAAACATGGCACTCAGGTAGATCTTGATCCGGGGAGTGTCGTAGGCTAAGTCAAAAACCCCTACCAGCTGTCTGTCTGTATGTTTTTCCTTAAACAAAACCGAACCGTTTGACTGATTTTTACCAAACTGAGCGTACAGCTTGGCCTTGTTACGGGGAGTATCGTAGCCAAGTCAAAAACGTCTACCAGCTGTCTGTCTGTATGTTTGTTCCTAATACAAAACCGAACCGTTTGACTGATCTTGACCAAACTGGGCGTACAGGTTGGTCTTGATACGGTGAGTATCATACGCTAGATCAAAAACGTCTAGGACTTACAGTTCAGAGGTCACGGGTTCGAAACTGTGAATTTTAATATTACTTATTTGGTTTCTAATTTTTATTTTTTTGATTTTCTAGACGCAGAAAGTAGGTATACCATGGCACGCCGGGCATGTGTATGTGTGTGTGTATATATACAGGGTGTCCCAGTATATGTGTCCACCCCCTTTTCCTCCTAGAGTTGTTGGAATTTCGAAATAAAACTTGGTAGGTCATAGTTATGTTGCATGAGGTTTCTTTTGAAGGTTTAGTTGACTTTGTAACATTCTCCAGTTTTTCTCCAGCGCATCTAACTCTTAATTTTCCAGTGGCAGCAGGTAATTTTTATGACGAATTCTGATAGAAAATTTAATTTTAAGACTAATTTATTCCGAGACATCTTTTGATCCGACGCACCGTTTGAGCGTAAAACGCAAAAAACTGAAAAATATCGCCCTTTTCTAGACAAATTCCTATTTATCACTGAAACCAAGCCTTGTACGTAAAAACACCTCAATGTAAACGTTGTAGCCTATTAATTTTCCTTTCAGATGATACCAAGATCAAAGTTGTAGATTAAATATTTAACGGGGTTTTATGAATGAAAACAAAGGCAACTTTTTTTTTAGTTTTATGATATAATAATTTCATATGGAAAAATAAATTTATTCTGTTCTGTTTTATAATAATTTTTATATACTTTTTTTTCATAAAGTAAATAGTACTTTTTTTTATTGTTTATGTCAGCTCCTTTATTTTCTATTCATATCGATTTTCTGAATTGTTACTTTTTAAAACTTTTAAGGTATATTTTTCATTCATAATATCCCGTTAAATATTAAACCTACAATTTTGATCTTGGTATCATCTGAAAGGAAAATTAATAGGCTACAACGTTTGTATTGAGGTGTTTTTACGTAAAAGGCTTGGGTTCAGTGATAAATAGGAATTTGTCTACAAAAGGGCGATATTTTTCAGTTTTTTGCGTTTAACGCGCAAACGGTGCGTCGGATCAAAAGATGTCTCGGAATAAATTAGTCTTAAAATTAAATTTTCTATCAGAATTCGTCATAAAAAATACCTGCAGCCATTAGAAAATCAAGAGTTAGATGCGCTGGAGAAAAACTAGAGAATGTTACAAAGTCAAATAAACCTTTAAAAGAAACCTCATGCAACATAACTAAGACCTACCAAGTTTCATTTCGAAATTCCAACAACTCTAGGAGGAAAAGGGGGTGGACACATATACTGGGACACCCTGTATATTAAAAAATATAGCTCCGATATACCCCTCACCCCACCCTTTTCTTTCTTTTTTTTACGATTTGTATTAATCTGTTATATCACGATTTTTAAAATTCATTGATATATTGTCGGTACAAATGCAATTTATTCTATAATATCACTATGTGATACAATTCTATAGAGTCAATCGCCAATAGTTGCGAAACTCTCAGTAAATAAATAAAAATGAAAATATTTTGTCAACATCTGTAAACAGTCTGTATCAAGGAACAAATGAAATGTTTTCTAAAAACATGGTTTCCTGACATAGGCTCCCTATAATTCCTACCTAATTTAATTCCTCAATTGTTCCTGTTTTTAAATAATTTGTTTTTATTTGTATATTAAAAACTACAATACTCTAAAATCTGTTTGATTTTTTTTAACTGAAGCTGATTTGATGTATTTATCAGGTTGTCAGGTGGTTTAATAATTTCCTTGCTAAGATCCGATGATCACGAGTGTTAAGCATAGGGGACTCCGTGCAATTGCGTTCGATTTTCACTAGGAGTGATTGCTTTTCTTCCGAAAAGAGGTTCAACCCTTATCTTGTGAGTAAAGATAACTTCTCCGAAAACCACGTGTATTATTAGAAAAAAAAGAGGCATTAAAATTTAAATAAAATAAATAATTTCAAGAGAATAAGCGTCCCTAACAAGACTACTGAAAATATTATCTGTAATTGAATATTTAAGGAAAAGAGGGGAAATAAATGCAATTTTACAATTGAATATTAGGTATTGATGAAATGTTAAATTATTCCAATATAACTAACGCCTCTTGTTAAATTCATGAAGCTCCCGCTGTTTGAAAGTCGGTATTTAATGATCTCTATACTTAGATCTGAATTCCAATTTCCAATGGATTCCTGGAGGTTTGTACACTTACACCGGCATATAAATAATAGAAGGGATAAACAGAAAAAAGGGATTCGGGCCGAGTAATTTTTTATGTTTTGTTAAATCTATAAGCTGAAAAGGGATCAGAATTTATGCGTTAGGGAAATAAGACTTGCCTCATTTTTGTAATAAACCCTTGTATTTTTTTCATGTTTTGACCGACTAATAAATTGCATTTCGTCCTTTGATAATTCAAATCATGAATTTATTTTATAAAATTCTAATATTTAGACGTTTTGTGAATTAGTTTTCTGAAATTTGGTCTAATGGTAAAACTCAAAATGGGAAGGGATTGGAGTTCAATAATTCAAATATTATCCCATGGGGGACAAATGTATTACCGATAAATACATTTTATCTTGCTAAGAAGTGATAAACGCTATGAAATTAAAAACAAATAACGCTCCATTGCGAGTTGTTCCTGTTGCATTAAACATTGGATCACTCTGTCGCAAATGCGGCAGAAAGACCGACACTCCAGCACAAGTGCTTGGAAAGTGTCCAAAAAATATGCTCATGGTCACATTGCGGCATCATAACGTGAAACAGAAGATCATATCTCTCCTCCAAGAAAAATATGCTCATGGTCACATTGCGGCATCAAAACGTGAAACACAAGATCATATCTCTCCTCCAAGAAAAATATGCTCATGGTCACATTGCGGCATCATAACGTGAAACACAAGTTCATATCTCTCCTCCAAGAAAAATATGCTCATGGTCACATTGCGACATCAAAACGTGAAACACAAGATCATATCTCTCCTCCAAGAAAAATATGCTCATGGTCACATTGCGGCATCATAACGTGAAACATAAGTTCATATCTCCCCTCCAAGAAAAATATGCTCATGGTCACATTGCGGCATCATAACGTGAAACACAAGATCATACCTCTCCTCCAAGAAAAATATTTTAGATCCGTTGAAGATGGTTATGGAATGAATGTGAACGGGTCACCAAGGTATGCCGATATCATAGCTGTTAAAGAAAACTTCAAGACGGTTAACATCATTGATCAAACCGCGAGGTATGAGACGATTGATTCCCAGCAGGCGGAAGAATCAAACAAAGAAAAAATTACCAGATAATCCAAGTTAAATGTTCCCTTCATAAAAGATCTCTTAAAATCGCGATTCCTAACGTTTCATTCCAAATTGTCATCTCACCCAAATCCTAGAACAATCCCTTTACACTCGGACCCAACCTAAAGACCATCCCAGGAGGCTTAAGAGACTTTGGCCTCGTGACCAGCTACCCTAATAGCGGTTAAACAGTGACAATAGAATGTCAACATAGCTTAAGAAGTGTCAATAATGACTGGCTCCTTACAAATAATGTAATTGCCAAGTAATACTTAAGCGAGCACAATTAATTATTGCACTAATCTATTGTACAGATTTTAAATACAGTGGAACATGGATAATTCGAACTTCGATAATTCGAAATCGTGGTTAATTCGAATATTTCTCTCGGTCCCAAGAATTTAGGACATAAACAATGTAAAAAAATCGTGGTTAATTCGAATAAAATTTTGGATAATTCGAATTTTTTACGAGTCTTTACCTCCAATGTTCGATCTTAATTTTTTTTTTAAATATTGTCCCCTCGGGTAAGAAGGATAGTAAGATACGGATATAGGGGTTCCGGGACAAGAATCGCGGCGGTTCCATTTATGAGAGGTAAAAAAAGTGTGTTGATTTGACACGGTATGACCCATAGTCTAGTTCTTGGAGTCTAGGAGTTCTGCTAAGTGGAGGGTCGCGCTTCCTCCCTTCCAGGGGTTGTAGTTACAAACACCATCCTGTTTTATCCTAGAATTCCCTTCCACCATCCCTCTAATTTCTTATTCAGTTATAAGTGAGTCAGCATCTAGATCTGTTGTATTGTTTGTACCTTGAATTTCCGGTGTACAGCGCAGTTCAGTGACTTCTTTATTTAAGATGTCGAAGAATACCAGTTATAAAACTTTTAGGTTGCCAGAGAAAATAGCTGAAATTAAAAAAGTTGAAAATGGAATAAAGAAAAAATCTGAAATGGCCAAGGACTTTAGAATTCCTCCTAACACTTTATCAACTTACCTGAAAAATAATGAAAAAATGCTTGCCCATGAAAATAACTTTTTTCAAAACAATAGACTTTTATTGCCAACGGCCATAGCCACGTTGAATACACCGGTTCCCGTAGATCAACGAAGTTAAGCAACGTCGGGCGTGGTCAGTACCTGAATGGGTGACCGACCACGTGCTGTTGGCATTAGAAAAGGGTGGCAACCTGTAGATAGCCCGGCGCTAATAGCCAAATAGTAGATGCGCCGTTAAAAAAAAATAAAAAAAAAAAAATAAAAAAAATAGACTTTTATTTTTACTTTTTTTATAAATTATTTATTACATATGTACGTAATCGTCAATTTATGAAATATTTGTTGTTGTTTAAATTAAATGTGAGAAAATATGAAATTCGATTTTTTACCCCTTTATTTTCAAAAACTTTTGTAATTCAAATTTTGGATAATTCGAACTTTTTTATCGGTCCCTCGAGGTTCGAATTATCCAAGTTCTACTGTATTCATTAATATAACCCGCCGTTGGTCGCGCCGTGAGCATTTCCCTCACACTTGCCGCATATTTATTTTAATGCGAATATTTAATTCTGATATTTTTCTATTTGTCATTTGTACATTCACACAGCTTACGAAATGATTTTCGAAGACAATCGTTGCCATGCCAACCCTCTACAAAACGTTTTCTTCTAAAAAAACGGGAGAGGGAACCGCTCACAGCGCGACCACTCGTGTCACTGAACTGGGCCTGCGCGGGGGAAGCTTCGAAACCTTCCTGGACTCTTCTATCTCGTCAAAAACGCCGAAGAGACGATTCAGTTGAAGGATGTTACGGAGTTTGTCCAAGAAGAAAAACTTATAAAGTTATATATGTAACGTGCAATGTGAGTTCACGTGCTCAAATTGTAGTACGAATATCCGCTGATCTTGATTCAGAATAATGTTAATTCGTACTATTCATGCATTTTTATATTATTTTAATCATGTTTTTCTATTCGAACGTTACAAATATTTTTCTAATTTTTTATATATTTTTTTACTCATCTCAATATGTTTTATTTTAGTTTGTAATTAAAAAAATATGCGAAATTGCTTTTTTCACTCAAAATCACTATTTTTTCAAAAACCAAATTAAATTGTATTAATTAAAGCATTTTAGTATTCATTTCACTCCAATAATTAAATAATAATAACCTTTAACTCTTAAAAGCACCTTAAATAGATTGATAACATTATAACAACCAACACTAAATAAAAAAAAATATGGTGAATAATGCAGCTAAAACATAATAGAATAGCCAAAAACTGAGGCGTGAGGGAATTGCTCACGCGCGACCAACAGTGTCCTTCGGAGGGGGAAGCGGGAGAGACTTCGAGAGCTGCTCCTTACTGTCTTTCTCGCTTATTTTTTTATTTTTTATTTTTTTTTGTATTTTTTTTTTTTACGGCGCATCTACAACTTGGTCATTAGCGCCGTCTCGCTTATTATTTTATTAATAGCTTATCGCAAGCAAGGTGGTTGAACTGCGACAATTTTAATACAGTTCTCACTTATTAAAAACCCTTTCAATATTATGAAACCCTTTCAATGCTCTGGTGCTCTTTTCTCCAGCGGACCGAAATTTCATTGCCGAATTTGAAGGAATTTAAATGTAATATGTCTAAAAATGTTAAAAATCTGTAGGGGAGAGGAATGGAGACACAACTTCGAAACTTAATTAAAATTCCTTAAAAAATATCAATATTGAAAGATCGATAGGCCGCTCTCTTAGAAATCTAATGCTTTTGGCCCATCCTCAATCTTTGGGTATTTTCGCTCTCCCTACAGCGAGAACATTCAGTTCTCTTATGGTACCTATCCAAATTCTTACAGTCCAAGTGAACTTTGGACAGTATAAGCGATTTAACCTGTTCACCATATAAAAAAAACATAAGTTCGTGAACCGTGGGGAAAAAATCGTAACGCTTACTTTTATGTGTGTACCTAGGCTTCTAGGTAAACGTTTTATAAGGAATTGGACGTAGGGAATCTAATGAACCAAAAAATATGGCATTTTCAAGGCCCTTTTCTATAACCGGTGGTAAATGAAAACAACTAGATTTATCTTGGGCTTTCCGGATGTATTTTTATATATCTCGAAATCAGCTGGAAAATGTAGTAAATGCAAGGTATCGACTCGAAAGCTTATTAAATTTCCTACAAATACGGTTCTTATGCGATTTTTGTGCAGCGTACTTATTCGGAGAAATCGGTGCGTAAAGGAAGTAATTTCCGTTTAGGAGACTCTCCTAAAAAGTCTAAGATCTTACTTCCCCTCGAAATTTCATTTCACACTTTTCAAGAAAGATTAAGACAAAACATTATCTGTTCCTATTAAGACAAAAAAGGATTAATACGAGTAAATATTTTGAGAGCTATTGAAAATCATAAGATTTGTAAACATTGAGTAATTTTATAGCCGAAAAAGCATGAATTGTACTAAAATCCCGACTAAGGCGGAATTGGAAGGATTGAGAGCGGATTTTCTACTAATACTAGCTTTCAATGATGGCGAGCTAGAAAAAGGTGAACAAAATCAGCTGGCTCTAAGAAGCTCGCCTTAAGGATTTGGAGACTTTAGACAGTACTGGAGTTGTTAACCCTCTCACGCTCAACTCTTTCACAGAAACCTTTTTCAGTTTTTCAACCTCGCCTCTTCATTTACTAGACCTCTTCTTTTGGTATCCTTGACGCAGGAGTGTATCGAAACACTTATAGCTAATTAGGATTTAGCTCCTTTTCTCTAAGGAGGAAGCACCCTTTTGAGAGGTACGGATATTGAGCTGCATTCAAGGTAATAATTTTAAAAATTGTTTTCAAATCTTCTTCGGTCCTACCTACTACGTACCAAGAATGATCCCCGTTTATATATATATATATATATATATATATATATATATATATATATATATATATATATATATATATCGGGAGGGGAGTTTATTCCGGATCAAAATTGTTAATCTTCTCCTAAAAGGTTTTTTTAAAATACTACGAAAATCTGTACACATAGTGCCTAACTAAGGATAATATGTTGTAAAAATAAGCAAAATCTTTACGTTAGGAGTGGGAGATTATTTATATTAATATAAATGATTTTAATAATTTATATTAAAATAAATGATGCTGTATTGACCAATTAATAATAATAATTATTATTATTAATTGGTCAATACAGCCCGTTATTTTTAGCACTTCACAAAGGAATGTAATTGAGCATAGACGTTCCACTAACGAAGAACTTTATGAAAAATATCTCAGAATCTTCGTGGATCCTACCAACTAGTAAGGCCATAAATGGGCCCAGATATTTATATTGGGTACGATTCCCACTAGGGGTCGTGTCTTTTCTTTCTTTTTAAGGGTTTTAACCACTAGAAACCCGCCCTGAAAATCTCCGTTACGTATAAATGAACGTTAAAACTTATGTTTGTGTCTGCTAACACGATAGCAGCCACGTTTTGTTCTTTCTTGAAGTTGGCATATATCATTACCATAACAAAAAGTCGAAAGAGGGCATCAACCAGCAAAATCGCTACATTTGGAGGAGGATTTTTTTTTTCAGGATTCAATTTGTTAATAACCTCGTAACGGTAGAATGTTTTGTTTCACTGCGACTACACTTATCTAAGTGCACCATAATTTAAAAGGGTTGGTAAATGCTATGTTTAAGAGGAATTGCAGAAAACTCAGTTCAACAGAAAATTGAAATTTTTTTTTTTTAATAATAGGGACGTTTATTTAACGTCTGTTCATTTTTAAGTACGTTCGTTAAGTTTTCTCACAAATATAATAGTAATATGTACAGAATTAATTAATACGATTGACAAAGTTAAAAAAACAACAATAAATAATAATAAAATAAATGAAAATAACTAAATAAAAAATAATAAATAAGTAAATACGAAAAAAAAACAATAACAAACAATTGAATAAGAAATAATAATAATGATAATAACACTTTAAGAAGGAGTCAATCAATATTGGCACTTCAATTATGAAATTCAGAAATTGGTGCAAATATTATATTACTGATATTTAAAGTATATTTAAATAAATAAAACCGTTTACAGACTTCTGATGATTTGTTCCTTCGATATATCTCATTTGGTTGCTCTATTAGCCAAATCACAACAATCCATTGCTTCATATCGCTCTATAAACGACTAGCTATTTGAAGCAAACTGTACATTATAAGGATAATAACTCCTTAAATAATTAGGCATAAAGAACCTTTAGCAAGATAACGGCAGCTCCTTTCATAATTCTCTCAGAAACATTATTATTACAAAAGTCCTAAATGCGGGCCTATGAGTTATAAATGTAGAGTAGGAACGGCCCCTTCGAAATAACTGTATACCGACATGCACAACCGCGAGGCCAAGCTGGCTTCCATCATCGACCCCGTACCCAGCAAACAGCCTGATTGAGCCCAAACCATTTACCTCCCACACATTATCCTCTTGAAAGGTATTTCAGCCAATGAATATTCAGGACATTAGAAGACAGTGGCTACCAATTGGAATCTTCCAACAGAATATTCCACACCAATTTGATGCCTTTGCTAGTGTCTACGGTGCTATCAAGAGCTAAAGCTTTTTAGTTTTAAATATCCCACGTAGATACTGAATATCAACGATATTTTTCCATAAATTAAGGTAATCAATTTCTCAATTATTGGACTGAATCCTTAAAATTTAAGGCTGACCTACTCCATAACCTTAGCAAGTCCCTGGAATATAAAATAATTTAGGCCTGTTCTCCCCCTTTTCTTATTTTGTCTATAATACTTTTTAGTATTACTATCTTTAATAAGCTTTTTGCAGTATGTCCAAGGGTAAACATGAAATGTTTTGTGTTCATTTTGCTTAGTTTATAGATTTTTTTCACTATTTTTGTTATTTATTGACATAGCTTCAAAAACGCTCTATGAGCGTTTAATTATCAGAACAGATGTACGCTCTCTTCTCTTAGTGTTAATAATATTCGTGAATCAACAAGGGTAATTTTTCAAAGATAGGAAGGCGTTGAATATAAAATTTTAGCAAACCTAACAAAAGAATAAAAAAAACAACGTCACGCAGGAGCTGCATAACTAACCATATTCCTCAGTTGAGGGAAGTGTACACTGAACTGCCAAATAATTAGATTAAAATAACCTGGACAAACAAAAAATAAATTTGAATTTTGACCTTTTATATTTGCATTGAGTAGCTGACTCAGTAATTAATATTATAATTTATTGATTCTGGAGTGTTATTTACCTTATTTTCTACATTACTTCATAAATACACAAAAACTTGACATTTTTGTTTATTGATTTTCGTGAATAATGAATGACTAATCCTCCATATGTACAGAGAAAATCCCAAAATTGAAACAAAGCAGAAAGCTGATACTGTTGTTAAGCGCCTCTAGTGGTACCCAACCCCCGAGATTTCGTAGCTTAATGTACTTTATACAGAATACGGAGTAACCCTCCCTCCTCCTAACAACTCGATTTAGTTCATTTTTAAGACACATTTTGTTCTTTAAATGCCCACGACGCATACCGAGTTTCGTTGCAATGTAACAAAAATTACGGCTGGTATTGGTAAATTAGTAATTTGGATCCGAAGTAACCGCCTTCCCCCAGATAGACTAGATTCAGCTGATGAACGAACTCGTTCGACCGTTTGCAAGGGAAATGCTATATAACAAGTTTTGTGGCAAAACAAACAAAAAAAAAAAATAAAAAATAAAAATAAAAAAAAATAATAATAATTTAGAAACCTTGTGATTACATGATAGAATTTTCATTGTATCGATTTGTCTCACCGTTCATCAAATTCATACCTAAGGAACTCCCTAAGGTAAAATGTTAAGCTCACAGAAACTGCGCGATCTTAGCGTATTTTCCATGTAATCTGGCGTATGTTCTTCTTATACCCTGGTGCGGTTTGAAAAGCATAGAATATCAACTCATAATATGAATTTTGTTCCCAAATTCTTCTCTATTCTTGTAGAAGAATGTATATCATATAAATTCATTTTACACATTTTGAAAGGTGAAACAAACAATTCTTGAACCAAAGAAATTTAGAAGATAAGTTTGATTTTTGGCGTTAAAATCGTACTAACGTGTTCATAAGGAGAAAGGTTTAAATGGCAGATTGAATAAAACACTCATTTAATATTAGAAAAAAAAACCAACTTCGCTTTTTTTTACATGTTATTCCCCGTAAAAGTGTCTGCCTTATTTATTATTCATTTTAATAAATAAGACCTTAATTTTACATTAAATATAAAATACTTTCTTTTCTGGCTTCTGAATAAAACACTATTTTTGGGCAATATCTTTTTGCGCCTTTCTCCTATTCGCAGTACATGGTGTTCCAAAGTATGTCAAACCAACACATATCTACCTTCTTATCCAACCGAGAGATGCATTATAGCAAAATTTCTAGGTGCATAAAACACTTCATGAAACGTGCGTTAACAGCCAGCCCTTGGACTATAAAAGCATTTACGAAAAAAGAAACGCGAGAAGCTAAAAACGTTTCGAATGTAACGAAATCTACGCATTTGAGCTCTTTTGAGCAAGCAACCGGAAGGCAATTTATTTATAAGAATTTAATTATAAATATTAAGCATTATCGGGTCTCCCTAGTGGCTACCGCCTTAGTTTCATTGGCGGCAGATGGTGGGGGGAATTTTCTCATCTCACGGCTCGTTTAGAAAATTCCTCGCCGCCCTCTGGATGTCGGCGCTAGTGTTGATACGCCGTAAAAAAATAATAAAAAAATTAGCATTATCACCTTCCACTTCTACGATATCACATAAAGAGGTACCAAAAACCACCAGATTATTGTAAAAAAGTGAAAATATAGATTATAACTGATAAGACGTTTTCATAGAATTATATCAAATATTCTAATGAACAAAGGGGCCACACTTGATTTTAAAAATAATTTGATAATTTTAAAAATATTCTTTTTAGCAACTTCTACTTAGAACTAAGGTAATTTGTTCAAGAAAAATTTAAAGTGAGCGAAGTAAGCAGCTGAGTTATCTTAATAAATGGCCCATGTTGTCGAGGCCTTGGGTGGTTGGGGGGGGGGAGCCATACTTAGTAAAATAAAAGTTGGGCTTCGTCAAGCTAAAACTTTGTATTTAAGCATCGCCTTGTCAGCCTTTTGTTTCAACTTGGAACTTCTAAAATATCTCGGGTCACTTCAACAGTCGGCGTTTGTCGAGATCAACTCTCTCTCCTATTCAGCAAAGCACAACCTCGACACTACAGAGAGAACTTTAGGCTTAACGTAAATTAAATCTATCTAAATTGTTTAACTTACTAATGTGTCTGGCCTTATTTAGATTTTATCATTATTCAGAGTATACTAGCAGAATTATGTTGCTCTGACGGCATTAACACATTCAAGAAGGGGGAAATGGGGTAGTGCGTTTTGCCAAAGATATGTCAGGGCAGCACAAGAGGAAGTTACTGAGTTCAAATAATGGTGTTGCTATTTATTGATTACTAGCTGTTACCCAGTGTGCCATGCTACACCTACTTTCTGTCTATGACTCTCCCCGTATCAAGATCTACTTGATACCTAGTTGTCTATACCCAGTTATGAAAATCGGTCAAACGATGTGAATTTGTTTTAGTTCATAATGATACCGGCAGAGGCCAGCACAACAGCACTTCATCTAACAGCCGACAGAGGCCAGTAGTAGTCGATTCAAAATGGCCGTCACAATCTGAATGGTTCAGTGTAGCCAATTTTTCTTGAACAAAACTTTTGACCTTTTGACCTAGCCTAGGAGATTTCTCGTAACAAGACCTACCTGTGTGCCAAGTTTGGTCAATAACAGTCAAACGGTGTAGATTTGTTAAGGAACAAACAAACAAATAAATAAATAAACAGACAGACACGTGATTTTTATATATGTAGATGTATAAGAGAAGAGTTAATCAATAAAAATTACAGAAAATTCAATATTGCAATAAAAAAAAAAGCAAATCAAAGATGAAGACTATCAATCCTTTAGACAACAGAAAAAGAAAATGTGGCGAACGGAGTGTTACATAGCGAATGCACTTACCTTTTTCAGCGAGCCCATTGCCAAACATAGTCGACACACTTCAGGCTGGATTGAAAGCAGCATCTCTACCGAGCTGAACCAATATTTGGTACAAAGGATTTACCAACCACTTTGGTACAAAGGATTATTGTACCAAATTGCATCAAAATCGGACCATTTGTGAGACTGAGAGAGCGCGAACAGACATATTTATATATGTCTGAATGCATATATATATATATATATGTGTGTGTGTGTGTGCATATATATCTGTGCGTGTGTATATATATACACACACATACCTAAATTTGAACCATCGTTATTTTCGTTATCTTTGGGTTCTGAAACGCCAAAACATTTTATCGTCAATACTTCCAGATTGCGTCGACAAGTTAAGGTCATTAACGGGATTCCTCCTTATTGATGGACGGAGGAAACGCACTGAAGTGTAACCCTGCTACAAGAAGGACTTGAATCCGTATCTTTTATGTTGGAATCTGACACAATAACCACCCTTCAACAGGGGTTTTCACTAAAGAAGAAGGACCAAACAAAATGAACAAAGTATCTTTAAAGATAGTATTTTCCATCGCGATAGGTTCGAAGATGTATTTAAATATATTCGATGGTACATTTTGAAATTCTTTCTTTCTTGATTATACTAGCGAATGTTTCATGCAAAATAAAATTTATCATTGTCGTTGAGATGATACTCATATGTTGACTAAGTGACTGGAATTTTATATTAGAATACATTTTTATCAGATTATGATAGTATAATTACCTGTAAGAGTAGCCTCTCATCGGCCCATATGACTGCCTTGTTCCAATCTATGACCTGAGAAAAAGGGAGTGCCCAGGCATTGGAGAGAAGAACAGGGATACATCCTGCTTGAAGGGCCTCCAAGAACCTGAAGGAACCCAGTCTTCGGCCTCTAGGGACAAGGCACAGGGTAGAGTTGTGCAGCAGGATCTCGTAGTCATATCTAAAAACAGATAAAAAAACAGGATTAGACATTGGAATAACAAAAGTTCCCAATTGAATAATAGCGCCCTAAAATCCCTGTATTAACCAAATCAATAAAATAAAACCTGTAAACCGAGGGAATTCGTTTTTCGAACAGATATTTGGCACTAACGGACAAATAAAGCTTTAGATAAACCTGTTGAATAAGCACTGAAAACATTTTCAATTTCATAATACTTAATAACTGACTGGATATCAGTTCATCTGGATCCTCGACTTCTCTCTACTACGAGGGGTCCATTTGCAGGATTATATTTCGCTCCGATTCCCCATAGTTTTCATCCATAAGTAGAAAGACTTACTTCACAGTTCAATGCATTGAAAATTATCAAAACGCTTCTCATTTTCTAGTCTTCTTCTACTATAATACTTATTCTACAAATAAATGCAATTTAAAACAAAAAACAACCATTTAATAAATGCGCTAAACAACTACAAAAACCCGCTCAAAAGAACAAAACAAACACATTTGAAGTTTTAAGCACTTGTTTCTCGGATTGACATCGCCTGATTGAAAATTGCTTCAGAACCTTTTTTGTAGACAATTTAGTAAGCTTTCGCATGGTTACCTTCCACTTACTACGATTTCCCAACCAATGGTTTTCATCGTAGTTGTATTAATTCTTCTTTTAAGAAGGTAGGAGCTCTGCCGGGAGGGGAATACAGAAAAAATGGAAAGCCTTGGAAAAATTGACACCGCTGGAGAGTGAATTCGAGAATCCAGAAGGACTTAGAACTGAATTTATTTTCACTTGAAAGTTGAAATGTATTAGCAGTTTACATACGTAATTCAAGGACTGATAGCAGTTGTGAAGAAAAGGTTTGAAATCATAATGAGGGTGCAAAGAACCCAAGTATGTCATTTAAATAAACTTCTGCTTATTTAAAAAAGCTGATTAATTGTTTTGTATTTTTTCTCCTTTATAGTCTTACGTTGCACGGTGCTTGCTGTTAAGATATTCTCAGGTTGTTATCGTATTTAATTTTAAATATTCGAGATGTCTTCTAATTTGTAAAATTAACCGTCCGAAAAGTAGATTAACCATTTCTAATGACTAACTATTTTTTAACTAAAATAGATAACATTAAAATATAACATTAATCATTATAACAATAAACGTGGCCTTTTCTCATCGCAAGATAGACCGACGTCATAAGCGGGGTTTCTCAATATTCAGGGAGGGAGGAATTGCGCTAAAATTACACACAGCTCAAGGGCTTAATCTTCCACTGGCCACGGCTAAGTAAATACTAAAATATCATTCATAGCAGGCAGGTGGTTGGTGGTATCTGACAATTTATCGATATACCGAAATGTCGATTTCTAGAAAGAGAACTGTTCCTAAATACTGAGAGTATCGAAATCATCCAAATACATCAACGCATCAGACTAACAGCTCCTCCTGAGTATATTCTCCGCAAACAATATACGTTTGTAAGAAAAGGTGTTAAAAGTGCGTAATGTTTCAAAGCTGGATAAGAGAGATCTTCTCTAGTAAATATTTAATAAGACAGAAAGAGGGAGAAGACTAGTAGTCCCTCAAGTACTGGTTTAGTAAAGAGGTAGAGAGTTATAAAGGAATCAGTGTTGGTAGGCTCGTCTTGGGTATATATCATCAGACGGTGTGAATTATTTCACATACTCCATCAACGGAGCTCAACCAGTTCCATCAACACAGAATATAAATATTAAAAAATAATAAGAACGGAGGGTAGAAACGAATGTAATTCCAAAATGTACTTTCTAAAATACGATTTAGAAAAATATAGTCATGGAAATAACACATTTAAGAAGGATCCTTAGGATAAAATTAATTTACATTAATTTTGAAAGTAAAGGAACGATGATACTAAAAATTTTAAAATGACTATAGCTGTAGCAGCTTCGAAAATATTGAACAATGGTAGCAGAATTTAAAATTTCTTAAAATATTACTAACTAAATATTTATTGTCAGTGTACATAATTTAGTAAATTAAAGTGCCCGCTATTTCAATATTTAAGTAATTAACAATAAGCATATATGTAAATAATGGATAATTATAATTGATGAGTAAATGAGTAACCTTCCCGAAAAATCGTTAAAAACGGATTTAAAAAAAATTAATATATGTATACATAAACCTTAAATTGAATTTATAATAACAATAATACTAGATTACACCAGAAATGTGTGTTTTATGATCTAAATGTTAGGTAATAATAAACTTCTGGATTATGTTTCAGAGGGATTTTTTATAAAAAAGTAAAAAGCCCGAAAATGTCAGTGTTTTTCACTTATCATGGATCTAGCTGAACTCAGAAACTCTTGATATTAGATGCCTATTTAAAGAATTAAAACCGTTTCCAATAATATTCTTTCGTGCAGCATTATTTCACTGTCATGATTTCGCTTTAATAGATATAATAGTGAGATCTGACTTTATATTTTTGTTCAAATTCATATTTTAGTGTGTTCTTACCTCAGCAGCATATACTTCTCTAAAATGATTTTCCTTCATTGTTTGCAGTTTATTTATCTCATGATGAACATAGTTTGCTGAAAGACCTCGTGTTCAAAAATTGCCAGGAAAGCTAAATTATTCCTAGTCCTAAGATGTTGGGCATGAAATGAAATAACATAGTTGAAAAGGAAAATTTGATTCTACATTCTCAAAAAGGCTGAAATTTAGCTTACTCCCACATTTAAACCTTTTTTTCGGATCCCCTAGTCACATTTAAATTTCTATAATCTGACACGAATAATATGAGGATTGACTGTTTACACCATATATTTTTATTTTATTTTTTTCAAAGATGTTCGTACTAAATAGTAATTACTAATGGAACAACCCAAACTTAAAATGCTGCAAAATGATATTTTTAACATCTAAAATCTGGCATAATTAATGTACAAATTTATGACTTAAGCCATATATTTTGGGTAAACATTTGTCTTTTAAAAATGTAATAATAATTTCTTTTTTTTCCAACCTCTGAAATAATCGATCCAAATATCTTTGATGCTTGGTTATGAGGGTTGAAGTAATTTTTAAGCATTTGGAGATAATGAGGTAGTATTATAGCACAAAATTACAGCTACTCAAGGTCTTAAGGCAAACTTTACAAATTGGTTAGCTGTATCAATTGATATTATAGGCTTCAGTCAAGTTTATAACTTCCTTCCTGGAATTAAGGAGCTTTGCTTTTGTTTTTCTGACAAATTCATGTTTGTAACTTAAATCCTTATGACCGAGCATGAAAGATATAATCTTGTAAAAATATTATTCTAGAGTGATGTTTCGTTCCCTCCCTTGTAGCTATACTGATTGCCTGCATATTGTATCCCCCTTAAGAAAATTGACAATATCCCCTAACCTTAGGAGTAGAAGAAGAGAAGCTAGCCTACTTAAATTGAATTCTATATCGGCTTGTATTTCTCACTAAGCGTCCAAGGGTTGTGTAATATGTTCCGTTCTAATCTCGCCCTAGGCCCCAAAGGCTGTATCTACCCTCAGCTAGGCTCATCCTTTACCTTACACCATTAATCCTATACCACCTTAAGGCATTCTCTCCACTTCTTACTACTATTCTATCTTATATAGTATATTTATTTTATCCTAACTCTTGCCTTCAACTTTTAAACAGAACACAAAAACAAATTCTTATTTAATAAAATGAGTTTTCAAAATCAATTTATAAATATGTTTCAGTTTAGCGATGACTAAACTGAAAAAAAACAAAAACGTTACAAAACAGTGTCCGCTGGCGTTTGTTCTGGCGGGGTGGCCATTTACGAAAAAGAAGACTGTATGTTATACAGTACATTACGTAGGTTTGTCGGGTGGAGCTATAGCATATTAATGTTCCTGAATTTGAGCAGAAGGCTCTAAACGAAATTATTTTTTTTTATTGATTTTATTTTCATAACTGGAGACCCAAGCCAGCAAACTTTTTAGCAGCCTTCTTTAGCTAAAAAATAAATACATATAATTACAAACGAGAATGATCACAACAGTAAGAAATATTTATCCCATGAGAGTAGGTTAAAAACAGTTTTATAGGTGCATATTAGATAAAAAAGGTTTTTTTTTATATGAAAAGATCGGTCAGTAGTGTTAAACAAAAATTTATTTGAGTGTTAGTAATAAATTAACAAAGACAAAAGTAAAAAAATGGAAAAGAAATACATTAGAATCAGCACAATGGCAAAAAACACATAAGCAAAAAAGCAGTATGTTATTATTGTGCTTATGTGTTTCTTTGCGATTTTCAGTAATCAGTAGTTACTGAACAAATTTATGGGTAACTACCGATCAATTTGTTCATTAAAAAAAAAGCATTGTTTCACTAATATGCACTTACAAAATTGTTTTTTTTTAACCTATTGTCTTGATTTAAAATGTTTCTTTTTGTGGTGGTTATTCTCGTTTGTAATTATGTATTTATATTTTTAGCTTTAGAAAGCTGTCATAGAGCATACCGAAACTTTCGAAATAATGATGTTTCTGAAAATTTGAATTTTTTTTTTTTTTTTTTTTTTTTTTTTTTAGCCGAATCCCGATCATATCTTGACCTCTTATAACCAGGACGGCTAACTATCTTTATATCAATGAAAATAGGAATTTCGGAAAAGAGGGGCGTATTACTTCTTACATCCTGTGTTTATATGTTATCAAAAGAAGCCTCAGTAGTTATTTTCATGCAAAATTGGTAAAATAAAATAATTAATTAAAGTTGTCTTAAAATTATCAAACTTTCAGATTATTCACTAGGAACGTAGCAATTGTGGGTTTTCGGCGTAAAGTAATATTTTGTTAAAAAAAAAAAAAAAAATATATTTGTCGTCTTCTAATATATAACCACTTTCTCAGTTACACAATTCAACATTCCATATTAATAGAGGAAATGCCATGTATCTCCTGACAAATGGAAAAAGTTTTCCCAAAGTAAACAATAGAAAAATCAACCTGAAGCTGCACACTGAATAAACAAGTTTAATCAATAAAAACTAAATCACGCATTCCATTGCGAGGTGAGTTTTAACGAAGGCTATAAAAATCTATAAGTGGAAATGAAAAATGCATCAGGCTGTTACAGGTCGCCCGAGGATAGACCGGATGATTCTAAAGTTTTTAGTGGTCTACCAGTAATCCCACTGGAACTGGAGCCAGTAAAAATAAGAGGACGCCAGTATAATAAACGAGTCGCATTGCAGTCTCCAGGAATTCACTAATAACTATACCCTACCTGGATCTTCCCTTTATCCTTGGTCTTAGCTCGCAGGAAAATGTTGTTCAGTCAGTTCATTGAATTCAAGGCTTCTACATTCTTGGTATACAGTAACTAAAATTCATTAGAAAGGTGAATATAGTCTTGGTATCTTAATAAAACTTAATTTTTTATAAGAAAATCGTTTTATCGTCGGCACCATCTACGATATTCAGAAATGATCGAACATCCTTGAGATATAGTTCTCATTCTTCTCATCGGTAAGCCTATTTTCATCCTGTACACATTCAGTGTATATATGTATATTCTTATGTTACCCACGCGTTAAGTTTTAAATCTTTATCAATCATCCTTAGTGCTCTAGCTATAAAACACATTTACCATATAAGTAAACATGGAATGGTTGGGATTCGGCTAAAGAAACCTTAATACGATTTTTGTTAAAAAAATCTATATTTAGGACGTTTCGGCTACTCATTGGTAGCCTTCGTCAGCTAAAAGGACAAGAAAAAACTGAAATTAAAAAAAAAAAACTTTATAATTGAGATAAGTAACAGAACTATAAATACACTTAACTTATTATAAAAGAACAATTTGGTCTTAAATTCTTAGAATGAGTAGAATGAAAATAAAAAGAAACATAACAAAAAAAGAAGAAAAAAGGCTATTATATTGAAGTTTATATAAGTGAATAGGTGCTAATAGTAACATTTATTAATTATAACAAAGAAGCAAGATACTATATACCTACCTATGGAAATGCCTGGAGGCAGAGGAAGACCAATGTTGACAGTTAAGTAACCATTATGGAAGTGTCTTAGAAAAAAGGAAACTACTGGGGTAAATGAACCCCAGTTGTTTGTAAATGAAACTGAAAACAAACCAGGTGGTGGGAGAAGGTCGGTAAGGATCAAAGGCCTATTTATGACATTTTATGACAGGAAAGGAGAGAAAGGTGTTAATGGAAGGATACAAAAGGGGCATGGGAAAATACTAGGTGGGAGGTCGGGAGAGTTTTTGAAAAATATTAGCGTACATAGGAGAAATGCCTTGTTTGTCAGTCCTAAATATAGATTTTTTCCTAAAACGTCCTAAATATAGATTTTTTAACAAAAATCATATTGAGGTTTCTTTAGCCGAATCCCAACCATTCCATCTTTACTTATCACCTCGACGGCTAACTATCTGATCATCATGATTTACCATATATATCATTCACCCCTTTCCATGTATAATGTTATTCCGTTCATTTCAGCTGTATATAAATTAGTATTGTTTTACAGCTCTGAAAAAGGCATGAATTTGAAGCCGAAACGTCGGAAAAAATAAAACGTATTTCCTTATAAGAATTGTCGTTTTATTAAGATACTAAGACCGAACGCGGACTGTAAATGTATAATATTGAATGTGAAAAAACGCATTTTTTATTTTCAATCTTTACTGATTGCTGTTGGACTGATGTACAGGAAACTCTCGAATTTAAGTTCACTCAGTGAAAGGGGGAAGTAACCACTGTCAAAAGGTAGAATCTACCAACTATTTTACTGTCCAAAAGCAAAGTAATGAATAAAAGTTTTTTCACTCTGGAAAGTGGTGATTTTCACATTCGATACTTTGCATTTGTATCGACGATATCTACCTACACAATCCCAAAGGTCAACGATCTCATCTCAATAAAATTAATTAGGAGTAAAGTAGTACATGTACTCAATTAATTATTTAAGCAAAATTAACAATAAATAACATTCATTTGTAATAAAGGAAATTTTACCATTCATTAGAACCACTTCAGGTACCATTTTCAAAGTAAACAAATAAGTAAAAGTGATTCCTAAAGAATCGATAATGAGAGATCATATAGGGCAATGTAAGTTTAATAAAATGTTGGAATCATCAAAAAGTGGACCACTTTTTATTGTGGAAAAATGAGACAATCTTGACATAAGGTGTAAAAAGGTTTACCCCTATATGTACATTTTTTTGTCCTTCTATTTCCCCCGTTGTACCTTAGGCTTCTCTATACCAGCGGCAATATACATATATTTACAATAGTTGTAATATTAATTTTCGTAAACCGTATGTCCCTAACGGTCGAAATGTGTTATATTATAAGGAAACTTGTCATACGTCATGCCCATCTAAAATAAAATATAAAATATACAAGTAGTGTATAAAAAATAATAATAATAATAAATACAGCCCTAAAAAAGGTCCGAAAGGTCCATTAGGAAGGAGGAACGTTTACTCGAGAATTAAATTATTAATTTGCCCGTATCAGCCGTAATTTTTATTTTCCTATAGGCTATAGGTTTTGGTCGCAGACCTTTGTAATCTATAAAACAAAAATAAATACCTTTTATCCCGTCACACACGTTTGAAAATTCATGATATTCAAGCTTCTGTAGTTTATTCATTCAGAGATAATCTAAGTATGGCTTGACCTCATTCTTGGTATCTTTGATGGAATGTCATACATTAAAGGGAGATCATTTGACTTTCTGAACATCTCATGACTTTCAATACAGTCTAACTCCTTCCAGTCTATTTAGAACTCCACAATGGATCGAGGAAAGCTTCCTTGACATACAATCATCTCCTATAAAAGGAGTCTCAAGGACATATCAGGTTTGTAGAAATGGAGCAATTTCAACCAGGATTTATTTTTCCGACAGAGACGATTTCAGAGAACCCCATTTCAGCATTCATCAAGGTTTTATTCCCTTTAGAGAGTAACAATAAAATCTATGCATTTTAAGCAAATATCATAATCAATAGATTGTGGGATGCACTTCGATTTATCATATAGGGAGGACCAAACGTTTTCTATAGTTTTTTAGCACGTTTCCTCCCTCCCTCCATAAAGAGTAAAGTCGCCTATGAGGTTCACGTCATGACCCAGGCCTCCAAGAAAATGTCACGTTTAAGAACCCATAGATCACGAAAATAACGGTGGCTAGAAGTTGAATGTTGTTGTTCTCTAGCTGGGCCAAAATGGACCGTTTTTCATAAAATTTGGGACAAAAATTCAATGTGTGATTTGAAAGGTTAACCAGAACATGTTTTTTTGGCGAAATTCGTAGGGAAAAAATCTTAATGCTTACGTTTTTGCGTAACTAGGCTTCAACGTACACGTCTTATAAGTATTTGAACGTAGAGAAACTATTTCCAGCGCCATCTAGATAACTCTTGTCGAGGAAAATTGGGAAAACTAGATTTTTCTTGAGATTTTCGGAGATATTCTTATATATCTCGAAACTGGTTGTGAAATCGTTTTAATTGTAAAACATACATTTAAAAGCTTGATCAATTTCTAAATAAACGACTCTTACGGAATTTTAATAGGGAGATATAATTGGGAGAAATCGGTGCCCAAATGGAGTAATTTCCGCTTATGATACTGTTAGTTTCCTGATGATAATTATAATTTATTCAGCATTTAATTATTATATTTAAAACTCCAAACGTTTAAAAGCTGACGTTTCTGTTCACACATTCACTCTTGCAAATCGTCATCGCTGCGGTCTTGCAATAGAAATAAAAAAATAGTTTCCTGATGTGGCGCCAATGTCTCCGCTTTAAGATTTAATTTTACAGGTTTTTTCATTTCTTCACGAAAGTCTAGGCCCAGCAATTCATTATTTTAATCTTTCATCTGATAAACTTGAATGAAACTAGATACGATGATGTAGGTTATTAAGTACATAAATCAACAAGGGGTGGGGAGTCTAATGTATCCCCAAAATGAGAGCCAATATTTTTCAGCAACCGTAACTTTTATGTTTTTGAGTTCATTGTTCTTAAGACGGGTGAGTTCAACGTTTATAGTGAGCTCCTGAGTATTCGAAGATTGCTTTATCTTTGGCAGTCTACCAGTAAATATCTGTCCGTAAATACGATGCTATACATTGCGCTTGTTGGTATATTTCTAGAATAACGTAACTCCAAATTGACGCCCAACAGTTAACGGTAACCCTAACTTTCGTAACTTTTAGGTCTTTGATTCCGGTGCTCGTGATATGGGTCAGTATGAATTCTGTAGTTAGTTCTACAATTTTTAGAAGATTGCTTCATCTATGGCAATCTGTCAGTGAATATTTTTTTTTTTAAATGTACGGCGTTACATATGACCTTGGAAGAGAAAGGGCGAATCTGAAAAATCTACTTTTTTTATTTTTTGTTTGAGTCAGAAAGATGTAGGTAACACAATAAAAAATTATAATTAAAAAATTGGATTTTAATTGCATACTTTTTCAATTAGCATCCCAAAGAGTAAAAATTCGCCTTCCTATCCTAAAGCGCTTCTAGAACTTTCAGTTCGATTTCTCAACATCCGGAATTTGTGATTCGCCTTTCTCTTCCAAGGTCTCTTCCGATATGTCCCATATTGGCATGTTTATATGGAATTAACGTAACTCGAAATTGATTTCCAATATTTAACGACAGCCATAACTTTTGTAGCCTTTAGATCGTTGATTCCTATGTTCGTGACATTGGTCATTATAAATTCTACACTGAGTTCAAGCATATTTGAAAGACTGCTTCGTCTCCGGAAATCCGTCAATAAATATTTGTCTGTAAAAGTAGGGTGTTAAATATAACGCATATTGGCATATTTCTATAATTAACGTAACTCCAAATCGATACCCGACATTTAGCGGCAACCATATCTATCCCAATTTTTGTTTTCTTGCACTAAAACGGAAACTATAGATACTATCAAAATGAGACATGAAAGATATATCGAGACATTTGCTAAATTAACTTATTTTGCTGTAGGAGAAAATAAGTTTGAGCGATGATGAAAGAGAAGAGCTGTGGATGGATGTTATGGATCCATCCTTCATTTAGGTTATGTTCCAACCCATGTCAGCCCTTTGTTGAGGACATCTCATTCACCTCGGAGACCCTTTAGGAGAAACAAGTGTGCTTTTTATCTAACACCCAACGGTCCACTTCAACGAGCATTGTTTCTCTAAGGGCTCTCTCTATTTATTTAGGACACCAATTATATTCTACAGAAACGAGGCAGGAGTGACAACACAAAGAATTTGATCTAAGATGCTGGATGGCATTCTGGGAATATTCAATATGAAAAAAAAAATTAATACTTTGTTTTAATTATAAATAAGATACATCAATTGAATGCCCATATTAGAACTATTAAATCTTATACCAATTTTTTGAAAAAAATTGGAAACCAAAACCTCATCACCTCTTCTATCTTTAGACAAGTTTTTTCAATTGAAACATTAGATATTTTATTTCAACTTATTTATTTACTTATTGTAGGAATGTCTCGCTTATAAGTGTGTGTGTATTTTAGTAATTTTTTAGATAAATAATATCGGAAACGTTTTTTAAGTCACCAGTGCAGAAGGTCATCAAATAAGGTTGTAGAGTCCTGTGTTCTTAAGGTAAGTTAGTATAGTGTTTATGCAATGGCTATCGTAGCCGAGAAGTTCTTGATACTTCAATTAATTAATTAAAACCTTCAATTAATACTAGAGAAATAGATTTAGTTGACATAATTTTGTCTAGACAGAAAAGCATGGAAAGGGAACAAAATATGATAAAAGAATGATTGTCAATATCTTTATAGCGCCTGGCATAATTGCATACAAATCCAGAGCAAGGAGTCGGCAGAACATATTGTTTTTAGCATAAGTATAAACATTCTTCAACTAATGGCTAAAATAGCAATATAAAAAAAGGTCTGGAGGACCTTGGTCTCATATAGAAAAAGACCTTACGAAGAAATAATGAAACTAGTTCGAGCACAATGAAAATAAAATTTGTCAAAGCAGTGTGAATTGTACTTCGTCTGGTTTTACTGTCCGCATAAAAAATAATTATAATACTTTAAAGGAAATTAATCTTGAAGAAAAATTATTAAAGTTAAAAAATCAACGGAATACTTAACATTTATTTTTTAATTTAAGAGTAATTTTTTAATTTAGAGTATTTTTTTTTAACGGCGCATCGACAAATCTGGGCCATTAGCGCCGCGTATAATAAGTATATTTATTATTTACGTTATTAAGAGTTTAAGGATTAAGGATGAATGCCCGAAAAGTTTGTGTAGATTTATAGTCAGATTTTGAGAACCAATTAAAGTTTCCATATAATTCGGGATACATTAGAACTAAATATTTAATTACCGAGCAGTTTTTACATCTTTATAGTGTAACCAGAAGAATGAAATTTTAACGTTTCCATGTTGACGTTCTGTTATACTTGCTATGATTCAATATAAAATGTATTTCGTTTTTATATTTGTTCTTTTAATACTTGTATAAGTGATAATTATATTAATAATTAAGCCTTTCAGTTGACAGACTGATAAACTGAAATTTCAATATTTTAGAGAAGAGGTCTTACATAATATTTCTCTTTAAAAAATACTTTCCTTATTTTTTTGGCAAATTGGAAAAAATATTAAAACAGTTAAATAATCAATCAATTCTGCCCTTAACCATTTATTCAATTCTAAATGGTCATGAAACCAAAATAAAATGATAGTTAGACTTTCTGGTAAGTAAGACATCGTATAATGATATGAATGTGTAACCCGATAGCAATATAATAATGATAAAAGTACTTATATGTGTATCAAATATTCAAGCATTCTATACCTTACGTTTTGAGATGTCCCTGACTTCACCAAGTAGTAAAACATAGCAAGGATAAAGTTAATAACACGAACTTTTGCACCGAGCGCAGGCCTAATTAGAAAGTAAAGTTGATTCTATTCTGTCCCAAGTTTGAAAGTCTCTGAATAAATTTTGCTCAAGTTTCTTACATGTTAGCTGTAAAGCTGACCTAATTCACCTTCTGCCTCCCTTCAAGCAAGGAGTGCTTGTTGTTTGTACAAAGTTCCTGCGTGAATTGGGTTGAGTTAAAAAAACAGTTTTCTTGACGCCCGTTCAGCAATCTACATTCTTGTTTGGTTTGGTGGTAACACTCACGACAGCAGGTTCTACCTACGTTCTTTGTTTGCACTGTTGGTAACCGGGATTCTACTAACATTTTCCTCAAGATGTTGGAGGAATTCTCTGAGAAGGCGGGTTTTGTAATAAAACATTCTATCCTCAAACAATATCTATAAGGGTGCGTTTACACTTGGATAGTTATTGCAGGATATTTATATCAGAGAGAAATTCTGACTAATGTAAATCATGAACAATTTATGTCTGATATATATATATATATATATATATATATATTATATATATATATATATATATATATTTCTATCACGAGATATAAGTGTTGACACTTCTATGCCGTCAGGTGTAAACACTGATTATAAAGAGAAGAATAAATGTCAGAGAGTAATATCTTGGCTACTAGCTGTATTGTCGACGCTTACCAACAGGTGCAAACAACCCTAAGGGTGTGTTTACACTAGGATAGTTATTGAAGGATATTTATATCAGAGAGAAATTCTGACTAATGGAAACCATGTAAAATTTATGTCTGATATAAATTGTTCATGGTTTACATTAGTCAGAAGTTCTCTCTGATATATATATCCTGCAATAACTATCCTCGTGTAAGCCCACCCCAACACGTGGTGATAAAAAACCGGGAGTCATTCTACAAACCTTGTCGTGGCAGGATTAAACAGTTTCAGACAGCATAATTCATGTTTAAAGCCCTATACAGTACATATGAAAATTATATAAACCGTACTAATTTCTTAAACGATATGATTGAATTCTCACACATAAGATCCAGTGAACTTTATACTAACGCAAGAATACACGACTACATAAATTCATTTGATGAACATAAGCACTCTAGGGTTAAAAATGTAATATTTCTACGGAAATGAAGAATTATTTTTCATTGTACTCTTCAACCATAACCTGGACACTTGTATTTTTGCTTATAACCTCTGACATTTGAGTGAACTGCACGAGTGACATCGGAATGGGATTAACATTAATTGTTAAAAGGGCCAATGTCTTCCCATTGTTAGTTCTTGAGGAAAAGAATATTTCCTTTAACAAATATGTTCATGCCACCCTGATGTCACTCGTAAGTTCAGTCAAATTTCAGAGGTTTGGACATTGGCCCTTTTAGTTCCAAGGTACAGAAATATATAAGTATTTATTAGATCACGACATTGATTGTTCCGACATTATAGGAGAACAAGTAATAAATAGTATATATTTTATTTAAATCCGTCTCGGAGAAATTGCGTTATCCTTACTCATTACCATGTCATTAATTATCCGTGGTGAGATTTCAAAATCTCAGAACACAGACTAACAAAGCATTTTGTTGATTTCAAATAGCTACAGCTTCCTAGCATTTTTGCTGTATTGACAAAACTCATGTTTGTGGTCTTGAATGTTAAGGCTTGAGTAGTCCGTGTCTCTAGGCACGTGTGTTCGATTTCAACTAGAGGTGATGGCTTTTATTTCGAAAGAAGAAAAGGCATCAGCCATATTGTAGCTAAAAAAGCGGTGGAATCCTTGGGACCTTATAACCTTCGTTTTAATCAATAGATTTACGTCTCAAATATCATTAATGTTCGACCATAGTTCTCTATGGTAGACTGCGACTAGAAATATATTTACATGTCCCTTCGCGGAGCCAGAAAAGCAGTTACATTATCTTTTTTTCTTGTTCTTGTTCAAATGTCGTTGTTTGTAACACTCAAGACCAAGAAACTCCCTGGCTGATATAAAGTAAGAAAATATAACGTAAATCAGTGCCTATATTTTGGTAATAGCTTGCCGCAATAATTGCTGCCTCACACTGCGGACTGGTGGTTGATAATTCCGAAATGCTTGGAGTGAAGACAAGAATATAACCCAGAACCTGCGTGACTTCTGCCCATGAAACAGGAGGTTCCTAGCATAGATAACACAGGGAATACAAGACTATCCTTCATAAGTCATGGGAATAAATTAAGCTATGATTAGCAACTTCATCCCAACAACTCAATCCGTTCCTTGTTCTCAACACCTCTCGCCCTAAAATTCTAATTTGAAAATTAAATCTAATGTATTTTATTATAAATCAAGGAATAGTTAATGGCATAAAAGAAAACATAATATTTTCAGATACATCTGTGTTTTGGATTGCTCTTTGGCAGCCTTCTGCAGCTAAAACATAAATATATGCAGTTGCAAAAAGTAAGCGCAATTAAGTATAAGAACAGAACTGCCAACGGCCACGTTGAATGCACCAGTTCACGTTGATCACCGAAGTTAAGCAACGTCGGGCGTGGTCAGTACCTGAATGGGTGACCGACCACGTTGCTGTTGGCATTATAAAAGGGTGGTAACCTGTAGATAGCCCGGCGCTAATAGCCAAATAGTTGATGCGCCGTTAAAAACGAAAAAAAAAAAAAAGAACAGAACTTTCTTGGCAGTCTTCTTTCAAGGTAATAAGAACGTCCTTTTGACGTTATTGGAAGATGGTGTTCTGAGACGTTGAGCTCAGCCTTTTCCTCCACAATCCATCATTTTATAAATGAATTAATGTACTGAAAGTGATACCGAATAAAGAAATAATGACCCTCCCTTCTCCTAGTAATAAATGCATCTTTAGTGCACAAGTCGTATCCTTCCTACGTTCTTATAGAACGTGATCACTAGCTACTGTTTGGAACTGAAATTTTCGTTTGATATTTTTGAAATGAGTAAGGAAAAATATGGATTGTACACATTATGAAAACAGTTTATTTATCATCTAGCATTAATTAATTTATTCTATATTCGGATTTGGTTAATAATAAACATATTAGAAATACATGAAAGCAAGTTACTGTTCATAATGTATTTTTATAAATAATATAACATTTACACCCAGTAAATAACAATTTTATGTTATTTATTTTTTTTAGCCTCTAAAGTGTATACCTAATTTTATTTCTTTAATTTTTATGTAGGAATTTTCTGTGTTAATTTTTATTACCTTCCTGCATTAAATATGGTTGAAATTTAATTAATATTATTATTATTATCATTTTATTTTTACGATACTCCACATCATTAGTGAGTGGCATCGAATGACCCTTTTGCACCTGAGTGCTGCTCATACTGATATTTCCAATACCAAGTCGTTAAATCACCAATCTAAGTAAAATATATTACAATAAAAAATAGGTAAAAAAATAAATAAATAAATTAATTAAATTAAAGAAAACAAAGAATCTATAGAAAACACAAGAAATAAATTAAACATTAAATAAACTAGCCTAAAATTCTTTACGTTGTGAATGTTTTCATATTTTGTCGTATATGTTAATATTTTTCAAGTGTTTAATAATGTGAAATTTAATTAATATTTACAAAAAAATTATTCACTTAATTTCAACAAAATTTAATGCAGGAAGGCAATAAAAATTAACACAGAAAATTCCTACTTAAAAATTAAAGAAATAAAGTTATGTATACATATTAGGAGCTTAATTTTTAAGTAGGAACTTTCTGTGTTAATTTTTGTTACCTTCCTGCATTAAATGTTGTTGAAATTTAATTAATATTTATTAAAAATTACTCTCTTAATTTGTAGGCAATAGCTGTTGCTGTATGAAAAAAGAGGGAGGGGGAAAACCAAAGAAAAATTGATAAATGAAAAAATAAACAGAGAAAAAAAATTATAAATAATAATATTTTAATAAATATAAATCCTGGGATGAACGATAATTAAGCACACCTTAATCCAGGAGCAAGGGATCTATATTCGTGTGACATGTTTACATGATAGGACCATGAGGTTTTTAGCCCCAAATATTTTAAACAAACAAACAAATAACAATTTTCGTCTAGTTTGTAAACTTAACCCCGAATAATAATTAAATGCCCACTTTTAGGTCTATATCATTTTATGACATTTGATATTAGGAAAACTACTTTATAGAATCAACAACGACAACAGTTCTCTAATATAAAAATAGGGTCATGAAATCATATTGCCCCTTGCTGTAACAAACAAGAAGATAGATCCAAATACAGGAGAGATTTTTCATAACAAGTCCCGCTGTATAGATATGAAATAGCGGGGATAGGATGGTGTTGATAAACAACTCGAGGAACCTAGATAGGGGAATAGGACGGGAGGGAACGCTACAGTTATAATTGAACTTAGATCATAACCTGATAAGCTTTTATATAGGACACATCATACACGGTCCAATTTAGCCAGGCCAATTTACTTAAACAAGGAGAGAAAATAACAAAGGAAATACAGACAAATCAAGGATAAATACAAAATGAAAATATTGATATCCTTTAATATTATGCTAATTTACCTATTACTTGAAAATAATTATAATTGTTGTAGTAAAATGGTCGCTCCGTCTAAACAATGTTCCAATTTCGATTAAATTTGCCATAAAATTCCTATTGAAGAAGACAAGGAATAGTCGGGATTCAAGTAAGAGAAAACGAAGGATTTTCGGAAAATTCTTTATTTCGAGCGTTTCGGAATGCCCTTTGGTGGCCCTCTTCAAATAAAAAACAAAAATACAAAATTAAAACTGCAAAAAAATAATAAATCATGAAAATAGGTTATAAAACATATTTTATATACAAAATTTAACTTTAAGAGCTCCACTGGTGACCTGCCCTAAAATAATTTATATAAAATATAAGAAATAAAGTAATAAATTATAAGCCACGGATGAGTAACTAAGTTAAAAAATAAAGGTTATGGAGAATGAATAATAAAAGAAAAATAAAGAAAAAAAATAATAAAGAAATATTTAAGGAATTAACACAAATAATAAAATAAATAAATACAGAATTAAATCTATAATTATAATGGTAATAATAAATAGTAATTATATCTTAAAACTGAAGTATATTATCCTGAAATAAAAAACTTTGGTTTGGGAGTTATGTGTGGTATAACTATATTTTATTATATAGTTGTATAAAAATTAAACAGTTTTTTTATTTACAGAGAACTTAGTTAAGAGTAAGTAAAACAATTAATAGAGTACCCAAATGGCAAACATACACATAAGCAGAGCAATAACGATATTGTTTAACAAATTGTAAATAATAGATACAGTCACACACACCAAAAAATGCCTGGGGGATGGAGGAAGGCTACTGTAGCCTTTAAGTGACCATGGATAAATGAAATATTATGAATTTTACTTTCGAAATATAGCTTTCTCCGAATAACCGACGTTTTCTCTTAGCAGAATCTCAACTATTTTTTGACTTTTTATCAACTCTAAGGGTATCTTCATCTCATTAAAAACACTTTTTCTAAAACAAAAAGTTCATAGCCGCAAGAATCCTCGCACCGGCTTCAAGAAATATCTTTCAAAAATATTTAGACGTGGGGAGTTGAATACAAACACAATTATGTTGCAGATTTTTTAATATAGTTTTTATATGTCTACTAAAGTAAAAATAAATATTATAAAAACTTTTAATTTTTATATTATCTTATTTATTATTATGTTGGTTCACTTTTTTTGTAATTATTTTTTTTTTCGGAAAATGAATAAATATTTCTTATTCATAAATTGGAGAGAATGACTTATGAAGTGATTTTTTTCGCAGAAGATAGTATTACCCCTAAGTCTTAAGTCGTCAAAACTAATTTTGTCTATGTCAAGTGATGCTTTCTTTGTCTTTAGCTTTTCGTTTTCATCAACCTTACTGCTTTCTGGTGCATTTTGCGAGAAAGTATATCTGTATGTTTGCAATCATTTTCATGTAATTTTATACGCATTCTATACTTCTGAGGAGTCACTATGAAATGAGAAAACATGTTTTGTTAAAATAATCTGAAAATTAATAGTTTGGTTTTATAGCTTAATTAATTAAAAATAAATTTCCTTTCTCAGAATATGACAACCGTCCACGAAGCCAAAATACATTTTAAGTCATTATAGAAACAAGAACTTATAAGGTTAAGAACTGCCGAAGTTGTTAAAGATGGGGAAGTTTTAAATTGTTTCTTGGTTGAATATGGATATTAAGTACTAAAAAAATGTCATAAAATTAAACTTTTGGCTAAGTGTTATCAAATTAATAACAAAAGTTAGAAGATAGAAAGAAAAAAAAGGTTCTCCTGGAGCTCCGGTTATTAATATTCTTTGACTTCTAAAATAATAAGGACTTTCGTAGTCAGAAAGTTTATCACAGTTAGGGAGCAGAGCTTATAAGAAGTTTTTCAACTGTATTAGTAAATATAAAATAATGAAGGGAAAAAATATAAGCAGAGGAAGATACTTTAAAGGTTGAAAATCGTAAGGAGCATCTGGAGACAGTTTAGCAAGGCTTCTTCATATCGGGCGAAGCATTACCTCAAATTATTGCAAGTTTTCGAAAACTCATTAGCAAAACATTCAAATGAATCATGCTACAAAATATTTGCTTGTGTGATTTTTCGGGAGCAAATAAAACCAGACAATATAAAATGCAATATACATTTATGTTTTAAAACATTCTTTCACAGATTGCTCTGGAAGGAGATTTCGTTTCTTCTGGGCTAACATCTAAGTAATAAAGGGTGTAGAAAAAAATAAAAGGCTGCCCTCCACTGGAAGTTTTATTATTGGAAAATCAAGTGTACATACCAGCAGAATTGGCAACAACGAACGCTACTTTTTTTGCAAAATAGAAGAGAAGAAGTAGTACTAACTAGACTCAGAATTAGACACACACGAGTACTTAATGGCCAAAAAAGAAAAGCCTACATGTAGATTATGTAACAGTGAACTAACCGTAAAACAGATACTAACAGAATGCCGAAAAGGACAAAATCTAGACTTACCATATGACATGTCCGAATTACTTACTTATAGCAGTCCACACATCCTATAACAATTCTTACACATCTCAAGACTATTATTATGTATGGAAAAAATATAACACTTTCAAAAACACCTTTTTTTTCAAGATAATCATTCAATGTAAAACTCTATTATATTCAAACAAATACAATAAATAACATAAGGAAGGTATCGCTTCACACACTGTAAAGAAGGAATATGTAACTTGTAATGGATGAATATTCTCCAATTGTGTAATCCGATGTATAACTAATTAATCAACCAGATCTATATTAATAATACCACTTGTTTATAGATGTATATATGTAATATTGTAATATAATATTGTAATATATTTTGAAACCTATAATGAAATGTATGAGAATCGAATCAAGCGTTTTGTAGACACGTCGTTCACTTTTTACGCTTAGCGCCGGGTTATATACCAGTTGTCACCCTTTTATGATGCCCACAGCAAGTGGTTTGCCCTGACGGTCACCCATCCAAGTAATAGCTACAACCGACATTGCTTAACTTCGGTAATCAATTGGGACCGGTGTATTCTATGGCCATTGGCATTGCATTACATTGTTCCAAATTAGCGAGTACGAATTAATAATGTAACACGAACCCATTCAGTACAATACATTATTATAAATAATATATTATACTGGATTTCTATTGCATTACTAATTAATTTGAAGTATGAGTAGCATGAATATTATTAGTCTTGATACCAAATTTAATTTTTCTTCTATCTCACAATCTTGATTTTCTGACAGTGTTTTGTTGAAGAGGCTACGTTAACAAAAGCTCATTGTTCTCGAAAAGGAATTTAAAAATGAAAGTGATTATTTTCTCAATAGAATAATGGTTTCAAAGAAGATTAATTTTTTATTAATAGAAGTTAATACTCAAATATCCCAGGCCTAAAAAATATTTTTTTCTAAATGGATAATAACCTTCTTTTCCCCATGTTTTTATCCAATTCAATTGATGCTTGTGTTAAATGTTTGCTTTTTAAGAGGATTCCGAGTTCAATTTCATTCCTCTGAGAGTAATTAAAACAATTAGGATTATTAGTCGTATCTTTATACAATAAGCAATCTTAGTATTTCGATTAAGGAAAGAAGACCGTCCTACCTGATGGTGTATAAACTAAGAGAAATTCTCAGCAATAATAAGTAAAATATAAAAGTGTTTTTTTTTGCTATAATTTGTTTTAATTAGTCGGTTCAAATACTTTCCGATGCAGTTTAGCAATTGAGGTTTCATTAATGAAAGAATTCCCACTCCCCCCTCCAAAATCGTTTTAAAATTGGCATCACTCCCAAAAAACATGATTCTCGTTAAAGTGCGTATTTGTTTTTAATTAAGAGTGCGTGTTAATTTGTTAATACCAGATATCCTCTCTTACCAGTGGGAACTATCTATAGCCTTCTACAAAATAATTCAAAACAACTGACAAATAACTGACTACGTGACATTATTAGAGCTTCTACTAAATAACGTTTAACATAGCTTCAATTAAATCTATCAAGTGAAAATAAATGAAGAGACCATTGGTGTAATAGTTTGACAGCCACTATGAAATTTTCAAGCGCTCAATTGCACTTCCGGTATTCGAGAGGTAGGACTATGTTTAAAATAATAGCTAAGCTCTCATAAATAATTTATTTCAGTAAATAATTTACTTAGTTGAGGTTTACATAATAAATTGAAATAGACATAAATAACAGGGTAATGATGCTTAGCTTATTTTAGTTTTAAAAAAAAAGATTTTACCATTCAGCACAAAAACCAAGAAACTATTAAACTAAGCTCTATAAACTAATTATAGATTTACTAAAATAGAGCTATATTTTACCTAACTGTAGAACATTAATGGCTTAAAACATAGAAGAGAGAAAACTTTATTTAAAATAAATAAAATGGGCTGCCCAATTAAATTGGGTTGCTAGATACACAGCGTGCTTAGCATCCATTCGGAAATAGGGTTAATTTGGAGGCTGAAGATGTAAGGAGTTCGAAATGAGTAATAGAGAATAAAGAAGATGAAGACGAAGGAAGGCTTTAGTGATAGAAGAGAAGGAATCGATAGAATTGAAAGTAAAGTCTAAAGTATACAAGGAAACAGTGTGATTGGATGATAAGCACTCATTGACCATAGATATGATTGGTGATTATGCCTAATGTGTCCACTAATATGGACTCCGCTAATGCTTCCAGGTGGTCCGACGAAACTCAGAGTCCTTCGAGGAAGATGGCTGTGCTCTTCGGTAAAGAGAACAATTACTTACACAATGGTACTTGTAACATCTACTACATACATATATATTTGTCAATTACCACTCACTCACTGACCCATCATCGCCCAGCCCAAACCACTTGACAGAAAATTTTGAAATTTTGTATGGACACTCCCTTTAGAACGAAAAACACTCCCTACGAAAGGATTTTTTGAGATTCAAATTTTTAAGCATTTTTAGAAGGGTTTGAATTTTCAGTTGGTTAGAGCAGGCAAGCCAAGGCAGCATGCGTTGCTAGGACGATAACAAGTCAGCTGTTACCGTATTGTATCTACTTCATAATATTATTTTTATTTGCGGTTAATTTCAAGTATGATTACTAGAAATAAACTGTGATTTTGCCCCTCATAGAGTTTACCCTGTAGCTTGTGATGGTCTATCCGAGGTAATAATCTCCCGAACCCTTGCACTGCCTCCTCACCCATTAGCCTCCACATCTTGGAAACATAAATTTTTAACAATTGTGGTTGGTTGGCTGGTGAAGGTTCATCATAGTAAACAGGATGCAAAAACAAGTCAACACACCTCCACTGTTTAATTCCTTTAATTTAACAAAACGTTTTCGAGGTAAGCACCTCATCCTCAGTGTCCTGTTAACACCCATCAACAAAGGCAACATTACAATCAAATATATAATTATTTGGGGTTTTTAGAATTGTACTGTATGTTATTTTTATTGTTTTTAGTTGTTTTTAATTGTTGACGTAGTGTATAATGTGACGTACCCATGTGATTTAAGTTAAGTTATTTTATTTGATTGTAATGTTGCCTTTGTTGATGGGTGTTAACGGGACACTGAGGATGAGGTGCTGACCTCGAAAACGTTTTGTTAAATTAAAGGAATTAAACAGTGGAGGTGTGTTGACTTGTTTTTGCATCCTGTTTAATAATTTTTTAAATTTTAACATACATTTATTATGACAACGTATTTTAATCTGTACCGATTTTCAGCCAAATCTCTCAATCATTAAACATTGTTACCCCATTTTCAACGGAGTTATAAAAATAAAGAATGAACAAATAAGATGGGCCGAAAATTATAAGTAGTGCTGTAGATTGTAAAGTGCTGTGAAGGAGGGAGTAAGGAAAATAATGGCGGAAAGAGGAAGAGAAAGACAAGTAAGAGTTTGGTGATGATATATGACGGGCTGGAGGGGGTGGGTCCTGAGGGATGGACTGTCCCTAAGGACGAGTCCACTTCATCATTGTCTCCAACCGCAATCTCTGATCTTCTCAGAGGACTTAGTCTTTCAATAAAACTTATTCTATACAGAGAGCTCTCAGCAGCAAACTCAACCTCGCACAACTCTTCAACCAACAGATAACTTTTTTTTGTGAAAGGTGAAAGGTTCGTATTATTCTTAGTTAATTGGGTTTATCTTGGAGTTTGATTGATGAAGGTTATAATGTAAAGTGTAGACTGTTGAGAAGAAATCTACAATCAAAACTTGTGAGGTGGAGTCTTTTAAACCCCAGTCTTATTCCATTCGTTTGATTTGTGAATGGTCAACAGACCAAATAAGCGGGAAGAAGTCTAAGACGGGTGAAGCCGTACCAGGATTGCTGTGGCCAAACTTGGTTGACTCTGTCGAACATTATCTCGACAGGACACAAGGACGTGTACCTACTGCAATGCAGAATTATTGATAAAAATGCTCAAACGGATCGGAAAAAGTTCGAATTACTTTACAATCAAACTACTTTACAGAATTACTTTCTGATGGCAAACAGTACATTGATGAACTGATTAAATACCTAACAGACGCTCATTTATAAAATAACATTTAAAAAAATATAAGGTAACCAAAGCCATTTTGAACTTGTCATCTTTGAACTGACACACAATAAAGAAAAAAGATCACAAATAACTAGAACAAAGAAAACATGAGTACATTTTACTGCTAACTAATAACTAATATCGAGAAAGTTGAATCACCAAAATGGTGTAAAAATAAAATAAATTAATACTTCCTGAATTTTCCACAAGTCATTAATATTTTCAAATATGGCATTTTAACCCATAACTATTCGATTTTGAAGAAACTTAATATGAATAATAAAAACAATTTCATAATTAGTATTAAGAATTAGTACACTTGCATTAACTAAAGCAAAAAGTGATTTTATTAGAGATTAGGATATAGAAGGAACATCAAATGATAAATAAAATAAAACCTGTTCATATTTTAGAATTTATGTCTCACGTATAAGTCCCGTTATCTGAATAATGTCTTCAGTTGTCACTCCTTGAAAAAAGGCCAACATTTCAAACTTTGGCTGAAACTTCTTGCATCATTGCTACATTTATTGTGAGAGAAATTATTCCTAAAACTTGTAGAACAAGTGACTAGGAAATTTAAAATTATCTATTATTTTCAATAGTAAAAAGTGAAAATTAAAATTCACTATTGGATTTTACAAAGGAATATAATGAACAAAGGAGGGCGCAGAGAGGGAGGAGTATGAAAAAGTGTGGACGACTTACTGGAAAATAAAAAACCTTGAATGTAAAAAAACTGACAATATTCAACAATGCTAAAATCCTTTCCTGGTAACTTCTTCGATTCTAGAGTTTTACGATAAACGAGAGATTGAGTTGGATTTTTTTTCCGGAGAGGAAAACCATTTCAGTAAAAATATTTTCTTCCTTTAAAAGGATATTATCCTTTAAGGATTTCAGGATAGAACATGATCATCCCCTCCTTGAAATCGTTGGTCCTTTCAATACCTTTCAGTGTCGGATAGACACATTCAGGATCTCTCAGGGTTCAGTAAAATAGTCTATAGATTGTGGAGCTTATGGGTTTTTAAAACTATTTTGGTGAAATACAAGTATAAAGTATGATGTCTGAACGAATAAATGTGTTTTTCTTCAAAATTATGGTTTTTGTTAGTCATATTCTATGGAAAAACTATTTTTAAGTTATATTTGTCTAGGCATTGTTGATGATTTTCAAAAGAAAAATCGAGTTGACTGTATTCTATATAAATAAGGAATTCAAAATATTTTTTATTTTTTATTTCATTAGAAATACAATACACCTGTTGGCTGCACCAACTCAAAAATCCAAAGAATAACCAATGATGCCAACGGCCATAGCCACGTTGAATGCACCGGTTCCCGTAGATCACCGAAGTTTAGCAACGTCGGGCGTGGTCAGCACCTGAATGGGTGACCGACCACGTGCTGTTGGCATTATAAAAGGGCGGCAACCTGTAGATAGCCCGGCGCTAATAGCCACATAGTTGATGCGCCGTTAAAAACGAAAAAAAAAATGTTGGTTACAATCAATAAAATATGCAGCTAAAATCTTTTTTTTTTGGCATGCCAAATTATTACCTATTAACACAAACATTAAATGGGGGGGGGTTATGAATTTAGTGTTGCGAAGTTATGAAATTGATTTTCTTTTTTCAAAGTCAAATTGATTTTCTTTTTTCAAAGTCAAATTGATTATTTTAATTTGAATTATAATAATTTTATATGTGGAAGATAGGGGTGAGAAAATATACGCATATTTGTTTACTGTGGGTGACGATACCTGGATGTCTATTAGCCTAAAACCGTAAACAATTATTTTCACGCGAATTTCACCTAAAGAAACAGTGTTCCAGAGTGTGGATTCCGTTCGTTGATTCAAGTTTACCTTTTGCTTAATATAATTTATTTTTTGCTTAAATAAATAAATCATTCAACTAATTAAAAAATTAACTTAAATTATTAACTTAAAATTTATTTTTTAATTTATTTTCCAGTAATTTATTTATTATTTAATTCATGTTTTCTTGACTTTTCATACCTCAATAGTTACCTACTTGACTGAGCTAATATTTTGGAGTTGCTTCGTTTAATGGAGCAACTACATCAGCTTACAACAAGGCAATGAATGCTCTTCGCCTTAGATGCGGAGCATTAACAATAAATAATTATAATAATGTATTTTTGGTTCATCAAAGTTAAATTTTTTTAGCGGGATGAGGTATTACCTATTACAAATTAATTCATCACAGAGCAAGTCTTAAGAGTCTATATTATATTATATTTTGACCTGGATAAAAACACTGACTATTCCAGTGGTTCAGGAATCAGAATTGCAGGATTCTGAATAACAATATATAGCTCATCGGAACCAGGAATTTTCTTAAATCCTTCGGTTTTACTCCAGTATTAGCAAGCACAATAGGGATTACTTTAATGTCCTGCATTTCCTAAATCCTGGTTCAATTCTGTTTATTTTTCTATAAACCCTTCGACTGTGCTGGAGAGATTGCTTTTACTATGGATTGCCTATATAAATGATGGATTTCTCTACGAGGACAATATCTGGTCTATTGTTTCTCGTCATGTGGTCAGTTGGAACTGTTTCATTCCAATAGACAATAACCTTCCGCACTTGGCTGTAAATTGTTAAAAGTTTTAGCTCCTTATGAGTCACTAAAGTTGTAAAACATGTTGAGCGATAAATTAATATATAATTTTTATGAATTCACGTGTTTTTTTTAACTCCGCCAATAAATGAAAATGTATTTTAAAATACTAAACTAGTTATTAAATACATAAATATAAAAAATAACATTTTTCCCAAAACAGGCCAATCTCCCAGGTGCATAGTTACGTAGGTATGTCTGTAGTTTTTTTCTTTTTTCAGTCTGAAGTGTATGTGTTGTATTTTATTCACTTAGGTTTCATGTTGGTTAAATCCAAATCTAAAAAAAAATATGATTATAATTTTGTTAAGGCTTCTGTCTATAGCCGTGGCTCTCCTCTCCCACTTCTTCCTCCGATATTTCGCTTAAGTCTTCTCCGGCTTCGTCAGACTATTAGTATCGTCCTTGGATGTAGCCATGGGGGCCTGATTTCCTTGGACTGACGAAGCTCCAGAATAATCCAGCGAAATATTACAACAAGAAGGAGAAGAGGACAAGCACCGCTGGAAACAGAGGCCGTTTCATAAATAACAAATATGATTCTTCTTGAGGGAAGAAAACAACATAGAAAATACAAACAAATATATATTTATGTGTGTGTGTGAAAGTATGAATTTTAATAGGTTGTTCGTGCCGTTTGCTCCATGAAATGTCTAATTTTCTCATCTGAGCCTAGGGTTTAGCATATTTGCGGGCTTGTATATCTACAAGTTAACTTCGCTGCCGCAGCTAGCAAATTTTAAAGAAAAACAAATACAAAAACAGAGATTTGAATGCAGCGGGGATTGAAGAGAGTAGGTTAAGACACTTTGGTAAAATCCTAAATTCTGGCTGTTAGATTGGATTGTCTCATTTTAATCCCATACCCCTTCCTACTCCGCTTCAAACTCATCTCAAATTGAAATCTAAACACTCTTATAAATTTCACACACTTCATTTCGAGCATTCTCCTCCCAAAGCTACGTTCTATTCTCCTCTATCTCCTTCATTTTCTTTACAGCGGAAGCACCAACGACATTAGCACTATTCAATATTTTAAAGTGTGTTGTTGAGATACACTGTATTGTGGTACGTACTATAATCCGGCGGCTTGATTTTTCCCTTTGAACCCTTGAACGACGACACTATATATATATATATATATATATATATATATATATATATATATATATATATACGACCAAAGCCCAAGCCAAAGAAGATAATCGTAAAAGAAGGCTAGTCAGAGAAGCCGTCGAAATATTCAAACTACCTAAGACTCTGAACCGAAATGAAGGTGTCATCCTACACCCTACATGGAAACCCGTTCTCAGAACTATCAAAGGAAGATCGGACGGGCAAATACAAGCAAGCGCAAAGCAGCAAGACGAAGAACAGTCTCAAAGCAGTTCCATCGGCTCTACGCAGTGTCGACAGGCTCAGATATATGAATGTACATCTCAAAGGCGTCATATGTCAAAATAATCAATCGAATATAGGTTATTATAAAATAACAAATTATAAAAAATTTAAAAACATGTACATTTGTTTGAAGAAGCAGAATGTGATTTCTGCGAAATATTACTTCAAATAAATCAACCGCTGGAGAATGTCGCATAAATAAAAATAATTCTCCCCAGCGAAGAAACCTCAAAAATAAAATTATATATATATATATATATATATATATATATATATATATATATATATATATATATATATATAAGCCCAATTAAACTTTAATGGAACTTGTTTTTAAACAAAGGGTAACTAAATAAATAAAAAATACCGAACCGTCCAGTTTTTTATTTTGCTCTGGAGTTAGCGAGCGCTTAAACCTTCACTTCTAATGGACCATTTTTGTGATAAACGGACTCATCTTATCTTCTGGTTTAAAATATATTATAACGAGATTTGCTTCAAACAATCAAAAATTATGGCTACTTGTTAATTCTTACCAGGAGAGAGAAACCCATAACTCCTCCTAATGGACTGATTTTGATCGTTTACAACATAAATCGTTACAAGAAAACAATAATTACGGCGAGAAGGGGCATATGGATAATTTGAGAATTAGGAATAATAGGTTTTGTGGATTAATGAATATCATTCCTTTTGGTATGGTAATGTCTAACGAGTTACTCAGATAAAGAACAACAATTGTGACCGCTATAATGTTGCTAATTCTTTAATGATAAGAAATTGTTAGAACCTTGTGCAAAAGCTACAGAATAAACAGCATTTTAATTGTGTGTCTTAAGATTACAAGTGAATCCTCCAATATATCTGAGACCCAAGTCACCGACAGCATACAAAATAGAAATTGTCTTGAGAGCAGTATCTCTGGAGCACAATCTGGCGAGGGAGTTGTGTGAAATGAATATTTGAAGTCAGGCTTCGACAAGGGAAATAGGGAAAAACGCCCTCATAGATATATTGACCAATATACAGAGCTTTGGTCTTCGGATTAGAGCAGACTTCCTCAAGGAGTCCAGTGTCCTAACCATAGGATGCGGAGTTTATAGTTTTATTCTACACTTCACATGCATTTAATGTGCATTTTATGTACAGCTGTTACAGTTATTTTTTGTATATTAAATAGATAAAATACATAATAATGAATAATTGAAAACGATAAAAGTCTAAATAAAAACAAAGAATAATCAAACTTTAAACACAATGTGTCTTAATATAACATTTAAGTGTTATATGTTTTCCGTGTCTCTTTTCCTCCTCTCTCAGATCTGATATAATTCTTAAGAAAAGGTTTGAAAAGAAAAATATAATTTTGGTAAAGGAGACTTGGCTTTTTGGGTAATTTTTTTTAGGTTGTCCAATTTATTTATTAAAAAATAATCATTTGAAGATGAAGTTTGGGACAGCGAATACCGACCTGTTTATTACAAAGTTTAATAAATTGAAATAATAGTAGGGGTGGCAACTTTGAGCCTCTTATGACAACAACATTGTCTAGCTTTTGGTGAATATTACTCTATGCAGTCTGTTTGTAGCGTTGGCTCTTTTAGATGAATTAAGTCTTTATAAGTGATATGATGCTCAGTAACGTAGTTGGCCACGCACTTGAGGGTAGGAAGGGAGATTTTGGGCTCACATTCCCGCCTGCCGCGTTAGTTTTAACTAATATTTCAATATATGCTGTAATATAAATCCTGGTTGCGTAAATGGCTACGAACCCGAGCGTAAAACGAGAGGATATGGGTTTAAATCACAGCTGACGACTTAATGCTGCTTAAAACGAGTAAGAATGTGATAATGAAGCGAGTGCACAGACAGGGTGTACCGCTTTTAGTATAATATGTTACTGTGGTTGAATAAATTCTTTATGCAGTATTCACATGAAAACTATGCTCGATATATATGGTAGACATTATCATGAAAGAGCCATAATAAGAAAACTGAAATGGGCCAGAGGCGCATAGAACGCTTCCTCCAGATCTATTTTTTTACATAAAAAATAAGAAAAGTCCGCATAAAAAGCTCGTTTATATCAGTCTAAGACGAATAAGCTGCAGAAAAGAGCCATATCGTCTATGAAGAACATCAAAGCCAAAGAATATTGTATTATCGAAGGGTAGATGACATCCATAAATAACAGAGATAATTAAATAACAGGATAATATTAAAGTACTCTCTTTCAAAAATATTCTCGCTGAGGACAATACTTAATATTAAAAAGTTACCCAGTTATATCACTCATAATATTTGTCAACGATTTTCGAAGTGAACACTCTCCAATACTCAGTGAAATTAATGATTAAAAAAATCAGTCCCGTAACAGGCAGATACTGTAGAGGTATCTGATTCTTGACCATACGGCACATTAGGGAGATAGTGTGGTCAATACTATGCTCCGGCCGCCTGATTTTTCCCTTTTCAGGTACCCCCAGGAAGTGTGGGGAAAATAATTGAATAATGAGAAAGAAAAATTAGAATTTTTAAATGTGACTTTGGCCCAAAATAAATAAAATTGAATTGACTTGGCCACCAAAACTTTGCTTTCATGATAAGAGAACCATGCGTTTTCGGAGACCATGTTCGACATTTAATTACTATATGCACACATAACGATACCATATTATTAAATAACGTATGTACAGGTTACAATGATATACTAAATAGTTAATATAGTAACATCATACTTATCCAATTAGTTTAATTTAAAAGCAAAGTGATCTCATGCTAATTTTTATATGATTTATTTTAATAAATAAGTGTTATTATAATGATTATTACTAGACGAAATTACATTTTTTATTTATTACATAGTATTCAATGTATTTGTTTATATTTTAGTTATCTGCATATATTTTTAATTTCTTAAGGAGTAGGTTCCAATGCAGTGGAGCTCTCCAGGAAAATAAATAAATAAAACAAAAATTATATAAGTTAAAATACATGATACAAATAAAATCTGACTCCTAAAGAAATATTTAAACAAACTAGTTGAAAAAAAGAATGTCTTAAATTTAAAGAATGGAGAAAAGAGTAAAAATAATTGATATTGATTTAATTTGCAAAAGTAGATAGGATTGTACTGGGGTAACATCCTCCTTATCCTAAGATTGAATAAAGACTTGCTTCTCTCGCGGTTTCAACGTTTATCTTCAATAATTTTGTAGACGGGAAAATAATAAGGTAATTATTTGTGGAATGTGGTGGACATTTTTGTAAAGGAAACATCCAGGTCTTGATCTCATTTAGCATATAATTGCGGATCAACATTGTGAATTTTAAGAAATCTCTTTAAAAAATTCATTGATCAGTGCAAAGTCAATATCTATATTATTAAAATCATGGAGAACAGTCTGAAGAAGCAGAATGTAATTCCTGCGAGATATAACGTTAAAAAAAAAAACAGTTATAAGCAAAAGGACTAAATAAAATGAAAAATTTATAAAATATGAAACTGAAATTACAATAAATCGTCGAAACACTTTTTTTTAAAAACAATTCTTAGATAATTAAGTTCTTTAATATTGAATTAATTTGCAATAAAATATATAAGAGAAATATATTTAAACAGAAAATTTTTTAACAGAAATATAACTAAATTTGAGCATAAATATGATGACCTACAAGCGTATATAAACGAATATGAAAAAATGCATCTTTCATTGTCCATCTTTAATAATTTCTGCTGGACTTATTTACGGCAAATTCTTCAATCTGACTTCACTCTATTAAAGGGAAAGTATTCCACTATCAAAAGGTCAAATCTGCCGAATATTTGACTGTCCAAAAAAAAAGTTATGAATAAATACTTTTCCACTCTGAAAAGTGGTGATTTTCATATTCGTTAGTTTGCTTTTGTATCGACGACATGACCATACTTAAAAGTAACTCATTACTTCACTATTTCAGGCGAGAACCATTAGTATGATTGGAATTGATGAAGTCAGTGATAGAGTTGAACAAGCATCAGTATGCTAAAACACATTTATACTCCTCTTGAACAATTACACTTAGCAAGAACTCTTCATAGAAACACTAGATCCTCTGTTCAACATACAATTTATAATTATTACTTTCATATCTTCCTTATTGTCATTAGTAAATTGTTATCAGAAGTTTCTCCTAGTACCTAAATTGAGGGAAAAGCCATGTTGAATGCACCGGTTCCCGTTGATAACCGAAGTTAAGCAACGTCGGGCGTGGCCAGTACCTGGATGTGTGACAGACCACGTGCTGTTGGCGTTATAAAAATGTGGCAACCTGTACATAGTCCGGCGTTAATAGCCCAATTATTGTTACACAAGGAAAAATCCTAAGTAATAGATTAGTGATAAAAAATCACTCGCTTTAAAATGATGCATACGAAATTACCGTAGAAATGCCCTAACTCAACTTTTCAGAATTTTCGGATGTTTCTCTACAGTTTTACACACACATAGGAAGGAAGTCCAACACAAATTTTCAGGAATTTCCCCTTTAATCACGTCCTAATGTCTATCGTCCTTCAAAATGTTAAGTGCCTTTTTTGGGGAGTGCCTACAAATTTTGATGAGTGAGTCAGTCAGTCGTATGAATTTCGATTTTCCATCGCCTATATCTCAGAAATGCTTCAATGTAGAATTATGAATCTTCCCAATTTTTCTCACATCTATGAGTTTAATACCTGTGTAAACTTTAGCTGGTACAAAGTTAAGAGAGAATAAAAATTGACTCACTCAGAAAAATATACACAAATTGTGCGTCCGCCTAGATATGTATAGTTTTAAGTTTACAAATATTTAAGTATATAATATGTATATAAATTATTAAAAAAAAAATTCTGCAAGGGCGGAATGTTATTATAAAATTTGTGAGCATTACCACAACACCCCATTCCATGAGCTTAGAACAATCGTATACTGGAGATGATAATTAAACTTATTACAGAACTGAACACTATTTCTATTTTTGGTGCAAAAAATATTTTGTTACAGAAGTATCCCCGAAGAGGTTCGAAAATACACTTAACATCTTAGGTTTTAAATATAAAATACAGCAGTTAAATACAGAAGGATAATGCTTGAATGCCCCATGGCCTGCATAAAAATTGAAAACAAAAGTTGAAGACGTGTCATTTCAATAGAGAAGAAATTTTTCAAAAATTCATTCATGAATTCAACTTCAATAGCTATAACTTCGTTAAGAATATGGTTAAAAAAAATTGTAAAATTATCACCTATATAAATATTAAATAGAGCATCTATAGATTAGAGAGTACCATAGAAATCTAGGATAATAGTTGAAGACCTAACTCAACACTCATTATATAATTAGGTATAATGTAGAGCCACCATGCCCCCAACCTCTATCCCCACCCCCCTGAGAAAGGAATAATAGGCCACCGAGCCCTGCATTTTCCCCACTCAACCCTCAGGAGCCTTATTAGCAAGTAATGAATGGAATCAAGTAGCCCTTGGAAATTGCTTATTATTCCAACAATCTTTGGGCAATTTTCTTCAGGAAATTTTCATTTTAAAGGATTTAATTTATAGATCCTAACGAATCAAATATTGCTCAAAACTTGTGCTTCTTAAGAGGCATTTAACAACTAATATACAGCCTTGTCATAAGTAAGAGAACTTTAACATTCATATTTGGCACCAATGACCTCAGTGGTTGCAGTGCCAATTATAAAAAAATATATACAATAATAATAACATTCATATCGCCCTACCATGTTAAACAATCGAATATGCAAATCGGAGCAAACTAGAGAACGAACATATTCTATCCATTGACGAGGTAATGTATTGAAAAATTAGCTTATTCAATACTTTATTTAAGGCGTTAAAGGCTATTCTAAAGGGGTTAGAGTTCCGACAATTTTCGACAAGCCGTATCGTCCACAATACAAGAGCTAAGTCTCGAATCTGAAAAACGAGATATTGCTTATTCGATAGTTTGACATGGTAGGAACAATATGAAGGTTACACGTTTTAAAAGTGTACCTGCAAGCCTATAAACGGAAAAAACGTAAGTGCTACGATTTTATGTTTTTCCATAAGTAGGTTCAAAAATAACTTCCCGCCAAATTACCAAATTAATCACCGATCACTTGACCGATGAAGTCGCTCTCGATTTACTTTGGCATCACCCGTGACTCAAAAGAAGACACCTCCCAGCAAAATGAGCTCCCAGCAAAATTTTATTGCCCAAAATTTAAATATTTTAATTGAATCTTATGGTATCTAGGTTGTGTTACAAGCGATATAAAAATACTGTAAGTGCACTCTATCCAACAGCTGATAAACAATAAGGTCTAATCCTCCCCCCCTTGGGATTATGAATTGACATTTCACTTACCTCTGGTAAATCGTCAAAGATTAAAATAGTCAGTGCCACAGTAGAGAATGGTAGGATAAGATCCGACGTAAGCACCTCAGAGGTGAACATCTTCTCATTTCAAATTACTTAATCCTTTTTGAGTTAGGTGATGCTTATCACTTTGTTTCCATTAAATGACAATTAATCGGAGATCCGATTAACTTTCACAGCAGGGGTCTTAGGTTTAGAATTTTACAAGGGTTCTTTGCATTTCTGTCGGAAAAGAAAGAAAGCATCACCCTAAGAACAGCGCTTTAGCCTGTAGACAGCCCGTCCCAAAAATCCGGTTAATTAATAAGGGTTTGCTAAAAAAATAAAATATCTAGAGGTGGATTTAGTTTGATTACTGTATAAAAATGAAATAAATCATGCAACAGGTTGATGCTTTGCAATGTACTGGGGAAAAATAATATTTGATTCATAGAGATACAATGAGATGCATGCATATTTTATATTTATAACTTTCAAAAGAAGTATGGTAAAGTTTGTTTATTTGAATTTAATATGAATACAAGCCAACGGCCATAGTTACGTTGAATGCACCCTTTTGATCACCGAAGTTAAGCAACTTCGGTTAAACAATAAGGTCACCGAAGTTAAGCAACGTCATGCGTGGCTAGTACCTTAATGTGTGACCGACCACGCGCTATTGGCAAAAATCGTTTAGAGCTTGCTGCTCAAATTCAGGAACATAAATATGCTTTAGCTCCACCCGACAAACCTATGTAATGTACTGTATAACATACAGTCTTCCTTTTCGTACATGCTCACCGAGCATGCGCGAACGCCAGTGAACACTTTTTTGTTACTTGTTTTTTTATCAGTTTAGTCATCGCTAAAGCATATGTATGCTAAAAAAACATTTAAAAGAAAAAATCTATTATATCAAAATCCATATATTCCAACTGAACAGAGGGACTTTAATAAAAAAAGAAAGAAAATAATAAATTTCATAAATCTTCTGATAAAACAATATACATTGATGCAATAGAATGAGGATACGAGTTAGATGAAGAGTTGTTACTGGAGTTGACTAGTGTCAGGGGTTGAGGGTTGGAAGTTTGAAAATGAGAAGTTCCTATTCACTCCTCAACCAGAACGAAATGAAACATCACGAATGGTTGAAGCTCCATGATGAGGGTGAAGCCAAACCCTCCTGCAGAGTCAGTTCGGAAGGCAATTTGGCTGAGCTTGACTCCTTGTCTTCTTGTTAGAGATCAACTTTTAATTACTGTTTTACGCAGAATATGAACTTGGAGTACTCGATCGATTCAAAACTTATGCAGTAATGGTGAAATTCAATCGATTCTATTAGACTTTACAGAAACTGGCCACATTAAAAATACTTGTTAAACGTATTCAGTGTATGGCAGGATGATTGGTAATGGGTTGTCGACAAGTTACGAGGGATTTAGCCAGTCATAAAACCCCGAGGATCTACAGCTAAAGAAGCTGAAGAAGTAGAGCTATCAAGATGTTTAAAAGGACATACTCTAGTAACCCAATGTTACATGAGGAACTAAGAAACGAGAAAAAATCGATATGCTTAACGTTTTAAGGTCAGGATGTGACCCTGGCAATGTGGTAATAACCGACGTTTTCCGAACATTCTGCAGGCATCCTCAGTTTTTCTTCAGAGAATGAAAATAGGGGTTTTCCCATCCCCCCAAAACATTTAATCTATAAATCCAGGCCCAACGGATTGGAACCTGGAGCTGGACTTAAAACTACACCTTGTTCTACGCTTACGTACAAGAAGGGAGGTATCATGTATGAAGATAGGTTTCAGTCCAGGTCATATTTCCCGCAATGTTGGGTTCCTTGCGCAGCGAATTAAATCCTCTGTGCTCCGCCGAATCTCGGATGTCCATAATTATCTCTAATGAAATTCTGGGAATCTTAAACAATACCGATTATTCCCGGATAATCCTTCCTCTAATGGTAGACGCCTGTACTAGAACTCCAGGACACAATAAAAGTATTTAGAACAAAGATACAAAAAGATTAGCAGACTCAGTTTATCACTAATCAAACCATAGGACTGGAGTCTTGAAGAAATAAATCTTCCAGTTTTCCCCACACAATCATGGAATTCTGAGGTTTCTTTAAACCTAGTTAATCCTTGTGCCTTACCTTCTTTTTTGTTTTGATTTGATATTTCTCCTAAGACGAGGACGTTTTCTTTGGCAATTTTAACGGAGTCGTGAGTTCTTCGTGAATTTCAGACTGATTTTGTATTTCGTAAAGCAAGTCTCTCAGACGAAACTTGAGGAAAAACCTGCAGAATGTTTGGCGAAACGAGGGTTATATTACCACATCGACACGGTCATATCCGGAAGACAATAAAACATGACGTAACATGGACCGTGGAAGTGTACGATAATTATTAAATACGCTTTCATACAATATTTCGGAATGATACGGAATGAAAGAGAGGCTGTACAGAAAGGGGGCGGGATAGGATTGAAGAAGGAGGGATGTACAAAATCATACTAGTCGTCTATTTAGTTCCCTTAAAAGTCAGGGGGCCCTGCAGAATACTACGCACTGGAATTATAAAAATGATGGAGTGATTTTCTACATCTAGGTGTTTTCACAATCACTAATGTTTTGCAAGAAAACTGTGACGGAGATAAATAGCGGCCATTTCTGTGTTTAGCACGCCATAAAACATAAAATTTAGCTAAAATATTCTATGCAGCTAATCAAAACATTTAGTATTTGTAATCAGCTTTCATGATCTAATATATTGGGGTTCTGATAATTATCTACCACAATTCTTGCATTTATTTTTTAGCTGAAGAAGGCTGCCAGGGAACAAGCCTAAATGCACAAATTATAGATTCTTGTCCCAAAATCTGGAACGATTCTATGCAGCTAATCAAAACATTTACTTTGCAGACCTGTGTATTTTTGTTTACCTTGAAGAGAATATCTTGCAGAACCGTCATCGTCAAAGCCATAAGCCACTTTAAGACTTTTATATTTATAAAAGTTAAATAAGTAACAGAAATTGTAAGAGAGGAAAATAGTCACTACTCTTTCTTGATTTCCTGTTGTCAAGGGATGAAGCCAGGTATGAATAGAAAGAAACATGTTTCCTGATATTTCAAGGTTCCCTCTGACCTACTCTAGATTTATAATAAAATATAAAACTACCCGACAGCCACTCCAAACGTCTGTACTATATATTTGTTTCTTCATTAATTTCTAAAAGAAATTGAATTGATTCCTGGACTTGACAACCAAAGGCCGACTTCCATTCACAAGTAGCGGAGACCTTTTTTAGCCCAACTGAAAAATGTTCTCTAAGATTTGTATAGTACTATGCGGGTTGTATTGAACCTTCATCAATATTTTAGAAAAACTAGGATAAACCAAAATCTAATCATTTTGTTTCTTTTTCATGTTTCTACTCCTTCAAAAATTAGAACCTTTTAGCGCGGTTCCTCCCTACCTCCATAGGGAGAACCCGCATATGAGGTTGACCTCACAACGCAATCCAGAAGTGCCGACTAGAAACTTTCTCGTTTCAGACCCCATAGATCACGAAAATATAGGTGGTCCAAATTTGTATATATATATATATATATATATATATATATATATATATATATATATATATATATATATGTTTGTCTGTTAACGCTCTAGCATGCTCAAAAATGGCCCGATTCTGATCAAATTTGGTACAAAAATCTGTCTCCTAATTTGAAAGGTCAAGTTCGTTAACCAGCAGAATCCGCCCATTGGAAGATAGTTTTTGGGGCGAAATTCGCGCAAAAAAAATCGTAACGTTTACGTTTTTGAGTTCATATGCTTGCAGGTACTTGTTTTATAGGTTTCTTAACATAGGAAAACGAATGAAAGGCGATATCTCTAACCGTTTTTGAGAAACGTGGATTCAATGTTTTCGAAAGTCATTATTTTATTGTGGGTACTTAGAATCGCGGGATTCAATTGAAATATTTTCTACATCTTGGAAATATATCCCAACTAAGATGTTTAAATTGTGGTTATATTTGGAGTTAAGGAAGTATGCGAAACAAATATTTATTAATATACATGAAAAGTTTTCGGATCTTTATACATTATTCGTAAATATCTCGATAACGGTTGGGAAATCGTGGTAAGTGGAAGGTGACCATTCGAATGCTTACTAAATTCTCTACAAAAAAGGTTCAGAAGCAATATTCGATGGGGCAACGTCAATCAGAGATATAAGCGCTTAAAACTTAAAAAGTGTTTGTTTTGATGTTTTGAACGGGGTTTCGTCTTTGTTTATCTCAGTTTTTAATTGATTGTTTTTTGTTTTAAATTGCATTTGTCAGTGAAATTAGTATTTTAGTAAAATAAGCCAAGAAACAGTGAAAGTTATAGGTAATAAGTTGGGAGTGGCTGTGGTAATCATGATGGCTGTGGCTAATATCATGATGGCGTATACATAGGTCTGTTTTGAATTCTCCTGTCTATATAACCTTCCTCGTTGCCTACAACTGAAGATATCGTTATTTATTATTTTAAATAAAGATTTTACCCTCGAGAGAATGGAATTTAATTTGCCATGAAGCACATATTTTCAGTTGATTATAACAGTAAAATGAATTTGCTAGTAAAACAAAAGAAACTTAAAATGACAACGAAGGATTAAGAATAATCCGTATTATTCAGTGTAAGTTGGCTACTGTCAGTTTCTTGTTATTTGTGATGCCTAATCTATTCCATTTCTTCGAAATGTAGGGAACCGCGCTAAGATGACGCAGTTCCTGCGAGTCGGACTTTTTGTTTTTTAAGTAAGATAATGTTTACCAATATATGTATTCTTTACTAGTTTTGCCCGCGACTTCGTACACGTGGTTAGTGAATCGATTTAGTTTATTTTTACAACGATTGTTTTTTAATATATCCACAACGAATTCCGAGTTTCGTTACAATTCAAGAATAATTGCGTCCAGTATGGGCGAATAACTACTTTGGGTCCGGAGTAACCCCTCCCCCTCCAGATGAACTTAATTTGCCGGTTAAAGAACTCGTTCAATCATTTGCTAGGTTAATACTATATACCAAGTTTTGTGTCGAAAAACAAAAAAACTTTGGTGTGTAATGTGTCATCGATAGTTCATGAAATGTTCAACGTGATTCTTTACATTAGCATAACGTTTTTATTTATGAACCGATTGACATGAAACTATACGTTAAGAGAAGCTTACCACAATATATTAGTGAAAACCGCAACTAAATCGGAATAGCCGTTTCTGAGATTAGCGCCCACAGACAAACAGACATCTAAAAATCATTGTTTTGGGCACTATTGCGTTGATAAAAGCCGCCAATAGTATTTTTCCCCAAATATCTTCCATGTAGAGACAGCGGAAGAAAAATAAAATCAACAATTTATAAAATAAATCGTTCGATAACGCCCTTAATTTTTTTTTTTATTTGATTTCCACGAGACTACTTGATTAGAACCTCTCTAACTAAACACTAACCTTTGATGCTTGGAACATTCAAAACGGGTTTAACTTCCTCAATACCAATAAATTTACAAATAAACTAAACAGTTGAAATGTTATTGATAACATGACTAAAGACAACCAAGAATGGCTTTGATTCCAGGAGAGGTTTGGGATTGTTTCAAAAAAATATACCTAAGCTATACACTCTCATTTGAAGACATCAGCTGAATAGCCGGAGGCTTCCAGGCATATTATAGACATTTACAAACCTCTGGTTATAAGTGATTCAAAATTTTATCTTACAAGGCGACCACAGGGAATGGTTTAGTATTGTTAACATCTGATGTAAACATGAAAAAACTACTGATGATAAAATAAATAAGAAAAAATATATATATGATAATAAAAAGCAACATGCGGTGCATTTTAAGAGTGCGTTTTTATAGACATGACATCTTAATGGTTTATCGCGGTCTGTAAGGTGTGTTCTGAAATATACAAAGAAGAGAGAAATATACCACCCACCGAGAGACGCCAACAGTAAAATGCCAGGTGTTAGTACCTAGAGACAGGCGGGTATACACTGTTTATATCGTCATTACATAGGCCGTTTATAACCTCTACTATCCACAACATTACTATCCAGAATTTATACCCGCAAGGAGGTCTCTCTTCTCATAGGCCGGTGGAGAGTAGTAAACGCATCAAGGTGTAACGCAATGCAGTTTCATGTCGGAATTTATAGTATTCCATTGAGGGAACATATGTTAGGGGAGAGAGTGGATTCAATTTTAAATTTTTAAGGAATAGTTGATCTATGTATATGTATGTATAGGGTATATCGCAAGTTAATGACAATCCTTCAGGCGGTGATACTAGACAAAAAACGTAGTCCAACACCACCAAGCACACATTTCTACCTCACTCCGTTCCAGACGTATGGCGTTCTAAAGGTTCTTTACAGAAAACCGTGTTTTTTTGCAGTACAACTCCAATTTTCTCTGCTTGTACACATTTTTTTTCAACAATTCATTACATTTTTGAAATCAGTATTAAATTTGCTTTAAGGGTAATGCACATTCAATGTTCTCAATTATCAATATCAAACCCAAAAGTAGAAATTAATAAAAGCTTCTGATTAGCGAAAACTTTTCGAAAATCACTACTTGTCCAAAATAAATTATGCAGACTGCCAAATCTTACAAAAGTTGTAAAACTTAATAAGCTTTCCGGAACTGAGATTATCTCTCAATTTCATAAAGTAATTAGAATTTGAGAGTTAAAAACATTAAATAAATAAAGGTAATATTATGTTTATTTTCGGGATATTATCAGAAATAAATGAAAATTATTCATCATGAAATTGATATTTAATGATTATAGTAAGTTTTACATAAAATTTGAATAAATAAAAAATACATCAATGAAGGATTGTCATTCACTTGCGATACACTCTGTATATATAAAAATCACGTGTCTGTCGGTCTATCTGTTTGTTCCTTATAAAAATCCACACCGTTTGACCGATTTTGACCTAACTTGACACACTTGTAGGTCTTCATCCGGGGAGGGTCATAGGCAAGGTTAAAATCGTCTAGGACTTACAGTTCGGAGGTCATGGGACATCCTGTGTGCCAATTTTGGTTTTTATAGATGCAGAAAGTAGGTGTAGCATGGCACGCCGGGTAACAGCTAGTATTAAGTAAAATCTCTACAATTTATGAGTGCCTACTTTAAAAAAAATGTAATTAAGAAGTAATATTGTTAGCTAAAAACCTACCAAAAACTCATGACTAGGCTTGTTTTGTCTTACAAAACCTTTCTATGGATAGAATGTATCGATAACAGAATATTAGAGGAGCCGATATTCTAGCCAGACATTGAGAGAGGTAGGAATGCAATGTATCTATATTTGCTCCGAAACCATGATGCAGATGTCGAACCTTCCTCCGTGTCAGATTGAATTGAATATTCAAGGGAGTTTAGTCCAGGTGAGTAGTCCAGCTGACAGTGCAGGATACACGGCTTGAATATGCCACATGAAGGATTCCACGTCTGATGCGCATTCTAGTTAGCAGCTTCTGTCTCTCTGATGAGCTGATACTCATCAATAACAGATGATAAGGGGCCAGTTTCTCCCTGATTAGGGCGTTGTAAGGTATACACTATGTTGGAAAAAGCTTTGTCAGATTTGTACAGATAAAATCTTTAACTGTAGAAATTGTTAAATGTGAGCGTTTGGTTGCTTTACTTTAAAATTTACAGCTAGTTAAAAGTATTATATTTATTCTGCTCTTCCCGACACTATACAGCTTCGTAAAATTGTACTTAGTGGAGGCACAAAAGGAATATATTCTGTTATCAATGTATACGTGCCTCTGAAGAAATTTAGAATAATATATCTCGGGCTTACAAGTGAAACACATTATTTATTTATTTAAGAGCATTCGCAACTAAGGTGATTTGCTCCATACTTGAATACATACATTAAATTGTTAGAACATGTAAAAATTAAAATAAATGTAGAAAACAAAGGTTGTTAAAAAAGAAAACAAAAAATCCAAGAATGAAAAATATGAAACATTGAAAAATGAAACAACTTGCAAGATAATCCACTTAATATAAGCAAAAGGATTTTGAGAACAAAAAGTAAGAGAATTACTACTAAGTATGAAGAGAGAGGAAAAATGTTTAGAATTACATTAAAAAATAAAAAAAAAATATACTAATCCTAACGAAAAATATAATAATAAGAAAAAGTAAATTAATAATACCAAATAATTTTAAGAAAGAGTTTGGTGAAATATAACATATTAGGCTCTCATCAGGATTAATTTAGAAAAACTGATTTAGTTTTCTAGGAAACACATTAAATCATTTTTTTTCGAATTTTATTTACTTAGTAATTCTTGCCTAAGATGTTTAAATGTTGGGGTCTTATTTGGTAAAAATAATTTTCTTATAACCCAAAAATATGGAACAGGAAGCTCAAATGTTTAACTTTTAACTCCAGAGAAATTAAAGTACTCAAAAGGACAACAATTGACAATGTGATTCACCTGAAAGCTCACGATGTAATAATATTAATACATATAACAAACAGATACAATCTATGGTTTTTTAACCGGACAAACAAAACATCTCCCCTACTTACTCCGCCGTCTTCCATAAATTGTCCTGACCTCCTTTTACCTTTGTTCCCAGGCTCCAGACAATTTTTCTACTTGTGTGTCCCAAAATTTTAACACCTTTTTACAGCCCACTTTTACAACCTAGCAATCCACTTCTTTCATCTTCACCGACTTACCGACTCCTCCCCCCTCCCCCAGTCATAACTATAAAAAACCCCTGAGTAATTGCTGTCCCACATACATCCAACCATGGTTACCTAAGTGTCCTCGAGGTCTTCCTCCCTCCCCCCTAGGCATTTTCTAGTGGTACGTATTTGTATATTGATTATTATAAATTGAATTCACCTATAGAATAGATTGAGTTTCTCACAATATAAAAATTTTCTTTATAAAAATGTTAGTTTTTGTACTGTTTTACTTACTACTTTCAACATACTGTTTACTTTCCAACTACCGCATTTTCATTGTTTAATAATAGGATTGGTTCTAATCATTGTCATGATGTATATAATAAGCTCATTAATGCCTGTTTTTATACTTATAAATTGTAAATATTTTTTAGCTGAAGAAGGCTGCCAATGTGCAGCCGAAACGTCCAAATACAGATTTCTTCCTGTCTGTAGGGTTTTTTAAGTATTGATGGTAATGTAAGTAATAATTAATGGTCATGTGGTATCTGGAAAACCAGGTAATAAGAAAGATTTATTCATTCTGGTTCATTACATGGTTTTCTAACAGTTGCTTCTCTTACTCATTAGTCTGATTTAAGGGGTAATACTATCTTGTAACTTTTTTTTTACTATTTTTTTATGGGTTAAAATTCTTCCTTAACTAATCAAGAATGATATCCAAGTGATTATGTGGAAAAAATTGTTGAAATTGGCAAAAAATACGATTTTCCAAGTGATGTCCCGATGGCGAGTGATGGCGATGCTCATTTGAAGGTAATGTTTTGAGCGAGCTTCGATTGGTCCCATATCTGAACATTACACTTTAAAGTCGTTTCCTCAAAACTATATTTTTCGGGCGACACTCTGGCGTCTTCAATTTTTGTCCGATCAAACTCAAATTGTAACTGCGGCTTCCTAATGCTATTAACTAGTAAAATACGTAGGATCTTTCCCATTCATCGAATTATAACAATTGCATGGCCGATTTTCGACGGCTTTTTAATAGAAAATGAATAATTGTTCAAAATTTTCAAAAAAATTAATATTTCTTAAAAACCATACGTACTTTGTTTTCTCCTATCGAAATAATTTTAGTTTTTTAGTTCTGTATCAAAAATTGCCGCCTGGAGACTATCGCCCATGAAAAAAGAGGGTTTCTGTTCGTCAGACAGATTGCCACCATTTTTTTCCCGAAGAATTGAATCTTTTTTTTTTTTTTTTGGGATACTTTAACATCCCATAAGTGTAAAACTATTGGCGTAAAGAATTTCACTTCAACCAAAAATTTTACCTACTTTACAGGACCAAGAAGAGAAATGAGTAATGTGTTTAGCTGGTTTGTTTCAAAAACATGTAGATAAGTGGAATAGATATGAGAATTCCACAGGGATGTTTACATTCAACAAGCGATATCTCTTTTAACCAGATTCGAATGAAAATTCTACAAAATGATAGGTATTTAATTAGGTCTATAATCATTATTTATTAATTTAAATAAATTTCTTTAACAATTACATTTTTATGAATCATATATAGCATAATTTTCAAATAATAATTATTTAAGTTAAGGACTAATACTACCTTCTGCGATACAAATCAAAGTCATTTTCTTGAATTTATCAATAACAAATAAATCAATATTTTTTAAATTATTTATATTGTAAGGCCCCGTTTTCCCTTTGGCCTTGTTAAGTGAATAAGGATGAGAGAAAAGGTTGGCTGTCCATCTCTAGAGATGTGAGAACCACGAATCCGCAAACGTTGCGTCTGCGATGTTGGCACTGCACGTGGCTGATTCGTAAGATTCCTGGAAGATCTAAGACCTGACAAGAGTTTCTAGTTCAATCACCTGCAAAAGCAGGAGTGGGGTACAAAGGGTTTAAAAAGAGCTGGCTTACCTCCGAGCGGGCAGAGTTTGCATCCGTTCCTGAGACTTCGGCCCAGATGCTGTTCAGAGGTAGGCCAGTTCCAAATTCTCTATAATCTCCCCAAATGATCATATTTGATAACTCTACCTATCCGTCTCTCTCACTCAACCTTTTCTCTCATCGTAGCAATGGTTTATGATATTTATGTTTAGTATCCTCTGTGTAAATTATAGTTTTAAAAAGGAATTTCCGCTTCTCTAAAATAATTCCCCAATGTCTATATCTCTAAATCCCGTCCTTGCTGATCATTCCCTTACAATATCAAACGTTTTATATGGGATGTTAAAGTATCCAAAAATATACGGTTCAATTCTTCGAAAAAAATAATGGCGGCGCTGTGTCTGACAAACGGAAACCCTCATTTTGTCCAAGGGCGATAGTCTGCAGGTGGTAATTTTTAATCTACAACGAAAAACTAAAATGATTTCAAAAGAAGAAGTTTAAATCTACTAAAGGGCGTAGGATTTTTAAGAAATTTTTATTTTTTCGAAAATGGTGAACAATTATTCATTTTCTAATAAAAAGTCCGTCGAAAAATCAATCATAAAATCGTTATAATTCAATAAATCGAAGAAAAATCCTACGTTCTTAACCAGCAAATATCACGAGGACGCTGCAGTTAAAATTTGAAATTGATCGGGCAAAAATTGAAGACGCTATCGTATCGGCCGATTTGAAGTACATAGCTTTGAGAAAACAACTTTAAAGTTTTATATTCTGAAATGTTCATTGCTTTTCTATTTAATTTTTTTCATACTTTCTTCCAATAAAGATTAAAAAAATGGGTTTTATTTTTAAATGTATTAAAGGAGGGCTAAAAATAAAATTAACAATTAAAAAGGGGCCAATCGAAGCTCGCTCAACAAATTATTTTCAAATCAGCACCACGTTCACTTGGCATTGAGATTTCACACAGATAATCGTATTTTTTTTGCACATTTAAAAAAAAAAAATGTGTTCACATAAACACTCTTGGGTGTGATTTTGATTAGTTAAGGAAGAATTTTAGCCCATAAAAAAATAGTAAAAAAAAAAGTTACCCCTTAGCTTAAAAGAGCTCTGACAAAATTAAAATATTATTACATAAGCAATTAATCATAATATTCATGCTTGTTTGTATGAATATATATTTCAATTTTTTACTTCATTCATTTTATGCATAGCATAAGCGGATTTCTCCCCAAGGTAACCACTACAATAAATATGTCCGTCGAAAATCAACAAGGTCGCTTTCTTCGCATCATGACTTCATTAACATGCAAGTATATACAAACATAAATAAAAATTAGGAAAAAAATACAAAAATAAATTGGACAAGAAAAAAAAAATGAAAATAAAGAATAAATATGACTTGTGATCGACCGCCGAAAAAATAATATGAATAAAATAAAAAATAAATAATTAAAAGGGGCGGTAAAAAAAAATAGAATATAGTGGGACAATAGAGAAACAGAAGTATTCTTTTTCTGACCTACGCCACATATATTAAAAAAAATGAATATTAATGAAAAGCGTTATACGGCTCTAAGATGTCGTAGGTTCAGCGATTTGTATTTTTTTTTTTAATTTTTATTATGGATGGTTCGGTTCCAACCTCCAAGATTCAGAAGGACCGAACCCCGATAATATATAAATAAATTTATGTGTATATATATATATATATATATATATATATATATATATATATATATATATATATATATAAATCACGTGTCTGTCTGTTTTTCTGTTTGTTTGTTCCTTATACAACTCTACACCGTTTGACCGATTTTGACCGAACTTGGCACACAGGTAGGTCTTGATACGAGAAATCTCCTAGGCTAGGTCAAAATAGTAAAATTTCAAAATTTGGTCAAAAAGTCAAAAGTTTTGTTCTAGAAAAATTGGCTACACTGAACCATTCAGATTGTGACGGCCATTTTTAATCGACTACTACTGGCCTCTGTCGGCTGTTAGATGAACTGCTGTTGTGCAGGCCTCTGCCGGTATCATGATGAACTAAAACAAATTCACATCGTTTGACCGATTTTCGTAACTGGGTATAGACAACTAGGTATCAAGTAGAGAAGATCTTGATACGGGGTGAGTCATGGACAGAAAGTAGGTGTAGCATGGCACACTGGGTAACAGCTAGTATATATATATATATATATATATATATATATATATATATATATATATATTTAAATATGCTTTAACGATGACTAAACTGAAAAAAACAGCATTAGAAAAAAGTGTCACAGAAAAAACGTGTCCACTGGCGTTCGTGCATGCGCGATGGCCATGTACGAAAAAGAAGACTGTGTTTTATACAGTATATTACATATGTTTGTCGGGTGGACCTAAATCATATAAAGGTTCCTGAATTTGACAAGGAGGCTGTAAACGATTTTTTTTAACGTACTTAAAATAGCTTTTCTAAAGTAATTACATTACTAAATACAAAAGACATATACATGTAAAGCTACTCCTTGCTAGAAGTAAGCTAACAGCTGGACCAAGTATCCTAATTCTGATGCAGGCCGGTGTAATGTAGTCACCAGCTGTATACAGCATTTGGTCTCTCTTCTCCATTGTATAAATACAGGGCTACAGACTATTCTCTAACTTGAAATTCCACCTCGTTTTATAAAGAAATACTTGGTGCAAAGTTCTGTCGATTCAACGTCACATCATCAGAGCTAAGTTAAAATTGCAGAACTATATGTAACACAAATCTTTAAAGATTGTTAAGTACAGTCAAATTTTATACCATATTAAAATCCTACTAAGTGAATTGTTATCGAATAAAAACCACGAATACAGATCATCATTAAACAAATTAAAAAGTAATTTTTTTTAATGTAAATAGAGCGAAAAGGCGGTTAATAGATATCTCTTTGAAAAGGGTTTCATTCGTTCACCTTACGTTAGAAAACTATAAAAAGAGTACGGGAAAGCATATTAACGCGAAAATCTAAGCGCTATGATTTATTTCGCTAGACTTTCGCCCCAAAGAGAGTGGTCCGGTTAACTGATTCTGCTGTTTAACGAAGACGACCTTTCAAATTTGAAGAACGATTTTTGTACCAAATGTTATCAAAATCGGACCATTTTTGGTCAATTTGAGAACGAACAGACAAGTATACGAGTATATATATATATATATATATATATATATATATATATATATATATATATATATATATATATATACCACAGGTTAGAGATCTGGATCATAACGCAGACGCATAAGTCAGCATTTTTGGAAATTTTATTGCCAGTTGTCCTTGTAGTTACCGTCCTGTTTACTTTCAGTTTTCAACATAATTCATTAGTACAATTGTGTCTTGAACGCGGTTTCTTTCCCTTTTCTTTGTTGTTTGTGGTCTTAGTATTTGTGCTTTTTTTCTTTCTCCTACGAAATTGTATTTGGGATTAGCCTAAAACTGAAACAAGATATTAGACTAGCATCTTTAGTTGAGTACATATGGCGGTAACATAAGAGCAAGGAAAAAATAAACTGTTTTGAAGCCATGTTAAATTTTATACCGGCCCATTTTCCACCGAAAAACAAGTGATCTATATTATCAACGAGTCGGATTGACTAGAGTTTCGATATAACCTAGAGCGAGCGTAGCGAGCTGAAACACATATCAATTATGCCTTTAACATAAGTACGTATTTCCGCTCGCTCAAGGTTATATCTAAACTCTAGTCAACCAATCTCGTTTATAATATACATAAATGGTCTTTCTGTGGCTTTATAGGCTAAGTTTTTGCCTATAAAGCCACAGAAAGTACAATATAAATATATATGTATATATATATATATATATATATATATATATATATATATATATATATATATATATATATATTTGAACCACTGTTATGATCTATGGGTTCTGAAAAGTGAAATGTTCTAGTCGGTACTTCCGGATTGCGTCATAAGCAGGTTTCCTCCCAATGGATGGAAGGAGGAAACGCACTAAAACCAAGTCGGAGAAGCTGGAAGGCATAGATGGCCTTTTTAATATTTAAGTTGTTGGTTATAGAAGGGAGGTTGGCTCTAGTTAACAGACAATTATTCAGTGAATCCTCTTACTTCTCATGTATATTCAGCGACGATGCATACATTTACATCGGTGTTCCAATGGCATCCCTGTAGCAGCCATGTTCCTCTCTCTTGTTAGCTCTGTTTAAAAACAGTCGGGTAACTTCAGCTCTCTCTCTCTCTCTCTCTCTCTCTCTCTCTCTCTCTCTCTCTCTCTCACTCTTTCTCTCCTCTGGGTGGCTTTACATAATCTGGAGTTATATTCATCGAGAGTACATTTTTCCACGTTTAGTTGCGTATGTTTTCATCCATAACCCGCTCTGGCCGTTTGTTTTCAAAACACACATGCTCACACTCACATAGTTTCATTGTTCAAAGTTAATTACAGAAAAAATATGAGAGAAACTACATGGCGACGAAATTGGAGACACATTGGGCTCCACATTTATTTATATCCTAGTTTTATTTCTCTTTTTCTTGTACGAGAATTGAATTTTTAGGCGAAACAATTTTTAAATTGTACATATTAATTATTTCATATCAGTTTCATTTTATGAATTTGCTAATAAAAGAATTATTAGCCTCCTAGGTAGGTTGGTTATCGGCAGGGAACCATCATCGAAATATGTATATAAAATTAATTTTTGGGATTGACCCACAATATTTCATAATATTGGAGGATTAGGGTTGGAAAAACAGTTGTCTTTTGTATTACACAACTTAGATTATTATGTATGCCCTACATGTTTCGTGCTTTTATATCTCTCGCACCTCTTCAGGGGCACTTCTCGTTCTCTCTCAAAAGTGCTCTCTATCTCTCTCTCTCTCTCTCTCTCTCTCTCTCTCTCTCTCTCTCTCTCTCTCTCTCTCTCTCCACACATATATATATGGTGTCCCCAAAATAAACGGCCAATATTCGAGAATTTATGCAGAATTAAAAAAGTACGTCACGCAGGAGCTGCATAACTAAGCACTTTCCTCAGAGTTTTTGTAGTGTAGACAACATTACTAAATAATTTGCTGTAAATAACCTACATGAATATAAATAAAAACGTGAATAGTTCTGCTCATTTACATTTCTGTATGTTCTCATTTACATTTGCTTACTTCTGGACGTTGAGTCGGCTGGCTGGGCGTCTCCAATTTTGATGCAGGTGAATGAGGGGGTTTCGGAGGCTTCGATGGGTCCATCCTTTCCGGGTTGTCTTCCTCGAGGAGATAAGCCGGCTTGACGCGGTCGACAGAGACGTTTACTTCCCTGTCGCCAACCAGCAGGGTGAAGATATTTTCTCCTCTTTTCTGAACCTTGTGCGGTCCTGTATACGGCGGTACGAGGGGTTTACGAATGGCATCTTCTCGTAGGAAAACATGCGTGCAGGTGTCTAGCTCTTTATGCCGGAAGGTCTTCTTGTTTGAGGCTCGGGGCTCCGCTGGCTTTAAACGGCGTAAATCGTCCATCAGTGATTGAAGCGCTGTATGAGGTTCCTGAGTTTCTGGGGCTCCGAGGAAATCGCCTGGTAGAGGGCTGCCGTACACAGCCTCAGCTACGCTACTGCTCATGTCCTCACGGAACACTGACCTTAGACCAAGCAGGACTGTGGGTAGGACATGTTTCCACCTGGTCGATGAGAGGTGTGCCATCAAGGCAGCTTTAAGGCTGCGGTGCCACCGTTCAACGCATCCATTACTCTGCGGGTGGTAAGACGTAGTCCGTAACTTGGTGATGCCCAGGAGTGCACTCAATCGAAGGAACAGTTCTGCCTCAAACTGCCTGCCCTGATCGGTGGTAATTCTTTGAGGTGTTCCAAAACGTGCGATCCATGCTCTGTAGAAGGTTTCGGCGACAGTTGTTGCCGTTATGTCGGAGATCGGAACTGCCTCAGGCCAGCGCGTCGTGCGGTCCGCTATTGTAAGGAGATAACGCATGCCATCGGATGGTAGCAGAGGTCCTACAATGTCTAAGTGGACATGATAGAACCGATCTGCGGGTTTGAAAGTTCCGAGGGGTGCGGCTGTGTGTCGTTGCACCTTGGCTCTTTGGCACGGAATACAAGCTTTCGCCCATTTGCCCAGGTCTGTGTTCAAGTCAGGCCAGAAATATCGTTGGGTAACGAGTTTTCGTGTCGCCCTCCGTTGGCTCCTGGATGGCTGGGACCATGCAGCCTTTCATATGTAGAGCGACAATTTCCTGGTGGAACGTAGGGACGGGCGCTATCTTTAGACGTCTCGCAGAGAAGCAACTTGTCACTACCAGGTATAGGAAAAAGCTTGAGTTGGATGCTCGGGTTCTTCTTGAGGGTCTCGATGGTGTCGTCCTTCCGCTGTGCTGCTGCTAAGTCTTCCATGTTAGAAGGCAAATCAACTTCCTCTATTCTGGATAGAGCGTCAGCCACGATGTTGTCAATGCCAGGTTGGAAACGGATGTCGGGAAAATAATAAAACTTAACTTCAATAAATAAATAAAATTACGACTGTCAATAAATAAATGAAATAAATAATTGGTCATAAATAAAGTGTTTATAAATTAGAAGAGACTAGTAGAGAATGACGTCACTTAGGCTGATGTGTGTTTCTACATGCGGAGAGTTGGTAGCCGGGAGCTTGGATCTCGTTGGTACTGCTCATACCGAGAAGGCAACTTAGGGTTATCGCAAGCTGCATTAAAACTAGTAAAAAGTTCAGTACTTGGGAATAAATCCTAGTGTACCGAGATGTTGGGCCGGTTTTGGGTGGTTCTCTCGGAGCAGGTAGCTGGACTTGGAATGCAAGGAGAACGACTCTTGGCTGAGATGCCGAATCCTCCGGTTATCTGCTCACTGTCTGGATACTAACTCACAAAAACTAACGGTAAAAATTATTCCCGCGGGAAAACTCCATTAAAAATTTAGTGCAGCGGGCTTTTCTCCCGCGGAAAAAATATAATTTAAAACAAGCTCCGCTACAATACGTATGAATTGACAATTTATCGCCTTGAAGCGAAACACCAACGAAAAGATAATAATAATGTGGTCTAGGGTCAGGGGGTCCGTCTGGCCACATTGATATTTTGAGATTAACAAATTTAGTAGTAAGTTAATTTACATAATTTAATTAGACATTATACAAATAACAAATCATGTATTCCTGAAGCTCGCAGCTTCATAAATACATTTAACTCTAAATCCGATGATGTTGATGAGTGGCTTTTAATGGTGGAATCTATTGATTTGCGTTAAACACAAGCCATAGATTGGGAGAGCATAATGCTCCTGTTAATGTATTCTATGTTCCGTTTATGTAAATACCCAATCTGTGTAGAACATCTGTTGGATTGGAATTTGCTCCAGTGGGGATATATAGGCGAGTGAAATAAATTTCTTACATAGCAATTGGAGAGGAAAATGTATGCTGGTATCGATGGGGTGAAAATGGCGAGAGAGAGAGAGAGAGTGAGATCCTAAGAGACGCCATCAATTAAGCTATCCAGTGTTGGTGATTTAATGATTAAATCCACGGTCGATTTTCAAAGACCCTATTCATCGCTGGGAATTCTAGCAAAGCTTACTTTTGTCATCCATCATACGCTCTTTTTCGGTTTAGATTGAATAGATGCTAACCGGGCGGACAGGCACTATTATCCTATAGCTGTCAATACATTTATTTACACTTATCCTGTTTCAACCTATGTCATTTAATTGTCATATCATTCAACCGTTCATCACTAGAACGATGAATGAACAGCCTAAATGCTCTTGGTTTAGATTCTCACAACATAAAACTAGACGAATTTATCCGGTTAGCCCGTAAGTAATGACGGTGTACTGTAGAATGTGTCGATCCAACTTTTTCTGCTAGCACTTCGACTGTTACAAGAGGATTTTCTTCTACAGTAGCTTGGAGGAGTTCGTCGTCAAGCTCTGTTGGTCGACCTGTACGAGGCTCGTCTTCAAGCTTACGGATTCCCACTCGAAAGTGTTCAAACCACCGCTGCACTTGTCGCTTACTAATGACATTTTCGCCATATATTTCTACCAGTTTTCAATAAGTTGAAGCAGCATATTCTCCTTTATCGAATTACCAAAGCATAACATGGCGTACGTGGTCTCTTGGGAGATCCATCTACTCACCACTCACTGGCCTATCATCGCCGAGCCCAAACCACTTGACAGAAAAATTTGAAATTTTACATGGACACTCCCTTTAGAGTGTAAACACTCGCTAAGTAAGTTTTTTCTGATACTCAAATTTTTAAAGGGGCTTGAATTTTTAATTGGATAGAGCAGTCACGCCTAGGCAGCATCCATTGCTAGGACGATAACGGGTCAGCTGTTACCGTACTGTATCTATTTAATATTATTTTTATTTGCGGTTCATTTCAAATATGATGGCAGACCTTGAATTACTAGAAATAAACTGTGATTTTGTCCCTCATAGAGATTACGCTACGACGTAATGGTCCATCCGAGATAATAATATCCCGAACCCTTGCACATGGTAACACTCGCAAATATAATTGGTGTTTCCAAATTGACATCTTGGTAACATAAATTTTTAAATTTTAACCAGTACAGGTTAAAATTCGTTGTCAATTTTAACAAAAAATTTATAAGTTACCAGTAAACATGATAAATGGAAATAAAAAAAAAAAAAAAATGAAAAGGAGGGAACTTAATCAGACAGAATATTAAAAACCGACATTACTTATGGGATGACCTGATATTTCACTGATTAAATAAGTTACACTACAATATGCATTAGCATCACAACAAAAAGAACACTCACGATACGAAAGTTGATATACTGGCTGCTTTTGGTCTAATGATTTTCACCACTTAACAAGTTATATAAATTATTTTTTCAGTTACTTCAGGTATGAAGACAGCTAAAGTATACTCGGTTGGAGTTGTCTCAGTTATTCAAGACAAGATATTTCAATAAGTAGAGGCATAATGTCAGATATTTCAATAAGTAGAGGCATAATGTCAGATATTTCAATAAGTAGAGGCATAATGTCAGATATTTCAATAAGTAGAGGCATAATGTCAGATATTTCAATAAGTAGAGGCATAATGTCAGATGCCTCCGCTAAAACACGTTTAAAGATTGTTACAAAAAAATTATTACAACAAGATCAAGACTTGTCTAATACGATTTTATAATAATCAAGCTCCCTAAAAAATGATTTAAAAAACAAATGAACGAAAATAAATGTTATTTACTTATTTATTACAGCACTCGCAAATTCATCGATTCTCTCATCAATTCGTACAAAAATATGTACACACATCAATATAAATACATTCTTCCTTATATGAGCTAGTTACCTCGAATAAGGCTGCCATGGAACGTTTGATATGTTGATGTATGATATGTTTGATCCGTGTTGAACGATACCAGTCACACCGTTTAGATTACCTATTCATTTATACTTTCCGCTATAAAACAATTAACATATATGTATGTATTTCAATTATCCTACCTCTACCCAAATGAGTCATATGGCAGTGCAGTATTTTATATGTGTTTGTAAATGTTGATTTGTTTAATGAATGTGAGCAATTTTTGGATTTTTAAAAAAAAAATACTTAATTTACAGTGTTTCGCAACTTAGCCGACAAACTCCTTATATGAGTCTTTGAGGATTAATATCGTTTTATCTGGTTTTTTTCCTTTGTGTGCATCGACTGCTACGGTCATCGCCATCATTTATTTGTTAATGAATTGTGGACAAATTGCAGTAGGAGATTGTTTACGGCAAAAAATGGCCAATGCCCAGGTAAATATTGTGTAATCGCATATACAGGGACTTTGAATGAGGAAATAGCGAGTTCAGGTTGGTCGCTTAAAATGTTTGAATAGAGTAATAATGCAGGGAAAAGTAAAAATAACAGCAGAACCTTGTGGAAGAAAATTTTACTTCCAAAATCAATTAAATTAAAATATTAGCTGTGTAACTGTTACACTTTATTTAGACTAACAATGCGACATATCCGTAACTTTTGGTTGTCTGGCTCTAGATTATTCGATCCGGTGAGTAAATTTACTTTAGGATTGATGATATCCATGAAACAATTAATAACAGTCTCGACGTGAACGATTTCGATCGTGCTTTCCGAAACACTCTGGGACAGCTCAACTACTTGTTCCAATATGCTTTCAATCTGATGCCGGACAAAGCGCAAACCTGGTCCAACGAATTATGAATTACTGTTTGCCGAGTCAACAGAGTCGAGGATAGCCAGATAGAGTGATATTTTCGAACCTTGCTCTATACAGAGTTGGGCATCAATCAATTAATTTTTCAATCGTATGATCAAACAATTAACTTTTTAATCGTGATTGAATCAATCGCGATTAAATCAATTGCAATTGATTTTTTAATCGCCAAATACAATTATATTTAATCGCGATTAATTCCTTTAATTGCCATTTGCGATTAATTTAATCGCGATTAAACATTTTAATTGCAATTGTGCAATTGATTTAATCGCGATTGATTTAATTGCAATTAAACATTTAATTGCAATTAAATTAATTTTGATTGTTTTGTAAAACAAAAAGTATTTTGATAAAAAAATACCGCGGAATTTTCACAAAACGTTCACTTGCGGCCACAATTGATCCTCCTCCGGTCCTATTCTACTCGACCCCGACTACTTCCGGTCAACTCTGGCCATTTCCAGTACACCCCAAACTACGTATGATCTACTCTGGTCCACTTCCGGTCTGCTCTGGGCAACATCCAATGGCATTCCTGCCCACTTCTAGTCCACTTCCGTTTTACTCTAGTCAACATTTTCTCACACCTGGGTCACCCTGGCCCACTTCCAGTCAGTTCAACCAAAATCATGCAAAAAACAAGAATTTCAAAAAATTCCCCCTGGGTTCAATGTTTGATAAAAAAATATAAAAAAATTAATTTGAGATTATCTCATACATCTCTATTCATGAAAAACTTTTGAAAAATATCTGAGATATGGTGGCACGGACATATATTAAAATTGGGCGATTTGACGTGAATCGACCCTACACTGAAAGCACATTGATCTGTTCAGTTTTCTAATTAAGGATCCTTGAGTAAGCAGGGGACGTCCAAAACTCTACAATCACGCTTTCTATTAAGTTCATAAATTCGATTCTACAGTATGAACAGCAACAAGTTTCTATTTAAAAGCCACAAACAATAACCTTCGATGCTAGTCTAAAGAATCTGAAGAAGAAGGGCTATCCACCAGTAAAATAAAACGATTCCCCTGGTTATAACAATCTTAGGTTCAATATACAGAGAGGGGTCTCCCGTGGTCTAGTGGCTAGCCTCTTAGATTCATAAGTGGGAGATGGTGGGTTCGATTCTCACCGGTGGCAGGAATTTTCTCATGTCACGGCTCGTGACGTCGAAGTGCCACAAAAAAAAAATAATAAAAAATACACAGAGAAGCGAAGAGTTGAAATCGTTGCTACCCTTTCTGCTTTGCCAGCTGGTCCACTCTGTGAACTTCCCTTTAACCTAGAGTGTTTGATTTTTTCGCGAGGCATTTTCGTTTTACGCTCCACTCTGTAATTACCCTTGGTACTTACGTATTAGCTTCAACGCAGGTTAGAGATCTGGATCATCAGCGCAGGCGCATAACGCATTTCTATTGGCCATTGTAGAACCGTCTTGTTTAGTTTATATTTTCAACGCAATTCACTTGTAGATTCGTGTTTTTTACGCGATTTCTTTTCATTGTTTGTTGTTTGAGTTCTTAGTGTTGTTTTTGTGCGCTGTGCTGTTCTTGTTTCCGCTAGAAAAATGCATCATTTGGATTTACCTACAACTGAAAAATATGCTAAATTGAATATAGGCTCATTTTCAACCGAACCGATCTATATTATAAACGAGTTGGATTGACTAGAGTTTCGATATAACCTTGAGCAAGCGGACCGCATAGCAAGTATGCCATTAACATAAGTACCACGCGTTTCCTCAAGGTTATATCGAAACTCTAGTCAACCAAAATCGTTGATAATCCCGTCACCATATTAGCAAAGTTCAATTGACGCCTAGGCTGATGATCCAGATATCTGACCCGGTGATGAACCAGATCTCTGAGAGCCGGTTCATTATCATGCGTTGAAGGTAATACGTAAGTACTTTACCCTTAACCAGAAAAAATCCTTTTCGACAAATACTATAAACATTTTATGGAAGCACGCCAAAAGGAGGCAGTTCCTCCAAGTCGGGCATTTTTATGAGAAAATAAATCATAAAAGGCCCTAGATATAACTAGCATACGGAAGAGAAAGGGTTCTAAGGTGGAATTTACAATCTGAACGTGGAATGGAGTAATGCGGGACCCTAGGATTTATGTGAGGTGTTTTAGTTTACTAGGAAGTGGGGAGGAAATCGCAGAAGTTGTAGTTAAGTGGGTTATTCCCATTCGGATATGAGGAGGACTTGGCGACAAGCAGATACTAAGTAAACCTCCATAACTTTATATTACTCTCCTACTTCCAAGTCCAATATTATAGGCTTCCTAACCTCCTATGTACTAGGTCGCAACAAACATATTACCTGCTCTTCTGCGGCGTAACCTACTTTCTCATATATCTCCCCGCCATTATGGTAGGATTTACTTTATTAAAGTCCTGCATAAGTCACATGAAATTAGCACAATACTCATCAAATCAACCGCTACAATTAACGTTCACTTTTAAATGTTGATATTATACACTTAATCATTTATTTATGAAACAATCGTCAATGATATGGTAAAGCCTCATATTCTCTTGGACTTGGTTAAATGAATAAATATGAGAGAAATGTTGGGTGTCCAATATTGCAGATGTGAGAACAATGAATCTGCAGACTTTGCGTCTAAGTGAGGTAATTTCCGTAAGACCTGACGAGAATTGTCTCCAGCTGCCAAAACCTAGAGCAGAGGAGGGGGTGAAGGGTTTATAAGAGCCGGCATACCTCCGGCGGGGTGAGTCCACACCCGTTCCTGAGAACTCTGCCCAGATGTCTGTAAAAGGTGCGTCAGCCAAAATATTCTCCTACTCACCATATGCCAGTAGTCATTCTGAATAGCTCTCTTTCAATCAAACTGTCTCTCATCTTAGCGATGGCTTATGATATTTATGTATGTAACAGTAACATTAGTATAAAAAAAAATTTTTGAAATGGAACTCCGCTGCCCTGAAATATTTCCCAATTATCTACCTCTTTAAATCCCGTCCTTGCTTATCAGCCTCTTTACAATGTCTCTCATTAATTCCTAATGTCATAGAGGTAGTTTATAAAAAACAGAGGAAAATGAAGCACCAAATGTATTTACAGTTACATTTGTTTGGAGCTGGGTTGAGGTCTCCCACTTCTAATCAATCGATTTACCTTATTTTCATGACTACCTCTATCATAAATTCTGGGCTTCGTTTAGCAAGTTTCATTGCATGATAAAGATAATTACGACTGTCAAAAGGATTCCTAACCTTTTCGCTTACCAGGGCGTAAGAAACACATTTCCTGCTCCTCTGTGTCATAACTTACTTCTCAGGGGTAAGATTTTTGTGTAACATGATTTCTAGGGATAATATTAAGTGACGGATATATATATATATATAGGTTTATAGAGGACCAACTAAAATTTGATTTATCTAAAGGCGGTATGCCTGCAATATAATGCATACTCTCCGTGTAACTGACATATCGCTTTAGTAATAGATCTGTAAGCCTCCATCAGAGGAGAGGAGGTAAGAAGGAAATGCTAGAGACAGATGATTAGCCCATTCCCTGTCAAGAACACAATACCTGTTCCTATTCAAGCCATCTCGCTCCTTAGCATCGAGCTCTCTACTCGAGGTATCTCTCAATGCCTTCATGCAATCCGTTTCAACTAGTTACACTCACTAATAGGAAGAAGTGATTAATCCTTCTCTAAATCTACTCATTAAATAGACAGTGTTGGGCAAATAGTTTACTAAACTAACGTTAATTCATTCTAACAATCAATAAACTCACGTTATTAGTTTTAGTTTAGTTCTAGATTTGTAAAATTATTAATCATGTGTTGGAGTATTTTCTTAATAAATAGTTTTTATTTTAGTATCCGTTTTTAGTATGATAATAGGTTTAATTTTTAAGCAATTATGACCTTAATTTATTATTTCAGTTTAGTTTTAGTCTTTAATTCACTAATTAGTTCATTGAAAACTTTGAACAAGGGTAAAAAAGAGGTATGCATGCATTTTTATTTAAATAAAGATAGTTTAAAGAGTTCATGTATGAACTATAATGGGGAAAAATGAGGTTAAAACTTACAACTACAACTTCAGCCTATTTAAACAAAAAAGTCCGTCTCGCAGGACTGCATCATCTTAGCGCGGTTCCGTTCATATCCCTACTCTAATTTGGAAAGATTAAAATAGAAGCAGTTATTATTTTGGTTCCAACAGTCTTTTTTTTTTAATTAATTATTATAATGGCGTGTCAACCCTTAAGGTCACTAACGCCAATCCTGTGAGTAGTAAAGTCTTGAAAGGCCATGATTTACAATCTTACCTGGAAGGGTCGGCTACACTAGAAACTGACCCGCTAGTGACAAGGTCTTGGAATCTTGGAAATCTATATTTCTAACAATAAATTGTTTTTGTTATTTTACTTAACCAGTTTTATTGTCAAATACATTATCCAACTATAAGCAATTAAAAAATAACAAGAAATAAAACAGACAAAAAGAACCATTGGAATAAACGAAATCAATTAATTTAAAGCTTTAAGCACTTTTTTCTCCGATTGACATCGCCTAATTAAAACTTTCTTCAGAACCTTTTTTGTAGAGCGTTTAGTAAGCTTCCGAATGGTAATCTTCAGCTTCACAAGATTGTCAACGGTTTTCGAGATACTAACGAAATTATACAAAGTTACCAAAACTTTTTTTGTCTGTTAATAAAATATTTTATTCTAACCCTTCCTTTACTCTAAACGTAACAAAAATTTCAACATATTAGTGTTGATGAAACTCAAACATGCAGAAAATGTTTCAACTGTATCCCATAATTCTAAGTACCAAAATCAAAGACAAAGAACCCTCCCTAGGAAGGACGCTAGGCAGTTGAAAAGCTATATATCTTGGAAATCCATATCTCTAACATTAAATTGTTTTTCTTATTTTTCTTAACCTGTTTTATTTTCAAATACATTATCCAACAATAAGCAATTAAAAAACAACAAGGAATAAAAAACAGGCAAAAAGAACAGTTTGAATAAGCGAAATCAATTACTTTAATGTTTTAAGCTCTTATTTCTCCGATTGACATCGCCTAATCAAAACTTTCATTAGAACCTTTTTTTTAGAGCATTTAATAAGCTTTCTAATGGTACTCTTCCGTTTACCAAGATTCTCAACCTTTTTCGAGATATTAAGGAAAGTAAACAAAGTTACTAAAACTTTTTATGTCTGTTAATAAAATATTTTATTCTAACCCTTCCTTAACTCCAAACGTAACCAAAATTTCAACATATTAGTTTTGATGAAAGTAGAACATGCAGAAAATGTTTCAACTGAATCCCATGATTCTAAGTACCCAAACCAAAAACGGTATTCAAAAAATATTTTTCCAATTTTCTCGAAAACGGTTAAAGCTATCGCCTTGAAAATGGTTTCATTCGTTTTCCTAGCCCAGGAATCATATAAAACGAGTACTTAGAAGCTTATGAACTCAAAAACGTAAGCGTTACGATTTTTTTTGCGCGAATTTCGCCCCAAACGCCATCTTCCAGTAGGCGGATTTTGCTGGTTAACGAACTTGACCTTTCAAATTGGACGACGGATTTTTGTACCAAATTTCATCACAATCGGACCATTAGGGAAGCCAGAAATGAGCGAACAGACAAATTTATACATATATATATATATATATATATATATATATATATATATATATATATATATATAAATACATATATATATATATATATATTTTCATAAATATGGCAAAGGTCCAAATAATAGTACTCCAGATTCTTGCACTATTTTATTTTTGATACGCCCTACATGTTTCGTGGCCTTATGCCACCTCCTCAGGGGCCATTAAATCCCTATGTGTGGTCAGCTCGCCACCCATACTATGACTGAGAGTCATAGTATGGGTGGCGAGCTGACCACACATAGGGATTTAATGGCCCCTGAGGAGGTGGCATAAGGCCACGAAACATGTAGGGCGCATCAAAAATAAAATAGTGCAAGAATCTGGAGTACTATTATTTGGACCTTTGCCATATTTATGAAAATAAATAAATGTACATAAATAAAGGTCACAAATCATGGAATTGAATATATATATATATATATATATATATATATATATATATATATATATATACAAATTTGAACCACCGTTATTTTCGGTCTCTAGGGGTTCTGAAACGCGAAATTTTCTAGTCGGCACTTTCGGATCGTTTCATTGTATCAACCTTATAAGCGGGGTTCCTCCCTATGGGGGAGGGAGAACCGCGCTAAAATGATAAAATTTAAAATCTATTTAAAATTTAAATAATAAATAAAACAAAATGAAAACAAATTCTATTACTTTTAATAATTTACTTAATTATTGAAATAACATATGATTTACATTAACTCATGTAATTTTTGTAAAACTAAACTAAAGTAAAATAAAGCTGTAATTCAGCTTTTAATCAATTCCCAATGATATAGGTTTAGTTCAACTAATATCCATTAGTTAATTTAATTTTAAATTTTTTTGGGTTGTAATTTTTAGTTTAGATTTAGTTTTAGATTAGATGTAGTTTTAGTTTTGCCCAACATTGTAAATAGACGATTTATAAAAATTGTTCGTTACCCTCATGTCATTTGGCAATTCACATGATAAGAAAAGTCATGAAATTTGCAACAATAAAAGTTCCACTGATATAGGTATTGCAGTAAAAATTAAGGAATATCATGGATGGGACTTTAATACAAAGAACCAAATTATTAATATTCCAATAACGGCTGTAATTTTTACTTACCTGCAAAAAATTCGTTATATATCCTAATCAGGAAATTGTGTCCAGAGTAAACAATTGGTTCAATCGGAAGTATGGAACAACATTAAATAAATAAACGAAGAGACGTCCGATCTGTTTGAAACATTCCTCTCCATTGTTTTAGTATCTGAAAACTTGTTTTTATTTTAAACTTGTATTTTTATTTTATAAACAATAGTGACAGTTCAATCCTGAAAACTATTGTTTAGGAGTTACAGAATAACTATGTTTTCCTCTCGTGACAGTTCGACAGAATGACATTTCCCAACGAGTATTTATTTTAGCAGCTGAGAAATATAATCACTTGAGTTAACTAAACCTAGAGATTATAGGAATATCTACATTTGGAGGCTGGGATGTCAAATTATTCTATGGAAAATCTAAGGGTGCGTTTACATCTGACACTTCTCGCATGAAATATATCTCAGGTGTCGGATAGATAATTATCATAATTATTATATCCTACACCTGAGATATATTACTTGCGAGAAGTGTCCGATGTAAACGCAGCCTTATTGCTCGTGATAGAAATATAAACCGCAGACATAAATGGTTTATATTAGTTACAATTTCTGTCTGACAAATATCCTGCAATAACTAACAGATGTAAACGCACCCTAAGAATAATGAAACAGACAAAGGGCTCGGTAACTTTCAAAGCAAGATACATATAGTACTTTCTTGTAACCTTTATTTTTTAATCCAAGATTTTTCAGGCGGAAGGTAAATAAAAGAGAATTAGCAATGTGAATTCATTTAATTTCATATAAGCTCTACATGTTTCACACCCTAGGTTTCTCTCCAGGAGCCGAAAAACTCACTGATCTAAATATACAGCCTAATTGTATTAAGGCGAACCTTCCCGTACAATGGCCACGTTCAAACTGAGGTTACTATCATCATCCAGAAAAAGGTTAGTCCATGCACTATATTTTATTTTACATAAAATATAAATACTTTAATTTTTAGAAATCCTATTATATGCTCGGCTTCGTTGTTAATTACAGTATTTACTTGTTATTACAGCATGACGAGTGAAATCATCAAATAGAGCTAATGATTCATTTTTGTATGTAGATGACCAGCGCAATGTTTTTCTGAAAAACGTCCAATATGGAAAGGAAGGGAGCATCTGACGAGCGCAGTTGTGGGTCTTAAAGACAATCCCTTCTCAAGTAATAGTAAAACGCACACACAGTACAGTAAAAACTTACACTGACAACAGGTCATGATACACCCGATAGTAGGTCTGAAATGCACTAACCACTCAATGTGATGAAACATCAGTCGGTCACTGAAATTTGGACTGAGATCTGCTCCAGAGGGAATATTTTGCCAGACTTTGGAAGTACTAGCGACGCTCCGATTCCGTAGTACCTCGAAAGTTCGTGGCATTTAAGAAGTATTCAATCAATCACTGACTTAAGCTTGAAGCAGAGTGATCCTTCACTCGCTCCTGCCAGACATTGATCATTAAATACAGAAAAAAAACGTGTGTAATGGACTGGATACAAGCATAGTGGCGTCATGTAAGTGTATTACCTAGCCAACAAAAACGGACTAGACAAATGGCCCGTTTTCTAATGTATGTATGTAAATTTTTTATTACGGTTGGGCACTCATCTCTCGAAGTAAATTAAAATCCCAGAAAATGGATAATACCAATCCCTATCATAATAATACTTATATTAATATACACGTTGAATGCACCAGTTGCTGTTGATCACCCGAGTCAAGCAAATTCGGGTGTGTCCAATACCAGAATGGGTGACCGAACAAATGCTGTTGGCACTATAAAAAAGGGAGGCAACCTGCTGATAGTTGGGCATTGATAGCCAAAAAGTTAATACGTTGTTAAACACACATAAAAAAATAATATTAATCATGTATCGCACGAGTATTTGTAAAGTGACACAACTCAAAAATCGGTTTTATTCACAACGTCATAGTTATGACTGTGAAAGACATGGTAAATGTATCTTTATCAACCATCGAAACTGTATGCACCTAGATTCAGAGCTTGTACACCAGAGGGAACTTGTGTCACCCCTCCTGTCTTAATGCTAAAACCCCTACATAGGCAAGAGTGACACATTTTCAGTTGAGTTTTATTTTTATTTGTGTTACTTTAGAAATACTAGGGCGATATATAAATTTTATAGCTTGACAGCTTCATAGCTAAGTATCACATCATTCTAGATACATCTTCAGGCGCCAAAGCACACTACACTAGAAATAAAACCTGACTGTGCAAAGGCGAACCTTCCACTACAAATGCCAAGTCAACCTTTTTACAATCAGGCTGTATTTTTAGTGTAGTGTGTTTTTCGCCGGTGTGATACGCGTGAAGCTTAGTTTAATATAGAATTTACCTGGCTAATTCGATTTTAATTAATCTTCCGCCTGGCATAAATATTTATGGAGAACTTTGGGTCAATATAACAAAAAAAAAAGGTGATACACATTGAATTGAAATGGGCAGAGAAACAGGAGTTAAAGCTCCTGATAAATAGATCATGCCTGAATAAATATTTATTTTTTTATCAAGACACATTAGTGTAAAATATTAACGGGATTTGCAATTCCTGGTTGTAGGGTTTGGGGCTGAATCCTGGAATTATTTTAGGATAATAAAGTAAGAGTTCCGAGGAACTAGCTGAAAATATATTAAAACTAGGAAATCTATACTTATTAATGTTATCTGGGGATATGCATATTTGTATTGTATACTAGCCGTTACCCGGCGTGCTATGCTAGGCCTACTTTCTGCGTAACGAAAAGCCTAAATAAATTAGACACCAAATAAGTATTATTAAAATCTAATAACACGAATCTGTAACTGTTATGAACCCGTGGCCTCCCAACTGTGAGTCCTAGACGACTTTGACCTAACCTATAACACCCCCCCCGTATCAAGACATACATGTATACCAAGTTTCGTAAAAATTGGTCTAACGGTGTTTTGATTTGTATAAGGGACAAACATACAGACAGACAGCTGGTAGATTTTTTTTTGACCTAGCCTACGGCACTCCCCAGATTAAGATCTACCTGTGTACCGAGTTTAGTCAAAATCGGACGAACGGTGTGGATTTGTATAAGGGACAAACATACAGACAGACAGCTATAAGACGTTTTTGACTTAGCCTACGACACTCCCCACATTAAGATCTACATGTGTACCGAGTTTAGTCGAAATCGGACGAACGGGGTGGATTTGTATAAGGGACAAACATACAGACAGACAGCTGGTAGATTTTTTTTTGACCTAGCCTACGGCACTCCCCAGATTAAGATCTACCTGTGTACCGAGTTTAGTCAAAATCGGACGAACGGTGTGGATTTGTATAAGGGACAAACATACAGACAGACAGCTATAAGACGTTTTTGACTTAGCCTACGACACTCCCCACATTAAGATCTACATGTGTACCGAGTTTAGTCGAAATCGGACGAACGGGGTGGATTTGTATAAGGGACAAACATACAGACAGACAGCTGGTAGATTTTTTTGACCTAGCCTAGGAGATTTCTCGTATCAAGACCTACCATTATTTTAAGTTTGGTCAAAATCGGTCAAACAGTGTAGATTTGTATAAGGAACAAACAAACAGACAAACAGAAAAACAGACAGACACGTGATTTTTATATATATAGATGTATATATACATATATATATATATATATATATATATATATATATATACATATATATATATATATATATATATATATATACATACACAAATTGTATATATGTATATATATATATATATGTATATATTTATGCTATCACGATAGCGAACACAATTTTTTTCTATTTCATTTGAACTTGGTATTAATGATTCCCATTGCTGGTGATGAAATATTCACTACTTATCTCTTTTAGCGCGGTTCCTCCCTCCCCCATAGGGAGGAACCCCGCTTATAAGGTTGATACAATGAAACAATCCGGAAGTGCCGACTACAAAATTTCGCGTTTCAGAACCCCTAGACACCGAAAATAACGGTGGTTAAAATTTGTATATATATATATATATATATATATGTATATATTTATTTATATATACCATATATATATATATATATATATATATATATATATATATATATATATATATATTTGTCTGTTCGCGGATTTCTGGCTTCCCTGATGGTCCGATTTTGATGAAATTTGGTACAAAAATCTGTCGTCCAATTTGAAAGGTCAAGTTCGTTAACCAGCAAAATCCGCCCACTGGAAGATGGCGTTTGGGGCGAAATTCGCGCAAAAAAAATCGTAACGCTTACGTTTTTGAGTTCATAAGCTTGTAAGTACTCGTTTTATAGGCTTCTTTGGCTAGTAAAACGAATGAAACCATTTTCAAGGCGATATTTAACCGTTTTTGAGAAAATTGGAAAAATACTTTTTGAATACCGTTTTTGGTTTGGGTACTTAGAATCATGGGATTCAGTTGAAACATTTTCTGCATGTTTTACTATCATTAAAACTAATATGTTGAAATTTTGGTTACGTTTGGAGTTAAGGAAGGGTTAGAATAAAATATTTTATTAACAGACATAAAAAGTTTTGGTAACTCTGTATATTTTCCTTAATATCTCGAAAAAGTTTGAGAATCTTGGCAAACGAAAGAATACCATTAGAAAGCTTACTAAATGCTCTACAAAAAAGGTTCTGATGAAAGTTTTGATTAGGCGATGTCAATCGGAGAAATAAGTGCTTAAAACATTAAAGTAATGGATTTTGCTTATTCGAACTGTTCTTTTTGTCTGTTTTTATTCCTTGTTATTTTTTAATTGCTTATATTTGGATAATGTATTTTACAATAAAACAGATTAGGCAAAATAAGAAAAACAATTCATTGTTAGAAACATAGCTTGCCAAGAGAAAAAGATTCGATGACGTCTTTTGAATATTTTCAATTGCCTTTATGCTGTTGGTTTTTTATTTTATTTTTTAATTGACTTTATCTGTAGAATTATTACTATAGTAAAAGAACACAGGAATATGTGAAAATTTTTGATATTTTCCAATTCATTGAAACGTATGAAATGAAGTATCGCTAGAAGAGGTTTCTAGGGTCTTGCGGACCCGACCCTAACCCCAGGTATAGCCATAAAACCTGGGAACAAAGGCCGAGGAAAATATTATCTGTTTCTATTCTATGCTTTTCAAATGAGAATAGGGATATGAACAAGAACCGGGGTCTCCCGTGGTCTAATGGCTAGCGCCTTGGATTCATAAGCGGGAGATGGTGGGTTCGATTCCCAACCTCCGGCAGGAATTTTTTCATCCCACGGCTCGCTGGTAAAATTCCTCGCTAAACCCTAGATGTCGGCGCTAATGACCTAGATGTAGATGAGCCGTAAAAAAGAAAAAAAAAGAAAAAAAAGAACTGGAACCGCGCTAAGATGACGCAGTTCCTGCGAGTCGGACTTTTTTAGAGTTGTATTCGATTACAAACGTGACCATGAGTGATCGGAATTTTGCGCTAAATCGGTCATTTGCCCCACTGTGAGAGGGTTCGTCGGATCAAAAAATGCATAAATCTCTATGGAACAATATGTCCATCCGATGGGTTATTCAAACACGATTACCTCGTAAAATATTCAAGCTAAGACGCTGAACTTGGTCTCATCTTAAAGATAAATTAATAAGCTATGTTAAAGATAAATAAGGTGTTTTTTCGTATAACGCTTCGTTTAAGCGATAAATCAGGATTGGTCTAAATAAACACAGTTTTTTCCGTTTCTTGCCCATATATAGGGGAAGGTGTTGTACCTTTGACCACTTTGCACAATTGAATTTTTTTTAGCTTAAATATTAAGGCTAAATTCATTTTTTTTTTTATTTCGTTGTAATTAGTATTCTATTGTTTATCATATTTAATTTTTTCAAGGTTCTAACTTTACATTTAATATTTTTTATGAATTTAAAAAAAAAATAATCTTACACTGGTCAAAGGTACAACATGTAGTTGTACCTTTGACCATGGGGTGTTGTACCTCTGACCACGTAAAAACAACACAGCAGTGCAGAAAAACAATTGTACTGAGTAATATTACAATTAATTGTAAGTTTAATAAATATAGGACATGGATGTAAGCATAATAAAAACCTATTATTGATATTATGTTATGCTTAATATGCTGAAAAATCCAGCCAAATCGATAAACGTTTTAACTGTCAAGCAGATCCACTAGCAATAGTAGGGTATGGAAGTTAAGCCACAATGTCTTCAACATCAATACCATACAAATTGTCATCTTCTCTCGGAAACTTGTCACTTAAAGTTTGTTTTTTCAAATATTGGATCTTAAACATTGGACATTTAATACCGCAGATCTCTGCGACTAAATATGTAATAATCTTTTTACTTTTATTTTTAACAAGTATAACATTTCCTTTTTCCAAATCATATTTTTCAATTTGTTGCTGGTTATCGACTTAACTCACGACATTTATCAGACAGTTCAACGTCACTTTCTACTGAAGAAATTTCTGTGTCAGTATCAGAATCTGAACTGTCATTAGAATAATTTTCTTTTTATTTACCACTTTTTTAGGAAGGGGTTTATTTGTATGTGGTGTCTTACGTTTAGGGTGGTGCTTTCGTTTTTTTTTTTTTTTTTTTTTTTTTTTTCACCTTCAATAATTAGCTTTTCAGGAATATCTGTCAGGATACGAGGTTTCCCTTTAGCCCCTATTTGACATTTTCCTTGCCTCCGCTTTTCGATGAGGTCTTACAACTTTAGGTGAAACGATAAGGGGCGATAGGTTCGAACTGCTACACAGAGGATTAATAAAGTCAGTTTGAACTTATTTAATTTATTGTTTTTTAAATTCTTTGAACAATTGAAGAAACCAATTTTAATTTATTTAAAAAAATTGTAGCAGAAGAATATAAAATTTGAATTATGCAAAAATTACTCAGGTGTGTTGTTGTACCTTTGACCTGGTCAAAGGTACAACTAGTCGTGGTCAGAGGTACAACACCCTGGAAGTGTAAATTAAAATGCATACTTAAAATTTTAGGGTTATGATAATCAATTTCAGAAGCTACACCATGTTTCTTATTGTAATAGCTTCTTTGTCAAATGATTTCCATCTAAAAAGACATAATAGAAAAAATATTATGAGGCAAAACGTCATCAATAAATAACTTACATTTTTATGATAGAAATGGATAAGTATTTTTTGTAAGAATCCTCTTTGACTTGAATAATCCAAAGTATGTTACACAAGCCCTCTAGTGAAGGAGCTCAATACTAATTACACCAAAATTTATAAAATGTTGCTACGTGCCGCGACAGCCTCGGTGGTCAAAGGTACAAGACGGTCAGAGGTACAACACCTTCCCATATATATACATAGCAATAAAAACTCATTTTATCTGGACCATATACAGACTATTTCTACATTGACAAAATAAAAATAATGTTAATTTTTGATTATGTTAGATAGTGAATTGAGCATTCTCCTACATCTATTGCTACCTAGTGTGGAATGCAGTCCTATTTCAAGGGGAGATGACCATGTAGGCAAACACTAGCCAATATTTGCTTATTTGCCTATTGTCAGACCACTTGTTATAGCCGTCAGCACTTGACACTATGTAACCGGTAGGATGGAAAGTTATCACAAACCACACTGAAATGTTGACGTGTTTATATACTTTATATAAACTGTATTTAGAATCGTTAGTTATTCTTTTAATATTTGAACTAATGCGAACTAAGGTTTGTAGAATATAGTAATATCCTAAAAATATATGAGTTGATATAATAATGAGAAAACAGTTTCATTATTATTTTAAAAAATTACCATATCGCCATTCGGGCTGATCAGAGGTTTCTTATTCAGCACATCTGATCAAATGTTAAAATCGCTGATAAGATTAATTGTTTGCCAACGGCCATAGCCACGTTGAGTGCACCGGTTCCCGTAGATCACCGAAGTTAAGCAACGTCGGGCGTGGTCAGTACCTGAATGTGTGACCGACCACGTGCTGTTGGCATTAGAGAAGGGTGGCAACCTGTAGATAGTCCGGCGCTAATAGCCAAATAGTTGATGTGCCGTTAAAAACGGAAAAAAAAGATTAATTGTTAGATCGATTTAGCGATTTTACTTATATGTTTTTAATTTCTTATGCTAACTGTATTTATTAATAGTTTTTTTTTTATTTTAGTTTATTCCTTTATGGCGCCTTGATATCTATAAGTTGCTACCCCCTTACATGGGCGTATATAAGGGGGGCTGACGGCTTAAACAGTTATTATTCTTCCTTTTTTCTACGAACATGACTAATTTATTTAAGTCATAATATTAGCAATAATATATTTAAAATATTCTCTGATTAAATACTAACCCAGGCAATTAATTTATATTTTTTTATATATTAGACGTTTCTTATACTACTTTCTTTTTAATAGCCCTACATGTTTCGTGGCTTCCATGCCACCTACTCAGGAGCCATTAACACCCTGCATCTGTGGTCCACTTATATTAAGACTGAATAAGAACGATAGCGGTGAAAAATTCCCTCTGCAGATTTTGTTTTTTTTTTTTAATCAATGTTTAAAATTTAATTAGGCATGCCGATTTCCGTTTAAGAACCTCATTATAAAATGCGTTATATTATCAATATTGATGATAAAGATGAAATGCAATCGATGGAGGCTCACGATGGAGAGTTAATATTTAATAGAAAAGGATACCAGCCGGAATGTACTGCCATCTAGATAAAAGCAGAGGATATCCACACTATAGTAGGTAAGGGTATTGCTATCGTAACAAATACAAAATACAAGGAAAGGGTAAAGATATATTCTATATTCATAGAGCAATTTCTACTCCTTGTTCCTTAAACAAGGGAGATGAGACCATTTTTAATTGTTTTTATAAATATTCAATTAACATTAAAAAGTCGTACAAGTAAGAATAGTCTTATTATGAAAATCTCAATTTAATATTAGTTGTTAACAACTTTAGAGACTTTAATAATCTATAACACAATTTATAAAACCACTTTTTATTACAAAGGATGGCATACAAAGTCAGTGATTTAATTTTCAAACGTGATAGGTTTTTAATTTACCTATCTGGAGAATTAGTTATATTACAATGTCACGAAGCCCATTTGCGTAATTTACTAAATCGTAAAACAACCATAGTCCAGGGATCATCTGTTTTAATTTAGGTGTTGAGGAGAGGAGGCAATCTAATGTTTGAGGTATGCGTAGATCAAAAAATCCTCAGAATATATATATTTTTTTCTAAATATAATGTATTATTTTTTTTTTTTATTTTTTTTTTTTTTTTACTTCTTTTGCTCATATCTTCGAAAGTATTCACATTAGAAATGTTCACAAGGCGTCAAAAGATTCGTAATGAAATTTCCTTTAATGTCGGAAATACTCGATTCTTTAATAAACATTATTAACTATGAAAAAGAGTAACAGATAGAAATTTCTTATATCATTTTTTCGTTAGCTTAAAATGCATTTAGTACCTTCATATTCCAGGAGGTTAATTACGATTATATAGCAAAACAACATATTAAATTTCGTTTAAATCGCTTTGACCTCAATAATTGAGGTGTGGCGAAAACATAAACCATTTTTCAAATTGCTGAAAAATACAGACAGACAGAAATGCTTTACATACTTGATCATTTTCTTTATAAGAAATTAAGACATTCAAGCTTTCGGAAACATTTTATAGATTGAAAACAGGCCAAAATGGGCAGTTTCGTTCAATTTCCAGTCTCGGAAATTAAGAAGCATTCGACTGAGAGAAAGTCCTTTTTTTTTTTTTTTTTTTTTTTTTTTTCTTTTTTTTTACGGCGCATCTACATGTACGTCATTAGCGCCGACATCCAGGGTGTAGCGAGGAGTTTTACCAGCGAGCCGTGGGATGATAAAATTCCTGCCGGAGGTTGGGAATCGAACCCACCATCTCCCGCTTATGAATCCAAGGCACTAGCCATTAGACCACGGGAGACCCCTAGAAAGTCCTATTATAAAATTCAAAAGAATAATCAGACCAGACCGTGTTACACAATTAACAATTTCCTTGAAATGGATTAAGCATCCGCATTGGTATAATGAGTTAAATATGTAAATTATTTATTTAATTTATTGTTAGTAATTATTCCTATATGACGTGTAAATTATTCGATAAAAATAAACGATATTCTATTCTATTCTAGGAGTTTAAGTGATGTTTTCAAGTGCAAAATATGTAAATATACAACAGTTTAGGGTTAGATTTAGAATAAAGGATAGTTCTAGTTTATTTTAAAAAAGGAACTATTGAGAGTTTAGTTTTATTACTTTATTTAATTGACTTAATTAATTATAGTTCCTTCATTTGCTAAAAAAGGAACAATAACTTAATGAACACTCCCGTTTAGGTACCCCCCCCCCCCCAAAAAAAAAAGTGTTACTACTGGTTTTATGAGGAAGCAGGTGAGTAGGATATAAGAGAGTAGAGGACTTGACCCATCAGAGCCCAGTCCAATCTTCTTTCTTCCTACCGACAGCTGACCTCCATGCTTCCTGATTGGCTTCTCCTACCACCCAGATTCTACACCCGTCCTTCTCTCATCGCATTCCTCGTGTCTTCAAGCTCTCCTACGCCATCATTTTCTACACACCTTCATGGCCTTTAATCCATTTACTCACTTCAACACATGGACTCAAACACCCCTCACACAGGCTTGAGATGCTGCTCATTCTCAAGGTTAGTAATTCAGCTCATAGGTATTCAATCATGAAAGCGACCATAAAATATGTATATATTAAGTTCCATGTTGAGTGTGGATTATTTATATATATATATATATATATATATATATATATATATATATATATATATATATATATATATATATGACATATAGGGCTATCTCAGTGATAAAGGACTCGACTACTGTACTGGAAGAGCTAAGGTAAAAACATGTGCGTGCACTAAAGACTTTATTCTAGTGTTATTACAAACTCTTAAAATAATCTAGCTACCTAAGGGAAATAATAGCTACGAAAGCGGATTTTTGGGAAGCTCTAGATTTGATATAAATGAAGTAATTTTAAAAATTTAATATCCTAAGAAACAAGCTATATGGAATGAAACTTACAATATCGAAACATCAACACGATTTTCTCCGGCTGATGTGAGATTGTTTCCCCTCTAAAAGATTTTTGAGATGTCAAAAAGTCCAAAATCACGAAAAAGAGAATAAACTTCGGTTTTTTTCTTTTCCTTTCTATCTTTTAGTTTTTATTTTATTTTTATCTGTGGATGATTGTAAAAATATTGAAGTCAATCAGATTTTTTCGAATGCCCAAGATTCCCCAAAACCTGAGAAAGATGATGACTTGAAAGTTATTTCATTTGGTGACTATAAGTTGCTATAATTATGTAAAGATAAAAGCTCTTTTTTATAGTAATCATGACCGAAGACTAATATACCATGTATATATTCATACGGGGTTATATATTCATATATATATATATATATATATATATATATATATATATATATATATATGAATATATAAACCCGTAAAGAAAATAAAAATAATTTTATAAGAAAGAATATATTAGCTTATTTGACCCAAAATGGCCTTTATGAAGAAGAAAATACTGGAATTAAAAAGATCATTACTCACTAATATATATATATATATATATATATATATATATATATATATATATATACTTATTTTGCAAATAGTACAACTGCACTTGGAATCCCGCAGTATCGTCATATGAATCGCATGTTCTTTTTTTTAGCGCGGTTCCTCCCTCCCCCATAGGGAGGAACCCCGCTTATAGGGTTCATACAATAAAACAATCCGGAAGTGCCGACTAGAAAATTTCGCGTTTCAGAACCCCTAGAGACCGAAAATAACGGTGGTTAAAATTTGTATATATATATATATATATATATATATATATATGTATATATTTATTTATATATATATATATATATATATATATATATATATATATATATATTTGTCTGTTCGCTCATTTCTGGCTTCCCTGATGGTCCGATTTTGATGAAATTTGGTACAAAAATCTTTCGTCTGATTTGAAAGGTCAAGTTCGTTAACCAGCAGAATCCGCCCACTGGAAGATGGCGTTTGGGGCGAAATTCGCGCATAAAAAATCGTAACGCTTACGTTTATGAGTTCATAAGCTTGTAAGTACTCGTTTTATAGGCTTCTTGGGCTAGGAAAACGAATGAAACCATATTCAAGGCGATAGCTTTAACCGTTTTCGAGAAAATTGGAAAAATAGTTTTTGAATACCGCTTTTGGTTTGGGTACTTAGAATCATGGGATTCAGTTAAAACATTTTTTGCATGTTTGAATTTCATTAAAACTAATATGTTAAACTTTTGGTTACGTTTGGAGTTAAGGAAGGGTTAGAATAAAATATTTCATGAACAGTCATGAAAAGTTTTGGGAACTTCGTATACTTTCATTAATATCTCGAATACGGTTGGGAAATCGTGGTAAGTGGATAGAAACTATTTGAAAGCTTACTAAATTCTCTACAAAAAAGATTCTAAAACTATTTTTGATTAGGTTAGGTCAATCGGAGAAATAAGTGCTTAAAACTTCAAATACGTCTGTTTTGTTCTTATGAACGGGTTTTTGTCGTTCTTTTTGTCTCTTTTATTGGGTTTTTGTCGTTCTGTTTTTTATTTTTGTAATTCTTATATTAGGTAAATGTATTTGTGCTTAAAACAGGATAGTTAAAATGAGAACCAATTTTCTGTTGTTAGAAAAATACGAGTACCTTTGCATAAATTCCTAGCAACCTGAAAATTTGCATGAAAGATAGGGACAACATTATAACGGAATTGGGAAAAGCCCTTATTGATCCCATGAGTGCAAAGAATTTTTTCGAGGTCAAAGTTCGCTAAAAAAGGGTTTAGGAATTTTCAACGAAACGTTTTGTTTTATGTTAAAAATAGTTCAGACAAAAACTGTAGATTGTGCAATTATGTACAAAACTTGTCTTCACACTTTTCTTCATTAGATTAACCATTTCTGAGAAAAGGAGATTCCAGAATTATCTTTAGTTTTATTCAACATAATATGCCAGACTCGGCTAGAAGTTGGACGAGGAAACAATGGTTTGGCTACCTGCTCCTCTTTCTAAGGTCCTGACAATAAGTACCGTTACAGCCCCAGCCATAAGCCTCGCAAAATGACCTGCTTGACATTTGATAATATTAAACTCGAAAAGTATTTCCTCTTTTAGCGCGGTTCCTCCCTCCCCCATACGGAGGAACCCCGCTTATAAGGTTGATCTCATGACGCAATCCAGAAGTGCCGACTAGAAAATTTTGCGTTTCAGAACCCCTAGAAACCGAAAATGATGGTGGTTCAAATTTGTATATATATATATATATATATATATATATATATATATATATATATATACATATATATATATAATCATGATGATTAGATAGTTAGCCGTCGAGGTGATAAGTAAAGATGGAATGGTTGGGATTCGGCTAAATAAACCTCAATATGATTTTGTTTTAAGAAATCTATATTTCGGGCGTTTCGGCTACTCATTGGTTGCCTTCGTCAGCTAAAATGACAAAAAAAGAAATTAATACAGAAACAAAAAAAAGTTTATAATTGTGATAGGTAACAGAACTATAAATACAATTAACTTATGAAAGAACATATCGTCTTAAATTCTTAGAATGAGTAGAATGAAAAAGTAAATAGGTACAATAATTGATTTTAATAGTAATTAGTAACATTAATTGATTTTACAAAGAAATAAGAAACTACATACCAATGACAAATATAGTAGCTAGTATCTTATTTCTTTGTAAAATTAATTAATGTTACTATTAGCTACTATATTTGTCATTGGTATGTAGTTTCTTATTTCTTTGTAAAATCAATTAATGTTACTAATTACTATTAAAATCAATTATTGTACCTTTTTTTTTTTTTTTTTTTTTTTTTTTTTTTTTTTTTTTTTTTCTAACGGCGCATCTACATCTAGGTCATTAGCGCCGACATCCAGGGTGCAGCGAGGAATTTTACCAGCGAGCCGTGGGATGATAAAATTCCTGCCGGAGGTTGGGAATCGAACCCACCATCTCCCGCTTATGAATCCAACGCGCTAGCTATTAGACCACGGGAGACCCAATTATTGTACCTATTTACTTTTTCATTCTAAGAATTTAAGACGATATGTTCTTTCATAAGTTTATTTATTTATTTATTTATGATGATGCTCCGCATCTAAAGCGAAGAGCATTTAATTCCCTGTATTAAGCTGATGCAGGTGTTGAACTCTTTCATATACAATTAAATCTTTCATAAGTTAATTGTATTTATAGTTCTGTTACCTATCACAATTATAAACTTTTTTTTGTTTCTGTATTAATTTCTTTTTTGTCATTTTAGCTGACGAAGGCTACCAATGAGTAGCCGAAACGTCCGAAATATAGATTTTTTAAAACAAAATCATATTAAGGTTTATTTAGCCGAATCCCAACCATTCCATCTTTACTTATCATCCATCTTCATGGGAAAAATATTATCTGTTTCTATTCTAAGCTTTTCAAATGACAATAGGGATATGAACAGGAACCGCGCTAAGATGATGCAGTTCCTGCGAGTCGGACTTTATTTTTTTTTTTGTCTGAGTACCCCATCCCCATACAGACACAAGTTATATATGAAACATTTGTTATTACTAACAAATGCATTATATTATTAAAATATAATAATAGTGCTTGGACTGAAGCTCTTCTTGCATGGAACAGCCTAAGGAGTACCTCCTTGCAAAATATAAAGTTTAATATAATGTAAAACACATTGTAGGATATATTGAGTAACAGTTTAATATCAATGGTACAATGTGTAAGAAATATTTGCATGATATAAAGTTCATACAATGAGTAATGTAATGCTTAATCGTCTTGAACTTCTTCATCTAAGTTTATAGTTGTTGGCCAACCCAATATTTCATAGTAAAAATTCTTGTGCTCTTCTGAAACGTATGGCACCAACTTCTTAATGTCTTCAATTTTTTTCTCCTTGATGGGGACCTTCCCTCCTGGGTAGGCAGGATTGGGAGGGAACACTGGAGCCTGAAGACCTTGGCGTAAAGGAAGGTATGTGCTACAATGCCGTTAATGATTTTTTTTTGCTACATATGTTTCCATGGAAACGATGTATTGGACTAAAGTCCTCTTAACATAGAAATGTTTAGTGGCCGTCAGAGACAACGAATCCATCACTAACTCATATTTGGAAAAAAATGGACTGAAGCTCTTTTTGCTTGGATCGATTCATATATGGCTTAGGGTTATTATTTTATTGATGGAGTTGATTTCCAGAAGAACAGGGAATTCTCAAGAGAAACTTTACATACGAATTTGAACAAATAAATATTCCAAAATAACAGGATTTGAGGCCACCTTTTGCTCATATCGGGATATTGTGGTGCCCGCCTAATATACCATAATCTAATTGCCTGATCAATAGTTAGCGAAGTGCCCCCCGAGCATATGAGCGATCCTCCAGTAGGAGTATAAACGAGTTACCCCGGGTTTCCCTTAGGTCCTGGGTATGTAAGCAGTTCCTTCTGGCAGAATATACAGAAATCAGCGGGCCAGGCTGATCCACTCAGCGATATTTCCGATTGACCTCCTACTCACCAAACCCTTCGCCCAAAACTCTCGAACCATCCGCAAACTTAACTTTGCCCCCAATAAGCCTAAACTAAGTAGGTCTGCTCGATTAATTTCTCCTCATGATGATCTCATTATTATTAAATGCAACCAATCGTAATGAAGTGGATTCAGGTAAAACCAGCAACTTCTACAAATGGTAAACTCTCAAAACATTTTATTTGCTTACAAGAGTAATCAATCTTAATTGTTGTTAGGTATCTACTGAGTCAATAATATTATTAATAAAACAATAATATTTAAATAGGTAAAGTTTTATTACTATGTATTTTTTTACAATGGTTTGTGGGTGTTAGGGAGCGTTTAACCTTTTTAAAAATGTATAGGCTAGAGTCTACCAAATCTAAATATACATCAAATTAAAAATATCTGAAGGCTCAAAAATAAAAATAAATGTTTTTTAGTAATTCGATGCTCCGGAAGTATGATGGTGAAATTTTATGAAATTGACATTATTGTGTTGGCCTACTAAACTATCCATTTACTACATGTTAGTAAATAAACATGATTAAACAGGCAAATTTCACGACGGGAAGATAATCGTATAAACTTATTGTCGTCGTTTATGCTTATTTACCTATCCCTAGGGTAAAAAAAGGGCATATTCCTCAGATATGATCTAAAAGTGAAACTACAGTAATACCCCAACAAATCTATAAACTAATCTAATTGCAGAATTAAACCGAATTCATAAATTATTGTATTAAGAAAAATTTTAATTATTTTTCTTTTTCTTGTCTTGAAGATTTAAATTTTTGCAATAGTGTCATTATACTGCCGGAGGAGGACTACTTAGCTTCTGGGCGATACATATTTAAATTTAGTTTTAAATAACTACTCCAGAAATAACAGGAACAAATATGTCAGAAGTAAACATGAAAAACTGTCCAAAAACATTATGTATGTGTGTATATGTATACATGGTGTACCCAAAATAAACGGCCATACTTCGGGATTCGATGCAAAATGAAAAAAAAAAAAGAAAAAAAAAATCCTTTGGCATATTTCTCGTTTTTACTTCATTTCCGAGAAAAACGCAAAAAACTAAAACACATTAGTGAATAGGCATTCTTTCTTAATGCCTATATAAAAACATGGACGTATATAAGGGGGGTGCAGCCCCCCCCCCCGAAATCGGTAAAAACGTATCATAAAAACCTTATAAATAAATCTATAGGGTGATGAACTATACTCAGTCCTAAAATTCTGAGTTAATTATAATGGACGTTTAAATTGAAATAAATCAGATACATTTTCAGAATTCGATGCTCCGGAAGTATAATGGCGCAACTGTGAAATTTTATGATATTGGCATTATTGTGTTGGCGTACTAAACAATGCATTTACTAGATGTCAGTAAATCAATAATATTGAACTTACTAATATGAAGTTAAGACTTTAATAACCCCACAACATCTATAAACTTCTATAATACCGAATTTATAAATCCATTCTACTATATAAAATTTAAATTATTCTTCCTTTCCTTGTTTTGTTCATTTAAATTAATGCAGTTATGTCATTATAGCGCTGGAGCATCACTACTTAGCTGCAGGGCGAACATATCTTGAACTTACTAATAACTACTCCATAATAGTTATTATTAATAACTACTCCATAAGCCAACGGCCATAGCCACGTTGAATACACCGGTTCCCGTAGATCACCGAAGTTAAGCAACGTCGGGCGTGGTTAGTACCTGAATGGGTGACCGACCACGTGCTGTTAGCATTATAAATGGGTGGCAACCTATAGATAGCCCGGCGCTAATGGCCAAGTTGTAAATGCGCCGTTAAACACACACAAAAAAAACTACTCCATAAAAAACAAAAGCATTTTGAAGAATTGTCCAAAAAAAGTTATATACACATATTATAAGGATTTTTTCCCCAAAATGGCGAGTAATAAACTAAATTTTCAGTGGTTTAGGAGTTGGAGTGTAAAATGTGACTTTGATGTGTTTGTTTGATGGTCCCGATTGTAATGGAATATTAGAGTTAAGGTCTCCTGTGCTAATTAGGGGATTGGAGAAAGGGATCGGTAATGTAATGCACCCGAATACACACAGCTGGCGATTGGATTACAACAGATCAAAACATAATGTTTCATTTCCATCCTTCTCTACTCTCGGTACTGCTGGCAGTAGCCTTGTTCGTACACAGGAAGTAGCTTCATGTCTACAAATATACGGAAGTATGTGTTTCTATCTGTTTCTATTTTATCTTCAGACGGTAAATAATGTTTTATAATCAGCAGGGTAGCATTGTAGTTATGTTGAAAATATATAATAATAATATATTGCTTATCAAATTAGTTGCGCTATTTGTGAAAAGGAATAGGCAGAAGAATCTGGACAGGTTTTAAGTAAGAAGATAAAACAGTACGATAAACATATGGGCAAGAATGACAACAGAACTGCTTTCGTAGAACATGCAACATTTCACTTCGAGAAAGTTAAAATATTAAAGAGCCTCATAAAAGGAAAAGATAAGATGCATATAATTAAAAATAAGGGAAAAACAGTACCTAAAAAAAAATATAAATTTTTATATCATATATTTTTTTTTTAAATAATCGAGGAAATTTAAAAATGTTGACATTTTATTTTAACTATTCACAAAATCTCTCTCTAGAAACGATATTAACTTTAGATTTTAATCAACTGATTGTTTATGGACATATTCGTTTTACAATATTAGGCTAGAAATGGCCCTACCTGAGGAAGGTCTTCCTTAGCTAAGGCTAAAATTATGTATATATTACGTTAGATATCCCCTGTATATTATGAGAAGATGAAGTGCTTAAATATATAAACGATCTTCCGCCATTTTTTAAATAAATGATTTTAAAATAATCAGCAGGTTCTCATCCTAACTCCGAGCTGTTTAGAGAGTGAGAAGTGACACCGGTAGACGCCATGCGGGGATAACTGGTCGAGTGATCGCAGTTTTCGACCACGAAGCGTAGAAAATTATTAAAGAACTAATATCGCTATTAAAAAAACGTGGGTTGGTAGTAGAAGGGTGAAACTTTATTTTTATTGTATATATATATATATATATATATATATATATATATATATATATATATATAATAAAAATAATAATAATTTTATTTTAATAATAATAATATTTTTTTTACCTAATTATATATATATATATATATATATATATATATATATATATATATATATATAAAGGTTAAAAAATAGTACTCCTTCCTTACTTCTTTACCATTGGTCTTCTAAGTAACATTCTATGTACGTATAAAAATATATACCTATAAACATGAAAATATTTCAACATTCATTCTCTCTATTTAAGCGATTAGTATGATACAGACCTTTTTCAGTAGTATAGAGATCCCTTTCCGAGTCATTGAGGCTTCTTATTCAATCCCCATTCATGCAGTGTTAACTCATTCGTGATAGCTTAAGTCTTTTATAAACCTAACTCCTATTTAAGCTTATATATTGTGCGGAGGAAACATGAGACGAGGAACTATCTACCTGGGGGACAGGGAGGAACTCGACTGTTCACCCGGAAGGAAGCACGTCCTACGTGAAATTTTAATTTGAAACCGAGCGGAAGAAGGACATCCTTTCATAGGTGGAAGATACTCCAGAATAAACATAGGAAACTGTAACAGGTGATGATATTTCTCCAGGATGGAAAACTTCAAAAGGTCAGACTCACAGGAACGGTGTCATCAACGTGCAAATATGACGCATCTCCTTTGGGAACTCTTTTCCCGAGTGTCATTTGAAAAGATTAGATTAGAGACAGTTAATGTTTTGTCTTAACATTTAGAGACAATTTTAAAACCGTACCATAATGTATTATGAAATCTAAAAGTAAAGCAAGATCTTATACGCCACAACAGGAAAGTGTAAGTATCATAAGCCTAAATGACTCCATTTAAGCACCAATTTCTTCGAATGACATGGAGCTATCGAAAAACACATTGGAACAGTATTTGTAGGAAATCTAATAATCATTTGAAAAAGAAAAACTACAACGGATAAAAAAAATAGGAAAAATCCCTGGAAATGGTTTCATTAGATTCCTCAGGTCCAATTACTTATAAATCGTATGCCAGGATGCCTAGAAAACATTAGCGCCACGATTTTTGCACGAATTTCGCCCAAATAATCTTGTTCCGGTGAATGGATGCTGCTGCTTAACGCACTTAACGTTTCAAATCACAAAGGATCTTTAGGTTTTTAACCATGACATTTTCTAGTCAGCGCCTCCAGATACTGTCATTAGGTTAACCTCTAAAGGGATTTTCTCCTTAGGAGAGAGGTAAGAAAATCGCTAAAAGTTCAGGACATATACAAACAGGTTAGGATAAGTCTAGAAAAAGAGTTGAATTTCAGCAGCGAGTGTAAAGTAATGTATTATATATGTCATGAGATCTGAAGGTGGCAGGGTTGATATCATGTCAAAATCCTACTTAGGGAGACGCGGCTCTGAATACCACATGCAGCAGATTAAGTTTTTTCATCTACAGGCCCTTTGAAAATATTCCTTGATCCATCATAGATGTTTAGGGAGGGCGACCTCGGCCCTTTTGTCCGTAATATAACAGTTCAGGCATTTCATTAGGAAAGAAGCTAACAAATGTGGGAGGGAATCAAAAAATATTTCGATGAGTTCAGTTTCACTGGAGATGGGAGTTCTTGAAAATCCTCCTCACCGGAGAAGCAGGAATAGAAATAATAAGAATGTATAAAATTAAGAGGGATAAGACAATAATTCAAGCAGTTTCGCCGTAATACCTTATAACTCGAGTAAAGGAAAAATAAGAATGAGAACAGGGAAAAAGGTATGGAGAGAGAGAGAGAGAGAACTAGGAAAAGTATTCTACCAATGGCGACTGGATACTTCTCAAACCCACTCTGCAAGGAACTTCACAATTGTAACTTTCACGAAAAGGTGAAGTTTAAAAAGTTTCTCTCAGCAAATGGAGCTATTTGAACTAAACGGTGCAATTAGAAGTAAGACTGCCTGGGGAGGAAAACTTGATTCGACTCTTTGTTTCACGGAGATAATAACTGGAAGGTATTTGCCTTGTATCGGCGGGGGTATCAGGAGGCGGAGAAGTAGCCATTCTTATACGGATCAGTTATATCCTAATAGCCCTGACGAAGGATTGAAACTCTAGTAGAAACGTTGCCAAATATAAGTCACTTTTATATAAAAAATTTAGTTTTTCAAGCATACCCCGACAATCTTCACCTTCACAAATTACGAACGTTAGGGATACTTTAATACACTGGTCTTCGAAAAAATTGGCGTATGTGCAGTATGGAATCATTTAGTTTTTTGGGTTTGCTGAAAAGGCAGCCATTTTTGTCCATCACGGTAATTTTGTCATTCTCAGTTTTCATGCAAAATATCAGTGAGCACAAAAAAAAAAAAAAAAAAAATGTAGAAAACAAATCATTTTTAATACGCACAAAGTAAAAAATAATGTCTTGGTTTTTAATTAAACACAAAAACCTCAAAAAAAAAAATCACTGAAGATCTGTTGCCGCCTCTCTTTCGTATCACTTCTGGTAATGATGATAGAATCTTTAAATGAATTATTCTCAGTGGATATCCCCACAAGACTGACTTACCATTAAACGAAAACCAAAATTCAAATTCAAAATGTTTCAATATCTGTAAATATATATTAATCCTATAGGAGAGTTCATATTATTTATTTTAACTATGTGATGTAAATTAAAAAAACAAAACCAAATACACCACTAAGAGTTATCTATGATTTTCATTTTCAAGGGACCGTGAAAAATTGTTCGACTTAGAATCGTATGACATCGCCTTATCAACGTTATAGTTCGAATCACCTACACATTAATGAGAAGAATGAACAAAAATAGGACTTTTACTCAATTATATTGAGTTTGTACATACACATGTGCACTTTATTGTTTAGCAAATATAAAATGTTGTCATTTTTTTAAATATTTTTCATCTTTTTGCCTAAAAACTTTTGAAATCATACTTAGACGTGTAAACGTGAAGTAATCGACTTATCCAAGAAGGCCCAAAGTGTATTAATCGCATTAGTGGTTTCTCTAACAACCATTTGACTGAATAGCCAACATGTGAGTGGTATAAAGGAAAAACGTAAATATTAAACACGATATTAAATAGCCCGATAAGAATTTCGCAATTGCAATTCGAATTATAGAGATTACGACTTCTACGAAAAATTGACTTATAGAAGTGGAAGTCCTTGAAATCTTCTCCCCTCATTTTTAGGTCGACTTACGTATTTACTTAATATTCCACGTTTTTGGTCTTAATTTTCTTACTGAGGGGAAATGTATGAGCAATGACTAGGGATTACAGTTTCTGGTCGTCATATTTAAGTATTATCTAAGTTCAACATGCCGAGAGTTGACTATATATATATATATATATATATATATATATATATATATATATATAGTTATACATTAAATGGGGAATGAGTCAACTTCAACTTATATTTCTGCATTTTCCCTATATTAATACCAGCCTGAAGGCTTAAAGCCAGCTCTCGGAATGACTTTGGAGTTGATTACCCTATCAGTATTAGCAGAAATCAGCATGATAATGATGAGCTGAGTAAACTGCCAATGATAGAACGGGTATGGATGACACGAGCTTCGAACTCATTCAAGAGGCTATTATTAACAGATTCAATTTGCATTAATAAACCGTATTCAAATTGAGGAGGATCGATCGAAAACTCCTTCAAATAGAGAATGGGATCAACAAAAGGTCAACAGTCAAACGTAATCTAGGAGACCATATGGTTAATTCGACGATCTGTTTAAATTAGAATACAAAAATTGGGTCACATTAATCAGGCAAAAACTGAGCGTCATTGTAATAAGTAAATCAGTTTTATTGACAAATTCATAACAGATAATAGTAAAGATATCATTAGAAAAATTTGGTATTAAAATAGAATTATTTGAGTAAAATGTTAAGGAACAAAATTGTTGTTTGCAAGCATTTTTAAACCAAATGAGATATTTATTTATAAGCAAGAACCTTGGAAAGATTTTTTATTTTTAGAAGCAGACAGCAGCCATTAGAAAAAGTTGTAAAAACTCATTTTGAGCAAAAATATGATTGATTCCTTTCCTTAAATAAGAATTCACTTCCTATTTAAAGGATGAAATGTGTTTGAGATTCTTTTCAAAGCATGAAACGGAAGAAAGCAATCATGAAAACCAGTAGAAGAATAACAAATCATTTTCTTCTGTGAATGGACGAAGTTTTCTTCTCCCCCGCTTTAGTACTGCCTTCCGTGATAAGTAAGTTCCCTAATAATTCCTTAAGCAAGAAATTAAATTCATAGTTATTACGAAAAACATTTCAACATTAAAAAAAAAACCCTTGTAAATATCTAAAACAGCACTACTTTAGTCACTGTTAGCACAAGAGTGTCTGCAAAAATTTTAAAACTTCTGTAGGAATTAAAAAAACAAAACGAGTAAACACAGGATTGTATTGAAATCTCAAAGCGCATTTAAGCCTCCCATAATTCTATAATTTTAACTTATAATGAATTTATTCATTAACTCTCATAGAATACAATACATTCTATTACGAATTTCACTGTTTGAGACGGTCAAATACTAGCACAATCCTTCCACCGTAAAATGCGTTTTAGGCGAAATCTCCGCAAAAAAAAAAAAAAAAAAAAAATCGTAACGCTAAGGTACTAAAAAATTGATTTTTCTTTGTATTTTCGAATATATTTTTATATACAGTAGAACTTGGATAATTCAAACCCCAAGGGACCGATAAAAAAGTTCGAATTATCTAAAATTCGAATTACAAAAGTTTTTGGAAATAAAGGGGAAAAAAATCGAACTTCATATTTAAACATTTTTTAATTTAAAAAAATACGTTTTATTTAAAGAATAACAAACATTTCATGAATTGATGATTATGTACATAAGTAATAAATAATTTATCAAAAAAATAAAAATAAACGTCTATTGTTTTGAAAAAAAGTCATTTTCATGGGAAAACATTTTTTCTTTATTTTTCAGGTAAGTTGGTAAAGTGTTAGGAGGAATTCCAAAGTCCTTGGCAATTTCAGATTTTTTTTTTAATCCTTTTTCAACTTCTTTAATCGCAACTATTTTCTCTGACAACGTTAAAGTTTTATAACTTCTAGGCTTCGACATCTTAAATCAACAACTCACAGAACTGCACTGTACACCAGAAATTCAATGCACAAACAACAACAACAAAATATAACAGATCTAGGCGCTGACTGATTTTTAACTGAATAAGAAATGAAAATCGGAAGGGATGTTGGGAGGGAATTCTAGGACAAAACAACTCTTGGAAGAGAGTAAGCGCGACCCATCACTTTGCAGAACTGCTTGAGTCCAAGAACGAGACCGCCGCGCTTCTTGTCCCGGAACCCCTACATCCGAATCTTATTATCCGCTTTTCCTGAAGGGAGAATATTTTCACAAGATTTAAGATCGACCGCCTCTTGTCCACTTCCCATTAGAGGTACAGACTCCTCAAAAATTCGAATTATCCAAAATTTTGTTCGAATTAAGCAAAATTTGTTTACATTGTTTTAAGACCTAAATTCTAGGGACCGAGAGAAATATTCGAATTAAAGACGATTTCGAATTATCCATGTTCCACTGTATCTCCAAAACTGGTTGGGAAATCGTAGTAAATATAAAGAATCCATTCGAAAGCTTATTAAATTTCTTACGAACACATTTCTTACGCCATTTTTGATTGGGAGAAATCTGTGCTCGAATGGATTGATTTCCGCTCAGGATACTGTCAGATTCTTGTTGAGGCATCTAAGACCTTGTATCGTTTGAGATTTAATTTTACATGTTTACATTTTTCACGAAAAATTAAGACAAAACATTAAATGCTGAACTTTCTAAATGATACCAGCGGTAAGAAGGGAAACGGGCGTAGGCCTGGCATGCTACGAACTCTGTCCAAAACTAGAAGACAATTCTTCAAACTCCACCAGTGCTGATGACAAGCTTCAGAAATAAGGATAGATAAAATTAACTCGAAATTCTGTGGTATGAGTCCTTGTAACCTATTTGATTTAGACACCGGCACGGTCAGAGGAGGTAAAGGACTCAAATCCAAGGCTATTAAGATAATTCATTCTGAACTGATTTAAAAATTATTCCACTCAATTTTCTGCTACATGTATTCCTTAGTGTCTCCATAGCTCTCTAGAGGTCAACTGTTTTAATTTATTTAAATTGAACATCTTCTATTCAAAATGAAATCCTTCAGAATCTTTATTTCTTCTTTGACCTCCTTCTAATTTTTTCTTTGTGTCATATAATAATTACATAAATTAAGGATATTCATTGAGAATAAATAGCATTTTACATTTATGTACTTCCAAATCTCATTCGAGATATATAAGAATATATCCGAAAATCTTAAGAAAAATATAATTTCTTAGGTTACGATTTTTTTTCGCGCGAATGAAGCCCAAACACCATGTTCTGGTTGACAGATTCTGCTGGTTAACGAACTCGATTTTTCAAATTCCACAAGGTATTTTTATAGCGGGTCTGAAACGAGAAATTTTATGTAAGTACTTGCGGATTGCGACATGGGTACCCTACGGAGAGAGGAAACCCGTTGAAATGAATCAATAAATTCCGTTTGTAGTGAAAAAATGTTCAAAATACATAAAGGCACCAAATATATAATTGGGGGGGGGGGATTAGCTCAGTGGTAGAGCACTCGACTAATAAACTACAGGATCTGATTTCAAAGCACGAGCGCACCAAAGATTTTATTTTCTAGTGTCTTCGTTCGTGGGTTAGATTTAGGGTGCCAGACCGTCCCTAGGCCGAAGCATAGTTCTGACTACGCTATCTCCTGACTGATTTTTTGTTAGTATATAATTTGGGTTTATGCAGTGTTTATGATTGTATAATTCATTAAAAAATATATATAAAAAATAAAATCAAGCTATTTCTAAGAAGCCATTAAGACAATCTATTGTAAAACAGAAGTGTAAAGTGTTTGCTATGCAGATGGGACCTGTAGAGAGGAAAGTGAAACTAGTGTTGAAGGATCTTGGAAGGTAGGGATAAGAAGACGGGACGGGGGGATATAGGGAAGATAGAATCGGATAAGGATAGAGAACTCCTGACCCCACCCACTTCACCTGTCACTGGCTACTCCACTCTCTCTCTCTACACCGCCTTTCTAACTTCTTTCCAACTCCTTTTCCCTTATCTCCATGGTTAGCTAGCTAAGGTTGGAAGTTATTCCTCTTTCTTCTCTCAAAGCCTCTATACTTTAGGAGCTTTTCTACTTACTTAAGGGGAAGAGTGTCGTTATAGGATTAACTCGGCCTTCAGAAGGATGTGGTAATGCCTAAAGAGCTCGCCAATAAAAGCAGTCTCTAAACAACAGGATGACAAAGGAATACAAATACATGTACATGTTTATGTGGGTGTTTAATAAATTACAGGGAAAGGAAAGGGAACGGATATCTATCCGAGCTATAATAAGTTCTAGGAAGCTAAAAAGCTAGTAGCATATCCTCCAAATATTAAAGCTTCAGAAACTGGCTGCAAGGTTCCACTCCACGATCTTCTCAATCATACAGCCTGTGCAGAGTTGGGCATCAATCAATTAATTTTTCAATCGTCCAAGGGAACAATTAACTTTTTAATCGCGATTGATTCAATCGCGATTAAATTAGTTGCGATTCATTTTCAATCGTAGTGTACAATTAATTTAATCGCGATTAATTCAATTGCAATTAACCATTTAATTGTTAATCGCAATTAAATTAATTATTAATTGTTTCTTTATACAATTAACAATTGATTATAAAGGCAACCTGGTGGAAGCGGTTATAGAGGGTGGTATATAGAGGGTGGTATAAGGAAGGATATAGAGGTTGGTATTAGGAAGGATATAGGAGGTGGTATTAGGAAGGATATAGGAGGTGGTATTAGGAAGGATATAGAGGGTGGTATAAGGAAGGATATAGAGGGTGGTATTAGGAAGGATATAGAGGGTGGTATTAGGAAGGATATAGAGGGTGGTATAAGGAAGAATATAGAGGGTGATATTAGGAAGGATATAGGAGGTGGTATTAGGAAGGATATAGAGGGAGGTATAAGGAAGGATTTAGAGGGTGGTATTAGGAAGGCTATAGGAGGTGGTATTAGGAACGATATAGAGGGTGGTATAAGGAAGGATATAGAGGGTGGTATAAGGAAGGATATAGAGGGTGGTATTAGGAAGGATATAGAGGGTGGTATAAGGAAGGATATAGAGGGTGGTATTAGGAAGGATATAGAGGGAGGTATAAGGAAGGATATAGAGGGTGGTATAAGGAAGGATATAGAGGGTGGTATTAGGAAGGATATAGAGGGTGGTATAAGGAAGGATATAGAGGGTGGTATAAGGAAGGATATAGAGGGTGGTATTAGGAAGGATATAGAGGGTGGTATAAGGAAGGATATAGAGGGTGGTATAAGGAAGGATATAGAGGGTGGTATAAGGAAGGATATTGTCATTCAGGAAAAAAAAGCTTGTATTAAGACATAAAGATTTTAATATTTAAAAAAAACATACAATAATAACTAGTTTTATTCATACTAATGTACAAAGTAAGTAATGTTGAATCATTTTTTTAAATAGTTCATATTGCACTTTAAAATCACTCTTTTTTCGAACATTTTGTCACTTATTTTATTCGCCTTCGGTAAATTTGTCATGGTCGCGAATGAGAAAAGCCCCTCGACGGCTGCAGACGCTGGTAGTGGTGTATTGTACTTAATGAAGACTTTTTTTTATCTCGGGATATTTATGTAGGATGTGCAGCTCTTCCGCCAAGAAGTGTAACATTAATAATTCAGCTTTTGTCAGGGGAACCCTCGTGTTGCTAGATACTGAAGGCGCGAAAATATTGTTTTGCTCTGAGTCGGATTCAGAACTAAAGTCAAAAAAACTTTTATCTTTGCTCGATTGTTTGTTGATGTTTTTTGCGGTTCTTCAATTATTTCCTTCGAAATTATTTGTTTAAAATTTTGCAAAATTTTATTCTGATCATTTTTTTCTAGCATACATAGCCACTTATTCTTAAATCGTGGATAGGAGAGAGCAGCAATTGATGCACATTCCGCTTCGGAAGTATTGAAGTCAAAGTAGTTTTTAAATCTTGTTTCGATACTAAGAATATAGTTTTCGATCAATGGTTGACAATAAATTAAAGTTGTTTTTTGCTTAATTTTTTGCAATTTCTTTTTTAATGCTACGAGGCATGGTAGCACAATTCCAAAGAAAGGGTTGTTCTCACTTTGCATAATATCCAATGCTTCCGCTACTGGCGCCGCACATGTTAAATATGCTTTTAAGTAATCGAATTCTATGTCTTTAATAGGGGTTTTTATGTTTAAAGCTCGATGTAATTGTATATTTTTTTCTTGAATACCTACAATTTGTTGGAGGGCATTATAAAGGCTGTTCCAGCGTGTTATTCCTGGTCTACTAAGTGTATGTTGTAATACATCTTCAATTATTTCAGCAGTTTTCGGCCTAGCACTAGCACTCCAAAGGATGTTGCACTTTTTCAAAGTGGAAGCATGAATCTCCGATAATGGAGTTCCCTTGGTGCTCAAAATTTTATTTGCATCAATTGTTGCACATAAACTTAGTGTATGGGCAAAGCACCGCAGGTGGGGAGGCAACAAAGAAAAATAATTAGACTCACATTCGTCCGAGCTTGAATACGATTCTTCATCACCATCCGACCAATCTTCAAACCTAACTTCAGCTGTATTTTCATTTTCTTCCAAATACAATTGAATCGCTGACAAGACAGTGCTCTTGAAATACGTTTCAAGTCTTTGGAAATCCAATGGACCGTCATGCATAGGAAGCTTCTCTTTCTTCCCGACCTTATGTCAATAGCGCTGCATACATAGTCAACATTTAGTAATTCAGATTTTATTGCAGACAATTGTTTTTCATAATAAATGTCTATTCGACGCCCCAAACTTCGTCGACTTAAAATATTTAAGCCGTATTTGCTAATCTGTAGGTCCTGAAATATATTTTTAAAATATAAATTTTCTACACACCTTAATGGTATCATGGAGTCAATAAAAAATTCAATGATATTTTTATCTAACTTTTCTTGAGAACATGTCTTCAACATTTTCTCTGTTTTCAAGGAGTCGATATTTTTTGTAGTTAGAGGTTTATATTTTTTACTTTCATTCTTCGCTTTTATATATGCTTTATAATCATTAACGGAGTCTTGACCATGTTTTCTTTTAAGATGGCTTAAAAAGTTAGATGTACAATTATCAAACCCTCTGACTTCAGTAACCATAGGCAATCATTTAGTACACAATGCCATGACATTATGTGCTGTAGACTCATCTGGAAGATATTTGAAAAACGTACCGTCCAGTAAAGTAATTCGTGGCAGTGAATACGTCGACGTACTTGGGCCAGACTACTAAAAGAATTAACTTTAAATACAAAAAAAAAAAAACACTTCTGTCACTAAAGTACACAAAAGAAGAAGTTAATCCTATCAGGCAAACAATACTAGAGCGGAAACAACCGAATTGCAAGGCAGACAAACACAAACTGGCAAGAGATGCGTGGAATAGAGACCCAGGTCCTAGACGACGAGATAATTAGATTACCTCAGACTTCCTGCTAGACATACTAAAACCTAATTAGTAAGAATAGAACACTAGAAATTTAACAGCTACACAGTATTCTTCGTACAATTCTTAAAAACGTCTCATCAAACTATATATATATATATATATATATACATATATATATATATATATATATATATATATATATATATATATATATATATATGTGTGCATGCAGTCATATATATTTAGATGTGTTTGTATAGATATATGTATTTAATGTTATATTAAGTATAAATAATTGATATACATATAATATATATATATATATATATATACCTATATATATATATTATATGTATATCAATTATTTATACTTAATATAACATTAAATACATATATCTATACAAACACATCTAAATATATATGACTGCATGCACACACACACACACATATATATATATATGTATATATATATATATATATATATATATATATATATATATATATATATATATATAGAAGGAATAGTTCCATTATTATAGTAAGAGGGACTTACTGACAGAAAAAGCAAATACTAACTGTTTAAGTTAACGCCAACAATATACGTACTTTAAAACTTACCTAAAAATACTTAAAAGAAAAAAAAAAGAAAGCTTCCAATATCCTTATATCGCCTCCTATCTTCCTCCTGATTCCACCTTCCATACCACCTCCTATATCCTTCCTTATACCACCCTCTACATCCTTCCTAATACCATCCTCTATATCCTTCCTAATACCACCCTCTTTATCCTTCCTAATACCACCTCCTATATCCTTCCTAATACCACCCTCTATATCCTTCCTTATACCACCCTCTATATCCTTCCTAATACCACCCTCTATATCCTTCCTAATACCACCCTCTATATCCTTTCTAATACCACCCTCTATACCCTTCTTTATACCACCCTCTATACCCTTCTTTATACCACCCTCTATACCCTTCCTTATACCACCCTCTATATCCTTCCTTATACCGCCCTCTATATCCTTCCTTATACCACCCTCTATATCCTTCCTAATACCACCTCCTATATCCTTCCTAATACCACCCTCTATATCCTTCCTAATACCACCTCCTATATCCTTCCTAATACCACCCTCTATATCCTTCCTAATACCACCCTCTATATCCTTCCTAATACCACCCTCTATATCCTTCCTAATACCACCCTCTATATCCTTTCTAATACCACCCTCTATACCCTTCCTTTTACCACCCTCTATACCCTTCCTTATACCACCCTCTATATCCTTCCTTATACCGCCCTCTATATGTTTCCTTATACCACCCTCTATATCCTTCCTAATACAACCTCCTATATCCTTCCTAATACCGCCCTCTATATCCTTCCTAATACCACCTCCTATATCCTTCCTAATACCACCCTCTATATCCTTCCTTATACCACCCTCTATATCCTTCCTAATACCACCCTCTATATCCTTCCTAATACCACCCTCTATATCCTTTCTAATACCACCCTCTATACCCTTCTTTATACCACCCTCTATACCCTTCTTTATACCACCCTCTATACCCTTCCTTATACCACCCTCTATATCCTTCCTTATACCGCCCTCTATATCCTTCCTTATACCACCCTCTATATCCTTCCTAATACCACCTCCTATATCCTTCCTAATACCACCCTCTATATCCTTCCTAACACCACCTACTATATCCTTCCTAATACCACCCTCTATATCCTTCCTTAAACCACCCTCTATATCCTTCCTAATACCACCCTCTATATCCTTCCTAATACCACCCTCTATATCCTTCAGTATATCCCCCTCTATATCCTTCCTAATACCACCCTCTATAACCTTCCTAATACCACCTACTATATCCTTCCTAATACCACCCTCTATATCCTTCCTCATACCACCCTCTATATCCTTTCTAATACCACCTCCTATATCCTTCCTAATACCACCCTCTATATCCTTCCTTATACCACCCTCTATAACCTTCCTTATACCACCCTCTATATCCTTCCTAATACCACCTCCTATATCCTTCCTTGTACCACCCTCTATATCCTTCCTAATACCACCCTCTATATCCTTCCTAACACCACCCTCTATATCCTTCCTAATACCGCCCTCTATACCCTTCCTTATACCACCCTCTATATGCTTCCTTATACCGCCCTCTATATCCTTCCTTATACCACCCTCTATATCTTTCCTAATACCACCTCCTATATCCTTCCTAATACCACCCTCTATATCCTTCCTAATACCACCTCCTATATCCTTCCTAATACCACCTCCTATATCCTTCCTAATACCACCCTCTATATCCTCCCTAATACCACCCTCTATATCCTTCCTAATACCACCCTCTATATCCTTCCTAATACCACCCTCTATATCCTTTCTAATACCACCCTCTATACCCTTCCTTTTACCACCCTCTATACCCTTCCTTATACCACCCTCTATATCCTTCCTTATACCGCCCTCTATATCCTTCCTTATACCACCCTCTATATCCTTCCTAATACAACCTCCTATATCCTTCCTAATACCGCCCTCTATATCCTTCCTTATACCACCCTCTATATCCTTCCTAATACCACCTCCTATATCCTTCCTAATACCACCCTCTATATCCTTCCTTATACCACCCTCTATATCCTTCCTTATACCACCCTCTATATCCTTCCTAATACCACCCTCTATATCCTTTCTAATACCACCCTCTATATCCTTCCTAATACCACCCTCTATATCCTTCCTAATACCACCCTCTATATCCTTCCTAATACCACCCTCTATATCCTTCCTAATACCACCCTCTATATCCTTCCTAATACCACCCTCTATATCCTTCCTAATACCACCCTCTATATCCTTTCTAATACCACCCTCTATACCCTTCCTTATACCACCCTCTATATCCTTCCTAATACAACCTCCTATATCGTTCCTAATACCGCCCTCTATATCCTTCCTTATACCACCCTCTATATCCTTCCTAATACCACCTCCTATATCCTTCCTAATACCACCCTCTATATCCTTCCTTAAACCACCCTCTATATCCTTCCTAATACCACCCTCTATATCCTTCCTAATACCACCCTCTATATCCTTCAGTATATCCCCCTCTATATCCTTCCTAATACCACCCTCTATATCCTTCCTAATACCACCCTCTATATCCTTCCTAATACCACCCTCTATATCCTTCCTAATACCACCTCCTATATCCTTCCTTGTACCACCCTCTATATCCTTCCTAATACCACCCTCTATATCCTTCCTAACACCACCCTCTATATCCTTTCTAATACCACCTCCTATATCCTTCCTAATACCACCCTCTATATCCTTCCTTATACCACCCTCTATAACCTTCCTTATACCACCCTCTATATCCTTCCTAATACCACCTCCTATATCCTTCCTTGTACCACCCTCTATATCCTTCCTAATACCACCCTCTATATCCTTCCTAACACCACCCTCTATATCCTTCCTAATACCGCCCTCTATACCCTTCCTTATACCACCCTCTATATGCTTCCTTATACCGCCCTCTATATCCTTCCTTATACCACCCTCTATATCTTTCCTAATACCACCTCCTATATCCTTCCTAATACCACCCTCTATATCCTTCCTAATACCACCTCCTATATCCTTCCTAATACCACCTCCTATATCCTTCCTAATACCACCCTCTATATCCTTCCTAATACCACCCTCTATATCCTTCCTAATACCACCCTCTATATCCTTCCTAATACCACCCTCTATATCCTTTCTAATACCACCCTCTATACCCTTCCTTTTACCACCCTCTATACCCTTCCTTATACCACCCTCTATATCCTTCCTTATACCGCCCTCTATATCCTTCCTTATACCACCCTCTATATCCTTCCTAATACAACCTCCTATATCCTTCCTAATACCGCCCTCTATATCCTTCCTTATACCACCCTCTATATCCTTCCTAATACCACCTCCTATATCCTTCCTAATACCACCCTCTATATCCTTCCTTATACCACCCTCTATATCCTTCCTTATACCACCCTCTATATCCTTCCTAATACCACCCTCTATATCCTTTCTAATACCACCCTCTATATCCTTCCTAATACCACCCTCTATATCCTTCCTAATACCACCCTCTATATCCTTCCTTATACCTCCCTCTATATCCTTCCATACACCTCTCTATATATCCTTCCTTATACCACCCTCTATACCCTTCCTTATACCACCCTCTATATCCTTCCTAATACCACCCTCTATATCCTTCCTAACACCACCCTCTATATCCTTCCTAATACCGCCCTCTATACCCTTCCTTATACCACCCTCTATATGCTTCCTTATACCGCCCTCTATATCCTTCCTTATACCACCCTCTATATCTTTCCTAATACCACCTCCTATATCCTTCCTAATACCACCCTCTATATCCTTCCTAATACCACCTCCTATATCCTTCCTAATACCACCTCCTATATCCTTCCTAATACCACCCTCTATATCCTTCCTAATACCACCCTCTATATCCTTCCTAATACCACCCTCTATATCCTTCCTAATACCACCCTCTATATCCTTTCTAATACCACCCTCTATACCCTTCCTTTTACCACCCTCTATACCCTTCCTTATACCACCCTCTATATCCTTCCTTATACCGCCCTCTATATGTTTCCTTATACCACCCTCTATATCCTTCCTAATACAACCTCCTATATCCTTCCTAATACCGCCCTCTATATCCTTCCTTATACCACCCTCTATATCCTTCCTAATACCACCTCCTATATCCTTCCTAATACCACCCTCTATATCCTTCCTTATACCACCCTCTATATCCTTCCTTATACCGCCCTCTATATCCTTCCTTATACCGCCCTCTATATCCTTCCTTATACCACCCTCTATATCCTTCCTAATACCACCTCCTAAATCCTTCCTAATACCACCCTCTATATCCTTCCTAATACCACCTACTATATCCTTCCTAATACCACCCTCTATATCCGTCCTTAAACCACCCTCTATATCCTTCCTAATACCACCTAATATATCCTTCCTAATACCACCCTCTATATCCTTCCTTATACCACCCTCTATATCCTTCCTTATACCACCCTCTATATCCTTCCTTATACCACCCTCTATATCCTTCCTAATACCACCTCCTATATCCTTCCTTGTACCACCCTCTATATCCTTCCTAATACCACCCTCTATATCCTTCCTTATACCACCCTCTATATCCTTCCTAATACCACCTCCTATATCCTTCCTTATACCACCCTCTATATCCTTCCTTATACCACCCTGTATATCCTTCCTTATACTACCCTCTATATCCTTCCTTACACCACCCTCTATATCCTTCCTTATACCACCCTCTATATCCTTCCTAATACCACCTCCTATATCCTTCCTTATACCACCCTCTATATCCTTCCTTATACCACCCTGTATATCCTTCCTTATACTACCCTCTATATCCTTCCTTATACTACCCTGGTCGTTTCCTGAATTATCGGAATAAATCGTAGTGATAAATTTGTAGAATCAATTAAAACCAGCAACTACGATTAAATAATTGTTAATCGTGAAATCAGCAACTACGATTAAATAATTGTTAATCGTGAAATCAGCAATTACGATTAATTAATTGTTAATCGCGAGAGTTCGCAACTACGATTAATCAATTGTTAATCGCCGGATTTCACTACAATTACATTTTTAATCGTAATTGCGAGTTGATGCGATTGAATTTTTAATTGTCAATCGTCAATCGCCTCTGCGATTAACCTTTGCCCAACTCTGAGCCTGTGGAATGTTAGAACTATAAAATACCTCTTCAGGCCATTCGAAATTAAGCAAAGCTGTGAAAAATAAGAATCCAGCGACGCAAGTGTCTTCGTCACACCACTAACATTGATAGGAGGAGGACCGAGTTCTACTCCATTTGGCCGCCCACTTCTAAAGAAATCAAAGCAAGTTAAGACAGGAGAAAAATACTACATAAATTCAAAAAATAGCCAACCTACAACCATTAAAGATAGACGATGTGGAAATAAATTTCATAATTCAGTTAACTATACTCAATGGTAAAACTTTGTGTGCTTTTATTGGAACAAGCATTCTGTAGTGTCCTCGGTGTAAGCCAACAGAAAAAGGCTCCACTTCTTGGTCCAAGTCTAAACCAATTGGTGGACTGTTCTGGAATATGGCAAGTGACCCCTACATGCACATTTAATATTTGTTGAATTCGCTTTGTCCTTATCTTGTCGCCTTGGTAAGAATTTTCTACCTCCTATTAACTTAGGTATACCTTATGATGCGATTCTTAATTAACAAGCGTGTATTTTTCCAAAAGTAAAAACAAGACACCACGGACACAAAAACTCAACAGAGATTCAGAAATAAAAAGAACAGGTCGTTGAAAAAATAAATAAAATAATGTTTTGAGCCCAGATCGACCAAAGAAAGCATATGGCTGAACTACAAACGGGAATACTGCAAGACAGTTTTTTACGAACCCGAAAACAGGTTCAAAAGCAATTGGTGTGGAGGAAGAATAAATAAGGCAGTATTTAGCAATATTATTCGTACTTTCAAGTGGAACTACAATTAACCTGTACAGTCTTGAGAAATATTGCTCTTCTCAACTTAATAATTAAATAATTTTTATTTTTAAGAGACTGAAAATTATTAAAAAAAAAAAAAAAAAAAAAAAAATTACTCCCACAGGAAGAAGGAATTGTTACAATAATTTATAGCTTAAAATGGCGACCTTTCATTTCGAGCTGACTTTTGTAGCCGCCATGACGGAGCGATGGACGAACCGTTAATTTTGAACTAACTTATTGCCCAATAAAATGACCATAAAGCCTGGCCTAATTATCCTTATCGCTATTTGAACAGAAGTGTTGTTTTTATGGCTTGTTATTATTTTTATGGCCTCTCGCTTCCCTTCGGCAATGATTTATGCAAACATTCAATTTTTGCTTAACTGCTCACTTTATTGTCAAGCATTTTTTGTTTTATTTATGATTTTGATGTCCTAAATGTAATAGTACTTCCAGCCTTCATTATAGTCAAATATAATTTTTCATCAAATTTCATGAGCAATAGATTTATAGTAGAAAGGCTTTTTAGATTAAAGCTTAAGAGCTAAGGTCAATGCTTATTCACTAAGATTAATAGGCATTTGAGTATTTATTATTTCTTTGTGTTTATATATATATATATATATATATATATATATATATATATATATATATATGAGACTGATTTTCTTTTTTTTTATATTAAAATAAATTAATATTTTATATTGTTATTCTAAAAATAACTTCCTTTTAAAGGTAAACAGCGCTGAGCGGGTTCTTTCACTCCTCATAGCTGTGCTGGAACACCGATACTGGATTAGCCTTCACCTGGCTGGTTACAGCTTTTAGAATGTTTTCGACTGGCCCAAAATTTCGGGAAGAGACAATAGTCCCAACAACTTAAGTCAGGCGAAAAAAAGGCTGTGGCTTGTGAGGTTTTACTGACCAAAAACCTGACAAAACACCGTTGGTACAAATTGAAAACACTCATTTTTAGAACGCAATAGGAAAAACTGTTTCACACATAAAAAAAAAAAAAAAAAAAAAAAAAAAAAAAAATCGCTAGGGCCAAACTCGTGCAAGTTCGAACTCGTATTGAAGGCAGATCACATGTTCCCCTGCCGCCACCTCAAGCCCAGTGTTGCCAGATCGAACACTACGATGCACAGTGGGGCCAAACGACATTTCATGTATAAAAAAAGCTACTGCCTTTAAATTTTAACCTTTTTTAATACATTGTTTTTAAAATGAAAGCTAATAAAATTTAAAACATTGTCGTCTAGCTACATTTTTGTTTTTTGTTTCTCTTGTTCACAAAATTACGTGTAAATAATTCACGAACTTTTACAGTGGAACATAGAATAATATTTTATTTTCCATCTAACTTAATATCAGCACTGATATCATTGAAATTAAAGATTCAAATCCTGATTAGACTCGGAAAAGAACTGACACTTCTTAATAAAACGTAAATTTGTCTTAATTCAACAGTGAGATTAATTGAAATAATATGATTTTTGAATGATTTGAAAATAGATTTTGACTTTTTTTAATTCTAATAAATATTTGAATGTTTAATTTCCAAGATATCAGTGCTGATATTAAGTTAGATGAAAAATGAAAAATTATTTTCCGTCCATTGCAAACATTTCTGAATTATTTACACGCAATTTAATAAACAAGGGAAACAAATATCTGGCTAGACAAACTTGTTCTAAATTTGATTAGCTTTCATTAAAAAAAAAAAAAAAAAAAAAAAAAAAAAAAAATCATTGAAATCGGTTAAGATTTAGAGGCTGTGGCTATTTTTGAAACAAGAAATATCGTTTGGTCCCACAGTGCGTTGCCAGTCTCATCACTTAATGTTCACACCACAGCTAGTTAATATTGCACAGGTATTCCTGAACGGATTTCGCTAATATAAAGGTCAAGAATATATCAGCCCAATATTCATTACTGCGTACTAAAGACTGAAGTCAAGTTCTCTTGAGGAATAGTATATTAAAGCATAAAGGGAGAGGGTGACGGATAGGCTAAAGGGGGAGAAAA